>CM028365.1:9060121-10364621 GCA_016624345.1 Platycodon grandiflorus | reverse complement strand
TCTGAATATATGCAGTTCATTAAAAGCAAAATTGATGAGCTCGCTGCCTTCGGTAAACCCCTCGACCATGAGAACCTCATAGAAACAGTGCTCGGTGGCTTGGATAATGACTATCGACATGTCGCTGATGTAGTTGAAAGACAGGACACTCCTATCCCCTTTGGTGAACTTCATGAGAAGCTCATCAACCACGAGTTGGTGCTGAAGCAATCTCACCTCGCCTCCACTCCCCACCCAGCCACGATAAATACCGTGACCACCAGGCAACATGGGTCTCCTCAGCCTCAGTATCCTCGCCACCAGCAGCCCGTCCAGCCTCCTCGGCATCTACAGACGAGCAACACTGGTCCTCGCCAAAAGTGACCTTACCTCGGCAAATGTCAAGGCTGTCGTCAACAAGGTCACACGGTCGCTCAATGCCCCAGCTTTCAGCTTATTCCGACCTCATCATCTAGCTCGCCTCACTTCTCGCTTGCGGGCAACAAATGGCAACCGCGAAGAAACATAGCCACAACATCGGGCTATACAACTCCGAGCTGGCTCCTTGACAGTCTCAAAAAAGCAGTATACAGTTGCTCACTCCTCGACTGAAGCAAAGTACCGAGCTGTTACAGTAACAACTGCCGAAGTTCGCTGGGTCACTTCTCTTCTCGGTGAGCTCGGCGTCACCTCATCGTACCAACCAGTCATCTATTGTGATAATGTCGGCGCTACGAATCTCTACTCCAGCCCGGTGTTTCACTCTCGCAAGAAACATGTTGCTCCCAACTATCATTTTATCCGTCAACAAGTCCATGACGGTATCTTACGGGTATCTCACGTCTCCTCGACAGACCAGCTCGCTGATGCTCTTACCAAGCCACTTTATTGTGATAAAAAACATACATTTAATATAGAAAACTATGAAAGAGCTTGAGAGTTTTCTAGATAGAGAGAGTAAAGAGAAAGAGATAGAGATAGTATAACGACCCGAGTCCGAAGCCCGGTCTGCCACACATAGCCCACGTACTAGCCCACTAAGCACCTGGGTCAATTGTCCCATTACAAGCCACCAAAAAGTACATGGATATGTTGGTGCTCAGTAGTAGTAGGTGGCCATTTATAAGGCACACACAAGTCTCACATCTACCCGATGTGAGATATCACAATCTCCCCCACTTGAATCCTTGACGTCCTCGTCAAGACCCAAAGGATCGGCTCCCCGGGCGATGTGTTTCAACACATTTCTGGCCGGGACCTGCTCTGATACCATTTGTAACGACTCGAGCCCGAAGCCCAGTTCGCCACACATAGCCCACGCACTGGCCCACTAAGCACCTGGGTCAACTGGCCCACCACAAGCCACTAAAAAGTCCATGGATAGGTTGGTGCCCAGTGGTAGTAGGTGGTCACTTATAAGGCACACATAAGTTCCACATCTACCCGATGGGGGATATTACAGAGAGTAATGAGAGAGAGAGAGAGAGTGATCAGAGAATTTGAGAGAAAAATAGGATGCGAAATTTAGGTTAATGAACGTTCCTATTTATAGTAAAATTAGGGGCAATTTAGTAATTTTGCTGGGTTGGTGAGGGGGCTAAGTGTAACATTTTAGGGGGTAATTTTTTAGGGGCCATAAGTGTAATTTTATAGGGGCAGCTTTAAATTGAAAAAAGTCAAAGGGCTAAGTGTAATATTTTAATTTATAGGGAAAGGGTGCAAAATATAAAAATTAGGGGCCTAAACGTAATTTTATAGGCGAGGGTGTATGGGGCAACTGTAATTATTAAAAAGTAAAGGGGGGCTGTAATTATTAAAAAGTCAATGGGGTCATTGTAAATTTTTAACCAACTGTAATTTTAGGTTAGTTTTTTAAAATAAAGAAAATAAAATAGGAAAAAGGGCAGGAAAAAGGACATGTTAGCGACGTTTAGCGCCTCCCCTTACTTATTATACTATCCAAAAAAAAAAAAAAAATGGAGTAAAAAAAACAACACCTAATATGTTAGCACCTCCATTAATACTTTTGACGGGACTGACGATAGTGTCTTTTTTGCTACCTTCTCAGAAATTTGTAGAAATTTTCAATAATTTAATGAGTTAGAGGTATAGTAGATACTTAAATGTACATTATCGGTTAACATGGACAATCTTAGAAATTACACAACATTCTAATATTATCATTAGAGTAAATTCATTTTTCTTAATATGTGTGTGGAGTTAAACATATATTTTTTTTTTAAGGAAAAGGGTTAGTAAAAAACAAATATCCTAAAAAATAAAAATTAGAAAATGAACACTTTTTCTGAGTGGTCTAAAAAGAAATGAAGAGAATAATTATTTAAAAGCTAGCTTTTAAATTAAAGTCAGCCTATGAAAAGACAACTTTCCATAAGGTACTCAAATGATTGCATAGCTGAGTTCCTTTGCCATCCAATTACAGGGTTATACTCTCATAATGTGATTTTTTGAAAAATTCCAAGTGTAAGAAAAAAAGTTGTTCAAAAGGCTTCATCAAAGATGGATTTCGAAGCTTTTTGAGTGAAAGATTCACCAATGAATTTTCATAAGCTCCGTCAAACAAGTCCTATAATCAAGGTAATCGCAAAGATCAACCATACTTTATACCAAGATCAAACTCCAAAAAGGAAGAAGCAAGGGAGAGAAATAAGAAAGAATTGGACTATTAACACCTCATTTTTATCTAAATATAACACTTTTTTAATTGTAAAAATATCATCATTTAAAAAGACATTTTTGCCCTTAATTTAATATAAAAATATTTTTGGATTGGTATTGTTTGGCTACAGTTGGTCGACCATCACAAAAACTTTCTGCAAGCCCCAACCGAACATGCCAGTGATGTTCAGCTAGCCCTAGTCGAACATTCTTGTGATGTTCAGTCAACCAGAGCCGAACAACACCAACCTTGGGTGATTTCGATGACGAGGCAAGAAGTCATCACAACTATTTTGCCTGGGGATTGGGCATATGGATGGAGCCTTGAAATTTAGGAGTTCATGTTCTTTCCATGGATAGTTGCAAGAGTTTTTCGTCATTTTCAGATTTTGGGTTTGGTTGGAGGGAGAGGTGATGGAGAAAGAGAGGTGGGTGGATTTGGCATTGAGTTTTCGAAAAATTTGGTCTTCGTTGGGTGGAGTGGGTTTTGATGGGTTTCGTGGTGGTGGAAGGAGGAGCATGATACGAAGAGGAGGTTGGGGCGTTTAGCGGTGGTGGACTGGTGGAGAGGGAAAAAGAAAGAGAGGGAATGAGTGTGTATCAAGAGGGATAAAATTGGAAACCAAAAGTAGTTTATTTAGTATTTAGTGAGGTTAAAAATTAAAAGGTATGGTGTATTTAAAAAATGAGTGTTTTTAAGATGAAACGATGGTGTTACTAGCCCCATTCAATAAAAAAAAATGTTGTCATTTCTTTTGCCTCAAATGAAAAAGTAAAGACAAAATTTGAAGAGTAGAAAACTACTAGTAAAAGAGTTGGCACAAGAAGACTTTAAAGCAATCGTCCATATAACTTTTCCTTTGGGCCAAGAATGGGCTCAATGCTCTAGTCAGCATGTCCATTTAATCTTCAGTGTAATCGTTATAAGGGAAATTGTTGGTCGGTCCCTTTTTTAAAGTTTGTAACCGCTTCAGTTCACTTTTTTTTTTTTAACCGTTAAAAGACACTTTTATAAAATTGTTCCTAAAATACTCTCGTTTCTTCCATGTATACTTCGAAGCAAAAATATTAAGAATTGACTTTGAATTAGGATTCATCCAGCAACCTGGAATTACTACCACCTATAGCAGTGGGTTATAAATATTTTTCGGTTTTAACAACTCTTATTACAAAAACACAACTATATTAAAAAAACTCCCTCCTCAAGAATAGTACGCTAAATTTGTATTACTATCTGATTTAAGCATTTGTATAAGCAGATTGGTTATGCTAATGAAGCTCGCCTGCCTTGAGCTGTTTCCATTTTCGTCTCTTGTTTCTTAATTCTTAGAGTATTACTTTAATGAAATTTGATGATCTTGTTTATCATTCCATGGTATTAATCAATATGAATGCGTATTTATAAGGAATTAATAAGTTCAACTATACAAGATGAAGATTTGTTAATCGCGATGCAGATATTTGTGCATCTCGATGCTCAATTATTGCATCTCAAATTGAATACCGATGCACAGTTCTTGCATTCCGATGCTCAAATTAATCTAAGAAAGTGGCACTGCATCCCAATGCCCAATTGTTGCATCTCAAATTGAATCCCGATGCACAATTCTTGGATCGCGATGTCCAAATTAATCTGAGAAAGTGGTACTGCATCCCGATGCTCAATCGTTGCATCCCAATGGCCCAATTGTTGCATCTCAAATTAAAATCCGATATACAATTTTGCATCCCGATGCCCAAATTAATTTGAGAAAGTGGCACTGCATCCCGATACCCAATTGTTGTATCCCGATGCCCAATTGTTGCATCTCAAATTGAATCCCGATACCTTGGAATGCCTGATGCGCGTGTGTTTTGGTTTCATTAAGGGTATTGTTATGTTTTCGACCAAAAAGTGTCTTTTTCCAATTTTTTTTTTTAATGGTGGACTGGAGCGAATTAAAATGTTGAAAAAAGAACCGGCCCGAAATTACCCCAAGGTTCTAATAATTGTGTTGTTACTCTTTAGAATGCATATACTTGCGTTAGATATTAAACTATAGGAGTATTTATCGTTAAAATGTCTAATTTTTATTAGTTTGTCAATATTGTAATTTTCTAATTAATTGGAAAGCAAGTTTTATTAGTTGAGGTTAAATATGATTTTTCTAATTAAATTAGTGTTGCTGGTAGTGATCACGCCAAAAAGATCTTTGTGACCACGTCGGATCCACGTAGATAGCTAGTCTTTAGGTAAGATGCCCCGGCTCTCAAAAGACTTGTATAGCGGGGACTCGACCTTCGGATGGTGCCTGTGATATCAAAGAAAATACCGTTAAGGGAGCCGGACTGTAGTCCGTCTCAAGCCCTCTTATGTAATAATCAGTATATAGGAGAGAGAAAATAAAATAGAGAGAGAGAGAAGAGTCTGAGAGAGAGAGAGAGACAGAGAAAACTTAGTCATGAAGAAGAAGAAGCTTTAATATGATGGGGAGCCCCCTGTTTATAGGGGGTGTTACTTTCTGAGCACATTTTGTGTGTGGGCTTGTTCTGTACATTTTTTAGGATATTTTGGAGTATATTTTTGTGGGTATATATTTTTAGGCATATCTGGTAGTATTATATGAAAGTATTGGGAGGATTAATTGTAAGAGGAGAATTATTTTGAGAGAGAAAATATTGTTAAAGGTTGTTAAGACGTGGTGTGTCGGTCGTACGTGGTTGTGAGTGGTTCCTCTATAATATTGTTCATTGTAAGTTAATTACTCCGTCCATCCCTAAATTATTGTCTTCCTTTTTTTTTTGTCCATTCCAGAATAATTGTCTTGTTTGAAAATTTTCCTTTTTAGGATATCACTTTTACTATTTTACCCTTACCTTTTCCCCTACTTTAACTATAGACTACATAAATATGGGCATTAAAGAAAATTACACATTATACCAATATTAATAATCAAGTCAATTATTTTTTTTAATCCGTGTGTCGGGTCAAACAAGACAATAATTAAGGGACGGAGGGAGTATTTAATAGAAACTAGTTTTACACCCGTGCGTTTAACGCATGGACATATATCTTTTTCAACTAAATAACACTCGAGCAAAATAAAGAGGAAAATCAAAATAAAAAGAATAAATGGAGGTAACGAAATGTTGGAACTAATTAAATAGAAATACAATGATGTATTGGTAATATTATAGTTTCTGAAAAAATTTCTTATACACAAAATTTGTTATTTTATTTCTTGGTTTTCCCTCTTTATCACATATTTTTTAATTAAATTATTTATGAATAGTATAATTTACTTTTCCTTAAATTATATTACATAAATTGAAAAAAAGAAAGAAAAATAATTATAGTGAAATTTACAAAATAATTATAAGACTTGGTTGTCATTGTATAATTTCAGGTAATTACATAAATTGAAAAAAAGAATGTTCTATTTTAAATACAACTTTTTTAAATTATAGAATATTGTTTTTATTAATGTAATACTCTATAACATCTTTATAGGGTATAATTTAATTTTCCTTAGTTTATTCTTTGTATTTTGTTTTTCCTCTTTGTTTCAAAAATTAATGATTAATATTTCGTGTATTCAAAATTTACATAATTAATAATTAATATTTCAATTAAAAACTACAAAATTGGAAAAGAATAATTAAAAAATATTGTTTTCATTGACAGTGGTTCAATTGAAAATATTGTCAAATGAAAAACAATACGGAAGGGAAGGGAAGGAGAGAGAGAGAGAGAGAGAGAGAGAGAGAGAGTGAGAGAGGGAGTAAAGGAGGGAGGGAGAGAGTGAGTGGGTTTGGCGGTTTGCCACTTTTTCCAATGCCACTTTTTCTAATTCATTATTTGAATGTAATTAAAGATTGTATTATTATTTTATATTTATAATTTTGTATTTTCGAGGAAAATTTTAAATGTATATCCAATTTATAAGTCAAGCTTGATAATACAAAGAGTTGCACAAATGCTCATAGAGACATGGCCATGACTAGATCATAAAACAGTATAATTAAGAAGCTAGGCTAGCTAGCTTCAATTGCTCATAAGTTAAACAAGTCAAACTCGAGTGCTTGATCAATAGAACTAAACTTGAACAACACTCAGCTTGGCTCGTATCAAACTGAATAAATTTTCAGCAAGAACTAAAACATGTACAAGTCAACATTATAGGGCCTACGAATCGTTTGGCCTCGAGATCGCATCAAAGCCGTACTCATCTGCTGCCTTGTTTAGCAGCTGCTGAAAAATCGGATTCTTTAAATAAGACAAGGGAACAACAAATCTCCTCTGTTCTTCGCCTACATAGACCACAAAATGCCCCTTTGGTGCTCTCTTCCTCCCTTCGGCCATACCAAACAATCTCGACATTGATATTTTGCTAAAACTCAATCAAGCTCAGATGAAGAAAATGAAACTGATCAAAGCATAAGCAGTATATATATGCATCTACTCATAAGGACTAATTGCGTAACAATATATATATAGTAGCCAGGAATGTAATGTCCTTTTCACAGTAGCAAACTGAAAATGAAAACATTGAAAATGTGACGATGATAGGAAAAGTGAGGGCCGGAGTGATGTGATTGTTGCTTGTCCCGTGTGTGTTTCGCCTTGTGAGTTCATGTTCCATAGATTGCACATGGCGTATGTAGCTAGTCAGTGTTTTCGTACAGTTGAAAGCTTTTTATGGTACGTATGCCAATTGAAAAATGAAAAATCAGAATTCATAAAGTTATGATATGCACCTCAGTACGTGTCCCGAAACTAATCTGTTTTATGGATCAACGAACGGATGAAATTTTCGATGCCAAACCACCTTGAAATGACTTAACAAGAAAGCTTCTTTTTCTTTTTTGGATCAAAGAAAAATCTCTGTCACGGAATAGTAAAGCATTTGGTTACTTGTTAGGGTGCAATTCCCTTGTCATTCCCAAAAACACATTCATCAATCTGTTTATAATCCTAAGATTTTCAAAATGTCAACTGAAAACAATAAGACTATAGAGCTGCTGCAGGGTCCGAGAGTGCTCTAAACAGTTTTGTTAACCTAGTAATCGATAGATTTCTGCCATTTTTCTTAACCGTTTCTGTTAGAAACACAATCTAGCAGGAAATTAAATGTCGGAGTAACTTGATCCGTTTTCAGAGAGAAAGCATCTATGATCAGTCAAAAATGCGTTCTGTTAATGAGCACGAGCTCGTAGCTAGCTAGCTAGGCAAAGGAGTTTTCGTGTTCTATTTCTGGTATTTTAAGTGAAAAATAGATGTACAATGCAAATTCTGCAAGTTGTGTTTGTTGACGATTTTTCTTGTCAAAGCTTACAACACAACTTCAAAGGTTCCCGTACGTGTTCATATTTGGACAGTATAGCTAAACCATGTGTGGTTGAGATTGGCCACAGTTAATATGATTGGACATATCATATGAAAGAAAATCAGATATTTTCTGGAAATAATTTTTACTTAAGAATATGCTTTTTGCATGTAAAAATTGTGGCTAAAGTCTTATGTCATAGTAATTTTTTTGTGATGGTACGCCGGTCTACTGAGGAGATGATCTACTGACCATAATTGTTTTCTTAGGGCTGCAATTGGGATCATGAACTCATTTTGCACATGTTCTTATTGAAAAGGCTTAGTTGGTGAACAAAAGTTTGTGACCGTACGTTGTATCGTGTAATCACATTAAATCATCTCTACGGGTATAAATAAGTGTAAGTAAGTCGAGTGAGCTAAGCTTGACTTGTTAAGTTAAACGAGCTTAAAATAAAGTTTGAATTTAGCTTGTTTGCTCGTGGAGTCAAGCTCAATCTCAACTTGATGAGCTTAATTGGTTTGGTTTTTAATCAATATGGGTTCAAGTAGTTTTATCAAATATTCATGTGTCGGAAAGTATACTAGTTACTCTTATTACGATAGGTATATATATGGAGTAAATAGAGAAAGTTGAAAAAGAAAAATATTGAACGGGAGAGTTTTCTCGTATATTTGATTTTTGAACATGGACTTTCTTTTTAGGGAGCGATAATTTTGATCTACATAGATAAGGTTATGCATTTCAATTTGTTTTTTTGGCCAAAATATGAATTACCCCCAAGGTTTCCACCAAATCCCAAAGTGCCTCCCACATAAAGTTTGCCCCAGAAACCTGTCTGATGTTACTAATTTTCCCAATTAGCCCCCTGGCCGTGATGATCGTTAGAAAAGTAACGGGAATCCATCACGTGCCTTGCACGAAGGGGGGCAATTAGGTCTTTTCGTCATATATACAGAATACTAACTAAAGGGGGTCAAAGTGTCAAAAGAATTACTTAAGTTAAATTTTCCTTCTCCCCCCTTCTTCATCTCCGGTGAAGACCTCAGAGCAACGAAAAGACCATTGCAGTGTGTGTTGCATATGGTGTGTGTGTGTTTGTGGAGTATAAGAATAGGTATAGGGTTTCAACCAGAGACGAGCGAAGATGGTGATAGTGGTGGTGGTGTTTGGAATAATCCGAATTTGAATTTGAATTTGAATACGAATTCGAGCTCGGGAAGTGAAGGTGTGGAGGTTGGAGATTATGTTGCTGGTAGGTAGCAGAATGATGACGACACTAGGTTAACTAAACATTTTGGCCTTTCCAAAAGGAAGGATCGTCTCGAAACTCGACCGTCGTCTGGTTCGTTGTTCTGAGGTCTTCACCCCTGTCTCGGAGAACACTCCAAATGGCCAACGAAGATGAACATATATAATTAGCATTTTCTTTAATTGCTGACTTGAAGAGGAGATCGGGAGAGCTCCTGGCCGAAGGCATTGAGTCCACTGAGTTATGTTCGTGGAACCCAAATCGGCCCTTAACGGCACTAGGTGTCTCCAAAATGAAGGGCATTCTTCTTCTTCTTCTTCTTTGGGAATCAATCAAATGGAAATGAAACCCTTATTCAATCAAGTGAATCCTTTACTCATGCTCCAATTGACCCTGCTGGACATGATGATTGAGAAGCCATGTTTGTCAGTGGAGATATGTGAGAAATGCAATTAGGGTTTGGAACTACCGGAGATGAAGAAGGGGGGAGAAGGAAAATTTAATTTAAGTAATTATTTTGACACTTTGACTCCCTTCAGTTAGTATTCTGTATACATGACGAAAAGACCCAATTGCCCCCCTGCGGTGCAAGGCACGTGATGAATTCCCATTACTTTTTTTAACGGTCATTACAGCCAGGGGGCTAACTGGAAAAATTGACAACATCAAACGGCTTTCTGGGGCAAACCTTATGTGGGGGGCACTTTGGGATTTAGTGAAAACCTTGGGAGGTAATTCATATTTTGGCCTTATTTTTTAGTCGTAATGGGGGTTAGAGTTTTGTTTGAATCGCGTAAATATTTGCTTTTATATCTTTTTCTATTTATTTATTTTTCGATGTTGTTGTTTATGGTAAGAGTTTATATCAAGAATTCAAGAGGGTATTGTTAGAGAGTGGCATCAAGCCATCAATAAATGAGAGCCGTGAGAAGTACTCTCACTCTCATTGTTACTTGCAAGTAGGGGCGTTCATTGGTTTGTTTTTCGACCAAATCAAACCAAATGAAAAACCAAAAAATCAAACCAAATTTGATTTTGGTTTTTAGTTTGATTTTGGGTTAAACCGAAATTTTTAAAGTTCAAAAAAATATATATAGATTTTTAAATATTGTAAATACCCCTAAATTTAAGAAAGAAGTGGGAATTTAGAACGTGGATTGAAACCAAATGGACTATGGATGTGATGAAATTAGTATATTTGAGATTTTTTTTTTTACTAGAAAACTTATTTTTACTATTATAAGATAACTAATAATTATTTATTTAACTAATAATAATATATTTATATTTATTATTATTTTCTTCTATTCAGTTTTCGGTTTGAAAGGCAAAACCAAACACCGAACCAAAAACCATATTAGTCAAAAACCAAATTTTAATTTTGTTTCGATTTGTTCGGTTTGGATTATCAAATTTTCAATTTGGTTTTCCGATGAAACCAAATTTTGAACACCCCTACTTGCAAGGTATATAAATATATGTTAGTAATTTGACAAAAACATATATATATATATATATATATATATATATATATTACAAAAGTTAGAAGTAACATTTTCCGTTGTAATTTGATCAAACATTGGCTATTTAGCTCCATATATAATTTGTGTCTAGCACCATTGAAATGAAAGGATTAAGTTGGAGTAATACCATATTAGGTATACATGTCATCTCGCTATTTGATTATAATTGGCGAAAGTAAAAGAATTATGCAAGAAATTTGTCAGTTCAAAATTCATGTTTAGCTTTCCCCCATGTTAGTTTTTTTTCTAAATTTATTGATTCTCAATTCCTTATACCCGTTTCAAATGAAAGACAAAATTGATATATTATGGAACAACTTCCTAAAAATGGCAATCCATCAGAGGACAAATCAACCCACAAGTAAAGCATATGTTGAGACAAGGCCGGCCCAACACTTATAGAGGCCTAAAGCGAACTCTAAAAGTGAGGCCTTTTTTAAGTAAATAATTTGTTTATTAAAATTATTATATTTTTATTTATAATTTATCTTTCGTGTTATTTAAAAGTTAATCCACTTTATCTTTGTTGATACATTGTCGATCTTAGATAAGATTTTATTAATTTTAGTTTTGAAAAATGTCTTTCTGCCAAAGCAACAATTTAGAAATCGTTAACATTATTCTATAAGCGATATAAGCATTTGGAAAATAAACAAGTCTTATTATATAATTATGTCAATTGGTGTATAATTTTTCACTTTTATAACTTCTCTTAAAAAAAAAATTTCTATAAATAAATGTAATCCATCAATATCTGAGTTGTTATAATGTTTTAATGAAAGTTCAAGGTCAAGACAATTTCTTTTAAATATTCATTATCCAATGACTTTAATTTCTCAATGTTAAACAAAAAACCAAAAATATCTTGATACATTTTAAATTGTTTAAATCTATTTTGAAATGAAGTGATTGTTTATCTATTATGTATAAAAAGTAATCAATTTTAATTCTTCAGGAGATCTTACAGGTTCATTATCAATAATTTCATCAAATTATTTATTTTTACTAATAGTACGTTTTTTCACGTAACTTTGGTTCTATATTCATTTCTATAGCAATTTCTTTGACAAAAATTATAACATTTTCGAATCCATCTTCCCCATATTTATCAAAAAATGAAATAAGACTTTTCGATTGTTGTATAGCAACATCGATACATATATCATTTAATTATATAGTTTTACTAATTGAGTTTATATCAAACAATATCACATAGCAAATAGTCATACCTAATAAAAAGCTCAAAGTTTTCAAGCTCATAAGTTGTCAAACTATTAATAAGTGGGTGGACAAGTTAGTGCAGCTTACTTGACAAGACTCTTCACCTACAACCGATAGGCGTAGGTTCGAGTCACCAGGGGTAAGTAGAGAACCACTATTGATCCTCTTTAAATTAAGGAAAAGAAAAAAATATATTAATAAGTGGGTGAGAAAAAAAAATTACTCTTAACATTTAAAAAAAATATTTACGTAAGTAGTTTTTTTTTTTTTTTTTTTTGATGCCTAATTTTTGTGAGGCCTAAAGCTAGGACTTTAGTAGCTTTACCCTTGGGCTGGCCCTGTGTTGAGAAATAGATAAAGATTGTTTTAACAACATTTACACTCCAAATATCCTCTAGAAACTAGCATCAACATGAAACTTTCGCTTATAATTTTACTTAGGAGCCGTTTGGTAATTAGAATCAAGGTTGGAGCCAAATTGTCGAATATTTGGTACAAAATAGGCTGTATGGACTAATAGACTGTACTATTCGGATAAAATTCTTATCTCTCGCTAATTATACCAAGGGAAAAAGTGGTATTATTAGCACCCTCATTAAAAAAAAAATGAGACTAACATTTTTAATTTCAAAACTGTCCCCAATATATAATACCGGGATTAACAGGTGAGGGTGCAATTAGTACTAAAATTAATAATAATATTTATTCTACAAAACTACCCCCAAGCCCCAAATGATTATGAAATTTCTTTATTAATTGAGATTCAGAAAACCCGAACCCAAAAACTCTCTTGGTAACGAAGTCACAGTTATTATCCGAAACTATATCCGTTCATCAGTTCAAAATTACTCCCTCCGTTCCAGGCAAAGAGTTCACTTTCCTTTTTTAAAAGTCAACATGTGACTAAATCAAATCAAAATTTTACATATTTTACTTATGTTTTAGAAAATAAAATTTCATTAACTAAAAACTACCTTAAGAATACTATAAATCATAACTTTATAAAAACAATTAAATTTGTGTAAATTATTGATCAAATTTTAACTAGGTTGACCCAAAAAAGTCAAAAGTTGACTCTTTGCCGGAAATGAGGGGGGGGGGGTTAGGAAGTAGCTTTCATCTGTAGAATTTTGTAAGTAAATTTTGGATTTTTGGAAGTATGGTGAATCAAGAAATTTCCGAAAATAAACAAAGCATTCCGCATGACCCAAACTAAACGCAGGCAAGTGACAAGAAAAAGCATTCAAACTTGCATTGTACAGCAAGAGGAAGGAAAACCCCTTCCTCCTATCATCATTCTATATACACTTTCTACACTTTCATACAGTGAAAGTTCCACAAAATAAAGAGGAAGAAATATCCCAACGATACATCAACAACAAAACAAAGTACAGCAAAGGTCAAGTTTTTTCAAGCAATTTGGAAGCGAAATTGCTTTTATCTCTCTCTACACTCTCCCAAGCAAAGCAAGTCCAAGCGATCAAAAACTCGTAGAAGCAAAATTGACAACAGATTGGGTCATCAGGCATACGAGCATTAGTTAAATTATCTGGGTTCCATAGATAATTGTAACAGTAGAACAAGAAAATTCTAGCGAATACGAACGAATACGGGAACAACAACATCACCTCTTACCAAAAAGGAGAGAGAATATACAGTCAAAGTCACTTCTTCAGAAGCTTATGGGAGAAAATCCGCTTGGAATATGGACTGTTGCGTGAGATTGCCTTGTGGGACTCGATTGCTTTGACCAATGAGTTGTGCAGAGGACCCTGAAGTTTCCAAAAGCAGGATTAGAATATTGATGGGAATACAAGTATCACTGCTCAAGATTCTCATGAATACTTAAAGAGAGAGAGAGAGAGAGAGCAGAAGCAGAGAAATTAGCAGAGTAGAAAAAGAATAGTTACAGACCTCGGCAACGCGAAGAGCCGTTTGAACAACATAGTTTGCATGTGGGTCTTGAAGCAACTGCTCAAAATGATTAGCAGAGAGCAATTCGTGGATAATCATTGACCTGGCTTCATTATTCAATACCAAGAGACATTTTTCGACAACATGGCTACTAAATTTCTGTGTTGATAGATGCACATAGTTCCCTTCAAACTGAGAAATCAACTTGGACATAGCTGATGGGATCTTTAGCTCCAAAATAAATTGTACAACATAGTTTCTGCATGCACAATAATCATTCTCATGGTCAGAGGAAGGGAGAAACATATCATTTTAACAAGCATCAAACTCCAGTTGATTGTGAGAGAAGTAGCTAGTGATCCCCATAGTGCATATCCAGTGCGAGTTCATATGCAAGAAAACATAGAAGGTAAAACGATTTATCATGTCTATAAACAAAAAGTAAAAACAAAAACAAAAAAAGTCAAAGGGCAACACGACTTGAGAGGTGTAACATGAAGTAATGCATGCAGTACAACATTAAGCTTAAGCAAATGAAAAGGACCAAAACACTTGGACACAAATAGTAATTATAAATAAGTTGTTCTTACGTTATAAAAATATCATTGATGAAGCAAAGAACAGTAAGCTTTTAAGGAAAAATATTAATGAAATTTTATCCTTAAATTGACTGCAAAATATCAATTCAACTGCTTAGAGAAAAAATAATCCCTTTGACTTTATTACCCAAATGCATCTTGAGCGAGTAGAAGTCCGTTTCCAGAAATTTCTGCAACTAAGCTTTCACGATGTTCCCCAGTTGAATGGCTGATGCATCGTTGCAATACACAGCACCCATGTTGATGGGTCGCAATGTCGACGCAGTACTTTGCAGCAGCAACAAAGATGAACTGCCAATAATAACAAAGTAGATGAAGTATTTCATATGATAATGATGTATTTTTCAAGATAATTTTAGGACAATGCTCTGATGATCTTACAAGCAGTTAACGTGTTCAGACATACAAGTAACATCAAAACTTCAATTTCAAACTCAGTAATATTCCTTGAGATTGGTGTTACCTGACAAACAATATATGCTGGTGACAGTTCTGGTTTTAACCTTCCAAGGTAATACTTCTCGACTCATTAAATAAATTTCTACAACTCCGAAAGGCTGAATGTACTTTCAGTAATTGTAGTCGATACAAAAGGGTCTTCCCTCCCCATACAAACCCTTCCCCACTTGGACTTTATGCTACCAATCGTTGGTGGGGAGGACTTATTACCATTAGATCAATCAACTCCAGTCTCCTATGGTTGGGAATCTTGTGATTTTCTTCTGCAGTTTACCAAACATTTCACAGCAGGGAGGCCATCATTGTTAGAGAAACCTACAATCCTATACTAGCCAGGGTCTTCCTCTCTATCTGTCTTTCCCTAACACAATATAAGGGAGTAGAACATAAAACAACTTGTGGACAATGCACTATGTTTTCAGCAGCCTGTGTAACTAGAAGGCTCTAAGAAATTAGTTGTAATTTCTTGACAGAAAAATAAAGCTCGTGGATTCTCCTTTGAAAGATGAGAAAGTGAAGCCCAAGTATAATAGACTAACCACATTTCACACAAATAATTTGCGTCCCTGATTATCGTACTAGAATAAGCACACGGGCTTAACTAGTCTCAGTACCGAGAGAAAAAAGTATAGTAGGACACCACAAACCTTCTTAAGAGTTTGGTTTGAGTTCACTCTATAGGTTCTTGACAAGAAAGAACAGAAAAGAATAATGTTCAAAATTTAGGGCTGTAAAAGATAAGCATATGATATAGAAATAGAAGGGGTTCTGCAGTCCACATACACACCTATTAAGGCTTATACCATAGAACATCATGAGCTGTTTCTGTTAATGCATGATTTGTAGATCTGGTGGGAGGCCAAATCACTAATATTCAAGATCTGTTCTGAATCAAGAACCCCCCTTAGTTTGTTCTTAGCACCAAACAGAGCAAATTACAGGAATTTCACTTGACTTACAACTATTAGGTTTCAGGCCTCCCCTTGGGTTAAAGGCACCATTGTTCTGATCACGAATAATGAAATCAATGTGAGATCTCCACCAAGGAGAGATAGATCCTGAGGCTTGAGAATTCATCATCACACATCTAAAGCTTGATTCTAAACCATCTAACATGTGGCATGCCCAGCAGCCCCGAATACGAGTGTTGCTGTAAATTAATGTAAATACGTCTGTTGCAGACAGGACAGTAACATTTGTAAGAATTTTCAATTGTCAAATTTTGAAATTTAGGCCACCCCGGTATGCACCATTTGGATTCTCCATCTTAAAGCACCATTCAGCCAGAAAAAGAAAAAAAGTTTAAAGCATCTAAGTGCTGTTACGCAAGGAAAGGCTTCTATTAGCATTATTCAGTCTCTAACACTAGAATGTCAATGTTGAAATTTTAGATTTTAACTGATTGACACGGCCACCACTTGAGATCTGTACATATTCATCATATTGTCCAATTTTAGGTCTTACCCTCACATATCTATACAAGATAAAAAGTCTTGAAAATTTTGAGAGCATCAAAGCATCGTTGCTTTTGGCATTTCCTCTGAGCTGTTAGAATTAATGACGTAACATAGCTAAGACTACAGCACAGGTTAGGGGCCTGTGGTGCCATGGGAAAGGCAGCAAGACAGAGAACTCAGAGTCAAGATACATTGTGTGCTAGAGTGAACCTTAATAGATGAATATAAGTTTAGACTCTAACAAGCTTGCAGCATGTGAACCTCAGAATACGTAGATCTAAGGAGGAAACAAAGCATATCAAGTAACGAACACAGAGACCAAGGATTGGCTATGTTACCCAGACTCGGCTAGGAGGATACGGGTGTGGATCCAGGTATCGGATCCGCCAAACTTTACGATTTTGCACTAATTTAGCGTAAATTTGCCACACTTCGCACACCCATGTCGAGACGTGTCGACATGGGTACTTTGGCATAAATGAAGGGTCCAGGTAACATAGAGGGTCAGCCTAGTGGCTAAGGCTCAATCCACCAACATGCAGTCAAAAGTTCGAGTCCATGGAGAGGAGAGGGATTTAGGGTGGGGAAGGGCTATCCCCATTGTCTAACCTATAATTGTTGCAGGTCCAAA
The DNA here is from genome assembly GCA_016624345.1 of Platycodon grandiflorus. Taxonomy (NCBI): domain Eukaryota; kingdom Viridiplantae; phylum Streptophyta; class Magnoliopsida; order Asterales; family Campanulaceae; genus Platycodon; species Platycodon grandiflorus. The sequence continues at coordinate 10,347,601 of CM028365.1, read as the reverse complement.
AAAATACATTTAAAATATATATTAAGAAAACAAGTATGAAGACAAAATTTCTATGTGAATAAAGACCAGAAGACAGGTCTATTTCTTCCTTGCTGACTGGCAATTCCTACAGTTTCGCGACTCCTTACCAGCACTAGACAGAAAGGACACTGAAAGAGCCTTTTGAACTGTTCATATAATCTCACGAATGCTGGTTTATGGATATTAACATGTCTTGCAAAATTGCCTAAAATCATGCAACCATCAACTTGTTCACATTGTTCAGTTAAAGGTGCGTTAAGAAAATTAAACAAGAGAAATGAGCAGCAACATCTTAGTTTGTAACTACGCCATCATGGACCACAGTGTCCTGAATTTGTAGTTGTAGCAACAAAATATGCTAAAAAATGTATGCCAATAAGAGTCGAAGGAATCTATCCAATTTATAAAGGAGCTGAGATTAAAATTACTGGGGGAACTCCATAGCAATTAGCTTTCATAATCGCCTTCTCTATGCTTGCTTATGTAAGTTTCTGCATGCTTTAGAGAACAGCTCATGGGAGCTTACTGCTTACATCAATTGTTTCCAAGTGTAAAAGATAAATTTTGTTAATAGTCACAGCTTTCAGAACCCCAACAAAGTTGTGAAGGAAGTAAAGAGTATGTTTCAGATACTAGCATATGGAGAGCACATTGTGGCAATCTCAATCATACAAAGTTCCACAAATTCACATTTCATGGAACTCTTAAAAAAATAAATTGAACTTTTTTCTTGAGAAGAAAAAAGTGAGTGATAATATATTACTAACTTGATAATGATTAAGACTCGTGACCCGAAATTCAATGTACCGGAGGATCTACCATTCAAAAGCTAGCAGCTAACAGAAATATGCACTATTCTGGAGCAAAAAAGAATCATTGAGTGCCTAATGATATTATCAATGAAAAGAAAAGAATTGCTGAACCGTTTTCAGGACGCTAATGTTTCAACTCCCAAGTTATGGTACAGAAATTAACCAAGGTGAATCAATAGCCATTTGTGATATGCAAATAGCAAGTAAATGGTAACAAATGATTAGCTAAAAGCATTCTCATTTTGACAATTTTGGAAAAACTCATTCAACAATAACATCCTCGTATTAGCACTCTAGACATAAACTTGATATAAATTGCCATTCTTCTATATTTCTAGCAAAATATTAGGGATTAAACAAGATGATTATAGAAACGAATGTTATATTCACACCCAGAAGAAAAAAGTAAATAGATAACTAACCAGTCTTTTCACTTCTTATCATGCTTAAGAGTTAAAGAAGATAAATTTGTACCTTATTGTCTTCATTGCTAAGGCATTGCAAACATCGCTGTACGACATGATTCCCATTCAGGTCCTTGATAAGATTAAGAAATCCCGGTTCAAGAGCAGAAATAACTAATGAAATTTGCTGCCTCGTTTTGAGAGTCTCGATCAACTTCTGTACCACTCGAGTACTGATAAAATAACAAGTGTTAATTAAATCAACAAAAGCAAAGTGGGAAAACAAAGTGTATAAGAACTTACCCATGGGTATTCAAGGAAATTCGGACGAGTTCCCCTGGCTCTTCAGTTACCACAAGCAGAATACGCATTCTCTGTTCTTCATTGCAAACTTCCAAAAGCTTCTGCATAAGATAATTACCGAACGGATTGATCATAAGTTCAACCACATGGCCGATGATCTCGTTGAATATTATCTGCACATCTTGTGGGCTACCCTCATCGAAGATTTTCTGTAAGAACCGACAACCATGTTGATCTTTAGCTATCAAAAGTATATAGCCTTGAGCTTCTGCCAAGGTGTTACATTTTACTGGCAAAGAGAAAGGGCAATGCATCCTTGCACTTCTACCATTTTCACAAGCTCCTGCAAACTGGTTGCGACTATCTATTTGTGACCTCTTTTCTTGAGGCTTAACCCCTCCAATATCATGCAAGGAACCCTTCTTTTGTCCTCTTAAACCCCCAAACCCTCTGCTAGTCACGTAATTTAAACCATCCCCTTGAATAATTAAGCCATCCTCACTACTAAGAGTCTCAAGATCCCCTTGAGGAACTCGATCATTTGAAGATGTTCTCACCCTTCTGTTCAATGTGGATGGAAACTGATTTCCATTGCCCATGTTATTAGACCTTGAAAAAGTCCAATGAGGCATATTGGGTAAATTAGAAGAGCCTCTTTCTTCGATTATCCCAATTTGCCTTGCACGTAATAACGCATTTGCCACCGAAGGCCTAGATACATTCGTGTCCAAATTAGGAACCACATATCCCCTCTGATAGTAATAGCTATCCTGCCCCTTAGTTCCATGGCATTGAGAACTGGTAAGACTATTGTTAGCGATGGATTGAGAAAACAAACCATCAGCTTGACCATGAACATACTGCAGCCCCAATAAGTTACCAATCCCACAACTTTGCTGAAATTCAAACAATGCTGAACCTAATTCACCATTAAAACTCACGGGACTTCTCGAAATGGGGGATTGAACGACCGCATAATCAGAAATTGCTTTGCTACAATTATCAGTGACACCAACAAATTTCGTAAAATTGATTGGATTAGCCCCCCCATTGCTATGACCACCATCACCAAACTGAACCAATTCATCCTCTTGTTCATCACTAATATACATCTTGCTAAGATTTCTCGACAACCTCAACTGATCAATCATATTCTCGTGATCAACCCTCTTGCCAAACGAAAAATCAGCTAATTTCGTGTCGGAGGGCGGTAATCCGTTCGGGTAATGGGGACTTCTAGAAAGAAAGTGTGATCTAAGCTCTTCTAATTGAGGTGGGGTGGGTGATCCATTGTCAGACAAGGAATGCCCACCACTACCAGAGAACAAGCTTGAGGAAGAACCATCAGAGTGCAGGGAGAAACCACTAACAGGGGAGACACATGTATTATGCTTGTAACTACATGATGGGTCATCATCATACATACCATACATCATCCCATTCATAGTATGTGTAAGAAAAGACACACCACCATGGCCATGATGCCCATTAGAGGTATGTGGGTAATGATGATGATGATTAAGTGATGTTGCATGAGGGATCTCACCCAACAACATTTCAAGCTCCTCATCATCTTTCATCTTCACTCCAATTTTCTTCTCACTCCCAACTCTCTCCACCATTACACAACAACAAAAATTATACAACAACAGAAAAAGATTCACAAAACAAGTAAACAAGAAATTTAAACCAAAATTCACGATAAGAACAAAAACAATTAAATCAGAAACACACCCTGATCAAGAAAAGAGTGAATATCAAAAACCCAGAAAAAATATTACCACTTCAAATCATCTGGATTGGTCCTGAGATACCTATAATCTGATTGAAGGTGGTGTTTTTGTTTTGTTTTTGATTGGGGTGGTGAAATTTGAATTGCATTTGATTTTCATTAGAGAATCACCTCATTTGGGTTTTTGGGTTTTCTTCAGAAATGAGTTTGGTGAAGCATGCAAAGATGAAGGGGATTAATACGGTTACATATACTGATAGGTGTATACACTGGTTACTGGTACGGTCTCACGCCATAAAAGCTGGAGAGAGAGGAACAGAACAGACTCTCTTTCTCTCTCTAGAAACATACATTTATATATATATATATATATAGTAGGAGAGAGAAAATTAAAAATATACATAGAAAAAGTGAGCAAAGAGACACACTAAATCACTACGCTGAACCTTAATTCTTAAACCACTGTTGTGTATATATATAGTTGTAGTACTCCTAGTCCATATTTTTAATGATTTATAAATGAAAATTAGAAAACTAAAATGAAACTTTAACCATACTCTCACATACTACGCGTGTCGTATACGCTCGATTAGGGAGGTAAAATTCCAGCTCAACTCCCTATGTTTTGGTTTACCTCAATGCATATCCCTTAGTTTTGGTTCTCGTCCTACTGCCACCCTTTTATGGGAAAAATATTGAGTTGTAACAGTGATACAGTTAAAATGATATTATTATCCAATAACAATGTAATAAATCAGCAATTTTGTTGTTGTGGACAACAAAATTACAAATAAAATTGCTGATTTATTATATTGTTATTAGATGGTGATACCACACCAGCAGTATTAACGTTGTACTTAGTTTTTCACTCCCTGTTATGCCACCCTTTCTATGCATATTTTGGTTCAATCTCAGTGTGTATCCCTTAATTTTGGTTCTCGTCCTGCTGCCACACTTATATGTCAAAGTAGCTCGTTGTAATAATTAAAAAGTAATTTCTACATTATTTATCCTTAGATATCCAAGCAAGAATGAAAGAAATCAAGGACCTTCTATAACATTCAGGTTAGCGTTTAGGTTAGATTCCAAAAAAATTCTGTTGAAGCCACTAAATAAAAGAAGCAAGATTTAAGCTGTTGAGCAAAAGAAAAAATACAAAGAGAGGTGTGTTTGTGTGTGGTGTGTGGGAGAGAGAGACAGAGAGATCCATTTGAATATGTATTTATTTAATGTGTGTGTGTGTGAGATAGACAAGGTTTGATGGCATTCCTGTAAGGTAATCGAGTTTATTTAAGAGCAATGCAAACTTTGAAAACACTTAAAGGTATAGAAGTCAAGTGATTAAGTCAAACTGGTAAAATAAGGATGAAATCTAATAGTTCTTCCGTTAAAAAAATAATAATCACCTCGTATAAGTCAAACTTCTTCTAAATTATAACTTTACATGTTTGTATCTTTTTTGAGTTGCACTACAAATATATATATATATATATATATAGTTTTTTGTTTTTTTTTAAAGACTATTCTTTTTCGGGACATACAAAGAGAAAAGTGAAGCTAATTTTGTGAGACGGCAGGAGTAAATCCTAATGAAAGGGGGTGTCAATTGGATGGGACCGAAAATAAGAAATTGACACTAAAATTGGGCCAAAGCATAGGGGTAGCTCCGGAATTTAATCCTACTCTGCACAGCCCAGTTTTGGATGGCGCGTGGGAAAGATTTATGTTGACGAATTAATCAAGATTTTTATTTCCTTTGATTTTTTCTACGGTATTCATACCTGGAATAACAAACCGTTCCCAATTCTCTCCACTCTTAACGGTTAAAGATCTTTTAAGAGATTTAGCTATATAGTTTCTTAATGACTGATTTAACCTCTTGCCTTAATTTTGTTCTTTTTAACTCATGGTTAAATCTACCTATTACCACCTTCAACTATTATCTTTTGACTCCAGTAAATTGCATTTAGGCTCTAATATTTTTGCAATACTTAATTTAGGGGTCTCAAGTCTTAAATTTAGCAACTTGTGGTCTAATCTATATTGTGTGTTCGCTAAAATATTTGACCCTGAAATACAATTAAGCCCCTTATTAATGAAAATATAACATGCGAGAAATTTATCGACATAACATGAACACTAAATTTTACCAATTTAAGTGTATTATGATTAATTTTAGTAATTTACGTTGAACTTCAACTATTTTGAGATGAAAAGTTAGACACTTGTTATTGTTTTAGTTAGGTGGTTCATGTCTGCGTATATATTGTAAATTTTCTAAGTGATTAGTCTAAAAGGGATGGCCTTCTACTATTTGAGATAAAAAGAGCATCTTGTTCCGTTTCCTTCTATTATGTACCAATATGAAATATGCAAAACAATACGTTTTTTGATAATGTTGTTTTATACGTAGTTAACTTAATAATCACAGTTATTCCAAGTCCTTTGCCATTTAAAAAAACTTTTTGATATTTGACACCATTGTATCGTCACTACTAAAAGCAAAATACTAAAAGAGAGCCACCCCAAAAATAAAGGATTTTTGGGTAGGCCAAGACGTCAAATAAACTAAATGCTAAAAAATGTTGCACCAACTAATATCAAAATTCACAAAAAAAAAAAAAAATCTCCCGTCTTATTAATCCTTGCATCTTCTCTTTAACATTTTTAATAATATATGTTCATATAGCTGTGTTCAATGGAAAATGAAAGGGATACAAATTTCTCATTTCACTCGCTTAATACATGTACAATGTTATATTATATATTATCTTTCGCTAATGATATTTTCAATTCAAATGTAGTTTTAATGAGAGAGCTAGTAATAATACCATACCTTAATTGACATGACCCAGTCTCAAAATTATTACTCCCTCCGTCCTTAAATTATTGTCTTGTTTAATTCAGCACACGGATTAAAAAAATTAATTGACTTGATTATTAATATTGATATAGTGTGTTGTTTTCTTTAATGTTCATGTGCATGTGACTTATAATTAAAGTAAGAAGAAAAAATAAGAATAAAATGGTAAAATGATGTCCTAAAAAAATTTAAATAAGACAATTATTTAGGGACGGATAAAAAAAAAGACAATAATTTAAAGACAGAGTGAGTATTATTTTTGCTACCATTGTCTCACAATCCCATCTAACACCATTTTCCCAAGCAAGAACTATTTCAAACCACTACAAGGATATTGCGGGTATATTGGATGGCTTGAAGGGGCAATATTGGTAGAGAGGCAATAATAAAAACAGAAATGAACAGATATCTTTTTGTGCTTCCTTAACCATAAAGGGATGGTACCTTTTGGACCCACACCTTGATACTCTGGCTCATGGTATTACACAAAATGTTATCCAGTAATTTGATGCCACGTGTAATCTTGAAACATCCTTAATGGAACGAATTGCGATTTTACCGCATAGTCGTTTTCTTTGGGCTGAATCTGATTAGAATATCAATAATCTGACCAATTCTCACTCTCTCTCTTCTATTTTTTGTTTTTATTTTTCCTTTTTCTTTCTAAAGGCTACATTCTCGCATTATCGCGATTGAATTTATTTTTTGGAAGTCTCGAAGGAAAACTCTTAATATCATTTGATTACAAGTTAATTGATAAGAAACTATTTTTAACAAATAGTGATTGTTGCTTAATAATAGAAAAAAGTTATTTTAGAAATACATTAAATGCATGTACTGAGTTTAAAAGTGTATGACATTCAAATAAAATTTGTATATGATTAATTGTTGCATTAAAATTTAGTAGGGAGAGCTTTACCGCTTTTGTAATCTTACTCAATTCGAGAATTAATCTTATGTCTTTGGCCTAGGAATACTTTGAGAGACAAAATAAAATAAAATATTATATGTTTGCTTTGACAATAATCGATAATTAACTTTTTAGTTGAAAGTGTAAGATCCAAGTGGACTTGGATTTGAAGTCTCTAAAAGTAAATACTAAAACTGAAAAATAAAATTGTTTGGTTTTAAAGTATTTATTTTCATCTTTTTGTACAATAATTATTGGAAACCCTATTTTTTCTTGGCTAGGAGGAGGGAGGTTAGGATATCATATTTTAGCTGTCCTTAATAAGTAGTTATTCCTCTAATAGACACATGGGATGAGTTCCCTTCTATATATTTTTTCAATGCAATTGTTGTAAGTTACAAGTTTTTTACAAGTATTTCATACCGGTAAATTATATGAGCATGTAATACTACTTCCGTCCTAAAAAAAGAGTCTCATTTGACTGGTTAAACTTCTTAAACTCCTAGTTTTATTTGTTTATACCTCTTTGAAATTGTTTTATAAATATTTTTTTTTTAGAAATGTGACAATTCTTTGCAACAAACTAAAGTAGAAAGTGAGACTATTTTTTTCTTTTTAAATGGAGAGAGTAAGATCAACAAGTGTTATGTGCGTGTGTGTGTGTGTGTGTGTATATAATTATTTATGTTAATAAAAATACGCTTATCTACTTTTTTTATCTTAAAGTGTAATAATTTTCTTTTAATTTTGAATAGTTACCGGAACTATCGATACTAGAAAAGAGAATACAATAATTGTTGCAGGATAGTATTGCTGGAAAAAATGTTGAAGGGAGGGCAGGGTCCAAGAGGGATAGACTCCAACGAATCAATTCCCTTTTCTCACTTAATATTTACGTGTGTATGTGTTATATTTTCCTTATAATTATTATTTTAAATATACTTTTTGTTAAAATAAAAATGTTTTTTTTCGAATGTTTTTTAAATTTAATTTTGAATAGTTATAGAAGCTGCATATATTAGAAAAGAAAAAAAGTTCTTGTAGTAGGATAGTTTTGTACGGAGAAAACATACGACCAAGGGTAGGACTCATCTGCTTAGAGTTCGTTGGTGCAGCGTTTTTAAAACGCAACATTTTAAGAACGTAGTTTTTTTTTTAATGCGTTTAAGATATTACTTCAAAAAATAATTTTTTTTCTGTGTTTTAAAATCTGCATTTTGGGAAAAAGTTAGGAATTTGAGCATTTTAAAACGCAGCTGCATTTTAAAAACGTATTTTTTCTACCTTAGCATTGATATATAATTGAAATACAATTTATGCAAATAAACTGCGTTTGCTAAAACACACGACCAAGCGTGCTCTTAATAGAAGCAGGGCCAAAGGGGCGGGTAGGCTGGGCACCCACCCAGGGCCCAAATTAATAAGAGGCCCAATTTTTTTTTTTTTTACTGTTGTAGTATTAGTATACATGTAAACTAAAAATAGTATCCAAATTTTTTGAACTGAGGCCCAAACTCAAAGCTTTTGTTGTTATTTTAAATTATGTTTGTTCAATTGTTTGTTGATACTTTGTTTATTTGTTAAATTTTGTTACATTGTTAATTACTCCCTCCGTCCCTAAATTATTGTCTTCCTTTCCTTTTTTGTCCGTTATAAAATAATTGTCTTGTTTGAAAACTTTCCTTTTTAGGACATCACTTTTATCATTTTACCCTTAGTTTTTCCCCTACTTTAATTATGGACTACATACACATGGGTATTAAAGAAAAATACACATTATACCAATATTAATAATCAAGTCAATTATTTTTTCTTAATTCGTGTTCCGGGTCAAACATGACAATAATTAAGGGACGGAGGGAGTATTATATTTCTTTTTACAATGTTTTTGTGTGTTTAAAAATTGAAAGTTACATTGACTTTGTTTATTTGTTAAATTTTGAATTATGTTTGTTTAATTGTTTGTTGTCACTTTTGAGTTTGATAGTTTATTCACATCTTATATAGTTACATTGAATTTTCAATTTAGTTAATTACTAATTTGAGGTCATAGCTCTGAGTGATTGATAAGAGAACCATGAAATAGAAGTGCGAAACAACAAGAATCCCAAATTATTCTTACGATGATTGTTGATTTGAGTAATTGAGTATTTTTTTTTACTTTACGAGACTGAAATTCGGTAAGAATTTGTTCAGTTTTCTAGATAATAATGTTTCCCCAAACTTAATTTCAGCTCAGTAAGAACTCGTTATTGAAATTGTACTAATAGCAAAAATTATTTTAATCACTTAGAAATTAAATTAAAAAAATACTTGAGATTAATATTTAATAATTAAATTATGACCCTTCTTTTAATTTTGCCCCGAACCAATAAAATGTTAGGAACGCCCTGAATAGAAGTAAGAAGTAACCCATTCCATGTACGGGAGAATTTATGCTATATATCATGAGTATACAATATTTTTGAAATAAATTACAATAATAATATAAAAACAAAACTATACAAAACGTAAAAGTTATGTCAGTTGAAAATTAAAAAAAGTAAGCCAGAATCTTGAGACAATAGGGTCAAGCAAATTTTAGAAAAAATGAAAGAAAAGATCTCCGTATAAAGCATATGGGGGTCAAATTGGGATAGTAGTGTAATATTTTTATAGGGGCATCACTTTTCTTGGGATTATAAAGAAAATCTCCATATGAAGCATAAGGAGATCAGATTGGAATGTAGTATAAAATTTAATATAATTTTAAAAAATCAAGCTTAGTCTGTATTTTGGTTAGAATATTTTATTGATTAGATTTTGATGTGACAATCTTATTTAATTTATCCTCCTAAAACAAATCATTAGAATATTTATAAAAAGAGTTCAGTCAACTGAAAAATCTCAGAACATAAAAATAATTTTAAAAGAATGCTCAAATAGATCAAGTACCGCTATAAAAAAGTTTTCTTGTAAGGTAAAAGCAAGCACGTACCTTTTAATACCCATATTTTCTTTCAAAAGTTATTGTAATGAAATTGAAATTTGTGAATATAATCTTAAACACATACTTTATTGGTGGTCATCGAGACAAAGATAAGTTTTTAAACTATGTCTCTCAGACACATATTAGCCAAATGCTTCCTTTAATACCTTTAAATATTTTTTTCGTAGTACTCCCTTCATTCCTCAAAAAAAAGTCATGTTTGACTCGACACATACATTAAAAATGCTAATTAAATCTATTACTAAATATTAGGATGTTATTTTTTTTTTCTCCCCGATAATGCAAATGTGAAATGAACAAACGTGAAAATATTAGAATAAAAACATTTTCTTGGAACGAAATAAAATGAATAGTAAACTCATATTTTAGGAACAGAGCTAGTACTCTTTCTATCTCACAAAAACATTGATATTATAGACAATCGATTTAACCAAACTTTCTAATTATAGAAACTGGGACGTTAATTTTGAGGCTAATGAAAACTCAGCTGATATATTTAGAAATAGCTATCAATCCTTGTACAAGTGATACCATGGATTGGCTCTAAAATAGAGTCACTGTCAGAAAGAGAAAAAAGAGAAGAGAGGAAAATTGAGTCAATAGAATGCTACCCTTCAAAACTTGAAGGATAGCTTTGTACAAAAATGGTGAATGGGCCAGCTTTGCCAACAAGGTAAAGAGCATTTATGGAAACATATTTGGGACCGAGTGTAGCTGTAAACTGCAAAGGTACGATATGGAAGTAATCCCATGTTAGGCCCTAATGGAACAACAACGGCCACTCTATATGTGTGCACGTTTAGTCTTGCTGTTAAATCCTACAAGAACCTTGGCTCGAAACGAGAGTATGACACAAGTTTTGAAAATTAGGCTTCCAAATTTTACAAGAGTCCATCCTTTTCTGTCTTATCCATTCTCAGAGAGAAAAGAAATATTGTAGCCCCCTTTTATTAGGAGATATGAGAAAATAATTACTAGTCCTAAATCATTACGTTATCGGTTGAAAATAGGGGGGCTCATTTTATTAGAAGCAAAAAAAACATCGACGAGTGATGCAATTGAAACTTAGGTGAGCAATTATATTTTCTATATGATAGTCCGTTCGTCCCAAAATAAATGTTTCATAGTCCCCTTTTTATTTTTAAAGCAAATTAATTGTGAGATGAAAAAAGAAGAGAGTTTGAATTGATTTGATTTGATTGGATATTATGAGAGTACTAAATTAAAATTAACTATTTTCTTAAAATTAACACTTATTTTTAATACGGGAGGATGTATATCTTTCAAACCCTTTCTCATTCAAGTAGTTGAAATTGTGGGTATTGTACCATGCGTATATTGTTGTACCACAGTTGACTTTGATTGGAAAATAGGATAGTAAAACCCGCTACAACTACATGTCAAGCCAATAAATACACAATCAACACCAGCAGCCCAAAATCAAGACCAAACAGCTCACCAAAACCCAACAGAAAGCCCAAACAATAACACTAACCGCAAAAATAAAAAATAAAGCACAGAGAAACAACAATGGAAGAGGAGAAGGGGAAAGGAAGCGAGAGATGGAGCGCAGCGATCGCCAATTTGTCGGAGATGACGAACAATCTCGACTCCCTCCAAAACCTTCTTCTTAAGAAAGCAGTTTACGTTGATGATGAGACTTTCGCCAAAGCTTCTCTAAGCTCCGAACAAGCCCGTACTATCAAGGTTTAATTTTTTCAATTTCGCATCACTCAATTTTCTTATAATTAATTTTTCGCAGTGATTTTATGATTGTTTTTGTTGAATTCTGTTTGAATTTGTTAATAATTTAAGCCAACATGGTTGTGGAGGTATTTGATGTTGCCTGTGAGTGTTTTTTTGATCCGTGTCTTTTGGTCTAATACGATGGGCTGGGTTAGGTAATCCCAAAATAATCAGTATAATTTTTACTTTTAATAGGTCATGGACTCGTAGCTTTGAGTTTTAACTTATATGTCGGAGTGTGATTGGTCATGGAAAAAAGGTTTAAGGGGAAAAAAATGTTTGTTTTCATCTGATTTTTGTGATACTTGCAATGCTTAAGTGATATATAATTCATATATTTGTTTTTGCTCTGAGCTGAAAGAAATTTCTATAAGCCAGCTATTAGACTGTGTTACTATGTGGAACAGAATGCTAGGCAACTAGAAACGAACATGTTAATAGCTAAAAGAAAACGTTGAGATTACTGAATGTTAAAACTAGAAAAGATAAATCCGGAGGAAAGATTTGAGACAGTAAAAGTAGCCCCAATAGGAGATAAAATGAGAGAAAATTGCTTGAGATGGTTTGGGCAAATGCAATTTAAAATGCATAGTTAGGAAGTGGTCATATCAATATCAACAATCATGCTAAACGTAGTGAAAGGCTGAAACTGACGTAAAGGACAATAACCAAGGATATGAGTGAGTGTGATTTTACCGATGATCTTGCATTGGACCTAATAGAGCAGCAAGCAAGGATTCATGTGGATGTCCCCAAGTATTTAGGACAACACTGAGCTGATTTGAGTTGAATTGTAGATCAATTATTTAATATGGATCCAATCATTATTACTTCGAGATGTGCATAAAATGCTTCCCGATTATGTTTTCATTTCAAGTTTTTGTTCTGGAGTAAAAGTTCCTAGGATTTGTGAGTTACTATGGGAATATGGGATTGCCTATTACCATAATTGCTTCGTGTTTGTTTGGAATAATTTTTTAGCATGGTAGTTTGGGAATGTCATGTTGTTATACTTTGCCTGACGCTTATCAGCACATGGTTAAGATTGAGCATTTATAGTGGACACCTTTGGTGTAGAGGTATAGGGTATATGGTACTAAGGAGATGACTTTTGTTCATTCTTTTTGTTACATATGGTACATAATCTAAGAGATGAATGGTTCTCTGACCATGGGGCGGTTCACAAGGATTAAGTACATCATTATGCGAAGTTCGCCTGAAGCAACCATGTCGCTGTTATTTACTTTGAGCCTAAAGGAATGTATTGAAGTAGTATTTTACTACTAAAGATGTTGAATACTCGATAGTAGGGTCAATATCAGATGCTTCTTATTGTTTTGTAATCTGAGCTTTGTTGCCTTCAGTCAGTTTCAATACTCACAGTTGTTATGAAGATAGATAAATAAGCACGAGAGCCTACAGAGTCTATGCTGAAGAGGTTGAGGGGAAGAAGGCTGAAAACTTTCTCGCTTGTGAGCGAAACTCTACAATTTGGAATTAATACTGGCTTATTAAATGGAGAAACAAGCAGTGTTGCATCTTACATTCTTTGTCCAACTAATAGAGCCCCATTTTCAGGATGTCTCACTTAGAAAGCCCCTCTTTTCCATTTTAGGATGTCCCACTTAAAGAGTTCATTAATCCTTTGCAGGATGTTCTAGCCTTATAGTGATTAAACAAGGAAATCTGATATTCTTGGGTATAATATAGAAATAATTACTGTGATCGGTAGTAATTTATCCTTGTAATATTTGTATCTAAAATAGGGATCCAAGTGTAACAGGCAGGTCAATAAAAAGCTGCAAATGAAGGAGATTAGGACCAATTACCTGAAAGTGGCTGCTAAAATGGGCAAGAATATGCAACCTTGGAACTCATCCATCAACCAAGCCCCAGTTTTGGCACATTAGTTAGATACATTTTTGATAGATAAGTATGGCCCGTTGGTATGGGGATTGGAACCAAGGACCTCAAGGTCTTTGCCTTGAGTGCCCTTGCCATTTCTCCCACCCCTAGGGGTAATACATTGAGGTCCTTACTCCTTAGGGAGTTCCTTACAGTGAAACTACTTAAAGTTTTCTTTTCTAGGGATAAACAAGAGGTCCTTAAGTTCTGTATGTGTTGAATTAACAGTCTCTTACATTTGGTAGTGCTCTAGCATAAAACCCTTTGAATGGACGGACATGTTGGATCATTCTTTGGCTATAGTGCAAGAGATTCCTGAGGAAGTCCTTGGAAAATGGAATAAGCTCTCAACCTCAGAAAATTATTGCAGCTTACATCAAAACTATAGGATATATACCGAGACATGTATACACTTCAAGTTCAAATTGTATAAAAGTCGTTCATCGCCCTATAACTTTTCTATATCCCAACATTTGGATGACTTAAAAACCCTCGAGCAATATGAAGCTTTTACATTTTCATATGCACCTCTTAAATATTTACTAAAAAAGAAACCGAGAAGGGATTATATTAAAAGAAAACTAAGCGGGAACTGGTTTATTTGTTGGTTCTGTTGTTCCTGATGAAAATTAACTGCAATTAAACTTTTAATCTAACGTCTTTATGCTTACACCATCTTGACGACTAGAATTAAATCATTACACTTATCCTTGTGTGTAATTGTTGAAACATTTTCTGAGGATACTAAGAGGACTTTTTATTGCTGGATCTGTTTTGTCTGCAGGTTCTTGAACAGAGGGTAGAGACATTAGAACGAGAACTAGATGCTGCCATTTCAGCTGCTGCTCGTGCTCGTACGGAGAAACGACAGGCTGAGGCAGGACAAAAGGCTGCTGAATTACGTGCACAGGAGATCACAAGGGAGCTTGAGAACACCACGAGTACGTGCACTCTGTTCCTTTTTTATCTCTTCACGCCAATTTTTATTCAGATGTAACCATGATCAAACTCTAGCTCACAGCCCCTGAATTCGTGTGACATTTTTATCGAGCTTGACCACCTTATATGCCCACCATCATGAAGTTCCTTTGATATGACATTAAGATCGTAATATTACCTAAACCAGATCAAGTCAATCTGCCTTCCCTCCAATCTATCAATTACAAAGTTTGAACATACTGTATTCTACATTATTCAGGGAAAAGTAATTCTGTTGCCTAAGAGGGTGGTCTTTTTTTTTTTTTTTTGGGTACTACAAATTGGAGGCTTGGCATAAATGGAAATAAACTGGAGCTGTAAGACAATTATATATACTCCTATATATGTTTTCAATTACACTCTTCTTGAATGCAGAAGTATTTGAACTGCACTTGGAAGAGTTGCGTGCAAAGCAAGAGGAGATTTATAAGCGAGATAAGGAGATCAAACTTCTAGAAGCCATAATTCAGACACTAGGGGGAAAAGAGTCGCGATCGGCTAGGGTGTGAACTGTACTGTTAGCATATTCCTTGTTGTATTATTGTACTACTCTTTCCTTGCAAAATGGAAATCCTCTTTTTTTTTTTTTTTTGTACAAAGGATATCCAAGAGGGCCTAACTACGAGCGAAAGAAACAGGTCCTAAATCTTTCTTTAGGAGGAGAATAATTCCCTGAGGGGGATTTGGAACAGTGTTATTGATACTTCCTTTTTTGTTATTTGATAAGGCCAGAAACAACATATTGTTGCATCTGGTAATAATAGTACAGCATAGTACTCCCTCCGTTCCTCTCAAAGAGTCCACTTTCTTTTTAAAAGTCAACATGTGACTAAATTAAATCAAAATTTTACACACTTTACTTATGCTTTAGGAAATAAAATTTTATTAATTAAAAACTATTTTAAAAATACTATGGCTTGCAACTTTCAAAATTTTGTAAAAACTACTAAATTTATGTTAATTATCGGTTAAATTTTAACTAAGTTGATCGAAAAAGTCAAAATTGGACTCTTTGCCTAGAATGGAAGGAGTATAAAATAAATTCGGAGAACAACTGAACAAGTAACCACGCCACAATCGTCGCTTATCATTTGATTCAAATCAAACAATTTAGATTCGTAACTAGTGTCTGCCTGAGCTAATAATTACAGCAGACAAACATTTTAAAGTGAGACTTGACAAGATAAAAACATGTTCTGTATAATGAATTGACAAGATAAAAACATGTTTTGCATACTGTTGTACCACTGTTTAATGAATTGAGACTGCTTAAGCTCGACTTACTAAAGCTCGACGACTAAGTCCGACTATTATTGGGGTCGAGTTAAACTCATGTAAACATGAAACTCCCTTAGTCTTTAATTAAGAGCCCGTTTGGTAAAGCGTTTACAAAACGCAGTGTTTTAAAAACGCTGGTCTTTACTTATAAATATGTTTGGGATATCACTTCAATACGCAGTTTTTTTTTCCTAGGAGCGTTTTAAAACTTGCGTTTTGAGAAAAAGCTGAGAATTCTAGCGTTTTAAAACGAAGCTGCGTTTTGAAAACGATGCGTTTTCTGTTGCAGTATTAAAACACATTTTTTGCAAATAAGCTGCGTTTTATCCTTGCGTTTTGGCCAAAACGCTCGACCAAACGGGCTCTAAGTGTTTTTGAAAATTTTATGTTCCAGAATGAGTATTTTTTTTTTTGTAAAAATTTACTAAATTTTCTTTTGCTATCTATTATGTCCTAATGTACATTTATAATACTACTGTGAGCATTAAGGGTATTCATGTTTGTGTACTATCAAAATGGTTTAAACTCATTTCCCTTAAACTTTGCAAAAAACTATAAAGGGATACTCAATTAATGATAGAGATTAGAGGAGTATTAAACTTGGGAGTAATGTTATAGGTACCTAAAGAGTACTAAATTTTTTGTACCAAATAATGTGTCAACTGATGTGGCAGTTGATGTGATGCATTAATTATGATTTTTAATTTTGTTTTTTTGTACCGCATCAGCTGACACATCATTTGGTGTAAAAAATTTGGTACTCTTTAAGTACCCATAGCATTACTCTTAAACTTGATGAATAAATGAGTGAACCTCTCTTGCTCGTGAATAAGCTCATGTTTTAACTAAAATGTACATAAAGTTGATTTGTACAAATTGTAACTTTGGGCAAACTTTGTTGGATCTTGCCGTTGTATTATTTTTGGACTTAGGTTGAACTTGATTCGAGGTACAAAATACGCTTAACTCAAGAACTACACATTATCAATAGTATTTTTAACATTAGGCTTGAGTATTTAGCTAGTTGATAGCTCAATTTGTGAAGTTCTTGTGCATTTTGTACCTCGACTCAAAAATAAAAGAGCCAAGATCAAACAAAGTGTATCTGATTATCTCAAGTTACAATTTATACTAATCAAGTTTGTTTGAGTCAGCCTATTTTTAATGGAAGAGAACTCTTTCTTGACTGATCTTTATACAAGCGGAGAAAGAGAAATAGTATTTGAGAGGCTGTCCTGTTAGGTGTTTGCTGAATTATTTGGAGATAAAGAAATCATAGGGCTTTTGAAAACAAAGAGACGAATGTTGATAGGTTGAAGGAGCTCATCCTTCGGACTCTGTTTTTTTGGTGCACAGAGTTGACATCCCCTACAGCTAATTCTTTTGTTGTGTTTGTGAATAGCTTTTTGGTGTTTTAGGTTTTGTGCTGGAGTATACTTCATGTATGCAAAGGAAGTGAAAACTTGAGAGAAAAAAACAAAACAAAACAAAACTCATCGAACCCTATGATTATATCTCATCTATTTCGTTTTCTTGAAATATATTTGAAAATCAACATAAATATATATCAAGCTATATTATTTATTCTCAGAAAAGAAAAAAAATCTACATTGTCATTCTAAAATTATTTTGTTGTTGATAATAAAATTTAATAATTAAAAATTACATTAAAATTCGATATATCGCAACTTTTATAATTTTATGAAGCACATAAATTTATATAAACATGTGATAAAATCTTAATCAAATGAACTTATAAAAGTACAGAAAAAAAAAAAACATAAGTAAGTTTTATGTGAAACAGAGCAAGTACTAAAAACTTTAATCATTACTTTATAAACCCATATAAAATAAATTATTCCTTCCTATCATCTATTGACTTTACACAAGTTTAAAAAAAAAGTGTACTTCTTATAATTTATAAATTTTTCAAAATATCTCTTACTAGTGTCAAATTAATGAATCTTTTTATTATTTTTTATTTTACAAGTAATAATGGTGTTGTTAATAATTTATTTAAAAATTATTTCTAAAAATAAAAATAACTATTCGCTTACTAATCCTTTTGTTTATAAATAAGTGTCATGTTTTGTATTTTTAAAGTCAAATTGATTGTTTTTCAAATTAAAATTAATGGATAATTTTTTTATTTTTATAAAATACATAATTCATAATTTTGACAACTTATTAAGAATTATGTGCATCATAATTTAAAAAAAAAAGTACACAAAAAATTTTATTGTAAAAATAATCAAATTAATTTAAAAAAATCAAAACACGACATTTGTTTAGAAAAGGGGAGCATTACTATTTTTGGTGGAATAAGCATTAGCAAATTTTACTGGCAATTAGGCATGGCGGTGAATTTAAAATAGAGTCTAGTCGTCTACTATTTCACTCTTACGAAACATAGCCAATTTTGGTAAATAACCTTGGCTGGATGGCCGACCGACCATCTCGTTCAAAAACTCCACCCAGCCTTGTACCGCCTTCGCTGCCCGAAGCATTCCTAAACAAAAAACATCTGAAGTGAAGTGAAGAAGCTGCCGGTAGGATTCACTGCAGGGAGACCATGGACGCGCCGCCGTCAAGAAAGCGACCGCTCCCCGGGATCGACGACTTTGACAAAGCCCCTCCGTAACTCTCCCTTCTAATTAATTGCTATATGTATATGTATTATTGCGTATTTTTCTGTCTTTTTAAAGCCCTAGCTTCCCCCAGTATTCATCACTATTAATCTATTATTGAATTTTCTCAAAGTTGGTCCGCCAGGCTCGTTTTATTGTTGTTTCCACTGTGTCACTGAATTAATCCTTCAATTTATCTTCTGTTTTTCAATCGTTCTTTTTATTTTTATCTCTTCTCCAATTATATACTGAATTGCTGATTATATGGAGGAATGATGGAATTAGAGTTTTTCCATTAGGTTTTGGTTTGAAGAAATCACACCAAACAATTGGAACTCAGGCAAATATTGTTCATCATTTGAACCGAGGGTGTGTTTGGGAGCCTCATTCTCAAGGCTTGGAATTGGAATTGGGGCCTCTGATTTTAAATCTACTGTTTGGATCATAAAAATGATTTTGGTTGAATTATTATTCCATGGTCTCCCATTTCTACAAATTGAATTCCGTAGGAGGTAAGAATTTTCAAACCCCGAATGTGGAGTTGAGCCCCCCCCCCTCCTCCAATACACAATTACACACCAAAACACACACTAACTCTCTTTTTTTTTTCTCTCTCCCTTACGGAGAACCACATAGCACCATCCAACTACAGCCTGTGATACACTACTGGTGATGCCTACCTCTGCTAAAGCCACTCACTGCTTGTGACGTCCACCTCAGTGGACCAACGATCGTGAGAGAGAGTCGTGCATACACTGCCGGCGATGCCTACCTCTGCCATCCAACCATTGATGGTGACGTTCACCTGAACTGACCACCAACGCTAGCGACGTCCACCTGTTGGGAGATAGAGAGAGGGGTAGGGGGCGCGGTTAAATAAAAAACTTGGAACTTGGAGTGAGAAGCGAGGGCTTTTAGTGGTTGTACTTGGTTGTGAATTGTGATTCAATCAACAATTGTCGTTTGGGTCTGGAAACATTGGAGGTTTGGTGGCAGTTGGTTTCTACCAGAGCTAAACATATTTTTGTATCCAAGATCTAACAAGTGGCGAGTAATCTTTATACTGCCACGTTGCAGTAGATATAGAACTTTCCAAAGGGGGTTCAATTTTTTAATAATCAAAATTTAGTGGACATTGGTGTAATTTTCTTTAAAAAAGTCAAATGCTGGTTGTAGAATTCTAGGTGAATTTCATCGTGCAACCTAATACTAAAATTCTAATCAACTTAA
This sequence comes from Platycodon grandiflorus, assembly GCA_016624345.1. NCBI lineage: Eukaryota > Viridiplantae > Streptophyta > Magnoliopsida > Asterales > Campanulaceae > Platycodon > Platycodon grandiflorus. The sequence goes on along the minus strand of CM028365.1, from coordinate 10,327,803 downwards.
GTGAAAATTCAGAAATTTCCATTCTAAATTCAAATAATTATTGAATTCTAATCCTGCATATCTGAGCACACCCTGAAGGAGCTCCAATTCCAACTCTGTCTTGGATTCTATGCTCCCAAACACTGCGTTAGTGTTTCGTGGGAAATCCATGGGAAACATAACGGAATGAACCGAGGGTTTGAATTTGAATTATAAATTAAAAGAATAACATTGGCTCAATACATTTCGGTTAATTCAGGAGGGGTATAGTAAGGATTCTTTGATCCTCCAAAGAGTGCTCTATGACGGCTTGCTGTCGTCAGGAAATTCATTTGCTTTCTGGAGGTATCATATTATTGCTAGTTTCTGATGTAAATAATGTGTGTACAGCCAGAAAAAGGTGAGATTTCCGAAGGGGAAGAAGGTGAAGCCTGGAGATGAGGTCATGGCTGCATCCCAAGATACCGAAGATGCTCCAAAAGAGTGGGAAATTCCTAATAATGTAGCCAAATCACGTAAAAGGCGGAATCAGAATGTTATTGTACTTGACAATGTAGAGAACAAAGAGTTTTTTGATGATAAAGGACCTGCAGAGGAATTTTACGAGGTTCAGTTTTCCATTTTCTTTTCTTGTTTGGTATCCCTTGTTAATTCCAATTTGTTTTTCAGATACATTTTTGTTGTCAAATTGTATTTGGGTGTGTGTTTTCTTGAAACTAATCTATCTGCTGGTATTATAGCTATAATTCTAAAAGAGAGTGGTTGTTCTAGTGGTTGAACACATGAGACTGATTAACGTGGGGTTAGTTTATCATGCTAAGATCGAATTCATATTTTCTTCTGGATCATATGATTTCTCGTTCTGTTTATTGTGTCCCATTTATTTTTGTGTTTACAATTTCACTTCCCCAAAAAACTGCCAAAAGATCCGCATGCGTTTGACAAATTTATTCATTCAGTATTGTGTAATAGTGAGGTAGAGAGACGTTAGTACCAATGTATCATCATGCATGTAACAGATAAGTAGATTGTCAAACATTTATCTTACGAAGAGCTAAGCATTCAACTATTTTGTGTGAAGGTAGAGCCACATTTGGTTGCATTAATGAACTGGGTCTCCGACATATTTATTCTATACCAAGTATAAGATCCTCTGAAACAGAAATGACAAGGGTGTTCAAACTTCATTTATGAAACCTTACTATACAATAATTTGGCTTACAAAACTATAATTAAGCTCTATACCGAAGGAAAACCACTTTAGGGCTTTCTATGTTTTAGGAATATTTATTTTTCCGATGGGCTCTGAAGGATGAAGGAAGGCTGTAATGCCAACATGAGTCTATTATTGAATTCCCATGACCCAACAGTACCCATTTTGGAACACCTACAAATATATCCGCAATGTTGGTTATACAAGTGAAAAGTAGAAGGATGAAACTAAGAATAGACTATTAGAAAAACATATATGCTCCAAAAAAGATGCAGATAGAGACAGCAGTTATTCAAGTTGAGCGTAAAATGTTCGATGTCTTTGAGGAGAATGTAAACTGGTAGATCCGAGAATAGAATGGGGTCGGTATGAGACTTAGATAATCATCAGAGATCAAGATCAAATGGCGGTGTTGGCAAATGATCTTGATCTTGATCACTAAGTCTCTGTTAATGGTTAGAATTGGAAAGTTACTTGGGGAAACTGAATAATCATAGAGGACGGAAAAGTTATTCGATGTTGAAGAATGCACCGCTATAGGGGTTGTGAAACCTATCTGCAAGATTGTCATTGGGGGTTGTAGCAAATTTTTTGGGTTGTCTTATTCTAGGAATGAAATATTGGCCTTTGAACTGTACCAGAAGACCGAACGGAGAACTGGAGGAGTAAGAGGTGGAATAAAAAAATGATCTGGGTGGAGTTTAAAGCAGGAGAAAGAGCTGAAGCATTTAGCTGCGAATGTTAAAGATGGGAACATGAAAGGAGAAAGTGAAAGTAGAAATTACAACTGGGAAAGGGGAAGAGAGAACTTGAAAAGGAAAAGATATCTAAGTCTAACTGAGGAGTAGGATTTTATCTCGGAATGTCTAGAGATCGAATGATTTATGGAAAAGGGACATAGTGTCTGTTATCAGTTCAGCAAGCCCTTCGGTGGTGTGTCTCTTATAGTCTAAACTAGAAACTTGCTCTAGGGAGATTATTTGGAGTCGAGGGGTAATAGATGGGTAGACTTGTGGAGTGTGGGGCGTAATAGATGGGTAGAGTAGTGTTGCTTGGCTGCTTAGAGGTTTGCGAAAGGGATTATTATGGCGTGAGACTCTAGGACGGTCTGGCGGTGGAGAGAACTGGTTCTCTGCGGAGAATGCTAATTGTTTTTTTTTCTTTAATTAATGAAGATATAGAGAGACCTTATGGTGCTTTTGTGGGGTTTATAGACCTGTACAGGCGAGCTAGAGGTGTGTCATGGGATGGATTTATTGCTGTAAAAGGGGGTTTTAATGTTGTCTTGTTAGCTCATGACTGTAGGGGTTGTGAAAATATTTCTAAAGCTATGAGGGACTTCTCGGGCTTCATTCAGGAGTTGGGTTGGTGGATCTACCCATGGAAGGAGGTCGATACACATGGTTTAGGACTGGCTCATCTACATCTATGTCAAGTATTGATAGATTTTTGGTCTCCCTTGATTGAGGAGAACAACAAAATTCTTCTTTTATCTTTGGAAAAAGGGATGAGCAATTTTGAATGTTACACAAGCCTACAGATTTTTTGTCTCCCTTGATTAGGAAGAATAATTTTTGAATGGTACACAAGCCTGCCATCCTAATCATACTCCTATCTTGTTGGATACTCGAAGGGTGTTGTAAGGGTAAACATTTGGCCTTGAAAATGTGAGGCTTTGATGTGAGGATTTTTTAGATTTAGTACATAGTTTTGTGTTTGCATAGAAGTTGAGACTATTGAAGTGCGACTTGAAAAATGGAACTGAGATGTTTCCGGTAGTGTTTGCATTAAAGTAGATCAGTTGATGACAGAATCAAAAGTCTTTAGATGAGGAAGGAGGTTTCGAAGGGTTGTCACTAGAGGAAAAACCAACCCCTCATATAGGGAGGGAAAAAAGGGAGATTCAACATATTGTGTTTGCGGAAGAAATCAGTTGGAGACAAAGTGTTATGGCTGAAAGAAGGAGATGGAAATACTAGGTTCTTTCATAGGATCCCTAACACTTACAGGGAGCATTATCATTTGCAAAGAAGTATCTTGGACAAGGAGGGTATTGTTGCTCTTTATAAAAATCTATATATGGAAGAGGAATGATGGAGGTCCGAGGTGAATGGATTACATTGTGACGTCATTTTGGAGGTGATAGGGCTTGGGGAGAAAGACTTTTTGTTGAGGAGGAAGTCAAAGAAGCTAAGGAGGTGTGCATCAGGCCAAGCTATTGGTCAGATGGTTTGTCCATGGTTTTTTTCCGTAATTGCTGGAATATCGCTAAGGGAAACGCTATGGCTGCCATTCATGTATTTTACACTGTTGGGAGACTTGTTTGTAGCTTGAATGCTATTTCGGTGCTCTAATACCTAAGAAATCAGGTTCCGTGAATATTAAAGAGTCAGCCTATTAGCTTGGTCTGGAGTGTTTATAAAACTATTTCTAAATTGTTAATTATAAAATTACTTCTAAATTGTTATCAAAGAACTAAAGGAAGGTATTGGATCGTAATGTGTCCTGCTTCCGGAATGCAGAATGCCTTTGCCCGGTGGGTGGGTGGGGGAGGGGAGGGGAGGGTGGAAACAAATTGTAGATGCAGTCCTTGTGGCGAGTAAATGTGTTCAAGCTAGAAAACAAGATGCAAAGCCATAGATTTTCAGGCAAATTTGATATCGAGGATACCTGTGTCCGCTTAAGCCTGTGAACTGTTTGAATGTATGGCCATGTGGACTGGGAATTCTGGGACTGTGTGGAGGAAGTGGATTTCTCGGTGGATCTTTACAGGAAGGTACTCTTATCTTGATAACTGGAGCTCCAGAAATGGTAGCTTGGGGGGGGGAGGATAAGAAGTTCCGGAGGATTAAGGCAAGGGACCCTTTATTCCATTCTTGTTTATTTTGGTTATGAAGGCTTTTAGTAAGCTGATTTCTGGAGAGGGGATATCTGGAAGGGTTTTTGGTGGGAAGAAGCGCGTGATCAATGTGATAATGTCTCACCTCTTCTTTGCATACTATTCAATGATATGTTGTTATGCTAGGGCCGAGTGCACGAGGCATCTGAGGAGCAGGCTGATCTGTTTCGAGGCTATTTCAAGTCTAAACATCAATAGAAACAAGAGTGAATAAACTTTGGTGGTTGAACATGGAGGTGGAGAAGTCGACAACAATTTCGGGTGGAAAGTGGATGCTCTTGCTACTAAATACAAGACTTTTACTTGGAGTTCCTCACAAGTCATTGGTCATCTGGAACCCACTCATTGAAAGGTTGGAGAAAGACTTACTGGGTGGACGAGTCAATAATTACCAAAAGGTAGAAGAATCAATGATTACCATAAGGTAGAATAGTCAATAATTACTAAAAGGTAGAAGGTTCACTTTAATTTATAGTACTTCAGCAAATGTTGCGACTTATTTCATGTCCTTTCTGATCCCAGTTTCAGTGGCCAAAAGGTTAGGAAGGGCTTGAAAGGATTTCCTTTGGAAAGGGAATGAGGATTAATAATTCCCATCAGTGGGGTGAAAGAAAATTTGCAAACCTATTCGTGAAGCAGCCTTAGAAATTAGGAATATCGTCACTTTCAACAAAGCTTTATTGGAAAAATGGCTTTGGCATGTTTCATGAGGTGGGAATATTTTGAAGCAGGTGGTCATCAGTCGGTCTAGGCTTGGTCGTGATGGGTTGAGGTCGGAGATGATTCGAAATCCTAATGGAGAGGGGTTGTGGAAGAAGGGTGTTGCAGCAGGTTGGACTTCGTTTAGTAAGTTTGTGGAGTTGGGTGATGGCGCCAAAGTTAGGTGTTTTTTTTTTCACGAGAACCTTGGTACAGCGAGACCCGGATGCACGTTAGATTTCCTCACATGTTCGATATTGGGATTGATCGAAAGAATCAGAATAGATTCTTTTTGGCCATGTATGTGTGTGTGTGTGTGTATATATATATATATATATATCTTTAGATGATTATATGTATCTCTGATATTATTGCAAACATATGATACTCTGAAAATACTGTTGATATGTTATCGAAGAGTTGTAAACCTTGTTGTGGTCTTTAACAGGATAACGAGACATTCATTGATGATGGGATCCAGATTGAACCTTTTAACTTAACAAAGGAGAAGGAAGAGGGATATTTTGATCAAGCAGGAAATTATGTCGAATTTGTCGATAACAGGGAGATCAAGGTACTGTATTTCACATAACTATGGATTCCACTCTAAATGGAACTTGCTTATTTGTTTCACGTGCATTCATGCAGGATGCATGGCTTGATAGCGTTGATGTTGACCCAAAATTTGAGGGAAAAAGCTCTGTTGTTACAAGTATTGTGGCCGAGACTGCTGACCTGTCATCTAAAGAAATTGCAGAAATGAAGAGGCGGATTGCTGATGCTCTTGAGCCAGGGGAGACGGTAAGTTTCTGTTTTGGTCCTTCTTCGAGTGCTGTAGATATCATGCATTCTTTGTGCGCCTAGAACAATCTGTTATAATATTTGGCTTTCCATCCTTGTCATATTAATTTCTTTGGTTTGGACCTATTGATCCCTATAAGTATCTAGCTCTTTCCGCATTGATTCTTGATGTACCAATTTTGTTTCATGACTCCTTTATTTTATCATTTTTTGTTACTTTCATCTAATACATTTAAGTATATTACTATAAGAAGCTTTCTCAAAATCCTAGTATTTATTTTGAGCTAAACTTTATTAATTTTCCGGTTTATTTGGCTAACTATACTGATCAATAGAAACCATCAAGCTGGAAATACCAAGTATATTGGACGTCTGACTTGCACAAGCACACACAGAGGTACATACTGTTAGGAAGATATTTTGATATTGAATTTTCTGAAGTCTTATTTGTCACCTGACCTGACCTTGGTGCAGTAGCACGATTTTTTTTTATCTGATACTGCTGATGAGAATAGTTTGTACCAGATTTTATTTCTGTTTATTCAGATGTGTCCTTGCCGTGTATCACAGCATTTGATATTCTTTCATGCCATATATCATTGTAATAATTTATATCCTTATTAGAAAAATATCATATGCCCTGATCATCACATTTCTTGGTTCATGCTTGATGGTCTATATATCATTCTATTGTTTTAGTTAAAAAAGCTCAACAAATTTTGAGGTGATTTTTGGATGTAGAAAGAGCTGCACATAGTTCTGGGCATTAATTTCAAGCTAAACCTAAGTTTTGGAAAGCCTGATTTACTCAACTTGTGCACATAATGCATCTTTGTTTGCCTGTTTTGTTATTTTGTAATTTTTGTGTACCTAGTTGTTTTTAACCATATGTGCTAGACTGTTTTCACCATATAATTTTCCCTCTCATATTTCTTGATAACCTGTCTGCACGAGCTAAAATCAATGCAGCTGTTGGTCCTTTGCTCAATGATCTACTTCTATTTCTAGCTTATGTTTATCTTAATGTAGCTTTTATGTAACAAGCCAACAGGCTTATGAATTCTCACATTTTCGTCCACGCCTCAAGGATAAAATTCCATGTTTATTCTAAATAACCAATGCCCGCTTGTATTCTTTTCTTTTGGATACTGGTGTTGCAGTTCAGTATAAACTCTTTTTTACTCTTTGGTATAGATTAGCCTCCGTTAAAGTGAGCATCATGTTAAATAGGTCTTTGTATTAACATACTTCACAGGTTTTACAAGCTTTGAGAAGGCTGAAGGGAACTTCCAATAGCAGAAAGGAAAAGATGACACCTGAAACGAAACTTTTATTTGATCAACTAACTGAAGATGCCATGAGACTGATGGAAGACGGCGAATACAGTTGAGTTTGTTTGCTTTAATTTTCAACCTAGGATTCCTTCTAAACTATTGCTAACCTTCTGCTTTATACTCGATTTATTTGCTGCAGATGTTTATGAAGAAAAGCAGGAGGTTTTCAGGAGAGAAGCAGGTATGCTAAGGGTAGCTTGACATGCTATGTTTAAGACGTGTCATCATATTTTAAATATGAAATTGCTCGTGCTAAGAAAGTAAACTATTGGCTCCACAAGTATACTTATTTCAAAATAATTAAGTAGAAAATTTGTGAAGTTAATATAATTTCATGATATTTGTGCTACTGATGGATCAAGCAAAAAGTATGTATCACGCTGCTAACTTTTGTGTTCAGAACCAAGGTACCATCTTGCATAACATTTAAAAATGCAATTCTGTAGGGAAGTTTGCATTTGATATTTTTCTATGGAGCTTCATTGGAAAAATTGTCTACTATCTCTGTAATTGTGAAGTTGTACCTCGTTTAATATGATCACTAGGTATTTGTACTACTGAAGGATAAAGCGAAACATATATTTCAAATTACTGACTTGAAAACTATGTTTCAAAATACTAAAAGTGTACCATCTTTCAAAATATTTAAAAGTGCATTTCTCTGGGAAGTAGTGTTTTCAGTTAAAGCCTAATCTTGGTATTTTCTATGGACTCCTTCAATCAATTGTCTACTTTTCTCTGTCTTTTGTCTTAGGGTACACATACTTCATTGTGTTACGTCATGGCACATTTCCTGAACTTTTGAGATGACATGGAAAGAAGCGACCCTTGATTGGATAAACAGCTGCTTAAATTTACAGACTGCTCATTAAGTATCTATTCGTGTAAATAATTTTTTAACTGATAGCTTCTATCTTGTTTTCGTTCATTTTTAGAGGGATTTGAGAGGTTAGCGCATGCAAGAGGAGAGGGTACCTCCACAAATTCTGGATACGTGCAGTCTGATTCCACTGCCACAGACTTTGTTTCTGCTGGAACAAACTTAGGAGACATGTCTACAACCAATGGTGATGATGAAATTGATATGTTTGCAGAAGATGATGAAAATGCTACTGCTAATCCTGCTAATCCAGCCTCAGGTCATAATCCTCCTGAAAGTAAGAATTAAGGTCCCTTCAACGTTGGACCATAGGAAATACTATCCACTTCTTTAGTTGATTTAAGTTATGAATAACTTGTAATTGCTTCGCATTGTAGGTGAAACTTCAGTGATTGATTATGTATTCGACGAGTCTTCTGGGTATCTCTTCTCTCTCTCTCTCTCTCTCTCTCTCTCTCTCTCTCTCTCTCTCTCTCTCTGTGTGTGTGTGGGTGGGTGTTCATGTGCCTTCAGAAATGCAGGCATGCTTGTGTTTTGTGATGGACAATTGGACATTCTTCCCATATGTTGCCTGTGTTACTTGTGTCTCTGTGATGGTCACTTATTTTCAGATGATAGGCTGCACGATGGGGCTAGCCCTTCCCATCCCCTTCCCTTGAGACTCTCCACCTCAGGCAGGGATAAATCCTTCTTCACTCATTCTTTAACTTGACAAATGTGATGTTGCTCCTGTAATTGCTGTTGCCTTCTTCTTTTGTTACTGTGAAAGTAAGGCAAGCAGGAGCGTAATTTCACATGGTTATATGTAACTAGTTGTCTGTGGGGTGTTTCCTTTTACAAAGACCTCGATATGTTATCAAACCAAAGAAGTATACAAAAGGATACACTTCTTATTTAAGTGTAGCTGATTTTTAATGTTATGTTGGCTATTTTCATGTTTAATTGCCTTGCGCTGTGAATTCTGATTTCTAGAGCTCAATCTCTTATCTGAATTGTATTGATCATCTTCTTTTTTTATTGTTATTCTATACTATTTTATTTTATTTCATGTCCCAACTTGGTTTAGTTAAGGTACTAAGTTACTCTGTGATGCTAGGCCACTAGGCACTAGATCCAAGGTTCATAGTCTTCTATTTTATCAACAGAACAAAGAAAAGAAAAGAAAAGAAAAGAAAAAAAAAAGTGTTCTATTTTATGTTATATTGGAGGTTGTCTTCAAGATTGACATACCTATGTTTCGGGGCGTAAGTGTGAATATAATCATTCAGTTAGGAGTTGAAGTAACTTTAATATCTTTGCACAAAGACAAGGACATTATGATTTGTGTGCACGCATGGTGGAATGTCATGGCTTATGTCAGCTTTTTTGTTCATTCTTTTTGCAGTTACTACTACAGCAGCAGTTTGGGCTACTACTATGATCCATCTTCAAAATTGTACTGCCATGCTGCATCTGGACTGTGGTAATGTACATGCAACCTTCTTTCATCGTGTGCTTGATTTTTCTTGTTGAAAATATGATCACTCCACGTCATGGTTGTACTCTACTGAGTAATCGTTTGTATCATTAGTTTCTTCTATTCGAGTGCTGCTTCTCTTTTCTCTCTCTTTTTGGCTTGTGAACTTATCTAGCCTTACCCAAGTTAAAGTAATTAAACCAGCATTTTTGCATAGATGAATTGCCTCTCAAACTCAGATATGTGTATGTAGGTTTTAGCTCACTTGTGAACTATCATTAATATCTTTGATCATACTAAGTAGTTTGACAATTCTAAACTGAACATCTTTCTGCATTGGGTTTATTGGTTTTTAATCAGGAAGAGGCAAAGATATTGGAAAATTGTCAGGTTAAAACAAAGTACAAATCGGTCAGTATTTATTGACGCTTGGTCTGTTTTTTCAATATACCAAATCTACCATTTGGTATTTTGGAATCTTGTAGAGGTTGGTTCATCAGTTTTTATTTTTATTTTTTAACGTAAAGGCGATGAGATAAAGCTAGAAAAGAAGAACTACAACTTGTGATAGCTACCTACTCCGTTTTTAAATATTTTTTTTTTTTTGATAAGTAAGATGTAATATAAACAGAGAGCGACAAAGCAGGTGTCTCGTCCTTTGTACACAGGGAGTATACTATAAGACACTAAAGCTATCCACGAACTCTACAAAAGAATTAGCCGAAGACCCAATACCATCCATGCACCAAAAAAACAGAGGTGAAGAATAGAATTCTTCTAAAGGTCTTTCCTCATTGTCAAAGACTCTACAATTCCTCTCCCTCTACACTCCCAAGGGAATAGCTTCCCAAATAAAGTCCCTCCTTCAACGTTTGAACAAAGACCAGAAACAAAACAGCTCCTTGATGGTACTAGGCATCACCCAAGAAAGATTAAAGAGCCTGGAAATCATGTTCCATAACTCGCTCGCCACTGGACAATGAAGCAAGAGATGATTAACACTCTCTCCATCCCCTTTACACATGAAGCACCAATTCACATACATTTTACTCCGCCTCCACAAATTATCCCCCGTAAGAATGGCTTCGTTAATTGCCTCCCACACAAAAAAAGCAACTCTATCCGGAGCCTTGTTTTCCAAACTGCTTTCCAAGGAAAGTGCCCCCTCTCAATATGTTTTTATTTTATGTCCCTATCGACTCTACATTTAATTGGGTCAAGATAACTCCGTTAGGTCCTCGAGGGATCATCAGCAACACCTAATAATGAAGCTCTGTCCATGATCGCATTTGAGAGTTCTAGCTCGATTACCCTCTTTTCTCGAAATAGTACATGGATCCAATACATGCTAGTACTTCAAGTGAGAGTCAGTTTTGCACAAAAAATGTTTTTTTTTCTTTTGGTTTTGTCCAGAAAAAAGGCAATCAGTTGAGCTATTTCTTCCAGATAATTTGATTTGAATGGTTTCATTGGCACACATACACAGAGAGAGAGAGAGAGAGAGAGAGCAGTCAGTTGAGATCTTTTGACGAAACCTTCTTTTTCTACATATAGGGACAAAGCTGAGTTATCGTATAGTTTGGACTATATAGGTTGCAATTTTTATGTCTCTACTGAAGGAAGCCTCAAAAGCCTTCATATGTCTGAGAATCATTGGATTGCTGGGGGTAGCCTTGAAAAAGAATCATTATTCTGAATCTTCTTGCTGCTGAAGACCATGTGTAGAACACTATCATATACTCATTGCCGGCATCAGGTCATGGATTCCAAATACAAAAGGACTTCAAATTTTCTATGAAGAACCTATAATTAAGATTTATGTTTCAAGACTGCAGGACAGGAGATGAAATTACTTTCTGATGTCGGGAAGTTAGTATCATGTTTCTTAAATACTTAAGTTTATGGGGTTTCTAGGATTAGTCAAGGATGATACTGGTGGTTGCTTTTAGATTTGGGCGGTAAAAGTTGCCTTAAAATTTGTTCTGTGAAGAGAGATAAGAGGTGACAATTTCAATGACCTACTTGGCTATTTAAAATGTCAATGTTTGAAACTTAACATGCCTTTATAACCCTCTTGTCCTTGCTGAATTGTGTGCCTTCTCCTGTTGAGTGCTTCAGTTCTGCTATCCCGTCATACTACTTCTGCTGTAAAAAAAAGCATATCTGATGCAGTGCAAGGAGGAGGGAGAGTAAGAGTTTAGAAGAGATGGATTTGGATCTGATAATGATCGAGGGAGTGAGAATGTTTCATTATTCCAATAAACGTCAACTATTGACGAACTTTTCAGTACGCCGTTGGAAACCTCCTTATGGTTTGCCTCAATTCTGGTGAAATTACGCATACCTTTTCTTTGCTTAGCTTCTTCTGACCTATGTTCATTAAGTCTAGTTAAGAATTTTAACTGGCCTTGATAGTAAATAATGTCCAATTTATCTCAATCAATAAACCTTATCTCATTGATTCCCATATCAGCATACATAATCCTCATCCTTATGTTTTGCTATGACCATCAACCTTCTCCTCCATGTCCAGCCATTCTTTTTCCTCCTCCATGTCCCCTTGAACTCACCATCTCAGTCCGTTTCCAAGCCAAAACCAACCGCATAGTATGAGTTCAAATTGACATATCTACGGAAATTGCCATCCACCTGAATTAGTGTTCCAGATTGGTTCACCAGCAAAACTAAGAGGTTGGATCTTGGAACCAACTTAAACCTAAGCTGAAATTATGCAAACAAGTCGATAATATCTCGGGAGGTGTTGACTATGGAAGATAGAATCTTCTTTCAGATTAGTAGGAAGTCATTTGATGTCGTCAGGAAGATTGATAAGGTCAATTTCTCTTTTCAATTTGTGGAAAGATCAAGGGGTAGACCTCGTGAGATCGTTCTTTCTTTGTATGAACTGAGACGGGTTTGTGGGTGGATGGAGTTAGCACAAAAGTTTAGCAATGGGTTTTGGAAGAAGTGGCTGGAAAAATGGCGTGGAGTAGTCATATATCAAAGGAAACGAACAAGTTTGGTAGCTTCATTAGAGTCTCAGTGAGAAATCAAAGGAGATCGGCTATGATCTGTATTCCGGAGGTAGCGCAGGATATAGGGTGAAGCTTGGTGGCTGAGAAAATTAGCAGGTTTGCTGGAGTCAAGAAGATGGAGGCTGGCAACTCGTTTAAGTCATAAAAAGAGGCGGCTGAGATACTGCCGTGGCCGGATTTATCTTTGGAAGTTATCTCAGGGTTTAACAATTCAGGCTTTATTCAGCGGTGGATTTTGTGGTTGAAGAAGAGTCTTGTAAGGATGGATTGAGGTTTTTGGAGAGATGCTTGGTGGGAAGAATCGGTGATCTTACTTACCCGGTTCCCTCAAGACTAGAAGTGCAGAATTGGGTGGATCGTAAATGGAAGATGGTGGGTGGCGTACGAGTCGTGGACATTAATGGAATGTACTTTCTCTTTGGATTTCCCTCAAAAGAAGCAGCTAGCCGTATTTTGAGCGAGAACTCTTGGGTTTTCCAACAACAGCCTATCCTCTTGGACTGGTGGGATCAGTCGCTTGTTGCCATTGTGATGGCCGTAAACTTCGTGAGATGTGGGTGAGGGCACTCGGGTTGCCGTTACATCTGTGGGGAAAGAGCATCTTTAAGAAGATTGGTCAGACTTGCGGCGGCTTCATTAGGTTTGATAAAGAGACGGAAAGTAGGAAAAATTTGAGATGGGCACGAATTTTAGTTCGGTTCAAAGAAAATATACCAGCCTATGTTCGTATTGGTGTGGGTAGGAAGATGTTCGCGGTGCCAATCTTGGCTGAGTCTGCCGCCTTCTGCAGTCATTCGTTTCATGGTGGCAGCGATGGGTAAAGCAGGGATCGGTGAGAGACAGAGGAGGAGCGTCTAAGGCTTATGCATGTCAGTCTCACGCGTACAAGGGAGGTTAACGTAATGGCCCATATGTTAGTAGTCTACCCAGAAGCACGTGGAATTGGAAATTTTCATATTTTAAAACAAAGGGTTGGGACGGTGACATGTTGGGAAAGGGTTACTCGAAAGCTGATGTGGCCATTGGAGGAAGCAAACAGGACGTATGGGTTATGGGCCCGTTCGAGGCCCAATTGGTTCTAGATCTGGTAGCGGGTTTAAAAAGAATGGCCTTTTTATGGGCCTATCCAGGGGCGCATTGATAAAAGGAAGGAGGTGCAAGCCGTAGGGGGTATTTTGAGGGGGCCTTTTCAATCGGCCATCACAAGCAAAAAAAAGAAGTATACCTATCTATTGCAGAAAAGTGGGGAATGACGAAGGGTGTTTGTGGTCTTCGGTGGAGGTCGAGGAACGTCTTTGTCAAGCATCTAATCTCGAAGCAAGGGATGATCCTCCAAGTCACAAGAGTCTTGAAGAGAGGGAGGCGTGTGCTAAGGATTCGAGACCCAAGTCCCTGTAACGGTCCGACTAACCTAGGCTGCGATAAAGTTGTAGTTCGCGGCAAGTGGTGGATTTGAGGAGTGATATGGAGCGTTGTGGGGGCCTTAACGAATCGGATATAGAATCCTTGGGTGAGAGAGTTGAACAAGAAATGCCGGATGATGGAGGGTGTCGGATTACACAGAAGGTGGTTGTGTCGAAGGTGGGGTAGAAAGGGTGTTTGGGGATGCCTCTGTAGCTTTGGTTGCGGTTCCGGATTTTGTCCCTAACGAAGTGGTGTCGTGCACCCCTTTAGTGATGATCTGGCCGTAGATTATGTTTCTTCCCAACTCTTGGTATGTTCTGGAGTGAAGGAGAATATTTCAATCTGGGTGAGAAGGTTTTTGGATGATTTTTGGGTGTGTCGTGCTTAGGATACGAGGACAAAATTATGCGGTTATTAATGGACATAGAGAAGGGAAGGAAGTTGAAGGAGGGAGGTAATAGTAGTAGTTCAAAGAAGAACCGAGCAAGATGCAGCCGTAGTTGAAACAATTGTGTGGGTCTCTTAACAGCGATCAAGGTGATAGTGAACATTCAGGAGGACGTGGAAGTGGATGGGAGGGGAGAAGGAAGAAAAACCTGTAATATAATGGATTTACGACTCTTATCGTGGAATGTGTAGGGTTTAAATGAGATGTCAAAAGACAAGTGGTGAAAGCTTCGCTTAGGAGGTGGAAACCTCACGTGGTTTGCTTACAAGAAACCAAAATGGACAAGGTTGATAGAATGGTGGTAGATTTTGTATCGGTAACATGTGGATTCAATAGGAGCATCTTAATGCTGAAGGGCAGCAGGGGGGATCTTGGTGATGTGGGATAGTTGGATTGTGGTAAAGACAAGGACAGTGGTGGGTCTTCATTCCGTCTCTTGTTTATTCAGAATGGTGGAGACAGATACTTATGTTCTCGGGGATTTACGGTCCTTGTGTGGATGCCTCTCGTAGGGAGCTTCGGGAGGAGTTGAAAGAGGTCTATGCTTTGTGGCAAGTTCCTTGGTGTGTAGGGGGGATTTTATGTCGTTAGATTTTCGCATGAACGACATGGGGCGCGGGCCTTCTCTTAGGCTATGCTGGAGTTTAATAATTTCATTAATGAGATGGAGTTAGTTGACTTGCCTTTAGTTGGGGGTAGATTCACGTGGTTCAGAAATAGTGTGAGAAAGCAATGCTCCAGGATAGACAGATTCTTAGTGTCAGCGGATTAGGAAGTGTGTTTTGGGAGTCCTGCCCAAACTTGTCTTCCTAGAGTGGTATCCGACCATGCTCCTATTCAGATTGAGTGTGGTAGGCTGGTTAGAGGTAAAACCCTATTCCGTTTTGAAAATGTGGCTGAAGGAGCATGGTTAGTGAGTGGGTCAAGGCAAAGTGGCTTTCGTTTGTTGTGACAGGTGATCCATGTTTCAGATTTGCGAGGAAGTTGAAGATGCTAAAAGCTGAATTAAAGGTGTGGAATAAAGAGGCAGTTTGGGAATATTGAGGCTAGATTGACGGAATCTTTTGAAGAAGTGAGATCTCTGGATAAAAAAGAAGGTGAGGAGTCTTTGTGCAGCGAGGATATTCGGCAGCGTGCTTTTCTAAAGTCTGAGACTAAAAGACTGCTTATTTGTGAGGAGATTGACTGGAAGCAAAAATCTCGTGTTCAATGGCTTAAGGAGGGATAAAAATACGAAGTTTTTTCTTCGAATGGCTAACGCGCATAAGATGGCAAACCAGATTCGTGATGTTAACATTAATGGGGTTTTGTTGGAGGACAAAGAGGACATTAAAGATGGTTGTGGATTTATTCCATAGTCTATATTCGGATAGTGAGGAGGGGCACCTGAAGTTGGAAGGGGTGCAATTTAAGTCGTTAGGGGTGGCGGAGAAGGATTCTATAGGACTTCCTTTCTCAGAAGAGGAGGTTTCTTCCACTATTCGAGGTATAAGTGGAGATAGAGCACCGGGGCCGGATGGTTATACAATGGCCTTCTTTCAACATTGCTGGGAAGTGGTAAAGGTTGAGCTGATGTAGGTGTTCCAATTTTTCTATACTCACAAGAAGTTCGAGAAGTGTTTCAACGCTTCTTTTATCACTTAAATCCCAAAGAAGGTTGGTGCAGTGGATGTCAAGGACTTCAGCCCCATCAGTCTCATTGGAGGAGTGTATAAGATTATCGCCAAGATGCTCTCGATTCGTTTGAGGCAGATTATTGGAAAAATTGTTTCACCATCGCAGCACGCTTTTGTAGGGGGCATCAGATTACTGAGGCGGCGTTGATTGCCAATGAAACGGTAGATGATAGAATTAAAGGTGGGATCCCTGGCTTGCTCTGTATATTAGATATGATCACGTGAATTGGGATTTTTTGTTTTATATGTTGTCTGGAATGGGCTTTGGGGATAGGTGGAGGGATTGGATTTGCTGTTGCATCGGAACTGTTAAGTTCTCGGTATTGATTAATGGCGAACCTGCGGGTTTTTTCTTTAGCTCTAGAGGCCTTCGACAAGGCGATCCCCTTTCCCCGTTTCTCTTCATCATTGTTATGGAAGCATTGAGTAGACTCTTGGAGGTTTCGGTGTTGGGTGGATTTATTTAAGGTTTCAATGTGGGAAGTACTAGAGACTCCGTGGTTCATGTGTCTCATCTTCTTTTCGCGGATGATTCACTAGTTTTTTGCAAGGCAAAGGCAGCTCAATTGGGGTATCTTCGGCTTGTGCCTCTTTTTTTTCTTCGGGATTGAGGATCAATATCACTAAGAGCGAGATGAATCTTAAGGGGAATGTTGGCGAGTTGGCAATTTTTTTTGGGTGTAAGGTTGCTTCTCTTCCCACGACTTATCTCGAGTTGCCGTTTGGTGCCTCGTCCAAAAATAAAACAATTTGGAATCCAGTGATGGAAAGATTTGAGCGTCGGTTGGCAGGATGGAAGAGATAATTTTTATCTAAGGGGGGTAGGCTTACGTTGGTGAAGAGCACGCTCTCTAATTTGCCTACTTAATTTATGTCAGTGTTTGTTATTCCTGTCTCGGTGGCCAAGAGAATTGAAAAGCTTGAAAGGGACTTTCTATGGGAAGGGTCAGGGGATGGAAAGAGATCGTTTGGTCAAATGGGATATTGTGTGTCTAGCTTGAAAGCTGGTGGATTAGGGATTAAAAAACTCGAGTGTTCTCTGCTCTTTTGAGCAAGTGGTTGTGGAGGTATTTGACCGATAAGGAGGTCTTGTGGAGGAAGGTGGTGGTGGGAAAGTATGGGGAAGGAAATCATTTATGGTTTCCCAAGGAGGTCCAGTCAGCTTATGGGGTTGGAGTTTGGAAAGGGATCAGAAAGAGATGGGAACTTCAGCTTATGGGGTTGGGGTTTGGAAAGGGATTAGAAAGAGATGGGGCCGCTTAATCGGTCTATCCGTTTTGATGTGGGGAACGGTGGCTCAATTAGATTTTGGAGGTAGAGGTGGTGCGGAGATGTGGAACTTTGGAGATTGTTCCCTTCCCTTTTTAATATTGTTGTGAATAAGAATGAAATGGTAAGTTCTGTCCTTAGCTTTCATGGTCGCTTTCATAGAAATCTTCAAGATTGGGAGATTGATTCTTTGGGGCAGTTTTTTGAGTTGCTGTACAATCAAAAGGGGGTTGGGGTTAGGGAAGATAAAGTGATTTGGGGAGGGGATAGCTGTGGTGTTTTTTCTGTTAAGTCGTATCAGAACTCTATATCAGCTACCCTTTCCCGTGGAAGGAAGTGTAGAAAACCAAGGCACCTCCTAGGGTGGCTTTTTTTATGTGGGAAGCCTCAAAAGAAGCCATTCTTACAGGGGACAACTTACGGAAACAAAAAAATTTATACCAATTGGTGCTATATATGTAAAAGTGACGAAGAGAGTTTTAATCATCTTTTGTTGCATTGTCCAGTAGTGAAGGAAATTTGGGAGTTTCTCCTTAACTTGTTCCATATTTCATGGGAGATGCCCAATCAACCAAGGAGTTCCTGCTTTGTTGGTCTCTATACAAGAGAAGGAGGCGCAGTGTGTGGGGTACGATCCCTCTGGTTGTGTGTTGGGTAGTGTGGAAGGAGAGGAATCGTCGAGTTTTTGATAATGTGGAAACTGGGGTGGAGAGATTAGAAGGGCAGATCATTCAGATTCTCCTCTTATGGTGCTCCAAGTCAATGGAGCCCGGAGAGTATTCTTTTGTTGACTTAGTGAATAGTCTTACTATTTTTTGAGATGTCAATCTGTCATTTTTGTATACTCTTTGTGTACATAGGACGCGTCACCTGTTCATTTATATTCTTAATTATAAAAAAAAATCAGTGGACTTTAAGCTTGCCACATGCTTTTCGTGACTATAACTCCATCACTTCATGTGAGGCTCTTGCCCATGTTGATTCAATGGGTATGCTGAAGATACCTCTTATGCATGCGCTTTACAGAAAATTAAGTGGGAATGTCATTTTGATGGAAATGACGGTAAGTGGATGTTGGTCCATTGTACAATACTATTCAATCTAAAGGTACGGAGCCAGAGCTCATATATGCCATAATCTGATCTGATCATAGAAAAGTTCTCACTAAAAGGGGACCAACCTAAATTTCATAATAGTTGGAAGAAATACCAATTTGGTTGTGTTCCATTGTGGCCGATAGGTAGCACATATTTACACACCCATCAATAGCTCCAATCACACACTCCCATTATCCATTTTGTTGCAAATTATTGCCAAATCAGATTTTTTAGCGTACCTCAAGTCACCCCTTCGTAAATTGTGTGCGTTGTTTATGGATATTGACGGTGAGAGTTAATGGAATCATTGAAAGTTGATTTTCTCCTGTTTTGATAATTTGAATTTCAGCAAATGGATAGTAAAATTTGGTGATGGCAGTACTTTTCTGCCAACTTACCCTGAAACTACGTGTTTTATCTTTGACAGGTACTCATACAACGAGGAGACTGGCACGTATGACGAGATACCCGTGGCTGAAGCAAATACAACTTAAGAAGACTCTTGTATCAAATGTTTTGTACAGACTAACTTCAGTGGATTAGAGAGAGTGCTGCATCAGCTTTGTAATGTGTTTCTGGTCAAAGCCATAAAAGTAGTAATGTTATCTGAAGTTGGCAAGATTGCAATGTACTTCTTGGTTGCGCATCTTTTTCCTACTTTTCCGGGGCAGCTAGTGTTGGTTACTTGTGGGATTGAGTATATCTCATTTCTTTCCCTTTTGGCCGGTAAAAGTTGGAATTTAAATCTACTTTACGCCAAATATACCTGATTGATGTCTACGTCGCAGACACATTTCCCAAGTGGTGCCTAGCCTGCAAAACGTGCACCTGGTCCAAGGTTATGGCCACGCATCCAGCACAAATTGTTCCATTATTGATGTTTTCTTGTACTCAGTTTTTCTTCTGTTTCTCGAAAACGAATACCTCCAAGATGACTCCGCAGAATATCTTGTGGGGCACTTGAGGTTTTTGTTGAACGTATACATCTTGACATTGCTACCTTTGTACTTTCGTGCATTATGGCACATTTGAGCTCTTTGGTGCACCTACACGTCTTTGGTATGCTCTCTTTGTATAATCATTCCATTTTCTATCTGTTAGATCTCTGTCTGCATATATGGCGTTCTTCTTCCATCCTTATTAGGATTATAATTTATGCTAGTCATCCCCAATAGCCTACTGGAGAGAGATTGAAATTGACTTAGTTTTGGGGTTTTCGATCTTTTGTAATAATTAAGAGAAAATTGGTGGAACCTAAAACAGAGAAAATGCAAACCCATAAGCCAAACCACTAATTATTACTCCATTAATTAATAATTTTTCAAGAAATAGACGACGTTTTGTAGTGGCTAGTTAATAATTTTAGAATGTAACACCAATGAATTTATTAAAAAATAATAATAATAATAATAACATGTGATGGTATGAAACTATGAAAATACAATTATACAAAAAGGTTTAGATATAAACAATTCATTATTCATTGATATGTTTCCTCTCTAAGATAGTATCCTCTTCTTATCAACTAATAAGTAATGAATTCCCCTTTACCATAATGTAGACAATTCTTTAAGTACAGTACCCAGTAAAATACATTATTCTCCACAGGTCACAATTATTTGTATAGCTAATAAGTAAAATCAGTACATTTTAAGCTTTTCCAAGAGAAGAAAGTTTGGATGAACCTTTTCAAAGTCAAAACTCTCTTCATATATTATACTTCTTCCTTATCGAAAAGAATGTCTTGGTTACTGTTTTTAATTTGTTC
Organism: Platycodon grandiflorus; assembly: GCA_016624345.1. Classification (NCBI taxonomy): domain Eukaryota; kingdom Viridiplantae; phylum Streptophyta; class Magnoliopsida; order Asterales; family Campanulaceae; genus Platycodon; species Platycodon grandiflorus. The sequence continues at coordinate 10,307,845 of CM028365.1, read as the reverse complement.
TAAAACATTTACCCAATTTTTAAAAAGTAAAATTATTAACTATTTGGATTTCTTACAACACCACCCATTTTAACAATCTTATTGTAGAGGTATGATATTACGAGCTCCAACTTAACAACATTTAACTATCCAACAGCACAAACACTAAAACTTTTAATAATAACACAAGTTCGAGTTCATTATTTGCTTTTAAAAAACAAGTCAACCATTTTAAGACTCGGGAGTTATTATTTTTTTTTTTACCTCATTAAAAACAATTTACATCTGTGCAATAAAAGTATTTGAAACCTTTTCAATAAAAACCAATCATGACTTGTAGGCTCCGCTCTCGATAAGGTTTTAGGAACTTAATTTTTAATTTTTCAATTTCTTTTCTTTAACCCCACAAGCTTCACTATCAATTATTTTTTTCTTCAATTGTTACAACAAAAATTCAAAAACCATGCCAAACAAGGCCGAAGAATTCTTCTGAACAGACCATTAAATTGATCTTCATTGGTCAAATTATAGTTAGTAGAGGACAACTATATACACTCCCTCCCTTAATCCCAAAAGAAAAAGTTCGTTTGGTGCAGTATTTTAAAAATACAGCGTTTTAAAAAATACAGTGTTTTAAAAACGCATGTCTTTCCTTATAAATACGTTTGGAATATTACTTCAATACGCAATTTTTTTTTCCTAGTAGCGTTTTAAAACTTGCGTTTTGAAAAACAGTTGAGAATTCTAACATTTTAAAACGCAGCTGCATTTTAAAAATGCTGTTTTTTCTGCCGCAATTTTGAAACATAATTTTAACAAATAAGCTACGTTTTATTCTTGCGTTTTAACAAAAACGCTCAACCAAACGGGCTAAAAAATTAACATCTCCCCTTAGTTTTATGTAAAATTGGAAAATTATCTTTAGGTCCTTTCAATATTAATTTGTAAGTCATTTTAGTAATACATGTACATGTATTTAGTATCCAAACTATTATAACTTTGCAAGTGCACATTAAGGTCATGATATATAACAAAGACAAATTCAATAACTTGATTTTTAAAACAAAAAAAAAATACCCATGTGAGAAAAATAAAAATTAAAAAAATAACACACTTCAAACAAAAGAATTATTAACTATTAGAAAACGAATTGACTGAATATAATTCTAGACTAAGCAAGCAGCATTCTGTACTATACCAACGATAAAAAACAAGGAGAGGCGCACATAAAGCCGCACGGAATGATGGGACTGATTCATAAAAATAATGCTTTGGCACAATTGATTCCCAGCTAGCTCGTTCTCAGTACTTTTACTTCTGAACAAGTTGTCTACATGCAGTATGTTAACTATTACTCCAATTCCATTTCATTCGTTTGGCAGCTGCTGCAGCTCTACAGAAAAAATTTCAGGTCTCAAAACCTTTATCTTATGGCAGTTGTCAATTCTAAAATCATCCTCCTTGATGGGGATCTTTGCCAAAACGCAAAGGTATCTACCCAAGCAATTAGGCCTCCACAACAAAAAAAGGGGCCAACTCCGCCAAGCAGCACTGGAGCAGCTGAATAAAAACTCCGATCAGGTGTGGACAGGGACAGCTTGGCAAACATCTCTGATCAATGAACCATCAGAACCTTGCCTAATCAGCAACCCAGCCTTAACATACTCTACAGCCATCACTAATCAACTAATATCATTCAGTAGACAACAAGTCAGCTGCTACTTCACAGCTACAGTCACGAACCCAGAGCAAGATGCAAGACAAAAAACAACTTAACAGGTCTTATGTTAGATAGAAATCTAATTAAATATGAGAACAAAAAGCCAACCAGAAACTTGTTACCCTGAACTCTTGTCATGGTTTCCAGAGTTCATACAGCATGCAGATATCAGGACAAGTGTTATCTGAAATCATATTACAGGCCCGTCACATAGCCAGCATCAGCTACAGGTGAGATCACATTCTTTATCTGCTATTCTGCTCAACTTTATGACCACCACAGCAACTATTTCCCATTTAGACAGTGTCTCAGTATTTTCAGAACACCAAAAAAATAATAGAGGATAAACAAGTAGCATCAACATTTTGCGAGGGCATAAAGTGGTTACAGAAGAAAGAGCATGACTATATGATACTTACCATATAGATTTACTCATGGTATTCATCAACATATTGTTCCCTGCAACCACCATTCTGTAGTTCAAACCCAGCCCCAAAACGACAGCCACTTATCTACCAACTATTAACAGCATCAACAGCCACAACATCATCACCATGGCCATCAGCCCCATTCAATCTTTCCACGAACATAACTATAAAATCCAGTTGGTATTTTATATCAAGTTAGTACAACACTACCAGACTAGTCGAGTAAACTCCATAGTTCCCTCAAAAAATAACGAACCAGAGGGGGACGGGGGGGCAAGAGAAGAAACGGGAAGATGGTGCAAAAAATGCCAATACACCGTACACATGATATTTTGTTTTAAATGTTCCATGGGATTTGGATCAGCTGGTAATTGAGGTAAGAGAGAACAGAAACACATAAGCAACTGATGTAATCAAACCTACGACATCATAACATTACTAGATCACAGATAAGTACCAGAACTACACAATACTATATCCAAAACGAACAATTTTCAAAGAAAATAATCACATACCCAGAATACCCTACTGAAATAATTTATTGTTGAGAAATCCCATTCTACCAAAACTAGCACTAGGAACTCCAAACAGAACATGCATTATAGACAAGCATGAATCCCACAGAGAACCAAGATGGTAAAAGAGCCTCTCCTACTCCCACATGTTCAACTGTCCTTGCCAAGTCAGTGACTCAGTCACTCCTGCAAAAGTTCAAATAAATAGCAAATTCAGTGAGCTTTCTCCCAAACTGACATTACCCGAAGTGCCTAATTCAGGAACTCACTTCATCTGGCTTTTGCGGTGGACTGCGAGAACCAGCACTAGGACCACCAGGTGAAAGAGATCGAGGAGCTGGTGATCGCTTGCGACGGCTGCGCCCATCAGGACTGTCATCCCTAGGGGACAAACTTCGAGGACTAGCACTGTACCGGGAAAAAGAAGGCAGAAGACACTTCAACATTCCAGAATAGACTCTATTAACAAAATTCACAAGCAAAAGAACTGGTAATCCTAAATCGCGACAGTTGCATAATGAGTACCTCTCAACTGATGGACTCTTACTCCACCGATCATCTTCATAGCGCCCCTTACCACGGGCTCTATCATAATCTGGACTAAAGCTATGGCTTCTACTCCGATAGCGATAATCTCGTTCCCTGCCACGGTACCTGTCACGCTCATACCTATCCCAGCTTCTACTGCGACTTCTCCTCCTGTAACTCCTGTCTCGGTAATAATCATCATCTCGGGACCTAGAACTGAAAGTCACATCAAGTCATTATTTGGAGAAAGAAAAAAAATACACACACAAACTAACATATTCTGAGATCGCACAACCTAAGAACTACTTCAAGGTTAAGATCAGACACCACATGTATGTAAAGAAGCAGAAAATGCCAAAAAGATCAACATTTGGAGCAAGTAGTTTCAATATATGTTTTGCATGTGAGACAAAAAGGGAGAAACAAAATAGCAAGACAATTCTTCAATAATATCTTCAGAACATGATGCAGCCACAATGACCAAAACATTGTTCTCAACATTGCTGCTATTAGAAAAATTCAAGACAGCAGCATCAAAGCACCCAATCTTGCTTTTGGCAAAAAAAAATAAAAATGAGGCATTACCTTCGACGAGGGCTATAGCTTCTTGACCTGCCTCTAGTTCTTGGAACCTTTTCAATGATCCTCCCTTTATGACTGAAATATGTATAGGCATAGAAGCAAACATCCAAAAGCCAGACAAAAGATAAGATCCAGTAAATAAATAAAGGATATAACAAACGATAGATGTTCAAATAAAGAAAATAGTTATACTGCAAAACACAAAAAGTAGGACTACAGTCTCTGCTAGCTCTATTTTCCTGGTGGCGTCATTGTGATAAATCAGCAGCAATACAATCATAATCAATTATACAATCATAATCAATTGAATGCCAAAAGATAGCAAAACAAAGCTCCACGCCTAACGAGAACTTCATCAAAACATATAAGCACTTACATCCGTTCTGCGTTTGGCCCATACTTAGCAAACTGAACAGTAATTTCTCTACCATCAACTACTCTCCCTGAGAGATTACATTGCCAAACAGCAATCATATTAGAAAATACAAGAAACAAGCCTCTTCAAAATCAAATTTGTCAACAATTCATGCTATCAGTCAAATACACAGATAAATGTCACACCAATACAAGAGAAAATCACTTAAGATGGTTAGGACGTAGACCAGCAAGTGCACTAGTTAAAAAGTGTGGTAGTATTAATATCAACAACCAGGCAAGACGTAGGGGAGACCAAACCTAACAGAGCCAATCATAAGGATTTGAAGGAATACAGCTTGTGTAACGATCTTGCATTGGATCGAACCAAATGGCGAAAGATGATTATGTAGCCAACACTGAGTGATTAGGACAAACGTTGAGTTGAGATACATGTCGATAAGTTCATTTATATTTTTATAGCTAAAGCAAAAGAATTGCTGCAAGAATTCTTTTGCATGAGGAAAAAACGTCCGCTTGGCACTCAATCCCTCCATTCTAGTTAGAGAATTGTTCTTTCTTTTTTCAGATGCTCCGCTTAAAAACTCCCTTGCAGAAAATGAAGCTTAACATTACTGGATGTTTCAAACTTACCCCTCATATATGGAAATAAACAAGTTGAATGCAACAATCTAAACTGTTACAATGGTTACTCCAAAGAAAAAACATCTCCTAAATTTTCAGTTTAAAACCTGAACTCATCCGAGTGGAAGGGAGTGCATATTAAGATAACGAGTACATAGAGATGTCTACTATTCACGTGTCCATACTATAGGTCCGGTAAAATGGTTAATCCATATTAGAAACTCTCATGATGGGAAATTGAACACGATAATCTCCCAATTTTTAAAAAAATTTTTAGTAAAAGAATATTCCTTTAACTTGGTATTACAACCACCCAAAAGCTAAGCTTCCATAAAAAGTTTGACTTTATTGCAACCAAACTTAAGAATGAACATGCATAGAAAGACTCAGAAACGGAGATTTATACCATCCAGCCTCTCCACAGCCTTCTGTGCTTCGTCAGCATATTTATAACGAACAAAAGCAAAGCCTCGCGACTCACCGCTCCTAGAACAATCACAAAAATAAAACATCAAATGCAAACTGGTGAAAGGAAAAAAACAATAATATTAAACTCCTATTTTTTTTTTTCTCAAAAATTAGATACTCGATATCTAGGAAAAAAGGGGAAAAGAGAAAGAAACCGTCGATCTCTGGGAATGAAGATGTCGACGACTTTGCCGTACTTATCAAAAAGCGGGAACAGATCATCAGCGGTCGTCCCTGTACTCCCAAAACAAAAAAAACAAAAACCAAAAAAGGAAAAATTATATTTATAAAAAAAATACATAACGGGTGACCGAAAGATGCATTGCATGAAGAAACACAGATGAAAGTGATGATGGGATTACGGAAAGTAATGTTGAGAATGAGGAGAGAGTATGTATCGGCGATGTCAGGCGGACCGGAGCGCCCAAAGTGTGACATTTTCGATGATATCTCTCTCCTTGTTTGTTCGCTTGATTGATGGAAAATTTGGGGTCGTCAGAAGGATAAACAAGGGTTAGGGTTAGGGTTAGGGTTTGTAAGAGAATTTTGTGGTGGTAATGGAGCTCTCTCTAATCTATGCTGTGCTCATATCAGAACAGAACCTTCGCGAAGAACGGCCAGTGATCTTCGCTCCTCAAATTTATAAGACGGGTGGTGGGCTCAGAGCACGAACAACAAAGAAGCTTAAGTTGGGGGAGCTTAAGCTTCTTTTTCGTATCAGTTTAGACGTTATTTACACCTGACTATAGCCGAGTACATCCTATATTATATATTATTAAGATGTTATTATAAATTTTAATTTAAATACCCATATTTATTTAATAAGAGTACCGAATACTATTATAGATGTTTAGTAAAGGTACCAAACAATCATAGTGCTGTTCGGGAAAGGTGCCGAACACCACTATAGATATTCGGTAAAAATGTCGAACAATTTACAAAATAAAAAAACTCAGACTCTGTAATGAAGGCGAATTGATTGGTGTGGGTGGGGGGAAGAGAAGGAGGAAGGAAGGAGGGGAGGCGGGAAAGGAGGGAGGAAGGGGGTGGGCTTGGCCGATGTGGTGGAGGGGAAGAGGAGGAGGAGAGAGAGGAGGAGACGGTTGTACTGGTAGTGGTGGTGGTGGTGGTGGTGGAAAGAGGGAGGGGGAGGAGGCGGAAAGAAGGGGGAAGGGGGTGGGCTTGGCGGGTGTGGGGGAAAGGTAGAGGAGGAAGGATGGAGGGAGAGGCGGGTTGCAGGTGGTGGTAGTGGGGGAAGGAGGGAGGGGAGGGGAGGCGGGGGAGGGAGGAAGGGGTGGGTTGAGTGGTGTGTGTGGTTGGTGGGAGGGGAAGGAGGAGGTGGAAGGGGGTGGGTTGAGAGAGGGAGAAGGGGTGGGGTGTACTGGCAGTGGGAGGGGGAAGGTGGAAGAAGCGGGGTGGAGTGTACTTAGTAGATGGATTAATTTTTGGAAAAATATTGTAAGGGTATAATAGAAAATTGAGGGAGGTGTACTTAGTTTTTTAAGTGGTGAAAAATATTAGGGTGGGATGTACTAAGTAATTGGGTGTACTCAATAAATTAATGGGTGCAAATAGAAATTCTCATCATTTTATTACAAAAATGTCATTAAATTACTCATTTAAGCTTAAAAAACGCAGTTTAACAATGCACAAACTTCAACAAATTTACATATCTCACTGTATTTATCTCTATTTAATTTAATATCTTTATATAAAAATAGAGAAACACGTGAAAATTTTGTAAAAAAAATAAAAAAATTGACGTATAAATATGACAAACCGAGTTTCTATTTATAAAAAATATATATATATATACTTTAAAAAAAATAAAAAAAAATGTGATTAAAAAATAGCCAAAACTGGATATAATCAAATTTGAAGAGAGAGAATAGATGAAAATGGAGGAAAACTTAAAAAATTCGTAAAAAATTGATCTGGTATCCAAATGAAGTAAACCAAGTCTCTATTTATAGATAAAAATGTGTATTTTAATTAAAAAATTACAAAAAATAGCAAGAAGACCGGCTACAGTAAATTGGCAGGCACTATAGTGTCATGGCAGGGCATGTTTCTTTTTTTTTGCAAAAACCGAAAGCAAAACGATGTAGTTTTGGGGTCTTTTTAGCCTAAACTATGTCGTTTTTAAGGATTTTTTTTGAAGTAACGTGCTAAGCTCCGGGAGAAAAATTTGCTCCCCAATCCTAAATTAAGCTACCAAGTTACCCTGTTGCTCAAACCAATGAAACCCAATTGCTACCATGTTGCTCCGAATTCGGTAGAAGTGGTCTTACATGAGCTAAGCTAGCTTATGCCTTTCTTTTTTCTTTTCTTTTTTCCTTTTCCTTTTGGTAAGGTGGTTAGAGTTTTTTTTTTTTATTCATTCGGAAAAGAAACAAAACAACAACTACAACTATAATACGTGGAAGGCAACTCCCCATGCTATCTATTCCTAAACAAAATCTTTAGTTCATCGTTCGATTCAAGCACTTGCAAAAGATGTGAAACATGGTCAACTCTCATATTGCGTTTAGCCCGTGGAGTCTAGGAGGCTTTGACATCTTCCAAAAGAGCCATTAGAGGGTCCTTTTCATCTCTAGGACTTGTCGAGAAGTCTTTGGTTGTTTACGAATCAGTTTCCACGAGCAGTTCACTTTAGCCCTCAACACGAGTAATTTCAAGTCCCACAAGAATTACATGAAGCTTCCTACCAAGCTAGAACAAGGCATTAAGCAACCATAGAAGCCATGAATCCAGTTATTCCAGTAAATCCTGGAAACTCCACCAAAGTCGTTTTTCTTGTTCGTGGTTAGTATTTAATTTGTTTTTATGTGCAGGGTATGGAGACCAAGAAATAAATCTAGGAACTTTAACAACTTTTGAAACAGTCATTTGAATATATATATATATATATATATATATATATTAAATAAATAAAAGCAACTTCCCAAGCAAGGTTATTGGTCCTCGAGTCAATCTTTGTGAGTTGTTTGAAAGCACCATCTATCACCTCTTTCTTTCTATTTTTGCAAATATATCACAAAAATAAAATAAAGGTGATTCTCTGTGGAGTGCTATCAATAGTATTGTCTCCATTACTATGGAGATTTAATTTAAGCCAATCATTCACGGAAAGATTCTATTGGACATATATCCTCAGTTGTCAATAGAAGATTCCACACGTTTCTAGCTTTAAGGCATTTTCAAAAAATATGATCAACATCCTCTTCACTGTTGTTAGATCTATCACATGTTGGGGATCTCACCAAATGTCTGTAATAACACAACTTGTTAAACATGATTTTCTCGTGTAAAATAAGTCAAACGACATGAATTAATTTGAAAGGAATTTTTAATTTCCAAATTCATTTCCAATCAACATCATTGGAATTAAAATGGCAATGAGCAATAGTATTATAAGCACTATTCATGGTGAATTTGTCATTACTGGTTAACCCCCAACAAAGGTCCGTAAGACCAGGGGTATCCGTTAGATTCGCATGCCTAAAAATATAAATACTAAGCATATGCCGAATGTTATCATATGACACTAAGAATGAGATTAAAGATGTATCTATATATCATCTTGTTCACAATGATATCAGAAACTCTGTTAAGGGAGTGCAGATTATTATTAGAAGTGAGGATCTCATTTCCACACCACTAATCCTCCCATATCTTGATATTATAACCATTTTCCACATTCTATTTCATGTCGTTGGTGACCCAATCTTTGGATTTACGAATACAGCTCCAAATGTCGGAAGAGTTATAGGAGATTTTCCAATCACTAGTTTTGGTGTTTCTAATATATGTGGCTTTTAACACTTTGGCCCACAAAAATGATCTTCATTACTAACTAGTTGCCACCCGAGCTTAGTAATGGAAGCCATATTATTGTCATATTGTGGCAGGCCTTGCGAAAACCCCCATTAACTTTTTCTATGCAAACAGTATCCCATTTAATCAAATGAGTCTTTCTAGTAGTCTCAGTACTACCCCAAATGAAGTCCATGTTCAATTTATCCAATCTATCACAGACCCTAATAGAAGTTTAATAACTTGCGTCACATGGCTTGGGATAACAGACGTCACCAATTTTATTAACGTATAATCTTGAGATGAAGAGACTGTATAATCAATTAAGCAATAATTAATTCATATTTTTAAGCTCTTGTGTATATTCAGAAAGATTTTAAGATCTCCTATTTTTAAAGGCTGACACAGTATATTATATATATATATATATATATTATTTTGGAATTTTAGGGTCAATTTAACATTATTTTTTTATTCTGTAATAATAATTCTTGAAAATGATTGTTGTAAAAGTGATTCTCTTAAAATTAATTTTATAACTTTAGATATTTTTGGCTACTTTAAACTCAAAATCTATTATAAAAAAAATGCTAAAACTTCATTATTAAATTAATCTTAAAAAAAATAAATGTAAGTACAAAATTTATACTATCCAAAAATATATTATAATCTTCACATTACTTGATAATAGAAATTTAAGCTTCATTAATAAATAAATAAGCAATGCCAGAACATATATAAAAACTAAAGTAAGAGAGATAAAAAATAACTGAAAACAAGTAAAGAAGATTTGTGGCAAGACAACAAATAAAGAAGATTTGTCAGAATCAATTATGGCAAAAGTGTGGTCGTAGTTGATTGTTTTTGGCGTTTTGATAGTTTAATCGCATAATTATTTTTGACGCTCAAACCATCTCAAAAGTAATTTGAACTCTATAAGTTCATATACATTCATACTATAATATCATACTTTCCCTTAGGGTCTGTTTTTTAACCAAATTAAGAACTTAATTAGGAAAATTTTAAGTGATATAAGAATAAGATTGTTTGATAATACAACAATATATCACTTAATAAATTAAGTATCCCTTAAAAATAGCTAAAATTTTAAGTCAAAAGAGGATGTCTTAATGTTTTAAACTCGACTTTTTTAGACATTAGTTTTCATATCTTAATTTTTAATTTTAACAAACAGGCCTTACTTAGCTTTATTTTGGATAAATTTGTTTTAAAAATAAGCGTTTATTGTCTCACGTATCTCTTTGAATAAAAGAGTGTGTGGGACATATCAGTGTTCTAAAAATTGCAAGGCGGCAGAGAAGGCCTAGCGCCTAGGGGACTAATCGATTGGGGCCTATGCGGGGCCTAGAAATCAAGGCGTAATTACACATTTATACCATAGATTCATACAATACCCGCTGCAACAATAGTAAATGACTAAATATAACCAAATAAACTAAAAGTAATGATCATATTACAAGATTAATAATTAAAAATTAAAACCAAATTCAATAGTACCATTGCAAACTCCAAAGTTTAAACTTTAAAGCAAAACAACAATACTACAGTTCTTCTCTTTGTTATTTCAGCAAACACTTTAACTACACACTCACACCACACAGTCTATGCTCCAAATTATACCAAACTCTAACAATTAAACAAGAATCACAACATTCTCACATCAAAACAATGTCAACGAAGTGATTCAACACAATGATTACAATTTTTTATTTATTTATTTTTTAAAATTTTATTTTATAAAATAGGCGCCGCCCGATGATTTCTGGGAAAAATGCCTAGTTGCCCGATTTAGTCCATTTCTCGGCGTTAGGGGGGCGCCTAGCGCAATTTTTAGAACATTGAGACATATAATCATGATCAAATTAGGTATCCTTTTAGTAGTTGAAGGTTAAGATCATATACTGCGCAAATGTAACATATTCATTCCGTTTCAGATAAAGAGTCTACTATTTTATTTTGAGATATTTTACTACGAATTACTTATTTGAAAAATACTCAGTTTGGCTAAAAAATAAATAAATAAGACAACAATTTATGAACTGAGGGAGCATATCACATAGCCATACAATACTAACATCAAATTCAACACAATACCCTCGGCCTCACCAAAAGAAAATACCAAGGCTCAAGGAGCACTACCAAAAGAATGATTGATGACGACACCGGGCGGCGACCGGTCACTGGGGGTTTCTCGCAAGTTCGGGATCTAAGGAAAACAATAAACAATGGACAGGGTGAGTTATAAAACTCAATAAGCTACTAATGCAACAATATGGCATGCGAGATGCAAACAGTAATAAGAATTGCAGATAACATGATTGACATAATATAATCATTTTCAATCATCATCACATCGAGTAATTCATAACCTAAGTCACATAGCATGCAGCTCACATAGGTGCGATATGTAACACATATAAAAGGATACCGTCGAGGTACACCTCCGACATACCAACTTCCAACCAACCAACCAATAATACCAATGAAGAAACCGTTGATGTCGTACCCGATCATCGAACCCAATAACAGAACCAAGGTGAACCGTTTTCCGTATCCACGTCGACGTGAAGACTCGGTCCCCAACGACCCGAGAAACAATCACGGTATAGCTTACCAAGGTCGCGTTTATTCCGTACAACACTTAGCGCTATAACCCCTACCGCGGCCAACGGTAGGGCGAGGCCCAGTGCATTGGCCTTCGGCTATTACGTAGCCCCGGCTCACGCAATAACCGAGCGTCAATACACCTCCAACAAATATGCCATGGACTTAAACAATGCTCAAGTAGATGTTTACTCGACATGTTAACTAACCAACCAAATGTTCAAGTAGATGTTTACTTAACATTAAATAAAAGCATTATACTCCAAAGTAGGGAGTATAACGACACCAACAATGACATGCTAACGTACACCAAATAAGTCTAGTACACATAGCCATATAATACTAACATCAAATTCAACACAATACCGTTATACGTATATCGTGCAACCAATCCCCCAACGGGTCTCTCGAGCATCCAAAGAGCTCACAAAACACACACGTGGTCACATTAATTATTAAACCCTAACCGACTCCGCTAGAGTCATTTTAGGTTACTAATGATGGCGAGTTACGAAAATGATCTTGCACTTTAATCCTAGCATATTATCGCCCAATATCGAGTTTTCCAACACCATAGAACAATTAGCAACATGCTTCACAAGTCCAAAAATGGCATTCATGGCAAGAATCACATTTTCACTACTCTAGCATGTTAACTTCGCACATTAAAAGTCCAATATGTCATATGAGACATAAAACAAGAAGAAGAGGGGGTAGTAGCTTACCTCTCGTCGGAAAAAGTGAAGAAAACGAAAATCTATTCGGTGGGAAAGCTTCCTTTAGTCGAGAGCTCCGCAATGGTGTGGTCGGATCGTCGAGACTCCTTCAAAATCTCAAGAATCCCTCACTTTCTCACTCTAAACCCTCACTTCTCTCTCTCTATCCTTCTCCTAGGCTCTAAGGTGAAATGGAGGGAAAGTGAGAGTGTAAGGAACTCTCATAATGTGTTTAAGTGGCTGAAAATGAGAGAGAGTTCGGCTGATGACGTGGCGAGCTGAGGGCCATGCATTTGAACTATTCGCGCTCCGCACGGCCGTGCTAGACAAGCTGCACGGTCGTGCCAACCTCGCACGGCCGTGCCAACAAGGCTGCACGGTCGTGCCAACCCTAAAATTCAAAGTCTGGACTCTGGATGGCTTCGCACGGCCGTGCCAACAAGGCTGCACGGTCGTGCCAAGCTCAATTTGCGATATTAACTCACTGGAAGGCCTCGCACGGCCGTGCCACCCAGGCTGCACGGTCGTGCCAAGGCTTGTAAGCCCAACACAGTTTGTTTTCTTCTTTCTTTTCCCTAGGTCCGATCACGCCTCAGTTATAACGCGTCTCAAACACGTTATATCACAAGAATTAAACAACAATATACCATACGAAACACACGAAATCATTCATGATAAAATGATGCAAATGATGACATGAAATATGCAAAATATACACGAAATTATATGCGATAAAATGATGCAAATGATGCGGGCGTTACATCAGTACTACCCCAAATGAAGTCCATGTTCAATTTATCCAATCTATCACAGACCCTAATAGAAGTTTAATAACTTGCATCGCATGGCTTGGGATAACAGACGTCACCAATTTTATTAACGTATAATCTTGAGATGAAGAGACTGTATAATCAATTAAGCAATAATTAATTCATATTTTTAAGCTCTTGTGTATATTCAGAAAGATTTTAAGATCTCCTATTTTTAAAGGCTGACACAGTATATTATATATATATATATATATATATTATTTTGGAATTTTAGGGTCAATTTAACATTATTTTTTTATTCTGTAATAATAATTCTTGAAAATGATTGTTGTAAAAGTGATTCTCTTAAAATTAATTTTATAACTTTAGATATTTTTGGCTATTTTAAGCTCAAAATCTATTATAAAAAAAATGCTAAAACTTCATTATTAAATTAATCTTAAAAAAATAAATGTAAGTACAAAATTTATACTATCCAAAAATATATTATAATCTTCACATTACTTGATAATAGAAATTTAAGCTTCATTAATAAATAAATAAGCAATGCCAGAACATATATAAAAACTAAAGTAAGAGAGATAAAAAATAACTGAAAACAAGTAAAGAAGATTTGTGGCAAGACAACAAGTAAAGAAGATTTGTCAGAATCAATTATGGCAAAAGTGTGGTCGTAGTTGATTGTTTTTGGCGTTTTAATAGTTTAATCGCATAATTATTTTTGACGCTCAAACCATCTCAAAAGTAATTTGAACTCTATAAGTTCATATACATTCATACTATAATATCATACTTTCCCTTAGGTCTGTTTTTAACCAAATTAAGAACTTAATTAGGAAAATTTTAAGTGATATAAGAATAAGATTGTTTGATAATACAACAATATATCACTTAATAAATTAAGTATCCCTTAAAAATAGCAAAAATTTTAAGTCAAAAGAGGATGTCTTAATGTTTTAAACTCGACTTTTTTAGACATTAGTTTTCATATCTTAATTTTTAATTTTAACAAACAGGCCTTACTTAGCTTTATTTTGGATAAATTTGTTTTAAAAATAAGCGTTTATTGTCTCACGTATCTCTTTGAATAAAAGAGTGTGTGGGACATATCAGTGTTCTAAAAATTGCAAGGCGGCAGAGAAGGCCTAGCGCCTAGGGGACTAATCGATTGGGGCCTAGGCGGGGCCTAGAAATCAAGGCGTAATTACACATTTATACCATAGATTCATACAATACCCGCTGCAACAATAGTAAATGACTAAATATAACCAAATAAACTAAAAGTAATGATCATATTACAAGATTAATAATTAAAAATTAAAACCAAATTCAATAGTACCATTGCAAACTCCAAAGTTTAAACTTTAAAGCAAAACAACAATACTACGTTCTTCTCTTTGTTATTTCAAAGAAACACTTTAACTACACACTCACACCACAGCCTATGCTCCAAATTATACCAAACTCTAACAATTAAACAAGAATCACAACATTCTCACATCAAAACAATGTCAACGAAGTGATTCAACACAATGATTACAATTTTTTATTTATTTATTTTTAAAAATTTTATTTTATAAAATAGGCGCCGCCCGACGATTTCTGGGAAAAATGCCTAGTTGCCCGATTTAGTCCATTTTTCGGCGTTAGGGGGGCGCCTAGCGCAATTTTTAGAACATTGAGACATATAATCATGATCAAATTAGGTATCCTTTTAGTAGTTGAAGGTTAAGATCATATACTGCGCAAATGTAACATATTCATTCCGTTTCAGATAAAGAGTCTACTATTTTATTTTGAGATATTTTACTACGAATTACTTATTTGAAAAATACTCAGTTTGGCTAAAAAATAAATAAATAAATAAGACAACAATTTAGGAACTGAGGGAGCATATCACTTGTTACACACAATTTTTCTTATTTGTTACTATGCACGTGGAGAAATTTTTTATGGTCCACAAGCACCACGTGACATAAGCTATGTGGTGCACCACCACCAACAACGACATATTATAATGTTAAAGTGGTACAAAGGATTTAAAGTAAACCTCACTTTTAAGCCAATTTAGCACTATAGTTTCTTCATATTGGTAGTCGTGTATCACATAAAGCATGGTTCGTAGTCATTTAATTAGTACCATTGAATGTTTTTTTATGCACATGCATTGCTCTTTGGATTGATGGGTTCCACTATACATGGACACCATTAAAAAGTTCAAAGTATATGTATAATTAATTTTTAAAATCTGTTTGTAGAGTTAAATGAGGCTCTCCTTTTCAAACAAAGAGAGGAAAAAAGTTACAGTTTGAAAAGAAGTGTGGAAACTATTATAGAAAAATGGACTAAGTGCAGAATCAAATTGTCATTTAATTCTTTATAATCCATGGAAAAGATTGGTACAAATTATGGTAAACAAGAACCAATGTTCAAGATTATCAAATTAACTTCTAAGAAAAAAAGTTTATCAAATTGAAAGACCAAAAGAGCTAACTCAATTGGGTATGTACCACCCTTTTTTTTTTTTTTTTTGGGAAGTTAGCGGTTTTAATTTCATAAAAAACAAGATAATTGATGTGATTCATGATAACGACGAGATGGGGTTTGGGAAAAAAGAAGAAGATATAAGAGTATTGGATTTGTGAAAAAATATTAGTTGGGTATGACAATGACGTGGTATTAGTATTATCGTTCAACCCGTAATACCCTATATTTATTCGGATTCCTGCGAGGGGGTGATTTGGCTCTAACACTAACTATCGTGTAGTCAATCTTCGTTGCTTAGAAGCCTATATGAAAAATAGAAAAGGAACAAATTAGAAGGAGTGCATGTGTAAATTGTAATCTAGCTGAACAGGCATGTGTAAATTAGAGACTACATTTGTATTCAGACTGGGTTTCAGGGCGTAGCTGCTAAAAGGTTGTTACAGTGGGCATACGCACGCGATCCATCATCTCTTTCATCACTAACAATCCCAAACCCCAAATCCCAAATCCGAATCGTATTCACTCAATAGTTTCACACTCAATCCGCACTTCACAATTTTTCTAGGGTTTCCATTTCCACAGGAATACAATCTGGAGGTACTGAAAATGCAGCGCTAGTCTGCTACATATTTGATGGATTTGAAAAACCGTAGAGGGTAGAGAGATAGATAGAGAGAAGAGAGAGAGCTAGAAATGGCGGAAGAAGGATCGGAGAGGGAGCGAGAGAGGGAGAATGGAGGATTAGGGTCGATGGATTCAATGGAATCGCGGTGGGTTTTTCAAGACGAAGATGATTCGGAGATTGATGAAGACGACGATGACAGCTCGCCGTTGCGCAATGGTGTGGATTCGGAGGATGAGGATAATGCTGAGCAGAGACTGATTCGGACGGGGCCTAGGATCGATTCCTTTGATGTTGAAGCTCTTGAGGTTCCTGGCGCCCAAAGGAATGATTTGGAGGTAAATTTTACTGCCCAACTTATTTGATCCAATTTGTTAAGCTCTATTATGTGTTAGGAATTAGGATATACATTTAAGGTCTATATGCATGGCCGGGATACAGGTAAGAGTGTTTTATGATTAAATAAATGCACTAAGCAAAGTAGTAGGGGTAGACTTGGCTTACAGAAAAAGCTTAAAACTCCACAGAAGTAGTTGTAAGAGTTGAGGAGATTGAGAAATCTTGTTTCAGCATACTTCGTATTTGGTTCCATTATAATGATGTATCACCTGATGGATACAGAATAAATGTTTGAAATTTTGTTATATGGTAAAAATTGGATGGATCTAGGCTGACATATATATGGTTCTGATTTTGTAGCTGTTTGTTTCTTTTTTTGGCATTTATGAATTGATTTGTTTTGATTTGTACTGGGGTCTTGCACCTTTGCTTGAATAGGCTTTTGTTTAGAATTTCTTTTACTGGGTCTTTATAAGTTGTGCTAGTTGAAAGGAATTGTCCCGAGATCCAATGGTCAGTATGTGCTAAATGAGTTATGTAATGCTTCAAGTTTTTGTGGCAACTGCTGTGTTTGGGCAAGTTATTGACCAGACCTACGTAAACCACCTAAAGCACTGTACCCATTGCATTTATTAAACATGTTTAATTCTATTATCACAGGGCATTGGCTAATACATTTCAATATTTCTTAACTCATAGAAGAGATATTTGTATGAAGCTCTTGAGCAAGGATTTCTCGCGGAGACTGCTATTTATACCTCATTAAAATCCAACTATTTGGCAAAGTTCAAGTTCGTTAAGAATCTGTCAGAATCAACATAAAAGCAAAACCAAACTGTATGCATCTGATTCAAGTTTGATTTCTAATTAACAATTAATTATTTTTGATAGGTAAGAATATATAAATAAAAGTGTCAAAACAGGTGACGCATCCTTTGTACACTAGGAGTATACATAAACCAACTACTCCAGATTAATGCTATTCACAAAATCCACAAAAGAATGGGCAGACATCATCGAATCACTCTGTCTCCGAGCACCAGTGGAAAAGAGTGCATAGAAGGCAGTTCTTAATCTGATAAACAATATTGGGAAGGAAATTAGGAGGGAGGGTTTCACTACAGAGTTTGCGCTTTCCAAGTCACTAGAAACTGACTTGGATCAATTTCCCATGTTGTGTATGTTTCATGTCACTCTGGGGTGTGCTCTGGTAGCTTTCCTGCTCATAGGATTATTCTCTTGAAGCATAGGCTGTGGAAGAGCTTACTTATAAATCTCGAACAAAAGAAAGTTATATAAAAAAACTAGTTTTACACCCGTGCGTTAAACGCACGGACATATATCTTTTTCAATTAAATTATACTTGAGCAAAATGAAGAAGAAAAACAAAATTAACATAATAAATTAAGGAAAAGTAATGTTGGAGACAACTACTTAAATAGAAATACATCATTGTGTCACTAATATTATGAATTCTAAAAAAATTCCTTATACACAACATTTGTAGTTTTATTCGTTGGCTTTTCTTTTTCATTGCATATCAATATATTCACACAGACCAGAGCGGTTTGTTACCCTAGAAACTGCGACGTACATCTGCTCAATATTGAATTCTTCAAGAGTCCTACATGCGACTGTAATTGACCTTGACTTTTGTTAATTGTCGTTATATACGATACTACCAATGAAAATTGTCTTCTCTGAAACTTGAAAGACAATCTCACATGTGATGGAGACAATGACATTCTTGGGATAAACACTTTGTCTCAAACATTGCTTCTATTTAAAATTTTAGATTCTATAATGTGATGCAAGCTTTGTAATGATTAGTCTAGTTCTAATATTGCACAACCCTGCACAAGGTCAATATTTCTCAATAGCATCAGCGGAACACCAATCTTAATTGTTAGTTATGGCTAGGCAATCCTAATCACTTTATACGACTCAAAAACTCCGTAGAACGAATGTCTTCAAACAAACTTAAGTTATTTTCTACGCTGTAGATAGAATCTGAACTCAAATAAGTTATTCCTTCCTTCTGAGTGATTTTTAGAAACCATGTACTCATTTATGGTGTTCACAACATCAAGCGCTGGGGCAAGTATGACATATCATCAAAAGACTCTAAAAATGATGCATATATACTTTCAACTATTGATTGGATATGTGATGCATTTACCAAAATATTATTTGAAACTTTTATTGATGTAACACCATTATTTTCATCCCCATAAAAACAAAGAACAAAGCATGAATAAAAAGTATAGACATTAGTAATACAATTTGAAAATATAACAAACAAATGATGAGTCTCACTCTTACATTGGTATCCTTAGAAAAATGTCTACAATATAATATTTGTGTTCTTGAAAATTTATTTTAACATTTTACCCTTGATTTAAGTCTCACTTTAATTAATGAGTCCGACTGTGATACGAGTATCCTTAAAAAATACACGTTATACTAATTTTTATAATAAATTCAAATATTCCTTTTTAACCAGGGTGTTATATAAACATGAAACTTTATTAATAAAGAAATGAGTAATAATTTTTGTATAACATATTCTTCATAAGTTGCAATCTATTAAAAATATACTTATTTATGGTATTACTAAATAAATAATGTCATAAATAAAAAAAGAAGACAAAGCATGAATAACATGTGTACAACATAATAATAAAAATTTAAAAAATGTAACAAACAAAACAAAACTTTACATTGAGTAAGAGATGGAGATTTGTCTAAATGCATTTTCTTATTCGGAGTAGGAGTAATAAAAGGATTTGAACAATTTTCATGATTTGTTAAATTAACAATTGGCGAGATATTTAAAACAGTAAACGACGAAAATAGATAGAAATTGCTATTTCATGTATTCTATACCGGCGTATTAGCTGAAAAAATATTTATTATTGTAAATATATAGAAATTAAAAATTTTACTTTAAAATGGTATAATATCATACTTTAAAATATTATTATTGTAAAGATTATATTATTGTTTTGTATAAATATGATTTTGTATTTTCGAGGACAATATTAAATGTTATAAAGATGACTTTCTATTTTTGGTAAGATATTTTTTTGCGAAATTTTACTATTTTTGGACTTAGTAGGCTTTATGTATATAGATAAGGTCCAGCACGTTACTTACTTTGCAAGCATTATTCGTTTTCCTTATCTTTGTTACTTTGACCAGTTTTAAATAAGGCTATGTCTTCAAGTTTTTCTTTGGCAAAATTTAGAAAAGATTGTTTACGGTATTTTCTGTAGAAAGATGTTCCTGAATCGACCCACCGTGTATTAATAGGGTTGACCAAATTAGGATCCGCAAGACGGTCTCACAGGAGACCTACTCTTTTGCTTTACCCCAATTCATACTTTCCGATCCAAAGCTTACTGTGAAACTGAATTTATAAATAAATAGTTTGAAGCTAGGACGAATCTTAGAATAAAATTTCTATTAATATATGGTTTAAATCGGTCTAATTCCCTTTAGATACATGTTAGCTAAAATATTATTTATTTTGGTTACCAAAATCAATACTACAATTTCATAGTTGTAACTTGTATTGCAAATTTTACACTCCCTACAATCTGTAAATAAGTATATTATTTATTAAGACAGAGATTTTAGTATGTTCCTACATCACATTTATATATTGTTTCCTTTGTTCTGATCAATCATATTGAAAAAAAGTTAAACTTTAAAAAAAGATATTCTTATTTATAAATATATTCCTTAAATCACACTAAAGTTATATATTTTTCGTTACTAGACATAGAAAACGTTTCATATTTTTTAAAAGATTGAAAGAAATTAAAAAGTAATAAAAATTTGTAGCTTAAATTTGAAAATGTTGACTTTTTTTCATGACAAACTTAAGAGAACGTAGACTTTTTTTTTCTCCATATAGTTTGATCTTCCAAAAAAGAACTTTAGTTGCAAAGTAAGTATATTATTATACCTAAAAAATGGGTTTAATATATTATAGTGTATTAATTTAAAATATTAATAGTATGTTATACAATACTCTTTCCTTCTTCAGAAAATAATTACATTTGACAAGTCAAACTTTTAAGATTGTAGCTTTTGTTTGTAATTTGTATCTCCTTTTAATTGCACTATAAATATAATTTTCTTTTAGAAATAAGTCTATTTTTTGGGACATACCAAGAGAAAAAGATTATTTTTCAAGACTGAGGGAGGATTTAAGAGTAATACTTAAATACTCCATTAATATGTCATAGATTTTTACCTTGTCCATCTCAAACTAAATTTTTTTTTATTAAATTTACACGAGTTTTAATAAATATTTTTGACTTATCTTTCCTTCAATATACTTATTTAGGATGTTCCAAAATAGAATAAAAAACATATATGTTAACATGAAGAAAGTAGTATCACATTTACGGGTGAGAGTGAGAGTAAGAGGAGATAGAAAAGTGCACGGTACAATTTCCTAGGAGATTTGACCAAATTGATTTGTCTTTTATTTAAAGATTATATTATTGTTTTGTATAAATACAGTTTTGTATTTTTGAGGACAATATTAAATGTTATAAAGATGACTTTCTATTTTTGGCAAGTCATTTTTGGCGGGATTTTACCTTTTTTAGACTTATTAGGTTATATATATATATATAGATAAGTTGGAGAATGGAGATGCAAAATGCTTAATCCACATTTGTATTATTCCTTAGCTGTGGAAATATTGTAGGTGAAGGAACTTCGACAAATTAAAAGCAGGATTAAGAGATACTTACAGAAAAAAGAAACAGAATTATCAAATTTTATGAGGTATGGCAGTTGACACCCATCAGAGTTTAATTGTTTGTGTGTTTCTAAAAGATAATGCTCCAAAAAGATAAGAGTGATCTCCTATAGTGTTGCAGAAAATTAATTATTGGGTTTTATTTAGATTAACAATTTAAAACAATAACATATATATCATATTAATTAGTAACTCACATTCTGTTTGAGATTCTTGAGATCAAACAATCACATACTATTCATGCTCACTACTCTTGTCTTTGTTTTTGTGACACTTACTTGGGGTTTTCCACATGGTATTTTTTTTATTTGAACTTTAAGGAGCGAATAGAGATTTATTTTATCTTTGTACTGAAGACAAAGTACTTACAGAGTTCCCATGGGATAGGGAATATTTGTGCTGCTCAGCGGAAAAAAGGGATTGCTCTTAGTTGATTATAGCCGGAAGTGGTGGCTGCATTTCTCTTTACTAAAGTGTTCAATTTGAGGAAGGGCCTAGTTGATCAATGTCTTCTTAATCACAACAGGGTCAAGTCTCATCCGGGAGGGTGAGGGATACCTTTGCTGAATTGCTATCATTACCAAGTAGCAGAGATATCAAGGTATTAGAAAACTAGATTTTGGCTTCAGAGAGACATATAGGATGGTGAGAAAAAGGTTTAGGGTGGCTCTGTTCAACGAGTGATGAACCAATATCAAGCTTGTTGGAATCACACCTTCATGAAGTTTTGGTTTGCTAGAGTTGATTCTTAAATAGAGGGGATTATTGCTTTTGATTAGTTTCATGGTAATTATGCCTCTCGTTTTTTACTGGGAAATTGTGAGATGAAGGATGAAGGGAAAAGAAGTAGAAGAGGGTGAAGAATCTTGAAATTTCAACCAAACCTCCTTAAGTGATTTATGCATGTAGCAAGGTTTCATCATACCTCATACAATTAAAGGACCCAGGATTTGTACCTAAGGGGCAACAATATAATTTTTCCATACGGATATGAGCTTAGTGTAAATTAAAAGGAGCGAAAGTGTCTTCCAAGATGCTAAAATAAAGGGGCAATTTATAAAATTTGAGAACCATAGACTTTTTTTTTTTTTTTTTGGTTTCTCAAGGTATCCCCAGGCACGTAGCCCAAGACTAAACCCCGAGCCGGGTAGGACCACAACAACGTTAAAACTCTTCCTACCAAGTTTTAACGTAGCTCGATTTCCATGGCTCGAATCCGAGACATATGGTTAAGTTAGAATAGTCCCCTACACTGAACTACGTGCTAGGTGGTGGGCCAAAGACTTTTGAGAGGGGTGATAGTATAAAATGATTTGATGGAAGTCTCGTCCATCCCTTTTGCACTTTCTCCTTTCTATTTAGTACAATTTTCTTTTTCTACCTAGTACTTATATATATGTATTAAAAAGTGAAAGGATTAGGGCACAAAAAGGTATATCTTAACCATACACCTTAGTTCCAGGGAATGAGTACTTCTCTACTTCTGTAACTTTTGGTGAAGAGGGTTCATGGTGTGGGCCATCCCTAGCCCCTCTACCCCAATCTGTCTACCGCCATTTCGATAATGCCCATCACATCTCATTACCAAGATATATTTGATTCTTTGTTTTCTTTAGCATTATAAGCTTATAACCTAACAACATACCACATTTGTATGTAGTAGTACAGAGAGAATAGAGGGTTGAAGCTTGGTGCCATAGCGGGAATGTATGGCAAATAAACATTTAGAAGCCACTAAGCCTGGGAAGAGTGTATAATTGACTTGAGTTTGGACCTACTAACCAAATGAACCTTGATCTGATTATGTAGGATAGATTACGGTGGCTTGTCCAATTAGTACAGAGAGAAAGGGAGGGAAAAGAAGAAGAAAGAGGGAAAGACCAATGCCTACCCTCGTGAGGACCAGCCATGTTTGCAGGCCAACGACAAAATTCCTTTGTCGTATATTATTTAACTCTAATTAGCGATGAGGTTTACATCGAGATAAGACAAAGTAAAATCTTAATTTTGCTAGGAGAAGGACAAATGAAATAAAACACCAAAAATATCCTAGTAATACAACTAGACTAGGATGCCCTTACAAAATCACTAGTAGCACTCAAAAACCCTAAGCACTAATAAGCCCTTCAACTCGACTCAACTTAGCCTTAGCCCCAATTACTTAGGGTTTAGATACATGAATTCCGCCATTCAATAAGCCCCTATTAAACAACTAAAACTCAATCTACAACGATATAGTGATGGAAAATTATCAAATAATGACTCAATTCCAGTTCCATTCCTCTCATGGTTGAGTCACGCATTACCTAATTAAGTAAATAAATCCATTGTCCAATAGCTCATGGTACAGATTATTAAGATTATTAAGCTTGATATACATTGTTAAGCCCGTCTTATCAGCTTAAACGATTAGATGAATTGGTAATTTAGCATGGTATCAGAGTTTGGCAAGGTCTTGGGTTCGAGTCATCCCGCTTGCATTAGTTACACGTAGTATTGTGAGTGTAGATTTTGGCACACTGTTTGGTTTGAGATGCCCCTACTGAGGCATGTTTGCTTATCTCTCCACGTGTAGACGGGTCGCACGTGAGGGGGAGTATTAAGCTTGATATACATTGTTGAGCCTCTCTAACAGCTTAAGCTTTTAGATGAATTGGTAACTTAACACTGATTAAAAACTAAATTACAAAGATATCATGGACACTCAGTACATAACAATACATAATTAATCTCTAATCTATTTCAGAGACCATTGATCTGTAATGTAGTATCTAGCCAATCGACATGAGCTCAATATCTGTTCAGGAATAATCAAGTTTCTCCTTTTTTTGTTGTCTCCCACAGCGTGAGTGGACTAAAATGATTTTGGTTAGGCAGATATATTTGCAGGTTCAGTTAAGAAAAATCAATCTTTTGGCCTTTTCTGATGAAATATCTAAAGTTGCCTTTTGAAAAAGTTAGTCAAGCTTCTATCGTGTTCCATATTATGTTAGGCTACTTAGATATATTTTTTTTGATAAGTAAGATATTATATACCAAAAAGCGTCAAAACAGGTGACGCGTCCTATGTACTTAGATATTTTATGATCAACTTGAGAGTAATGGCATGCTCGATCTGTTTCCGCCTTCGGGTCCAAAAGTCAACCACTTGTCAAGTACCTGAAATGATTATATGGTTCATTTTTGTTTCCGGTGGAGATTGAAACTAGATTTTTGGAGCTATTTCAGCTAATCTCATAAATTTCTGACACTATCTCCTCTATGTCATTGGATTTTGATTGGATATAACTGATGCTTCATTTGATTTAGATACTTGAACATTGTGAGATAGAAAGGAAAACTCCTATGAGACCAAATAAGTCCTGCCATTGCTTCCCTTATGACTATTATAAAGATTGGCTCTTTGAAGTTGTGAGGAGATGTTTTACTAGTGTTGTTACTTCCGTGCACTGTTAAGTGGGAGGGAAAGTGAATAGTGCCATCCGCAGGAAACTTTGGAGATGGCTCGTCAAGGAAGGGCTCTTTTAATTACCTCAACGAGCTACAAGCTGTTTCGTTAAATTTGAATAGTCAATACCAGTTAACTCTGAGATTAGAGTAATTCTTCCTTAATGCATCAGTTTGGTTTTGCTTGTTTTGAGTTTTCTACTTTCCTCATATAATGTGCTCTTATTTTCCTCTATTACGTATATTTTTTCCTCCCACTTAACAACATTTTTTGACCAGGAAAAAACAAAGCATTTGAAAGCTGTGAAACAACTGAAGGAGGCCAAAACTTTTTGATTTTTTAAGAAGGTGTTGAGGCCTGAGATTAATTCCGTTAATAGATTGATAAGTCTAAATGGCAGTTATATTTGACATTTCCAACATGTTTCATTTGTTAATGAAAAACACGGATTCTAATAAGTCCGTTGCAAAGCACATTTTAATTAACAAGCATTTTGTTGACACTAGTGGGCTACATGGCAGAGGTACATTTAGCTCTCTATTCTGTTAGCTGGTAGATTCTTCTGGCCCTTAGATTACTATGGATTTTGTCGTGAAGCGATAAGCATTGACTTTATAATTCCTTGTGATTCATTTTCTGTCATGTTGCTGCTGCCTTGTTTCTCCTTGCTGCCCATCTTAGCAGTTTTCTCGGTGTGCTGGTTTCGTTTAAATGAACAATGTTTGATATTTCTGTTGGGAGAAAAATACAAGTTTGAGGAGAACAATGATCAGTACACAATTGTCTTGTGTAACATAGGACATGAAGAGACTTATGTTGATTTGGTGTCTGAACCTTTAACTGTAACTGCAGGACGTCACTGTGTGGAGGAGTATCATACTGGCCTTTCAGACACTTGGGGTTGTCTTTGGTGATGTTGGAACAAGTCCATTGTATACCTTCAGTGTGATGTTTAGCAGGGCTCCAGTCGATGGAAATGAAGATGTTCTTGGGGCATTATCACTAGTTCTATATACATTGATTTTAATCCCGCTGATCAAGTATATCTTTATCGTTCTTTGGGCCAATGATGATGGCGAGGGTATGCTTACCATTTGTAGTTTGTCTCCCATTTTAAGCTTCCAAACACATGGAAATAGTTTTTTCTTCTATATTTGACTGTCCTTATAAATGCTTGTGGTTCCCGCCACGGCAGACTCTAAGAATGGTTCTAATTTTTACAGCATTACCCCTGAAAGTAGTGAGGCTGTTTTCTTATCCTATCATCTTTCTGGTGTGTATGAATAACTTTTTTACTGTCGTATGTATCAGGTGGTACATTTGCTTTATACTCCTTGATCTGTAGGCATGCTAAAGTCAGTCTTCTCCCGAATCAGCTCCCATCTGATGCACGCATATCAAGCTTCCGATTGAAGGTGCCATCTCCAGAACTTGAGAGGTCATTGAAAATAAAGGAACGACTTGAAAGCTCATTGATGCTGAAAAAGCTTCTTTTGATGTTAGTGCTTGCTGGTACATCCATGGTTATAGTTGATGGGGTTGTTACACCTGCAATGTCAGGTTTTGTACTGCTCTCCTTTTTTCTTATGCTTCCTCTTTAAGGATTAATATACAGAAAGCTTCAAAACAAAGCCAAGATTACATGTTCACCATTCCTGTTTGGAGAATATGTGTACACACCATAATTTGAAGTACACTTAATCTTGGAATTGTTAAATCTTTTTGATAAAAACATAAGTTCCATAGAGAGGGAATAGTTACTCTAGTCTTGAACTATTATTTATTCTGCTTTATATGATTCAGTGATATCAGCTGTTCGTGGTTTGAAGGTTGGAGTACCTGCAGTTGAGCAAGGTGACATGACCATGACCCTACACGTAATGCTTAGAGTTCTTTTTCTTGAAAAACTTAATTGTGTCTTGCTGCTTCATATAAGTATCATCAGCAGAACATTATCAGAATATTTGATGCCTGCTGTCCCCTATTCTTTCTTTTCTGTTACATCGTGGTGTCCTCTTTCTTTTCGCAGTTATGCAGAGAACATTTGCTGCCTAAACTGCCAGTAGCATTTGTTCTGCAACTCTGAGAATTGTTGTGTCAAAGTTTGTTTACATGTTGTAGATTGTTCTACCAGAGCACTTTTACTTTTCTTTCTTCCTTTCTTCTCCCATCATGCTGCTAGCACCTGATCCATGGGTGAGTAAGAAGTATCTCCTCCACATTTATATATAGAGTTTCTGCAATTATACCTACGTTAATAGAGGCAGTGGCGAAAGTTGTACTTGCGTGGGGTTAATGAGAATGAAATGTCTAATTTGGTATCTTTCAGATTGATAATTTTACCATTTTAACTAGTAATTATATCTAGATGTATTGTTTTAGCTTGAAAACGTTCCTTTGATCAACTTCAACTACTGGGTGCACAGTTTACGACGAAGATGTCTAATATTAGTATTTCTGAAAAGTAATGCGCTCTAGTTACCGTGATAAATTTGCCATGGAAACAAGTATTACTATCCTTCAGATTGAGCTTTTCGTCCATTTTTCTTACTAACTCCATTCCTTCTCTGTCTATGTGAAATTTGTAATGTATAAGCTCTGATGTGGTTTCTTATCTGAATTTTGATTCTTTTAATGTTCAGTTGACAGTTCTTGCGTGGACCTGTTTGATTCAAACTCATTTAAATGATTATGTTTATCATGTGTTTGACACACTTGGGTAGGAAGGCACAACGTCCCAATTTCGGCATGTTTCCTCTGAAACTTAAAGAGATTTAACCCTATTACTCTCTTCCTTTTCATACCTGTGATTGCTTTAGGGAATATATTAGCTGTGCTGGACACTGAATGCTACTTGGTTAGGACACTTTATGCACAACTGCCTCAAGCAATGAACCCATGAGAATATATGTGTCATATGTTTGCTTCATTCTTGAAACTCACAGTTTTATGGATTTGGAGAAATTCTATTTGGGAAGTCACTTGGTATGTCTATAAGCTGAACCTTTTGTTTATTGGGCTGAAGGCGGATGTTGGCCTTGTAGCAATTCATTTTTGGAGAAGTGGATGAATAGAAGCAGCTGAAAGAATAGCAAAACTTTATATTTCAGCCTCTTATAGAAAAAAATAAAAAAATTGTTTTGTTCATCGTTGTTTTCATGCTAATATGGCAACTACTGTAGTTGTTTATGTTTAATGCTTGTTTCATCGTAAAACTTCTTAGTAGGAATGATTACATGGAGACATAAATTCATATTCATATGGTTATTGTTTTCGTTTTTTCTTTTGGGTGGTCTGGGGGAGCGAGTACTTCTTGCTGAACTATTGCCTCGGATATTATTAGAGAATAGAGGTATTAGAAAAGAAGGTAAAAGAAAAAAAGCTTGGCTCGAATATAATTTTGGAGTTGTTTTGTTGGGTTGTCCTTTTAATTTGGATTACTATTATATAGTCATCCATATTAATCAGTTTCTCCACCTACTTTGTTCCTGTTG
Source organism: Platycodon grandiflorus (assembly GCA_016624345.1). Lineage (NCBI taxonomy): Eukaryota > Viridiplantae > Streptophyta > Magnoliopsida > Asterales > Campanulaceae > Platycodon > Platycodon grandiflorus. The sequence continues at coordinate 10,279,532 of CM028365.1, read as the reverse complement.
CAGATCATGTGGTGATGATTTCGGTTGCATATCTTGTTGTTTTGTTCAGTGTACAAAAATATGGCACAAGTAAAGTGGGGCTTGCTATTGGTCCAGCCTTGTTCGTATGGTTTTGTTCCCTGGGAGGGATCGGCATCTACAACCTTGTGAATTATGACAGCAGTGTTTTGAGGGCATTCAATCCTGTTCACATCTATTACTTTTTCAAGAGGAACTCGACCAAGGCGTGGTACTCCCTGGGAGGATGTCTTCTCTGTGCAACTGGTAAATGCTTATGCAGATTTGAAACTTTTAGATTGTCGTATCGTTGCTTTTACAATCTAGATACCACCTTAGATAGAAGGCATCCTTTTGACATTGTAGTTGTAGAGATGCCTGTTATCTTTCCATCATCCAGGGACCATCATCTTAAACAGGACGTAGTAAAAGAAAGGTAAAGGAAAACCTTTGGCAAGTGGTCATTTATGCATAATTGTAGTCCATATGGGTGTCTTAGAGATTTCATGAACTTTTGAGCCCCCAGCATCACTTTTACCTGGAGGTATTTATCCGTATCATTATCTCTTTATTATCCGTATCATTGTCTCTATTTTACCCTGTTTTAGACAGTAAGCAAATTAGCGCTGTTGGATAAATGCTATTATGATGGCTTGAATTGGGTTTGTGTTTTGAACCGTAAAACTTGTTTACAGTACACCCCCAAAAAAAAAAAAAAAGGAAAAATAAAGGTCAAAATAAAAAAAGAAATGTAGAAATGAACTTCTTGTATTTTTTTCGTTGTCGTGATTTCTTGCTGATGCAACTCAGGTTCTGAGGCAATGTTTGCAGATCTTTGCTATTTTTCAGTGAGATCAGTTCAGGTAAAAGCAATAAACTTAAAATTCTGTTTTGATAGATGGTCACGAGTCTTAGGAATCTGTTGTGTTAGCTACATATTCTTATCTCCAATCTTTGTTTATTTGCAGCTTACTTTTGTTTTCCTTGTACTGCCTTGCCTTCTTTTGGGTTACCTGGGTCAAGCTGCATATCTCATGGATAACCATGCTGATGCAACACAAGCATTCTTTTCTTCTATTCCTAGTGAGTTCCTTTTTCTTTCCTATCAATCTATTATGTCCATGGGTTTTGTAACTGTAGGCTACCTATTGTTCATTTGGCAGAAACAACTTAAAATTCCTGACAAGAAATAAACTGTTTAACTTTTGCGTTCTGCTGCTTCTGCTTTTAGGACGGTTTTATGTACTTTTATTTGTATTTTATGGCCTAGAACACGTGCTTTGCTGAAACAGATTATATGCTGTGCCTGCAGGTGGTGCTTTTTGGCCAGTCTTTCTTATTGCTAATATTGCGGCATTAATTGCCAGTAGGGCAATGACCACGGCAACTTTTTCGTGTATTAAACAGTCAACAGCCCTCGGTTGTTTCCCTCGCCTTAAGATCATCCACACATCTCGGAAATTCATGGGTCAGATTTATATCCCAGTTGTAAATTGGTTTCTGCTGGCATCTGCCCTGGTGCTTGTCTGCTCTATTGCTAGCACAGATGAGATTGGAAATGCATATGGTATTACTTACTGTCTTTGAATATTAAATTTATGCTCTTTTCTATTTGTTCTTTTATCTGCATTATATCTTTTGATTTTTTGTTGATGAACTGTGTATTTAATCTAGAACTTCAAAAAGCTTAATCCTTATGTGGAGGAAATTAAATTTTTTTTTTTTTTGATAAGTAAGATATATTATAAACAAAGAGCGACAAAACAGGTGTCGCGTCCTATGTACCCAAAGCGAAAACTCAAAACAATCATCAAGAGCTAAAACTATCCATAAACTCTACAAAAGAATTAGCTATAGGCCCATCTACATTCGTGTACCAAACGAACAGCAAATGAAGAAGAGAGTTCTTCAAAACAGACGTAGGCTTTTCCTTATCTTCAAAAGCTCTTCAGTTCCTCTCCCTCCAAATGACCCAGTACACACCCAAAGGGATAACTTCCCAAATGAAGTCCCTTCTACGCTTGTACAATGACCAACATATAAGAAGATCCTTGATAGAACCGGGCATCACCCAAGCCAGATTAAAGAGATTAAAAATCATGTTCCAAATCTCGCTCGCCACCGGACAATGAAGCAAGAGATGGCTGATACTCTATCCATCCCCTCTACACATAAAACACCAGTTCACATACGTTTTACTCCGTCTCTGTAAATTGTCCCCAGTGAGAATAGCATCGTTAGCTGCGTCCCACACAAAAAAAGACTCTTTCCGGAGCCTTAGTCTTCCAAATAACTTTCCAAGGAAAAGGACCCCTCTCAAAATTTCCCAAATTGCAAACGTAAGATCTGACAGAAAATTTTCTGCTTTTAGAACACCCATAGTTATTAAAGGCGGAAGGCGAGAGGTGGGCGAGAGGTACATTTTTGGGGCGAGAGGTGAGGCGAGAGGCGGGCGACCGAAAGGCGTACAAAGCGACAATTAAGAAAAAATAATTTTAAAATATTATATGTTGTAATTTTTTTCATAAACTAGTTATAAATAAAAGTAATTCTTATTACTTAGTCCACAAAAGAAAATAATAACACCATTCTCAACCTTTAAGTTCCATATTTCAACCAAAAACAACTTTTTTTTCTTCAAAATCAAAAAATAAAAGGTGGATATTCAAATGTATGGACAATAAACTTCCAAATCCTCTCCAAACCAGCCAACTAACATTAAACAAAGCCTCTGCAGGTGCCGGCGACCAAGTCTGTGGTCTCCGGCGAGATTTTCCGGCACCGGCGCCGGCGAGATCCGGCAGTATAAATGGCATGGTTGTGTTCGCCTCCACCAGTAGATGACAGATCTGGCCTTGGATTGTGCAAATATTATTGATTTGTCTAGATCTAAGAAAATAGGTTGAGATCCAAAAGAAAAAGTCCGAATTCCGGTGTCACAAAGGCGTCGCCGATCGCCTCTCGCCTTGCTCCGCCTCGACAGAAGCGACCGCCTCGACTCCGCTTCTCTAAAACGCCTCGCCTGACCAAGTTTGAGGCGGCAAGGCCTCGCCTCTCGCCTCACCTCGCCTCGGGCGGCCAAGGCAAGCGCCTTTCATAACTATGAGAACACCCCCAAATAACCCTATGACCTATCGTCACAATCTCTGTTAATAGGATGCGAATAGAGTAAATTACACAGCTGAACAAAAGACTCCACTTCCCAATCCTGAAAATTTCTCCTAAAAGTTGGGTTCCAAATAGCCCAATCATTCTCAAAGGAGTGGACAGAGCTAATCATAGCATTCTTTTCAGTAGCAATGCTAAAGAGAGAAGGAAAAGCATTGCACAGCTCCAAATCTCCACACCACTTGTCCAACCAAAAGCGAATAGTAGACCCATTACCAATATCAAACGAGATATTCCGCGCAAATGAAACTCAACCTTTCCTTATCCCCTTCCAAACACCTGTCCCATGAGACATAGAAACCTCATTTGGCTGGCAAAAATGAGTACCATCCCCATACTTGTTCACCCCACTCTCCGCCAAAGAGCGTTCCTATTAGTCAAATACCTCCATACCCATTTACCCCTCAAAGGAGTATTAACCCTTCTCAAACTCTTAATCCCACTTGACCAAATGATATTTTCGATCCACCTTCAATCCTTCCCACAAAAAAGTCCCTCTCCAACTTCTCTAAACGCTGACCGACCGAAGTTGGTAAGACAAATAAGGACATGAAGTAGTTCAATAAAGTCGAGAAAGTGCTTTTCATGAGCGTGAGACGACCCGCCTTCGATAGGTACTACTTCTGCCACCCAGCCAAGCGACTTTGAAAGCGCTTAATAACCGGATTCCAACACGTTGCACTCTTAGATAGAGCTCCAATCGGTAACCCCAGATATGAAGTTGGAAGATGAGCCACCTTACGGCCGAAGAAAGAAGCCAGCTCCTCTAAATTCACCACATTCCCAACTGGCAAAATTTCACTCTTAGAGATTGAGTCTAAGCCCCGAAACCGCCTGAAAAAAAATCAGCACCATCCGTAGATATCCGAACTAAGAAGCCTGAGCATCACAAAAAACGAGAGAATCATCCGCAAACTGGAGATGTGAAACTGAAACCGATAAATCTCCGCGATTACCCACATTAAATCCCCTGAAGAAGCCTCGCACAATAGTTTTGTCTATTATTAAGCTCAAAGCTTCCATCACAATAATGAAAAGGAAAGGAGAAAGAGGATTGCTCTGCCGACGAACTAGCAAAAGAAACCCGCAGGCTTTCCATCAATCAATACTGAGAAGCGCACCGAGTAGATGCAAAAAGAGATCCACTTTCTCCACCTTTCCCCAAAGCCCATCCTCTTCAATAAATAAAGAAGAAATTCCCATGAGTTGACATGATCGTAAGCTTTCTCAATATCCAATTTGCAAATCAACCCCGGAACCCCGCTCCTAATTCTGTCATCCACAATTTCATTGGCAACGCTCCCCTATGAAAACATGTTTGTGACTCCGAGATAACTTTACCGACCACCTTCCTTAAACGGATCGATAACACCTTAGTAATGAGTTTATAAATCCTTCCAATGAGACTAATGGGCCTAAAATCCTTATTATCAATAGCATTTTTCTTTTTAGGAATCAGCGAGATAAACGAGGCATTAAGAACATGATGTGCCCAACATTGAAATGGTTTGTTATTATGTGTTTGACAATCTAGAATGTTTCTGATATATATCGTATAGATTGGCAGTGTCAGTGTCACCCCCACAGATAACATTCTAGAATCTAGATAAACAAGAGAAATGAGGGGACTGACAACCACATCACTTGCACCAGAAAGATCAAGTTATCTCGATTCAAGAATAGACTGAAAGAAAGGCCCACAACCTAATGAATGTTGCACCAAAATACATGGAAAATCTTTCTAGTTTTTGGTAGTAAAATTGGACTGATTCGAGTCATCTTAACAGAATGGCAGAAATTTATTTCACTCACGGTATCTACTAGAGCTGTGGTTACTAGGTAGAAAACCATAGAAATAAGAAGTCAATATACTAATTTCCAAGTCAAGTAGGTAGTCTAGTAGCATTATACATGCAAAGATAGTGCCCATCAAATATTATACTGTGTATCACAACCCCATCCCCACCAAAAATTCCAACAAAGAAGTAATGTATTACTATATCAAGCTATGGAGGATCTAAATGTGTGGAATAGGGAGATTTTCGGGAAGGTCGAGACAAAGTGTAAGCAAGCTATGGAAGAAGTCAAACGGTTGGATGAAATGCAAAATGTTGGCAACTTAGGGAGAAACGAAGTAGCGCACCACGAAGCGTTAAGGATAGAAATTAGGAGGCTCCTCATTAGCAAAGAAATTTGTTGGAGGAAGAAATCTCAGGTCCTGTGGCTTCGGGAAGGGGATAAAAATATGAGGTTTTTTCACAGGATGGCAGCACTCACAGAAATGGTAATCAGATTCACAGATTAAAGATAGGTGGTGAGACGGAAGATAAATCGGAAACTAATCAGGGGATTGTAAATTTTAATCACAAGTTGTATTCTGATGGTGGGGGTGGGCATTGGAAGTTAGATGAGATTTCTTTTAAATCCTCATCATTGGAGGACATAATTTTTCTAGAGCTGCCTTTCTCGGAAGAAGTTGTCTCAGCTCAGCGTAGTTTGAAAGGAGATAAATCCCCCGGTTCTAATGGATTTACTCTAGCTTTTTTTCAGCGGTGTTGGGAGGTGGTTAAGTGAGAAGTTATAAGAGGGGTTCGAAAAGAGTCTTAATGCATCCTTGATTGCTCTTATTCCAAGAAGAAGGAAGCCACAAAGTTGAAGGATTTCAGACCTATTAGTCATATTGGGGGGGGGGTATCTATAAACTTATTGCAAAGGTGTTATCGACTCGAATGAGAAGGGGTGATCAGTAGGTTATTTCGGAGTCTCAACGTGCCTTTGTGGGGATCAACAGATTTTAGATGTCTGATAGCTAATGAGGCGGTAGATGCTAGAGTGTGAAGTGGGGTGTCGGGTGTGCTATGTAAATTTGATTTTGGGAAGGCGTATAACCACGTAAAGTTGGACTTCCTGATTTATTGGATAGAATGGGCTTTGGGGAAAGATTGAGGAAGTGGGTCTTCCACTGCATCTTTTCGGTAAGGTTTTTAGTTTTGATTAATGGGAGCCAGCAGGTTTCTTTCCGAGTTTGCGAGGCCTTTGTCAAGGAGATCCCGTCTCCTTTCCTTTTCATTGTGTTTATGAAGGCTTTGAGTTGTCTCTTGGAAAAGGCTAGGACTGGAGGCTTTATTCAAGGTTTCAGGGTGGATAGAGCCGTTGATTGGGAGGTGTAAGTGTCTCACTTACTGTTCGCAGACGACACACTCGTTTTTAGTGAGCCAAAGAGATATCGGTTGGGGTATCTCCGTTTGGTTTTATTATTTTTTCAAGCGACGTCGGGGATGAAGATACATATTTCTAAGATCAAAATTATTTTAGTGGGGTTTGTGGAGAATTTGGAAAAACTTGACTTCCTCTTTTGGTTGCAATGCTGCCTACCTCCCTTCATCATATCTGGGCCTCCCTCTAGGTGCTTCGTTTAAGTCCGTAGCTACGTGGAATCCGGTGATAGAAAGGTTTGAGAAAGATTAGCCGGGTGGAAGAGATGATTCTTTTCCAAGGGACGTAGACTGACTTTGATTAAGATCACCTTAGCCAATTTGCCTACTTACTTCGTGTCATTGTTCACGATACCGTCTTCTGTGGTGAAGAGAATTGAAAAGTTGAAAAGGGACTTCTTGTGGGAGGGTCGCATGGAGGAAAGAAAGTATCATTTAGTTGACAGGGATACGGTTTGCCATAGTGTGAGGGAACAAGGGCTGGGAATTAAAAATCTCAGGAAGTTTAATAGCGTGCTAATGGGCAAGTGGCTTTGGAGGTATCTAGTGGACATGAAGGCTTGTGGAGAAATTTGGTTGTTGGCAAGTATGGAGAAGGGAACCATTACTTGTTTCCTAGAGAGGTTTCTACTTCGTACGGGACAAGGGTTTGGAAGAGGATTAGAAAAGGGTGGGATCCCTTCAAACGGTTTATTTCTTTCGCGATTGGTAATGGGAAGAAAGTTAGAGGATCGCTGGTGATTGTGTTCCATTTGCTCTTCACAGATGACACGGTATTTTGTGATGCTAAATCTGTGATTGATTTTGTTGTTTTTTGAGGCGGTGTCGGGATTAAGGATAAATATTGCTAAAAGCGTAATCATGCTAGTAGGGGAAGTGGGTAATATTGATGGCTTGACTTCTTTCTTTGGTTGCAAGGTGAGTATCTCCCTGCTAATTATTTGGGGCTCCCTCTTGGTGCTTCATTTAAAAGTAAAGCTATTTGGAACCCGGTGATTGAGAGGTTTGAGAGTACAATTTTTGTCTAAGGGGGTTGGTTAGTTCTGATTAGAAGCAATTTGTCTAATCTGCCCACATATTTTTTATCAAACTTCATTATTCCTTCTTTTGTGGCAGGGTGGTTAGAGAAGTTGGAAAGAGATTTCTTGTGGGAAGGTGCGAGGGAGGAGAGAGAGTATCACTTGATTAAGTGAGCTTCGGTTTGTGACTCGGTGAAGAAGGGTGGTTGGGATTATGGATCTTAGAAAATTCAACACGGCTTTGTTGGGAAAGTGGTCGTGGAAATTTTTGAATGATAAGGAGGCCTTATGGAGGAAAGTGGTGTTGGGAAAATATGGGGAAAGCGCTCATGAGTGGTTCCCAAACGCAATTCATAGTTCCCATGGAGTGGGGGTGTGGAAAGGTATTCGGAAAGGTTGGTCTTTATTTAAGCATCATATTCTTTTTGACATTGGGACGGGTGATAGTTCGTTTTTGGAAGGATAAATGGTGTGGAGATCGTAAGTTGTCGAGATCTTTTCCATCGCTTTATAATTTTGGTGCTGATAAAGAGATAATGGTTAGTGAAGTTCTTCATCTTAGGGAGGATTGAGTTACTTGGAATCCTAGATTTCGTAGACAACCTCATGATTGGGAGATGGAGGCGACTAGTCAGTTTTTTGAGCTACTTTATGAGCAAAAAATCCAGGGTTTTGTGGAGGATCATGCTTTGTGGTCAGATGCTAGAAGTAACAGTTTCACGGTTAAATCATTCTATAATGTTCTGTCGAATACCTTAGGCCTCAATTTCCGTGGAAGACAGTGTGAAAGGCTAAGGTTCCAACAAAAGTGGCCTTTTTTTGGTATGAGGTAGTGTGCGGTGCTATTCTTACCGGTATAACTTGCGGGTTCGAGGGAAAGTCTATATTGATTTGTGTTACATGTGCAAAGGTGATGCGGAAAGTGTTAACCATTTGTTTTTGCATTGCCCAATTGTGAAAGTTTTATGGGATTTCATGTTCAGTTTGTTTCATGGGTCATGCCTAGCTCGGTTAGAGAGCTTTTCGTTGCATGGTCCTTGTACAAGAGAAAAAGGAGAAACTGGATGTGGGAGGCTGCCCTTTTAGGTGTTTGTTAGGTTGTGTGGTGCGAACGAAATCGAAGGGCTTTTGATAACAAGGAGAAGAGTGTCGATAAATTGAAGGAGATTATTTTGCAGACGCTTTTTTTGTGGTGCTCAAAGTTGGCTCCCTCTTCTTCTCATTCTTTTGTGGATTTTGCTGATAGTTTTGCGCTGTTTTAGTTCTTGAAGTATTCTCCCTGTGTACAAAGGATGCGCCACCTGTTTTGATGCCTGGTTATATATACTTTTTACTTATCAAAAAAAAAAAGGGAGAATGTTAGATTCTGGAAGGATAAGTGGTGCAGAGTTGAAGAGTTGCAGTATGTATTTTCGAATCTTTATAACATTGCTGTTAATCAAGATGAGATGGTCAGTTCGATCCTTGCGTTATCGGAAGGCCAAGTTACATGGAGTCTCAATTTCCGTAGAGATTTGCAAGACTGGGAGATTGGGGATGTTGGATAGCTTTTTGAAGATCTGTATGGCCATTGGGTCCAAGACATCGAAGGAGATAAGAGTTTTATGGGATGGGACAAATAGTAGGACATCTCAGTGAATTCATTTTATCTGGGTTTTATTTGGGTTTAGCTGGTTCCGGTAGGAACTCTTTTCCCTGGAAGGAAGTTTGGAAGTCGAAGGTGCCTAGAAAAGTGGCCTTTTTGCGTTGGAGGCCTTGATAGAGGCTATTCTTACCGGTGAGTCGGTGACAATTTAAGAGCAAGAAATGAATATATGTTAACTGGTGTTTTATGAGTAAAAAAGATGAGGAGACAGTGAATCATTTGCTACTGCACTGTCTAGTTGCTAGGGTTTGGAGTTCTTTTTTTGTCCTCTCCCATTATCCCATATTTCGTGGGTGATGCCAAGGTCGGTAATAGAGCTATTCCAAGGATGGTCTTTGTATAGGATGAAAAGGAGGAACATCTTAAGGGAAAATGCTCCTTTGGCAATCTGTTGGAGCATTTGGAAGGAGAGGAATTGTTGGATTTTTAAGAATACAGAGTTGGAAGTCGCTCATGATGTAGGGATAGTGGATAGTCTTTCATGATGGTTCTTTCTTTTGTTTTTGTATACTCCTTGTATACGAAGGATGGGTCACCTGGTTTGACGCTTTGTTAATATATCTCGATTACTTATCAAAAAAAAAAGTACTACTAAACCAGTGTAAATGTGTCGATGTAATGTGCATAAAGCTTTCTCCTCTGCATAGGATGTTGAGTATTTAAGTGCAACAGTGTTTTCGCTAACTAAACATTTAATGGCAACTCATAAACTTCGGGCTTGAATGTTGAACTCCCTTATTTGGGATCTTATGTGCCTTTCATCATTTGATCAGACTTTTAATGTACTTTTTTCTGATAAAACAAAGAGATAAGCATATCTAAAGAATGGCTAAATTGCTGGGAAGTAAACAGCTAGAAAGACCGGAAAATAGGAGACGATGACTTTACTTAACAGTGAAAAGGAAAAAGAAAAGAAAAAAGAAATAAAAAAGAGACTGACGACAATGTTTGGCAGTAAATCTGTCAATAATCAGAATGGAAATTGGAGATTTACATACATGTTCATGCAATCCTTCGTTGCAGCATTGCATGAACTACCAATGTAAACCATATGTATGGGCTTGATAGGTTTCTGATTCCAGTAAAGCATGTGCATGCTAATTGCTCAATTACCTAGCTTCATGGCTTATGTCAAACTGAGCAATGTCATCTTACTTGTGTGCTTGTTATGAGTTCTGTTATACATTCAGCATAATCCTACTAGTTCGATATGGCCTCGTACCATTGTGTGAGAAGTTCATGCATGAGATTGACCATCCATCTATATGGCCTCGTACCATTGTGTGAGAAGTTCATGCATGAGATAGACCATCCATCTAAATGGAGATTGTATAAAATCACTATCTAATTCATGAACATGCTTAGAACACTTGTCTAGTACTTGAAGATAACGTACATTGAACCAACTTCTCTATTTCTTGTAGTTTCTATTTCTCTTTCAGGCAGTCTTTATTAAGTTGATGTTTCTGATTGATTGCGGAACTCTTTTAACTAAGCTATTGTGGTAGCTTGCTTAGATCTCCCTGCATAGCATTATAGCATACCTTCCAAATGAAACTCTTTTTGTATGGTTGTAATAGCAGCTGGGTTGGTAAAACGTTGAGAGTTAAGTCATTACTTGAAATTAGGAACTACTAGATGTGTCTAGATGCTTCCAGTTTCTCTCTATTTAACCCTCTTTTTTTTTTTTCCTGATTAACCCTCATGAGGCCTCTTGAATCAATATTTGTCCAAGCTGTTATCTCTTCTAATGTTGATTTATATCACAGGCATTGCTGAGCTCGGAGTTATGATGATGACTACAATCTTAGTAACGCTCGTAATGCTTCTTATATGGCAGATAAACATTATTATTGTTATGAGTTTTTCTGTCATTTTCCTTGGGATGGAGTTGACATTCTTTTCGTCAGTCTTATGGGGCATAGGAGATGGAAGTTGGATTATATTGGTGTTTGCCATTATTATATTTCTAATAATGTACATCTGGAATTACGGAAGTAAGCTCAAGTATGAAACAGAAGTGAAGAAAAAGATGTCAATGGAATTGATGCGTCAACTGGGTAGCAATCTTGGAACTGTCAGAGCTCCTGGCATAGGCTTGCTTTATAATGAGCTGGTGAAGGGTGTACCGGCTATATTTGGACATTTTCTGACCACTCTTCCAGCTGTTCATTCCATGATAATATTTGTCTGCATAAAGTATGTTCCTGTTCCTGTGGTGCCTCAGAGTGAAAGATTCCTTTTCCGCCGAGTCTGTCCAAAAAGCTACCACATTTTTCGTTGCATTGCCAGGTACATAATGTTCTTGTCTTCAGTCAATTTCATACTGCAAGTTGCTTCATGTATGATTTGTTCTTGCAAGTAAGACTTTGCCATGGACACGTCCACATCACGCGCGGGCACATATTCACTCCTTCCCTAAATAAGTGTCCAATTGAAGTGGGATGCAGTTTGATGCGAAGGGTTTGATTCATTGATACTTATGACCTCTTTATGTTTTACATACAGTCAGTCCCTCTGTATCAGATGTAAATGTGTTAGATTCTTGATAGAGGTTGGCTTTGGAAAAATGTATCAATGATCATGCTTTGACTTTGAAAGTGGGAAGTCATTTTGATACAAGAAAGGAGACTGTACACCTATTTACGCTTCCTAAATGGAAAGGATGAAGCTTAGTTAGAGATGGAAGGAACATGTTTGGATTTGATATGGACCTGGTCTATTAGAATATTCTTCTCTTTAGTTTCCTGGTTGGTAGATTTGTTTCCTATCCTTTCCTCACGTCGGTGCAGAACAGGCACAGAAGTTAGAAACTATTAAGACCCATTTATTAGCATTTCAAGAACCAGTTTTGTGTTTCTGATCTCCACTTTTAGATTTTCACATTTTGAAAATTTGGTATATGTGCTTGCTTTGTTATCATTTAAAAACATCGTTTTTGACAATGATAATAATAATTAAATTACCATTAGAAGTTTGTTTTGTATCATAAATATGTGCACAGTTGTGTGAACTCTGAGAACAAAAACAGAAAACTGGTTTGAGACCCCTAAACCAATAGGGTCATATTAGTTGTCAAGTCACCAACTCCCTCTGAAAGCTTAAGGTAGGCTGATGATTTATATCTTGTAACCAACTTTTTTAAGATTTTAAGAGATGAGAGAGAGAGAGAGAGAGATGCTTTAACACTCTCCTTCACCTTTGATCCCACTCACATGTGGAGAGATAAGTGGAGGTGCATCACCAACCAAACATAGTGGCAACTTTGCACTACGAGTTCTAAGCGAAAGACTTGCATTCAAATTCCAGAATTTGCATAACTGAGTTCTTATACCACGTTAAGTAACCAACTCATTGAAAAGCTCAAGCTAAAAGAGTGGGCCAACAATGTATATCATGATTTAAAATCTTCCTCCAACATGCAAATCTGCTTACAGTTGGGAGAAACAAACTGGGGTGTAACAGTATGTCCAAGTAGATGGAGTGTGATTGCACAAATATGAGGCAACTAGATATGTGTGGTTGAGAAGATTTGAGATCAAAACCTTCCAAAACTAGAACTCTGTTAGCATCAGAAGTCACCAACTCACTCATCTGAAAGTTTAAGCCTTTAAAATGCATGCCTAACGATGTATATCATGTGTTAAAAAGAGATTTTATTTGGAAAGTTATTCCATTGGGAGTGCGCTGGGTTATTTGGAGAGAAAGAACTAGAAGGGCTTTTGAAAACGAGGAGAGGCCTACTTCTGATTTGAAGAATGCTATTCTTCAGCTGCGAACTTTTGGTGCACAGATGTTGTGGCCTTTGGGCAATTCTTTTGTAGAGTTCGTGGATATTTTAGTATTTTATAGTTCTTTTGAGTATACTCCCGGTGTACACAGGACGCGACACCTGATTTGTCGCTCTTTGTTTATATTATATCTCTTGTCAAAAAACAAAATAAGTTACTGAGCAGCCGGTGGCAGAAGCACATCAATGATTGGAGGCAAATGCGCAGACCTCTTAAGGCCTTATCTCCATATATGTGCTCTATATGCAGGCATCAATATGAGACTGATGCCCACCTCTTTTGTTAATGCCCAATCTATGGATGGAGTTCATGGGGAATGCTTTTTGGTGTTTTTGAGAATCCTGGGGTTTCCTTCAACCTTTGCCTCTTGTATTTGTGCTTTTGACAGAGCTAAGGATAGGAAAATTTTCTATTCTGTCGCCATAAGTACCGGGTTTATTGACTTAGGATTTTTTTTAGACCAAATCCTCTTCCTTCTCATCTGAGTTATATAATAAAAATGGCGTTTCTGTCATCATTAATGGTGTCGACTATGGCTAAATAAAGGGGATATCATTTGGGACTGGAAAGAGGTGCTTCATTGGTGGATTTGTTTTGATGTGTTCTTGTGAGGTGGATTCCTTGTCCTCCGTCCCTCAATCAATAGAAATCCTTACCCCCCAGCACCCCCACCCACGAACAAAGCAAAATCCCCAACAAAAATATCACGACCAATTCCTCTGGTTCAACCAGGAACAGGTACCTAGAGCATAGTGCCTTATCCTGTTAGATTGGGGTGCCCTTTAAGTGCGCAACCTCACTTATTAATTACGGAAGTGCAGATATATCTGTGATTTGGGAATGACAATTGGGGATGTGTGTTATCTGTGAAGGTACACAGTGCACCTCAATAGTCAGTACACTAAGTCATGCTACTGAGCATAAAATAGAAACATGCAGTAGTTTGCATCAGTAGGATCGAAATTTTCAACTTCAGGTTCAGAGGAGCCTACCTCCCTGTCATGCCATATTTGCTCCTTTGTCAGTGGATTGTGTTTTATTTCAATAATGAAGACTTTGAAGTGATTCTGTGCTCAATTATTGTATCATCCAGAGTTGCTGGGAGGTTTTCCCAGTTAAAGCTCTCATAGGCTGCTGCAGTGGTGCTAAACTGTTTATAACTAGAGAAATCCTGGTCGAACTATGTTTAGTAAGGCCGAGCCTATTATTCTTTTGTTCAGGAGGCTTTTTGGGAGAGCCAGCGTTCTTAGATCTCTTTTTTGCTGATTAATACAGTTTGTATGGGCATACTCTTTAGTTTGCATTTTCTTTTTCCTTTTGGGGTTCTTTTCTTTTGAGGGGCAGAGGGTGCTGTTGGAATGTTCAATCCACTGGTTTTGCCCCCATAGGCATTCTTTTTTGTAGAAAAAGAAAACAATATCAATACAAAATTCTGGCATATTGCTACACAACTTAGGAGATCCAACTTTTAGGGGAGGATGATAACATGACAATGATAATTGTTTATATTTGCTGCTAGTATTTGTAGTATTGCAGTCATCTACTATACAAAAGTTCAGTTATTAATGTAACATAACAGTTTCTTTTTCTCTTTTCCTTCTCATCTTGCTTCGGTTACTAGGTTCATTATGGTGCCACTGTTTGACCATCTGAATCAATGCAGTAAGCAGTTACCAATAGACCTGATTCTGTTCCTTGTTTAGTCTATAGGTTGATCTGATATCTAAACTATATAATTATTTTGATGACTTCTAATATTGAATGGTGCTTGTGGTCAGCGATATAATGACTACCAAGGCTCTGTTAACGTGTTTGAATAGTTTGTGTTTCAACATATGGCACTGAAAATTGTAACTTTGGTGCCTTTAGTCTGATCAATTCTTCGAACAGGTATGGCTACAAGGATGTTCGAAAAGAGAATCACCAGACTTTTGAACAGCTGCTGATAGAAAGTCTTGAGAAGTTCATTCGCAGAGAAGCACAGGAACGATCATTGGAGAGTGATGGCGATGACGATTCTGATTCTGATTCAGGAGATGAATCCTCCTCGAGGCTTCTCATTGCTCCCAATGGCAGCGTGTATTCACTTGGTGTGCCTCTCTTGACAGAGTATAATAACACCAGCAACCCAATAATCTCGGAAGCAAGCACTTCAGAGGATGTGATGCCTGAGATTGAGATGGATCCGAGCAATTCTGATCCAGAGCAGAGCCTGGAGAAGGAACTATCTTTCTTACACAAGGCCAAGGAATCCGGGGTGGTTTATCTTCTTGGTCATGGTGATATCAGGGCAAGGAAAGATTCTTGGTTCATTAAGAAGCTAGTCATTAATTACTTTTATGCATTCTTGCGAAAGAACTGCCGGAGGGGGATTGCAACTTTGAGTGTGCCTCACACACAGTTGATGCAGGTGGGCATGACTTATATGGTTTAATGTTTTTCACTGTGCATCCAAATAAGGCAAACTTTGAGACAGGAAAAAGGTGTTAACAAGGAAATGGGTTCCAAAAGGACCAACGTGTGATTGGCATATACTTCAGGAAATGATCGAATCACGACACGTCCTTGAGTATGCTTCATTTGAGTTGCTTTTGCAGTTCTCGTGTTGACGTCTCCTCTAGTGGAACCGGAAGTTTTGTAGTTACTACTTCTTTTGGTGGGCTATCATATAGGTTCTACACTCTTGTGAATTGCTCAGTCGATCGGCTCATGTAATTAAGATGCCGGAACTTATTTCTAAGATCTTTTGGAGTGAAGCCCGGATACAGAAAGGAAAAAAAAGATAGAAGTGTGAGTTTTTCTTCTTCAGATTTTTGCATCTTTTAGTGTTCTGATTGTTATTGAAAAAAAGTTATCCTTCGTAAACCTGTAGAGAAGTATGTGTTACGATATCCTCTGTAAAGAAATGAACTTGATGGAAATCTCTGATTAGATTATCTTTGACAGAGTTAGCTACCGAATTGGATTCTGAACAAGGTGCTTAGCTAGTGATATTTATGCCTGTTGATGAATGAGTTTGGAGATCCCAAAAATCTCAAAGAAAAACTCAATTAAATATCAGAGACCTCAACTACTGGTACGTACCAAGATAAAAGTAAAAATGGTACTATATTGCACGTGTAACTTAATAAATTAATAAATAATGAAGACACTCATTTTGGTACTTTAGGAAAGAACACTACATTTAGGACCTTTTTCCGCAAATTTTTTTTTCCTTTTTATTAAGTTATGAGAACCTAAAACGTACCAAATTTTTTTGCACCAAATGATATGTCAGGTGATGTGATACATTAATTATAATTTTTAATTTTATTTTTTGTACCACATTAACTGACACATTCTTTGGTGCAAAAATTTTAGTACTCTTTAAATACACATAGCATTACTCTTAAGTTATTTTACAATTATTTGTCATTCTTGATAACGAAAGTGCTATTGTATATTTCTTTGAAGTGCTGATTCTATAAATGTTGAAGGATGTATTTGACATGGTGGTTTTGAAGGTTGGTTTTGATTTTTCGTTTTGTAAAGATTGAAAAGAAAAAGTAAGAGAGAGAGAGAAGCTGGTAAGACTATAGAGAGTGAAAGTCAAAAATAAAAAACCAAAACCCTCTAATTCTTGCAAAGAAAATACACCCAAAAGGAATTAATATTATTTGATTAGTCTTTTCCCTTATCCGGATCTCTTATTTAAGAGTTGACGTACTAAATTAGCTTTCAAACCTTACAAAAATAAAAATAATGTCACTAATGATATTTTTGTCGCAATACTCTACTACTAGAATAACCAACGAAAAACATCTGAGAGGAAAAACACAAAAATCCAACTTATTTTTTTAAATATTTGTAGTCCAATCTTATTAAACGCCATAGACGTGAGACTTTGGGCATGTCCCATGTTTTGGCCTAGCCAAACCCAAGCAAGCTCAATTACTCCGTCAGCTAAATAATGAACCTTGAACAAAGCTAAAAACGCCATTTTAGCAAGTTGGGGCACATAACTTTTGAGTTATAAAACAGCTATTGCCCCCGTCCACTGATCCCACGAACCGTGCAATTGACCTAATCGGTAGAAAGGGGCTGTAGCACTTATCATTTTCGATAACTTTTCCTGCTTCTTTAGGTAGGACAATAAAAACTGTTGACAAATCTACTTGCTTAATCTTTCAGTTCAATTTAACTAGGCATTGATTTTCCACTGAAAATTTCATGCGAGAAACCCTAACTGCAGCAAAACCATAGATTATAACTATCTAACGCTTTCAACGCTCCAAAAATAGTTTGGATAAGAGGAGAAGAACTCACTTTCCCCCTCAAACCAGTGCAAGGATGCTTCAATTATTACATCCTGGAGACTATCACATTCCCGGTGATTTCTTGAAGCTAGCCATTGATCCTCATTTCTATCAACTCCCTATCCTAGCTGCTGTGTTTGGGTGCTTCGATGT
Source organism: Platycodon grandiflorus (assembly GCA_016624345.1). Taxonomy (NCBI): domain Eukaryota; kingdom Viridiplantae; phylum Streptophyta; class Magnoliopsida; order Asterales; family Campanulaceae; genus Platycodon; species Platycodon grandiflorus. The sequence goes on along the minus strand of CM028365.1, from coordinate 10,262,249 downwards.
CATGTTGTTCCACGTTTGATGGTGCACCATGAATCTGTTTCTGCTTCTGTTTTGATGTAAATCTGAGCCTCAGCAGCAATGAATTTGTCATCACACCTATAGAGCTCAGACCCATGAGGGCTCCGGCAATTGATGGAGTAAGCATCGTTCCGGTTACCGGCAACAAGGTTCCAGCTGCTATTGGAATGCCAACCTGTTTATTTAGAAAGAAATAAACAGTAAAGACAAACACGGGGAGGCAGGGTTAGGCATAGGCAGAAAAAATAATTCAGGTACCCTGTGGCAAGTGAAAAGGAAGTAGAAACAAAATAATAGTTCGTCCTGCTTGTGCGGATAAGCACTTCTTTAAAATCACATAGATGCAAAATATAAATACATATAAAGTTAATGTAGCTGGTAAATCAAGTCCAATTTCATAGAGAAAAACGGGAGATGAAGGTAAAGCTGGGTGAAGGCACTTTGATTACATAAACGTCAGCGAATTGCCTTCACTCATTTACCTATAAGCAATATTACTTTTTAACATAAGAAGTATGTAGATGTGGTGAAACTCCTATAAGCCCGTGCAATGAAAAAGAAAACATGCAAAGGTTATCAAAAGCCAGTAATGCTATCTGTGAATTTCATAAACACGTGGGATCATACTACGCCAAAAGAAAAAGCATCTTGGAAGAATTATTTTGGATGGGAGGGGAGGAGGGGGTTGCATCGCAAACTTTCCCCTAACTCACACGTCAATCAAGCCAATGCAGAAAATTAACTTATAATTTTCCTCTTCCTTAACAGTACCCTAAAATCATCGATCATCATCATCCTTCATGGGATTCCGAATTCCGACTATCAAAATGTAATTTATATGGCATTTACACAAATCTAGAGAATGGCAGTGGAGCCACATGTCAAGTAAAACATATGCTTGGGATCCTAAACTAGTAGCCTAACGTGGACTTCCAACTGATGTACTATGTATGTGTTCGTTGGTCAGTGAGCCCCACAAGTAAGTGGTTTCTGCTCTGACCAGTCACAGGCATGACATATAATTGGGAATCCAAGTTGGCTACTTCCTTGGGATCCCTAGCAATAATCTTACAACAAGGCTCTATGCTGGACCATGTCGTGAAGAGGACACAAAGGCTCCATTCTCCTTGGCGATTTAGTGATTTGGTTTTGTGATTTTGGACTTTCTCTTTCTTAGATCCAGCTTTCTCTGTATCTCTCTCCTACCTTATCTTTAATCATTACAAAAGAAGACTCAAAACCTCAAAATCAAGTCACTAAATCTCGATGTCAAACACACCCAAAGTCACCAACTAACTGCTGATAGATAGGCTGTCAAGAAACTAACAAAACTGGATTCTTGCGTCATTCTGTAAAAAGACCACAAGAAAAACAAAGGCATTCTTAGACAGTTTTTCAGGAAAAATGTTCAAGAGTTTGGGCAAGTTTATGCTTGCCGGTATACATGAGGACTTGATTTGGCAACACATAAGAGCTGAATCCAAATATTTATATCCATTGGAAAAATATAAAACACACAAAAGCACACCCCAAATTCACCACATATAATGCAATAAAAAATGATTATAACTCACAATGTTGTATCCGAAGGCCCACCAAAGATTCTGCTTCACAGTCTTCATGGTTAGTCTACTAAGCTCCAACGCATCAAGTAACTGCATGAAGGCGGTCTACATTAATATCTATGCTATTATACAATTAACATGAACAAATAACTGAATAAGGATAGTTTTCATTGAGAGTTGTGGCATTTAATTTATGCATAGCACACCTCACGAAGTGCCTGTAAAGAAGCAATAATCTAAACCTATAGCAGTTTATACAATGAGGTAAAACTCATTGCTATTCGAAATTATGAAGGCATTATTGTTTTCACACACCCAAGAAGGGGTTAAACTTCTTTTCTTTGGCTAACAAAAAATGTTTTTAGATATGATGATCGTTAACTCCCAGATATTAACCAACAGTGGTAAGGCAGAGGGCAGTCGAGCAGAAAAAATAAATTACCAAGTAATTCTTGCTTTCAGCAATTTAATTTAGTAAATGCTAGTTTTAGAACGAAATCCTATTTGAAACTTGGAAGCATTTACCAACAATGATAATATCCTCAGGTCTCACAGTGTCTTGCTTCTCACTTTACACCAATTACAAAATTTGCCTCACTACATATGTCATTGCTGATGAGATGTAGAATCTACACCCAGTATTAGGGACTAAATGTGGGCAGGACATAAAATAGAGAACCAGATAAGAAAGAGTGATTGAAGACACCTGGGACAATCTGTTCCCCATCAGCACAATTGAAGCAACCTCACTAGCAGCTCCAACACCTCCACTCATAGCAATTCCTACATGTGATGAGGCCAAGGCAGCAGCATCATTGATTCCATCGCCAACCATAGCTACAACGTTTTGATCCTTCTGCAGCCTGCTTATAAAATTCTTTTTTTCATCTGGTTTGACTCCATAGAATACCTGCCATGCACAACATTTTCAATTTTTTTTTTCTTTTTATGCAAGAAAGAAATATATCAGATAAAGGAGTATAAATTACAAAAGGACGGACAAGAAGTCCATCAAATTAAAAGAACAAGGATCATATAAGAAATCAAAGCGTACCAATCCCTCTGAATCACAGATAGAGGGACCCCTGGTAATCTGACATTTGGCATGTCAAAACTTGAATCAGAAACTATCACAGTCCATGTGAACACGAACTTTTGCAATGGAGATCTCATGGCTTAACCAAAAGTGGCAAAGTCACAGCCAATATAAAGGGAGCCCCTGTAGTTTTGGAAAAAACATCATTTTACTAATCCTAAATCTAGAGATATTACTTTTTACTACTAGAAAATATACTCCCTCCGCCCCAAAAAAGAGTCCATTTCGGTTTGTCCCCAAAAAAGACTCACATTTCTAAAATTTAAGTTTCAAATCTTCTTTTCAAAAATTGCTCTTTCCTTTCGAAGATATGATATTTATCTAACGTATCATACAATACGCTATGAAAAAGTTTGACCTGTCCAATGCGACTCTTTTTTTTTGGGGACGGAGTTGATTTTATCAATTTCGACCCCCTTTTGAGTCAAATTCAGATATTACCATATATTTTTCTACCCCTACAATAATCTAGACCCCCTTCCAACCAAATCCTGGCTTTGTCACTGTTAACCACATGAATTTATTAGGAGACTCACCAATAACAGTATCGCAATCAAAATTAACCTATTGCATCAAAAATAGCAAGTGAACACTAAGGAACTTAAACGGCACAGGAAGGCTGCTCTCTGCTGTGACCTGGCTTAAAGGGAAGCATTGACGCAAAGGCTGCTCTCTGCTCTGACCTGGACCTAAAAGTAAGGATGGGTACACTGGGAACTTACTAGACCTCACAATGCATTTGGCCTTGTGCATTTGGCCATTCTTTTTTAAGAAAGATAAAAAAAATTTAAAAATATCAATAACCTAATACAAGTGGTATGTATAAAATCTGCCAAATGTATTCTATATGCTATAATGTTTGCTCAGGTAATGCTATGGATAAAATTTACCATCATGTCATCAATGAGGTCATTAGAACAACTTACTCGAACTTTAGCCCCTGTATCATGATGCTAATATTCTAGTCGCAGCAGAGAACTTTTTTGGGTTACTAGCTGATGCAATTGACAGGATGCATATGAACAAAAACATTCATCAAACTTAGCACTAGGGAATTGCAATCAGTCATCAAATGTGAGAGTATGAAACAGCATGACCTTAGATCTTTCCATTTACTTATCAGAACTCTCGAACTCTAGCATTAATAATAAATCACTTCAAGCATTAATAACGAGTTTTCAAGCATTAATAAAATACATCCGGACTCAGCAACTATACTCATGAAAAAGATAGGAATTTTGGAATTTGAACACTGCAAGCTAACATAGAAATCAAAATAGATGAGAAACTCCTTACCTTTTCCTTCGGTATACCAACAACAGATGCCACATACTCAGCAGAACTTTTTTTGTCCCCTGACAGCAAGTACACACCAATTCCTTGTGTAGACAAAGATTGAACTACGTGTGCAGCATCTTCTCTAATCTGATCCTCAACATATATAAGACCGGCTAGTATACCATCCACTCCCACATACACAACTGATTGATTCTTAAACTCCTCTTCTTCTAGGAATGGACTCTCAGTAACTCCATGTCTGTATTGGCATAAAAATAAAAGAAAGCAATCATCATATGTAAGAGTGCATTTTATACATAACTCAAAATTTTCTTCTGTAGAAGTAACCATAAAAGTGCTTCTTTAACAGCTTGTTGTCATTGCAAATTTACCAAAACAATTGACTTGGAACAGAAAACCCATATTTGCTTTTGTTTCTTAAAGGAGGACATTACTTGTGGCAATAACAAAGATATGGTAGTAAGTTAAGGATCTGCGAGTATCTCAAGAATTTGTCTTTTCAAAGATTCGGAGAGCTAATTTTGGATAGCAAAACTTATATATGCTAAGTCAACAACTGCAAGCATTTTCTTTCGGAAACGTAATGACGTACTGAGGTAGATTCTTTTTATTTATTTATTTATTTTGGAGAGAGGTGGGGGACTTATGGTGGGTTGTATACTTTAAGCAAATTGGGCCACTTTCTTTAGGTTTCTTGTTGATACTTCACTAGTCTAAAGAAAAAGGCTAAGGACCACCATCTGAATACGAGATTGGATTATTGACTTCAGAATTATAAACTCTTCGACTCATATATTCTTTTGCAAAAAAGAAAAAGAGATTTCATATTTGTCCGGGAGGTGTTAAGCTTCACGTGGGGAGACAAAGGTGTACCAATATGAAGATACCAAACAGAATCCAATTTCACTAATAGGATGGGGGAACGAGATGCAAGCGTGAGATTGAACCCAAGGTCTTCTACATGGGTCCTAAAAACATGTGAAGTCAGCAACTCATCTACAAACTTAAGTTGTTAGGGAGCCCAAGAATGTATTTCATGTTTAAAAAATGAAATCCTGGTTCAGATGGATGAAGAATATGTAAACAGGAAAGTACAAGGTTAACCAGAGAGCAAGTATGTATTTTATGTTTAACAGATAAAATCATGGGTGAGCTGCATGAAGAAGATGTAAACACCATAATTTAAGACTAAAGTGGAATCAAAGGGCATAAAAGGGTAGTAGAAGCCAGCCCCATGAAGTTGAGAGTGAAGCTTTCTTCATTCATTAAAATGTTGAAGCAGACTGCCCAAGGAAGGCCAAAGGAATTGGAAATCAATTATATTAGGCTACTTTGTATTATTATTATTTTTCTTTAAAAAAACCTGTGTTGTATTATCACTTATATACAAATCAAGTTGTAAAGGAAATTATTTGTTGTTGAGTTTGATATACATTATCGGGCCCCTATCCATCAGCTTAAGCTTTTAGATCAATTGGTAACTTAACATGGTCTCAGAGCTCTAGTTTGGCAAGGTCGTGGGTTCGAGTCATCCCGCTTGCATTTGTTACTCGAAATATTGAGCGTGCATGTTGTCACTATGTTTGGTTTGTGATGGCCTGATGGTGCATATTTGTTCGTTTCTCCACGTGTGGACGGGTCACACGTGAGGGGGAGTGTTGAGTTTGATATATATTGTTGGACCGTATCTATCAGCTTAAGGTTTTAGATCAGCTGTTAACTTAACATTTGTTAAGGGATTATATAAATCTAAAAGCTTTATTATCAGCCCATCAAAAATTTCCAAGAAAAATCTGTTGCCGCGTCCAAAATCTTTTAATGCTATCATTTACCAGAATTAAAAAGGACTGAATAGCTGAAAACAGTAAGGTAACCACAACTAAACATTTTCCTCCGCCAAAACAATTTCAAATGCAATTCCGACATAAAATTGCTATGGTCTATGAGAATATAAGACAGATGGGTTATGCTACCTCTTGACCCAATCTAGTGACCCAACAGAAACCTTTCTCTGCTCAATGGTTGCTACTGCACCAGACCCAGGTTCCTCGTTAAACGTTCCATCTTCTACCTGTGTACACAATATCTCACATTAAAAATAAAGAATAATGATTGCATATCCATCAACTTATGAGATGCTCTATTGTTCCTGCAGTAAAGAGTCAAGAAAGGCTAATTATAAGAATACTATCACCACTAGAAAAATTCAATCTTTGAAGTGCAATAAATTATAAGAATACTGTCACCTCTGCATGATCATAAATAATCATCTAAATAATCTCTACCACAGCCATGGCAACCTCCTCTCTTCTAATGCAAAAACAAATTTACCAAATGACAAACTTTTGTCCTTTTAATCGACCCCATAGCCCACACCACTTGATGCATGTAGGAGAAAAGGTTTGTTGGAAAAGATGAAATATAACAGGAGATTTCTTAATCTACATGCCTCTAAAATAACGGCTAATAATTTTAGATGAATGGAGTAGTTCTTTTTATAGAAAGAATCAGATTGATGAAGTCATGGAACATTAATAGTTGTAGAAAGAATCAGAACTAATGGGACATATCATTTGGTCCTTCAACAAAAGAATCACTTTTCCAATCTAGGAGACATCAAAAAGAACTAGGCTACGGAGCCTTGAAGGGGCAGAAAATCTGGCATATTGCACATGGCACTTTAATAGAATAAGAAACAACCACAATCATCATGTAACCAAAAGAAGGATAAACAGACTAATGGAGTTTCCTTCAAAAGAACATAACCAGTTTGGCAGCACGAGTTAAGGGTGAGAACAGACCAAACTTTTGGCATTACTAGAACAAAGTGAGTCCCCTAAATCAAACCCAAACCCTTGTGATTCTGAGATGAACCTTTTCTATAACCAAAAAAGATTCTGACACATAAAAAGGGTATGAAAATGTAACTCTGACATAACTGCAATATTCCAGCTGCTGAAGTGAAGTAACTGCCTTTGGGGGGAAAGGGAGTTTCTTGGGCTCAACCGAGCTTCAAAGAAATAAGCTTCATAGGTTACTGCTACTAGGATATTAAACTGAAAAGAATTGCCCCTTGGATAGTTACAAGTGTTAGTGCAAACTGTAAAGGAGGTCCCACATACTACAATCTACAGAAAGTAACTCGAGTAATACCCTAAGAAGCACCGAGACTGAAAAGACGACATATTTCCAGCTTTACACTGACAAACTGAGATGAAATATTCAAAAAAGCGGATAGCATAACACGCTCAAGACAAATTATATGTAAACACTTGCATAAGCCTACAAATTACATGAAGAAAATAAAAGCTTTTCAAGATTCAACATATACTTGAAATAGTAAAAATCATCAAAACACCATTTATACTAAGTTGGGAACTCTATGAGTATGTGCTTGTATTTCCTCTTTCTTCCATTTAGGTCCATAAAAACTTGATCAAAGAACAATCAACACTTCCATCACCACGCTCGACATGTGTCCTAGAGTACCGGAACAGTCTTGGTGTGCGACAAGTGTACAGGACAAACACATGGGACTGCAAAGAGCATTGGTGCTTCATAGGTTTCACCTCATGGGTAATGCTTCTCCAATAGGAGAGTGCAAGTGTTCCTGTCTCGGACATGGGTCCCAGTTAATTTCTAAATCTTTTACTCTAGAAAGGACGCAAGAGGAAAAGTTTGTTCCTCACTTGGTGCCACTCTCAAGTTGGTCTTTCACTTGAATTGTCCGAACCATCCTGAGTATTCAAGGTCAAATTGAAAGACTACTATAAAAAAGTTCATTGAAGGGCAGATTCATAAGTTGATGGAAAGGGATTAGTAGTTACTTCTACCTCTACAACTCACGAGGCAAACATTTCTCTCTACATAGAATATACTCATGAGCATTGCGCATGAGCGGGCTAACTTGTATATAAGAGTCCGAGCTATCATTTGGGATTTATAAGCATGTAAGCCATTACAACTTAAATAAGTGCAGGCAGAAGGCACGCAGATAAAAGGATGCCAACAGATCACCAAATATCACAATAAAAATTGCAAAAGAACTGGATATAGGACCGATAAAAAATCGAAGGGTTAATAGTTGAACATTTTAAGCATCCAATGTTTGAAAATTCTCTCAAGTACATAGATTATTCCTTGCACTCAAAGAGAAGCAGTTAATTTGCATGGAGTCAGACAAGGTGATACCCTGAAAGGAGGACAGCAAGCAAACCATGGAAGCTACCTTCACATTAGGACAGTTAACAGCTCGAGCAGCCTCTACAATTGCTTTCCCGATTGGATGAATCGTATTCGATTCAACTCCAGCAGCTAACCTCAGTACGTCAACTTCAGACCATATTCTTTTTGAATTTAGCCTGCATCATAATTGGTTTCATTAGTATCTCAATGGTGCTCTAGGAGAAAACAGTCAACTTCCATTGATTTCTGTATGTCCAAAAGTACTAAATATCATAACATAGCAATTATGAACAAGTGTTAATGCTTCTCAGATCAGCTCGAGTATTACATGATTTTTCATTTCATTTATTATTGAGGAATTGATTTTAATCCAAGCAACTCCTGATCAAACACACTCTTAAAATCGATGAAAACCAGGCTTCCAACTTCATAGTAAACCCTAATGAAGATAATGGAAACTGTGGAGAAATTACTCCTCAATTTAAATGCAATGGCCCATAATCACGGAAAGCTGAGTAAAAAAAATTACGATCATTCTAAGATTTCAGTTCAAGGGAGAGAATCAGATTAGGCACCTCAGCTTACCCCACAACCACTTGGTACATGTGTACACTTGGCCTGCCTACTTTTTGGTATACATCTACCGAGTAGACGACATTTACATGACAATGACTACCTAAAAGGATGGAAAATGATAAATCAAGACTCAACTTTATATCTGCATCTTCTTCAAATGCTTGCGTCATGACCTTTGTCACAATAGGTTTGCCAATCGTCAGTGTCCCTGTTTTGTCAAACACAACTGTGTTCACTGTTGAGAATTTCTCTAAGATACTTCCACCACGCAAAAGCAATCCTTTTGTGGCACCAAGTGAAGTTCCAACCTGGAGAATCAGCAGAATCAAGTAAACGAGAATCAGAGATTTAGAAAAATATCAATCATTATGCACGAAATTTGAATTATGCTAAAAAAAGGTTACCAGCACAGCAGTTGGTGTTGCTAGACCAAGAGCACATGGACAAGCAACAACCTGCATACATAGGACAGCAATCAGCCTATATAAAAGGGCACAGAAACTAACTAACAACACCACACAGGAGCAATGATGACTGACAAGCCATTCAATTATCCTTCATACGAAAAGTCAAGACCATGTCCAAGATCTCTGGATTTCAACTTATCAATGGACTTCATTATGTACCGAACACATCGAGACAGGCATACGGCTGAAAACCCTCTCTCTGGGTTCGTATTTTTTGGGGGGGTTGGGGAGGGAGAGGAGGATCTCATAGCACCTCTGGCTTTAACTCCACATGACTACATGAGATAGAAAGGCACCATATTCGGACATTCACATATCTCTTTGAACCTTGCCGACGGTCTAAATACCAATGAGGACATCCACAGAATGAAGACTGATACAAATAACAATCACAAATGCATGCAACAAGGCCCCCATACTCATGGCCCTTTTCATCTCATTCGGAAAGAATTAATGATTGGGGTTCTCCTCCTTCCTTTATATTCAACACTAAGAAGAGTAGAGACTTCTAAGCTATGTCACATGGACCCTTCATTTTTGCCAAAGTATCCAGGTTGACACGACACAACATGGGTGTGGGTGGCAGTTTTATGCTAAATTAGTGCAAAAACTTAAAATTTTGGTGGATCCGACAAGTTGATCCATACAGGTATCAGATCCTCGTAGCTGAGACCAGCTTACATAACTTCAAGGAGCGTGTATGAGTACTAAATTTCACTTGTCAGAGTAATTTTTTCCTAATTAGATTTTATTTTTACATTTAAAATATAGGATTAAATAATAATTTGGTCATTGAAGTTGTTCAATTTCCTTTAACAGTTGCCAGACTTGCATTTTTACTATTTAGGGACCGAACTTGACGTTTCTTACTATATAAATACCTGATGTCAAACGATCTGTGTTTAGGAGTCCAAATCTATACAAAATGGACTACTTTGCCCTTGTTATTGATCGTGTCATTACCATGTAATTTTTTTCTTAATTTTTTTTATTTCTTTTTCCTTTTAACATCTTCTACCTCCCAAATGGCCACAATCTACTCCCTGGTAAAGTTGGCTGCGACCACCATCTGTGCTGATGCATGTCAAAATTGGCTGTGAGAATCACACCAGTGATCTGCACTCAGGACAAAAGATAACTGACTATGAGGTAGGAGTAACATCGGGGTTTTATATGGATAGATCTAGACAGAATCTTAAATCAGTAGATGTAGATCTTCAATTAGAGACCATCAATTTTTTGATGTGGGTGTGGCTTCATAGTTTGGGTGACAGTTTATGGAGTTCTTAATTTGAGAAGGAACAAGGAGGGATGTAGAGAGAGTCACAAATCTATACAGAAACCAAGATAACAATGGTGTACGAGGTTCAATATTGCTAGGGGAGGAATCTTTACCACAGACACAGCAACCTCCTGTTTCTCTCTCCTCCTAATAGCCTCTCCCTCCATCACACTCACGTTTTTCGAGTTGGGTTGGACTGAGAGTGAGTCGTGATAAGACAAAGGCTAGTATTACCTTTATGTGCCAAAAAAAAGTGTGTATATATATATATATATATATATATATATATATATTCCCCATGAACATTCAAAACCCCAACCCAGCTTCTGACTAAACAACAATTCCAGTTTCAGAATATCAACTTTCCTATATTCCCTATATCGAAGAAATAAAGAAAAAAAAATTGCATACCGAATGATAAATTTTTACTTCCAACATAGGTCAACTTCCCTAGCAAGAAATCGACCTTTGAGACCTTACTCTCAGAAAGATGGTACATGGATCGTGCTTTCAAAAGTCAGATGGGCCAATAAATAGAATCTTTCACAAAGAACATATATAGGCAAAATGGACCAAAATAACGTAAAAAGTGACAACTTTGATGAGAGAAAGTAATGAGAGAGTTCAGTCTCTTCGTAGTGACAGCCAGTTACCGGCGGTCATGATGTCACAAAAGCCGAGTGGTTCTATGTCATGTCTTTAACTAAGTCCCTCACCGCCGCGACAGGTCCGTTCCCCGCAAGCTTTTGGGTCTACTCAATGTTTTGGTTTAAGTGTGACCCATCAACTTCAGTACTATTGTGTCCTCATTAGAAACAAGAAGGGTCATGTTGTCCTTTCAACAAAAAATAAAATGGGTAAACAGATATACGTTGATGTCAGGTACTTATTTAGTAAGAAAAGCCAAGTTCAGTCCCCTAACTAGTAAAAACAAGTTCGGTAACCATTAAAGGAAAAATGAACAAGTTTAGGGACCAAAATATTATTTAATCCTCTGAACACATAACTGTTTGCTACATATCCTCAACATGCAAGTGTCCAACTCCTTGAGGAACTAATGTGCCAGCATGTACATCTCATGTCTTATCCTTTATATTCTAGGGGGCTGACTTACATGTGCCCACACTTTAGTTATCCATTTTTCAAACAAAAAAATAAAAGCATTAGGATTCATCCTATTGGCATTGAAAATAATAACAGTTGAAAAATAAATAAAAAGATTCCTAAATAAGGGTGCTTAAAGTATGGCTGAGGCCACATTTGAGCTTTTGCCATATTCCAAATATAGTAAGATGCTAATTTGTTAATGAGTTGCTTTAAAGATAAGCAGCTGAAGCTGTTCTCCACACATTCATACCCAGACACGAGAATGGAAAAGAAAAAACAAAACAGGAAGACTCAATACGCTATAATAGCAAATATGCAGTTATGGCTATTCATAAAACAAAAACAAAATCCACCCCGACTCTGAAATTTTACCAATTTCATGGGTTTGGCTTTTATGTTAAAAGAGACAAGAAAGAAAATCAGTATCAACTAACATGCTTGCAAGGATTGACTCAAATGTACGATATCACATATTAAACTAAAAGTAATGGCCTGGTGTACAAAAGTTCATTGAATCATTGAACAGGGCAACAACTAGTAAATTCTGACTTATCAAACCACTTCAACTTCCACTCATGTCTTTTTGTTTCTTATGCAATCGCTTCATGCACACATCGTATGTTATAGGCTATCTCTATGATACCACTTCAGAACATACAAATTGCTCATGGTGAGACATGAATTCATCACTTTTCTCGAGGAAAAAGGTCAGAATTTCAGTAAGAGATTTTGACTATGTATGTATATATATTCTTTTTGGCCCTAAGGGGGAGTGGGAAGGGATTGAACTTGAGACCTTACACTTTATGAAGACCCAACTCTACCACTGGGCCACCCACCCCTCAGGGTTTAGATTTTGACTTGCTAGAAGCAACTTTGTGGCTGCAACAAGGTTAGTGATCTTACCCCAGGTAACGGGGTAAGACAACATGTAGTTGCAAAAAAAATTATTTCTTAAATATCATGATCTTACGGAGATGTCTTCAGTATCAAACTATGTCACTTGTCATCTAAGTTACCCTCAGAAATTCTGAAACTGAGATGCTTAACAAGGTTGAGGCTTTAATAAGTAAAAATATCCAGCTGGATAGCTAAGCTGTTGGAAACACAGCTGACCACCATTGGTGAAAAGAAAAGTGGAAGTTTTAGGTGATCTTTCAATAACAGCCAAGCAACAAGCTGTTGGATTTCATTTTACTACAAAAAGTAAAATGCTGTAAAGAATAGGGTGCAAGATGCACGTATCTGAATTCGTTTATATGTTCAGCAGAATATTTCCCAAGAGACTTTTCAATTGTATTATTCCTCGCCATGCAACAAATATGCTTGCAAATTAAGAACTTGTGGTTGTAAAAGAGGTTGTAGTTCACAGATGGACAATAGAATAAATTTGTTGCTGGAGAAGAGTTATAATACCAGAACACTACAGGAGAGCTGCAACGCCAAAGAAACTGAACTTCCATGATGAAGGGTGGCTGGTAAAATTCGTGCACCAAAAAGGTTCCAGAACATAAAAGTGGCAGCTGAGAGTGCCATTACTCCATAAGTGAAGTGCCCAGCCACCTGGCAATTCAAGAAGCAACATTATTGCAAGGTCAGTAGACTTTCCAGAAATAAGTGTAACTATAAGACTGAACATATCCAATTCTTGGGACAACATCAAACATTGTAGCAAAAGACATAAGTTTGCTTACAATATTACAACAAGATACATCTAAGAGCACCTATTAGTAGCTACAAGCTACCTTTCCAACAGGAATCATATCTGTTTTAAACTCACAGTAATTCATAAATATATTAAAACATATGACAACCCTCTCCTAGATGAACTCAGGTCTATCTTTTTGAATTTATTCAACTCAAACTCGGATTTTATCCCAACTTATTTATACTATCACCGTCTCACGAAAAATAACAAGCAGGAAACAAAAAGCAGGTTCCAAGGCACACTCTAATACCAAACTGAAGTTACAAAATTTTGAGATTAGTGAAATGGATTAGACAGCCCAATTCATAGGGTTTTATAACTTGACATATTTTCCATTTTAAGAATTGCTGGGTCTCTTCATATAATGTACAGTATTGAACTCTTTAAACGACAGAGATTTGGTTTTCCTTTTGCACCTGAGAAGCTACTGGAAATCGAAGGGGCCTGGGCTGCCTCTTAGAGCAGTTTTTAGATCAATTCTCAATTTCTCATAGTTGACTCGTAGCTCAACAGCAGGTAAGTTCTCAAGCAGTAGCAGCTTCAAATCTGAAGGTCTCAACTCTCGAGGCACGTTTTGATCCCTCCATCAGTCACATGCAGATAGGCAAAGCAATAGCAATTTCTGCTGTTTGCATTGCTATTGCCTCTCCGTTCTTATATTACTATGAACTTTTAATATGTTATCTGGCTGCAGTTTTTTTTAGTTGTTTATTTTTGTTATTGCTTCTTTGCAGTTCAATTATTAGTCTTTACTACATCCAGAATGCCTTCTCTCAAGTTGTACCAACTACTACACTTCTCAATCCAGTCTCTAGAACAATGCACACTCATCTCTACTGCACCAGATTACACCATCTTTGAGGATAACCACACAGATATTCCTCTAGGAAAAGGAAGCAACAAATATAAACATACAGTAGGAGGAAGAAGGAGACCAGGTCGGATAACATTGAACATGGTCATGCAACCTTATATTTTGATTCAAAACCTTGAAAGTTAACAATTTCAGAGCATATAATTATAGAGAGTTGCTATTTACACCCAAGATTTTACTGAGTACATCCCCTACAAATATTACAAAAATGCCATTATAAATTTTGACTTAAATGCCCTTATTTATTTTTTATTTTTCATTTTTTAAGATTTAAAAAAAATAATTAATTACTGTTCGGCGAACATAGCTAAAGTTGTTCGGTAAGGGTGCCGAACACCACTATGGGTCTTCGGTTACATAGTGCCGAACAACTTTAAAAAAATAATAATAATAAGCTCAATTTTGGATTCAGTTGATCGAACTCAATTGCGAAAAAGAATTATTGTCAATTGAGTTGATTAACTTTTGTTGTAGTTTGATTTGTTCTGTTTTTGAGTTTTTGTTCAACAGAGATACTCGATGATGGAGGCGGTCTTGACGGTATGGGGGAGGAGGAGGAAGGAAGGAGGGAGGGGAGGCGGGCTGCACTGGTGGGGGTGGGACAGAGGGGGAGGAAGGGCTTGACCGGTGTGGGGGGGAAGGAGGAAGAAGGAGGGTGGGGTGTACTAGCTGTGGGGGAGAAAGGAGGAAGGAGGGTGGGGTGTACTGGGCTGTGGGAGGGGGGAGAAAGGAGGAAGGAGGGTGGGGTATACTTAGTAGGATGGGTTAATTTTGGAAAAAATATTATAAGGGTATAATAGAAAATTAATGGGGGTGTACTTAGCTTTTTGAGTAGTGGAAAATATTTGGATGGAGTGTACTAAGTAATGGGGTCTACTCAGTAAATCCTTGGGTGTGAATAGCAACTCTCATAATTATATGTGTGGAAAACATAATGTACAAAAACATGCATGCAACAAAGAATTCACAAAGTTTATATCAAATGTTGAAGCAAAAGAAGCATAGACTATTCAATTCTATGGCAGACAATTACACCAACAGTATTTTTTGTTTTTGGATAAATGAATCAGTTAATGTGTAATAATCATAGTTCATGGTCATGGGTAAATCAATATATCATAAAGTCTATAGGCACATAGATGCCATAAGGAGAAGGGAAGCAGTCCAACCTGAAGTACGACTTTCTTGGCAGGACCAACAATTTCATGCGACAGCAATGGCAGCGTAATTGGTGCATGGGTGGAGTGAGGAAATGGAAGCATGTGCAGTTAGTTGAAGCACAGCATTAATGGAGATAGAGTTATGCATGAACTTTATTGGAAATATTTTGTGCAAGGAAAAAAATTACTTTATCTAATCAGCAACCTTTCTAATCAAATTAGCTGTAGTTTACTGGTGGGCCCAAATCCCAGAAGCCTTTAGTCCAGTTAACTCAGTCTTAGTAACTGGAGCTAACAGGAAAAAAAAGAAGTCGCTATTACCCCCGTAATACGCAAGTGATATCTCTCTCTCTCTCTCTCTCTCTCTCTCTCTCTCTCTCTCTCTGTCTCTCTCTCTCCTGTTACAAGCAGCAGACACTGTTGCAACACCTCTGGAAAGGACCATCACTACAATCTATCGACTAGGCAAATTTCCAAATGTCCACAATCTTCCCAAATCCACTGACTCAGCCTTCCCCCAAGAACCAAGAATTGTCAGTATATGCAGATATATGCACTACTGGACTCAACAAATCCATTGTTTCCTCTCTCCATTTATCACCAAAACATATATATGAAGAAGAACAAGAAGAAGAAGAAGAAGAAAGAAAGAAAAATACCATTTCTGTAATTTCCGGAGCAATAGCATTGCTTCTCTTTAGGGGAAAAAGAAAAAAAAAATAGAAAGAAAAAGAAAGAAAGAAGAAGGACCTTGTCGGCCAACCGCTGTACGGGAGCTTCTCTACTTTGTGCATCTTCCACCAAACGAACAATGTCCCCCATGAAAGTCTCACCACTGGGTCTTTGCACTTCAACAGTAAGTGTTCCATTCAGGTTTATACTTCCTGCTGCAACTTCAGCCTAATACATAGAATCAAGTATTGTGATTGAAAGTAAATTCTGCTGGACTAAACAGCAACAATTAAGAAACATTATTCTTTCTGATTATAAACAAAATAGTAACAACAAAAAATACACTGGAAATACTTGAGAGGTATCATTACCCCAGCTAGTTTAGTGACGGGCAGTGGCTCCCCGGTGAAACTGGACTCGTCAACTGAGCTTCTACCAGCTCTGACAATCCCATCAGCTGGAACACGGTCCTAAACAATGGGCATAGCATGTCAAAGATTTTCACATGCTAACTATGAAATCATGAGCCTATCTCAAGTTTTAGCCATCCACGAAATATAGGTTAGCAACAGCAATAACAGACTATGTATTATTTATAACAAACTCCAATTCGTGCACAACGGCCAAATCCGACAAGAGAGCAAAACCTAGTGGAAACTCCCTGCAACAAACCCACAAACAATGTGAGGTAAATTCTCAAATGTAGGCTCCGTTTGTTTCAAGAATAATGTTTTCAGAAAACATTTTCCAATGTTTTGTGATGCTAGGAAAAATATGGACAATGCAAAAGATTTAACAAGGCCATGAATAAATGACATGTTTTCTACGCAAAACAACTTAGCAAGCTCAACCTCAGTGAGTCATTTTTTCAAACCCACAAAGCACACAGGTTTAAATGCCAACAGCGGCTCTCTCTCTCTCGACCAAAGTCCCAAAAGAGAACAAAACCTATCTCCCCTATGGACTTGGGGCTCCACAAAGAATTTACATTGCACCAAAAATACTCCCAGGAAAGTCACAAACATATCCAAAGACTGGGAAAGACTCGTTTATCCAAAAGTGGAGTAACTTTAGCATCATATCCTTCTCCCTTTGTATTGGCTTCTTGACTCCATGGAAACTCTGCCCATTTCTTTCATTCCTAATGCTCTAGATGAAACAAAGAGGAGCAGTTTGCCATCTCTGCTTGTCAGATTTACTAATCTGTGTCCCTGACCAAGCGGAGAGAAGGGCTTCAACACCCCTCGGCATAACCCAAGCCATCCCGAACCGTGCAAATACCAGAACCCATAACTACCTAGCGATATCACAATGTAGCAGGAGATGATTTACAATCACTTTCCTTTATGCACATGCAACAACCATTAAATAAAACTCTACGTCTCTTCCGTAAATTGTCAAAAGTGAGAATAGCATCCCAAGCTGCTGATAGTGAAGCTTTTGATCTCCAAATCCCTTCCAAGGAAATCCAGTCTGACCCTATTCACCATTGCGCTATAGAAGGATTTAACCAAAAATAGACCATTTTTCTGAAGCTTCAAATGCAGCAAATCCATCCCACTCTTTCTATTTTTATTTTTTATTTTTTTGATACAATTAACCTGTCCCACATTGAGAGGGTCCAATTTCATACTAAAAACACATAACTGCTCCACTTCTAGCTCCAAATCTGGAAATTTCTTCTAAAGATGGGATTCCAGTCCAACCTATCATTTCCGAGAACATAGTCTGCCACCTTTGCTTGTTTATTTATAGCTAAATCAAACAGTTCAGGAAACTGTCTAATGTACCAACGAGCTTTAGCTGAACTGATTCCGCTCACTTCTCCTAACGGAGCGGTCGGGTATTCAAGTCTCACCAGAGACACCCTGGTACGTAACTACTCTCAACAGAGAGGTCGGTTGGTCAAGCCTCACCAGAGGTACCGTTATTGTTCAAGCCTCACCAAAGGCACCATTTAGTACGTTAGGAGAGGTCGGGTGTTCAAAGCCTCACCGGAGGCACCATTTGTTCTAGTCACACCAAAGGCACCATATAGTTTTAATTGTAGTCTTTCAAGGCATTAAATAATAATAATAAGGGTTGGGTTAAGGTCTATGTCCCCTCAAACCTTTTAAGAGAAAAAAAAAGGAAACTGTCTAATGTCATCTTGCCACACCACGGATCCCTCCAATATCTTACTCTAGTACCATCAGAGATTGCCACAGAGATGAACTTTTTGAAAACCGACCAACCTTTCACTAAGATTGCCAAAGACATCAACCTCATAAGACTCACGATCTGCACCGGAAACCCATCCATCCTAATGTAACCCATATCTCCCTACTACCACCTTTTTCCCATATTGTGTCATTCTCCTTGGGAAATCTCCATACGACTTGCAACAATGCTTTGTTAGAGGTCATGAAAATCTTAATTCCCAACCCTCCCGAAATCGGCTTGCAAATCTTCTTCCACCCTACTCATCACTTTTCTATAGAAAATCCCTCGTGCAACTGAAGCTCAAATTGGAAATAAAGACAACTATGCAGCTAGTTTGAATAGTGTGCTCTTTATGAGAGTAAGCATCCCCCCTTTGGATAAATATTGCCATTTCCAGCCAGTTAGTCTCTTCAAAAAATTCTCATCCTAAACCTCTCACTGACACATCCCCGAACAACCAAGGATATATGAGCGCCCCAAGTGTGTGGTAGGAAGAGACCCCACTCTGCATTGCATGATATTTGCCCCAATTTCCACCTCCACCACTGCACCTACCGGAATTAGATCACTCTTACTAATGTTAAATAGCTTCAAAACAAACAATCAAGCATCTGGAACAGTGCAAGGACTCTGGCTTCGTATCTCAGATAATCAATGTTCAGCAAAGAGCAAATGTGAGACTTTAATGCGTCCCTCCTCTACTACCTACCAAAAAACCTTGTGACAAACCTCCCTCCACAGTCTTAAAGATCAGCAAACTAAACACTTCCATGACCAAAATAAAGAGGAAGAGGGATAGAGGGTCGCCTTGCCTAAGCCTCCCCTTGAACTACTAAAGAAACCTCTGGAGAACCATGAATCAAGATGGAAAATCTTACCATTGAAATGCACCAGAAAGTCCATTTTGCGACCAAGAACCAAAACCCAGTCTATCCAACAGTCAAGGAGCTCAATTTTACATGATCATACGTCTTTACTACCAGATTGTTACTAATTTTCTCTTCCCAAAATACTCTTCAAGTTGCTTCTCCTTTACAGAGCTGGTATATGGAAACCATTATTCTTTGTTATTCAGTTCATAGTCTAACCTAACTAGCTTTACTATTAGAAATACCAAATCCAAATCTAATTTTCTCACTTTCACTGTTAGCATCCACCAAAACCATAAAAATTCTCCTTTTATATGTCGACTGTTATCACAGAAAGCAGGCCATTTGCCACTCAGCTTCATCGGATGGTACAGTACATTGATTCATCACTATGAACCCACAATTATTTTATGGATGCAGCTTCCTAGTTGTTTGTGTGGGCTCTGTGTGTTGAAGGTGATGATGTTGATGGTGGTGGAGAAAAAGATCAGAGCTTTTTCCCAAAATTACTTTTGTATTTTTACATTCCAATCAATTGATGCCCAAATGAAGGTTCTTCTAGCATATTCACAGTACACGAACCAAAAATCGGAAGATGTTTTAGGACACATTTTTAAGTGAAACCAAACAACTGAAAACAAAATATTTCATTTTCCGGAACCATATTCAGGACATCATTTTCATGGAAACAAACAGAGCCATAGAGTAGAGTTTACTCCTGGTTGTACAACTTTATTTCCCACAAAGAAGCTGTCAGAAGGAACTTCAACTGTCGTTCTGTTTATGTTGATGTAAAACATTTGTAGAAAATGTTTTCTGAACATAGATAACAAGAGTGGAAAGTGATTTACACACACACACACACACACACACACACACACACACACACACATATATATATATATATATATATATATATGATTGGGAAACTTTCATATTCCGACTACCCACTGGCCTTCTCTTGGCTAGCACCACCAATACCACAACCATTTGAACATGAAAGTCCCCGGAGATGCTGATGGTTAAGCATTTGGAAAGTTATCAAAGTTAACCATTGCGCATAACTTAATTTTTTGCAATAAGTTTTTTTGGGGGGTTGGGGGGGTGGAAGGGTGGCCGAGGGTGAATCACTAGAATAACTTAACAGCAGAAAATGGTCTTGTTCAACGGTAATCTGGTGTAAATCATTTTAAGTTGAAGTGAATGGAGAGCAAGTGATAACAGACAAAAGTATACAGTTAAAATTAACGGAATCCATGTCCAGCACAAAGCCCAAATCTACAAAAGAGCAAAACCTACTGGAGGTTCTTGCAATAAAGACAAAGGAAAGCGGAAAACTGCAGGCAAATAATCAAATGTAGGGTACAGTTTACTTACTCCAGGTAGTATAACAATTCGATCTCCAACAGAGAGACTGTCACAAGGAACTTCAACCGTTGAGCTCAAGTGTTCAGCATCACCACTTACTACCAGGCGAGCTTTTGAGGGCAGAACACTAAGAAGGCCAGTCATGTCACTGGTGGCCTTAATCTTAGCTCTTTGCTCGAGATTCCTCCCCAGCAAAACAAATGCTATCAACATGACTGGTTCCTCAAAGAATGCTTTCCAGCCCTTCATGGATTAACAAAAAGTAAACAGGAGATAAAGTCAAGTGATCCAGTTAGTCAAGTACAGCTCATCCACATCTTAATGAAAGCAATTTTCCAACATCTAATGTGGAGTTCAGAATGCAGCATACCCAAGCACTTTAAATAATTAACCTGAAGGTTACAAAAAATGTGTACTCGGGTAGGTTCGAATTAAACTGAGTTCAAAGCATACATTGGTCATAACTTAATGTCAGGGTCCCATCAAAATCCGAAGTTTCCAATCTTTCTTATTGTTCCCAAACTGGGTTTGACCCGATGTCAGGAGCTACAAACAATCAATTTTTGTATGCCTTTAGTTGAGACAACAAACCAAATGTTAAGGATTTTAATTCTAACTCATATATGGCAGACATTACATGTAGGGGTTGGGTATATCCGGATAAGTTTGGGTATAACCATTAACTACCCAATAAGGTTAATAGGTAATTTTGGGTATTATCCAACAACACCCATTAAACATTAATGGGTATAATTGGATAATACCTAATTTCATCCACTAATGAATGGGTATTATCCGGATATACCCAATAAACTTGATCACTTCTTATAAAAGAAATATTTTTTAAAATACTTAAGGGTGGTATCTCATACAATATTTCATGCATTAAAGTATAGTACAGTACAATACATTAAGCATTTTTTTCCATAATAAAAAAAAAAAAAAGAAAAGTGAATGAAATGCTCTAGCAGAAAAATAACCTGCAAGCATTTACTACTAAATATTGACACTCATATTAGAACGACAAAATTAACTTAATTTTCCCGAGATCTCGAGTCTCGAGTATTAACAAACAGTTGGGCCACTAAACATTAGGCCTCAATGGATTGGGACAACTAAAAAAACCCAAACCAATTTGTTTCTTCCAAACCTTCAACAAAAATACAAGAGCGGGTTTGAATCATGAAAAATGTTATAAAGCATTGCTATTAAGGGTGTTCGGTAAGGGGTTGTCGAACACCTCTAAGGGTGTTCGGTAACACGGGCCGAACAACTATGCCCCAGAAATTTCGATTTTTCAAAGTAAATTTGCTATAAATCACGAAATTTGAACACCAAATTGTAAAAAAATTAAAATGTAACTAAATCCTAACAATAATTTAACATACAAATTGCAAAACAAATGCTAATTAAACCTAAAATTTAAAAAATTAAAAAAACAAAGTATGAAAGAAAAGAGCAACAAAACATTTCTTTTGTGTGTGAGTGTGAGAGGGAGGGAGACGAGAGAGACAGTGGAATGTGAGAGGGAGAGAGACGAGAGAGAGAGAGACAGTGGAGTGTGTTTGACAGTTTGAGTTTGAGTGTGAGTGTGAGAGTGTGTGTGTTCGAGTTTGTGTGTTTGAGTGTGTGTGTTTAGAAGGGTTAATTTTGAAAAAAATGTTAGGAGGGGTAAAATAGGAAAATACTCAAGAGCGAGTGACGAGGGTGAATTTTTCGGTGGCTAATGGGTAACCCAATGGGTAACCCGGGTCAAAACGCACAATTATCCATTTTATTATTAGTTTTTATTTGGTGAACCATTTAACACCCAATTAAGTTAATGGGTGTTAAATGGGTAAACCCATTAAGTGTTTTATAATGGGTATATTGGATAAGTTAATGGATTGGATAAAATTTTGCCACCCCTAATTACATGCATTTTTCTGTGGCATATGTAAGTGGATCTTGTGATGTACAAGTACATATATTATTAACCAAGCAATCCCCTAGATAAGACAAATCCAAAATCATGTGTGACATAGTGTCACTATCATAAATTTGACATAATGAATCCACATTATTATGGCATATGCTGGTAGATAGATGAGGAAATCATCGGTCTGTGCTTGAGAAAAAGAAACAACACAATCGCAAACACTGGTGGTATAACAATAAGCGACTACTGCACTCAAATAGGGGTCAAAAATACAGTTACAAGGGGTGAAATGACAAATCATTATCTAAACAAGAAGTATAACGAACAAACGAGTCAAAGGAACAATCACGTACAAATAAGAAAGGAAAGAGGTGGAAAGGAATAATAATCAACTCAAGACCATTACAATTGACAAAAAAGGAGGAAGACAACCCTAATGTAACCCCATAAAAGCCTCGGAAGAGGCAAAATGACATACCAATGCAGTCACTGAAGAAGCCCAACGGTCCCAACACGGACAAACAAATCTGCCCTCTTATCAAGAGAGCTAGGAAACCCATCTGATATGTGCCTCAATATGAAAGAAAAATGCTTAGCCATGATAAAAGAGGATTTGTCCAGTCGACAAGTATATCTAAATCACCCATTAGCAAAAAGTCTTATGCCATAAGCTTAAGGCTTTCCACATTTGTGTTATAGTGTTAACAGAAGCGTATCTGAGTGAAAAAATTCAAACTTCTATTCTTGTAAGTATTTCCAAGAAAATAATTTGTCCTTAACATAAAAAAATCTTGATCTTGGGCTTTATACCAATTGATGTTCTTCAGCATTTTCTTTGGCAAGCTTATTTCACCAATCATCTTCCTTTTAATACATATCCAGAAAGACATTCTTATTGATATAAGAAGTATAACACAATCACACTACTTACAATGAACATATATAAAGAAAAAACAAGAGGCTTAATAAAGCATGCGACTAAAATCCAGTTCACCAGACAATTTTAGGCAACATACCGTGTAAAATACATTAAAACAAAGAAGATACAAGCATTATAACACAGGGAATACTAATTACCAGCTTTGGTATGAAGGCAGCCAATGAGCTGACAGCAAACGATGATAATGCCCCAAGACCAACTAAAGTATTCATGTTTGGAGCCCCTTTTATTAGGCTTTTCAGACCATCAACAATGAGTTGGCGTCCAGGACCAAGCAATGTAAATAAAGACAAAGACAAATGGAATGAAGTGGAATGCAGGACATGGAGCCATGAAGCCTTTACTCCAAAAAAATGAGAGAGATGACCAATGAGGCATACAGCGCATAGTGCCCAAGATACCGCAAGCCCTCGGCCTGTTGAAAAGGTGATTATAATGTAATCTCAAGTTAATAAGAAATATTATCAGCTTATTTGCCTTATAACAAAAACACAGTGCAGAAACCCAAGAAAGTTGAGGCGGACAACACATGTAAGTAATGAAGGCAAAAAAAATAGGCATATACCACTTTCTTTTAACTGATTGCGCTTTTCTTCCACCTTCCTTTCAAATGTTTCAAAGAAATTCCTTCTTCCAGAATCTGCAACAACATCCAAGTACTATTACCAGAAATGAATTTGGGAGAGTAAAATATTCCATGGAGAGGCTGCCTACAAATGGCAATATAATGACATCCACAAAATTTCAGGTGATATTATAATCTGCTTGCTTTAGTGCTGAGTTAATCAATGGAAGTTCAAGGAAAAATAGCACATCCAGGCACAGAGAGTGTCTAAAGCATCGATTGCTCTGCAGATGAGCATCGGAGTTTGGAAGTGTATGAATAGTGCCTGACTCTCGACTTCAAGTTCAGATTTGGATACAATCGTGAAGTGGGTCGTTGGATAGGAATACATAAAACAATCAAATTCACATTGTATACGAGAAGCAAGTTTGACAACAAGCAAAATTACAACTATATTGTTATTAGATACAGTCAGAATTTAATAACCAACCAAGAATTTTGAATCTGAATACACAATATCTGACTACAAAATTCATTACCTAATACAACTCAGGAATACATTTGAAAGATCCCGTTACAGTACGCAACTAATATTTCCTAACTTCAAGGAATACATCAAAACTTGCATAGCTTCAGAAATTGTTCTAATATAACATCAGAAAGAATAACATTTACTACATCTTCTCTCAAATTAGAAAAAGAAAAAGAACTAAAGCTAAATCTTCTTTCAAGGTGGGGAATATTTCAAACTAATATTACACCCAGACATGAAGACTGGTATAATAATCTTCTCCTTTAGTGAAACCCTGAACATATTGATTTCACTCAACAAATGCTTTAAGACCTCAACCGTAAATCATCCAACATGTATAGGCTCCCCGGTGATAGAAATGTCTCCGCCAATAAATCCACCAACAGAAGCCGACAAGACTCACCTATGGATAGAAAAACTTTTTTATTAAACATGACTCTGAACTGTCTATATATCTCTGTGAGAAGGTTTTAAAAGATGTTGCTAATATGAACAAGACAAGAACAGGGACATACCACTAAGGAATATGGTTGCTCCTTACAAGAAATCCTTTGCATTTCTATGGTAGAGTCTCTCCTTCAGTAGTAGCCTCACCTGCCAATTACCCACCAAGCTTCACAATAAGTCAACCGAGCTGGAATGCATCATGAAGGTATTTTCATTTACAAATTAGAGGTGCTTACTGGAATTAATTAGTAAACAAACGTTTTCTTGTCTTGGAGGAGAATTAGAAATATGATTCATCTTAAGTTAAACACTTATATAAACAAAGAATCATTTTAAAGTGACTGATACATAGTACAGGGATGTTTAGCCCTTTATTACTTTTTTCACTTTACACTATTAATTATACTTTGATTTATCGTAAAGAATGAAATAAGTTTCCTAACTGGCCCATGATAATTTTTCTATTTCTTATCCATCCCCATGTTTTCATCTGTTTAATCATTATGCACTTTTACTTTGCTGTTCTGCTCTCTTGTTGTCTTCTTACTCTTTCCTTCTTTTCTTGCAGAATTTTGCTCCTGTCATTTAATCATAACCACAATGCTTTGCTTTTACAGTGTTATACAAGGACTCATCGAAATGGACCTTTAATGACTCAAATTTCCTTGACCTAGGGCACTGAAAGTTCTATGTTTACTAAACTTGAGGCCAAACTCCAAAGCAACCGAAAGGTCTGCACAAGATTAACAAAGAGAAGCTTCCAATTTTTGTTCAAGGAACTAAATAGTTGGATGAAAGGATAAGACCGGTAAAATACAATACTGTACACTATCTCACACGAGGGAGGGGTGTGGAGAGAGAGAGAGAGAGAGAGGAAGAAGATTTTCATACTGCTGCTACAGATAATATTCCGATCTGAAAACGGCAGGCTATGTTAAAATTAAAACACACGCATGCTTAACCTAAGATATGGCTGAACTTTGGATCTTGCAACTACTATGTGGATGTAACTTTTTGACTCAATTTCTCAACCAAACACTACTTTGATGCGCAGGTTAAAGGTTCTCACAGACCAGGTTCAACTGAGCTGTCATCTGTTCACGAACCATTAGACAGTAATGTAATATAATTATCGATTATTTGCTTTGCAGCTTAAAGCAAAATTTGAGAATTAGAAATTACTCAACCTATCATACATAGTTAACAAGTGTGTTTTTGTTTAAAATATGTTTTTCCATAAAATTTTATATAAAATATAATAACATGATGAAAATGAGTCAAATTGATAAGTTAAGTTCCATGTATTCCTCAATGGGTACTTAACTCATCCCAGCTCAATGCACCTCATTATGAAGGGATGGAGGGTAAAAATAGCTAGGGCCTGGAGAGTATGATAAGCGGGCTTCTTGAAGCACAACCATAACCAGATCGGGCATCCCTATATCCTCACACTTGTCAACAAACTTGCGTGTAGGTGTGCTAGCAAGGTGGGATTCTAAAACTGATATCCATAATTCTAGAAAACAATTTACCTAGTACACAAACATTTCAGAACTACCAAGATAAACAATCGAAGATCTCAATAGATGCCAAAAATATGCAATAAGCAAATACTTCTAAACAGTTCCACAAACCTTTTTCATGCTCTCCTAGTTCCTAACATGCTTTTGAAAGTTCTTTCAGTGTTTCATTCAATGTAATCCTGTTACTGAAGATTTCTTCCGTTTGTTGATGATAACCAAGAAATCAATGAAGGGACATAATAACCACCCTAATACCAAAAAAATTACAATACTTCTGAGTGGTTACACCTACAACCATTTTCATTTCATGATCATTGTAACATTTAGCATATAACAAAGTATTCAGATAAAACCTCTCTTAATGTTTCCATTCACCTCATCCAGTATAAAGATGCCCTTTCATAGAATATCTCGAATCAATAACATTATTTTGATAACTGAAGTAACAAAAGTGATCACAAATGCATTTGATGTTGCAACACGGGAGATCAAAGTGCTGACCTCGAGGGTTAGATTTAAATCCACATGTGGTCAAATGCTTCGCAAGTTCATCTCCTAAGTTCTTTTGCCAGTTTGGTGCAACCTTGGCTTCAGATATAGGCCATATGATTGCTGTCTCCGTTGTAAGATTGACACTGGCAGACGAGACTTGTGGCTGTACACACATATATTATGTTTAGATAGATACTTTAGCCACGCAAATAAAACTGAATTATATAAGATAAAGTGTGAAAACACTCAAAACTATTTCATCCAAATCATACGGCACTATGCCACGAAGCACTTTGTGAGAGTTTTCAAGCCTAACGACACTTTTACCAACACATTAAATCTGTTTATTCAATATCATACATTGATAAGGAATTAGATTTTCTAGAATGTCAGAGGTTGCACTTTGAAAAAATTTCCATTACCATATCAAAACAAATTGTAATATTAATGGGACTAAGAATAAACTCCTAGCTTTTAGTTTGTATTAAAAAGTTGTTTCTTTATGGTTGTAAGATTTCTTCTCTTTGGTATTCAAATTCCTTAGTTCTTTTTTGCCTTGTGATGCTTATTACCTAAACATTAAGTCTGTTTATTCAAAGATAGAAATTGATAAGGAATTTGATTTTCTATAATGTCAGATATTGCACAATGAGAAATTTATCCATTACCATATGAAAACAGAAGATAAATTTACCAGGACTAGGAATAAATCTATTTAAGTTTGTACAAGAAAGTAGCGTTATTGATGAGTGTACGTTTTATTCTTTCTGGTATCCAAAATTTCTTATTTCTTTTTGCAGCAAAAATTAATTAAGTCCTTTAAAGTCTTGTGAATACGTAATACCAGACTGGCCACCAATGCGATTTTGAATTGTCAAGCTTTTAAAGGGGATGGGATAGGCAAATGAAGAGAATGAAAGAACGTGCCAGCCCCTTGCTGTATGAAGCGTAAAACATCTCCACTTTGCTTAGATGCTTAAGCAATCGGAGTTAAAGGCATACATGCCAGGTACAAATGACTCACCTGACTCTCCAAAATTCTCTTCACGCTTGCCGCACATCCTCCGCATGACATACCCTACCAGAGAGGAAATCAAAAGTAGAGAAATAATTAAATAAGGAAACACACCTGTATATGAGGACATCTAATTGTGGGTGCTCGTGTCGGACACGAAGGGAAGTGGGGAGGGGAAATTTAGAAACAAACTAGATTAATAGAAAGCACACTATTTTCGAAGGCACAAATTTCTTACAACATTTTAACATTTCTAAATTACTTTTTGACGAGCATCAAGACAGTATATATAAATGATTGCCACTATTCAGTATTTCTCCAGCACCAGTTGTCTTCTCGATTATCATTTATCCTTCTTCAAGCACACACGGGATGCGCTAATTTGCCTCTCCTTTTATTTCTCCTTTTGGAGAAGTTGGAGATAATTTACTTCCACTTGGTTACTCAAAGTTGCTTATTTCTATCATAACTCCTCTCAGCGGTGCCTAGTAGCATCATACTGAAAAAGGAGCTATGAAAATCGGGCAGTAAATAACCGAACTGTTAATGAACACGTCGGAGCTCAACTTGGTAAGGAAGCTCAGCTCATTAGTGATGGAGGCAATCCAAGCTTGACCACACCTCTAAGTCTAAGCTCATATTCAAAACAATCCAAGCTTCAACAATGTTGCAGTCAGCTTGAAAAAGATTGGCCAAACTTGTAAGAAAAATTTGCAGGTGCAAATTGTAAATATCCAAAAATCTTTAAGTCAATTCAACCTAACTAATGTCAGTAATCTTTTAGCAATAAGATCTCTTCTTCAAAATTTATAACTATTTAGTGCACGAATTCTCAATCAACGCACTCTATATGATGCTTATATTAACTTGTACCTGATGATTCTACTACTGTAACTCGGACAACATTAGGTGGAAAGTAGAGTACAGCATTGTCCTTACGGTAATGTGGCATAAAGTATAATCATTCCAGGCCTCTACACCACCGTGGATGTAAATAATCTGAAATTCTTAATCAGCTACAAGTAACAAATTGGTTTGAGTCATCCAATCTGAGCTTGGAAACAAAGCTTTTAAAGTTGTAGAACCTAAGCTTGGGCAAGTTAAGTTTGAACACAAGTTTAGGTTGATTTACAAAGTGAGATGCATATAAACATACTTTCGCTCGCGAGTTGGATTCTTTTGCATTAGCAACTCTAACAGACATATATGTTATTCTCTTGGATACATATTTCCCTTAAATAGGCTCATTTATAAAAACATTTCATCCGAAAACTGATTATGTTCCAGTTTTTTTTGGATAACTAACAATTGAAAATGCTTGAATCATATCATACCTAAATACCACTACATTTCATGAGGAGTAGATACAATGAAAATAAGGTTCAATTGCATTAATTACAATACTCATAGCTAGTCTGTATTCGTCATTAATGTATTTGCAAAATTGAGCTAAGAAAAATGGAGGAGAGAATCCTTACTCCAACATCAAGAATGATCACATCAGATGATAAAGCAGAAACATCATCAGCTCCCCCGGGAACTGCATTGACCCTCGCCTCCCTACCATCCGCCGCACCATCACCGCCACCGCCACCGCCACCGCCACCACCGCCTTCAATTCCACCGCCTCCACCACCACCACCACCGGACGCAAACGAAGCAGCGGAACTCGAAAGGCACCCCAGACGACACCAAACCGGAGGAACCAGCACAGAAGCAGCAGTCAAACCCCTAGGCGAAACGGAATTGAAATTGCTCGGCCTGTGAAACCCGCTGGTCAAGGTATGTCTGAGTCGAAGAAAAGCGAGTTGACTGCGGATGATGGATTGAGTAGGGCGTGTAATCGAGTAATGGTGGTGGAGGTGAGAGATTAAGAAGGTGGTGGTGTTGGAGTTTAGGGTTTTAGAAATGGCGGAAATCGTCGTTGACGTTGTAGATAATGTTGACTCCATTTGGATATGAGAGCTTCGATGGGAAGACCAAGATGAATACGACTCTATCTCTCTCTCTAGCAGTATACCAAATAATGAAATGTATAATATGCAACGGAGTATATTTGTTTATCACTGAAAGAATAATCTACGCCATTCGAATCTGAGCTTGATCATGAAACGATTGTGGAATGCAGTAGTGATAAAGCCGCGAATTGAGAGTTTGGTTGCTTGTGAGTTGTGATTTTGCTTGCGTATTTCCCAAACTGGACCTTCTTTCCTTATATTGACACGGGAGAGGCGCTTTCCATTTTCTCGCGCTATATGCACGTCATTTACTATTAATACCCCCCTCTAAAAATTAATTACAAAAATATTATTATTTAAAAAAACTTATTTACCCCCTTTTTTCCGTTCCTTATTCTTCTCCCCCCCCCTTCTCTATCTCCGGTAACCCCTCCCGGCAACCCCCTTCCGGCAACTCAGTAACTCCCCTCCCTTTTCTTATTTTCAAATCTAAGTCTATTCTCCCCCCCTCTCTTATTTTTTTCTCTTTTTTTCCTTCTTTCTCCTCTCCCAAATTCACCCTCTTAAAAAAAAATTTAGTAATTTTTTAATTGGAACTGGACTACCAAACAATCGGAAATTGTTCAATTTGTCCTAACCGAAAAACCCTCAATTGTTCAGTAGTCCAGTCCTGAACAAAAATTACTGAATTTTTTTCAAGGGTTTTAAAGAGGAAATGGAAGAAGGAAAAAAAAAAAAAAAAAGGAAGAAGGGAGAATGAGGGAGATGAGGAGAGGCTGCCATGAGGGATGGCGGGTTTCCTGTCGTGTCTGTGTGGAGGGGGGTGGGGGTTAATTTTAGAGTGGAGAAAAAAAAAAGAATGAGGGAGAGAGGGGAGGCTGCTGGAATGGAGAGAGGAAGGGGAAGCGGAGGCTGCCGTCCATGTGTGTGTGTTGGGGTGGTGGGTTAAGTTTAGAAAAATAAATTATTTAAGAAGGGGTAAAAAAAGAAACAAGGGAGTGGTGTATTTAGATATTATGAAATTTTCATGATGAGTGTATTAGAAAGATGAGTGTATTAATAGAAAAATGTGGTGCAAATAACGTCACTCTCTCTTTTCGTTACTACTCCCCAATCAGATCACGTGTTATGCATTTTGTTTTGGAGCAGCATATCGTTACCATTTAATTTTTTACATGCTTGACATTTTTATTTATATAAAACTATTTATATCCTATCATTTTTCATTATGTTATTTTGTTAACACTTCTCCACCAACCAACCACCAAATTTAAACAATTAATCACTAACATAAGATAATTGACTTTAAAAATGTGTTTGTCTTATAGGTGGTAACAATTTCATAGTCTCATTTAATTTGATAGCAAAAAAATAAAAAAAATCATACCAAATAAGTTAATGTTAATTGTGAAGTTCAAGATACACTCATTACATATTTTTAGTGTTTCAATAACTTTTATTCATGTTAATTTGAGATTTATCTCACTCTACCTGATTAGCCCCACTCCTTCTCCCATGCTTTCATTGATTTTTTTAATTTTTTGTTGTTCTCAGTAATTTTTTAACCCACAACTAATAAGTCGGGTAGGACCATGAGTAAGTTTTCACGGAATTTTAACACACTCCTCCCATTTTTATTTATTTATTTATTTTGTTTTCCAAAGGTGTTCTCGTGAATTTATAATACAACTAATGAAATGGCGGTAGGCCACAAGTAAGTTTTGCTAAACCCTGACAAGTTTAGTCTGGTATGATCACAAATGACAAGCTTTTTGTACAACTGTGCTCCCAAGCTACCCTGACAAGTTTTTTATACAATTGTGCTCCTATAGGACTCGAATCTGAGACTTATTGTTAACTATAATAGACTTCTTATTAGATGATGTATGCACTTGTTGGTCCATTTTTTTCATTAATGATATTAAAACTTGTCATGAATATGAAATAACAATAAAAAGTTCTATGATGCATCCTCACACGACAAGCTCGTCGTCGTGCGCTTGGTTTGCCATGGGCACACAAGCGGATCCATCGCTAGGGGTGGGGGCATGTGGCGTGGTTGATTGCGTTGTATTGCGGGCGGGCGAGGCGTGTGGTGGCGTGCTTGGTTGGCGAAGCCTTGGCGTGAGCTTGGGTTATACCCTCCCATGCACAAGTGGCAATTGGTGAACGATGTCTCACGAAAACCGCTTCTAGCACATTTTCTTTTTAATAATAGTATAAACTATTTATTTGTTGTTTTTTATTAATTTGGTCATACCTTCTTCTTTTTTCTTTCTATTTTCACTTGGACCTTTTTCTTATTTTTGCTATTAGTTTGTTCCTTCACTTAACTATCCATAGGTATCAACCAAATTATTTTAACATTGACAGAATGGTGAGTAGTCACTAAGTTTTGTCCAAATTTGCAATTAAGTCATTAAACTCATTTTGTTTTGTTTTTTGCAATTGGATCATTGAACTCATGATTTATGTGCAATTGAATCATTTGTCTAACAGTCATCCAACACCATTAACAAAAGTGAACAACTTGCCCTCGTGTGACCTATGTAAGCACTCCTTTTGCTGATTAGGCGCTGATGTGGAAAGTCTATTAAATTATGATAAGTATTATTTTATAATATTAATTACAATTTTAGTTGAATTTGGATCGTAAAACTAGTAATACAATTAAGTCAAAATGAAAATTCTTTTTTGGGTACCCAAATAAAAAAATGTCTGAAGTACATAACCAACAACTTTAATGATATTTATTTATAAAAAAAAGATTGAAAATATTTTCTTGGCCCTTGACTTTGACCCAACTTTATATTTGGTCTTACCTCTCAAAACATATTCATTTGGTACCTCGTGTTATTTTTCTTGGTAGATTCCCCTCCTGCTGATATTGTAAAAAATTTCGTCTAATGTTTTTGAAAATAACCAAACTACCCTTAGTGCGTTTATAAAAGGGAAAAGCTTCCTTGATTACGCACTTTCTTTCAAACCCAACAAAACAAATGTCTCTATCGAAGAACTATACAAATTCAAAACATCGATTCAACTGGTCAAAGAGTAACAATACCGAAGAATAGAAGCCATTGAAGTCAAAATTCCAAAAGACCGAAGTCATCGCTAGCAATAGGCACGACATTAACAGAAAATGTTTTGTGGGTTTGAAAAAAATTAGGGTTTATATTTGCTTTGAATTTAGAATTTTACAAAACAATTTGTTGTGCTATTACGTGGTCGAATGAAGTGGGTTTTATGTTGTGATGACTATTTTTATCGATTATCTATAAAAGTAATTTTTTTTTAAGTATTATGCTTTAGAGGTCAAGTCACAAATGGTATGAATTGATCCACGTAATGTGTATGAATGAAGAAGCTTTTATATTATTTAGAATATGAATACAGTTCTGTATAGTAATAGAATATTGTATTCGTCTCGATTACTTACAAAAGTTGAAAATATTTTTCTTATTTATTTCTTGTCTGTTTACACTTTAGAGAAATGAAGTGGTCCCAAGTGATCTAAAAAGAAACTGTTCATGTTCATAATGAGAGACAAAAAGTAGAACCCATCAATATTTTTCTTTTTTTCTTTTTTTCTTGAATGCATATTTGTAGTGGATGGCTTAATGTATGCTATTGTTTTGCAAAATGAGTATTTTCAATATAATAGTGTACTGGAGTATAATTATAATAATTAGCTAAAGTTATTACTTAATGGAACCAGCAAGAATTAAAAAAATCAAACACATGAAAATTAAGATAAATTAAAATTTGGATAGATGTCACGCCCAGAGCAACTTTAATATATATATATATGTATGTATGAATTTGTGCTTAAATTTAGATAATACTCTATCATGTAATTTTCGGCTCCTAAAATAATTTTGACTTGTTTAAACAAAAACTTGGCTTTGCCACGAGGGAGGGGTACACTTTCTTTCTGTTTCGGTGTTTCTCTTCTTTTCTCTCCATTTTAAAAGGGATTTGCTATTCCAACTCCCAAAATTATTAAGTATACTAATTTACTTAATTCACTCACCCTTCAAATATTATACCACATATATTACTAAGTATACCCCACTTATTTTTCTATTTTACCCTTGAATAATAAATTCCCAATTCTCACCCACCCAAATTAAAACACTATCTACCCAAACCACCTCCCTCCCAAAATTAAAACACTATCAAATTAAAATACTTTCCATCATCCTTTCCAACCCTTTTCGCCAACCCGAAATCAACAATCTTTGATTCATCATCCATCAATAGTATGTTGTGAGGCTTTACATCACAGTGCACAATCCCATTCTTGTGAATTTAACTGAGATCAACAAGCACAGATTTCGCCCGTCGTTTCGCTTCAATCTCATCCATGAATTTTTTGGAAGAAACTGCGAATGGAGTGTGCGGCACCCCCAGCCGCACGCCCTAAGGAATGTGGGGTACTGGTCCGCCGCACATACCTTAGGGCATGCAGCTAGGAGTGCCACATATACCATTAAACGTGTGGTAAGGGATGCTACATTTATTTTAGGGTTCTCAAAAATTTTAAAAATAATATATTATTTTAAAATTATGATAATTTTGTAATAATAGTAAAGGGATATCCTCAGAAATTTTGGGGATGGGAATTGCACCGCTCTTTTAAAACTCCCAAGCCGAGGGCAACTGAAAGTCTGAAACAACTGGTCTCGCTTTCTCTCCCCTAACTACTACGCCGTCTCAAAGCGCTGCAGAGGCGTCGCCGGTACGCCCCCAGAGTCGAAAACCCACTACACTGGGCAGACTCCACACTCTTAATTAGAAGTTATTGTGGGCCATAAATCATCGACTCTCCTCTCCCTCAAATCCACATTGTCACTAACGTTTCGATTAGGGGGTGAGCTAACTCAAATCAACAGAAACTCTTCGGCCGGCACCGGACTTGTAATTTCAGGTTTCTCTCTCGTAAAATATACCTGCATGGTGAATAATGCCCGCGTGTGCTCCTTTTCATTTTTCGCATGCCACTAGTTTGTTAAAATGTTTCACTTATGGGATGTAATGCATGCTCATAATACTTTACTAACTAACTTATACGCTGCCAATGCTATGTTCATACTTTTTGTATAATTTGTTGTTGGAATGTAAGCCCCTCCTTCTGGAATACTTGGATATTGCTATTGTTTGGTGTATTTGGAGGACTTAAGAGGGAGAGCTACTTTGTGTGTGTGTGTGTGTGAAAGCCTATCGAAGCAATTACTATTCTTTGTGAATTTGTGTTCTTTGCTGCTTTGTTGTGGGACCGAGGCTTTTGGGTCTTTTCGAGGTCTTGGCTTGTCTGATCTTGTTAGGTACCTGCATGCTGCATTTTGATGAGTTTCGTTATTAGGGTTGTTTTGCTGTCCTTTTTTGTTTTTGTCAGGTCTACTCCTTCACTCTCTTCTGTGTGTGTGCATTTTTTCCGATCAAATTACTCCCTCCCTCCCAAAAGAAGTCCTTTATTGACCTTACAAGGGTGTTGAGAAAATATTTGACTACATGCAAACTTCCATCCTTTAATATCCGCAAGTGGTGTCGAATCGATTGTACTCATTTCATTTTTTGTCTCACAACTAAAATGGGTACCGTAGACAACTGGCCAAATAACACTTCCTAAAAAGGGAAAGAGGACTACTTTTTGGGTTGTCCCATAATGAAATAAACGACCATTTTTAGACGACGGGAGTAGTAATAATTACATTTGGTTGAGGTTTGCGAGGCTAACCTCATCAATTATTTCATTGTTGAATTTTCTTTTTCTTTATCAACGAGAACTTC
This sequence comes from Platycodon grandiflorus, assembly GCA_016624345.1. Lineage (NCBI taxonomy): Eukaryota > Viridiplantae > Streptophyta > Magnoliopsida > Asterales > Campanulaceae > Platycodon > Platycodon grandiflorus. The sequence goes on along the minus strand of CM028365.1, from coordinate 10,226,618 downwards.
CACTACACCATTAGCTTTTACAACTCACTTTTGTATCCCAACTCTGCGCTGCTGCTATTTGGTTGATTAAACTTTTTCCATTCAATTCGTCTTCTAATCTCTCATGCTTTCCCCCTTTTGCAGCAATTAGCTTATAGCATGTTTCTAACAAGAGTTTTCCGAAGGCCACTCTGTACTGCAGCCAAATCAGAAACTTCTGGTGCTGGAGCTGCTGCTGCTTCCACAGCCAGGACAGGACATAACCCCCTCGAGGAGTTCTTTGAGGTGGACAGGAGACCTGATGAGGATAAGCCTGTTGTCTATGGTAAGTGTTTAGCTGTTCATATCCTTTCTATTTTCAAAAGTATGAATAATTTTCTGTCACTTTTTACCTGAGATTTAGAATATATTTTTAATAAAGGTAAAGGAGATAGCGTTACCTTATTAGATATGTCAGTCTGAAAAAGGAGGAGATTTGATGTGAGGAATACAAACACTTGATTGGCCCAATTAGGTATCAGGTCCCTGGGAACCAGAGAACTAACTCCATGGTGTCTCCCCCACCCTCACCACCCCTCCCCTGCGCGAAATAAGAGAAGATAATAGTGACAATGACAGAAGAAGGATAGCAACTGCATTAGTTTATCATGAGATACACTAGAAATTAATGAAAAAGTCTTGAGATGTTTGGACCAACTCAATATATAGTAATATATCACCTGGAAGCTGCTTAAAATACTTGGAATTGGAAAGCATGTATATCGTATTTCAGCAATAACTAGACTATTGTGGATATATGTAGAAGTGTTGTATTTTAAAATTATCAAGGGACCAACTCATCTAAAAGCTTAAGTTGTTAAAAAGAGGGCCAACAATGTATTTCATGCTGTAGCACTCCTCATGTGTGACCTACGCTTGTACGTGGAAAGGCAAATTGAGGTGCAGCTGTAGCCAAAAAGATTCTGGGGAAACAATTGCAAGTGGAATGACTTGAAACCTAGACTTTGAGCTCTGATATTAAGTCAAAGTAACCAAAGCTTAAGCTATTTAAAAAAGGGTCTAACAATGTATATCGTATTTTAGTAACAATTATATGGAAAAATGGAGGCGTACTACCTAATTATTACACTAAAGATTTTGGTTGCCTTTAAATGATAAGTCTCGCTTTCATAGTCATTCAGAGAGGTAAAGTAAGTTTCAGATAAGGGGAGGAGACACAAATGATTAGTTTTTATATTCACTACCAAAACATTCATAATCAATTATCCTAAACGCTTGCCCTACCGAGCCGTTTCCATTTCATTTTGTACCAAAATCCAAATAATTGGAGGTTCCTGGTCATGTGTGATTTAAAACTCAATCAACTCAACCCGGTCAACTCAATTAAACCCCTGGAGCCAGTGACATGAATCTTTTTACACCTTTCAGCTGTGTATGAAGGGCTGTGAAAGCATATGTGATTCACTATTATCAGTCAAGAACAACATGTTATCTCCTAATCTTTACTTCAACACAGTTTCCTCACGTCACATTGTATGTGAAATGTAATGCTATTGACTTTCATTTCCCCCTCTCCTCACTCTTTCTTCTTTGTCCTTTCGCCGTGTGCATTCCTCCGTTCAATTTACATTGTTGTATGATGGGCTAATGGTTTGGTAGTCCAGTGAAAGGTTAATGTTTGTAGTTCTGTGAGAACCGTTGTCCTTGGGATGCCGCTCCCCTGTGAATTTGTTGGATTTTATGGAGGGAAAGGAACCGGGGATTTTTTTGAGAATGATGAGACGTTTATCCAAAATTGAAGGATTCCATGCTTCACACGTTGTTCTTTTGGTGTACGGAGTCGGTTCTATCTTCAACTAATCTTTTGTAGAGTTTGTGGATAGTTTTGTTGTTGGCTAGGTTCAATTGTTTGAATATACTCCTAGTGTACACCGCCTGTGTCACCTGTTTTGGCGCCTTTGTTTATACATTCATCCTTAGTTATATTAAAAAAAAAACTGTTGTACCTTTGTTTATCTGGTTACCCTCGACTTTACTGCTAATGAAAAATGTATTGATGTAGTTCGATAGAAAAAGGATCATTGTGATATTAAGTAGTCGAAGGAATTTATGATGTTAGCTAATGTATGACCTGACCTTGAGTTTATTTAGTTCCAAGGCTTTAGGTTATTATTTAGTGATGTTCCATTATAGTAGAACTAGGGGCGGATCCAGGATTTTAGCATCACGTGGGCTTGGTATTTAAGAAATATTGTAAACAGTAATAACCGTGTAAAATAATTTCATTTATCGAAAAAAGAAGTTACATATAGTCGGTGACTTAATGAGTCTTACCCATCAAATACAAAAAAACTACATTTTAAAATATTGTAAAAATAACGATTTAACAGTTAAATTAAACGTCAATATTTTGGGACTAAAATGCGTACAAAATATAAAGATTCAAAAATAGTTGCTACAAATTTAGCATGCAAATATATTACATTTTTTCATATAATCAAACTATCAAAGCCTAGAAATTTAAAGAGTTAGAAAGTACACTGAGTGAAGGAGAGATCAGAGATGTAAATGTTTGATGTTTCTTTTGGTAATTTGGTGGGAGATCACACATGACACCGAGGGAGAGAGGGATTTTAGATGACTACTACAGGGTTTTTTGAAGACTTGATAATTGATGGAGAGAGAGTGGGTGAAGAGTGGAGTGAGTGAGGGGGTTGGTGTATGAGTTTGGGTTACATTATTTTTTTATTTTTATTTTTGGCAAATCTTGAGGTGGCCTTGAGCCCCATTCACATTACCTTTTGATCCGCCCATGAGTAGAACAACTAAAAGAAAAATTTACTTAACCTTTTCAATTTTCAGTTTGATGCATTGCATTTATGAATGGGCCTTGAGCCCCATTCACATTCCCTTTTGATCCGTCTTTATTGCATGACCATTTCCAACGAAGTTCTTTCTAAAATGTCGTGCAAGGGCCGTGAACTGTGTTACAAGGATTCATTCCGTTTGTGACTTGCCACACACATGTCGTACATGATCTGTGCGGACGAGGGTGTGGGATCTGTCTCGGATCATTCATGTTGTAAATGGACACTCCAGGTCATGATTTTAGTGAAGTTTTACTAAAATTTTCAATAATCAGCTATCAAACTCTCAAGTATTTTTAAATAGACTTCCAAAACCTTACTATATTTCACCAATTCCCATATCATACCCATAATTCCATAATTTCTTATTAAAATATAACAGGGTTGGAATATACTCCTTCGTTCCACCCAAAGAGTTCATATTTGAAAAATCTAATAATTTAAAAATATATAAGTGTCATTAGAGTTGGTCACTATTACAAAAATAGTTGAGGATAGTTAAGATGTTTATATCACATATATGGATGGTAAAGTTGAGAAGTTTTGGAGATTGTAGGGATAAGTTTTGAAGTGGACTCTTTAAGTGAAACATCTGAAAATAGAATAGTGAACTCTTTGTCTGGAACGAGTGGAGTATATAATAAAGCCATTAGCCATGTCCTAGTACCCGCACCCTATTTTTGGATTCTTTTGGCGCCGAGTCCACGTATCCAAAACTTTATGCTTTCTCATAATCTGACTTCTAGATAAGTGCCTGCACCCGACACCCCCCATCCGAGTCCTTGTAACATATGTCCTGAAAGCACATCCTAGAAGAATACTGGTCTCTAGTGGCTATCAAATTGTCATTGTAGCAGGGTGTGCTATTTGGAATGCAACTAGTGCTAAACTGTTTCGGAGTCATTTTAATTATCTAGTAAAGTGGCATGTGTTTTCTGTAGAGTTACTTTTTGGCAGTTTGAAAAACTAGTTGCACTTGAGGGTGGAATCTCTTACAAGTTCTTGATTCAGGTCGGAGTTGGAAGGCTTCTGAACTACGTCTGAAGTCTTGGGATGATCTTCAAAAGCTATGGTATGTTCTGTTGAAGGAAAAGAACATGTTGATGACTCAACGTCAGATGCTTCATGCACAAAACCTGCGGTTTCCTAATCCAGAGCGCATCCCTAAGGTATAATTCACTTTCTCTGATAATATCTTGTACTGTACTTTGTTAGCATTACCACATCCTTTTCAATGTGAATTTACTATATACTAGGCACTCTGGGTTAGGTTTGGCTGTCTGATTGTGTTATAATAATGTACTAATCTCACTCTATAAAAGGATAATTATCCTGTTGCTGTGTTATTACTAACTAGAACAGGAATCACAATTTACATTTTAATGGCGAAGCAAAGCAAGGTGAGAGTCCATCCCCATGGAGCACATTCTTTAATCATTGATTTTCTTTGTCAATAATATGAGAATCTGGATAAAAGTGTGTATTTGCTCCTCGTTTATATGAATGTGAATATTTACCTCCAAGAAATGGAAGATTTCTTGTTCATGATTGCTTTTCTTTTTCCCTTTTCTTCTTTCACTAGAAGCAGTCATAGGAAAGCGTATATTGGGCAATATTGCTCGCATTATATAAGCAATAACACTGGAGTCACAAAAATAAACGTATGCTGCAAAATGTTATTTTTAGTCATTATTAGAGCCGAGAATGAACACCAAGAAGTTTCAAAATTTCCATTTTGATTTACCATTGGATACTAGCTTACTGTTTTGGTGTAGAGAGAATATGGAATGTTTATTTGGTGTGACAGTTTAGTTAGGTATCTTTTCCCGGTTCTAGCTCCATTGTGAGGGAATGTGATTGCTAATCGGTATTAATTTTTTGCAGGTAAGGAAGTCCATGTGCCGGATCAAGCATGTACTCACCGAGAGAGCAATTGATGACCTGGATCCCAGGAGGTCTGCTGAGATGAAGAGGATGATTAATGCTTTATGAGGGCACCTTCATCTTGCATCTTTGTTCTTTATCAGCGATGATCATGGTTTGTTGATTGACTGCTTTTAATGCCTCTAGATCTTCCCTTTTTGGATTTCTATGTGGGTAGTGGTGATCAACTGCAAGGACCAGCCGTTCAGCATGTTATCTGTACTTCTACGAGTGAACAAACTACATTTCCTGCAATCAAAATTGCTTTTATCTTAGAATAGTCTTACTAAGTAAATTAATAACCAGGGTAGTGATACTCGATAGAGGCAACATGTTTGGTTCTGGCATTGTGAAATACCATCTCTAGGGGCCTTGTTAGCTCCGTGACCATATGCCTCTCTCTCTCTCTCTCTCTCTCTCTCTCTCACACACACACACACACACACAAAGGCACGCATGGGTGCTCATGCACATGTGAATCTTGCAGTGCTCAAATCCCTGGCATATTCTTGCGTGAGTCACAGCCTCACAGGACAAGTTGCTAAGAAAGTTCATTTGTGGAACGGCTATTGTTACATAGTTCACGTTTAGCTCGGCTGACATTGCCTCACATTGAGTGGTAAAAATACTGAAACCCCCTTACTCAATTCCTATCTCTTTCAGACTAGTTATCATTTTAGTACTGCTGAAAGAAAACTTGTGTGATCCATATACTTCACCTTGAGATGGAATGCAAATTTGTCCTGCTAAAAGGACATTTATGTTGCAGTGCTTGGTTGATTGTCCTGTTGTATAATAAGTTCAGAAAGTTAGAATAGCACAAAGGGCATTATAGGACATTTAATAATACTCCCTCTGTCCCCAAGAAGCAGTTCACTTTTGGCGTTTATTGGTCAAACTTTGTTAACTTTTGACTGAAGTTTTATTTAAATTTACTCGTCTTTACAAAATTCTATTGTGTTTAATCTCTGTTTTGGACCATTGCTTTTTTTATAGATGATTTTCCCTAGTCACATTTTTCCATTCATGAAGTTCATAAACGTAATATAAGGCATGACAAGTCTCTTTTTTTGTTTTTTTTGTTTTCTATTTTTAATTTAAATACAGAACCCAAGAGAATGAAAATTTCAATCTCTTTGTATGGACTGGTAGTTGATTAATGTCTCTAGATAACTAAAGGGTGAATTACAGGCCGGTTTCTTTTTTAACATTTGTAATCGCTTCAGTCCACTCATCTTTTTGGGACGAAAAGACGATTATGCATTAACGAAAGAAAAACACGCGCGCATCAGTAACTCAAGGCATCACACTAAGTAATTCAAGGCATCGCGATGAGTAAAAAAGGCATCGTGATGAGTAACCAAAGCATCGCGATGAGTAACCAAGGCATTGCGATGAGCAACCAAGGCATTGCGATGAGTAACCAAGGCATCGCAATGAGTAACCAAGGCATTGCGATGAGTAACCAAGGCATCGCGATGAGTAACTAAGGCATTGCGTTGCCCAGTATACTGCGATTGGTGAATTAAAGGCATCTCGATGCCCAAATTAAGGCATCCCGATGCTTAATTTAAGGCATTCCGATGCCTAATTTAAGGTATCTCGATACCTAATTTAATATAATATCAAAATCGATCAAAATGATTATTTTTTGTTAGAAAATTTACATACAAATATGGTATTGACTTCCTATAATAGTATGGTATTGATATTATAAAAAATTCAAACTCAAATCATTGATTAAAGTCCCAAAATCAGTCCAACAACATCTCCCTTTGTTTTTAAACAGCACACTGCCAAGCTCGATTTGGATCTCGAAAATAGTATTTTTTGGTAGAAAAATTGTGCACAAATGTAGTACTAAGTTAGGATAACAATATGAGATTGATTTTAAACAAATTCGAAGTTTAAAACATAGATTAAAGTGACCAAAACAGCCGAAGAACAAAGAAAAATGAGATGAACTCAAAAAATTTGAATTTGATCAAATTGTGATCAAATTCATGTTCTATGCATGGAAATTGATACCCAAACATGAGGGAAGACTGTATTAACAACATAAAATTATTTATACATTAATTCGAACCTCAAATCTGAAGCAACGATGTTGTTGAGGGCATTTTAGGAAGAAAATTCTCAAAATGCCTTTTAGCGGTTAAAAAAAAAAGAGTGGACTGGATAGAAAAAAAGTTTTAGAAAGTAGACCGGCCAGCAATTTACTGATAACTAAACACTGTCTAGCGACTAGCATATGATATGACTTGAGTAATTATTCAATCTATTACCGATTGGTTGTGGGTTGAAACTCCAATATATGGTACAGAGCTGGTGCTGCCAAGTTTACGCTCACACTCGGGCCTAGTCCCACTACTGTTTCCAATTTGTATTTGGTTTTCGGATGAAGGTTTTGGGTGAACCTATGATATGATCCAAAATTGGTCTATGCCAAAGCCAAAACCTGCAATTACTCTTATTACCAATTGATTTTGGGTGGATGAAAGCTCGGATACGATCTAGACCAAAACTTCTCATCTTATTTGATCCTTTTGCGTGTACTCCCTCCGGTCTCTCTCTTGTTTCAGACTTATTCAATTGTAGTATTACAATTGACAACCTTCGAAATCAAGGATGAATTCATTCCGATTTCCACATGAAAATAGGGGTAAAGATTTTTAATCCAAAACTACAATTATTACAAAGCTAAGAAAAATCACGTATCCAAATGCACCCAGTTACTTGCTGCTTTCTAGTAAATTTCTCACATTTTGGGATAATCTATGTAAGCCAAACATAAGCTCAAGAACATGTGAATGAGGAAGCAACTAGTAAGAGGTAAATCGCAAAAAAAAAAAAAAAAAATTTAAAGGAACGAAACTCTTACCAACAGAGCACTGCTCAAAGTCAAAACCAAGCCATGCATAGTAAATTCATTGTTAAACTCTTACCAGCAATGCTCAAAAAGTCAAAACTAGGCCATGGTAAATTGGTTGTACTGGCTTTCCAAAAATGGAGGTATTTTAGAAACTCTTATTTCAATCCAGTACATGACAATGTTTCCATTGGTGCACGGAGCTCAAGTGGTGCTAAAGTTTTAATTCAATATTAATTAGTATATATCAACCAAAAGGCCTTGTTCTGTATTCTACTTGGTAATAATTTTCTTTTTTGTAATTTTCTAATAATTGAATTAAAAAATAATTTTGTAAATGATTGAATCAAAGCGTAAGAAAGAAATAGAGCGGACAATAGTGGTATCAAGGAGATCAAAAGTATAAAAAAAAAAAAGGCGATCAAAAGTAAAATCTAAGAAATAAAACCACAAACTACAAAATCAACCATGTATGGAAGCACGTCTCAAAGCTTAGGAGTCGAAGACTGTATACACCGATTATTAAAACTATCTTTTTTTATATGAAATGAATTTACTATTTTATTTTGTGATATTTCACTTAAAAAACTATTTTTCAAAATTATGTTTTCAATCTCTATAAATTTTTTAACTTTACTTTAAAACAAAGAATAATTGCGGGCCGGTAGCATTTTACAGATGTTCAACCGTTTTAGATCCTCATATTTGTTTCCAACCGGTAAAGTCCATTTTAAGTGACAAATTGGTCAATTGTTCTAAAATTGTCCTCGTAACAACCTAAAACACGTTTTAAATTTTGTATTCTTTGATTTATTACTTACCTCTATTTTGTATAGTCCAAATTGTATACAATTAGTCTTACTTTTCTTTACTCCATGTAGTATTCTTGGCAAATATCTTTAATGGAAATTGGTATGTATAATCTACTGGCTTAGATTGATTGATTGATTCTGAACGACCTCAGCCTTCAGCTGGATACGTGGCAGATATTGCAGCTTCATAGGCTCCAACTGGATAAGCATCAAGGTGACATACGTCCACCTCGATCATGACGACCTGGAAGTTACTCTATGACAGGTCGCCCACTTCATCAGCATACTCTCTCAGCACGCTGACACAGGGACCCACAGAGCGACCTGGGGACATCCCAGATCGACCTCACCAACATCAAGCGACCTGGCGTATGCCAAGCCGACCTTGATAGTATCGAGCGACCTGGCGAATGCCAGACTGACCTCGATTACATAGAGCGACCTGGAAGCATCCAGGCCGACCTCGGCATAGTCCCTCCAGCTCGGTAAAACAGTATCATATACGAAGTCGTACCATGCCTGAGAAGAGTCCTGTTATAATTCTTCTTTTTCATATCAGTCCTGAGCATATAAGGTAACGTAATCCGAAAGACACGGGAATCACTCCTAATCCGAAACTAATAAGGATTATGACTTACCTCCCTATAAATAACACCCTCATCAGGCCTCATACGGTACGCATATGCAAATTACTTGCTTACATACTTTCTTAGCTTTATCTCTCGCACGACGTATTGCTAATTCTCACGCCTGAGGGTTATCGCTGGGACAACCCAGCACCCCTTACGGTGTTCTTTGTTGATCACAGGTTTCAAGCAGTTTATACTTCAAGGACAATCCCTGCAGCGCAAGCCGGAATCCTACCTAAACTACACACGTGGACCACACACGACACACAATCTTTTTTGGCGTGATCAGATTCAATCATTGAAATTTTGTATCTCATAATGTATATAATGGAAGACAATACGTCCAACCAAGGTAGGTTGAGATTTCTTTAGTGTTTTCTATTCTTTTCTTTTAAGTTTGGTCCCTTTTTCTTCTGATGTGCGTCTTCTTCCTTTCATGTCTTTTAATTAGAAATAAATTTCATGCATCGCGATGCAACAAAACAGTACGTTTTAGTATAATTTTATAATTTTGTGCATTGCGATGCACACTTTTGATGCATCGCAAATGTAATGTCAATTTTAAATTGTGCATCGCGATGCACACTTTTGATGCATTGCAAGTGTAATGTCGAATAAAAGTTGTACATCGTTGTAAAGTTATGCATCGAAAATAAAAGTTGTGCATCGCGATGCACAAAACAATACTTTTTAGTATAATGTTGTACATCGCGATGCATCAATTTTGGAATGGGGCGTGAAAGCCAAAATTATGGGCGTGACGCCCATTTTGAACTCTTAAAAAAATTTCATGCATCATGATGCAACAACACAATATTTTTTAGTACAATTTGGGCATCGTGATGCACACTTTGAACTACAATGCATCAATTTGTTTTGCGATGCATAGTGTGCCTGTTCTGTGTTTTTGAAGGACATAGACTACATTTTACAACAAAAGTACGTTTTTTCGATTGAAAACAAGTATAAGATTAAAGCAGTTGAAAATTCATCAAAGGAGACCGGCCGAAGTTCGCCTTAAAATAAAACCTAGTATAGTAACCGGTCACTTCGCATAGAAGACTGGCAGTTGCTTAACAACATTCAAAATAAAGGATTCATTCTCGTTTTACATACAGAAAACAAAAAACAAAACAAAACAAAATTAATTTTTTTAAAAAAATTAATGTTAGCACATTAAAGTTACAGTTTTCTTCCAGAAAATGATTTACATTGACACAAACATGGCCTTCATGATCCAGTGATGGGATCCCTTGGAATTTTCAAGAATATTTCAAAGGGCTCGCGTGCATACGTGACATTGACGACCTAACTTTGAGCACATAGGACATCCTCGACGAGAGTACCTAGGTAGCCGACCTGATCGCGACGGCCGAGGAAGAGGGCTACCTCACCAGGTGTCAACCTATGTGCCTAGACCAATACTGAATCAGGTATGTCCAAGTCGCTTGTGTTCTCAGGCTAAGTATCATAGCTGGGTACAACTAGCACAACCACTCACCACCTCCCTCTATATCTAACACGTGGCATTCCAGCAAGATCACATTTTAGCGCAATCACCAAGGTTCCTAGTTCAATACCACCAAGGAAGCAGAGCTCCATTTTTGCTGAAATCTAACAAAGTTAACAGGGCCTACACATCTTGAGTTTATCCAGTCCAATACCAGCAAGGAGGCAAGCTCATTTCAGCTGAAATCCAACACTCGCCTTCCATGAATTTGGGTATGCCATGGAGCTATTACCAATCTCAAAACATTATGAGAGGAGACATGCAGGCAGGGATACAGGGATATATGTAAACTGAGTTATTGATGCAAGAAAGAAGCTTTCTACGTTGTTGTTTTATCGTAGAGTCCAAAACGGGACTGTACAACATAAGGCAATCAGGGTGAATCGAATAAATTATGGGCAGATCAGTATAGTATTCCTAAGAACAAGGGAGCATCAATATATTTGCAAAACAAGAACCAGATATTATCATTTACATTCAGTAAAAGATTTGAAGCCTCTAATGACCTCTTTATACACAGATACAAAATACATAAGACATCCAAATCCAATTTGTGGAACCACTTCTATGGTACCACTCACTCCGTCTATATAGAACAATCAACTAAAGATCTTGTAGAACAGAATTTGAAAGAAAGATGCATCAAACACATCCTCAATACCTAAAGGTCGTCCACAGGATTTAACACCAGTGTCTTCTTGATTGCTGGCTCTCCTGAGCACCACTCTTCTGTTTCAGAATGCTGGTGGATATTGTTATTTAAGAGCGAAAAGGCCACAAGAATGACAACGGATTTCTCCTCCCCTGATTTTGCCCACTGTTCCCCCTACCACTACTACTGCTGCTGCTGCTGCTGCCGCCGCCACCGCCGCCGCTGCCACCACTCATTCTACTCGAACTTTGAGGAGGAAGCTCCAAGCGGCAAACAGGGCAGGAATTATGCTGAACCAACCAAGGAACAATGCAATCAGAATGATAGATATGGTTACATGGCATCTGCCTAGCTTCAGAACCCAATTCAAATTTATCTTTACAGACTGGGCAGTGTGAATCGGTGTTGAGATGTCTGTGTGTAATCCTAATAGTGGGCATAGAATCAATAGCCGAACGAGTTGCCGGGGGTGGACCCTGCCTATCATTCACAGTAAGCTGTTCAATCAACTCTTGCAACCCTGGCCCCATAAAAATGTCACTGGCATTTGCTCGCCTCTGCCCAAATGGACTGCCATTAAAGAAGAACTCGAATCCATCATTTTCAGGCATCCTGGAGGGAGGTTGGCCACGGAATATCAACCATGGACCTGAACCAAATGCGACGCCATGCTCAGGGCCTGCACCAGACCTCACTCTAACATCTAAGTTTGAGTTTCTTCCCGCCATTCTTTGTCGCATAAAAGCTGCAAAAGCATCCATGATCCCAAATCTTGGATCAGAGAAGGGTTCCATGAATCCAAAATCAGAACCATCTTCTGTATGATGTCCGAAGTCCTGTTGTCCAGTACCTGCCACCTCATTAAGTTCTTGCACAAACCCACCAGCACAATAGGGGCAAACCAAATTACGGCCAAGTCGAACTGGCTCCTGACATTGATAGCACCAATGTGTATTAATGACACTCGACATTGCTTCTTCTTGGCAGATCTTCTACAGTGCAGACATTAAATTCCAAGCCAAACACCTGAAAGATTCTGCATTTAACATCTCTGAGGTTAACAACCACAGTGGATGAAAGTGGCAAGTTCCAAGACAAGTTACCACATAAGTGACTTGCACATTTAGAATGCATAACTTGTGTAGTACACTACTTCATTTTATAAAACAAAGAAGTAACATCTAAAGACTACAATTTTGCAATTTCTCCTGTCATTCGATTGGAGATAGATCAATCCGACACTTAAGACACATGTCCACACTCGAGCCTCATACATAAGAATGGACGACACAGTTTTAGAGTCTTCAATGAAGGGCCATGTACTTCTTTTCTAATATGAACCAATGTACTCCCTCCGTCCCAAGAAAAAAGCCCTACTTTCCTTTTTAGTTTGTCCATAAAAATAGTCTCATATTCAATATTTAAGCTATAAAACTCATTATTATCTAATTTTCTTCTTTCTTCTCGATGGCATGATATTTTTGTGTGTAATACAAAAAATGGTGATTACTTTTGTGCAATATAAAAGAAATATAGAGATGTAAAAGCACAATATTAAAAAGTCTGACTTTGAAAATGAGACTATTTTTTTCGGGGACGGAGAGAATATATCCAAAAAATACTTTCTATTCACTAAACCAATACCAAAACGGATACCACCAAGAACATACAGCTGTGACAACTACTTATGGAGTAACCATTCAAGCAGGATAAAAGATAATCCCGCTGAGAGGGAACCCTTTGGAAAAATCAAGGCCCGTAATAAAATTATTAATCATTTGCAAACAAGTTTCTACACTAGAAATTGCTGAAAATGGACACCATAAAATTATAATTAGGGGGACATAATTTTTTTGTTGTTGAAATAGAAAGACATAAACTACATAAGAGAGGTGGGTAACCTTCAAATTATCAAAATACAAAATACTCTTTTTACATTATACAAAAACAACCATAGTGCACATATCAAGCATGGTTAAATTAGCATTTCTTACTCCTTTGTTCTACAATACAGAAATGGATTCACTTTTTAATTAATATAACACTGATAATACATTGGAATCAGAAGCACCTTCAGAAGCAAAATAATGACCGTAACTTCCAGTTAAAAAATATGTAAGCCACTAAACAACACACACTTTTAGTACCCAATGTCCTTTTTATATCCAATTTGATTTTGTATTTCCTGATCGGAAAAGAATAATAAGTTGCAATTGCATAATGAAAATTATAATGGGCTTTCCAGTAGTTCTAACATGTATATTGCTAATCAAATCATCTAGTTAAGCCCATATATTTGGTCGAAGAATTTAGCTCAAAAGAAAATCCACGAGCTCTTTGCACCTCACATCATGTCCCATATAACTTTCACAACCTTGCGCATGCATTCTTAGTATCATATCTAATCAGGAAATCCATATGTTAACACCAACATAAATTTTCTAACTAATAGTAGACCACCAATGCATAAGTTTACTGCAGTAACCTTGAAGGAACTATATACTTATTCATTTATTGTGGGGGAGGGGAGAATAAAATGGGTGAAAGATTGCAAGCATTGGATGATCTGCAAGGGTATTCTAGACTTTCTTGTGAAGTTATGCGTTAAGTGTAATGCCAGAAAAATTTAGAGGAATGCAAGTAGAAGGAATTGCATATGTCAACACTATAACTCAAAATTGTGAAAGGTGTAGGAGCCTAGAGTCCAATCATCCTCCCTTCTCAAACACCATTCCTTTTCTATTACCAATCCCTCATCATATTCCATTCTCACTCTTGACGCTCTGTTTCCAATCAGCATAACCCACTGGAAGAAAACCCGTATCCATACTGAAAAAAGTTAATTGTCCATTTCACACATATACAAAGAATCCAAACAAGTATAAAACAACTGTCAAGATGGTATCATGGTATATTTTCTCTGACCAGCGATAGCAACTCCAAATATCAACGAGTAGCCTCCACAATATAATAAGAGTAGTAGAATTGCCTACTCAGGAAAAGAAAAAGAGCATCCCTATTTTCATCCAGAAATCAAAAACGAAAAGCTTATCAAACAAGACCCTTTCTTAACTGAAAATACATCCACAATGAAAACAGAAAACAAAATCAACAGTAACAGTTGACTAGGGTATAGGTATTGATACCACAATCACACAATCCAAATGTAAATAAACATGAAATCGGAACAATGAAAATGAGAAGTCAATGAACTTCAGCTAGTAGACGGAAACGAATTTCAGATTTCAGCAACTAAATCCATGAAAATCGAAGATAAAACCTCAAAATTCATTTTCTATAAAGTCAATTATCACACACAAACATACACGCACAAAAAAAGAAAAGAAAAGAAGCTAATACAAAGTCAATCAAGTCAATTTGATTGGAGCATCAACAGATCTAAGTGTAATCAAATTAAAATTTAGAATCAACTGAAGCATGAACTGTGAGAGAAGTGAGAATTGATTTGGGAACTTACCAAAAGACGTTCATGATGGTGATGGACTCAGGAAATTTGTGAACCCTAAAGAGAGAGATGGAGTGTGTGTCGTTTGGTAGACTGGAAAATGCAGCAAGTGTCAAAAGATTGAACATATGCGGTTCCAGATGTTACTTTAGTGCATACAGTATATACGATGGTTGTTGGGGTGTCCTCTTACTCCTAAATTAAAATAATGTGTAAAGACTAGTAATATATTTTCACTAGTACGCCCTTGGGTTTGAGATAATTTCATCCCCATCATCATGGTTCATAAAGGCAAATATGTTTCGTCTCCTTTACATTTCCGTACTCAGCAAAATATATACAATGTCCTAATCAAAGTCTAAGGCTATAAGTTAGGGTCATGATAGTAGCCCTATGCTAATCACGTCAAATCACATTCTGGTCAAATATATACATGCCTAATATATTGAGATACAAATATATCTAGAATATTCTATGGAGTATGTGCTAACAGACCCCCGCAGTTGAAGCGGGAGGAGGACGGATGCTGAGACTGGAACGAAAATCATCAAAGAGTATGCGCGGAAGCCCTTTTGTGAAAATATCAGCAATCTGGAATCTAGAAGGTACATGAAGAACCCGAACCTGCCCTTTTTCAACTTTCTCACGAACAAACAGGATGTCCATTTCAATATGTGTTTGTTCGTTGATGTTGGATAGGATTGCCGGACAGATAGATTGCACTAATGTTGTCACAATAGACAAGTGTAGCCTTTTGAATGGGGACATGCAATTCTAACAAGAGATTTCGTAGCCAACACTATTCGGAAACAACGTTAGCCACGCCCCTGTACTCTGCCTCGGCACTCGAACGGGAAAGAGTAGGTTGTCGTTTGGACGACCAAGAAATTAAATTGTCTCCCAAAAATACACAGTAACCAGAAGTGGAGCGTCGAGTGTCAGGACACCCACCCCAATCGGCATCAGTATAGGATGTGAGTGAGGAAATAGTAGACCGCGATAAATGAAGTCCCATATGAAGTGTACCACGGATGTAGCGCAAAATGCGCTTTAAGGCCATCATGTGAGAGCTACGTGGATCATGCATATGAAGACATATCTGTGCATGCGTAAGAAATATCCGTCCGGTGAACGTGAGATATTGCAAGGCCCTCGCAAGATCGCGATAATGAGAAGGATTCTCATATGGTGTACCACTAAACCGGCCGAGCTTGGCTTTAGTGTCTACGGGGTGGAAGATGGTTTGCAAGAAGACATTCCCCGTTCAAGTATATCCTCTCGCATACTTTTTCTGACTAAGAAATAATCCCCCATCATAACGTGTCACTGCTATACCCAAGAAGTAATTCAAGGGACCAAGATCTTTCATGGCAAACTCGGATGCAAGAGTGGTAATGATAGAATGCCGAAGAGAATCTGAGGAAGAGATCAATATAATATCATCCACATACAAAGAAAATATACGCAATATCCCGACCTTTTCCATAAATAAATAGGGAATGATCGATTTACGTGAGTAAACCCCATAGTAAAAACATAATCGCAAACCGCGATACCACGCCTCGGTGCTTGTTTTAAGCCGTAGAGTGACTTTTTAAGTAAACAGACATAGTCAGGATGTTGAGAATCACGAAACCCCAATGGTTGATGCATATACACAGTTTCCTGCAAATGTCCATGTAAAAAGGCATTTTTAACGTCAAGCTGATAAATAGACCATGCCTTGGAAAGAGCCAAACTGAGTACGGTACGGATAGTCGCCGGTTTGACCACCGGACTAAAGGTATCAGTGCAATCAATACCCACCTGTTGAGACCTGCCATCACCAACGAGACGGGCTTTATACCGCTCAAAAGAACCATTAGATTTCCTTTTATGAGAGAAAATCCACATACATCGTATCACATTCACATTGGGGGGACGGGGTACTAATTCCCAAGTCTTATTTTTGATTAAAGCATCATATTCATCTATCATTGCCGATTTCCAATTAGGGTTGGACAACGCACTCTTTGGATTTGAAGGAAGAGGAGATGGAGTGACAGATGAGTGAAGATTAAAATGAACCTTGGGCTTAGTTATCCCATTCATGCTACGTGTGATCATAGAATGAGATGAGACTGGAGGAAGTGGATTAGCAGGTAGAGAAGGCAAAGTAGACTGATTAGTGTGAGATTGAGATATGGCCGATGGACCAGACCCATGAGAAGGAGAGTAAGGCCGCCCAGGCGATGATGGGGTAGACTGGGCCAAGCTGGAATGGGCCGGTGTGACTGTGGACTGACCTGAGGGAGTCTGGGCCAGTGGGGCACCAGATGGAGGACTCGAAGAGGCTTGGTCTAGTGGGGAGCCAGGTAGAGGAGGATTGGGCTGCTCTGTCTGGGCCATATGATGAAGAAGTGGGCTCGGTTCATCTCCAAGGAAAGTGTAGTCCCGTGGCAATTTATCTGTGTATTTGGTTTTGGCAAATGGAAAATTTGTTTCGTCAAAAACAACATGCCTAGAGAGAAGAATTTTGTGGGTAGTTAAATCATAACATTTATATCCCCGATGGTCTTGAGGGTATCCCAAAAAAACACAAGGATTTGACCGGACTTGGAGCTTGTGAATAGTGGTAGACGGAAGGAGAGGATAGCATAAACACCCAAATACCCGTAAATGACCATATGATGGAGCCCGAGTATATAGTATGTGTGTGGGGGAGAGATTTTTAAGCTTTTTATGAGGGATAATGTTTAGTAAGTAAGTGGCCATTGACAGAGCATGATGCCAAAAGAATGAAGGTAAAGATGAGTGAGCAAGGAGAGTACGCACTAAATTGTTAATAGTGCGAATGGTACGTTCGGCTTTTCCATTTTGTGAGGAGGTATGAGGACAAGAGAACCGAAAAACCATTCCATTATTTTGACAAAACATGTGAAAATGAGAATTATCAAATTCCTTGCCATTATCACATTGGAAACACTTTATAGGCCGTTCAAATTGGGTTTTAATCATATTGCGAAAAGATAGAAATAATGAAAATACTTGTGATTTGTTACCTAATGGAAATTTCCAAAGGAAATCAGAAAAATCATCAATGAACAATACATAATATTTGTGACCGGCGGAGCTTAAGATAGGAGATGTCCACAAGTCACTATGAATTATATCAAACGGCATAAAAGTGTGAGAAGTAGATGGAAGAAATGGCAATTTAACATGTTTACCAAGCACACAAGAAGAACAAATATGATTAAGTGAAGAAGATCGATAATCAATAAGTTTAGAATTGCAAATGGAGCGAAAAACAGGTGCTCCGAGATGACCTAAACGGTCATGCCATAATCTAGGACTTAAAACAGCAAAACTTGAAGAAACTGAATTGGTGGAGCTGGAGTTGGTAGTCATGGGGTACAAGTCACCGGTGCTATCACATCTCAGAATGGGTATCCCGGTCCGGATATCCTTCACAGAAAAACCATATGGATCAAATTCGACAGAAACATGATTATCAGTAATAAATTGTCGAACATAAATTAAATTTTTGATTATGTTTGGAGCATGTAGAACATTTGTTAATTTAAGAGGTGGAAAAGGGGGGGGGAAGGCAGTGTTGTCCAAACCCTTTAATAGGAATAGTGTGGCCATTTCCAACTGTGATAGACTTATTATGAGTACTTAAATCAAAATAAGAAGATAACATACCTTGGGAACCCGTCATGTGTGAAGTTGCCCCTGTGTCCATGTAGAGACGGTCATCCGGCACATTTAGTGACATAGTGTGCATTGCTGTTTCGATGTCAGTAGGTATGTAGGAAGAAGTCTCGGACATGGGAGTCATGTGAGCCGCATATGCCTGAGGTCGTTTGCCCAAAACACCACGAGCATTTGGCTGCCTGGGGGCTGGAACAGTAGGGTATGGACAAGGCGGAGGGACTGTATACCCAGGCGGAGGGTGTCCACCGGCAGTACGCCACCATGGTGGTGGGGCCGCCAAGCTCTAGGTGTCCGTGTTGTTCTGTGGAGACCGATTCCCACGACCACGACCTTGTCCTTCCTGATGTTTTCCTTTACCTTTGTTCTGACCACCATTGTTTTGTCCACCATGGTTATTCTTTCTACCACGCCCATTCGAAACACGAACCTGACCACCCATATCTTGAGCATCATCGCCACGGTTTGTTACAACTAAAGCCGTACCAGACAGATTCGAAGCCATAGCTGCCTGTTTCGCCTTCCTTGTTTCCTCCAAAATCAACTTCGACCGTGCTTCATAAAATGGAGGAAGAGGAGTGGTTTGTTGCAGAAGAGTGGCGAGACCATCATAGCTCTCGGACAACCCGGCAATTAATTGAAGCACCATCCGATTGTTCGAGACGGGAGCACCAACATTGGCCAATTGATCAGCCAAAATCTTCAATTCACGACAGTAGGCAGAAACATTCGGGAAATCCTCTAGACGAACTTGAGAGAACTGATTCTCCAAATACACAGCACGGGAATTTTTATTATCTTGAAAAATTCCCGCCAGGCGCTCCCATTGCTGTTGAGCGGTGACATTCGGTGCAAGAATGGTTGTCAGCAGATCGTTAGAGATCGTGCCATAGATCCACTGGAGGACAAGTGCATCAAGACGCGACCAAAGAGCAGCATCACGAGCATGTGCTTTAGCAGGGACCGTATCATCAGAAGGCTCAGCCTCCGTGGCCTTCTCGGGAGGGGGAGGAATGATATGGTCAATAACCAAAAATGCACGGCAGTGGATCCGAAACAATTCGGCCCATGAGGAGTACTGTCCGTTTTCCATCTCAAGAACAAGTGGGATGAAATTTCTGATGTTGGTGACAGTTTGGGCTGGGTGGAACTTATATTGATCCGCCATTGAAGAGAGAAGAAAGTTCACAAAGAGAGAGAGAGAGTAAACAGAAACGAAAAAGAGAGGAGGCTTCAAGGATCGTTTATTTGCTCTGATACCATAAAGGCAAATATGTTTCGTCTCCTTTACATTTCCGTACTCAGCAAAATATATACAATGTCCTAATCAAAGTCTAAGGCTATAAGTTAGGGTCATGATAGTAGCCCTATGCTAATCACGTCAAATCACATTCTGGTCAAATATATACATGCCTAATATATTGAGATACAAATATATCTAGAATATTCTATGGAGTATGTGCTAACAGTTCACAACAATGATAGGGAGGGACCCAATGTAACATGCATTGTTGTTCCCGTTACCTAATTCTCGCTTCATCCTCCTCGTATATGTCTTTTGGTAGACCTAACCAAATCTCCCTTTTAGGCTTTTACCCCTCATAATCAAGAATGGGTGCACACGGAATGTAGAGTTTGAAACTTGTGAAATATTGTATAGAATGTCTGATTTGAAATATTTAAACTCCTCTTATAAAGAATAATTAGAATACTAGAAAAAGATCGGTTCTTGTGAACCTTCTAGATTATGGTTTTGTCCATGTAAGATTGATAGATGAGCATTTGGTTGGACAAAGTTGATCGATAATTAAACAAAGCTTTGATTTGAATGTGGAATTAACTTAAAAAGTACTATAAATCAAATGTGCCTTTTGCTGAGTCTTCAAATGGGATAGAATATTGAATTTATAATCTACATTATTAAGCAAAAAATTGGTTGGTTGGCAGAAAATATGTTTGAGGATAATGTCAATTGTGATGGGAGTTGTTATGTAAGAAAAAATGGTGCAAGAAAAGATTGCCACTAGTAGAAAAGAAGATGAAAAATGTTAAGAGCTAGGGACATGCCAATAAAAGGTAGACTATGATAACATATAGCATATCTCTAATTGATCGAGGGATTCATATTTATAACATAACATTTTCTGAGTTGTTTGGAATGAAAAGATTAACTACAGTGAAATGTATTTAATTTGGATACCTATCTCGTGCTGATTATGGAAACAATAGTTTGTTTAGAATCAAAAACTTAAGTTCAGTAAAATGAATGTGATGTGTGTATTTTGAATACCTCAAAACGGTACGGGCCTCACTCAAACAAGTGGGCTCCCAATGCGTAAGGGCCCATTCTATTCTATATACTATCCTTGATGTTAATCCTAGGTAAGCCACTTTTACAGATAATATACACTTTCTCTCTTTCTCTCACGGCCAAGGTACTGACCACCACATCGGAGGGTTTTCGCGGGGAACCCTCCCTGCCCCTCTCACGGTGGCTTCTTTTTGCAGATCAATCGACATCAAATATCCAAAATTTACGACGCAACGACGATCCATTCGGTACCCCCGGTGCACCGAATTTTCTGTGTAACATCAGTTGGTTCCGTTGTCGGGTATCGAAACAACAATGCACGGCCATGGAAGATTTTCTACACCATCAGCTTGATATCTCAAGAACAACTTCCATTTTCTGAAAAAAGAGGGGATAAATCTTCACAGTCTCCCCTATTGAAGAACAACAGCAATGGACAACAACAACGACCACAGAAAAAGAGGAAAAAAGGAAAAGGGGAGCATCTGTACCCATCTCACGCTTCATCCTGTTCGCAAGCACCTCCAGATCTCTTCAGATTCGTTGAAATTCCAAATGGGTTCATCAGATTCTTGCTAAGAAGGATCTAAAAAGGAAGAAGGCGAGAAGTCCAGAGATGGGTATGGGTCAAAAGGATGTCATAACAGCCGCCGTCTCACCTGCGCACACGCTGCCATAACATTTAGAGGGGTCCCTAGTACTATTGATGAGCACGGATTAACAAACAAATGCCACCGCAAATTGCGCATTGGCCAGACGATCACAACAACAAAAAAATCACAGCCAACTGATCTTCGACGCGTCGCCAGAAGCGGCTAGAGTGGTCACTGCCTCCTTACGCGTCGGCCACGCAACAGGGAAGTAGATCTGACGCGCCCCACGCGTCATCCTCTTTAGGGAAATTGAAAATGGATCCCTTAAGCTTTAGGAACACTAAAGCAGGCCCCTCTAGTTTTAAAAAGTGAAGTTTGGCCCTTCTAGTTCTGGTAAAATATAATCAGGCCTATCTAGTTCTGGGAAAGTGCAGTCAAGCCTTTCTTTTTCTAAAAAGTGCATTTAGGCCCCTCAAGTTCTAGGGAAGTGCAAGTAGGCCCCTGTAGTTCTAGAAAAGTGTATTCATGCCCCTCCAGTTCAGGGAAATTAGTCAAGACCTTCAAGTTCTGGAAAAGTGCAGTCAGGCCCTCCAGTTCTGAGAAGGTGCAATTAGGCCCATTTATTTCTAAAAAATGGCAATCAGGCCTTTCTACTTGTGAAAAGTTACAAAGTGTGGCCTCCGTTACGTTACCAGGTGGCCTCTTTCCATTTTTGCCCTTCGTATTTACAAATTTTGCTGGGCATGACCTAATTTTTTGTGTGGCAATTATATGCTTAATAAACTTAAGTCAAACTAAAATGACAAATCATTTGTATGCTAATTTGATTGCTCAATATTAGTATAATTTATTAGTAAATCACGCGTTATGACAATAAAAAGAGCGAAAATGCATGCTTGAGTACTTTTAAATTCTGAAGATAAATTATTGTGTCTTGTTATTTTATGAAGCATAATATAACATGCTATTTGACACATTCGATACCATGTGATTTATGCTCCCTTACATGTAACATGCTCCGTGATACAATTCATGCGTATTAATATGATCGCATTTCATACGATTGTTTTGCTCGGACTAAGATAATTATTGTGTGGCCAAATAAATATGAAGCAATGCGATCAATTTGCTCTTGAAATAAATTATACTAATCTATAGTTGTTCACGAGAGGCATGAACATGACTACTTTCTTGTTAGCATAAGTTATTTAAATGCATAGTATTTGCTTAAGTTGTATTCAAAATGATATACACTTGATTTGAAAATGAATGCCCTTTATATTTTGTAGACATGTTATCGATTATTGCAAGGGTCGGTTCGCGACTAGCGAGCCAAGAAGAACCCTCATAAAATAATAGAGTAATAATCATCGCTGAAACGAGCAAATCGAGCAATTAAAAGAACCTCACAGTTCAAGGTTAACAATTAAATAAACCTCGCAAGTTGAGGTCAACATGGAAATAAGTGGATCGAGCAATCAAAGGAACGTCCAAGTTGAGGTCGAATCAAATGCACCCCCAAGTCGGGTCGAATCAAATACACCTCCAAGTCGGGTTCAAATCAAATGCACTTCTAAGTCGGGGTCGAATCAAATGTACCTTTAAGTCGGGGTCGAATCAAATTCACCTCCAAGTCGGCGTCGAATCAAAGGCACCTCCAAGTCGAGGTCAAAACAAACGCACCTCTTAGTCGAGGTCAAAACCAAATGCTCAGTCGAGGTCAAAAAGAAACTTACCTCTCAGCTGAGGTCAAATCAAACGAACCTCTCAATCGAGGTCAAAACAAACGCACCTCTCAGTCGAGGTCAAAACCAAATACACCTCTCAGTCGAAGTTAAAACAAACGTACCTATCAGTCAAGGTCAAAACCAAATGCACTTCTCAGTTGAGGTCAAAACCAAATGCACCTCTAAGTCGAGGTCAAAATCGAACGAACCTCTCAGTCAAGGGCAAACCAAATGCACCTCTCAGTCGAAGTTAAAACCAAACGAACCTCTCAGTTGAGGTCAAATCAAACGAACCTCGTAGTCCGAAGTTAAAATTCAGGACTCGGTTAGCCCGAGAACTAAATGAACCCTGCCATCAAAAGCAATACATCGAAACCTCAGCAAGTCTGAGATGAACACGAGCAAATAGTACTCCTCACCCTCGAGATGAACCTCGAGGAATAAGGAGTGGGGGGTTACTGATGTGTGTATTTTGGACCCCTCAAAACGGTACGGGCCTCACTCAAGCAAGTGGGCTTCCAATGAGTAAGGGCTCATTCTACTATATATACTACCTTTCAGGTTAACCCTAGGTAAGCCACTTTTACAGAGAATATACACTTTCTCTCTTTCTCTCACGGCCAAGGTACTAACGACCACGCCAGAGGCTTTTGGCGGGGAACCCTCCCCGCCCCTTTCACGGTGGCTTCTTTTTGCAGATCAATCGATGTCAGATATCCGAAATTTACGACGCAACGACGATCCATTCGGCACCCCCGGTGCACCAAATTTTCTGTGTAACATCAGAATGTATTCCCCCCATTCCAGGCAAAGAGTCTATCTATTTTGAGATGTTTCACTTAAAAATTCCACTTTCAAAAATTATGCTTACAACACTTCCATAATCTTTCATCTTTACCCTCCACTTGTGTTGTAAGCATCATGGTTGTGCTTAAATATTTTTTGTAATTATAACCAACTCCAATGACACTAATATATCTCTTAATAATTAAAATTTTCAAATGCGGACTCTTTGAATGGAACGAAAAAAGTATCTAACTATTTGGTTGTTATATTGAAACATGAGAAATCATTGCTTATGTGAGTTTGCCATGTTGACGCCTGTTTTGTTAGAGGCCTCCACATTATGTGCAAATAATACAATTTTTGGACTAACCAAAAATTTAAACACCAAACTTTCAGGTCACTTAGAGCATCTCCAATGCCAATGTGAATGTGAAAAAAAATTGGTGCCACCTAGGATTGACATCTTCTTTGAAAAAAAAAAACATTTTCAATGCAAATGTGAAGAAGCCTTGTGAATATAACAAGGCAACAAATTTTTTTCACATTATGGATGAAAATGTGAATTTTTCACATTCTAGTTGATGGTGTGGAGACATCCTAGTAATCATTTTTTAAATTAAAAAATAACTAGATCTCATCTCTCTCTTCACTTTAGTTGTGGAACCCATGCAACATGGGATCAAATTCACATTTGCATTGGAGATGTCTTTTCTAATTGAATGTGAAAGAAAAGATAAAAAATGTCACATTTTATTAAGGGTGTTAATTACCCACAGCCACGTCAGATCAAATCCACTGTTGCATTGGTGATGCTCTTACCAATGAATTAATTTCCATTTTATGCAAAGGTTTTGTTAACTTGTACTCTAAGAACACATGTTAAGGAGCATTTAATAAGGTAGTTAGTGGTGAAAATTTGTGAAAGTATGCACTAATTAAAGTAGTTGATAGGGTGGTTAATGTGAAATTAGGGTGGTTAATGTGAATTTAGGGTGGTTAATGTGAATTTAGGGTGATTAATGTGAAAGTAAATACAAACTACCCTATTAAATGCTACTCCATCCGTTTCAGGCAAAGAGCCCACGTTTGAAAAGTCAATTGGGTAGAACGGAGGGAGTACTTAACATGTGCCCTTAGGGCACAAGTTAATAAAACCCTTACAGGATCAAGGGTAAGCTCTTATGGTACAATATGTAAAATTTTGTCCATTTCATCCATTTTGTTAATGGTAAGCTCGGAGGGTTGTAGCATGGCATTTACTATCTACTCTCTCCATTCCTAAATTATCGTTCGCTTTGACTTTTATTTATCAAACAAGATGTATAACAAAAAATAGTCAAACAGACGATAATTTAGGAATAAAGGGAGTATTTATTAATTTTAATATATTTACAATTCAAAAGTGGAGCGTATTTCCTTTATAAAACTACAAATTAATAAACTTCTAAAAGAGCTTTAAGAAAAAAAGTTAAACAACCAAAAAAATAAAAGAATAAAATATTACCTATTTATTTTCCATTACTTAAGAGAGTTGCTATTCGCACCCCCCAATCCTCCTAGTACACCCCTTTACTAAGAACACCCCCTTTATATTTCAACCCCCTAAAAATCTAAGTACACCCCCATATTTTCCTATTTTAACCCTTTTACATTTTCCTCAAAATCAATCCAAAAATCAACCCCTCCCCTCCTCCCTCCCAACGTCACCTAGGGGTGATCACAGTTCGATTTGGTTCATTTTTCTCAAAAAAAAAATAAAAAATAAAAAATCAGAACCAGACCAATACTTTGGTTCTTAAAAAAATCAAAACTAGAACCAAACCAAGATATTTGAGAACAATACTTTGGTCCGGTTCTAATTGGTTCGATCCTGCACATTTTTCAGTTCTGAGGGGATAAACACTTTCAATTTTTTAAGCTGACAAACAAATAATAAAATTTAATATTTCATACAATGATTAACAAACATTCAATAATGATAAAACGTTGAGAATACAAACAAGCTCACAAAAGAAAAAAAAAAGATATTGACCATTCAACAATTAAAAAAGTTAGAGTCATATATTACAATCTGATTCATGCAATATAAAATGAGAAAAAAAGTAGGTTCAGCAACATTACTAAATATTTTGTATTAGTGTTAGAATATATAAATTATATTTTTAAATATTAATTTATTAATATATATATATATTATACAATTATATTAAATATATATGTAATATATATTGGTTCGTTTCAATTCAGAACCAATCTATAATTTTTAAAATCGAGACCGATCAAATCGATTCTACTAAAAATCAGAATCAAAACCAGAACTAAACCAAAAGTAATTATTTGGTCCACTTTTTTTTGTTCGGTCCGATTCCATTAGTTCAATTCAATTTTAGGAAAAATTTGCTCGCCCTTAGTGTCAAAACCACACCCCCCCCTCTTCGCCCCCCATCTCTCTTCATCTCCCCCATCACTGCTCATCCCCTCCTCCCTCCCGGCATCAACCCGCCCCCCATCTCTCTTCATCTCCCTCATCACTATTCATCATTTCTTTCTCCTGCAAATCTCTCCCACCACTGTTCATCAATCTAAGAAGTTGTCTTCCGTGATTTCAAAGGTGAGTCCCCCCATTCGTCTTCCTTTTACTAGTTATCTTTTTGAGTGACGCTAACCGCAGTTTTCGGCAAAATTACTAACGTATCCTTTTTCTCAATTATTTTTATTTTTTAAAAAAACTAACCTAAAATTACAGTTGCCCCCTATATTTTAAAAATTAATAGTGGCTCCCTTTACTTTTTAATAGTTACAGCTGCCCCCTAGATTTAAAAATTTTATAGTATCCCCCTTAATTTTTAATAATTACAACCGTTCCTAAGCTTACGTTTAGACCCCCTATTTTTATATTATACAACCTCTTCCCTATAAAATAATGCATATAGCGCATTAAGGAGGCTTTGTTTAGCACTTATGATCTTTTCTTTTTCTTTCTCATTTCTTCGACAAATTTATGTTGAACTTCCCCCGTTCTTACTCCTTAAAATCTATACTTACCCTGTATGACCGAACACTCATAATGGTGTTTGACACCACTATGTGTGTTTGACACCCTTTACCGAACAACTTCAGCTCTGTTCGGTGAGAGGATACGGAACAGTCCAAAATACTTTCTTTTTTTTTTTTCAAACCTAAAAAATAAAAAATAAATAGGGACATTTATGTCAAAATTTATAATGACATTTTTATAATAAATAGAGGAGAGTGTACTTAGAGGTAACGGGGGTGCGAATAGCAACTCTCTTACCTAATTGTGTGTAAATATGAGATTTTTGGAGTACTAAAATTACTAGTACAAAAACTTTCAGAACCATCTAATCATGCAATATTGTCAACCTTAAACTTACGTTCTTGCAATTAGTATTCATAACATCTCTACCACTTAATGTCTTACATTGCAACAAGAAGTAGTTTGTTAAAGAAAAAAGAATAAAGCTATGAAAGTGAATTCTGAAATTGGAGTACCAAGTGTCTGAAGCTACTGAATTTTCAGACGTGCTTGATGAGTTGCATCGAGATCAGGCACTGAGCCTAAATTTTGAGAAAAAGAATTGAGAACTCTAAAAACTTTCTTGTATTGGAGCAATATAATTGAGCATGAGATTGAATCTAAAATCAATAACAAGATTGAAAGTTTAAACCCGAAGGGTAGATCTAGCCTGGTGCTGGGGAGTAGTTGAGGAACGAGGTGGCATGAACAGGGTCACTCACTAGCACAAACATCTCGTAAAGTAGCTCCCACAGTCTGCGTAACAGTTCCATTGCATATTCACAGACCTGTTTACTGCTAAATCATCTACAAAATGATCGAACCAACAGTAGAAAACAGAGTGTCACGGTTACAATCCAATGCATTTTGAAAGAACAACAAATCTCAACCAATTTAAGTGGTCTCAGTCTGTGCAACATTATTATCCTTCCTGTACCAAGCGCTTTAAAGAGCTTATAGCTAGAATCGCAACAGGGGTTGAAACATACCGGATTACCAGTCAAAGTCGTAACTTCTAGACAATAGTGATATCTACTATGAATACTTGGCATATACAGTAGGCACAGACTAATTCAACCAAATCTCTCTCCCATTCATCCTCTTTCTCTGTCTATGTGACAAACAAGTGGTAAATGGGTTAATGGTAGCCAAGAGGAGCTGGAGCCTCCCTCAATTCTTTTCCTTGGAAATGAATGTCCTGCAACATCATAAAACACAAAAGAGTACATATATGAGAAGCCACCCTTAAAAGTTGGATACAATCATACAATCACATAACCGAGCTTACGATTGTAAGGTCGAGAACATAAAGTGAAAAAGCACCACGTATATATCAGCATAAGCATATTATATACTGAACCAAAAGTAAATGAAGGGAGGTAACCAATTACACTTACAGAAGCAAAATGGTTGACATCGCGATGGTGAGCTTCATCAGCTCGGATAACAGTTATAACATCCTTTAAGGTAGCGTTTTTGGGCAGTCTCCAATAGTCTATTGCAATAGCAGGAGCTGGGACATCTTCGATTTTGCCATTCTCAATATCTTTCAAATATTCGGTATATGAGTGTATAGCCTCTTCTTCAAGATACCCAACAATTCTATGTGCCAATTTTGGGGATAGCAAGTAAATTACGAAGAAAGCATTGAAGAAGACTCCCTGCACAGTGAGAACCAATAACCTCTCGTACCATTTGGGTTTCACAAGCTCCACCATGGTCATTAGGTGCATCCTCTCATTCTCAGCTTCTTCAAGCAATGCTTTGATCCAACCACCACTTTGCTGGAACTTGCGCAGAGATCTCAAATGCAGCAGCATCCCTCCCACCATACCAGGAACAGCTGCAACTGTTTCCAACATCATTGCACGACACCCATACCTCCTCTGCAACACAAATGTAGGAATTGAATGAATCCAGAACCATAGCTTTGAAGAAAGAATAACTAATAATTTGCAAGGCCATATTTGCAAAAACATCCAGCAAAAAACTCTTCCCATCTAAATACTGGAAAGTCCACATAACTTCAGGTTTGTATATTAAGGAATTAACTTTATGGAAGAAGATGATAGATCATTGAGAAGCTCTCATCAGTTGAAATTCATGTAAGTTAAACAGTTATAAAGACCAATCACGGCTTCAAACTCAAAACTTGGAAGATACTTGAGGCTCAGAGTTGACATTACCAGCCCTGGCTGCAAAAATAGCAGGTATTCGACAATAACGTCCTCCTGATAGTATTAGAACCTTTACCATGATATATAGACAAACATGATCAAACCCCTTAGAAAGGAATAGATTTGCTTTCCTTGATTAAATGTCATTGAAAGAGGTTCCCATTTTCAGATTGAGCAACTAAACCGCAATGATTTTTCACCTCACCCATGCAACCATGGGTAGAATTGAACAAAACAGAGTACAATCATTGTCAAAATATTTAAGGTTGAATAAGGGCAAATATGAGAGATGAGATTTTTTTTTATTTTATAATTTTTTGACTTCCAACCAGGAATTACTTTTTAAATAGAATGGAGTAATAAAGACTTCAATGTTAGCCAAGGCATAAACTGATGGTGTATCTTCTCCACTAACAAACTTTAACTTCAGCAGTTTATCTCAGTTTCCGTCGTGTCTTAATTTTTTGTATCATGATTACATTTACGTTGACACAAGAGAGCTAATACAGCACACATGAAGGTTACTTCAATCACTCCCTTTAATAACTACGTCCAATGCTCCAAATTGTCTCTGCTCAAGGTGAAAGAGTTAAAGTTCTTTTGCTACAAAGAATTATTGTCCAAGGAAATGAGAAGACAAAGCACCAAAGACACATTTTTCAACTCACTGCATATCCACAAATCAAACACTCAAACGTAAAATTCAGCAAAGAAGTATGGGTACAACAAGGTAATTACTGCATCTCAAAAAAACAAATTGCATTCCATGCACCAGCTGTATCTCAGCAAACTGCTTGTATACAAGGCAAGAAATTGCAAAACCATATCTTCTCATAGAATGACAAGGAGTGTTTAATAGATTTGGAGGGGAAAAGAAGGAAAGAAAGATAAAGCATATGGACATTCATAAGAAATATGCATGCTAAGCAAAATCCTCCTGAGAAGATGAGATAAACACAGAGGAAATCATTAACACAATGGCTTATTATATAAAAATTTAATGTTGAATAAAGGCATTGCAGCCATGTAAAGCTTGCCGGTCAAAAA
Organism: Platycodon grandiflorus; assembly: GCA_016624345.1. NCBI lineage: Eukaryota > Viridiplantae > Streptophyta > Magnoliopsida > Asterales > Campanulaceae > Platycodon > Platycodon grandiflorus. Next base: position 10,196,537 of record CM028365.1, on the reverse strand, counting down.
CTCTATCTTTGGTTTTGCTTAATAGAATTACAGCTTTATCTAAAATACTATTTCTTGTTCCATAAAATTAATGGTAAGTCACACATTGAAGTTAGTTCAATACACGCATGCTGATGCAAAGTGTGCAAAAGGCAGGATACTTTCTAAGCCTCAGAAAACCAGACTAGAACACCAGACGCCATAACCCAGTAAAACATCAATCTCAAAACAAACGCAAGCCACAAATATCATAAGTTTTAACTTTATCAGGTATTTAACTATAGGAAAAAGGAAAGACATGTACCTGGAAAAATATATCCGTCGGAATTCTAAGCAGTTTCACCGTCCTGTAAGCAAATTTATCCACAAATGTCTTCGGAACATGGTGCTTACTGAGATCTATCGACAAATTGGACTGGTAAGTGTCCCATGGCTACAAAAAAATTGAAAGTAATTATGAGTTTAAGCAGAAAGGAAACGAAAAAAGGACTATATTCAAACCAAATCGCAAATTATGACTTCAAAAGGAAATAGAAAACACAAGACACTACGCAAAATGAGAAACAAAAGGCACAGACATATAAGCCATACTGTTGCCGTTTTTACATTTCAATATGTCATATGAAAGTGATTTGTGAGTAAAATGACTCCGTACGCTGCAGAGTGCAGACCGATATCAGAAACAGTTTATTGGATTAAATAGTTTAAAATAATGGTGGAAGCGGGAAGTGGGGGTGCAAGTGTGACCAATTAAACACTAAAGATATGAATAAAATGGCTGGCTGCTACTAATCCAGCATACCCAAGCCATGTCCTCGTTGGAAAGTGCTCCCTAATCTATAACTATCAGCTGACTTTTCAACACTCATTCAATCTCTATAACCATTCCGGTGTACATACATAACATAGTAATTTACCTCTCCATAATGATAAAAAGGACCTAATACACACAGCGCGTGTTAAAGACTTAATCAGATCAAATCAACATGAATCCGAGCTCAATGGGTAAATTTGCCCCTGTTGGACCAAAGCAATAAACATGTGCCATCTGTGTATCATAATCTGAAGGTTAGGGTGAGGAACAAACTGGCTCATTGCCAACCTTATCATGCGCTGTCATGCCCAGGGTATTCCTCATTTGTTCACAAGTCTATACTTTTACCTCCCCTCATCATCTTTAAAAACACAAGGATATAACCTATTGGCATAACCTAAATTGATTTGCATTCAAGCATTAATAAGATATCACGAAAATACCACTTACAGACTGCTAAAACTGATAGCGTACATAAAAAAACGGTAAATGACAGCAGAGCAGCCAAATCTGGAAATCAAGTCAGAGATTCAGAGTGCAGAGTTCAGAAATTCAGGACAAGAGAGAGAGAGAGAGAGAGAGAGAGAGAGAAACTTGTTCATTTTCTTCACTTATTTCTAGATCTAATGAGCTCTTAAGGAAACTTTTTTGGAGAATCAATAGAAACTCTAGATTATAATTGTGAAATTTGATTTCACCAAATATACAAAACACAGATTCAAAATAATGGCATCTAGATTTACAATTTAATTAGATTACAGGATCCTCTAACCAAAAAGGATGCCAACTTGATCAGTACTAACAAAATCCAGCCAAAACCTTCCCTCTATAGCACAGACAAAGGCACGTACAGGTTTAAACATTCAGATCATTGCTCTATAAAGTAATTAACATTTACAACAATAAGGCAAACAACAAAAACTATCAATCAACCTTACTATGCACTGTCATTGCCAGGGTCTTTCCTCTCACACCTCTATACTTTTACCTCCCCCATCACCTTTAAATACACAAGGATATAACCTATTGGTGCGTAACTTAATGTACATTCAAGCACTAATAAGATATTAAGGAGTACAGACTACTAAAACTGATAGCCAGTACAACAAAAAATGTTAAATTACATGTGGAGCAGCCAAATCTGAAATCGAGTCAGAGTGCAGCATACAGAAATTAGGGAGATTGTTCCCCAAAAAAAGAAGAAAAAAGTTTCAAAGACAAGATAAAGAAACTTGTTCATTTCGTTCATTTGTTTCTAGATCTCAGAATTTAATGAGCTCTTGGCGAAATTTTATGGAGAATCAATTGAAACTCATGGGATGAGTTATCAAATCAAAATAAATTCCAGATTAGAATTGTGAAATTTAATTTCAACAAACTATACAAAATACAGATTCAAAATTCTCGATTCACCATTTAATAAGACTACACACCATGTGATTCTCTAACCAAAAAGGACACCGACTCGATCAGTAGTCAGTACTAACAACAATAACTGTCGATCAATCAAGGACGTATATGACAAGTCTCAGAGTGCTTAATAGTAGTATTCCAACCATAATTATCAAACAAAAATCACATACTAGAACTCAAAAATCTCAACTAGAAAACATGATCGAATTCAAGTTACCATGAAACAGTTCCAACGCCATTCAGTTCCATCCTCTCTAGTAATCTTCCGCGGCGGAATCCCCCAATAACTCGAAACAATAACATTACCAGCGCCTTCCTTCTTCTCTGCGACAGTGACACCATCTTTATGATCCTTCTCCTTCTCCTCCACCGCAGCACTCGACTTAGCCGTAGTCTCCGGAACGGTGCTCATCATCCTCCTCCACTGTGCTCCGCCAACGAAGAATCCAAGATCCTGTCTCCTCACCAACAGAGTTTCATCAAAAGGTCTAATAGCAGACATGGCAGCAGCCGGAGCCGCCGAGAAGTGTCTGCTGGATGTCCGGCCTGTGATCAGGCATCTCATTGCGGACCTCGCGAGCACCTGACTCATATTTTGATCAATGAAAACAACTAGACTTTGGAGTTGAGAGAATTTTGAACTGTTGAAGTTAGTGGATTTGTTTGTGAATTGAAAACTCGGTTATTGTAGTGAATAGTGAGTTTATTCTAGCCACTTCATAAACGAAGGCGACGAGAAAATGAGAGATTCGGTGTGGCTGTCTACTGTATTAGCGTAGTCTTCGTAGGATATTGATATTTGATGGGTCTTTTGATCGGATCTGGCCCAACCGGATGAGGGTTCAATCATCAGGCGACTGAGGTAAAGTAAGAGATTGGGGTGCAGCTTAATATGCTGGTTGTTATTGCATGGAATAGTTTACGAGAAATGGATTATAGCTGACGGATTGACTTGGGCGCCCGGAGACGGTGCTGCCCTTGTGGTTTGCTCGAAATTACGAATCCTACCTAGCTTTTCCTCCAAGTATACTGGAAATGTTACACTGTTGGTTTGACTATCCGGGTGGCCTAGGAAGGTTACACGCGTAAGGAAGTGACTGGCTGACCTCTCTCAATGAGAGAAAACGGTAATGAAATCAGTTACCAAGAAAGTAATGGGCTCATTGAGCGGTTGACTTTTGAAGTGAAAAATGCTCCAACAAAAATGCATACATAGGTGGACTTTAAAATAATAGTAATGCTATGGATATTTAAAGAGTACTAAATTTTTTGTATTAAATGATGTATCAGTTAATATGTCAGTTGATATGATACATTAATTATGATTGTTAATTTTATTTTTCGTATCACATCAGCTGCCACATTAGTTGACACATCATTTGGTGCAAAAAATTTAGTACTCTTTAGGTACACATAGCATTACTCTTAAAAATAATTGAGCACTTTTTACATTTTTTATCATTATATTTATTTTTTATTTTTATAATAATTTAAAAAATAAAAAGTAAAATAGAAAAAATTGGTAAAATTAAAAAAATAAATTTAAATATCACAAAATCAAATAGCAAGTAAATTATGAAGAAGAGCGGATCTAAAATTGCAAAAAAAAGTGAAGGGCAAAACACACAATCGGGTCACTATACTTTGTGCAATATTGCAATTCGGCCACTTCGGCCACTAATTGTTTGAAAATGTTATTTGGGCCACTGTACTTCAGTTATCTTGCAAGCGAGCTCACCAGAACGTTAATTTTAAATAAAATCTCTATTTTACCCCTGTCTTCGTCCTCATCTCCCTTAATAAAGATAGGGGTAAAATAGGGATTTTATTTAAAATTAACGTGCTTGTGGGCTCACTTGCAAGATAACTGAAGTACAGTGGCCCAAATAACATTTTCAAATAATCAAATTGCAACATTTCCTAAAGTACAGTGACCCGGTTATGTGTTTTGAAGTAAAGTCTCTTAGACCTACAGCTAGAATTTAAAATAATTTAGGCAAAACACACAATCGGGCCACTGTACTTTGGGAAAATTTATAATTCGGCCACTGATTGTTTGAAAATGTTATTTGGGTCACTGTATTTTAGTTATCTTGCAATCAAGCCCATTTTTTGGACGGACGTTAACTGAGTCGTTAAAATAACGTAAAATACCGATTTTACCCATGTCTTCATCATTTCATAACTAATCAACACTTTTAACAATAATGCCATCAGTTAAATACAACATTTTAACAATTATTGCCTTCACTTTCAAATTTTCAGGAAGAAAACGAGGGGGTGATCACCTGTAACGGTGACAGAGCAGACAAAAGTCCATCAAAAGCGGAAGTCGTGGGCCAAACATCAGCAACCACAACGGAATCCTTGTGACCTCGGGGAAGCAACCGCTATAAGATTGAATGTACAAGAAGATCACCAGATCATACACATTGACACCGATGGAATCAACCTCTTCAGCTTAGCGGTGACGGGTCGAAGTCGGAGTGGAGAACGGAGGCGATAATATCGATTATGAGCCTGGCGTGGTCGGGGAGATCCGTGACTCGGAGATAGAGGACGAATTGACGCGGTTAGATGTGGAGTTTGAAGGGACGAGTTTGTCTTTGAGAGAGGTTAGGGTTTGGGTAGCGTCGGGAACATGAGTTTTGTAAGGGGATTAGGCCGTGCTCGAATGGCTCACGACGCGGGTGGATGTATGGTGGCGGTGCTGTGGATTGTGGGGGTGGTGTTGGGGTGGTGAAGGAGGTGGACGGGGTTGAGGATTCGGTGGGGTTCGGTCATGGTTAATTTGAGGGAAGACAGAAATGGAAAGGTGTGTAACAGATCTTGGGTGATCCCCATCCGCCGCCAGTTACGTCGATCCCCCGTTATTGAGCTCCACCGGTTCCCCCTCTGGAATTAGCAACTTCCTACGGCAGAACAGCTCTCCCGCCGAGTTCCTCGCTCAGATCGCTTCCGCCTCTGATGGCTACTTCTCCAACTTCGGAATCCCGGCCAATTACGATTACCTTTCTTCTTCCCCTCTTCATGTCTCCACCTCCGGTAAACCCTCCATAGACCTTGTATTGCGATGAACTCTGTTTGAATTGCCATGAATCTCAAAAGATTTGGGGAAAAGAAAGGGTGAGCGGTAAAATTGGTATTTTACATTATTTTAACGGCTCAGTTAACGTCCGTCCAAAAAATGGGCTTAATTGCAAGATAATTGAAGTACAGTGACCCAAATAACATTTTCAAACAATCAGTGGCCGAATTGCAAATTTTTCCAAAGTACAGTGACCGATTATGTGTTTTGCCAGTAATTTATAAGTGTTTCTTTTGATTGCTAATTAAATTAATTTATTTTGGTACAATAAAATATTTTTTTTAACAACCATGTATTAATGTATTTGTTGGAACTTTTGATACTAGTGAAGTATAACACAATGTCAATGTGTGCGCCTTTTCTTTTTTTCCTTAATACTAGTATTTGTTTATCTTTTTTATTCTTTTGCCTCGAAAAAAATGATCTTACTTTTTTTATTTTATTGTTTTAAAAAAATGGTCTTATTTATTAAAAAAATAGAGTATAACTTTAGTACAGTAAAGAAAATATAAATAAAATAATAATTGTTAAATGATTTTTTTTTTTTTTTTCCTGAAAGGAGGTTGGGGGTGGGGGGCGGGAGGGCGGCGAAGAGACTAGTTGCAGGATCACATCTTATGCAAGTTCAAATGTTAAAGACACGGAAGATATTAGGAACAATGTTGGTGCTCGTGCAATGTACAAATTTAATAAATAAAAGAAATTGTATAAGTTTTTTATAATAAGAGGATTTTCTAAACTTGTTATGAATAATTGAAAATATTTTAATTGAAATACTTTGAACAAAACTAAAATAGGATAAATATTAAAATTTACATATGAATACAAATCAAAATTATTTATAATAATATTTGCTATGTAAAAAATTAAATAACATCTCATTAATAGATAATTTTGTTTTGTTTTTCAAATAATGCGTAAATGAAATATGTCCATTGAAATTTGTTGTAGAAAATGGAACTTAAAAGATGTGCATTAGAAATGAAACAGAAAATGGGACAGTTTAGAAATTTGACAACTTACGGTTGAGTAGTAAGTTACCAAAAGGGGCGGTAAATTGGACAACTTAGGAAGGGTACAGATTAGGCAGGGAAAAATTGAATGTAAAGTTGCAACGTGATAGCAGTGACTTTTCCTTTAGTAGTAGTTATAGATGGATGATTAGAAATGGCAAATGACTGGATGGGCAAGTATAGGCATCACCCATGTGGGCGACGGGCTCGAATGGACCGGTCAAGTGAGTGTTTAATTGATAACATGGACATAAATGGACTAGGACGCCCATTAACAAAAAATATCAAATAGACATAAATTGTACAAAAATTTATTTCAACTACATATATACGTCTCTAAAGTCATACTTCATATGTAGATCGTCAAAAAAAAAATTATAGCACTTTGAATCATATCGATCGGATCAACGAGCAAATAAGTATGCCCAAATACTGTCAGGGTAGTGAACAAAATGACACCCCTAGCAGCCGTCACAAGTGTTAAAGTAGCGAATAAAATGACACCCCTAGCAGCTGTCGCAAGTGTCATTTTACTCGCTATCATGACAATTTTTTAGACATAATTTTTCACTTATTCACCTGATCGAAATGATTTAAAGTGCTATAAATTTTGTTTTAAATGATCTATAAATGAAGTATAACTTTAATTTATATATAACGGTCGTTCCTATTTCTATGGTTTTATAGACACCGACAATTGTCTGGGTGGTTGCCAGAGGTCACCGAACGACGGTTGCCCAAAGGCAGCCGGTGTTCGGACGACAGTAGCTTGAGGTCGTAGTGGTCGGTCGGTAGTAGATTTCTTTAAAATAAATAAATAAATAAATAACATTTCAAAGTTTTTTATGCTCATGGACGTCCTTTTATGCCCATAAATAAAATTAGACTTTTATGACATTAAAAATTTGCTGATGCCCGTACCATTAAATAAGAACAATCTGAGAGACAAATAGACATGAGCACAAATTACCATCACTATGAACGATTAAAGCTATCCCAATCTGTCATCGTCCTCAAGAAAATATATTCGTCACTTTATAAATAATTATGTCAAGCTAATAATTTAATTAGTTAATGACCACTAGCACATACTCCATTCATTCCTAAATTATTGTCTTTTTTTTTTTTTTTGGTCCGTCCAAAAATAATTGTCTTGCTTGAAATTTTTTCTTTTTAGGACATCATTTTTACTATTTTACCCTTACTTTTTTCTCTACTTTAATTATGGGTCATATACACATGGACATTAAAAAAATTACACATTATACCAATTGACGGGATCCTCCCAAATATTCATAATACGTGTCCTCCACATCAGCCTCAGGCTGGTCCTGAGATCCCCATTGGTAGTGGAGGCTCTGGTCTCAGAGCCAAGGTCGTCGGTTAAGCCAGACCTCAGCATAATCCAGTAATGACCAAATGAATTGCGTGAGAATCTCTCATTCATTATGAGAGAGAGAAGATCAATGGAGTAGTGCAAATGGCTCAGGCTCAGCTCATGCATGTCAGCCATCCTTAATGATTACGGAGTACTAACCTAAGAACGACTCCGCATTTAAATCCTAATCAATGCTTTATGCTGCGCCTTAGGTGCGCCTTGAGATCCCCATTGGTAGTGGAATCTCGGGTCTCAAAACGAACGAGGTTGCCCGTCAAAGTCCTCGCCAAGGTCCTCATATGAAGTCTTCAACCGAGGTCGCAGAGATGAGGTCGTCGGTTAAACCAGACCTCGGCATAATTCATTAATGACCTCGCCAACGACGAGGTCGACTCTAGAGCGAGCAGTGTTTATCCTCAGCATAAGTCAACATCAGAATATTAAATGCTTACTGTTTGTCAGTACCTAACCTGGCAAAATCAAGACATTCTCATTAGAAGAAGACATTCCTTTAGCGTGAAGCTTTGGCGGCATTTATTAGCTTCCCATTTTCTCAGGAAGGAAGTTTCTATTTATCAACGTAATCCTGACAACAGCATGGCCTCACTAACGAGCATTCACTTCCCAGTAAGCAAGTGGCTAAATTTATATCATTTTACACGCCACCACCAACTATAAATATCAGGTATCACTTTCATTTATAGTTAAGTGACATTTATTCTGAAACTCACAAGTGCTGTAAAAGCTTGCATTTACTCACTTGCATACAACCCACATTTATTACCCTTCTAGTGATTAAGAGAAGGCAAATTACCAACTATCTTCCATACATTCAATACACTTAAACTGACTCTCACGCCAGAGGGTACTAGTCGGGTCAAACCCCCGACACCCCTGACGGTTGTTTTTCTTGTTAAACAGGTGTAAGCCTAATCACCCTATAACAACTTAGTCCCAACAAAAAGTGTCTTTAGAGAGCTGAGATATCTTGACTGTGAGCTAGTTGCACATGTGGATCCGACGTGGTCACCATATTCATTTTCACGTGATCACCAATATTAATAATCAAGTCAATTATGTTTTTTTAATTTATGTACTGGATCAAACAAAACAATAATTAAGGGACGGAGGGAGTACTATATTATATATATTCTCTGTGCACCTTCGTTGTGGGTTTATATTTTTCTAGTAAGCACTTGAACAAAAAGGAGCAAGCCATTATTGAAAGTCGGAGTGATAAGGTGTCTCTGATTTTGGGGCTGATGCCCTCACATCATTATTCTATTTAGCCTATGTTAACTTTTGACGAAACAGAAATTTATTTAACGTGTCATACAGATAATATAAAGCTTTAGTCAATTTAAAGAAGCAAAAGTACTAATTTGATATTTTTGATTTTTCAAAATTTTCAAATACAGTTTCTTCTTTTTGACGGAGGGAGTACTTAACTATATCACGTAACATTTTAATTGTTACGAGTTAGGATGCCCAACAAATTTATCTTCCTCTAACCTGAAGAATCGAAACTGTGCCGGGAAACCACATTTCATTAGCCTTAGCAACAAAAGGGCTAATAACATTGATAATTGGTTCTTATCTTGCACAGCAGATCTTTGCAGTGCAGAGAGATAATTCAACACCGGACCAAAATCTCAAACTGTTCTATAATAATTGTACTAGACCCAAATTGAACTGTATAATCAGCAAAGTTTTGGCATTAACATTTATACTCCTTTTATTGTTAAATTTGAAAGGTAGTGTAGTTCCACCATTGACTGACTGTACATCTACAAAACCATCTGAAGTTTTCTGATCTAGTCCCAATATCTTCTGATAAGAGAAGAGCCAGAAGGCACAGAAAAGCGAGGATAGAAAAAATATCCTCACACCTCCCACGGAAAACAAGAAAAGATACAAAACTAAGCACCTTTGATCAAGCTACTACTGTTGGAAGCAAGGCTCTCGTAGAAGAGGATGTACCCATGATCTGTGTTGCTAGAGTACTCTTGTGCAGATCCAAAGGAAGTCTGAACGGCAGACTCGTCAATCATCTCCACATTCTCATCGTCAAAGAACAGCCAGTGGTTGTGGCTTTTCACAAGACTGACATAATGACCGTGATTGGGACCACTTCCAACGTGAACCACCACAGCAAATAAAGAGTACTCACAGTCGGCATCTTCCATGGTGTTGGTCAACTTCAACTCTAGAGGAAACACAACACGGTAGGATAACTTCTTGTACCTGCCAAGCTGCTCCATGAACTTGAAACGTTTCAAATGGATAACCAAAATTTTTGGTGGCTTCTTTATCTTCATCCTCTTCTGGGCTTCCTGCAAACTGCATTTGGAGAAGAAACAATAAACCTGCGAGTTACAGTTTCCAACTTTTCCCTTCTTAGTTTCCTATTTGGGAAACATTTTAAAAGAAGTACTTGATTATAATTTGGAATATCATACATTAACATACTATGTTATTAATAATCAAATTATTATATGAATATTTTCAATCCTAAATGAGAACATTACTTTTGTGAATTCAGAGAATAAAAGCAAAAAACTCTTCTGGAGACATAAATAGGTGCTTCAGTAAATATGAATCTACAAGAATGACAGTAACTGCACCGCTGAGTATGCAGATAAGTTCACGTATACACATGCAAAAAACGTTACATGCTCATACACGTACTCAGATGTAATACTCTAACACGCATATGAGAAGAAGAGGAGGGGGGTTGTTTCGAAGGGTTACTTTCTACTTGATGAATAACCTTTCATTCTTTGTTAGCAACCAATTTGATTGTCTAGGGACCTATAATTCTGTAGATCCTAAATGGATATGGTTTCTTAGAGATCCTATAAGATAAAAGTAAAGCTACAATGAAGGAGTTCTGTTGACAGGATCGAGAGTACCCTCTGTTGACCTTTCGATCAGTTCACCATATAACAAGTTTTCTGAAGTGTCTCTCTTATGCATATCCCTATCCTGATCCATGAGAAAACAGAGAGCTCTTGATACCACCAAGAGATCCCTCTCAGCAGCTACACAAACATTCCAGAAGAACTGATCTAAACAGTCTCTTCATTGACAAGAAAAACCCAAAAATAACAGCTAAGCATGTTTCACCTAGGCGCCAACAAAGCCGTCTTCTTGTTTACCAAAATAAATCCAGAACAATTGACCAATTTGAGTATGAGACTTTGGCTTCTTTTCTTTTTTCAATTTTACCATTACACTTGATACCACTTAATACACTAACTGACATAACATACATATTACGTTCTATACTAATGAAATCAAACGAAAACGAACACTATAAACTCAAAATACTAGTACCATAGTAGTTCAACAATTGCAAGATACTTTCTGGTAACAAAATTGTAGGAACACATTTCAAGTCTGAGCAAACAAAATATACACACACGTAAAAAAGGAATGTTATTGGCAAACCAAATCTATATAAGGTATTTACCTGCAGCATTTATCACAGAAGAACTTATCCTCAGCATTTAAGGTCTCAGTGGAACTAAAATTTTTTAGGCAGCTGGTTATTGAACTGTTCTGTTCTATATCAAGGCTCAGATCTAAAAATGTCTCATCCCTTGCCGTCACAGTCTCACACCTTAAGCATCTTGTCTCGTTGGTGAGTATACCCTGCATTTCATAAGCTAGCAGAAGTAAATAAAGCAAGCATCGCCCAAATATCTAACAAAGTCCCAAATCTAAAGGAGCCAGCCTAGTTAAATCCCAACCAGCTACTCTCGGGGAGTAAGAGTTGAAGAACTTATACTGGGCAAAACAGAAAACACAATAGCTGGACTAGTCCCATGCTACTGTTAGTGTTACGGTAGAACCAGGCCATTGGGGAATTGCAACCTATCTCTTGATAGCGAGGTTAAGATAATAAAAATGTAATATTCAAACAACGCAATTAGTGAGTGGTTGAGGTGACAGAACTAGCATTCAACTCACCTGAAAATTTTCATGGACCCAGGTGACCAAAGGCTCCTTCCTTACTCCATTGGCCTGAGCAGTAGTAGGCCCATTTGCAATTTTTCCAGGAGGGGAAGTTTCTAGTGAACCTTTTACTGCACGGGATTCTTTCTCCAGTATGTCAACAAGCTCATTTAACAAGAAGTTCAAAAATTCATGGGCGTCCTATACAGAAACTTGAACATCAGTGGTCTCTCAAATTACAAATAAAATTTGGAAGTAAAAATGAAATGTATTCATTACATGACTGTTTGGGCAGACAATGTGCAGGATAACAAAATGTGCACACACAACTAGTTAAATTTAAAATTTAAAAAAGAAGAAGAAGAAGAAGAGCAAGCACAAGTAGTCAGATTTAGAGATAATCTTGTTAGGGTATACAGTCTCACTAATCAAATATGTATCCTCAATAAGAATTTAGCAGTCATGACCACTAGTTCACGGACAATCAAGAAGTGTACATTAATTTTAAAATGGGTATATACAAAACCAAGCCCCTACATGGAATCAGAAAAAACTGTGCAACCAATCTCCTTGCCAAAATATTGTCTGACATCCATAAGTTAAGAAAGAAGAACCGCACATTGTCAATTTTCCACCAAAAGCCAATGTTCAAGTCATATAAATGTAATTAGAGGAGAAAGATGAATTCAAAACTGAGGAAGCCCGAAGATGGCATAGCCACCTAGGAGGTTAGAGTTAAAACGATAACACAATCACCATGTTTAATACAACAAGCTTAATTTGCTTGAAAGAGACAAAAAGTAAAATAAAAAATCAAAAGGAAAATGCAAAAATGCATACAGGATACAGCCATAGAAAGCAGAGTCAAGTATCATTTCAAGTTTCTTGAGAAAAAGATGGATAACAAAGGTGGAAAGCATAATACAAAACTTGATGCAGTGTGGCATACATATTCATCAAGCACCAACATTGAGAGAGAGAGAGAGAGAGTCGGTGAAATTAACTTAAGCTACTTAACTTTGACCGGGAATTTGAAGCTCAATCAAGGAGACTCCTCAATACTCCATCTACACCACTTACAGAGTTACATTTTGTAAAATGTGAGTGTCCCTGAGGGGTGTGATGTGTGCTGGGTATAATGCTTGACGTGACACATCTATATGAAAGAACCTCAAAAGAGTAAAGGTAGGGGTGGAAGTCAAAAGTGATTAGGTAAAGAGAAAGAGGGCGAAAACTGAGTACTCACTAGCTCCAAATTATCGAATAACGATTAACTATAAAATAAGGTTTATGACCTCTATTTATAATGAGTATAGGATGACAAAGAGAATATTCCAAAATTTTCTGCTAGGTGTCATCATCCTGTTGACCATCCAATAATCATAGGACACGTGTCCCGTATGCGGAGACCAGCTCTCTCTCTCTTCGGTAATCAGGTCAAATGCGTCGCACGTGTATGGTAACATACGTGTACAATGGGTGAGACTTTCTCTTGACCTCAGCCATCAAACCAATAACCCTCGAGGTTTCCAAGAAACGGCTCGACCTTTTGGGGGTTCTAGGCCGGCCGTTACACTTAGAGTAGATCACCCGACAGTATCCTAAGTCGGGTCATGCATGAAGAATGTAAGTGCTAGTGGTAAATTGTTGTCATTTACCTGAGGCATAAAGTTAATTCTTTGAAACCCTAATGTTTGGGAATCCAGGCTCCCTGGCCAGCTCGATCTCATAGGATCAAACAAGAAGTTCTCCTAATGGAGCGTTTGGACCTTTGGCCATCTTACTCACAAAGACTATTAACAAAGTCGGGGTGCGGCCGTAGAAACTTGGGTGTCATTACCCTTAGGCTAAAGCACTCAATCTCGGCCCCCTTTGGGCTATCTCTCATAACCTAGTACGTTCCCGCACACTAGGTCTTAGTTCGGAGAAGAATGGGTGAATACGTGACAATTACCTGAAGTGACGTGGCATAACCCCTACTACACATTTTCTTTTTTACAATGTCCCATTTAAAGTGACGTGTCATAACCCCAACTTTCCTAGATTTTGTTATTATGGTTACTTTTCAAGGGTAACAATGACGTCCTTGATATGCTTGACTTTTGAACTTGGAGTCTCCAAGTTAAACCGAGGGAGTAACTATAACTACCTTCTTCTTATGTGCAATATTACTATTCTTTAGTTCTTTGAAAATCGCTGAAGACAAAAGTGGGAAGGCATTTAGCACTTATGAATATGCATACCTTGGAGCAGGAGTATATGAGGCCAATGGTTCAAAAACAAAAGATATAAGAGTCGAGATTATCTATACATATGGAGTTTCCGATTGGTTGCTCAAGCAATCAAAAATGTATAAGTATATGTATTTGTGTTTAATGCTAACTATGCATAGTATCAAAGCCAACACAAACAAATCTGAAAGTTGAATATATACCTGATGCATGTAGCCACGGAAAAGCTCGTTCTCTTTCTTCACTCTCTGGACAAAGCGCTTGGGAGCAATTACACCTGTTTTCTTCTTCTGTGAACTTATCTATATAATTAAAACAAAACAAAGAGAGAGTAAGCAATCATCTTAAAAAATCAACGAGAAACCATCAAGTTCAATTCACGCACACATGTATGTGAGTGTGAATTTATAGAGAGAGGGAGGGAGGCAAGGAAAAGAGAGGCGTGAGCGCGCACGCACCCGTACACAGAGAGAGAGAGAGAGAGAGAGAGAGAGTGTCAGACTTTTGAATATCCTAATAAGACATCACACTATCTACCCATGTTTGATTAGAATTTCCATTAAAGTGAGATTACATGAGAAGCCAAAATATAGCAAAACAATCTTGCAACTGAGATAATATTTGAGTGCTACTATATCATCCACAGGAAAAGCGGTCAGGGATTCAAGTCTTGACAGAAATAAAGCAAGTAAACTAGTGTAAGAAGATGTGTGCCTTAAATGAAGGCATGACAGGGAGACAGAGTCACCCTGGTACCTCTCAAGTGTACTTCAGCTCAATGCTTTACTTTCACAAGGTTACAGAAGTGTGACAACTGCAATCTTGCAAGCATCTGAGAATTCAGTTTGGCTTAAATGGCTACTAACGCGACAGCAATGGTCCTTTCGGAATGGAATCAGTAAGCAAGTACCTATCCTCATTTTGCAATTCCTCCAACTGAATATGATCTTCACTAGAAAAATTGCCAGTTTCCATCAGTATTTTCTGATTGCTTTTTATCACATGCAGATGATCCCCAAAGTTTAGACCCAATATCCATAAAATAGTTGGTTGGGAGTCTTAATTCTGAGACCCAACTTTATTTAGCAGGAGATACCGATTCATATGTGGTGGCAACTACTCATCAGTGCGTCATTACAATGGAACTCATGCCTCATTGTTTGACAAATAGGAATATATCAGAAAAAGTGATGCTAAATTGCAAACACTAACAACTCTCACAAGTGCAGATTTCTCTTAGAGTAGTTAAGAAGGGCCTAAATTTTAACAGGAATGAATAACCTTAACTTTCAGAAGTCCCAATCAAATCCCACGAGTTAAGAGTAACACCAGGGCGTTAAGTTGAGTTCACAATTCCCATTTTCTGCCCCCTAAATCATGATGATAGCAAACTATACATTTCACATAAATTACATATGGAAGCTCGATTTACATTGTGTCAATTAACAAAGGTTGAATCCTCAAATCCTGGTATCTAGAATGTATGGATAGTCTCACATCATACGATCATAAAAGCACATAAATCCAAGTGTTTGTACTAAGTCCTTGTGGCAGAGTAAGAAAGTAATAACACCAGATGAGGGATTGGCATTACACACTAGGACTACTAAGAGAGAGGGATACAGGAGAATGAAGGCGAACTAGGCTCAGAGGACAGGAAAATTGCGGTAGTATGTGAACAGTGGTCCCTTGTCTCATAAATGTAACAACCAACCTATTTATAGGTGGCTGGGAGAGGCCTCACGTGACTGACCATATGCAGTGTGTAAGTGCAATGGAACTCCCTCACTCGCCAAGTTGTACGATCATGAAAACAAGATCCGCGTGGCCCCCTGGGGGGACCATCCACAATTTACCTACTAAACCTAGCCCAGCCACGTGTAACTTAGTTATTGGTCCACGTGGTAATACGTCATTCTAGCCTCCATTCCACAACCCTATTGTAGTCCTGATTGCAGAAAGGTTATGTTGCACGGGGATGCTTTCCGCAGGTCTGGCTTGCCTTAACTGTCCTTCCAAGGCCGCGATAGGATGAGTGTGGGAAATTGCATGGCACAAGAACCATGGGTCGGGTGCTTGTAGGACGCCTAGTGCGGGTATGTTTCGTAGTGCACGCACCACGGGACACGTGCACAGAATACACAAATCTTTGCTGAATGGCGAGTGCAGGCCCCGGTCCCGCATATCTACTCTACACCAAGCACATTCAATGTGATGATTCAACAATGCATTAATGCAGGAGAGTAAGTAGAGGTGAGACATTAATGCAGGAGCTGTATCTGTGTACTAAATGAAATGATAGATAGGGAAATGTGTATAGTCCCTTGCTCCAGAAATCAAAACCACGGATGAGGTGCATGTCACATTTCTACTCTCGGTAAAAGATTTACAACAAAACCAGTTTTCTATGGTCTTCCATGAAGTTAATCTAAAGCTAATGGCCAAGTAAAAAATGCTGCTAGAAAAAGCCAAAATTAACAACTATTTGTAAACATACTTATACGGGAGAAAAATCCCCGGCTCGGTACACAATGACATGAACTCTTCAAAAAGGGAGCACTATTCCCATCAGACAGAAAAGATGACGGTAATACTCAAAGCATATATTGAGAATCAACCAAATCACTTATAAGAAAATGTAGAAGTTCAAGTGTTATGTCCAAAAGCTTGCCTGATAATACTCCAAAAATGAACCACTTTATCCTACTAGATTTAGTACCTGAGCAAATAGTTCTGCCAAACAGGTAAGGAGATTCTCTTCCACATCTCCTGGATTTTTGCTATTTCCATAATATTTTAGCAGCTGGTCACGAAATGGAACACAGAAATAAAGAGCCTGCAGCCGAAACGGACAAGAACAAATCATCAACATAAAAGTAAGGAAGCATGATCAAAGTCTCCCAGATGAATAACATACAAAATAAACATAGTAATAACACAACTATGTTTTTCCTACCCATACTATCAGTAACACACAGAAAAGAATTAGCTCAGATGAACATCATAAAACAGGAGGTAAAATCTACTGGGATAAAAGGCCATATCCAGGTGCACAAAACTAGTCAACACATAAAATGCAGATGGAATTCAGTAGTGCAGTATAACTTTCTACATAAGTGAGCTCAAAGATTCAGCGAAGGTGAATAGGATAAACATCAATCAAAAGTCAATCCCTTAATTAACCCTAAATTCTGTTCGGACCTAGAAATCAATTAAGCTAAAGCCAATCTATCTAATTCACGCAATCAAACAAGCAGATATGATTTGAAATCACTACCACATACCAGAAACATCAAACCTAAAAGATAAAATCAGAAGACAACCTGCAAGACGCTGTTGCAATAGCAAGTGTTGCCGAAGTTTTCGAGGCCAAAGTATCGTTCGCCTTCGGGAAACTGGTCTCCTAGAGCTTTCTCGAGCTTGGACCCCGTCGCCCCCATGAGACCATCAACCAAATACCAAAACTCCTCAATTTCTCTCTCTCAGTCGTCTATTTCATCAATTCAATTTGCAACTCCAATTTAGGGCTTTTTTTTCCAGAATCAAACAATTCCTCGTTGATTCCTCAATTCTTTCAATAAAGACTGTAACGTGCAACTGGTTAGGGTATTGATTCAAATGAATTTTGAAGGAATGGATAGTTCATCGAGTAAGGGATTGAAGGATAGATGAAAGACTACGGAGTGAGAAATTGCTAGAGGGAATTTGGGGTGTGAGGTAAATTGATAGTATTTTATTTTTTTATCTGAATTTTGTTCTTACTTTGTTGACAGGTCATCTATTTGACTTCCGCCCTGTGGTGTTGCTTCCTGCTTTCAACAACTGTTTTGAGTTTGAATCTTTCTTTTCTTCCCGATTATGTCCTTTTGTTTCAAGTAAGAATAGAATAAAATAACATAGACCTAAAAATGAAACAAAATATATATATATATATACTAAGAAAATATATACCCTTTGAGTTTGATTTCTCAATTAATTTTCAATATAACAAACTGAATGACCTGACATGCCTTAACTAAAAACTTTAGATTATATTTTTATTTTCAATAATACAATTAATTTACGAGATAAGAATAGTAAAATATATACTTATGTTTGAATGAAAGGAATGGTGAATTATAATGATGTTGAATTCATGTTATACTTAATTCTCATATATTTCAATATATATTAATCCATGGCTAGGGTAGTACTGTTTTTTATACAAATATTATTTCTCTATTAAAGATATTTTATTAGTTAGTATCTCGTGGCTATCATGAAAGCGTGAATATATATGATTTTAATTTTTGCACATTAAGATCTAAGATTGTATTTTTATTGCAATTGAGAGTCAAAAGGGAATTTTTGTTAACTTTTAGATAGAAAGTCGCCATGTTTATTTTTTTATCTTTTAACACTCGATTATTAAGAATATTTTTCATCCATTATGAAAAATATATCAAGAACATGTCAACCACGAAAACAGCACCACAAAAATGTGTGTAAATGGATCACAACAAATTTCCGTTTATAAGTTAATGGAAACACCCCATTTTAATTCTCAATTGCAACAAAAATACAAACTTACACTACAATATGCAAAAATTGAAACTATAGACCTTTAAGTGCGACAGTGAACAAGTACAATTAACCCTTATTCTAAAGAAAATTAAACTTAAAGCGCCTTTCAATAAAAAGAAAGACAAAAGGGAGGGGAGATATAATCTTTATAGGTTATCTTAAGATGGTAGGGATATGGCAAGTTACTTTTAGATGGCAAATATGAAGGCTCAAAATGAAAATAAAATTTATATTATACGGTTATACCTAATATTAGTATCTATTTTTATTTTATTTTCGTAATCCTAATATGAGTAAACTTTTGGTACAATGTTAGTGAAATTTTTTTTCCTTCACGAACATCATAAAACCTTGTTCGATTTGATATACTCCCTCCGTCTCAGGCAAAGAGTTCACTTTTTACTTTTTTAAGTCAACTTAATTAAAGTTTGATCGAAAATTTACATAGATATATTTATTTTTACAAAGTTATGAAAGTTGTAATTTATAATATTCTTAATATAGTTTATGATAATAAAATTTTATTTCCTAGAATAGACTCTTTGCCTAGAATAGAGGGAGTATAACATAAGGGGAAGGCGTACACATTTGTTTCCTTGTTAGACACTATTACATATAACCTGAAGTTTTTAAATGAAATTTTGATTTTTGATCCTCAATTGCTTGAGTTTTTATTTTGAGTCATTTGGTTGGTCGATAAACAAAGCAGATCTTAAAGGCGTTAGTATACTTTTTCTAAATCTAAAAAGTACATAAAATGTCAATTAGTACAATATCTAATATATATCAACTGAATTTAAAATCACTTCATTCATTAGTGATGTATCTTTGGGTGTTTGTGTAAACTTTTTTCTAACAATGATAATCAACCAAAAATAAACTCTCTTAATATCAATTTTGCTATGTATGCAAAAGTGATAGTAAAAAGTCTCGTACCTTTACTAACAACCTTTTTACAAAGAAATGTTAATGATGATATTGGAGTTATCCACAATTTATATACACCACATCTCTATTCGTTCCAAAATGAAATTTTACTGTCCAAAAATGAGTGTTCATGCTTGTATAATTTTACTAAATTTAATTTTGTTAACTATTATATCATAGTGTTCACTTGCAATGATATAGAAGTTCAAATCTTCTATCCCACTTTTGTGTACCCATCTATGTCCCAAAACTATAGTGGTGTCATGTGTCCTCTATAATTAAATGAGTTAACGTCAAAACTTGCCATTAAGGATAAATCTAGGGGAAATAAAAAAGAAAAAAATGTTTGTCTAGCAATTTGCATCGTCTTATGCTTAAAAGCACAAACTCTCTCTGTCTCTCTCTCTCTATTATATATGTATATGCTCACGCACACACGGAAACAATATAGTGTGCAAAGATGATATATGAACAACGATGGATCAATCGAGAAGGAATAACCCAAATGACTTCCATGCTTTTGATTCCAATTTATTATGAGGATGCACCTTGATTTCCCTCTCCTCCCTCCAAATAACCCAAATAATAATAGCTTCACGAATGTGAACGAAAATACTATATTTGATACGTATATTGGAAGGTGATCACACCAAAAATGATATTGGTGACCACGTCAGATTCATGTAAATAGCTAATCTTCGGTCAGGATGTCTCGGCTCTCAAGGCACCTCGTGTCGGGACTTGACTATCGGGAGTGAGCTGAACCTTCAACTGTTTACAATGAAAACATCGTTAGGGGTTGTCAGGGGGTTTACCCGACTTATGCCCTCCGGTGTAAGAGTCAGTACCGGAGTAAATGTGAAAAAGGTAGTTTGCGTTTAGTGCAAACCGACCTCGCTAAAGGTGGCGTGTAGAGGAGTATGAATTTAGCCACCTGAATGCTTGGGAGTTAATGCTCATTAATGAACTCATGTCTTTTGTCAACCCAAAGAGATAGAATATAAACTTCTTTATTGGAAAGAGAAGAAGCTCATAAATGCAGGCGTAACTTCTCTTGGAAGGAATGTCATTATCCAATGCGAATGTCTTGCTTCATCCAGACTTAATGTTGGCATTTAAGTAGACATTAAAATTTAATGATTAAATGCTTGACGTTGACGTCTGTCGAGGATGAGAATGCTTGCTGCCGAGGTGATTCCCGTCTTTGACGAGGAAGTCAATAAGATTGATCGAGATATGCCTGCTGCCTAAGACCTCGACTAATAACCTCAGCGGGGAACTTTCCCAGAATCTCTGGCTACGAGCTTGGCTGAGGACCTTAGCCACTCCGAGGTCCGGGCTGTAATTGCCATCGTGGATTTCAGGACCCACCTAGGGCTGTTTGGGATGACACGTGGAAGGGGTATTTGGGAAGATCCCATCAAAAGGGCTGTATTGCTAAGATCAGACCGATTAGGGGGGTTCAAATTGGAAGGGTTGGGACTTCTGTTGAAGAATGAAAGAATTTGCTTAATACCGACCCAACTGCTTGTCTTTTTTCCTTTTAACCAAAAAAATAAACGGGAAATTGCTGGCCGGTCTACTTTCTCAAGTTTTTAACCGCTCCAGTACACGTTTTTTTTTTTTTTATTTTTTATAATCAGCGAAGGACACTTTGATAATATTGTTCCTTAAATGCCCCGCAATAACATATACAGTAGCTTCTTCCTAAAATTTCTCCGGTGAATCTTCTTTTCTCCTTAAAATTTCTTCAGTAAATCTTCTCGATAACTTCTTCCTAAAATTTCTCCGGTAAATCTTCCTTTCTTCCTAAAATTTCTCTGATGAATCTCTGTTTACATTCCAATAGCTCGTAGCGAAGAAAGTTGATTTTCGTGAATATAAGAGGTGATCAATTGCCGGGAATCAAGGCTATTTAACTTGGGAGATAAATGTGAAGAAACAGAGTGAGAGAAAAATCAAAATCGATGCATCCTGATGCATAAACTGATGCATCGCGATGCATGATTTTGAATTATGTTTCCATCGCGATACTTGATTTTGAATTATGTTTACATCGCGATACATGATTTTTGAATTGTGATGCATGAAACTTCTTCCTAAAATTTCTCCGATGAATCTTCCTTTCCACTCCAATAGCTTGTAGCGATATAAGATAGCTTCTTCCGAAAATTTCTTAGATAAATTTTTCTTCCTAAAATTTTTCTAGTGAATCTTCCTTTTCATTTCAATCCAATAGCTTATAGCGAAGAAAGTCGATTTTCATGGATATACGAGGTGATCAACTCTTTGTAGATATCTTCTTCCTAAAAATTTCTCTGGTGAATCTTACTTTTTAAAATTTCTCTAGTAAATCTACCTTTTCATTCCAATGGCTTATAGCGAAGAAAGTTAATTTTCTGGATTCTGAATTGCGATGCATGATTTTTAATTGTGATGCATAAACTATGATGCATCCCAATACACAAATAGATCGCCCTGAAGTTTACCCAAGTAAATGGATGCATCGCAATGTAGAAACTATGCATCCCAATGCATCGACTTTTGAATCGCGATGCAGCGTGTATCTGATCAAATTTTATTAATAGCATTTTCGTCATTTCGCCCTAAAAGTGTCTTTTTCCGGTTTTAAAAAAAAGAATGGTGGACTGAAGCGATTACAAATGTCTAAAAAGGGACTGACATGTAATTCATCCAAAAATAAAAATAAATACTAATAACTATTTTTTAATTTTTTTGAGTTACACCCTTGAGAAATTCTGAAATAATTAGAGGCACATCCCTATAGGCGCCCTCGTTAACCCCCACGAGTAATAAGTGTCTTAACTTGTTAGGTATGTTCAATTTAATGTAGAAGACATCATACACTAGCTTAAGTTTTACTAACACACTTTATTGTTAAAAGATCTTTTTCTACATTACACAATTCTTTTGTAATTTTTGAAAATGAAAATAAAAAGCAGTCCAAAAATTGCTAGATGAGCCTCTCGCAACAAAACAGAGGTATCTGCAAGACTGCAACTAAATCCAGAGAGAAATTAAATAATCCTTCCATCCAAATTTAGTGAGAAATTACTTCTCCAAACCTGTGTAATTTTTTACTATCTCAAAACAAATAAATTAAATGGCAATTTATAAATCAGCTAAAAATTGACTCAAAAAGTCAAAACATGCCAATTGGACGAAGAGAGTGTTCGCCATTTTGCTGAGGCCAATCTCACCTTCGTCTGGTACCAATATAATTATAATACTCTTGCTGTAAGGCTATGTTTGGCTACTTAAAGTCATGCTTTGTAATTGAAACTGGATGAATAATTTAAGCTCAACGGAATTCAAATTGTTCTTCCAATTTCAATTTCAAGCTATGACATTGTGGTTCCCAAATAGACTCTAAGATTCAAATTCTAGTCAGAGGAAAAGCCAATTACAAAATACTCCCTTCGTTCTACCAAAGAGTCCATATTTAAAAAAGTAGTAATAATTAAGGTATACATAACTAATATTGAAATTAGTCATAATTACAAAAGTATTTAAGTATGGCCAAGATGTTTGTTACATAAATAGAGGATAAAGTTGAAAGGTTTATGGAGATTATTGGCATATTTTTTTAAAGTAAACTCTTTATGTGGAACATCCCAAAATAGTATAGTAGACTCTTTTACTTGGAACAGAGGGAGTAATATAGTACTATTCTCTCCATCTCGGAGAAAAGAAAAGGAGCACTTTGCAGTTTCATTCAATGTCGGCTCTTTATTTTTACTTGTACCAAGAAAAATTAAAATTGAAGTATCAAGTCTTGGTCAAAAACTCACAATGCAATGCAGAGCAAAGCACCAGTTGATCGTCATATTTACCATACATGGCTTTCAAGATGATACTAGAGCAATGTAAAATCTAAGGAAACGGTAAATTAATTGACGCTGAATTGCGTGAGTAGAAAGGAAATGGACATCCCAAAATAGGCTGCCGAAGTGACCCCTGAAGACCGAGTCAAAGTCTACACCAGTGACAGTGTGTAAATGGACCAGTACCATGCCTGAGCTTGACCAAGGCAAGTGGAGTGTCAAATAATTAGAATGATTTGAAGTCCAATCAAAACATCAGTTTGATTCATGGGTTACATGGAAAAACTGTAATGGCTATCGCGAAGCAAAAGTAAACAAAAAGCAGACCATTCCATACAAGAAATTTTTATTTTATTTTATTTTTTTGATACAAACAAAGCGATTTATAAACATAAGCAACAAAGATTACAAAACCATAGAATCAGGACCATACAGAAACTACAACCAAACCAAAACTCTCAAACCACAGATAATTAAAAAAAAATTGAAGGAAAGCCCTGCGGTTTTGTCTAAACAATGGAATAAAGTGACACAGTCCTCTACCAAGTGGCCTAAGTAATGGAAGCTACGATTCCACCTTTTCAAAAACAACAAGCCATATCTTCATTACCATGGTTATTGGATAAACATGTACATCATATTTCTTCAAGAAGGATCATATAATGGCGTAAGGCACAGAAAGGATGTACATGAGAGAGAGAGAGAGAGAGAGAGAGAGAGAGAGAGAGAGAGAGAGAGAGAGAGAGAGAGAGATCACCAATATGAAATCTAGGTGCTACAATAGCTTGTGCAAACACAGAGTCCCCAAGCAAATCCTCCATTAATTATGAAAGGTCATCAGTTGATTGGGTGATATTGATCTGATACACGTCTTGGTGGAAGCTTCCTGAGAATGAAAAGCACCATTGCAGATGGGAATACCTCTACTATCTGCATAAAGAAACCAGAGTAGTAAGATGACTAGATCCAGAAGAAAATGACACACTGTAAGTTTTTCGATTAATACTATGACAAACAACCAGAAGACATGGGCTTGACAAGAAACAACCACACTGCTTTCATTGAAAGCTGATATACTCGTACGAAGAGTGGGAGTCCTTTATACTACGTCGCCCTTATTTTATATTCGACATAAGGCTTCAAAATGCTTCCAAGCTCAATAATAGCAAGGAAAAAAGAATAATTAGAAACATAAAGTTAGGTGTCAAACCAGAAATGACTTGGATCAAAACATAAAACTTCCAGAATTACCATGTAATAGGCAAGATTGAGGATGGGATGATCCATGACATCGACATCGGCATCCTTGTCAAAGGCTGAGAGCGCTACCTATCAGGAAAAAAAAATCTGGTTATTCATGAAAACAAAGTAAGAAAACTCGAAGTAGATAATTTGTGTAAATGCGTTTCAAAATCGGAAGAAACTCACCATAAAGCATCTTACTAAGAAGCAAGTGCAGCAAACTCCTGTTACAAACCCAACCTGGCATATTTTGAACAGCCAGAAATTAATTTATATACCCCGAAAAATGACTGTAATCCCAAGATAGTAAATTGTACAAACCTCATGCAGTTTATTTTGACGACCTCTAGATTCAATGGGGAAGCGTTGTAACATGATAAACAACCTAAAGGAGAAATCAACACGCATAATGAACGAACGAAAGAAAACACCTATGACAAAAAGAAATTGATTGCATTGAGAAAAGCCATTACCTTCCACCATATATCATGAAACCTAATGCGGCGCAAAATGAAATGACTGCAAAAACAATAAATCAAATACTTTACAGATCACATCATCATGATAAAACCGCTTGTGAATAATTCACTCTCAACCTTCAGAGGCATTACCATTAATTTGTATAAACATCGAGATATTTTGGAGTAAAAACTTTGGCTTCATGCAACTAAAATAGTTCTAAGAATTTATGACCTGCAAAGAAGAGTTTAGCAACTTCAATCGCCACATAACTCTTGCTGAATCTCATGTAAACCCAAATGCATATCTGCAACAAAAACATAATAAACACAAACAATTGGAACATATATGGTCAAAAAAGTTTGAATTCCATCTAGATTTCAAGGACTTGCAAATTTGCAATGTTTCGATTACCTGAGTGAAATATACAAAGGCATTGACTATTAAGTAAGTAGGTCTTAGTTTATTAATGGGAAGGCTTCTTGCCTAAAAAGTAAAAAACGAAAATTTATTAGTATAGGTAAGTACAATAATAACTTGTACTGGAACGAACAGGTATGTTCAAGAAAATGTCAACCCGGGGCTGGAAGTACCTGATGGTATATTTCGGCCCAAAACAGAACGAGCAATGTATATGTCGAGAAAAATAAAAGACCAGGAAGATCGAGAAGTATCATTTCCAGAACCTGTAGACACCATTTTACTAAATCATGCATCACACACTCCCTAAATAAAATATTTGTTGGAAATGAAGAAAGTTATCTTACTTTTGGTCTCAGATAAAACATGCTTTTATAAAGTCCAAATTGGATAGCCCGTACTGTCAAAAGCAAATTGATTTTACAGGCATCAGATAGAATTCAAGGAAACTAGATCATGCAGAAATGTAAAACACAACCGGCAACCTTACTTCCATTAACAACAAAATTCATCAAGTGGAAAATCTTTTGTGTTGTCCAGCCATATTCTGGTACTCTCAGTTGAATTCGAATTAGTTGCACCTGGAGAAATTAAAGACAAGCAAGCAATTTAAAAAGCAAATCAGCACTATTAATTCATTTTCTACTTCTTCCAACCATGTTATTTTGTGATTGCAAATCCAGCGTACAAATTCACATATGTCATACATTTATCTTACAACTCAAGATTTTAGATGAATTTACAACTTGATAGTTGATAGCCTTACTACTACGTAACAGCCACTTAAGCAGTGGTGGAACCAGAACTTACAGTTAGGGGGGGTGGGGGCATAGTAAAAATACAAAGTTAAATAATTGGTAACAAGAAGTTCATCAAGATGTACTTAACTAATGACTAAGAAATTACACAAAAAAATTTTATTCGTTTTTACTATGAATTTAAAACAAAATTCGTTAAATAATTTTACAATATGAGTTTAGAGATGTTGAAAAATATTTAATGGTGAAAATCATATTTCTTTTAGGGGACCAAACAAGAAATGATAAAGGATATTACATGATATTCCTCAAATATCAAGGACTTTTTTGGACAACTTTGAATGTTTGGGGGGAGGGGGGGCCATGGCCCCCTTGGACCATGCCTTAGGTCCACCCCTGCACTTGAAGCAATCTTCAGATGGAATAGTTTAATTCCTCAGAGTGATTTTCAAAAGAAACCATATGCCATACATTTCCATCAAAATAAATTGAACCTAAAATCGTTAAACCCCGATATCTTTTTGGATAGCTCTACTGCAACGAAGCACAAGCGGCCTTTGTCAAACAAGTTACTGCAGTTAACAACCGTAACCACTACGTTAACAAATGCACAATTAGGCCAAAGTGGACCGGGTTCCTCTCCGGTTCTCCTTAGGACTAGTCCCTCAAGTCGAGGACAAGACCTCAAGTCCTCCACTCAAATGGTGACAACATGTCAATGAAGCCTTATCCAACGTGGGAAAAAAAAATTATAATAATAATACAAAAGAACACACTTAATTAAGGGAAATTTTTACTTTTCACATTAAAATACCTCGTTTCAGAACAGAGAGTCCACGTTCGAAAATTCTACTAATTAAAGAATAAATTAGTATACTTGGAGTTAGTTATGGTTAAAAAAATGTTTGAGCATACACAACATACTTATGTCACATGTGGAAGGTAAAGTTGTACTCTTATGACATAATTTTTTAAAGTGAACTCTTCAAGTAAAAAATTCAAAATAGAATAGTGAATTTTTAACATGGAGGAGTACATACTTTCCGTAGCAAAATGTTAACTTTCTAAAAGGAACATAACTTACTTTTCATAAATGTGTTCCTTCTTTTTCCGGGTCTTTGTAGACTATTGGATGAGTCTCATTGATGTGTTAGCGCAATCTAAGCCAACAATTTGTCAGATTGGTCCTATGGAGGAATGGAGAGGTTTCGTTCCGTCAAAAGCTATCTCCACTTTGACAAATAGGGTCATCCTTCTTTATATCTTTAACTTGAACGTTCCACCCAAATCAAGGACAGTGAAACAAGTTAAAGTTGACTTTGAAGGATCTTAGTTAGACGACCTATGACTTATTAATGGGTTCGACAAGTTCATTTATTCATACGAACACACTTGTCAGCTCTTATCATTCAAAATAGGACTCAACCAATGCCAATTGGAGTACCCTAGCAATCTAGCATTACTAATTTTGGACATACATACATAACCTTGAATGGCCATAAATATTGAAAAAATTGTAACCCCCAAATTAATTCGTTAGACTTTAACTAAACTATTCATTGACCCGTACTGAAGATGAAATCAATCATTCTTATTTGAACAGTTATCAGTTTTGCCATCTGAGGCTATGAATTGAAATGCCAATAGCATAATTTCAATACCGAAAACGATAGAGATTCCAACTTCTTTTTATCCCACACTGCGATTGAAGTATAAGTGATTGATTAATCTGTGACCCAATGGTTAAAGACACTGTTGTTTACAACTAAAACGATTGATAGCTAACTAATCACGTGTTATAGGTTGAGAGAAAAAGTTTGAATTACTCTTTTTTTCAATAGTGAGATCACGAAGTAGGACTAGTGATCTGTCGCGATCAAGTTCGAGTCTAATGAGCTGAAAACGAAAAAAAGGGAAATACTATATGAATATGATATAAATACCAGGGCGACAATGGAGACGATTGCATAGGAAGCACAGAGAGCATAGAAAACGCCGTGTTCCAATTGTTTTGACTCCGCCGTTGCGTTCCACCATTGAAATACGTCTAAGCTCCTCTCTCCTCTTCCTCCTCCACTACTGAAGTTACTAGAGAAGTCTTCAAACATGAAGCTCTTCGTTCTCAGAAGGGACGCCATTGATGATGCTGATGAATGAATTGGATCGATCGAGCGCTGAGCGCAGCTGAAAGGGGAATATATTTTTCCGTGAGAGAGAAACGTTGTGAGACAGTGAGAGAGGGTTCGGTGACACGTGGTGAGGTGTTTTGTCTACACGTAGTTAAAGAAAGATGTATCACGTGTCAGTGTACCACAGCTGACTGACTTCACTGCTTCATGTTCATGGGCAGAATTTAGACTATTACTGACAATTCTTCGTGGCTGTATTTGCGATTTTTATTTTATTTTTAAAATTATATACGAATAAGTTTTTTTGTATATTTTTTTTCTTCTTTTCAGTCTCTAGATTGCCATCTCTCTCTCACCCGGTTCCTTTTTTTTTTTCCTCCTATTTTCTAAGGTCCTTTTTTATAAACCTTACCGTAACCTTTAATATAATTATTTAATATCTTGAATGACTACAATTAATACTATACGATATTTTTATTGTGCCTATGGTATATGGCTTCAACAATTAAATCTAGGGCAAACTACACAAATGGTCCATGTAGTTTTAATATTTTTTGCAATTCGTCCCTGTACAAAATTTTTTTTGCTAGTCATCCTTGTACCAACCAATTGAACGCAATTGGTCCCTCCGTCTAGTTCCGTTAAATTTTTTCCGTTAAGTCTTGACATGTGCATTGCACGTGCATTTTGAACAGGGTAAAATAGTCATTTTGCTTTTAAAAGTACAGGGACCAATTGTGAAATTGTAAAATTGACTCTCTTTCTTCAGACCATTTTTACTCTCTCTCTCCTCTACTCTCTCTCTCCTCTACTGCAAATGTTGCCACCTCCATTTTTACTCTCTCTCTCTCCTCCTCTCTCTACTTACAAGTGGTCAAAATGGTCAAACCTGCGAATTTCTAAAGCCCTAAACCCTCTTTCACATACCCATCTTCTTCTCCTGGGACGGCGAGAATGCGAATCTTCGTGGAGCCTCTCGGTCTCCTCCAAATCAGATCGTCGAGTTTCTTCACATCCTCTTCGGTCGCCGGAGAAATCGTCGGAAGCCGCAGGAGATCTCGGGGTATTGGTGAGGAATTTGGCGAGGAGGAGACGAAGAGGAAGAGAACGGCGACGAGGAAGAGCGGGAATGGAGATCTTGTTCGGGATTGGCCATCGCCATGGGAGAATAATGCCTTCTGCCATTTGCAAGCGTATATAGTAGAGATGGCTTTCCTAAGAGCCAGCACTGATACTAAAGTGTTTACAACAATGGCTCCACCGCGTTCAAATTCTCTATTGATATAATTTCTTTTCTTGTAAAAATATCTTGTTTTGAGTATGATATATATTTTTTTGTATGCCAAGGTCTTGATTGCATATTTGTGTAAATGTCTGATTGTTTATTGAAGTCATTCGTTGGCACTTGGTATCCTGGAGCGAGTATGGGGTAATAAACCTCTGTTCTTGCCTTTTGAGAGACAGACTGAAATAATTGGGAGAGAGAGAAGGTAGGGTGGCTACCCATTTCAGGCGCGGGCAACTCACATTCTTTTCTTCTGATTCATTCATTTTATTTCCCCAACCTTTTCTCGCTATTACTACTTGTACAGTAGGTTGGTGGAGTATCTTTTATCTTGAACTTGGAACCCCGCGTCCAAATCCGCTGTCTCTCTCCTTGTCTCTCACTCTCTTCAAAGCTCTCTCTTTCATTTCTGATGAATCACACATCTACAAGAGAAGATCGTATGAATCTTTAATTTTGTTTACGGATTATTTTTTTGATTCAATTTTTGACAAGAGAGAGAGAGAGAGAGAGAGAGAGGTTTTGAAGGAGGTGATATCTGGTAGAGTTGATTGATTAGTCTAATGGCGGCGTACAGGGCCGACGATGACTACGATTACCTCTTCAAGGTGGTTCTCATCGGTGACTCCGGTGTCGGCAAATCCAATCTCTTGTCGAGGTTCACCAAGAACGAATTTAGTCTCGAATCTAAGTCCACTATTGGTGTTGCATTCGCCACCAGGAGTATCCGCGTCGATGTTAAGATCGTCAAGGCTCAGATTTGGGATACCGCTGGCCAAGAGAGGTTTCCTTCTCTCTCTCTCTCTCTCTATATATATATATATATATATATATATATATATTGTGTGTGTGTGTGTGTGATTCTAGGGTTTGCAACTTTTTTTGTTTGGGGGATATGCATTTTCAGTTCATTCATAAAATGGAAACATACTTGAATTGCATAATAGAAATCTGATGGTCTGAACAGTGATGGGTGGCGGTGGGTTGAGAAGAAGATGAACAGTAATGGGTGGTGGTGGGTTGATTTTCTTTGACTTTAATCATTTCAGAATTGGTCCCTGTACTTTTTAAGATGAAATGACTATTTTACCCATTCATAAATGCACGTGTGTGGCACGTGGGCGCACTTAACGGCAGAAAATTAACAGAGTTTAACGGAAGGACCATTTGGGTAAAATGTCTCGGTACAAGGACCATTTGCGAGGTGTAAGGACCAATTGCAAAAAACACTAAAACTACAAGGACCATTTGTGTAGTTTGCCCTTAAATCTATATGATGTCTTTGGTGTTTTCTGAGAGTAGTGAAGTACCAGGGTGGCTATGATGTAGTGGTGTGTGGCTTATGCCTATGGTGTAGGACTTGAACACTAAACCTCCCCGCTTTGAGAGTATTAAACCTCTAAGAGTAGTAAAGTACTAGGGTGGCTATGGTGTAGTAGTGCGGCTAGAACAAATTGTTTAAACATCTGACCTCTCCACTCTGAGAGCAGTGAAGTACCATGGCGTGGTTATGGTGTAGGGCTTGTTCGGAGCCTCTGGTGAGGCTTGAATACCTGACATTTTTAAGTATCAGGGTGTCGTCTGTGGTGAGACTTGAATACTTGACCTCTCCGTTAAGAGAAGTGAGCAGTATCAATTGAACTAGAGCTCGTTGGTAAACATGAATCACTCAATAACAAAATAATTCAAATAAAAAGTAGTAAATTCAAAGTATAATCTATTAGTATAACATTCGTCGAAAATTCATATTCAAATAAAGGTTCAAAAGGGGAGAGGAGAGAGAGAGATAGATAGAGAATTCATATTCAAATATATTCACTCTCCTGTTTTTTGGTTAACGATTTGATAAAGGTAGGAGATTCATAGTTTCATTCAAATATATTTGATAAGTTCTGCTTGAAGAGAGAGAGAGAGAGAGAGAGAGAGAGAGAGAGAGAGAGAGACAAAATGGACATAAAACTTGGATGCAACGTTATGCAATATTAACCGGGAGAAGTGTAAACTGAAAACACTTCACATTCCTGGATGATTGGTACTTTTAATTCAATGAGAGAAGTTACGTCTTCAAACTTGCGTGCAAAGAAATTAGTGTGAAGAGTAGATAAGTAAATCCTCCACTAGAGAATGAAAAAGGACTATATTAACAGTTGTAGAAATTTGTATTAGTTAGGAGAATTATTTACGTACAATTATTAGTATCTTTTAATTGATATTATTATCATATATTATTGCCTTAGTAACTGTTTTTATGAAAACCGAATAGACTCTTTGTGTTAAGGTATGCTATTAGAAGAAGTTCTTCTCCATTTCATTTTAAAGAAGGCTATAGCAAGTAGTATTAGGGGTATATACATATAGTTATACCTCTCTATGTATTAACTATTAATTAGTAGTTTTAATTAAGGTATAAATGGGATTGTATTTGCTAAATATTAGTAGAAGACTACTTGGTATTCTATATTTTTCCTTAATTATTTGAAGTATACATTGGTAAAAGAAAAGTCCTAGGACAATTACTTTTGGTCATTGTGCATTATCTATTAGAAGAGAGTTTCATTTTGTGTAATTAGAGCATAGCTATAGGTATTAAACGTAATTGTTACTCATAATAATTGTTAATACCCCAAATAATAATTCATATCTATAGGTAGGAGTATATTAGTATAGATAACATATATTATTAATTAATAGAAGAACCCATTAGTTTTTGTCATAATTATAGTTAATAGCTAATATGTGAACCGTTGCCAAAAAAGAAGGTGAGAAGGTGAATCCTACTTGGCAGCCTCATGATCCAACTTTAACAAAGAGGATGTGATGTTTCAGAAGTTTGGGTGAACTTGGATACGCTATAGCAACAAGGTATCAGAAGATTGTACAGTGTTTCTCAATAAGCCAGTTTTGCACCACATTCTTGCCATTACGGTCTAGTCTTGCAGGGTACCAACCCCCATCTGAGTATATTAGTATTCGGCGCTACTCACTTCATTAAGCTGCAGCTGCCTGACGATTGTCCGATGCCTAGGGTGTATATAGGTTGGGAGTTAGTTTGTGATCCCAACATTCGATATTGGGAAAATTTTTAGTTGGACCATAAACATACTTTCGCTGTAAAGTGGACAAATATGATGAAACCACCACGCCCTATGTAAAAATTATTTTTCTCGTTTGACCAAAAATTAGCTTATCTTCTGTGTATCTGATTTTTTTTTCTTTTTATGCCAACGTTGTCTATAAACATATGCTTTGTTATTAAAATAAAAAACTGATATCTTAAATAAGTTCATCAAGTTGAGAAAATATTTCCAAAATAAGTTCAAAATAATACATAAACGGAAAAACAAACTAAAATAGTACATAAATCTCGAACAAACTTAAACAATCTGCAGATAGTACAAAAATTAACCTGCACTACATAAACTAAATCTAACTAAAGATAATCATGAAAGTGCTGGCAAATCTCGTCAATCGCTGAATTGAACTCAGCCAGCTCGTATTCACCTTGTCTATATTAGTCGAGGTATTTCACACAAGCACCTACGTACTGTAGTCACTGTAATAAGAAAAGAAAAAATACGACATTTCTTAAACCAAATCTTAAATCAACAATTTAAGCCTAGATGAAATAGATCAACAATTTAATATAGATGAAATAGTACTCACAGCAGCGTCAGACATATGAGTAAGTTCAAATTTATGAGGGGCTTCATCATAAAAATCATTATCAATCGGATCCACTTGTAGATGAGATCGTGGTGCAAATCATTCTAAATACCCCGGTGCAGCGTCAGCTGGGTATCGGACTCTTATTGTATTAAGCGCCGCAGGTGCCAAAACGTACATACGCCACTAGTCTCAAATCATCCTCATCTTGTCGTGATCACATATATACTTGAGGGACTTTGGACCCCTGGGCACTTTGTTGGGGACAAATGGCTAAGGCAGAATTACTTGAACGTAACCAAACTGACGCAAACACCGTACATGCATGTATGACTCCGTAATGGTCCTACAATGAATGATGTCAGTCCACAGACTAATCGGGACCTCTTCAGTCGGTTTAATCCCAAATGGAGTCCATTGCACCTGTTATAATATTAAATACTCATATATCAACTCCACACTGAACTTTAAAAAATTTAAGTTACAAATACAGAATATATTATTTTACAAATATATAACTTACCTCTTGCTCAGTGTACTTATCAAGCCATCGCCTGTATTGCTCCACAGCAGTAGGGTCCAATCTGCGTCCGGCCTTATAGACCCAACGATATGCATAAGGCTGCTGTTCACTGCTCCAATTAGCTTGTCTAGTTGGTCGAAAGGCTGGGAAGTACTCGTATATCCAAGCCTAACAATTGCCGACGATATAAAATAATTATAAATTAAATACTTGAATAAAAATTAAAAAACTTATAACCTAACAAAAAATTCAACGTACCTGCAGCAGTGTAGACATCCTCTAATCTGAGCAGTTTCAGCTCGTGATGCTACACCCATCTGTTGGTATAGATAGGCAAATGTCGTTGTACCCCACGCATATGATGACACCTCCTCTACTGGATCTAAAAACTACAGAAAATGAACACTAAGTCGCGATTTGTGTTTTTCCATAAACAAAATGGCACCCAATAACCGCATCATGTAACCGGTCGCTTTTCTGTGGGGACTTGTCTCAGGAGGACTTGTACGCATTAGAATCGTGTTGAATTTGATTGTGCTGCATCTCCACTCTTCATCAACCTCTGCAGGAGTCATACCTAATAACCACCCTAACTGGGTCTTGACCGGTGGAATTGTGTCACTGGTGATGACTGGTTTCCCTTCTACAGGTACCCTTAATAGATACTAGACATTGTGAAGAGTGATCGTCAATTCCCCAAAAGGCATATGAAAACTATTAGTTTCCGGGTGCCATCTCTCAATAAAAGTCGAGATCAATGACATGTTCAGCTCAGAATACATACAACCTCGCAAGTGCATCAAACCTGATGCCATCACCCAGCTCCTAGGCTGTTGATCAAGAATATCCCACATAATCACCCGATCGGCACCAATCATTCCTTTTAAGGGTGCACGTTCCTATTAAAAAAACATAATACATATTAGCATAAACAATTAATATTATTTTTATTAAGAATAAAAATAAATAAATAATTATTACCTTGCCATTCCATACCGCATATGCAACGTGACCACGAAAGTCAACCAGTAAATCAACGATGGTGGGCCTACCAGGAAATGAATATGTCAACTTCCAGTAATCATCACGATGACACTGTTATCTACCTCGAGAACCCACTCGTGCTGTTATTGGACCTCCTCTCTGTCGTGTAAATTCTCTACGTGAAACAGTCTCCTTCTCCTCTACCTCCTCCTTCTCTTCCTCCTCCTCGTCCTTCTCCTCCTCCTCAGGCTGCTCAGAACCCCCTTCTCAATGAAACGGCCTAAAAATCTTTCCGCTCGCCGACTTACCCTTTCCCTTTCCCGGAATCATGACTCGACTATTGACAAGGGACGAGTCAAGAGTAGACTCAAAGTGAAGCGACCTGTCCGCCCGAATCCTAGCCTCGACCTCAAGAACCTCATCAACATTTGAAAAAAAAAAAAAAAGGGGGGGGGGGAACAGGAACCCTAGTAGTTGCAGAAACCTGATCAAAAAATGGTGAATGGTCGAGTGAATCAGAAGTTGACGAATCGTGTTCAACCCCAAGATTACGGTGCTGTTGTTGCTGTTTGTGTTGTCGTTGCTGTTCGAGCTCGAGCTACAACTAATTTCGTTGTTGATGTCTAGCAATAAGTCTTGGTATTTTCCTAGATCGCGCAGACGCAGCGATACATATCAACGATTTTTAGGTCGGCCTGAATAATATAGTAGTCTTCATCACCATCACCTGCAGGCCTCTTCCCAAGATTTCTATCAGCACCACCATCATTCCCACCTACATCTGACATCTACATATCACCGTAAAAATAGGCCAAAATATAAAAAACCCTCCAAAGTATCCACCAAATCCCACTTTGCACCCCAATTTGAAATTTGTGCGTACAAACACTCCACGTTCCAATTTGTCTCACTTTGCCCCCTAGCCCTGACGACTGTTACTATGTTGACGTTAAGTGGTCACGTGCGAGTCACGCGAGGGCCATTTTTGTCATTTTAAAGGTTGATAAAGTAATAATAGTCATATATTAATAATTAGAAGTAAAAAATAAATAAAAAAACCATAATTAAAATCCTTCAATCCTACTGCCATCGTTGACCTCCTCTATCATTCTCCCAACCAACGACTCCAACCATTTCTCTGTTGGCCGAGATTTTTACCGAACACAAATCCCTCGCATCTTCTTTGTCCTCTCCAACTCCATCGAACCTAACCTCGCCGGCCAGTTTCGACCTCTTCTCCAACACTACTGCCTGCACAGTCGCCTTACTCGCCGTCGAATTCAACACCGGTACCAACAGCGAATTCAGCGACCCCGATGGGAACCAGTAAGTTTAAGGGTTTTGATGATTATGTGAACTAACGAATTCAACACCGATCTCAATTTCATCTTTCTCTCCTCTCTCTCTCTCTCTCTCTCTTCCCCCACTTCTTGTTGTTCTCTCTCTCCTATTGTCTGGGTCGTCGTTTTCTTATTCTTATTAGTCTTCGTTATTGTTCGGTGGCGCAAGACGATGAAGAAAGCCGAGACTAAAAATCTGTATTTCGAGACTAGAAATCTGTATAGGGTTAATTTAATCGTCTTTATATCCTCTTTTCCAGTGACAAGAATAGAGCCACTAACGCTTCGTTTTGATGAAAAGGTGTCAATTGAATCAAAGCTCAACGAATTCAATGGTTTTAGAGGGGTTTTGTACGCAATGAGAAATGTTAATTCGCTTTTGCTCATGATTTTGCTATACGGATTGGTGTATTGTTGGCCGGAATCCAATTTCGTTCATGAGGAGAATGACGGGAGGTTGTGTTTTGGATCACCTTTTATGATCTCAACTTGTAGATTACAGCAACAGATTGCAGCGGAGATCGTAAGCCAGATCACTGGCCGGCCCTGGGTTTTGTTGTTCGAGTTTCGGAGATCGAAAGCCATTGAGGAGTTGAAGGGGAAACTGGAGAGGAGATGTTCATAGTTTTTGGGGTATTGAGAACAAGGGCTGAGAATATAATTGGGCAACTTGATGATTTCTTTGATGAAATTGTTTAAGGTAGGAAGAGACTCTTGGATTTCTGCAGTCACAGGTAGGTTGTTGGTGTTGAGGAGGGAGGTGGTGGGGGCGGCACTTATGAGTTGGAAGACGAAAAAGAGAAAGTAGGGTTTTGGAATTTTAGAAATGACCAAATTAGCCCTCGCGTGACTCGCACGTGACCACTTAACGTCAACATAGTAACGACCGTCGGGGCTAGGGGGCAAAGTGAGACAAATTGGAACGTGGAGTGTTTGTAGGCACAAATTTCAAATTAGAGTGCAAAGTGGGATTTGGTGGATACTTTGGGGTTTTTTTTTTATATTTTGGCTGTAAAAATATGATATTAACGTAATTTATATTAATGTACTACAAATAAAATTATAAATTACGGTAATACAAATAATTATAGCATAACACATATGAATTAAACTTGTGCAACAAAAATTTAATAATACAAATAAATGTATTATTGCAATTAATATTTAATAATTTTAATACTAACTTAATCAACAAAAAATATATATACATATCAATTTAGCATAAGATATCATAAAAATAACTAAAGAATAACATTGCAATGATAATTAACATAATTAGCCAAATTAACGTCATAAACTTGATTATAATTAACATAGTTTAACTTATCAGTCATAAATTAAATTTAAAGAAATGAAGTGTTTAACGACAAATAAATTCAAAAAACAAAGGGAGAGTTTATACAAACTAAAAATAAATTATGTAAAACATAACAATAAATTAAATTAATTTATATGAAATTATAAACTAAAATTAAAAATATTAACTTAATTTTAATTTTTTATGCTAATATTATTTAAAATTGTGTAATTAATATATAATAATTTTATTAAATATTACAAAATAAATTTAATTTGTGAAAATACTATTTAATAATCTTATTACTAATTAAATCAACAATTATATTAATTTCAAAACTAAAATTATAAAATAAAATAAAATAATATGAAATTATATATTTATTGCACGATTTTAAATTGTTTAATGAATTTATAAATTACAATTAAATTATATGAAATTATATATTTATTAAACAATTTTAAATTATAAACTAAAATTATAAATTACAATTAAATTATATGAAATTATATATTAATAATTTATAAACTAAAATTAAATCTATAAAATTATATATTAAACTAAAATTAACTATTAATAATTATATAAAATTATATATTAATAATTAAAATAAAATTATATATTAAATTTTTATAAATTTATATATTAATAATTATATAAATTTATCTATTAATAATTATATAAAATTATATATTAATAATTATATAAAATTATATATTAATAATTATATAAAATTATATAATAACTAGTTTTACACCCGTGCGTTTAACGCACGGACATATATCTTTTTCAACTAAATAACACTCGAGCAAAATAAAGAGGAAAATTAAAATAAAAAGAATAAATGGAGGTAAAGTAATGTTGGAGACAACTAATTAAATAGAAATACAATGATATATCGGTAATATAATAGTTTCTGAAAAAAAATTTCTTTTACACAAAATTTGATGTTTTATTTCTTGGTTTTCCCTCTTTATCACATATTTTTTAATTAAATTATTTAGGAATAGTATAAATTACTTTTTCTTAAATTATATTACATAAATAAAAAAAAGAAAAATCATTATAGTGAAATTTATAAAATAATTATAAGACTTGGTTGTCATTGTATAATTTCAGTAATTACATAAATTGAAAAAAAGAAAAATGTTCTATTTTAAATACAATTTTTTAAAATTATAGAATATTGTTTTTATTAATGTAATACTTTATAACATCTTTATAGAGTATAATTTAATTTTTCTTAGTTTATTCTTTGTATTTTGTTTTTCCTCTTTGTTTTAGAAATTAATGATTAATATTTCGTATATTCGAAATTTACATAATTAATAATTAATATTTCAATTAAAAATTACATAAATTGGAATAAAATAATAATTTAAAAATATTATTTTCATTGACAACGATTCAATTGAAAATATTGTCAAATGAAAAACAAGAGAGAGAGAGGATTTTGTTTGTCACTTTTTTCGATGCCACTTTGTCCAACTCATGGTTTGGATATATAGTAATATTAAATGCTCTATGAAAATGTTCTATTTTTGGCAAGTAATTTTTTGCATATTGTACTATTTTAAGACTTGCTTGTCATTATATATATATATATATATATATATATATATAGATTAATATTTCAATTAAAAATAACATAAATTGAAAAAAATTAATTAAAAAATATTATTTTCATTGACAGCGGTTCAATTGAAGTACGGAAAGGAAGGGAAGGAGGCTGGAGAGAGAGAGAAAGGGAGAGAGAGTGTGAGTGAGTCTGCCACTTTTTTCAATGACACTTTTTTCAATGCACTTTTTCCAATCTCACTTTTTTCAATTCATGGTTTGGATGTAATTAAAGATTGTATTATTATTTTATATTTATTGTTTTGTATTTTCGAGAAAAAATTTAAATGCATAACCAGTTTTATTTATATGAAGTTAACTTTCTATTTTTAGTAAGTAATATTTTGGCGGGATTTTTCCTTATTTAGACTTATTAGGTTTTATATATATATAGATATTCTATAAAATTATATATTAATAATTATTTAAAATTATATATCAATAATTATATAAAATTATATATTAATAATTATATAAACTGAAAAAAAAAATAAACCCCAGGGGTGGCCGGTTTAAGCTTTTTAAACCCCCAGGGGTGCGCGGTGTATTAGGATTAAACCCCCAAGGGGGGCGGTCCTCACATGTTCTGTTAAAAACGTAATGGATCCGTTAAGTTATTAACGGAATTGTGAATTTAAGGGGCTAAATTGAAAAAAAAATTTAACGGAAACTTACAAAAAAGACCGCTTAGTCGAGGGGGCTTTGTGGCTTTAGACTGCATTGGCTGGGCAGTCCTCAAACAGTCCAATTTTTTTTTAACATTTATAACAAATAATATCAAATTATAATGTTAATAAATACAATAACAAATGCAAAAAAAAAAAAAAAGATATTTAGACAGAAAAAAGTGTTGAAAACATACCTTTTTGAAAAAAAAGCCCGAAACTCAATATCTCTAGAGAGAGAGTTAGAGAGAATTTAGAGAGAGAACTTTGAAATGAAAGTTTAAAAAAAAGTTGCAAATTTTTATTTATAAAATACATAAGGGGTGGTTTATTATAATTAATGAAACATAAGGGGTTAAAACTATAAATATAAACGTTTCAAAAAATTAAGGGCATAATAGTAATTTTACCGGGAATGTTGTATTTAACATAATTTAGATGTTGTATTTAGCACCTCTCATCATCTTTCATCTCGCCACGGGTCACTCTCTAAAGGACTTTGATTAGTAGCCGTGATAGTGATACG
This sequence comes from Platycodon grandiflorus, assembly GCA_016624345.1. NCBI lineage: Eukaryota > Viridiplantae > Streptophyta > Magnoliopsida > Asterales > Campanulaceae > Platycodon > Platycodon grandiflorus. The sequence goes on along the minus strand of CM028365.1, from coordinate 10,156,421 downwards.
AATTTTCTAATTGACTCTATTATAAATATTACTATAATATGTAAAAAAATATTTAAAAACCATGTGCATTTAGGATCATCATCAAAGTCAGAAGAAAAAATAAAGATAAAATTGTAAAATATTTTCCTAAGGAGAAAAGTTTAGAAATAAAACAAAATTTTTTTTGAACGGACAAAATAATTATTTAATAACAGAGGGAGTAAATAGTATAGAATATAGATAGATAACATAATCAAAAGTAAGGATGGGTAGACCCAAACTTTATGAATCCTGAGAATGCTCCATAGGAGAATGATACATTATAGGGATAATGCCACTACGAGTCCCTTGATTGTGACCGTTTCCACCATTAGTTCCTTAAGAAAAATTCTTATCAATATAGTACTAAAAGTTTAAAATTGTCACGGGTTCAGTCCTTTTGATGGATGTCATTAGAAAAATTCCGTTAAGTATCTCATGTGCTTTGCATGTGCATTTGGTTAAGGGCTTGAATGGAATTTTGCATACCATACTCACTTCCCTTCAGTTCCTTGCCGACGACCACTTACTCAAGGACTTCGAGCAGCCTTGCAAGCTAACAGAGATGGTGGTGATAGGTTTGGGTTATTTGGGCCCAACTCAGATCTGAGCTCGCTTGTTGAGTATGTGATGGGGTTCACGGAGACTGAACAGCCTGGAGTTGGTGTATGAGAGGGACTGGTTATTTGAATTAAAATCCAAATTTGGATTTTCGTTTTGGTTTTTGAGGGGGACAAAGATTTGGCTAGGTTTCCTTGTTGTGGCTAAGAATTTTCTATTGGAATTAAACACAGACCAGGCGCATGTTCCGCAATTTTCATTCTTGCTACCTCCCTGAGCTACATATATAGAGTTAATCCCACACGGTGTTGTTCTGGTTAAATCCGACCACCACCGATTGAGACGCACAGTTGGGCCTTCCATTGCTTGACCCCTGTTTGCAACGATAAGTCCCCCATCACATTACACAAGGCTAATTGCGGCGAAGTAGCCATACCTCATAACTGCAAAAATCAGAAAATTAAACCCAAAATTTCTTTCATTACTTTCAGTGCCCCACCACCATTGAAGATCGAAAATCGAAATTCAACAAAGTACCCATACCCCATGACTGCGATGTAGCCATATCCTATCATCCTCATCACTTTTAGTACCCCACCATCATTGATGTTGACCAAGAATCCATAGACAGAGACATGGAGAAGAGGCAACAAATAAATTAAAATCCATATAGAGAACACCAAACTAATTCTATTTCATTTCTCCAATCCCATCGCTGAAAGCTACGATGAACGGGCAACCAAGACTCTGTGGTTTCCAAAGTTCAATCATTCAAGCCGCCTTCCATTGTTGGCTTTCCAACTGAAGTGGATTTATCCGAGGGATTGGTTCTCAAGGGAATCATTTTTCTTTCTTCTTCATTTGGAAGTCGGATGACTGCCTCTTTCTGAACTCCAAGAGATAGAGCACAATTGAAGATTCATCAAAGAAAGAAGGAAGTCTCTCTCAATTATGAAATCTAAATGGTATAAAGAATGCCGAAGCTGAGAAAAAAGGTGTTCTGCCATCGTCCAGCGCCGTACAAAATGGTGGCCATCGAGATCCACCGGCCGTTCCCCCTCCATTTTTTTTTCTCTCTCTACACATTTATGCCAATTTACATGATTAACTTTAAGGTTTGCATTGAACCATTATTCTCCGCCCTTTTAATTTATGTTTGATGTTTGATGATTTTGAATGCAGAGTTTGTATAATTTTGTAGAATTTAAGTTATTTGTGAAATTCCACTCAAGCCCTTAACCAAATGCACGTGCTAGGCAAATAAGGCATTTTACGGAATTTTTCTAACGACATCCATCAAAAGGACCGACCTCGTGACAATTTTAAACTTTTGGGACTATATTTATAATTTTTTTTCTTAAGGGACTAATGGTAGAAACGGCCACAGCCAAGGGACCTGTAGCGTCATTATCCCTACGTTATAATGGTGGCATCTCCGGTGGGGAATTATAGCCATGGTCAAAGGTTTCATGCCTTTTATTTAAAGGTCAAACCAGATTTGGTGGTTTTCAACCTACTTATAATCCAGATTACACAATTTAGAGTTGAAAAAGATCCTCATGAGATATGAAATAGGAGTAATAATTTTATTTTCTCAATCTCATCTTTATCTTTGATGTTGTTGTTGTTATATATGCCTGGAATGGATTTAGGTGATAGGATTCTGTAATTGTCTTTTCTTCCTTAATTATAGAAATTAGGAACATGGCCAGTTTTTGATCTACATTCCAGTCAACAGTCAAAAAATTAAATGGAAATTAGCAGTCCCAAACTTTTCCTTTAAATGCAATGGATTTTGATCTACATTACAGTCAATAGTCAACCAAGAGGATTTCAAGCTACATAACACAATGTATTTACCAATAAATATTTAAAACTTTTATATTCTATAATATTTTTGTTTTCAAAATTTAAATCAAAGTAACCTTCCAAAGTAGAAAGCAAAGGCAAAATGATAGAGGGATAAAAGTATAAAGAGTAACCTTGGAGTTTAGGCCTTCCCACATTAGTACGATTTTGTGGTTAGCACTGAGAGTGGGAGGTAAATGCATATGTCAGTGTGTTTTTAGACTAGTTTGGTAAAAACTTAAAAAAAATCATCTTATCGATATTTTTTATAAGACTGATCTCTCTAGTTTATTCAAAATGTGTTGGTGGACTGAGCTATGAATGAGCTTTAAGAGAATAAAACTCTGTATTACAAATTAATTGTTCACGTAAGTTGACTCGGCGAGTAAAAAAAAAAACAAGTAAAGGATAAAATAATTTGAGATAAAAAAAAGAAGTGATAAAGGCAGTAAAAGCAAAGGTTCCCAGAGTTGAAAAAATGGAGAACAGAGCTGACCAAGAAAAAGGAAGGGGTCCCCTCGCACACAGTGACCAAAATCAGTACTTACACACACAAACACTTTATTACGGAGAAAGAGAACCTTAGAAGAAGTAGAGAGTATATTTGAGAGGGAGAGAGAGAATGATGAAACACAGCTGTAACAACTTCCAAACAAACAGTGTGTCTGACTTGGTGTAATCCTTACAACATTAAACAAACAATAAAGTCTTCACCCAAACAAAGAAAGTCAAATAAGGGGAGAGGCCAAAGCCAAACCTTTGCCCTTTTTTTTTTGGCTGTCATTCTTGCGAATCCAGAGAGAAAGAAAAACACCAAAGACTCTTCTTCTCACCCTAATAAAATCCGGAACGGTTACAAAAGTCAAGCCTCAAAACCTAAACCCTTCATCCTCTCTTTCCCTTGTACCCATTTCATATACACAAACACACAGACAGATTGATATATATGTATCTGTAAGGTACATAATTAGCTGCAAATTCAGTTCACAGATAGTTGATTTTCCTGGATTTTATTGAAAATTAGGGAGGTTGTGGATCGGTAAGTGAAAATTTGAGCGACCCATCTGTGGATTTTTTTGTTCAAAGTTTGATTTTTGAATTCTATGGATTATTCGGTTTGTAGCTGATGATCAGAATTTATTTTGTTGAATGATTGTTGTTGCAGGCTCTAAGTGAACTTCAAGGTGTTGGAAGAGTTAGATGTTGGGTTGTAGAGTGAGGTGGTGAGGGGGAGCTGAATTATATGGGTAATATATGCTGTAATTCTCAGGTGAGGATTTACAAATTCTATTTGTGTTTCCAATTTAGGGTTTTTGGTTTTTTCCGCAAATCTTTAAGTAGTTCCTTGGAATGATGACATAAAGATTGATTTTTTTTCTAGAACTTTGGTTATTTGCAGGGTTTAATTAGGTTTTTATCTGCAACTGCTAGAAGTATGCTTATAGGTGTTTTTGAGTTGAGTGATTTATCCTTCTCATGTAGATGGTATATCTTCTTCATTGGGTATGTTATATTGATCATATGGCTACCGTTTTTGTAGTGCAACAACATAGCAAATGTCTTAGAGGGGATCCAATTTGTCTAAATAGTTGTTGTTGAAGTTCAAATGTTGGTTTTTAAGTCAATAACTGGATTATTGTTAATGCTCGGTATATTGCATTGGCGATACAATGGGCAGCTTTTGCGTCTTTGATTTGTGTTATCTCTTAGTAAGTAGAATGATATCTGTTGGTTGAGCTTATGGACTTGCTATTTATTCGTTGAAGCTCATTTTTTTGTATTCATCAGGTGTTTATGTCTTGTTCTTGATGATTATTTCCTCATTGTGATGTTTGAGGCACATGGGTGCATTTTTGAATGGCCACTTCAAAATTATCTCTCACACATTTGTTCCATCTTCTGCTGGTCAATCTCAACTTCTTTTCGAAGTGCAACTTGGGTACAATTCCCTTCTAGGAAATCGCCCCCACTTGCTTCTGCTGATTAGTTGGAGGCATTGATTCCTCTCACACAGTATGGGTTGATGCTCAATGAGGGCCCAGCATCTTTGACCTGTTTTTTTTAGTTTAAGCTTTGTATAATTCTATATCTTCCCCCCTCCCTATTCTATAAAATTTTTCCTTATATTGTTAACCGCTCCTTTTTCTTCATTCTCTCTTTCTCTCTCTCTCTCTCTCTCTCTCTCTCTCTCTCTCTCTCTCTCTCTCTCTCACACACACACACACACACACACACACACCAAAAATCCGCACATACACATGCATACCCTAATGCATACATAGATGCTCCGTTCCGCTCAAAGATGCTGTGTTTGATAGTCAATTTTAAGGATTAATATAAATTTCTATAAATACCCTTAGTTTAAGGATTAAAATAGTTTTTCTGATTTTAAGCTTAATGTAATATAGATAAGAAACTCATGAAATTTGTAAGATTAGGTTTTTAAAACAAGATTATGTGAATGCAGTGCCCCAAAATAGAAAGTAAGACTCTTTGAGTGGGATGGGGGGATACATGGGTATCTGAGTATGTGATAATATGAAAAGGTAAGCAAGAAAATTTTGATTCCTAACACAAATACATAGGATTTATTCTGTATTTGATGTAAATTAGTGTAATTTTATTTTCATGTTATGATTTCAAAATTTGGAATATTTAGTATTAAAAGTCGTCTTGACTTTAGCTTGCAGGAGGTGGGCCTTCATGTGGCGCTGGGAAGGGGAGAGGCCAACAGGGACCTGTCAAATTTGGATTTACCCTTGTAAAGGGTAAAGCAAATCATCCCATGGAGGATTACCATGTTGCCAAATTTGTCAATTACCATGGACGTGAGCTTGGACTTTTTGCAATTTATGATGGTCATCTTGGAGATAGCGTGCCCGCCTATCTACAAAAGCATTTATTCTCAAATATCCTAAAGGAGGTGGGTTCCTGCTATTTGCTTTATTGCTACTTTCTTAAGGGGAATAGTAATGGATGTTGTGTGTTCAGTTTTACAATTTTTCAAAAGGGATGAGTAAGTGTTAATAGCAAGTAAAACTTATCTTGATTAGCTTGTAATGGAGGAAATTCCCTGCCAGTTAGGGGAAAGAAAATGCACCAGTAAATCATTTGGAGAGTATTCTTACAATATATTGTTGAATCATTCCAGGAGGAGTTTTGGACGGATCCGAACAGGTCGATTTCTAAAGCCTATGAAAGAACAGATCAGGCAATTCTTACACACAGTCCTGACTTAGGAAGAGGTGGGTCCACCGCAGTTACTGCAATTCTTATAAACGGTCGAAATCTATGGGTAGCCAATGTTGGAGATTCTCGAGCAGTTCTCTCAAGGAGAGGGCAGGCAATACAGATGAGTATTGATCATGAGCCCAATACTGAGCGGGGCAGCATTGAAGATAGAGGCGGCTTTGTCTCAAACATGCCAGGTGATATTATAAAACCAGCGTGGCTTTTTCAACTTAGTTTTGTGTTGCTTTTGCCTTTAGCTAATCAATTGTGGTCTACAGTTGAGAATATTAACAACACACATCCTACTCCTTCAGTCTTGCCAACATAAACTCCTGATGGAGTTTTATATGGTAAACAGTATGACATAGTGCTCTTATCTTGTCACATATTTTTGAAGTTTGGAAGCAAGAAAGATTGACATTTCACATAAGATTGCGTAGATTGATTCATGCTGTTTGCCACATAAACCATAAATAAATAATTTGTATTTCCTCAGTCCCAAATTCAGTGCCCCTTTTTTGAAAAAAATTTGTTCCAAAATGACTCTCCCTTTTTGTATGAAGTTACTAAATTGCTATCTATCATGTCTATTTATGCACTTGCAACACTATAGTGTGAACATTAAGGATATTTTTTTTGGGTAGAACATTAAGGGTATTCATGCATATGTACTACTCAGAAAGCCTAAAAGTCAACTTCCTTAATTTTTGCAAAAAACTGAAACTGATAAGGGACACTCAAATTGGATGGATGGGGTATTATCTTTTGCTTACAGTATCAAAACATGTAAACAACAATGATTGGCATGATTTGTTGGATAAACCCTGGGATCCATCCGTTGGCTAGTTAATACGTCTAGCAAGTCTAGATATATCACTATGGTCATTGTTATTCTTGTCAATGGCCCTAAATTCCAACCTTGGACTGCCAAAAAATCATAAAAAGCTTGCTTTCCTCCCACCCCCCTTCCTTCTCCCAAGTGCGGGAGATCTCTACTGAATATCTTGTTATGGGAAATGTTTCTTCAAATAGAAGATTACCTTTAAAATTTAGCTAGCCCCAATTTAAAGTACAGTTCTGTATGGATTGGAGAACTTTCACTTTGCATTGTTATAGTGAGCGAACTGAAAGTTATTTGATGAATTGGGGAGACTAAGAAAAGTGCTTGTGTTGGAGTGAGACAAATTGCTGCGAATCTTTAATCGTGTGAGAACATCTGGCGGACCATGGCTCAAAATTTAAAGAAGGGAAAAAAAATGATGTTGTGATGCCCTACCCATCGCGTAATATGATGTTGGTTTTTCGCTAGAGTGTTTGAGATAGTGACAGTATTGTTGGAGTTCAATGTAGAAGTTTGAAGAAATGTAAAATGACTGACATGAACTTTTGGCTGAAGTGAGTAATAATTACTCCCTCTGTTTCCTAATAAGTGTCCACCTACTTTTGGTAGGTGAGACACGGATTAAAAACTGATCTTGATAATATATTATACAATATTTTACAAAATATCATTATTTAAGCTCCAAAGACTGATTTTTTGTAAGAATATTTTCATAATATGGTATAGATCTAGATTATATATTATATGATATCTTACAAAATATCATCATTTAACCTCCAAAGATGATTTTTTGTAAAAAATATTTTCATAATATGGTATATAGATTTTTTTTTTGATAAGTAATATGGTATATAGATGCTCATCCATGTGTCTTGAATCCGTGCCTCACTAAAAGTAAGTGGATACTTATTTAGGAACGGAGGGAGTAATACATTCTTTCAATGAATTATGTTGTGAACTTCTGGATAAAATAGGAGTATCAACTGAATAATTGATGCGATAAAGGACATGTATGAGGATTCAGAGTGTTCAGACTTGTAGTTCTCCTATGGCTAGAGGCTTATGTGAAGTTGGAACTTGAGCCAGCTAGGGAGATGTAATATGCCAGATAGTATTTGTTAACAATGTATATTTAATAATTCTTTTATTTTCTTATTTTTTAACTTTTAGAGTACAAACTATGACTGGGTTGTTTATGGTAAACCAATCCCGATGGATTAGATAAGGGTCATCATTGTAACTAGCTTTTTTGGAGGTCTTATCATTTCAGTTGGCAAACAATAACTTTTGGCACGCAAAGACTGTCGACTGTCATTAGCCCATGCAAGCCAGTGTTGCAGTAGACCTTAGGTTTTGCAAGATGGCGAAGGAAACAGTGATTCATTATCACCTCAGGATGTCTTGCTCCTCTTGGAAAAATAAACTAAAAAATATGACCCACACATTTTCCTAGTCCGTCACTCTCTGCCTAAAGCTCTATTTATCACCATAAAACTACTGTAAATGCATATCGGTTGTTGGGGACATTTGTTTTCACATTCGAGCCAAGTTTACATGTTTCTCTAAAACCAAAAACCAGGATCCCACCAAACGAAACCGTTGGTTTTGGTTTTATAGCCATGTGGTTTTAGTTACAATTTCTGTTTTAGTTCATTAGGCTTACCAAGTAAGAATACAATCACTTGGACATTTGTACAGAAGAGAAGTTTGAAATCATGCTAGATATTAGAGTGTAGGTAGGGATGTTGGAAGGTTGAACAATTGAGTGATTGGGTTGAAACATTGAGTTGATGGATTGTGTGTTTGCCCTTTGCAATCTGCGGTTTTTGGCCGAGATGAGAAGTCATCTTGAAGAGAGGGCAGAGGAAGAAAACGGAAGACCATATAACCGTACAATATTGAACTAAACGCTAATTCTCCCTTCATCCCAAAAAATAGTCTCACCTTGACTTTACTTGATTAAACTTTGACCACAGGTTAATAAAAGTTTACTTAACCTTATGAAATTCTAGAAATTGTTATTGATAGTATTCATTGAAATTTCATTACCTTAGACACAATAGATGTATGTTAAATAATTATTTGATAATGTACTAGGTTGACTTTCCAATAAGGAAATGGGACTATATTTTTAGGACGGAGGGAGTATTTAATAGACATGTGTGTGTATGTGTGTGTGTATATATATATATATATATAGATATATATATATATATATCTTTGATATATATGTATGTCTAGACCGGTTCTAGTCTTTTCAAGACCCTAAAAACTGAAATCAGCGACCAGTTTTCTTAAAACCTAAAAACCATTCCCTAATTGGAAACAAACAAGACATTTTTGGCTCGGTGTTACCGATTTTGGGGCAATGTTTCGGGTTTCGATTCTATGTTGCAGACACCCTTGTATGTACTCAAGGACCAAGGTTTTGAGTTCCTTGGTGGTTCTTCAACACTCATGGTGGTAGTATCACCTCTACGATTCAAGCTATAGTACATTCTCCTCTCTAAAATCCCTTATCTGTACTCGAGGAAATTGTTCTTTTTTCTGGAAAGAATAATTCATTGCTCTTCCTTGTCTACCAAAAGTTGGCTTGATTCTAGAAAACAAATATCCTTACTTATAAACAAACGTGCATATACAATAGTTTGATGGCAATACATAAAGTTTTACTAGAAAGGATATAAGAGAAAATTGCTAGGCTAGTATTTGTTTCTTTCTTCTTTTTTTAACTGCTTCAGTGGTACTGAATCACTGTTTCCTTGGCCAGTTTGCAAACATTACAATCTTTACTTGCGCTGTCTTAGTGCATTAGCTAAATGACAGTCAACAGTCTTTGCGTGCCAAGAGTATTATTGCCTGTAATGGCAAGACCCCCAAAAAAGTTAAGTACGAATGACCCTTATCAACAAGCACATAGGGTGCGGGAAAGCCATGAATATTTGATACTTGGACTCGGCTCAGAGGATCCAGAAATAGGGTGTGGATACTGGACTTGGCTTATGGCTGTATATTTTGGACTTCATGTACAATATTTTGATAATGAATGATGGGTGTAATATGGACGATAATGTGTGTTTATTTAAGAATAGTTCAGAGTTTATTTGAAGAATCGAATGACTCGACTGAAATCATGAGCTGGAGTGTCCCGATTACACCTTGAAGAGCCCGATACAGATCCCACAGTCATGTCTGCATGGATCATGTCTGACATGGGTATGGCAAGTGAATTGAAGAGTCCTTGTTAAACAGCAGTTTAATGATGTTGCCAAGAGATCCTAGAAGCGAAAATTTGCATCATCATTTTGTTATCCACGAGCCATGACTCAACCCTAGGTCGTGTTTGAGAATAAGTTTGCTGGTAATGTTTCAGCTCAATGAATGCAGTGAAAATAAGTAAGAAAAGGAATGTACTATGTGCTTGTAGAATGTCTGAAGTTGGGTTCTTGAAGGACATCTCTTATACAAGGGGGAATTCGTATCCTGGCAACTTCCCTACCCCTTTTAGATGATACACCTTCATCTACACCGAATCCAGCTTTTCTGGAGATCTCTATCGCTGCACTTCATACCTTGATGACCCAAGTTGGGGTAACCTCAGGGAGCCCTCTTGACTCCAACAGTATGGGGGCAATGTCGCCCCCGAGGGCACCAGTGTGGGACTACTGTATCCACGTCAGACATGGGTGGCCTTCTCACGGAGAAATAGAGAGGGTGGTGGCCCCATGTGGCGAATGGATTTCTTTATCCACGCGTTCAAAACGTGTAACAGCACCCCAAAGTCATCTTTGAGTTCCCTATAATGTGTTCTCCATCTCCATCATCATAAAATCCCCCGCCACATCATAAACTTCAAGTGGAACAATAACATTACATGCATACATGAACTCACTGCTGCCACCCTCTCCTTCTGTAGTTTGTCTTGGTTTTCACCCTAAATAGCAGTCACATGTGAGCTTGATTGATTATCTATATCACACTGTTAATGGGTTGGGTATGGTTTGAGTACATTTGGCACTCTTTCTTGTTTAGTCAGTTATAAGTAACATTTGTACTGCATCTTGTATCAGGAGATGTTGCTCGAGTGAATGGCCAGCTAGCTGTTTCACGTGCCTTCGGAGACAAAAACCTCAAAACGCACTTGCGCTCTGATCCTGATGTAACAAATGCCGATGTCGATGCTGATACGGATCTTCTCATTCTTGCAAGTGATGGTCTATGGAAGGTAACAGTTTCCACAGACATAAAACAGAAAGAAGAAAAGAACAGGAAAAAAGGAAAGAAAGAAAGAAAGAAAACCCAATTATCTTTGCTTAATCTTTTTAGTTAATTGTTCTTTTTGTTTTCCTGGCTGTTAATACAGGTTATGTCTAATCAAGAGGCAGTCGACATAGCGATAAAGATCAGGGACCCACTGAAGGCAGCCAAGCAACTAGCTGCCGAAGCGTTGAATAGGGAAAGTAAGGACGATATTTCTTGCATTGTTGTCAGATTCAGTGGATGAACAAAGAGAATATGTTTGTGCTGTGGGTTATGTGCAGGATATGTACATTAGGGGGTTTCTATTGCATGGAATGCAATTCAAATAGAGTAAGAAAATGTTTGAAAGTCACAATGAAAAACATCATAAGCATCAAGGTTTACTTCGAGACAGGTTATATTATGCCCCGATCCCCTCCTTCCTCCCATCTGTAATATTTAATTTCTTCTACTCAAGGTTGTGAAGTTTGTTATTGCTTGATTTCTTGAAAATGTGTAGATTTATTTATACCATCAATCTTCTGTAATTTGCATGGCAGACATTGAAGCTGGTTTCTTAGTAGCCATGGTTTCTTTTGTAAAGTAATACCAAAAGCTTTTGGTGAGTGGGGGTTACTGAACCATGAACCCTAAATCCTAATCCCCCAAATTGATGGCCCTTAACTTTTTAACTTCAATTCATGGGGGGTTATTCTTCCTTCTTCAGTGAATATCATTTTCTTGTATGCTATCATGAACATAACAATGGTGTTTGTAGTTAGAGTGATTGAAATAACTCTAGGAGAAGAAATCGAAAATGCATATTTGAGTCCCTTAGCATTGATCATGAGTAAAAAGAAATGTTCCATTGTATCATAAATAAGGGTAGAGCAGATATTTTATCAAGAAAGAGTGAATTAGTTATGTGTATCTTGTTTGTTTATTACCAAATTGATTTGAATTTTAACAAATTAGATATACCAATATCTAAATTTAATTCATTTAATTACTTGAAAAATGGATTGATGGATCATCGATTTTTTTTTGTTAACTTGAAAATAAATTTTACACCGCGTAGTGTCACTCATTTAAGTAACTTGACTTGTAGTTTAAAGATACAAGGATATAGAATAGCAACAAACAAGGGTGAATTTATACGGTCACTCATTTCCTAGTCAATACCTATCCAATTCAATACAGATTACGAGTGCTGTCTACATCAACGTCTTAAATTGCACCTTCATAAGGGCAAGTGTTTTTGGCTCCTTTGTGTTTCGTTGCAGCTTGTTAGCTGCTGCGGATTCTCCGATCAGATTTAGTTGAATGGTGGTTGTATGTTTACTAGAGAGTTGGTGCAAGTGTCCGGGATCTCTTCAAAGCAATTTTGGTGGTCCAAGGTGTGGTTGTTGTTGGGAAGGTCACGATTATATTGAGATGTACATTGTGAAATGTGGTCGTGCGATTAGGGCTCCAACTTGTATAGGTCATAATTGGATCTGTTTCTGTTCCTAGTTGTTGTGGTTACCCTATTTGATTTTGATTGGTGTTACTATACTCTATTGTGGTGGCGTTTTGTCATTGTGATGGGCTGTAGTCTCCTCGTTCCCCTGCGGCCGCTAATCTATTTCAATGGGAGGTTTCCTTCCTAATGACAATTTGGTTTAGTTGTTTTCTTTGTTTTGCTGGTATTCATTTTGATCAGTTTTGTTGTTCGTGACTTCCACAAAGCTCCTTCGAATTGAAGATGTGGTTTTGGTTGTGGTAATTTTGCCAAGAAAGATGTTACAATATATGATCGTTTGTTCTCTGGTAACAGTTCTATTAATGCATGCTGAATATCTCGAAGTTTGACACTTCGTAACTAATGTGGTACTAGTGGTTTAGGTACTGGACACATGATATCTGAGTTGAAAACCTATAACGGATAAGAATGACACTTCTTATATAGGGGCGCTCTCGGTTCGACTGGTGCACCATTTCTGTGCTAATTGGTGCACCATTTTTTTTAACAAATGAAAATAGAAATAAAAATAAAAATCTTTGGACAAAAAATTAACGAAAAAAAGAAAAAGAAAGAAATTGTAGCGTGTCTTCCAAACCGAGGTAAGCGTACGATAGCAACGCCCCCATTCCACTAAAACCCCTCCCCTGACCTTTCTCCCTTCCCTAAACCCTTCTCAAATCAGCTCAAAATGAAATTCTTTCTCTCTCCTTAAACCCTCCCTCCATTCTTAAACCCCCACCGCAATTAGCCGACTCTACAAGACCCTCCGATACAAATTTCGCCCTCGATCACCTGATCATGTCGAAACATTTCAAGTTAGGAAAAGTCGACGTCTCCAATCCCAAGGTCTGGGTAGTCATCGGCGTCACCGTTGCCGGCATCGTGATCCTAGCCGAGACAAGGCGGCGTAGTTTGAAGTCCAGGAATATAGTGAGAGAAGATTTCGGTGCTTTCATCGAACGGTTCGAGTTGGTTCCATTTCCTCAGCCGCCTCCTCCCGCCGCCAGACAGCCTCTCTCCGGTTTAACATTTGCCATCAAAGACGTGTTAGTCTTTACTTTTCTTCCTCTTTGGTTGTAAATTTTTTTTTGTAACTAACTAAAACTAAGTAAATACTCCCTTCGCCCCGGAGAAAAAGTATCATTTCAAAAAGTCAAACTTGGAAAACTGACAAAATATTGAACAATTATAGCTTAAATTTGGAAATGCGACTCTTTCTATGTTTGGTAGGACGGAGGGGGTATAAAATATTGGAAAATGGTGAAATTACTTCAAAAAGTTGAAAGACACTTTACAAGAAGTGATAGTATTTGTTATCTGTTTATTTTTCCGGAACAATGCTAGTATATCTCCACTTTTGTTGACAAATGCACTCTAGAAAGCTGCCTTGTTTAAATTGTACCTCATATATTATGGTACTCTATTGTGAGGTGGCTTGGGTGAAAATCGTGAAATGTTGGACTGCTAAAAGTACTGGATTATTTTGGTTTGCAGGTTTGATGTGAAGGAGTATGTGACGGGGTTTGGAAACCCAGATTGGAAAAGGACACATGAGCAAGCAGAGAGGACTGCTGTTGTGGTTACGACTTTGTTGAAGAATGGGGCTACTTGTGTTGGCAAGACTGTCATGGATGAATTGTCTTTTGGGTCCCTCCCTCTCTTTCACATGCACATAAATGCTTACATTTTCCAAGTTCTTTTGCGAATTTATCTCATTTAACTTGGAAATTCCTATGTTCGGGCATTAGTTTCACAACTGTACTACTTTCTTGAAAGAAACAGTATCTGTGGTGCGCTTGAAGTTTTTTTGTTTAGTAATATTATCATAAGTTGTGTGTAAACTATTATCAGTACTCTCCTAGGGAACAGGTGACGCCAAGCCACCGTCTGTGCCAGCATTGTCTCCCTATTGTGTTGAGTCAAGAAAAATGAAGTACAACGGTGTTCTAGAAGGATGACTAATCGTGGGCAAAGAAATAAAAGAAAATGGGCATTGAAGAAATGATAGTTAAAATAGAAATTTACTTTGCAAACATGATGTTAGGCTTTAATTAATTGCATCTAAATGCCTTTGATATTCGATCAATTTTTAAAAAAAATGGAGGATGTGCATGCAACTATATTTTGAACCGATGTTTTAATTTGTTTATCAAATGCCTAGTGTTTTTTTTTTTATTAATTTTTTTTTGAAAAATTAAAAGGATAGGAGGTAAACAAAATACAGAAAATGAAACCAATGTCTAGTTTTGCAACAATGAATATTTAACTCAATTTTTTCCCTTTAAACCTCAGTTAATTAAAATATTTGCGTCAAGTATCTCTCTACCCATTCAGCCCTGTTTGTGCATTGTCATCTGTTAAGTCATGACTTTGTTTCAGATGCTCATTTCCTCTATCGGTCTCCCCTCTTACTGCATCTTGCTTTACCTCTCGCCACGTCTTTACTTTCAGATGCTCAGTGTTTGTTTTTTCTTTTTCTTTTTTTTTTGGTACCAAAAAAGAAAAGAAAACCAAGATGCTAATCTCCTCTTTCTCTCTCCCCACTTGCTACATCTTACTTCCCTGCTCACTTTATCTTACTTCCTTCACTACTTTCTGTTACAGTATGCAGTTTAAGATCCTAAAAGTTTCCTTGGGCTATAATTTCAGGATAACTGGAGAAAATACGCATTATGGAACCCCAACCAATCCACATATGCCCTCTCAAATTCCTGGCGGATCATCTAGTGGTTCAGCTGTTGCTGTCGCATCTGAGCTTGTTGACTTTGCTATTGGTATTCCATTAAGTATATACAAATAATGTTGTGATAGGAAATTGGCCGAACTGTAACTTCTGAAATGTTCATGACCAAGTGTAATGATGTAAACTTGACATTTGTGTCTCATTTACTATAATATACTCCCTCCGTTCAATGCAAATAGTTAACGTTCGAAAAAGTCTAATAATTAAGAGATATATTAATATCATTGGAGTTGGTTATAATTACAAAAATGCTTAAGGATAGTCAAGATGGTTAATTGGTTATAACATTTGTGGAGGGTAAAGTTGAAAGAATTTGTGAAAGTCGACTCTTGAAGTGGAACATACCAAAATTAAATAGTACTCTTTCCATGGAATGGAGTGAGTACTAGTTATTATGGTTGAGTTGAATATTTTGTATCCTTTAATTTCTCTTTCCTTGGATTCTCATTTTGCTTGTATTACTAATATTTTGGAGATGATGGTTCTTTAGCATATGTTAGCTTTGAGTATTCTGCAATGCTTTGTGTGAAGTCAGGCAAGGTTCATTTAAAATGTTCATATTGAAATGCGTTGTGTAGGGCATTTCGATAATTTTTGTTCCTATATGTGATTGTGATAGTTTTGCAGGTACGGATACAGTTGGGTGTGTGAGACTCCCGGCTGCATTTTGTGGTGTCCTTGGATTCCGGCCATCTCATGGAGCTATATCTACTATAGGAGTTCTCCCAAATTCCCAAACTTTAGATACTGTTGGTATGTAACTTTGGTATGTGATGATTATTCAGCCATTTTTCTGTAGAAAATGAACACAAGACATATGTCTGCATATAAGTGATTTTCTTTCTTGCTAAGAGCTGGTTAACCATTTCACCATACTCTCCTAGTGAGATGGATCCATGTGAGTTGTTTGAACTTCAAATTGAGTTAGGCTATAATATAGAGTTTCTCAGATTACTTTCATAAAGTGATTAATTGCTTGTGCATTTTAATAGATGAATGGTTGGAACTTCCTTTCTATTGATTGCTGTTACATGATAATGAGTTTCTCTCAGGATTCTTTGCGCGTGATCCATCTATATTACATCGTGTTGGACATGTTCTACTTCAACTTAACCTGGTAGAACCCAGAAGGACAAAACGCTTTATAGTAGCTGACGATCTTTTCCAGCTTTCCAAAGTTCCCCAGCAGAAGACTGTGTATGTTGTTAGCAAAGTAACTGAAAAATTGTCCGGATGTAAGTTGCTACAGGGCCCCTTGTATCCGCGTTGATTTCGTTTTAGTCTTCTGTGTTGAGCATGTTCTCGCTCATGCCCTAGTGTGCGCATACTGAACGGGCCAGACAATGTGCTAATCTTCTTCTTTATCATTCATTGACTTTGCAGACCAGCCGCCAAGGTATATAAATCTTGCCCAGCGTATCTCATCAAGTGTTCCCAGCCTGAAAGTATTTTGTGAACAGTCCACAGACTTACAAAATGGAACATCTACTCTGAAAGCTCTCTCGACCGCGATGTTTTTATTACAGAGGTATCACATTTGTTTGTTTATTTATTTCTCTAAATTTTTATTTATTTTTGACTTGCAACAATGTAGGCTACAAACTGGGGGCTTGGCTATCCCCCTTCCTGAATCCCGTCGCTCCTGGTTGAGACCCGAACCTGCTAACGAACACAGATGGAGGAATCCTTACCCATTAAGCAACTTATTATCAAGATGCTTTTAATCATGTGATAGAAAATATTGAACGTCTTGATAAATGAATGTAAATTTTCTTGAGTTGCTATTGTCGAGATGAGCATATATCACGTAAGGAAGTGTTTATAGCTGGAAGTTGAATTTCTGTGGGATTCGGCTGTAATTTTGGTTTCAACTGTTTATGGATATCTGTATGTGTGCTTGTTGGAGGGAAAAGAATATACTCCCTCCATCCCGAAATGGGTGTCCCTTCTTTGAATTTTTTTGTCCAAAAATGAGTGTCCTTTTCTCTATGAAGTTACTAAATTCACCATTGCCAATTAACATGTCCCTGTGTTCACTTACAATGCTATAATGTGGACACTAAGGTAAGGGCATTAATATATGTATACTACTAAAATGGCCTAAAAGGCAGCCTCATTAGCTTTTGTAAAAAAATAAAAAATGGGCTTTTGTCTTGGGACAGAGTATTAGATAGTTCAGCAGATTGATTTTGTGTGAAAAAAAAAACAAACCTGAAAATGGGCACTTGTCTTTGATGGAGGGAGTATTAGATAGCTCAACAGATTGTTGCTTTTGTCTGTGTACCCTGGACTTCTCCTGCTCTTTTCCTTCCTTCTTCCTTTCATCATTGTAATTAAGTTACAACACATAAAACGGTACATCTGGGTTTTCATGCACCATGATGTTACTCCTGCTTTTCAGTCCTTGAATGGTTGCATTCATACCGTTGAGAGGCGTTGAACGGGTTATGGTTTGATGCTTCTGGCAACATGCATCTGGAAGTTCTGTTTATTCAAGTGACAAGCTGCATTGTCTTGATTTTTATTTCAACCACAGCAAATGAAGTTTACCTGGTCACTGAAGGCAACTGCCAGTAAACATGTTCTGGTCCAATTTGCCTCATGTTTGTACTGTAGTCTGGTTCTTTAAATACTTTTACAACTGTTTTGTTTACAATGTGGAAGCAATCTGTTACTTGTCAAAAAAATAAAAATAAAATTGCAGGAAGCAATATGTTACCTCTCAGAAATGTACATAACATTTTATATATTGTGGCGCATGTGACACTTAAATTGTTTGCTCTATAATATTTACTTGATGGTCTAGAATGGGCTTTTACCAAGAGAGTTGTTCAATCAGTCATGAACATCTTTCATTCTCTACATGTTACCATTTAAGATTTCAGTGATAACAGTTTAGGAAGTCCTAGAATTAAAATATACAATTTGACCTAGTCAACCAAGCGTAATAGTTCCAGTTTTAGTTTTGCTTGTGCTACCAACGTGACGGGGTCTTCCTGTCTTCCTCTTAGCTTGTTGGCTGAAAAATTTATACTATTCCTTTTCTATGGAGGTCTCAAGATGTTCTGACCAAATCATAACTAATTGTTTCAGTCATGAATTCAAATCCAATCATGAAGAATGGATTAAATCTGCCAAGCCCAGGTTAGGATCTAAGGTCTCTGATCGTATTCTTCCAGCAATTAGCGCTACACATGAAAACATAAAATCTTACTACAAAGTCAGGACAGAAATGCGAGCTGCTATGCAAAGTCTCTTAAAGGTATATTTACTACTAGCAAGTTTATAACCACATTTTACTGCCATCTGAATGTGTTTTGCTGTTGCATAACTAGGATCCCTTGTATTTATTATTTATTCGTTAGTCTTAAGGCTTCGGAATCCTACAGTTACTGTAGTATTATGATAGGCCGAAGAGCATGTGCGTCTTAAAGCCAAGGCCACTGTTTTCTTATACTTTTGCCAATGGCAACATAGGTGTGCATTTTGGCCAGGATGAGTGATGGATTCATCGAATGGCTTAGCAAGTGATTTAAACTATCAAGCATTAAACTAGTCACATTTCATCCAATAATGGTCAATTATGTGGTGAAAAATAGGAAAAGGAACACCCACTTCAAACCATTCGGTTTATGTTAAATGACTTGCTTGTTATACGTCACCTTAAGTTGATATGGGGTATGCAACTAGTACAGCTATGTGATAAGAGAAGAAAGAAGTAAAAAATGATAAAGAAGTCAGTAGGCTGTATTAAAAAAAAGAGAAGCAACGAAACCTTGAAGGGCAACACTAGAAGCAAGCTAAGGCATTTGCTCGGGTGAGAATTGATTCCACAAATCTGTAGAGTTCTGCAGAAGTTGTGCATGAAGCAAGAAAACATGTTTGAAGCATGGCTTCTTGGTTAAGGAAGGATGATATTAGCAGTTTCAAGTTAATTCATGTTTTTTTTTTTTTTTCCTTTTTCCTTCTACCCCCCTTTTTTTTGCAGTATCGTGTTTATGTGTATTACTGCCGTGAATAGTCGTGGTTTTCTATAATGAATTGCAAAAGTTGATTGTAATGGTTTTGCGAATGGGGTTAGATGCAATTTCTTGATTAATCCCCACTCGTAAGTACAAGTTTCCTGTTTTTTTTTGTTTTTGTTTTTTTGTTTATCCTACTTGATTTCTTCAAACCATTTACTGTTTATGTTTTTTGATTTGCAAATCACATGCCGTCCTTGCATGAGGTCGAAGTGAATTCAATGTTCAAAATACTGATTTCTATAGTTCTGTTTTGCTTCTGATGTAATTGAAACTTATCCTTATCAATTAAATTCATATTTGAAATCTGACTTTCCAACCATTTACTACTTCCTTAGAGCAAGACTGTTACTTGAAATTGTTCTGGATAATTTGAATTTTCATCAGTTGAAAGGTATAAGAAAACACTTGGTAAAAACCTACATACACAAAAATCTTGTGATATTTTCCGTTTTACCTGAGGCAGCACTCTCGTGCTCACATACTCTGTCTGGTTACCCTGGCATATAGTGTATAAAAAAAAACAAGGTAATTGAGAACGATTGCTGAACATGTGAGTGCATAGTCATGTATGCTATGGACTTTACAGTCCACGAACTAAGTAGTTTTGAAAATCTTGGGGCATTGAGATACAAGCGGTTAAATATTAGTTGGAGCCTCCTTCAAGGGTTCAAGGCAACCAGTTGTTTATTTATTCTGGAGTTACCATAATTCATGGACAGGAAATCATAAGTTGGAGAAAAGAAAATATGTGATTGAGAACTGGGAGATGATTTGGCATTAAATTTGACCAAAGAGCATTATACAGGCTACTCCACTGAAACTCATTAACCTGATGCTTACTGCACGGAGAGAATATAACTGAGATGCCCTTTGGAACAATTACTTTCTCATTTTCTTTGCAGTACTTTTCGTTGTATACCATGATCAATTCATGTCACTTCTTAATCAATGTTGTTTATCCCCTATTTTTGTGACTTAGGATGATGGGATCTTAGTTGTTCCTACAGTTGCGGATCCTCCACTAAAACTTAATTCAAAGAAAGGTTTATCGGCAGAGTTCCATGATAGAGCATCTGCCCTATTGAGTATTGCTAGTATGTCTGGCTGTTGTCAGGTAATTTTTATCCAATCTTCAAAATTTGTACCTCTTTTTGGTTGTCGTAATAATATGTCCAATCTTGTTAAAAATTTGTTTTTCAATTTATTCTTACAGGTTACCATTCCTTTGGGAAAGCATGATGGTTATCCAATCTCTATTTCATTTATTGCATTCCATGGAGCTGATAAGTTTCTGCTTGATACTACCTTGGACATGTACACATCTCTTCAAGAGCAAGTTAGCACTGTCTCCAGTTTGCCACGATTGCCAGATATGAATGGCAGCATGGATGCTTCTGAATTGTTGAAAGAGAAGGTATGCTAAATCCTAAATTGCATTATTGGTGTTGAGGAGTGAAACATGTAATGACCTCATGTTGCATGTATGCTGCGTGAAAGCTGAATTGCATCAAGCAGCATTTTTGAAAGCGAAGACCTTTTTTGTCTAGCAGCAAGTGCTATTGTGAAGGGACTCATGTCCTTGCAGAATTATTTGGCAAGAGCTTAGTCGACATGCTATGATAGTCGAGATGTGCATCAGGGTCCTAGAGATTTAAGGATACATGTGGATCGGACTTTGCTGATTTACAGTTTATATGGTTAAGGAATAGTACAACTCTGGGTTTGGGTGACATTAAATGGGTCTAGCCGATTATGTGTGAAGAAAGTAATGCGACTCTAGTTTCTGCTTTTCTGCTTGTGTCGATCAGCTCTAGGACAATTTAGAATAATAAAAGAATTTACCTACTGGCGGTCATATATGGTTTTCTAATTTTTGTTTCTCGCTATATGATTGTTATAGATTTTTTAATTCGTAATTTGTAATCAGTTAAGGGGAGTGTTTATAGACAACATTTCTTTTGGTCAGTGATGGCATTTGTAGTATACTCCCTGTGTACATAGGACGCGTTTCCTGTTTTGACGCTTGTCTTTTTTATATATATTTACTTATCAAAAATCAGTTAAGGGGAGAATGAACTTTTGTTGCTGCAAAAATTCAAAGGGTCCAGGTCTCCCAGTTCACCCTTTTTGTCTCAATCACCTATACTGCATCAAGTTTCTGGGAAATATTCTTTGGTATTTGTAGTATAGCTGTGCACTTTAATGGTGAATTAATGGTGAACTCCAACTGATCTCTTACTATTGACACTTCCAAGAGTAGTCTGAGGTCGTCTTCCATGATTAAATCACTTCTGTGTTGGCCAAGTGTAGATTATCGATCTTCCTGTAGCCCCCTCCCCCAAACCCCTCACCACGGCACTAAAAAAATATGTTTTGCAATAAATTAGGATCATATTCTATCTCGTTGGTATGCATATTGCAACATCTTAGAGGGCTTAAAAGTTCATGATTCTGGTAATAGTTGTTCGTTCTACAATCCTGTTAGCTCCTTTCTCATGATAATGAGATTTTGTAACTTGAAGATACAATAAAATGCAGCATGTACTGTTTTCATAAATTTGTTTGAATCTTGTTGCAGGGAAATGCAGCATACAAAGGAAGACAGTGGAATAAAGCTGTTAATTATTACTCTGAAGCTATTAAGCTGAATGAGGCAAATGCTACTTACTATTGCAATAGGGCAGCTGCCTACTTAGAATTAGGATGGTATGGCCTTTTACATTAACTAACAATAATGTTAGTATAGTATAATGCTTTGCTTCAATGTCTTGCTCTACCGACTTATGACACTCTAATATCTTCCAGCTTTCAACAAGCCGAGGAAGACTGCAGTCAAGCAATATCACTTGATAAGAAGGTCAGTGGACAAATAATGATGCCTATTGCATGATCACCAAATTCCTTAATAAGTGCATCCTTCTTTAGTCGCATGCTTTTGATCATATGATGATTCTTGTATGTCCTATAGATATCATCTTCATATGTAATGGTGGTTCTTGTGTTTCTTTGCAAGATAATCGTTGATCCAGGTAGGAATTAGCCAATGATGTTTCAAATTGTATTTAAAAAAAAAGAAAAGAAATAGATGCAGGTAGGAATTAACCTGCCAATACTTGTAAAATGATGATAAATTACATGCAAATTATAAAAGTACGTGAGCTGATCTCTTAATTTTAATTGAAGGATGAGTTCTGATAGCTTTGAAACATGACATGTGATTTCCTTAAGTTGTAAAATTTGGACATGGATTCTTAAAAGCAAGCAATTAGAAGTTTGAATTTATGATATGTATACCTTTGGTTACATTAGGTGTATTAGCTTTGTGGAATTCTTTGGAGCTATCTTTGAACCCCAAAACCATTTTATATCAAATGAGTTAAATATGAATACGAAAAGTACATTTTAGTTTCTGAATTCCAGCTTATAAGTCAGTTAGAACTTTCCCTTTTGCACCAAGCTTAAATTGAAGCAACATATCCCGGGCTTAGTTTCAGTACTGGGTAACATTTCTGAATGTCGTTATTTAAGTTTTGAACCAGATAGGCTAACATGGTTCTTTTTGACTAAAGGAAATCACTTAAATGTGGTAAATCTAAACATTATTAGTATCGTGGATGCTACATGTGGGCTAGCTTTTATATTTGGTTGTATTATTTGCATGTACATTCTATCTGCACAGCGAAATATTGCTTCTAACCTTGGTATATTTGAACGAGATTTCTTTATCTTTATGCAAAGAAAGGAATACATGCATCACTCTTGATGGATTGCTTATTAATATATTTCTGAGAAAAGAAAATGAAGCAGTGCACGCCTTAAAGTATTTCTCCGTGCAGAATGTGAAGGCATATCTGAGACGAGGAACAGCTCGAGAATCGCTTCTCTATTATAAGGAGGCTCTTCAAGGTGAGAATGACGCTAGCTGTAGTCTCTTGGACACAGACAGGAGAATCGAGTGGAAACATCATTCTTCACAATTCATTACATGCAGACAAAACACACACACACACACACACACACACACACACATATATATATATATATAAAGCTCCATGCGTATATTCATACTCTTTCCTGAACATATCTTGATTTGATATAGTTTCTTATGTTTTACTTGAATTTGGTAAATTTACCAGCCTTCCATGAAGCAAAATCTTTTTGGCACACTAAAACCCCTATTTTTTATGTCTACTCGTGTCAACATGCATGTCCTGGTAGAGATGTGGCAACATGGCCTTTTACTGAAGCTTACTGTGTTCAGATCATACTCTGCAGTGCATTTTTGTTAATAATGCAAATCAATTGTCCTTGTAAAGCGTGGTAAATTTTTGTACTTGTACATGTAACTCTTTGGTCATAGTTCATGCTGTCTTTCCTGTCCCCAGTCTTCCTCCTGTCATTTTCAAGTGGTTATACATTTAGTGTATTGTGAAATGCAAATAGTTGGAATCTTTAAAGGATAAAATGCTCCAAACATTTCTGTACTATGCCTTTATTGTGAATTTCATCCCTCTACTTTGCTATTGCGTTTTTTTTTTGTCTCTGTACATTTTTTATCGCCCTCGGACCATCTCTCGGTCCAATTTTTTCCGTTATTTCACGCACGTGCCTATCACTTGACTTTTTTAGGGGGTAGCTTCTTCTGTTCATACAATTTTATTTACAGCCCTTTCTTCCCCAACCCATTTCCTCATCCATTCTGCCATGGCCGCCCTCACCACTTCCTCTCTCTCTCTCTCTCTCTCGTCAATTCCGATTGTTTAAAGCAAGTGCGATTAGGGATTTTTCTAGCAAATCAGTTTTTGCCTTTTTCTTCAGATTTGCTGCAGACCTAGGTTTTGCCTGAGATTGGAGTTCGATCAACGATTGGATTTCAGTTTCTTAGTACGTGTATCAGAGTAGAATTTATCAACTGATAGATTGATGGAGAAGGGATGGTGGAGATTGACGTGTTAGGACACCAGTGTTGAAGTAGCAGCCTTGTGGTTGGCGAAGGTTAGGGACAGCAATGGGTTTGACCAAGAGGTATGGGTAAAATAGGCAGTGAAGTTTGTGTTGCAGTATTCAGGTGCAGTGAGGATAGAGTGATCGCCGAGTGGGGTGAACGGCGTGTTTCGCGATGTTGTCGATTAGTATGAGGTCAGAGTCGAGGTAGACTAGTAGAATAAGCACTGACATGGTCGGAATGGTGAAACCAAATTGGGGGAAAGCAATTATTTTTTCTTTTTTTTTTCTGGTCAACTCGGGGAAAACAATTATTGCTTGCTAGACCGTAGGTTCAAATTGAATAGTTTCAATTTTGGATTGAATTGAACTTGGAGTTAAGTACAGGAACTTATATTAAATTCAAAGATTAGCAATTCTCTCTCTCTCTCTCTCTCTCTCTCTCTCTCTCTCTCTCTGCTTCTAACGAAACTACCTCAACCCACTTCCATCTCCTTCACCTCCACCACAAGCCGCCCTCCCGGCGGCTCTCTCTCTCTCTCTCTCTGCTTCTAACGAAAGTACCTCAACCCACTACATCTCCTTCACCTCCACGACAAGCCGCCCTCCCACCGCCGCCACCATCACCATCACCATCACCATCACCACCACTCCCATCCTAGAAATTAAGAAGTCAAAATTTCATAATAACACGACAACTCTACAAGTGAGATCAGAATTAAAATTATGATTTATGTAATTACCAAACAAAGCTAGTTTAAAAAATCTGAGTACCATCGGTATTTCGGCCTATTTAGAAAAAAAGAGTTTCAGGAAATCAATACCCATTAAAAATGTCTGACTTGATGGGCACTTTCTGGAGACAGCGTGCATTTAATGGAAAAAGTGGATGGAGGGACCGTCCGAGGGGAATACAAAATGTACAGGGATGAAAAAAACGCGATAATGTAGCATAGAGACTTTTTTGTTGTTGTTGTTTTTGCTATTATGGGGAAGTACAGGAATGTTTGGTGCATTTTATCCAATCTTCAAATCATCAGGACATCAGAAAATGAATTCCTACTTGCAGTAAAAGCTTTGAAATATTTAATTTGAAAGTGCATTTTATAAAAGTTATCATTGAATATTTGGGAGATATTGGCCAAATGTTTGAGTGAGTTGGATGATGTTGAAGAGAGAAAAAATGAAAGCAAATTGTTCACAAGGTCTAGGGTTTTCACTCATTCGGACGTTAATTTTCTTGGTTGTTTTCCTTCTTGTATCAACTTTTTATGTTCTTTATATTTGCAGATTTTAAACATGCTCTTGTCCTAGAACCACAAAATAAGGTTGCCAATGTTGCTGAGAAGAGGCTAAGGAAACTGTCAAGTTGATCAACTCTCCCCTGTTGCTTTCATCTGATGTCCCACTCCCTCTATCAAGTGAAAAGGGGATAAGGAGAAATTCCTCAAAACATTTTTGAGCCTTCTGGAGTGGAAAGGTGAGGTTTTTGAGTTTCATTTTTGGACAGAAGAAATAGAAACAAGAAAGCAGGAGCAAGCTCTTTCTGAGGCTTTCCTTTTACGTGCAGCAGTTTTGATTAGTTGAGAAAGTAAAATTCAGTTCTGCTGCTTGCTATGTACGACTCTTTTGGGAGTAACTGTCCAATTTGTTCCAAACTGGGGTGGATGCTTGCATTGCATTCTATCAATTCCATAGTATATATATATATATATATATATATATGTGTGTGTGTGTGTGTGTGTTTTGTTATAGGTTGTCTTTGGGATGTGAAGAATTCATGTGCAATTGATTAGTTCCAATGGTTTTGGCCAGCAATTTTCATAGTTGATATCAGTTTTCTTTTAACCAATATTGAATTGTAGAGGTGTTAATAATTGGCTTCACACACTCAAGTTTCTCCTGTTCGTTATGGAGTAATTGAATCCGTAGTTGGCTCCGTTTCCCAATTTGTCACATCCAATCAAAATCCTCAACTTGCGAGTTTGAAGTGAAGCTCCGTGGACAACCTTGTGTTTATTTTTGTCATTTTCCAGTTTTTGAAATCTAAAAATTTTAAACCCTTACCCCTTCATCTTTGTTTTTATTATATTTGTCTTTTAGTTTGCAATAAATAAGAGGTCCTCTGAGGGTTTCACTTTCACCAAATAGACTATTAGTAGTATCAGTTGCTGCCTTGAATTACTATGACCTGTTTCTTGCAAGGGGTATGTGGAAGCCCAATGAGGTCCAAGATTGGAACTCTCTAATTTTGATCGCGCTTTAACACCTTTTTACTTGTTTTGACTACGAATATTTGATTCCTGTAAGGGATACCTAAAATAAAATGTCTCGCTGAACCGGGTTCAGCGGTTCAGTCATCCTTTGTATGAGATTGCAAGTCTCTAATTTTGACTGCACTTTAACAACACTAGTATGCTTATTTTGAACTAAGAAGCCTAGACTCTCCAAAGTGAATTGGGACAATCTAGCAATAGAGATGATCTTTGTCTGTTTTAACTAACTTTACTCATCTCTCTCCATAATTAAATTCTCTCAAATTTTAGACTCATTTACGGATGTTTATCCATGACAAACATGTGACAATTATTGAAAGCTACATTAAGATGACCGAGTGAATGTGGTGTAACTATAGCATAGCAACTTTTGAGGGGGTAAATTTAGTTACCTCCCTACGCTTTGAGACAATTTTAATCACCAAATCTCTTGTTTTTGAGTTACATTTATTCCTCTTATTTTCAAAACTCACCTCACCCCCAACAGTTAATATTGCATCCGACAAGTTAACTTATCCTTTAAAGAAAAATAAAAAAGTATCTATATTATGACTAAGGTTCCGTTTGTTTCAAGAAGAATGATTTTCGGAGAATGATTTCTGGAAAACGATTTTAGGAAAATGAAAATCTTCTATTTTTAGGTGTTTGGTAATTTTTTTGAAAATATATTGGAAAATGTTTTAGGTGTTTGGTATACACACTGATAATGTAACAAAAAATACTAATCCCTACAAATTATTTACATTTACTCAAAACAGCTAATTATATGAAATTATTAGAATCTCGTCATATCACATTTGTACTTTATTTTTGGATAAGAGAGTATTCAATATTCATAACATGTTTAACAAAATATTTACAATTATATCTTTCAAAAAATGTTTAAGGAAGATTTAAATAATAATCTATCAAAACCCAATGTGTAATTGTGTGTGTACTTATATATTTGTGTGTGTGTTTATATAGTGGTGCGTCATAGTGTTCGATTTTTGACAAGATACTAATAAAACATATGCAATTTTGCATGTACAGCTCGGAGCCTCGGAGGTGATGGGAGTGTGGGATTATGGGGTGGGGTGATAAAGGATTTAAGTACGGGTTTCTTGGTTGGGTAGGGGGAGGGGAGGAGGAGGGAGGGGACGGGGAGGGGTGAGGGGTGACGGGTGAGGGTATGTGGGGGTGGGGTGGTGCATGAGAAGAAAGGCTGATTGGTTATCGAGAATCAAATTTTAATGCAATGGGTTTGCAAAATGACTTACGGAGGTGGAGGTAAGTATGTCATTTTCCCGAGAAATGTGCTCATTTTCTGTTGACTTGTGATGTGCATATTCCCGTTCGGGTTAAAATGTATGAGTCTCACTCAAACAAGTGGGCCTAAAATGAATACAGACCCGGCCTGTTCGAGTATGTATAGCCACCTCTTCTTTCAGTCTAAGGTAAGTCTCATTTTTGCCATAACATACATACATACTTTTCACATAGCCTTGAGATTGACGAACACGCCGAAGGGTTTTGACGGGGAACCCTCTCGCCCCTCTCACGGTTGTTTCCTTTTACAGATATATACATATGCTAGATATCCGAAATCCAAGCTACGACAACCCCATTGCGCCCGATATTTTGTGCAACATCAGTTGGTTCCGTTGCTGGGAACGAGAGTGCAATGCTTGGCCATGCAAGATTTTTACACGATACTTTTGTACTCTTGTCTAGATACAATCAGTGTATAAGCTGGAATTCTTAGCTTGATGATTTTTTATTTTTTTTAAAGAAAGTGATATGAGTAGAGTTGTTAATCGGGCTGGCCCTAGCAATTTCGGGGGTTAGACGGTCTAATTTTTTCGGGCACTAATATTGCGGACCTAACCCTAACGGGCTTCAGCTAAATAGACCACTAACGGGCCACGACTAAAAAAATAAATACATCACAATCTCAAAAAAAAAAAAAAGCTAAAAAATTTCTTAGCAAACAATAAACTGAATGGTTACATGAGACCTATTCTACATTTCTTGAAAAATTATTGGCCTATCTCTTCAACTGCTCATCCTTTCTTCAATTGTTTCATCTATCCAATGAATTTCTGGTATTGAAAGCTATTGATGTACCCAAATCAGTTTATTGGGACCTCCTATCCATAATAAACTATCTCTGATTATAAAAATGTAGTAAATTAATTCATGGGTAAATTGTTAACATAGTATATATATGATTGTTGTCGATTATTGCTAGTTTATCACAGATTCATAGTCCTTTTCAACTATAGTAAATTACACAATTTAGACTAATTCTATCCAGGATCAAAAGTCAATTCATACAAAAGACTGAAGAAAACATTCTATTTTTGAGATTTTTGAGGAAGGTTGGTCTCTATATCGTGGTTGGGTGGGTGGCGACGGCGGTCAAACTGCTGTGGGTGGGTACTGGGTAGCCGGACTGCCGGAGGCGAGAGAGGAACTGAGGAGGAGTCCCACCGGGAAATGTCGCAGAACTGAGAGGGAATATCGGACTGAGTTGCAGCCTTGAGGTTGCGGGAGACGGCAAGACGGTTGACGGGGCTACGACAGTGATGACGTGATGGGCTTGTGTTGTGACTGTGAGAAGTGAGAACTGAGGTATGAGAGTGAGAGACGAGAGCGAGAGTGAAAGATGAAAGTGACCAGATCAGGCAGACCTTGGCTCTTGCGAATTGCAGCGGCGTTAAAGGGGTAAAAGGCTAGGGTTTCTAAAAATTATAAAATTTAATCTGTTATCCCTCAACCCGCGGGCCAACCTGAAAGCCCGGTAGGCCGGCCCGTGAAACCCGCGGCCCTATAGGGTCAGCCCGTTTAGCCCGGATGTTTAAACGGTCAAAAAAACTTCAACCCTAACCTTGATTTTTTTGGTTTAAATGGGTCGACCCTGCGGGTCATAACCCTTTTTACATCTATAGATATGAGTGGGGGTACTGTCAAAGTCACATGGATATGGATTATAGCGTACATCTTTCAAAAATGTAAGAACATGGATATATGTGGTGTTTGGTGAATAATGACAATTATACACGACAATTATACACATAAGTCTCGCACTTTCCTTCCAAAGCTCTCTATTCAGACACAAATTCATGGGGTGAAGAAGAACAACAAAGACGATGTCATCATGAAGAAGAGCTCTATTGCAGCGATGACCTTATCTCTTTAGCAGTCTACCGAATCTCCACCGTCCCTGACTAAGTCGCAATAACTCATTCAAGTAATATGCTGTCCAGTCATTCAAGCAATTCATCAAGCATGTGATATGTAGTAAGTGTTTTATCTAAAGAGCACAACAAGTCAGCGCCCAGAAACAAGGAACTGGCTGATAGTCGATGGTGTGGAGGAGGATGCACGGCCATCTCTATTCTATTCCTTCAATTTGAGAAGGGGTGCACCGCTAGTGATCGAGCACGAGTGACGAAGCTTCGCCGTGGCTAGCTTTGGATTAGGTGCCAATCCAATGTTCAATCAATCACCAAAGGGAGAAAGAGGACGGATTGCCCATCTAACAAGCCGGCCGCCCCTTTCACCTAGCAATCAGAGCATGGGAACAGATTGGGCAACCACGATAAGTGATAGGAGAGGACTTTAGCAAGAACGAATTGGCGACAAAAATCATGGGCGAGCGAAATCGGCGCTAGATGCAGTGGTGGTGGTTGGCGGCATATGGCGGTAAGGATTGCCGGCAGATGGGGTACTTGGGTAGTGACGGTAACTTAGGAGAAGATGCAGGGTGATGGGAGGCGAATTTGGCTCAAGCGTCACACACGTCCAGCGATTAATGCGTCAGTTACAACGTATCTCCTTCCACTACTAGCGGTTACAAATAGCCCCTTGAATGTTAGATAGTTACAACGTGGCCCATTCAGTGCTGAAGAGTTACAGCTCGGTCCCTTAACTGCTGGCAGTTACATCTCGACCCCTACAAAGCAGAATATTTGTAAATGGATCCCTCTACTATTGGTCAAACTTCGTTAAATTTTGTCGAAATTTGTAAACGAACCTTGTTAAACTTCAAGGTCGAATTCAAATGGAATAACGGTCATACAAAAGGAACCTCGTATGTCGAAGTCAAAGTTCAAATGAACCTCGCATGCAGGTCGAGGCTAAACTTCAAACGAACCTCGCAGGTCGAGGTCAAGTTCAAACGAACCTCGCAGGTCGAGGTCAGGTTCAAACGAACCTCGCAGGACTAGGTTAGAATTCGTAAATGAGCCTTGTTAAACTTTAAGGTCGAATTCAAATGAACCTTGTCGGTCTAGGTCAAACGAACCTCGCTGTCGAGGTCAAAATTCAAACGAACCTCGCAGGTTGAGGTCAAAGTTCAAACGAGCCTTACAGGCCAAGGTCAAAATTCAAGACTCGGCAGGCCTGAGCACTAATACGAACCCCGTCCATCGAAACTTCGGTAGGTCCTAGGCGAACACGAGAAACTAGTACTCCTCACCCTCGAGATGAATCTCAAGCAATAAGGAGTGAGAGGCTTCTGATGTGCATATTCCCGCTCGGGTTAAAGTGTATAGGTCTCACTCAAACAAGTGGGCCCAAAATAAATACAGGCCTGACCCGTTCGAGTGTATATAGCTACCTCTTCTTTCAGTCCAAGTTAAGTCTCATTTTTGGCATAACATACATACATGCTTTTCACATAGCCTTGAGATTGACGAACACACCGGAGAGTTTTGGCTGGGAACCCTCCCCGCCCAGCTTTCCTTTTACAGATATATACATATGCCAGATATCCGAAATCCAAGCTGCGGCAACGATCGGCTCGGCACCCCCAGTGCGCCCGATATTTTGTGCAACATCAACTTGTAAAAGATTTTATA
Organism: Platycodon grandiflorus; assembly: GCA_016624345.1. Lineage (NCBI taxonomy): Eukaryota > Viridiplantae > Streptophyta > Magnoliopsida > Asterales > Campanulaceae > Platycodon > Platycodon grandiflorus. The sequence continues at coordinate 10,125,347 of CM028365.1, read as the reverse complement.
TTGACTGTGTCTTCCAAATATTACCAAATACCGGAAAATGCAGAAAACATTTTCTAGAAATCATTTTTCGTAAAATAAATAGAGCCTAAAATTCCTTTTCAGAAATGAACCTTTGACAAAATATACAACCATCAAGTTTTTTCTTTTTGAACATTATATTTCTACTAAATGCTGAGATATTGTTTATAATTGAGTGATGTCGAATTCCTTTTAAACGCATATTTCTTTCTCTTATTTTCGTTTGAATGTTACGTGAAGAATTATTCTAAAATGTACCTAAATAAAATGTTGAAATCAATAACTTAAAGTTTAACTTTTTCTACTTTATAAAATATGATGAATAGTTTCAATTCATAAATAAAAATTTTAATATTGTCTTTAAGGATTAGTTAACTTATTGGATAGAAAGTTAATGATTGGAGACACTTCAGACTGTCTAAAAGGCAAACATAATTTTTCAACAATCTCTTTGATTCATGTAAAGAATTTTATTTTTATTTTTTAGGTCTATTTAATTAAATTTTGACTAAGAATAATAATTTTTTTTTTGTCTTTATAAAATTATAAAAGTCGTGATTCATATAATTTATAATATTGTTTCTAATCCCCCGTATCATTTATATTAGTTTACTTTCCTTTTTTAGCTATCTCAAAATTTTGATCACTTACAAGTTCAATGCACATTAATTACTTATTTTCTTATTATACCCCTAACCAAATTGAGTATATACAAGGTAAACGATACACATTAATTAACTAAGTAAAAGATACGGAGTATAAGTTGAATTTTAAAAATTAAACAGTGGTTGTTGAGAAATTTATTAAAAATTTTAAAATGGTGAACATTTATCTGTTATTCAATATAACGAAATGGGAGGAGTAATAACTAAAGTTTTACTAATAAAAACATAATAAACGTACAGTTACATTTTTTTTTTCTTCCCAGTTTCATTTCATCCCTTTTGGGGTCAGTACTTTAAAATATCGTTGACTACTTTTTGTCTTTCTAGGTACGACCGAAATTCACGATAAACAGTGTTGTTTGTTTAGGATAGTTTGACCTTTTTGACCCATAGTTTCCAACGATCTATTCCTCTCCCACAAATTTATAATTTCTTCAAACCCTAGATCTTCTCTTTCAAAAAAAAAAAAAAATAATAATAATAATAAAATTATACGAAATTCCGCTTTTTCGATTTCTTTCTTTCAGGTTTTTCATGGTGCAAAATCTTGAAATCCGATCATCCAATTCTTGACAAACCATGAAAACCAAATATAATTTCTTCATGCATTACGTGACTTTTGCATGCCTTTAACTATCTTTACGTGCAGGTGAAGAAATTAACCATGGCTAAATGCTTCAGCTTTACATCCTCCAGTGATCGATTATTTCGATATTTCTTCAGCTACTCGAACCTCCGATCGATATCAACCGATTTAGGAGATGGCACAGTCATGGAATGTTGGGTTCCTAAATGCCACAAAGAATCCAAACCGAACCTCCTCCTCCTCCACGGATTCGGAGCCAACGCAATGTGGCAATACGGAGACCTTCTCCGTCACTTCATCCCAAAATTCAACGTCTACATTCCTGATCTCCTCTTTTTTGGTGGATCATACTCGAAAAGACCAGAGAGGACCGAGTCTTTTCAGGCTCAATGTGTCATGTGGTTGATGGAGAGATTTGGGGTGACAAGGATGAGTCTAGTGGGGATAAGTTACGGCGGGTTTGTGGGGTATAGCATGGCGGCAACATTTCCCGAGGCGGTGGAGAAGATGGTGGTGTGTTGTGCAGGGGTGTGTTTGGAGGAGAAAGATCTCAAGGATGGGTTGTTTAATGTTTCGGATTTGGAGGAGGCGGTTAGCATTTTGTTGCCTCAGACGCCGGAAAAGTTGAGAGAATTGATGAAGTTTTCGTTCGTTAAGCCGATCAAGGGGGTGCCTTCTTGCTTTCTATCTGATTTCATTGATGTGAGTTCACTATTTTCACATTCAAATAAAAAAATAAAGTTTGATAAATTAACTCAAATCATATACTGAGCTTAAATTTGATCCCCGCTATATATATAGCTTAATTAATTTGCAAATTTTGTTAATAATCTTGAACAGGTGATGTGTACGGATTATATTGATGAGAAAAGAGAACTAATTCAATCAATTCTCAAGGATAGAAAGCTTTCCAACATCCCTAAGATCAAACATGTTTGTACCCTTGACATATACTCCCTCCTTTTCTCTATGTTTGATTTTTTTGAGTCAAACGAACTGTTTTTCAAATGAAAATTTGACATATATATTTTTATTTTTTAAAAATATTTTGTGATTTTGAAAAAAAAAATCAAATTTTTTATTAAAATAATAGTCCGCTTGATTCAATATAGTCAAATAGGACAATAATTTAGGAAGGAAGTGATTATATTTCTTGTTTTCGGTTTCTTTTTTGTCATTTCCATATTAGTCTAACATCTATATATGATTTCTTCTTAAACATGCATGTGAAACTTAACAGCCGACATTGTTAATATGGGGAGAGCAAGATCAGATATTCCCTTTGGAACTGGGATTAAGATTAAAAAGGTAAATTGCTTATCATGAATTGTGTATAGATATATTATGATCTTAATCATTATCTTAATTACGCTGATTTATTATCTAATTTTGATATTTATTTATAGGCATATTGGAGAGAATTCCAGAATGGTAGTGATAAAGAATGCAGGGCATGCTGTGAACCTGGAGAAAGCCAAAGAGTTCTCCAAACACCTCAAAGAGTTCCTTCTTGTTGATAATCCTTCCCTCTCCTCCTCTTCACCACCTGATTCTAACAAGACTGATTAGATTAATTGAAGGATATATATAGCTGCACAAATTAAGAGTTCTTCTACGACACTTGTTAATGTTTCCTTTAATAAATATTGAAATCATTACCAATGCGTTGGGGTTGATTTCAATGCATTGCATGCAGATAATTTTCAGTGTCCCATTTTTTTAAAAAGGAAACTTTAACAAACAACGTAAGAGAGAGAGAGAGAGAGAGAGAGAGAGAGAGAGAGAGAGAGAGAGAGAGAGAGAGAGAGAGAGAGAGAGAGAGAGAGAGATTCACCTATACTATATATTAGATGAGATGATGATCGATGGTGATTTTGTATACTAAAAAATAGTTTATCGTCATGTTTACATTAGTAGCACATATTTTGACACCAGAAGTAGTTTTCAAAAATTTGTCCTTAATTCACACATGGTTTTGATGTACGTACTTCTATAGTTATTTATAGATACATGTAATGTAATGAAGAGAAATACAATGTTATATGTCGGATTCTGTGTCCATGAATTTATGCAAAACGGGCATTTTTATTTATATTATCGTTTTTTGTTTTTTTTTTTCTTTTCATTTCATTTCAAAAATTGTTTTTCCAGTATACCCAACTGCAAATTTTTAAGTAGTGAAGTGATGTTCTTTGGGTCATGCTTTATTTAAGGGTGAAGGATGTATGTACAACTGGCTCATTGAAGTCCATGTAGTAGTAGTAGTTAAGGATTCATCTCTAACTTCTTGTTTTATTGTTTTTTTTTTTAAATTAATAAATACGAGGAGACGTTACTAATTTACATTAAGATTCTTTATGGGACAAAAACTATCAGAAAAACCCACTAACTGTTCATATTTGTCATTAAATTTAAGTAAAATCGAAAATATAGCATATGTTAATCAAATAGGACTAATTAATGGATTAACCACATGAATCGATCTCTTCTTATATGTTTAATGGAGAATCAGCGATATCAAGTTTCTATATATTGTCATCTTAAGAAAAAGGGTCAAAAATATGCAACTTAGTATTCATAAATTGAAGATATTAGGCCGGGATCACTAGCTATAATTAGCACTTTAAATTTCATTTACAACATTCCATCAATGTTTTATAATTTTGATTCTACCAAATGCTTCAAATGTTGTACCATACAGTGTTGTAGTTGAATTTTTGGGTACTAATAGCGATTTCCTGTTATTGACACATAATCTTTTCAAATTAAGATTGATTAGAAACTGTCTTGCAAAAGTTGCAATACCATAAACAAAGGTATTTTAGGTACTCTTAAGCTATAACCTCCCCAAAATAACTCAGAAAATTATGTTAATAATTCTAGAGGTACTAAATTATGGACATAAAATTCTACAAAATTAATTTCAACAAAAACTGACAACGTTTGATTTATGAAAAAAAATTAGAAGGAATTCCAAAAAGGAAAAGATCAATTTTTATTTTTATAAATTAGAAGATATTTATTTAATTGAGTAATTTTCTGTAAAATCGTCTTTCGGATGCTCCTTCGTAAGAAGGAGCCTCACTCTTTTTGACAACTCAGACACTTATTTACAATTCAACCAACCAACATACGAAGACACTTATTTTGAGACGAAGAAAGTAACAAGTAATCGAAGTTGAGGCTAACCAATCAGGCCGTTGATCAATAGAGATAGCGGATACACTCTGGTGGGTGGAATTATCTATCTATCAGTCGAATATTCAGATCTCCATAGAAAGCCATTGAGACAAAGCTTGCCCCACTGTCTTTAAAGAATACCTATCAAAAAATCTTGGAGATGTGTATTGTATACTCCAGTAAGTAACTATCAAACAAGCAAGCAAACTCGGGAGACCGATTAGTTTAGTTTCCACCACGTAACATCGTCTGTACGGTCCAAAATAGTTTTCGCACCTCTTTCATTGTTTCCCTCTCCTCTCCTCTCTCCTCTCTCTTTAGTAGCCACACACACACACACACACACACACACACACACACACACACAGAGACACTTGACATCTACGTCCTCTATCACCCTCAACCAAAACGGCAAAACCCCTTCCCATTCCAACTGTTCATTTTCTAAGATTAAAATACTTCTATTTTTCTGAAAGAAAGTTAAAATTTTAAAACAGTCAATAGGCTCATTTGTTTTGGAAGAAGATTAATTACTCCTAGAATTTATGAAACAAGCACAGAGAAGTTACAACCAAGTGATGAGTGAGGGAGAGATATGATGATGGACAACTCTCCTCCTCTATTTCTCAGGAACCTCTTGACATCAATATTCATCTACGCCGATAAATCTCTCCTCATATTTGTCGACAAATTCAAACCCTTCCAAATCCTTCGCTCTTTTCTCGTTTCCTCATTCTTATTTTTCCTTCAAGTTCTACCCTCCCTCTTTCCTGCTCTTAACCCCTTTTATTTTTTAAAACCTCCCGAGGAGGCCGATGACAAACTCTCGGCCGACTTCCGAGGAGGTGGCTCGGGCAATTCATGTATCGCCCGTGCCTTGTCTCAATTGTTATCACTTATGAATGAGATTCCTGTAAATTCTCGAAAATACGAAGTTGTGAAATCTCTTTCGGAAAAGTTAATTGTTGAAAACATCCTTGAGGATTGCGAAGCCCTGTCCGAGGTCAACCGTACGGTCCTCTCGGCGGCTTTTTCGAGAACGCTAGGTCAATTGGAAGCGGCGGCGATGAATCAGGAGGGTGATCTTGAGGGCGGGACTGTTGTGAAGCCTGGCAGTTATTACGGACTGAATCGGGTTTATCGAACGGTTAGATATTATGGTGATGCTTGGACCCGGTTGGGGAAATTAAAGAGCGAGTTGAATCGGTCGGGGATTTCGGCTGAGAAGCTGTCGGCTGAACTGCTTTGGTTGGCAGAGAAGCTGGTGGCTTGTGGATGTGCTGAGGAGGCTGTAGCTCAATGGGCTTCGGCATCTAATTTGGCTTGGCTGGCTTTGTCAGCTGGATCGCGGCTTCAGGGCTCTTTAGTTAAGGTTTCGGGTACGTGGTTTACAAGTTGCAACATAATTCCTGCAAATTTAGTGGTATAGTTTAGATCAACGGCATCGTTGACTCTTTGTAATTAATCTAGTGATCATCCTTCCAGTGGCGAAGCCACATGGAAGCCAAGGGTGGCCATCCCTCAGTTTTGTACAATATTTGCCCTGAAATTACTTTCAATTTTGATCTACTCATCAACTCCATGACTATGAGTGTCCCTTTTTTAAGTATTGAAGAATTTAAAGAAATTATTTTTGAGTCATTTCTGCAGCACACATAAATAACTTAGTATCCACATTACATATTATAATGCTCTTTGAACATTATAGTTGACAAAAATAAATTTAGTAACTCTATTAGAAGATACACTTATTTTTTAGAGGGAGTATTAAACAAGAATGGTAGGGATTGTAAAAGTCTTTCCAATTTTGACTTATCGTCGATGGATCTTTAAAAATTGTGATTGTGACGGTGATGGTTACTAGCTATTTCCAAGGGGATGTTAGATATGTAGATGATACAGCAAATAGAATGCGATTATGATTGTGATGGTTACAAGCTTTTTTTATTTCCAAGGAAATGGTAATATATAATATATAGATACAGTTTTGATGCTTGTATCATACACACGCAACACTAAAATGCATTTTATTTGTCTGTTTGTATGTAAGTGTGACATTGCTTCATGTATAAATATTACTCCCTCTATTCCACCCAAAGAGTCCACTTTTGAAAAGTCTAATAATTAAGAGATATATTAGTGTCATTGGAGTTACTTATAATTACAAAATACTTTAGAACAACCAAAATGCTTACAACACAAGTGGAGGGTAAAGATGAAAGATTATAAAAATTGTAAGCATAATTTTTGAAAGTGGACTTTTTAAGTGAAACATCCCAAAGTAGAATAGTGTACTCTTTGCTTGAACGGAGGGAGTATCTAATTACTCCTAGTAAAATGTTCCTTCTCTCCACTTTTGTAGCATTCTTGTTCAAACAAGCGAAAGAAATGGGAAGTGCAAAATGTGAAGATAGCAAGATAGAAGGACAGGGGAAGACCAAAATGAAGATGTTGATCTCGTGGCTGCCATTTCTATGTCGAGCACGTGGTGGCATAGAAGCACCAGTGTTAAGCGTTAATGAGAAAGCTGAGCTAGAAAGAGTATTGGATGAGATCATACAATCTTTACTAGAAGAAGAGCAAGAGAAAGTATTGTCACTGTGGCTCCACCACTTCACTCACTGTCCCTCCTCCGATTGGCCCAACCTCCAGTCTTGCTACGAACGATGGTGCATCGCCTCTCGCAAACTCTTAATTTTTACTGCAAGTGAAAACATCATGAAGACATCCCCTTAGAAGAGATGTCGTCTGAAGGACAAGTGGGAAAATTATTATACGTTAACATCACACCCTCGTTTATGTAATACTTCTATATATAAACTAAAAGAAATTATATGTCATTTGTTTGGGGCATCTTTACTATTGTACAGTACATAATATAATTTCTTAGAATAACAAGTTTTAGCAAACTCAGATAGTTTCATTGTCTTTTTGCCATTTATTTAACTCCAGCCTCCCTCCACATCACTTTATGTGCCCTTTAATTCATTTTTCCAAGTGTGCAACAATTCAAAGGTGCCTGCCAACCTTGAAGAATTAGCACCACGGTGATGCACGATGACGGACCTAAAGCTTGATGTAAGAGTTATATTTCCATAATTTACAACTTTATGAATCTTTTTACTTGTCTTTCTTCTGTAACTTTACAGATGGTACTACTTGTACCTCTACAACGAGTTCAATTGTTTTTACATGGTATTGTGCAAAATACGCCTTCAAAGTGTTTGATAAAGTGCCTCTGAAAGTACTTGTGGAGTTGTTAGTGACTTTGTTATGGAGAAAAAATTGTCATATACTGTTCTTATCTTCATATTTTGATCCACTTAAAAGGTTTTTGTGGGTTTAATTTATGTTGTGATTTTGATAACAAGGAAGAAAGTATGCAGCCTTTCATGTGATTCTGTATGTTTTATGTTATTGTTCCAATGGTTGTATGCTAAAAATCCTACTGTATTAACTTTGAAGTCGATTAGTGCCATCTATTAATTGTATTCTTTTCTATTAGAAATTCCTCCAAGTGTTATAATGTTGTGGAAGCAAGTAGTTTATTTGTCTTTAGTTGAAGATTACATAGGAGTGAATGCCCCTGAAGCACCAACACTCAAATATTTAGGTACTTAGTTCTTGTCCTTTTGTTTCTTTTGACAGTTGGGAATAGAATACTCAATAACCAGAAAATCGTTCTTTGATTTGATGATCTATCACCTTTCAAGTTATTGTTAAAATAGAAAACAAAAACTTACTTCCGTGGTTAACTCTTGCAAATCAAACTGAATACATTTCTTTCCTCTTTTGTCTTGCTTCCCATACCGAGTCGGCATCTTCCCCATTTTGTAGTCTACTACTGTACTCCTCCTCAAGCAGCACGAGCTCATGAATGGTCTTGCTTCCCATGCCGAGTCGGCATCTTCCCCATTTTGTAGTCTACTACTGTACTCCTCAAGCAGCACGAGCTCATGAATGGGGATAGCATTGCATTGCGCACTTGAATGCGAAATTGAAGTTAAGGAACAAGAAGCAATATTGAGAAGGTGCGAAAGATCAAGTAATTTGATGATGTTTCTGAATATGTTGATCTAATGTTTCCAAATATCTCGTTCGAGGTGTCTCTCAGGTTCCTTCTCCTATCCCGGGTTCTCGTCTGTTTCGAAAAGTTGTGTGTTATGAATCAATCTCATGGCTTCTCATTCTCTAACAATTGAAAACATAAGGTCAGTGTACGTTTTTTTTCTTAAATGTCGCGGAGAATGATGCATGAAAGCACGATCATAATGAGATTGGATTTGAATATTATTTGGTTATTATATTGTAGTACTCTCCCCATCCCAAACTCATTTTTTTCTTTACGGAAAATTAAGAAATTGACTTTTAAGCTAGCACTTGTACATATGAATTTCGGGATACAAAACCTCTCAATTTGAGGATTCTCTCAATTTTCTCAAATTGGAAAGTAATAATTTTCATAGCAATTTTTTTTTTCTTCTTCCTTTTTAGGGTTAGGGATTTTGATAACTTATATCTCTGATTTCCTTTTAGCCCTCCTGACTATAAGGTGGAATAAGTTCATCTTGCAAGTGCACCATGAACTTCTTCATTTCAAATCACGAGGTTTGCTTGCTCTCGCTCTGTGTTTCTCTATTTATTTTTAGTTTTTTGATTAATTCCACCATAACTTGTTGCTTAGCTCAACTTCTCATTCGCCTGTCCGGTTTGCCTTAATCAGTATCATTTTGAGCTTGTGGACCCGCTATACATTGAAGATTTTTGTAGCTGGAATCAAGATAGCTCGTATATTCATTTGGCCTTCATTGCTAGGACCAAGGATTCTTTTCCGAAACTCAAACTCTTCTTCGCTGAGGTCTATTTTGCTGATGTTGTCAAGACGTGTACTATTGTGTATTTGTGTAGCCTGGTATGCTGATACACTTCTTTGCAGTTTTTAGTTATTTCCAATTTCTCTTGCTTTTTCTGTTAGAGAAGATGCACAAATGCTCCTCTTTTGACCCATAGCCATTGAAGAGTTGTTTTCCAGTTTGTAGGTAATCCTCTTTTTCCACTTGGTTGTGGACGATGTCACCCCTATGGTGTCCTTTCTCGCCCTTTTGGAAAGTATGTAGGCGGAGGGGCGGTCGTAGGTATTATAATTGTATGTCCTTTCTTTCTCTTGTTTTTTAATTTTTATCCTTTTTGTTCCAACTCGACGACAGTGTTTTTTTATTTTCTCTCTGAAGAACGACAAAGAAATGCTAATGGTATGTAAAGAAGAATTTTCATAGACCTTCCTTTTATATCTACATGTATATGTTTATTCTTAGTTCTTGGGATGGTGTCCCCGCTTTGTTGCATTTTATCGATCAAGTGTAATATATTATCTAAAATTTCATTTGAAATATATATCATAGGTTTTACCTGTTTTGTCTTTAATGGTTTTTCTGTGAATGTGAGCAGTCCCTCGCCCAGGAACATTGAGATCTTGTGAGGAATCTGTGCAAAAGTTTTTGCGGTGATATTTTCTTCTTACTTTTGTGTTCTGATTGTTTTGAGTTCTTGGTGGGGTTACTGGGCTAATGAAACTTTGGTACATTTTAATCCAGCTCACGTATAATTTTTTGATTGGCATCAACTTTAATTGATAAGAAAGGGTATGATCTATTTTGTTACCTAAAGCTCAAAAATCCATTATCATGTTAATTTTCTTATTCCATGTTTTTGTTTACTGGTTCCATTAGTAGTTGTGGTGGGGTTGGGATCTTTCCCTTCGGTTATAATTATGTGTCGTTGCTGAATTGTTATTATTCTTGTACTTAGCGTTTACTTTTAAAGACCAATGTTCAAGAGTTTAATGACGAGGGGAGGGCGAAGGAGTTGAGAAAAAAACGATTAATGGCTATACCAGTGAATGCATTGACATGGTATATAAACCTAAACATGTACGGTAACTCTGTTTTTGCTATATTTTTCTTCCTCCTATTCCATGTATTATCTTATATCATATTCTCATCTTTTTTCTTGTAATACTTGTTTCTAGGAACATGTTTACGAGCTTTTGGAGCCTGTCTCTAATGTCCGCTTTTGTGTTAGTGTACCAAGCTATCTGATGGATGCAGAAGTGTGGTCTGTGTGGGTACATATATCTCACCTTCAAGGTTAGGAATAAATATCCTAGATGCACTGACGCCCCTCCAGAATTCTTTTTTCGCAGAACTCTGTCTTGATGTTTGCTGGGTTAAAACCTGCTGTATCAATATGCCATCAAATGATTCTGGTATGAAATTTATTTTTGAACACAAAAACATACATGCGTATGGTTATTTTTGACATTCTCTTTTTGGTACTTTTACTACAGATTTGCATTATTTCCTCATGCCTTGATTTATTTATGTGCCATTTACTGCGGCAAACTTTCTGATATACAGTACATTTTAAGCAGTGTTGAGCATGTTGTCCTTACCTTGTTAACGATGCCCTTGCCAAGATGCAATTTTACTTGTGGCTTACCCGGATGTATTTTTCTCATCTCTTGCCTGCATGATACTTTCTTGATTCTGGTTGAAACTCATTGCTTGTTTTGAATTATCAAACCCGTCTCGTTTTCCTTCATCCGAGAGGTCATTGTACTTGAACCTAAATGTGATCTCCGATTTCTTAATGACATTTTAATATTTTATACATATTGATTTTTTAGAAGAAATCACATGATCCAGTCCAGTTGGCTTATGATAGAACTGCAAATACATTTTTCTTATTTGATGTTGCAGAAATTCGAGGCGTCTGGGTTATAGATCTTGATCTTTTAGCTCATTGATCGAACACTAAAATGCATTTATATGTACAGCCAAGACTTGGGGACATTTGATAGTGCATTTATACGTACAGCCAAGACTTCCTTTGGAGTTGATTGGCTGGGCCACAAAGTCTCTTTGTGCACTACGATCTTGAGAAAATATTTGGTCGTCCTTAACAATCACGTCTTCAGATGATGTGGTAAATCACAATTATAATGAGAGGTCACCAAACTGTTAAATACCTTTTGCAAAATGAACCCTAAATTTAGTTGTTAAGAACCATTAAATATTTTCTCCTAATTAACTAATGTGTCCATTTGTCGAAGCAATGCATAGGAGTACTATAATTTCTGCAGAAACTTTGTACCTTGTGGTGACAAATTAAATTAATACAAATCAGTAAATTTGTCGACAACCTTAATTGGTCCTCTTAATTGATCTGGGCTGCCAAGGCTCCTTTCTTACTTGGTCTTATGGCTAGGAAGGTCTGGCACATACTCTTAAAAGACTGGATCGAGCGCTCGCGAATGCCATTTAGAGAACTAGGTACGCTAGTGCTGCTGTCCGGAGCCTCTCACGCACCACCTCAGATCACTCGCCAATTCTTGTTTATGTTGCAGGTATTTCTTACCCTCCTATTAATAAATTCCGTTCAAGGTTGAATTGCCTGGTTCCTCCACAAGAATTTCAAAGACCTTGTGAAGGCTGGGTGGGATTCGAGACAAAATTTTATTGATGCTTCTAGTGGTTCTGTGAGGCTGCTTTGCCGTGGAATAAAAGTATTTTTGGTTATGTGTTTCGTTATAAAAAGAGATTGGTTGGAGGCTTAATGGGATCTAGATCTAGAAGCCTAGATGGTGGCATTAATTCTAATTTGTTTTTGTTCCGTTTCCTTGATAATTAAACGAAAGTGGAGACTCTTGTTTTATTTATTTGAGGGTCCATTTTGAGGCCCAAGTGTATTCAACGCGCACTCAAGTTAGAAACTCATCGTTCGTCCGGGGTATTGAAACAGGGTTCTCACATAGTATGTCTGCTTAATGGGATCTTTCCATGAAAGATTGGCTGAAATTAAACTCCAGAAAAATGGAGATACTCTTAGTGATGGCACTCCTTGAAAAATCACATTTATGTTTTTCTTGTGGAATTAATATTTGGAAAAATAGAAAGAAAGAGGTGGTTGAACACTTAACTAAAATTGCTTGGAAGGCCAACAATTTTGCTTACTCTTTCTTAGAAAATGTCAATTAAAAAATTGTCAAGGATCCTAGATTTATTTCTTGGCTTCCTCCTCCCTGCAGGTAAAATTAATTAAATTGAATACTAATGAGAGCGTCCAAACCATGAACAAGAAGTACGAGTTTGGAGGAGTCTTCATATCTGACTGTTGGTAGCTAGATTTATGGTTTCTATCCAGCTAAAGATGATGGGGGAATTAATGTGTTTGTGGAAACTAACTCACAGGGCTGCCAATGACCGAGATTAAAACCACTCCTTCATGCCCATGCCCCTTTTTGAAAAGATATCAAAATCCTCCTAGACTGACTCCACTGGTTGCACCTATCAACACGTATTGAGGGAAGGAAACACATATTGGTGTCAATATAAAAACGCTGAAAGAATTGAGTGACATTGTATAATAGACTTTTTGTGAGTATTAATTTTCATATGATTTCCTTTTTGATTGGTCATGATTTTATGATTATATATAGGCTACACAATAAGAATAACATTTTTTTACCCAAATTTTTTTTTTTTTTTCCTTCTCAATCTTGAGCTCTACAAGGGTCAAACCCATGACCATGCACAAGGGATGGATTTTTGCGACTAAATCAATCTTAATTTGATCTCATTAATTCGCACATGGGAAGAACTGCAATACAAGCCAAACTAATTACCAGGTATATATGAAATTAAAACCTTAATTTACAAAACCAAAAGGCATGTTTGTCATGTATTATAACATGCAATACACATTTTCCAAATTAATTACCAGGTATATATTAAATTAAAACCTTAATTTACAAAGCCAAAAGGCATGTTTGTCATGTATTATAACATGCAATACACATTTTCCAAATTAATTACCAGGTATATATTAAATTAAAACCTTAATTTACAAATCCAAAAGGCATGTTTGTCATGTATTATAACATGCAATACACATTTTCCAAATTAATTACCAGGTATATATTAAATTAAAACCTTAATTTACAAAACCAAAAGGCATGTTTGTCATGTATTAGAACATGCAATACACATTTTCTATTGTTGTATGAAGTATATATATATATATATATATATATATATATATATATATATATGGGAAGTATTTTATGGTTACTATATTTCACTAACCATCAATGGTTACCATTTTTATTATTCATTAGATCGAAAATCAATGACTAAGATTTAATGATTAGTTAGAAAATACAATTAATGCAAGTGAGTGAGTAATTTAATACAATTAATTTTAGCCACTGATTTTTAATTCAATGATTGATATAATAGTAATCATTGATGATTAGTGAGATATAATATATATATATATATATATATATATACACGTCATGACTCATACATAATCCATGAAGTAGCTTCCCTCATAACAACGTTTCTGCGGTCCAAAATGAAGCTAATTGCACCTGTTTTTGTCTTTTTCTTCTTACATTAGCCACAGAGTTAGACTTAGCCACCCCACTTGTCCTAATTTTGGGAGAGAAAATGGGTAGTACTTCACCCGCAGCCATGGCTCCTCTTCTTCTCGGGAACCTCTTAACATCAATATTCATCACTGCCGATAGAACGCTCGTATTAGTCGACAAATTCAAACTCCTCCAAATCCTCCGGCATTTCCTTCTTTCCACCTTCCTATTTTTCCTACAGATTCTACCCTTTTTCTTTCCTTTTTTGGACCCTCGAGAGGATGATCATAATAATCCTCTAACGATTCCGAAGGCCGACACAAGAGTCCCGGTCTTAGGAGGTGGCTCGGGCAATTCATGTATCGCCCGAGCGTTATCACAGTTGTTATCCATTATGAATGAGATTCCAGTCAGCTCTAGAAAATATGAAATTGTGAAATCTTTAGCGGAGAAGTTAATTGTTGGGAATCTCAAGGAGGGTTCTGAAGCCCTCCACAAGGTTAATAGTAAGGTCCTCTCTGGGGCTTTTACGAGGACGCTTAGTCAGCTAGAGGTGGCCGCAATGGACCAAGAGAGTGACCTTGATGATGGTGAAATAATGGCAAAGCCTAGCAGTATTTACAGGCTTCACCGGGTTTATCGAACAGTTAGATACTTTGGTGATGCGGCTTGGACACGGTTCGGGAAATCTAAGGGTGAGCTGAACCGGTCCGTGAGATCGGCTGAGAAACTGTTGGCTGAGCTACACTGGTTGGCTGAGAAGCTGGCGGCTTCCGGGAGCGCAGAGGAGGCTGTACGTCCATGGGCTTCGGCTTCTAAGTTGGCTTGGCTGGCTCTATCGACCGAGCCACGGCGTCAGGGTTCTTTCGTGAGAGTTTCAGGTATGAATTTTCCAAGTAGTAACACAGGATTTAATTTTGTCCACTATTGTAGAATATTCCTTGTGACGAGGTTCTGGTTCGCAGAATAAGTGGTAGTGGAATTTTGCAATTTCGTAATCAATCTAGTCGTGAAGGCAGGGTCATCCTTTATTACCTTGAGGGGCTTAATTGTCTTTTAGGTCTTTCCCCCCACTTGAGTCGATTAGTGGTTTTTATGTATGTCTATGCTAGTAGCACCTTAATTTTCAATGAAGACACTTTACGGCATAGAATAGTTAGCATTACGTGCAAGTAAATTAAAATAGTACTTGGAGTGGCGTGACTGAAAAATATTACTCCCTCCGTCTTAATTATTGTTTTGTTTGATTCGACACACAGATTAAGAAAAAATAATTAACTTAATTATTAATATTAGTATAATGTGTAATTTCCTTTAATGTCCATGTATATGTGATTCATAATTAAAGTAGGGAAAAAAGTAAGGGTAAAATGATAAAAGTGATGTCTTGAAAATGAAAGTTTTCAAACAAGATAATTATTTTGGGACGGACAAAAAATAAATCAAAACAATAATTTAGGGACGGATAGAGTATAATGCTAATACCATTACCTGGTCTTCGTTTCTAAATATGCTTTTCTCAAGAGTAAAAAAATTTCATTTCTCCACTTCTGTAGCATTCTTGTTCAAGCAAGTCAAAGAAATGGGAGGTGAGGGATGTGAAAGAAGCAAAAATGATGAACAAAGGCAGACCAAAATGAAGATGTTAATGTCATGGCTACCGCTTCTATGTCGAGCAAGGGGAGGCGTAGACGCACCAGTGCTAAGCCTTGACGAGAAATCCGAGCTAGAAAGAGTTTTGGATGAGATCATACAATCTTTACGACAAGAAGAGCAAGAGAAAGTGTTGTCCCTATGGCTCCACCATTTCACTCATTGTCCATCGTCCGACTGGCCCAACCTTCTCTCTTGCTATGACCGATGGTGCGCTGCATCTCGTGTGCTCTTAGTCCAGCAAGAAGAGTGCCAAAATCTTGATGACATCGGCTTATAGGAATGACGAGGCAAGAACTAGTAGGAACGATACCGAACTTCGTTTTTCATATAAAGTGCAGCATTATTCCCGCATACATGTGATTCAATCTTAGTATGATCAGCGCATATACTTATGGCAACTCTCTTTTTTTTTTTTTTTGCTTACGAGTAGGCTTTTTGTTGATCGCATAATTGTTATTGTATTGTATGTCATTTAATTCCATAAAATGTGTAAATGAAATGTAATCCCATGATTGTATATATGGTCAAACTACATAATTCTACTATCCTTAAAGGATTCAAAAGTCTCGAATCAAAACAATTAAAAATGGATAATTATAAGTACATGTATACACCAAAACCAAAACCAAAACCAAAAAATAAAAAATGATAATAATAAAATGTGTAAATGAAATGTAATCCTATGATTGTATATATTTCTAAGTACATCTTTTTTTTGTGTTTTTGTTGGCGGTCACTGATGTCCAGGCCAATTTGTGTGGATATTGACTAATTCATTTCATTAGGCCGACTAAAGACAGTCCCTATAGTATTCATATTTAGGAAATTCATTAGGAACAAATTTGTCAAGGACTAGCTCCGGGAAGATCGAATGGGAGACCTTGATGATTAATAGTAAGAGTATTTTTAGATCTACAAAATTTATCTATAGATTTCATTTACATCAAACTTTAATTGTTGTACTTTCTAATCAGAGTACAATACTTTAAAACTGAATCTAATTGAAACATATGTGCTAAATGTCACCCCCTAACTAAACTGAAGATGAGGATGAGGTTGGTCATTTTAGGGAGCAAGTAATTGAAAAAAAAAAAAAGGAAAAGGATAAAGGAAGCCAATTTGACCAGAGCAACTGAAAATGTTAACACCCCTGTAGTTGAACCCACAAATGAACCTCCAGTACTCACAACTATTCATGTTATGCCAACTGAAGTGAATGATGACTTTATGGAGCAAGTTAGGAAATTTGGTGCTGTTGTGGATACTAGTGGGTATCATAGTGAGTATATGGACTCTAGTGATTATGATTCCTCCTATCTTGACAGTGAGGATGAAAATGACAATGAGGAAGACATTAGGAACCATTACACTGTCTTTGACCCTACAACAAAATGGGACCACATGTACTCTAAGCTTGGTATGAGGTTTGCTAGCACTGCTCAGTTAAAGCATTGCTTAACTTGTTATGCAGCAAATAATGGTTATGACCTAAAGTGGGCTAAAACTGAAACCAAAAGACTCCAAGTTGTTTGTAGTCACCCTAACGGTAAGTGGAGGCTTTATGCTACCATGATGCAAAATGAATAGTCCATTCAGATCAAGTCCTTGAGAGATGTGCACAAGTGTGTGAGAAAGTATAAGATTAAAATAGCTGGTCCATCTTGGATAGCTAAGATGTGTGCAACTGAGATTAAGAATTCTCCTAGGTGGGGTTTAAAAGAAATGAAAGCTTTTCTTCTTAAGCACTGTAAGGTGGATCTGAGTCTGAAGCAATGTGCTAGGGCAAAAGCAATTGCATTGGCAGAGGTAAAAGAAGCTTTGAAGGAGCGTTACAGCAAGCTGTTTGATTATGAGCATGAACTGAAAAGAAGCAACCTGGGAGCTCAATTTTTTTAGAAACTAAAAGGTCAGAAACATCACAGGATTTGCACAACATATGTACAATACTTTAAAGCACGGCAACGCGGCGACGCAGTATTAACCGGGACGGAGGTAGAGCTGACTATCCAATCGCACAACATAAGCTCTGTGTAAGAATTTTAACTTTCTTTCTTATTGTATCCTTTGAATCTACGTACTCTACTACGTATTCAATTCTATTAAGTATATAACATGGTCTTGTGCATTTGCCCTTTCAAACTGTTTGATAAAATGCCTCTGTGAAATGCACTAATCCATTGTTCATTCATTACAATGCAGCTACTGGCACTAGTGTGAAGTTAGATATACTATGATATTAACACAGTTTTTCATTGATTTCGCTGCATCTATCAAATGGCTTTAGCTTAGGGTGCCCTTACCCAACTTCTTGATCCTGATCTTTTGGAGATAAGAGTACCTTCCTTTTTTTTTTTTCTTCTTGCGTACTAAGATTTTTGATCCATTTGGTTGACTCAGCTTATCTCAATCCTTTTCCAATCACTTGGTTTCTGCTACATGAATCCTATTTTGCCGTTCTCTTCGGTCAAACACAAGAGCATAGGTCAAGCTCACTAACTCATATCCCTCTTAATTATGGACACACAGTTGGATGTTATTTAACATATTGAATAACGAGAATGAGTTTACAGAATTTATCATGTTAAGTTCAAGAAATTGATTTTGCATAAGATCCACTGGCAGCTTTAAATAGCATCAACTTCTTTCCTAATAAGCTGGATAGGATGTAGCTATGGAAGTATATTTTCATATATATTGAAATGTAGTTGACATCCTATTTATACATGAGTATAAGACTACCTTAATTACAATGCTATAGTTAAGGCTTAATTGTAGAATGTTATAATTGAGGCTAATTACATGTAATCACAGTATCCTAACAATAGATTGACAGCTAATAACAAGCTAAGAGATATGTTTAGATTTATCTCTATCAGTAGCCAGGCTCAACGGGGCTTGACTCGAACCATTGAGAATTGCCTTTGGCTAGCTTTTTGTGATATTAGCCTGGTTTGAAAATCTTTGACTGATACAAACTTGTCTAGCTTATGGCAATGCGTAAGGCAACCAAACCCATCCCAACAACTTTCTGTTTTGATGCTCTTTTATGTGCTGAGAGTTAGTAACAAGAAGCCTGAAACACTAGCCACAGATACCTACCATTATTCTACATTCTTTATGTTCATCGCTTTGATTCAAATTTGTGTTGGTTAGCTCATTTTTGAATATCTCTCGACCTCTCTCTCCAGTCTCTGCTATAAACTTGATAACTTTTCAAAACATTGAATCAAACATAATACAGAAGTTAGGACAACATTCTCTTCAAATCATTGTAAACTTCCAACTCTGATAACCTGAGCTTTCTTGATCAACCTTACTCTAGTTAGCCGCACAATGTAGGTTTATTTAGAAAACTCAAATATAAGATTGAATTGGGTTGGCCTTGGCTAAGTGTTTTGTTACTAGAGATGGGGTTGATGCTGTTATGTCCATTTTGACAGACCTTGGGAATGATCATAAAAAATTGTAGAGAACTCTTACAAAACAAGTGGTGTTGAGTAAACATCAAATTTTTCGGACGATGACAACTGAGGCTCCTGCAAAGTTAATATAGCCCGGATCAAAGTAAATATAGCTCGGATTAATTCCAAGACAGCAGTTGGATATACTGCAAAGAGAAGAAGCTTGCCTGTACTGGGCAGAACACTTTCCTTAGCAGAGATGAGATAGGACGATTTAGAAATACTCCTGTCCTGGACTCTCGAATCGTATGACGCATGGCACTGAGCAAGCGACCATATGTTAATCCTGGCTCATTCTCCACTGCTTGGATGAAGCTGTAAGTCATGGCCCCAGTTGAGGTGTTGCCAGAGAGAGACTGCATTTGCAAAAACATAAATGAGGGAATTCTGAAAAGTTCAACTTGTATATATAGTTGAGAACTTCTGGCTCTGTGCTGATTTCTAGGATCTCTCATATGAGATAATGTGGGTCAAGGTCAGATTCACTGACATCCTACCATAACTTGCAACCATAGTTATTGAATCGAGATACTTATTGTGTATCACAGTCTTTATATGAAGACTTTGTATGAAAAGAATATATTTTGATAATTATAATATAGCTTTACTTGGCGCGATTCTATATTATACGACAACATTGTATCATAAGATACACTACTGTATCGCAAGATACGTTGTCAAATGGGATACGCACCTACGATACGTATTGATTACCCCTATTTTTGTATCATATCGTGTACGTATCGCGTATTGTAAGATACTGATAACTATGGTTGCAACACTGATGACGCCACCAGCCTACCTGAATAAATATATAACTATCTATAATTGCCAGAGAGAGACTTCTTTTTATCATAAATTCCAATCACAGTCAATATTGGTGTAATTACGCTTGCTTTACTAATAGAATAGAACATGGATGAAAAATGAAATCAGATAAATGAGGCAGATATTTGATTTTTATGTAGGTGTGGTAAAAAGGGTTAAGTTACTAATGAAAATACTCGTGAGATTGTTGAAGAATTGAAGCAGCTTGCATTAGCAGATAAATTGACAGAAAGTAATATGTCCTTGATAGACTATCTTGGAGAAATGAGGCAAATACTCGACTCACCGTAGTATCTACTGAAATTTGGTGATCAGCACAAGCACTAAATGATATTGCTAGCCCACCACTTGTTCCTTTAAAAGTAGCTGATAGACGGCTGTGATCTTCCCAGATATAGTATCCTTCTCTGCAGCATAAACATGAGCATATGATTCTCGCTGATTATGGAGATAGTTAATTCTGTTCCAAAAAATAGTATAAGGATTTAATAAGTAAACGCTAACCGGTTCATCCTGCAAACGAATGGTAGATCGAGGACAGTTCCACTATGGCAAGCATCGATGATAGCGTGTAATTTAGCCCCATGAGGTAGTGGCCTCACAATAGTTGCATTAATATCATCATCCACTATAGTTCCTGCAGTTTCATGATCTACAGGCAGCAGTGTTTCATCGTATCCATCCATCTCATCCCTGTCAAAGTCACGCCGCTGTGAGCCGTGGCCAGAGTAGTGGAATACCAATGAGTCCCCTGACTGGCAACCTTGGACAAGCCACTGCAAGGCCTTTTGGATATTGTATTTGGTTGGAATCCGGGAAGGATCAGTCTCTTCTTCTGCAGATTGACATTGATTAACCGAAATGAGAATTCGATTTATTAAATGCCAACCGATGCAGACTCTGGGATTTATGAGCTCAGGTTCTGTGAGGAGCAACCCTTTTCCTTCCATCTTTTACTTTATTTTATGCGTAGACCAATCTATGATAAAGAAAATGTGAAGAAAAGGAAATGCATAAGAAATTACGATATGAACCAATCCTAGGTGTCCCGCGCTTCAACATCGATGAGTCATTTCAACTAGGCTAGCCATTACTTGCATATTCCAAAGTATTTGTGTATTACCTCTTGCATTTGTTGCATTCAGTATCAGTTTTCTATGATGACCAACTACTTTGAGTGTTTAATGATGTAACTTGTAAAGCTTTCTATTGGTTAGGCATCTCTCTCTGAGCAACTGAGAGAGAGAGAGAGAGAGAGAGAGAGAGAGAGAGAGAGAGAGAGAGAGAGAGAGAGAGAGAGAGAGAGATTACCGCTGAGGACAATTATGGTGTCATTTGGGAACCCTAACTTTTGAACCAGGAAATATCTCATGCACCTTATGTCGTTAATACTTCCTTTGAGTCTGCTTCGAGTCCCATGATAGCTCACTCCACATAATACTGCTCGCTTTCTCCCATTTGCGGAAACAGATGGGGGTCGGATTAGTTGAGCATAATAACCATAACTAGATGATGCAGGCATGGGATAGTTGTTGACTGAAGCTACCATCGTGTTAATATTGCTGGATACTGCACTAAGAAAACCCTTAAGCCTAACTGCTGCCTGGCTAATTGAGTCGTGGGCTTGACTGAAGGGAACATTGGGTCGAAGCCTGGTGATCTCTTGGCACACTGCACACCTGATAGTTTGTGCTTGGGGTGGCAACACCAGTTCTGCCCCACACCTGCAGCATTTTTCTTTTCTACCTGCCATTTCTAGTTTGTTTAATTCTTGAGGGTTGAATGGGTATTATAATGGAATTTGAAGCACAATAAGTTGTTGAAGTCACATCAAACCACCCTTTTCTTATCTTAGCTTTATTCCATCACATAAAGGGTTTTGGATAACCAGATTCAGTGGATGATGCTTTTCTACTTTACTGGGTTCGAGTTCAGAAAGACCTAACCCAGAACAACTCTTCTGGGGTATAATATTAGAAGATGGTATCAATGGGGGTGTTGAAAGAGTAGATGCACTATGGTTTTGTGAACTTCCTTATAAAGCTTGATCTGGCAGAGTTAAAATTACGGGAAGAGAAGAGGAAGAAAAATGAGAAAGGGTTTATAGATAGGAGCATCAAGGATTGGTGTTGGAGACTTGACATATTTGCTTAGAGAAGTGCTATTAACACCCCCCTAAAATTAATTATAAAAATGCCATTGATTAAAAAGATCCCTTTACCCTTTTTTTTATTTCTTTCTTCTTCTTCTTCCCCTTCCCCTCTCCATTCTCTCTCTCTCCCTCCCTGAACGTGACTGGAGAGGCCCCCCCCACACCACCATTTCCGGCAACCCCATTCATTCTTTTCAAACTGGTCTGTTCTCCTCCCCCAATTTTTTCCCTTTCTTTCCTTCTTCCCTCTCCCAAACCCAACCCTTGAAAAAATCCGGCATTCCGGGGTTGTTCGGGTGGCCCTAACAGAGCATCACCCCGGTTGTTCAGTAGCGTAGTCTCAAACAAAAATTCGACGGATTTTTTTTCAAGGGTTTCAAAGAGGAGGGAGGAAAAAAAATAGTGGTGGGGTGGTGGCCTCACCGGACGTTGGAGAAAGAGAAGGGGAGGGGAAGGGAAGGGAAGGAAAGGAAAAAATGGTGGTGGTGGGTGGTGGTGGTGGGGGTCATTGGATGCGGGTAGAGAAGGGGAGGGGAGGGGGAGGGAAAGGGTTGCGGGGAGGGAGGGAGGGGGTTGGGTGGGTGTGGGTTAGGTTTAGAGTGGGAGGGGTAAAAGAGGAAATGTAAGGTTTAGAGTGGGTGTGGGTTAGGTTTAGAGTGGGAGGGGTAAAAGAGGAAATGTAAGGGTGGTGTATTTAATATTTATGTTGGTGTGGAATTAATGTAGGGGGCGTATTAGGAGGAGGGGTGTATTAATAGGAAAGGGGTGTGTTAATAGCGTCGCTCATTTGCTTAAGCTACTATCAACTAGTCTTCGAAATGACTTCTAAGCTTATCTCGTTATTCATGGAGACAGTTGACTGAAAAATCATTTTCCACATATGGAACACATCTTTTATCTGATTTTGTTCAAAAAATGTACTCAAATTAACTCGATTATGATATCATAGTAATGAAATGCAACGAGTGTAAGATTTTCTTACCTAACATTGTATTTTCAGGAGTAATTCTTACTTGATTAAAGTACCCCTTGAAAAGAATGATCTCCATATCTTATCCAATCACTAATCAATTTGCATGGCTTGTGCAAAAAAAAAAAAAAGTTTTTATGTTACTCTCCTATCTATGGCTGCAGTGGACATAAACTAATGAATAGTGATTGACTCTTGAAAAAAACTTGGATCAGATATCCTCAATGTGCTATCAAAATAAACTCTGCATGTAGAGGATGCATTGACTAAAGTTCAAAAACATTTATTTTCCATTATTAGATTCCACTTTTTTCAAGGAATTGGAACTGAACCCCTTAGTTTTAATTCTGAAAATCAACTTGATGCAGGATGGCCTGTGAGGTCCACCATACAAATGTCCTTCAGAATATGTTATTGATACCAATAAGAGATGGGACTACATGCAATCAAGTATTCCAGCAACAGGAGAACCAAACTATAATACTCCAAACCTAAGTATTCTTATCACGAAGAATACCTTTGTATAGGCAAATCTGTACATGATGCCCAATCAATGCATCCCCAATTACCAAATAAGAACAAATTACTACTGAACTCCTATAATAAATAATTATACTTTATAAAGCAATCCTTATTACCATGGCTCCAGCATGGAAAGCTCCAAACTTCTATCATAACAACCTTGTGAAGCTTTAAATGTATTAATTTTTCATTCATGGTTTCACAATTAATCTGACTAGCAATTGGCCATTATGTATGATCTTAGATACATAGATATAAACCTTTTGCACCATCTTTCTGTTTGCTTTTAGCTTTTTTTGTAGGTGTTTGCTCAAGGCTTACAAAGTTGCAATATTCCATGCTCATTCTAGATAGAAAGCGTCAAATCAGTGCTCATCCCTCCTTCAAAATTGGCTCATAGGAAAGCTTAAAGTCATGAAAATACACATGCTGATGAAATAGGTCAAACTTTCTTGAAATGTGGGATTTTATATTATAATGAACTTAACCATCAGAAATTTGTGGCTTTTTCATTGTATAATCTGATTTTTAATTTTATTATTATTATTATTATTATTATTATTTTTTTGAGGAATTTGCGCTCACAGTTGAAATTTGTAATGATTACTAACAGGTTAGGATGGTTTATTGTGGCAGGCCTATAAGTTAAAGTATATAGTCCTATGCATGAAGGCAGGAGCCTCACCAAACAATATACAGGTAAAAGAAACACTCATTTCTTGCATATAATTAATTGATAAAGTAAACTTGGCTCACTTTTGGGACGTTGGGAAGATGCTATGTTTGGTCTAATATGAATTTGGGTTGAGTAATGTCCTACACAATAAATTGTACAGAAATATTTTAAATAAGTCAAAATGGGTGCTTTCTTATTCATTTGATGACATCATTCCATTTGCCTAGCATACGGCTCCTCTATGGAGAACTGTTTAGCGTAGTACTATATGCTATGTAAATTGAGGTACTGATCGATTGGTCTCAAGGAAAATGCCTTGCTGGTAATCGTCTTGTTTCATTCATCAGCATTTCTTCTTTATAAAGAGAATTTTCTGGACTGGGAGTTGATTCATGCAATTGAAATGTGGAAAATTTTGTTTCATATGCTATGCAGGCAGGGTTATAAAATTTCAAAGGAGCAACTGTGCTTTAGCTCAATTCTCGCCAAGGTAGCCTTTGAACTTAGCTTCGACACTGAGGCCTGAGCAATTTTCCTATAGATAATTTTGGGCTGTATGCTTTGCCAGTAAGAGAATAGTCATAGGAAAACGATAGTGTTGCATATTTCATAAAGCAAAGCTGTTTTGTCTTGAACATCAAAAGAAGCGTAAATGTGCGAAGGAAATCTCAAACACAAAGTTTTTC
Source organism: Platycodon grandiflorus (assembly GCA_016624345.1). Lineage (NCBI taxonomy): Eukaryota > Viridiplantae > Streptophyta > Magnoliopsida > Asterales > Campanulaceae > Platycodon > Platycodon grandiflorus. The sequence goes on along the minus strand of CM028365.1, from coordinate 10,100,517 downwards.
CTTTTAGTAATCGTTTATGAACTGAGAGTTTGTTATGCACAGCTTCACACAAGATAGAACTATAATCATTTTAACCAATAAAGATAGGTGTGACAAACATTATTCCAGTTGCGCTGTAGCTTATTTGGTAGATAGCACTGATTATATTCTCTACAACATAAAATGCTCGGAGTAAATGTTAAAATCCTTGGAAGACGTCAGCTGAGGCTCCTACAAAGGCCCAAAAGCAAAACTTTAGGACCAAAATCATGAAGAATTGCTTATATAGAGTAACATGAAGATTTGAGAATCAAAATCAATATTGACATATACTTCTCAATAGCCAATTTGCTTACCATATTACATTCACACAATTAATGTTCTGTCCCTCTTGAAAGGCATATGGAACAAACTTTTTGACTATAATCTTGGAAGTCCTTTTGATGCTTTAAAAAGAAGTTCATGTGTATCATTTTTATTTTTTATTGGCAGAAGTTCATGCGTACTACATACATGAAAGAAGCATTCCTTTGACCAAAAATATCAACCAAAACGAACATGAAAATAAAATAAAATAGAAGAATGTTATTATTTTTATAATTCTTAAAAATTTGTAACTTTGGTGATCTTTGCTTCTTCATTCACCAAATTTAGTATCATTGTATAACGTTATTGGTTGCTCCGTTAAATTGTAAAAGCTCGCTTCCTTGAGTCTTAGGGCAGCTCATTCCAGTTCATTTCAGCAAAGCGTTTAAGAAAGATCATTATGACAATATCCTGTTAGCTTCCAACTATTGAATATATAAGGTTTAAAGTTTGACTATCACGAACGTTGTAAGCTTAACTTTTAAGAAATGGACTCTAAATGTGGGTATTCTAGGAAACAGACTCTCCCAATGGGATGGAGGGAGTATTGGCATCGGATGCTAGCTGTATAGACTTTGAGTCAGATTGACTGCATGAACCACTCACCATAACAACTGATTTTACATTTAACCACATTGGAGACAAATTAAAAATATTTAACAACGTTAAAGGGGAATACCTGCGATTTTGAAGATGCAAATGGAGCGTTTATTCCTAGTACTCTTCGAGCTTCACAGACTTTGTTGCGCATAGCAGTAAGCATATGCCCATATGTTAGTTTACGTTCATTTTCTAATGCGTGAATGAAGCTATAAGTCAATGCACCAATGGCCTTGCCTGTGAAAGCCTGCAGAAACAATGTAAAACTGATTAAATACATACATAGGATAAACATGCTATGCTACTTAAGTGAAAGAAGTGACATTAGAATACTAACTGTTGTATCTCCCGAGTTCTGATGATCGTCACAAGCGCTAAAACAGAGTGCTATTCCTCCACGAGTCTTTTTAAATGCAGTGGTGTGCGAGAGGTGGTGATCTTCCCAATGATAATATCCATTGCTGTTATAGGAAAAAAAAAACGATAAATGTTTCCTAATTAGAAATCATGGCATTGAGAAAATTAGGGTCCAAGAATCTATAATGATATCACTAACCGGTCCATCCTACACAGATATGGTAGATCTAAAAGAGTTCCACTGAAGCAAGTATCAATGATGGCGTGAAGTTTTGCACCATGAGGTAGTGGCGTTATAATAGTTGCATTGATCTCATCATCAAGAATCTTTCCAGCAGTCTTATAATCAACTGGGCACAATGCTTCATCATACCCATCGATCTCATCTCCATCATCGTCACGAATTTGCGTGGCATGGCCTGTGTAGTAGAACACCAATGAGTCCCCAGATTGGCAGTCTTTGATGAGCCATTGCAATGCAGTTTGGATGTTGTGCTTAGTTGGGATCCGGGAGGGATCTAGTTCCTCTTCTGCAGAGAAACAATACTAGTCATAAACTGCGAAAGGAAGATATGCAAATCATTCTTCATGCCTTCTGTAGCATTTTGTGACCCAAGACAAGACACTTAATTTCACCTAATTTGAATTTGGGAGAATATCATGCAATGCATGCCGATAACATATCTTAGTCACCCTTGGGAGCAGGCTATGACCCTTGAATCTCGGGCTGATATCAAGTGCGTGCTAAGTTCGTCGCTCCAGAATATCAAAATGTTCTATCATGGTGAGCTTCAGTGTAGATATTATTTCTTTTGAGGTTTACATTTGCTCCATATAGATTCTACGCTTGATTGGCCCAGGACTGAACTATTTTTTTAGGTATAGTACTATTTTAGACATATACAAAGAAGCGTTATTCCCTTGTTACACCCCCATCAAACACAGAAATGAAAAAGTAAAATGGAATGAAAGGAGAAAAGGGAAAAAGAAACATGTTCAGTTTGAAGATTTTATTTTACTGCATTCTCTTCTGTGATTGTGATTGTGATTCCTTTCTTATATTTATGCAACGCCCTCGATTGTTAATAGCAAGTAGAAGTTAGAAGGAAATCAGAATTAACCAAGCACTCTCAAACTCGGTAAAAAATTTGGATTCAAGTTAAGAATTGCTTGGTTGACATTGCTTTTATTGTTCCACTCAAAGACTATTTGAAAAGTCATTGATTAAGAGATAGATACCTGGCCTTAGCAGTAACCATTATAGCAAAAACTTTTGGTTGTATCCAACTTGTTTATTTCATACATGACTACATGAGTGGTAATGTTTAAAGTCATGAGAATCGCAAGCTTATTTGATAATTTGACCATTTGACTTGAAGATCCTAAAGAGAAAAGTTAAGACTCTTTGAGAAATGCTGGGACTACCATTTTATAATTTTCTTTTAGTATAACTTAATTCATTTTTAACTACGCATGTTCTTACTCTGGTAATGGTGATGTGGTGTTTTCTCTGTGTGTGTTTAGTGAGGGAGAGAGAGAGAGAGAGAGAGAGAGAGAGAGAGAGAGAGAGAGAGAGAGAGAGAGAGACCTGTAAGGACAAGGACGGATGCCTCTGGGAATCCCACTTTACCCACCAGAAACCTTTGCATGTGCCTGACATTGTTAATACTGGCATCAAGTGGCTGTTTGTGGCTTTTGTAGGTTACACCACATAACACCGCCCGCCTCCTCTGATGTGCCTGAGGAGATGGTAAAGGTTGTTGGGGATAGCCATTACTGTGCAGCTGAAAAGGTGGCATATGTGTTGGTCGGTAACTGCTATTATACACTGAAGGTGCCAGTACCTGTGGTGGTGTTTGTAATGGTTGAAAGGGATCTTCGTAGGAGTAGCTGGTTATTCCATTGGCATAACCGTTGTCATACTGGCTCGATATTCCATAGGCATAACCATCATCATACTGGCTTGAATATCCATTGGGTTGGCCATGATTATACTGGGTTGATATTCCATTGGCATAACCATTATGATACTGGCTCATTTCAGGTACGAGGTAGCTCTTGATCCTTCTCTTCACACGGGAGGCAGTACGGCAAACAGGACATACGGCTTGTCCGTCGGGTGACACCATCAGGTACATTCTGCACCTCATGCATTTTTCCATTTTTCTCTTTTTGGTTTTGTAAGTCCTTGAAAGGTAAGGTGGGATGATACTGTTGGTGTAGATGTTTGTGCGTTGTCTAAGATTGTTTTTTCAAATTTATAGCCTGAGAAATTTTGTACTGTTGTCCTACATAATTAAAGAAGGTTATCTTTTAGACTAAAAGGACAGCTTTATTCCAGTAGAGATGATGGGTGGGGGGATTGAATGGAAGAATCAGGTTCACTCTTATAGTCCTTTCGGTGAAAATAGATTCTCACGGTTTAATCGACTGGCTCAAATTACTTTGTTCGATAGAAGCTCTGATTCAACTCAGCCATCGCTGACTTGAAATCTGAGAATATAAACTAATAAATGTAAAGGATACGACTATTTAAATAAACTTGCCATTTGTCCCAAGTTTCTATTGCTTGGTTTAAGTCACAGGGACTCTTTAAAATTTGGTTTCTTGCTCTTCTTTGCCTAATTATTATATGTCCATGCATGGTTTACTTACAGTTTGTGAAGCATTTGGTGCAAGCAAAATAAAGCAAACAAAAGCTGAAATCATCATTCTAAAATCTTATACGATGCAATTCGTTGGGCACTTTCTTGTTGTCATGGCAGGCATGTGGCCTGTGGGTGTTATGCCAAGGGCTAAAAATGAATGAATGAACAAGGCAAAAGACAAAAAGAGATTCAAAGATTATTATACTATTCTGCATTAATGAAGGTGGGAAAAAACAGATGTTAACTTTCTCTAAAGTGTTGGATATGTTAGCTAGGCACGTACGTCTTTTGTTGGTTCTTTGATGCTAATACGTACATACAAGACCACTAACTAACTAACTTTCTATGGTGTGTGACACACTCGGACCTTGTTACTGCATGTGCGCAAATGTTTTGCTTGTGCTCCCTTTCATACAAAGTACTTACTAAAATCCAACATTACGAAATGCCATGTAGACCTGCAGGATGGTAGGCGCAACTTAATTTGGAAAAGATTCCCATTATGAGATAATAGAATTTATAGAGTTAGGCCCCACAAAAACGAAGGAATCCAGTGACTGTGTGCTAGTCTCAACTGAAGGTTTTTTCTTTTATATATATATATATTTTTTATTAAAAGTTCACAGTTTTAGCTACACGAATGTATATTTCTTCAAACGTAATGTCTAACAACTGGAGTATAATTGGTTCAAAGGTGACTGACCTCATTACAAGGCACTTGAATGATGCGTCGATGAAATGCCACCCCTCTCCTTGCCCCACTTCAGACCAAACACGATAGATGGCCCCATTGTAGAGTTGGGTGACACAAGCTCTGCGGAAAAAGCATGTCCTGTTGAGGGCTACACCATGCCTGTCAATGGTACATGCTAGCCTGTGCACATGCCGCGACAAGCAAAAACCGATCAAAGAATGGCAACAATGTACCACGAGTCATCACACAACTCGAGTTAGAATGAAACAGGCAATTAGAGCATCCTAAATAAAGTCAACTTTTGGTCTAGGCTAGCTTGTCCCATCATTGGAGTATCAGTTCGTGAAAGTTCCCCACCCGAGTTGCGAGCACACTTGCAACGACGTTCGTTTGTGCACTCGAAGCTCGCAAACCGTCAAGTTGTTGCTTCATGGTGTCTACACACTCACTCAGCAGCAAGACCAACAAGTAACTAACCATTCTCTTAGTCTTTCGCTCCAATGGAGCCATACATCATTAGATTACCCTCCCTACTCTTAAGCGCTTCGTTGGCGACTGCCTAATTCCCAGGTTTCTTTTCCCATGTTTGCGCATGAACTAGTACACATCTATGCCCCATCTCATGCCCTCGCTGCTGTGGTCACCATGCCTGTCCTTGCACGCAATGGAGAGTCGCATCTCAATAGACGCATCATTGCAGTAATGTCAGTCGCATTGCTATGTGCCCGTGTTTCGGCTTTAATACCACTTGATACCACTTGTCACAGACTCATCGAAAGAAGGCATTGCAGCGCCCATGCTACGGCCGTCAACAACATAGGCCATCCTTCTTAGATGAGCCATAAAAGAAATTAATTACAAATTTCCTCCTCTCTCTCTCTCTCTCTCTCTCTAAAATCAAAGACACAATGTAAGTATATTCCCCACAATCTCTAATCACCACCACCACCTTCATCACGGCCACCACCTTCATCACTACCACCATTGCCATAATGTGTATCCCACACCAAAGTTGTCGATGCCCGTGTCCAAAATTGAACCCTAGTCTTAATCCATCGTATGCAATGACATAGTTACCTCTTCTGCAACCTCTCCCATTCTCCCTCCACCACCCCCATTTTCATCCCTTCCATCACCAACTACTTATCACCTGGTAATTAAAATTAGCAAATTTGTCTGTATTCTGGTGAGTAGAAAATCCTCTCATCAGTTACTACCTTCATTGAAAATGATTCCTTGATCATTGCCGAAATTTTAGAGAGAAATTGTGGTGTTTTAGAGAAAAAAAAAATTAATTGGCTTTTAGTTCTTAAGAGAGAGAACTAGAAATTTTATTATTATTATTTTTGGACTTTGGAGTTGGTGGTAGCTAGGTGTAGTGGAGGTGAGTCTAGAGGAGGCTGACAAAGGTGGTGGGGATGGTGGTTAATTTTAAGATGCCACACCATCATTCTATTAGTGATATATGGTGGAGGTAACAATTTGGGTAAAAAATAGAAAGAAAAATAAATGTATAATGACAAAAAGGGGAAGAAAAGTAGAATGTTAAGTAAAACTGATATAACCAAGGTACGGAAAGAAAAGTAGAATACTTGGAGTTGCCGTGTTAGTGCGTTTATTGTCAATGTTGGCTTTAACAGATTGTTAACATCTCACGAGTGCAATACATGCAAGTCTTTATATATATGTTCTTCTACCTTGATAAATGCAGTTGTATGACATTTAAAACTCTATTTTCAAACAACTACTCCAACATATGGCCGCCTTCCCCACCATCCGATACCCCAAAAAGAAAAAGAAAAAGAAAAAAATATTTCACTAACGGCTTGCTGACATGTCATCTCACCCATTAATTTTGAAATAACAAATCAAACTTGTTTTCCATTTTATAAGATGTTAAGCTACAAACTCATTTAAAAGCTTAAGCTGTTAGATAATGACCCAACAATATATATCAATCTCAACACTCCTCCTCGTGACCCTTCTACACGTGGAAAAACGAACAAATGAGCATCACAAATCAAACAGAGTGACAACATGCACTCACAATACTGCGGATAACAAATGTAAGCTGGAGCTCTGATACCGTGTTAAGTTACGAACTGATCTAAAAACTTAAGCTGTTAGATTGGAGCCCAACAATGTATATCAAACTCTACATAAGATAACAACTAAAAAAGACTTTGGTTATAAGATCCTCCGCCCCAACACTACCCTTGATCCCAAATAACTAACTGTTTAATACCATCACTAATTACATGACCTCCGTGCCCTTTTGCCACCTCATCTCTCTTTAAGCACCAGATAGGGGGCATCTATCTACCCAATGGAGAATTAGATGAAACAATTTATATGAAACAACCTAAAGGCTTTGTCATAAATCGACAAGAGCGGAAGGTTTGGAAATTAGTTAAATCTGTATATGGGCTTAAACAAGCACTTAAATTGTGGCACAGAAATTTTGATAAAGTTATCGTGTCAAATGAATTCAAAATACATGAATTTAACAAATATGTCTGTAGCAAGTTTTCAGATTGAGTAGGTGTAGATATATGTTAGTACATTTGATATATGTTGGTACAAACATGGAACAAGTGCATATGTTAAAATTTTGATATAACAGATATGGGAACAACTGATGTAAATTTGGGAATCTGATTAATCAAGAATATTAATGGAATCTTGTTAGAACATTCCATCATTATGATTATGCCCCTGAGAATACACCATTGATAGCAGCCTTAAACTGTTATCCAATGACGGCAGAGTTGTATCCTAGATGGAATATGCTACTACAATTGGTTGCTTAATGTATTATATTTATGCATTTGCAGTTGGAAAGCTTAGTAGATATCTAGAATCTTGGTAGTCTACATTGGAAAGTTTTATTTTGGATCTTGAGGTACTTGAAAAGGACAATGCACCATGACATATGTTATGATGATTATCCAGTAGTCCTTGAAGGATTTACTTATGCTAGTTGGATCATTATTAGCGATGATCACACTTCTACAAGTGGATGTATATTCACCTTTGACGAGGTGCAATATAATGCAGCTCTAAGAAGCAAGCATGTATTGATGATTCAACTATGGCTGCAAAATTTGTAGCTTTGGCTTCCGGAAGTGAAGAGGCAGAATGGATGAGAAATTTGTTGTTAGAAATTCCAATAAGGCCAAAGCCTGTGCCCCCCCCCTCCCCTTTTTTTTTTTCTTTTGTGCAAAGGATGGCCCAAGGCCTAAGTCCATGTCCCCAACTGTCTAGACACTGACTGAATCTACATAAATATTCAACTTTCTAAATGGGTTTATGTGTATGCCTTAAAGGTGTTAATTAATATTCCCTCCGTCCCGGATAAATGTTCCTACTTTCTATTTTGGGATGTCCCATCTAATGTTCCTAAAGACTTTTAATCTATCTATTCTCTATCATTCTTCCTAATATATCCTTAAAACTTCATTTAATATAACACATTCCAAAGAAACTCAATTATTTAAAATGGTTGAATTTAATTAATGTTCATGTGTATTATGGTCAGAACACATTTTACAGCACATCATTAATTATGTTTCTTAATTTCTGTATTTTATCCACTAGAAACATTTATCCGGGACGGAGGGAGTAAATTACCTGTGTTTGCTTCTTTGATGCAAATATAAACAAGATTGTAAACTTCTAGTGTTTTCTTTCTAATTTATTTTGACGATACTAAATACTTTTGGTAATACAAAGTGTGAGGTTTCATGTTAGATTCCTTCCCACGCCCCTTTAGAACACAAAAAAAAAAAAAAAAACTTTACAAAAAGCCCTGTGGATCAGGATACTAGAGAGAGAACTTAGCTCCGAGAAGATCTTCATGATGAGATCATAAGAGTGTAAGGCACCTCACCATTCAAATATTGCAACATAGTCTGATCTTTATATTGTTCCAATCTTTTGGATGTCCCCAAAGGAAGCAAATATTCCTCCTACATAGTGGAGGCATGGAGTATACACACAGCCCGTTCTGCTTACACATGGTAGAAAAACTGAACATACAGATCTGCTCTTTGCTAAGACTATAGCATGAACTCCTTGTTGACATTAAATGGTTCAGAAGACGATAGCAGAATCTCCTGAAATGTGACAAAGCTAGAAACTTAAATGAGAACAATTCATTTGACAAAGGGCAAATAGAACCAGTGACTTGCGAAATGGATTCAACTTGACATGGCTTGTGGTCCTTATCAAACTGATTTCAATCAAGCCATTTCAATTCGGTTAAGAAATCAAGTAGAACTGACTTTACTCCAAAACCAAATTAAATATGCTTTTGCTAAGTTTCTTCTCAAGAAATATCAATGTGTTTACTGGGCATGTGGGCACGCGTGTGTGTGTATTTGTGTAATTTGAACTCTACTTGAGGCTCATGACCATGCCATATTGTAGTTCAATCAAGCCTTCTAAATTTTACCATATTCAACATGACTTGAATTTGTCGACAGTGTACACAATATGAATTTGGCAACCGAAAATTCTTCTCGAGTAGATTCCTTAAACCCTGTTTGAGAGGAATTAGCTCTGCTTTTCTCATGTGGTGTGTGTGGAATGCAGGAATAAACTTAATTTTTGAAAGCAGGCACTCCTCTCCTATCCTAGTCCTAAAGGAATATGCAAAGATAATTTGGAAGTCAGCTTGATCACAACTATCTTCTTAGGAATCATTGTTAGAGGAAACAAAAGAAATCAGTTATATATCTTAAGTATTTTACGTGATAGGGGTTTCAAGGGGTACAGGGGGTCAAGATTATGGATATTAAGTGGTCTGCAATTTCTCATTGAATTTGAGGATAAAGATAACATGCAAGGATGAACTGATCGGTCATAGATGAGGGATTGGTTTGAAAACTCAAGTGGAAAGATGGAATAGGAGAACAGAGCATAAACACAGATTAGTAGATGGATCGATGGGCTTAGATTCTGGAAAAGAGAGTTTAAAAGAAGAGCTAGTGCAAGAGCTTAATCAAGGAGACTTCGAAATTAAAATCACTGTGGTGTGGTGGAACTTGGAAACCCAACACTACTCGAATTGAGTGCACACAACTTAAACGGACACAAAATCTATCCAAGCAGCCGGCAAGGAATTGCTTGCTTGGGCAATATCAAAAGGATTTTCTCGAATCAAAATCCTTACAGATTGTTAAGTTTTAGTTAAACAGTGGAAAAGGAGAGAAGCCAAGGGATCAAGAAAATTTCAAAAACTTTTTAATCATGTTAACAAGAACAAGTATCTATATCTTTTACTCCTTAGTAACTTTCTATGATTGTATGATTTGTCATATATAATATACCAAGATTGCTAATCATCAGAAAATGTATACGGATGCCTTTTTATGAAGGTACGCACCTGTTGCTTCTGTCGTTTGAAAGCCTGTATGCATACTTGCCTGAGTGAGAAACTGAACCTTTGCTCATTTCTTGCCTCTGTAATGGTATTAAACATTGAAGCTAGTAGACCGCTGTACGTTACTCTTGGATTTTCCTTAACTGCTTTAACAAAAGCGTATGTCACATCACCTTGCATTTGCTTTCTTGACAGTGAGAAGGCCTGCAGAAGTTATGAATATAGACGAGGAGGAGATATTTAAAAAAAAACACACACACACACACACAGATATTATGATAAACTTTTAGTAGAAAATTCAACTCACGGAGGTATCTGCAGCCAGTTGATCATTCTCGCAAGGGATCAAAGAGATGGCAAGTCCCCCACTTGTACCTTTATAAGCACCAGATGGAGGGAAATTGTCTATCCACCGATAACTGCCAACAATAAAACAAGATATTACCTTGAAAGGCACTTCCTCCATCCCCTAGAAAAATAATTAGTCCACTTTCTATATTTAAAAACATGAGACAATATCAAATCAATATTCACCATAAATGTTGTATGTTTATGTAAGAAGATTTCAATCATTTAAAACTGCATCAAAAAATACTATCAATTGCAACTTCTACACTTTAGTAAGGACAAACAAATTTATATAAATTTTCGGTCAAAAATTTAATCAAAGGGATTATATGTATTATAGAGTTAACGTAATAGGATCAGACTTAGGGATGAATGGGGCAACTGGATATATGGCTATTATGGAAGACTGACTCCTTGTTCTAGTCTGGAAGCAGAGCTCCACGCCATCCTTGTCGGGCTGGAAATTGCTCAAGCTAAGGGATGGGAGGAAGTCATAGTTGAAACAGATTCGAAGGCTGCTAAGGATCTCTCCGCCAACCCAAAAAGTGAAAACCCCCCCTTATGGCTCTATTGGAAGATATCAAAGCCCTCTTGGACTCAACTGGGTGCACCCTTCAACACACTTTGAGGGAGGGAAATGCTTGGGCTGACTACTTAGCAAACATGGGAGCTGATTAGGAAGAGAACATTATGCATTTGTTGGAGCCCAATGTGGATCTAAGATAGTAGAGGGGTTGCTTTCCCCAGATTTTAGTTCTTTTGTTCTTTGCCTGTTTCTGTTTGTTTCCTTTTCCCTTTCAATCATCAATCAAAAAAAAAAAAAAAAAAAAGACCAGACTTGGCAAGAAACGAATCTTACTCTTTTATGCTATAGACATGTGATAAATCAAGAGAAGTTCCACTATCACAAGCATCGATAATGGCGTGAAGAATAACACCCTTCTTGAGTGGTCTAACAATGGTCTGATTGATTTCATTATCGAGTATCATTCCTTCTGTTAAGAAATCCACGGGACATAATGTTTCATCAAACCCATCAAGCTCATCATCTTCGAAATCAGGTTGCCGTAAGCCATGCCCAGTGAAGTAGAAAAACAATGAGTCCCCTGCTTGGCAGTCCTTCACGAGCCATCGCATGGCTGCTTGGATATTACTTTTTGTCGGATGATGATGCGCCATGGTTTCTGCGATTTTACTCTTATCAGATGTAATTTCATTATCAATGTTTATCGGATGCCAAAAAGTAGATTATTTAAAAAACTTCTCCATATATAATGCTACTTCGAAAAGCTAGCTGGAGTTGAGCATGAAGTTAGGATGTGGGGCTTGCTTTCAGTATAAAAAGAGGAAAGTTTGGTTTATATCCATCTGAAACGTTAGAATTCCTCTTGGTTCAGCTTATTTGCATCCATATTCAATCATAAACCATGAAGTTGATAAACAATATCACTCACAAATTAAAGATACAGCAGCTTAGGGAAGGATTAAAGTCAGATACCTGCAAGTATGTGTATGGAGCTCCTTGGGAATTGGAAATGAACATTTAGTAATTCTACCATGCTGTTAATGTCATTTACAGCTCCCCTGAGCTTGAACTTGGTATTATTGTATGTCACACCGCAAAGGAGTGCCCGCTTCCCTCTTGTTACCTCCCAGGTACTTATAGGTGAAATTATTCTACTTAAAGACCCAGTGTCAGGATGGGTACTTACTTGGACTTTGCCAAGTGAATTAGTTTCTTTTCGTACGACAGTTTCCGTGTATATCCTTGGGGGTAGTTTCCTGTAATGCAATCCTATGACAGTATTTTCCATTCTTGGCATAGCCGCGCCGTCAGAGAGTTATGCCAAAATTGTACCAAAATAACTCACCGGTTTGATGAGCGCTGAAGTGAAATATTATTAAGAGACCAATTGCAAGCAGAGCACTAGGACATTAAGCAGCTGAAACACGCAAACTTTTCTGCTATAATAAAATGAGGCATGCGCTACAACTCTATTCACTAATGACTAACAATTAAACCTCCCTTTTTTTAGAAGGGACAACATTTTGGAATTTTATTCCTAAAGTCTATCAGATTTGGGAGTTGGAGGAACCAGATTCCGACTTCCACATACGTCTCCTCGTGGAATAAAGAGTCGAGTCCCACTTGTTCCTTCTTTTGAGTATTAGATTCCATCTGATGTTGGAGAAACACGTTCGTTTGTCAATAGAAAAGAAATAAAGGAATGATCAGAAGAAGGGGCCGGGGATGGGGATTAAATTCCAGGATCGATCATAGTCATGATATAGCTGATCATATTCTATAACTTGGTGAACTAGACAAGCTATCTATCTAGTGTACGTATTTATATATGTATTTCTATCAACATATGCATATAGTAAGCTACTTTACAGTTAGGTGTGTGTTATTCTTTCCTTCTTAACTTGTAGTTGGTATAAAATTTAAGTGATCACGATTCAAAGTATCAATAATCACAAATTAAGCAGCTCAATAGACTAATGGAACTTTGATCAGAAATTTTCTCTTTGCTTCGAATTGTACTACATATTGAATCAACAGGTACGTACGGCTATTAATGCCAACGCAATGTACAAAAGATGAAGCGATGATATATATATAGTAAGTATACCATAACTGTGGGTGGGTACAGTTACAGTACAGTACTATGTGTGAACTACGGTACGTTTACATAAAACTTTTTTAGCATAGCTTGGATTAGAACGGACCCACCCCGAAGGTCGGTCACTTAACCATTTGAATCAACAGCCTTAACACATGTCCGAATTGTGGATTAAATAGAGCTTGCAATTGGTTTCAAGTTACAACCAATCCATCCATGCATGGAGCTTACAACTTTCTTTCTGCTGTTGTATATCAATTTTGCTTTCTTGCTTTGTTCGGCTTCGGATTCATCTTACCCTGGCTGGCAGGGATAAAAAGGATTGAAAACTTAGATCTTTACTTCACGATAGTCGTCTATAGGCCGGATAATCTCCTTTTAACGTCAAACTTTCCAGAAGAAGATACGTGAATTTCCTGAAATGTGAAAAAGGCATCAGCATTAATCTTAATTGTGGCAAGGAGTGATCGATTAGAACCGAATATTAATTTGTAAATTCAATTCAATTCAACTTAGCTATATATATAATTGGCTTGTGTGCCTTATTCAAAACGAGTTCAATCAAACCTTTTTCGAATAGTTGGAGTTCACTCATGAACTTGCCATTTTCTTAACTGGATTGCATTGTTGGAAATAATAATTAGAAAAGGAGAAACCAACTTACAACCCTTGTGTACCAAGCTTGATCGAAGATGTTAACAGTGGGATGATACGCGGACGATGTCGCTCTTTTTATGACGGTTTGCGCCTCTATTGGGTAAGTCCCCAAATGTAGTAGGTATTGGCACGACGCTTACAGGATACAACAGCCCAACCACTAAGTGTTAATTTGTGCTTCTCTTGGTCTACACTACCTCAAGAAAACGAAGCTCACACACACACACACACACTCACACACACTCACACTTTGCTTTGCGCCTAATCATATAGAGAAATAGAGAGTGTATAATAGTTTTGTTGTTGGAAAAATTGGTATGTACAAGCATTGGAGGAAGGCTCCTTTTATAGATATCAGAAAAGGAGTTACAAACATTGTAATAAATCCAGAAAATCAATTCTCAAAAAAACTGTTACAAATTGAAGTCTTTGAAATCAGTTTCAAAACTGATAAACAAAGAATTTGGAATAATGAATCTGTCAAAACAATGTAGACCGAATGCATTGTGATGTTAAAAAATTTGAAAACAAAACTGTCTAGAATTTGAAAGAGAGGAAAAAAACTGACATTGATTAAATGAGAGATAAAGTGCTTATATTTGACATGTGGGGGTTACATTTCTGCTGTAATTATATAAGGTGTGCTCCAGCCACATAGTTCACCATGAGAAGGAGAGTGAGGACATGACTCTGCTGGTGCCAATACTACTTCCAATGTGGGATACTTAACCTCTTGAAAATAGCTTTTATTTTTTTATTAAAATACTCCTCTTAAAACAACAATCCTCCACTTATTTTAATAAAAAGACAAGAAAAGAGAAGAAAAGGCAAAGCTCGAATGATATGCATAATAAAGGTGGACCTGCCTTTAAACCTTCATTTAGTGTTTCAACAACTCGATCTCGTACTAGAGTCTAGGTGGACCAGCCTTTAAACTTAGACTGCTTGCGGGTACGTAGAGTCGTTTCACACACATATCACTCAAAGTGTAATATAAGCTTCATAAGCCAACACATTACGGCCTTGTGCTTTATCCCAGCTTTCGTGAGTGCTCTAGAGATTAAGCCCAATCTCATAAGAAGCGGCCCCACTTCCACACTCAGATAGGTGGTTCTATCAAGGATGCTCTTGTGGCTAAGACATCCCACCCAAAGGGCTATAGAAACCATTAAGAAGTCAAGTAAGACTTCAACCTCCACAATCGCCACAAGATCACATGCACTCTCACCATAGGGATGGATATCATTGTTTACAATTTTATAGTGCATGTACTCATACAAACCACTCTATGATTCGTTTGGCCCTTTAACCTGGTTATTGGGATCGCCAGTCTCCAGGTGGGGTATCCTCATAGGTGATTTTAAACGTTTTTGGGCTTTAGTCCTATCCCCTTCAATGTATTCCAGATCTTCTCTCTAGCTAGAGCTTTTGTTAACGAATTGGCTAAGTTATCGCCGCCTGATCTCACATAATTGATAGTTATTACCCCATCATTCAAATAGGATCTCATAGTACTATGTTTTCGTCTGACTGATATGGATTTTCCATTATAGTATCTATTATATACACAGCCAATGGCAGTCGTACTATTACAATGGATCAAGACAGGTGGTACTGGTCGCTCCCACATTGGAATTTCAGTTAACAAATCTCGTAACCAACCTGCTTCCTCACTAGTTGAAGCTAAGGCTATTAGTTCAGCCTCCATTGTGGACTTTGTTATAACCTGTAGCTTCTTGGACCTCCAACATATAGCTCCACCACCTAAGGTGAATAAATAACCTGTGGTTGACATAGAATCACCAGATTAGGAGTTCCAATCTGCATCACTATATCCTTCAAGCACTGTAGGATAGTTTTTATATAACAAGCCATAGTTCATCGTTCTTTTTATATATCTCATTACACGATTTATGGCATTCCAATGTTCAAAATTAGGTTTGCTAATAAATCTACTCAATACACCAACATTAATTATATGCAATATCTGTGGCATATCTCAAACAACCAACAATACTAGCATATTCATGTTGATTGATCACATCACAATCTTTTTCCATAGGATAAAGATGTATACTAGGATCTTAAGGGGTACAAAATGGCTTGCAATCAAAATATTTGTATTTTGTCAATATTTTTTCCATATAATGTGATTGATCTATTAATATCCCATCATTTGTTCTAGTGATTCTCATGCCAAGTATTATGTTTACTTCACCTAAGTCTTTCATATCAAAATTATTATTAAGCAATCTCTTAGTATTTTCAACAATTTCCAAATTTGTGCCAAATATTAGAAGATCATCCGCATATAAACACAATATAACATGCATTCCATTAAGAGATTTACAATATATACATTTATCACTTTCATTTGACTTAAAGCCATTAGTGATCATACAAGTGTCGAATTTCTCGTGCCATTGTTTTGGTGCTTGTTTAAGCCCATACAAGGATTTATTCAATTTACAAACTTTATTCTCATTTCCATGTTGGACGAACCCCTCGGGTTGATCCATATATATTTCTTCTTCTAAGTCTCCATTAAGGAAGGCAGTTTTTACATCCATTTGATGTATTTTCAAATTATGTATTGCAGCTATTGCGATTAAAAGTCTAATGGATGTTAATCTAGTGACATGTGAATAAGTGTCAAAGAAATCAATTTCTTCCTTTTGTTTGAACCCCTTAGCTACCAATCTAGCCTTATACTTTTCGATGCTACCATCCGGTTTGAGTTTTCTTTTTAGTACCCATTTACACCCTATTGTTTTACAACCAGGAGGTAGGTCAACTAACTTCCAAGTTTTGTTAGACATTAGGGATTCCATTTCATCATTTATGGCTTCTTTCCAAAATTTAGAATCCGGTGAAATTAAAGCCTCTTGTAAAGTAGTAGGATCTCCTTCTACATTATATACTAAATAATCAGTCCCAAAATCTTTTGCTACTCTAGCTCTTTTACTCCTCCTAGGTTCTCCTTGAATTCTCTCGTTGCCCCGTTGCGAAGTGCTAGTATTTTCTTTATTAGCTTCTATATTTGAACTTGTACCCCCACTATTTTTAGGTTTAAAGGGAAACTTTTCTTCATGGAAGATGGCATCTAAGGATTCAATCACTACATTATTCTCAAGATCTAGGAATCTATAAGCTTTACTAGTTAAGACATAACCAACAAAAGCACACCTAGTTGCTTTTATCCCTAACTTATTTTAGGATCCAATTTTCTGACATAGGCTTGACATCCCCATACTCTAATGTGATCTAGGTTAGGCTTTCTATTTCTCCACAATTCATAAGGGGTTATGAGTGTTTGCTTACGAGGAACCCTGTTCATAATGTAATTAGCCGTTAAGACACATTCTCCCCAAAGATTTTTAGGCGCATTAGACTTTGCTAACATTGCATTTGTTCAATCTATCAATGTTCTATTTTTACGTTCTGCTACACCATTTGAGGCGGGTGAATAAGGAGGAGTGGTTTCATGTACTATACCAAGAGACTTAATTAATATAATCTATAAGTCCTAACGACTCATATTCTCTACCTCTATCACTCCTAAAATTCTTAATCTTTTTATCAAAGTGATTTTCTACCTCTTTAATGTATGTAACTAATTTTTTAAAAGCTTCACCTTTTGTTTTCATCAAGTACACATAAGAGTATTTAGAACAATCATCTATAAATGTTATAAAGTATCTTTTTCCTCCTCTAGTCAAAATACCTTCAAATTCACATATGTCTGTGTGTATAAGTTCTAGTAATTTTGTATCCCTCTTAACTTTCTTATGAGGTTTTCTAGTGATTTTTGTTATGCTACAAAATTCGCATTTATCAAACTCATTTCCTAATTTGGGTATTAGACCTACATAACTCATGTCTTTTATGTATCTACTATTAACATGACAAAGACGAGCATGCCACAAATTAGAACAAGTCACAATATAAATAGAACTAGCATGCATTTTATTCATTTCAACATTCAACTTACACATACCATCACAAGCATACCCTTTTCCAACAAACACATTACTTTTGGTGATAATGTATTGATCCAATTCAATAGTTTGTTTGAAGCCGACCTTATTGAGGAGATAACCAGATACCGAGTTCTTTCTGATTTCCAGAGTATGAAGCACATCCCTTAGGGTCAAAATGCGACCGGAAGTAAACTTAAGGTCTACTTCACCCATACCCAAAACTCTAATAGTGTGTGAGTCTCCAAGTAAAACTTTTTTTTATCATTTTCAACAATGGTGTAACTTTTGAACAAGTTTTTATCATGACACACATGTCTAGAGGCCCCACTATCCGCCCACCACCCTTCATGATTCTCAATCATGTTCAACTCGGTTATCATAGCCACAAAGGGCTCTTCAGTCACATGGGCTTGTGGTGTATGCCCACCTCTTTGTGGTGCATTCCCACATTTTCGAAAATGACACTCTTTTGCAATATGCCCATTTTTACCACACACATAACACCCACTACTAGCACCATTAGTATTATTTTCATTGTGTGTTTGTTTTGATGGGTTTCCTTGGTGGAACTTTCTATGGCCTCGATCTTGTCCATTATTATGAAAACTTTTATTTTGAAAGCCATTGTTTTCAAAACCATTGTTTTTGCCCGAATTGTTTTTGAACTTTTTCCCATTAGGCCTAAAATAAGCATTGTGATTATTACTATTGTTTCTACCATTGTGACTACCACCATTATTCCTACCATTTTGACCCCTCGGGATGCTATCATTAGAAGAAAGAAAGTGTACCTTGTTTGCTCCTCCATTACCATTTACCTCTTCTTTACTATCTCGCTTCCTTGACTCTTCTTCAATGCGGAGTTGTGTCATAAGATTTTCCATGGTCATCTCGGATTGCTTGTGACAGAATCCTTTTTGAAAATCTTTCCACGAACTTGGTAGCTTGTCTATCACCGCAGCTACTTGTATTTGTTCATCTACCTTAATGCCTTTGGATTGGATCTCATGAACTATGGTTTGTAGTTCATGAGTTTGCTTGATCACGGATTTGTTCTCCTCCATTTGGTACTTGAAGTATCGACTACAAGCAAAATTCTTTGCTCCTGCTTCTTCGGTGTTGTATTTATTCTGCAAGGCTTTCCAAATCTTTTTGCGGAAGAATAAGAAATAGAATAGTAGTCATAAAATTCGTCAGTCAAACAGTTAAGAATATAATTTCTACAATCCTCCTCATCGTTTTCGTATTTCTCCACAAGCTTGTCATATTCAACCAATTCTTGTAGTGTCATATCTTCAACATTTTTTTCGTTAGGATTTTTTGTAGTGAGGACCGAAGCTACCTTCCTAAGTTTGAGGTAGAACAAAACCTTTTTCGCTCACCGCTTGAAATGGTCACCACCAAACCGAAAGTGTTTGTTGAGATCATTTGCACTAGGATTGATGTTATTGTTGGACTCCATACGAACCGTCTTAAAATTGTTGGAAATAATAATTAGAAAATGAGAAACCAACTTACAACCCTTGTGTTACCAAGCTTGATCGAAGATGTTAACGATGGGATGAGGCGCGGACGATGTCGCTCTCTTAAAGACGGTTCGCGCCCCTATTGGGTAAGTCCCCAAATGTAGTAGGTATTGGCACGCCGCCTCCAGGATACAACAGCCCAACCACTAAGTGTTTGTGCTTCTCTTGGTCTACACTACTTCAAGAAACCAAAGCTCACACACACACACACTCACACTTTGCTTTGCCTAATCGTATAGAGAAATAGAGTGTATATAGTTTTGTTGCTGGAAAAATTGGTATGTACAAGCATTGGAGGAAGGCCCCTTTTATAGGTGTCACAAAAGGAGTTACAAACATTGTAATAAATCCAGAAAATCAATTCTCAAAAAAACTGTCTTCGAAATCAGTTTCAAAACTAATAAACAAAGAGAGGAAAAAAACTGACACTGATTAAATGAGAGATAAAGTGCTTATATTTGACATGTGGGGGTTACATTTCTGCTGTAATTATATAAGGTGTGATCTAGCCACATAGTTCACCATGAGAAAGAGAGTGAGGACATGACTCTGCTCGTGCCAATACTCCTTCCAATGTGGGATACTAAACCTCTTGAAAAAAGCTTTTATTTTTTATTAAAATACTCCTCTTAAAACAACAGTTCCCCTTGAATTATTAACTTTGGACTTTGCCAATTGAAATATTTTCTCGGAATCCATGGCAACAAACTGTTTTAATTAGTGACAGTGAGCTTGCCTTGCCGTTGACTTGACTACATCTTTAATTCTCCCTGCAGAAAAAAGTTATCTTTCTTTCTATTTCGTCAACCAGTAGTTTCTTCACAATTAGTTCCCCATAAGTCAAGCATATGACGTACAGTTTATCCATTGTTAGCATGTAGTCATCATCAATAAATCAAACATTTTGCTCGTATGCCAACGACAACAACCACAAAAGTCAGTGTTATATAGCCCGAAACATTTTGCTCGTATGCCAACAACAACAACAACAAAAACCAAAAAAAAAAAAAGAAAGAAAAAGAGTCAGTGTTATATAGCCCGGGAATCCTTCATAACAGACAAGCAGTCAAACATGTGTTTTATTCCACAATATATGGAGCTGAAGCAATCAGATTCTTCATGCATCATATCTACCTCCAGTGGAATAAGAATCCCACTTACTCATTATCGAGTATTACATTAATTCCATTTAGACACATATCAGATCAAATCAATCTAAATACATTAGCAAAATAAATTATTGGAACTTTACATTAGAAAAATAAATTTTTTTTTCTGTTTAATGATCATCTTTTTTTTTTTTTTTCTCTTTTTCGTTTTTTTGTTTTATATATATATATATATATATATATATTTCATGTTTTTATTTTTTATTTCAATTCTTTTTCAATTTTTTTATTTTTATTTTAACTTATTTTCTAGTTCATTTCAAATTTCATTTTCATTTTATCGTTTTCTGCTGCATTTCATTATAAATTTTTTTTTAAAAAAAGTCCCATTTTCTATTTTCCTGTTTTATCTTTTTTCTAACAATTATATTGAATCAAAAACAGAAGGAAAACAATTCAAAGAAATTGTGAAGCACATTAGGATAGTATTCCTATTTTACCCCTTTAAATATGGCATGTGATAGGCACATGTCAAATTTTGGATGGAAATTGTTACGAAAATGGACAGAAGGATACCTTTGAAACAGAATAGAAGATTATAGGGCTTGATAGAAACTTTTTAAGAAGTTGGGGCTCAACAGAAAACACGCAAAAGTTATTAGACATAATCATAATTACCTCAAGTTTAACTAGGTTAACTTAGAAAATTTAAAGTGAGACTATTTTTACTATTATATTCTATGATTTAAAATATATCCCTTTCATAAAGCTCCATAGATTGATGAAAAAGTTGTGGAATTTTCCTTGACAATAAGTACTCAGGAAGCACAATTGCCAAAAGTAGATGGCAATTTAATTTACAACTGCAGTTGTACATGCATTGCTAGCCATAGTTGCATCTGCCTTGGTCATCTCCTAAAAGGAGATATGGCAGAGATGAACAAGTCAAGGAGATATATAAGGCTTGTTTCCTCCCTTGAAAACTGTTTTTTTAGACACATTTGGATCAGAAAGACACATAAAAATACACTAGGCAACATATATATAATGATAGCAATGAAAACCCCTTCAAAAGGAACAACCCCATTTCAAGTTCAATTTCCTTTTTCTTTCATGTCCATGACTCCAATCCATGTTCAATATTTCGTAGAGTGATGTTAGGCCACACACTCTTGATTGGCCAAAAACACTAGGTCCCACCATTTATGTAATTACGGGATCTATAGACTTCATAACCAATCAACATTCGTTTTATGCCCAAATTTATTTCATAAATCCAAGTGCAACGCAATTTTTTCAAAACAATACTCTTACATTACGATCCTGATGTTGATGATTTAAGTGGAATCATTGGCCATTTGAGTAATTGGGGTTTTGTTTTAAAGATGGGTGAGCTCGGGAATACTATATTGTGGATTTGGGGGTGCGGAGTGCACATTCACATAAGTATTTACCGGCTTGCTATTTGAATTCGGTTTTTGACAGTTTTTTCCTGCAATTTTTTTTGCAACTGTTGGGTGGTTTTTTAACTGTCAAAAATTCGAATTCAAATATACATACATTATACAAAAAGGAAACAGAAAGCGAAATTGATTAAGTATGGAATCGATCAGATTTCTATCATCTTTGATTTTCATCAATATAGACTAATACTCCATTAGTAATTTCCTTTTAAGTGCCGTAAGAGGAGGGCAATTATAGTCTTATCCAACAAGAATATTCGTGTAACCCGGGGCATGTGATAAGGGTCGAATAATTCTTGCAGGAAAGTGTTTCGTGCATGATTCTACAATATATCCAAGTTCTGTTTTCGACATTGTTGTAACCCCTATTTCTAACAATCTGCAAGAATTATTATCCACTATTTTACAATGTCGACTGTGAAAGAAATGACTACGAATTTCGGGAAACTGGAGAAGTTTGAATGGATTGATTTCCGTCGATGGCAGAAGAAGATGCATTTCCTGTTGACGACTTTGAAGGTGGTGTATGTGTTGAGCACTCCTATGCCGGAGGTGATGGATGATGGGACTGTGGAAGACCTCCGAAAGAGGAGCAAATGGGAGAGTGATGATTACATCTGTAGAGGCCACATTCTTAATGGTATGTCTGATTCCTTATTTGATATTTATCAAAGTATTGAGTCTGCAAAGGAACTATGGAATTATCTAGAGTCTAAGTATATGGATGAAGATGCCTCTAATAAGAAATTCTTAGTTGGTAACTTTATGAATTATAAGATGGTAGATTCTAGACCGGTAATGGAACAGTACAATGAATTGCTTCGCATTTTGGGTCAGTTTGCTCAACATAAGATGGAAATGGATGAGTCTATTTCGGTGTCCAGTATTATAGATAAGTTGCCCCCATGCTGGAAAGATTGCAAACATAGGCTTAAGCATAAAAAGGAAGAGTTGACTCTTGTTCAACTCGGTAGCCATTTGCGCATAGAGGAATCTCTAAGGGCGTAGGAGGACAGCAAGTCCAAGGGCGAAGAGGCTATGGATTTGACTTCCATCAATATGGTGGAAGCCGAGGGTTCTTTTAAGAATAAAGGCAAGGGCCAGAAACGACCCTTAAATAACACTAGCAATGATACTGTCATGAAACCTAAGGGTCCATGTTGGATTTGCGATAAAAGTGGGCATTTCAAGGCTGATTGCCAGGTGAAAAGGAACAAGAAAGGAGCATACAAGAAGAATTCTGGGTAGGGGTCTAAGGACCAAGGTCCACCTAAACATCAAGGTCAAAATCTAACTTGTGGAATTAATTCTGTTGTGAATTATGTACCACTTATTTCTGAGGCATTTTATGTGTAGGATGATGATGTTATATGGTGGATGGACTCGGGTGCAACAAGACATGTTTGGAAGGATCGTCGCTGGTTTGAGAAGTATGAACCGGTAAATAATGGATCTTTACTCTTTATGGGCAACGAGTCAAAAGCTACCATTGTTGGACAAGGAACTGTTGTATTGTACTTTAGTTCTGGCAAAAAGTATTTATTTAAAGAATGTGTTACATGTACCTTGTATTCGTAAAAACTTAGTTTGTGGTAGTTTGCTTTCTAGGGATGGTTTTAAGCAAGTTTATGAGTCGGACAAATTCATTTTAAGCAAGTGTGGTGTGTTTATTGAATTTGGATATTTATGTAATGGTATGTTTATGTTAAATATTAAGCATGATATTGTAAACAATATTATGGCATGTTCTGATATTGATACTTCAGTTTTGTGGCATGCTCGTTTAGGTCATGTTCATTATAAACGCATGTTGTTAATGTCAAAGAATGAGCTTATTATTCCATCTTTTGATATGAGTATGAATAAGTGTAATACTTGTTTATTGACTAAGATTGTTAGACAACCTTTTCAAAGTGTTGAAAGATCTTCTTCAATTCTAGAACTTATTCATAGTGACCTTTGTGATTTATATTCCACACCATCTTTGGGTAATAAGAAGTATGTGGTAACATTTATAGATGATTGTACTCGTTTTTGTTATGTGTTTTTACTACACACTAAAGATGAGGCAATGGACAAATTTATTATCTATAAAAATGAGGTTGAACTTCAATTGTCTTCTAAGGTTAAGAAGATGCGTACTGATAAAGGTGACGAATATTATGATCCATCCTATTTTGGTTCTTGTGGTATTATACATGAGGTCACAGCTCCTTATACGCCACAACAAAATGGCATAGCTGAGAGGGAGAATCGTTCTTTTAAAGAGATGATTAATTCCATGTTATCTTACTCGGGTTCGAGTGAGGGATTTTGGGGAGAAGCCATGTTAATGGCTTGTTATTTACTAAATAGGATTCCCAACAAACGGAATCCTATTACCCCTTGTGAGCTTTGGCATAAAAGGAAACCAAACTTGGGTTATCTACGAGTTTGGGGGTATAGGGCGGTCGTGAGACTACCCGCGCCCAAGATTAAAACCTTGGGTGAAAGAGGCATTGATTGTATTTTTGTTGGATATGCTATGCATTCCAAGGCTTATAGGTTCTATGTCATAGAGCCTAAAGATTTAGTAGCAGTTCACACTGTTATCGAGTCAAGGGATGCTATCTTTGATGAAACTAGGTTTACTTCCATACCTAGGCCAAAGGATATGACTCTCACTACTGTTGGAATGGTGATTAATGAGAATGTTACATCTCAAGATGAGCCACTAGAGCTCCATAGGAGCAAAAGGGCTAGCAAACCAAAGTCTTTTGGACCCGACTTCCAAACCTATTTGGTGGAAGGGACAAGAGATGATGTAGGATTCCAATACTCATATTGTTATAATATAGATGAGGATCCAAGGACTTACAAGGAGGCTATGGAATCCCAAGATGTTTCATTTTGGAAAGAAGCCATCAATGATGAGATGGATTCCATTATGGGTAATGATATGTGGATCCTTACGGATCTTCCACGTGGATGTAAACCTTTGGGTTGCAAGTGGATCTTCAAAAGGAAAATGAAAGTCGATGGTACAATCGAAAAGTATAAAGCCCGATTGGTCATCCAAGGCTTTAGGCAAAGGGAAGGTATTGACTACTTCGATACTTATGCGCCGGTTGCTCGAATCTCCACTATTAGGTTATTGATTGCCTTAGCTGCAATTAACAATCTTGTGATCCATCAGATGGATGTTAAGACTGCATTCTTGAATGGAGATTTGGAAGAGTAAATATATATGAAACAATCGGAGGGTTTCATTATGGCGGGAAATGAGCATAAGGTGTGTAAACTTGTTAAATCTTTGTACGGGCTCAAGTAAGATCCTAAAAATGGCATCATAAGTTTGATGAGGTTGTCTTGTCTAGTGGTTTTAAGCTTAACCAATCCGACAAGTGCGTATATAGCAAGTTTGAATATACCGAAAAAA
Organism: Platycodon grandiflorus; assembly: GCA_016624345.1. Taxonomy (NCBI): domain Eukaryota; kingdom Viridiplantae; phylum Streptophyta; class Magnoliopsida; order Asterales; family Campanulaceae; genus Platycodon; species Platycodon grandiflorus. The sequence continues at coordinate 10,075,365 of CM028365.1, read as the reverse complement.
AAAAAGTTTGAATATACCGGTAATGGTGTTATGATTTGCTTGTACGTTGATGATAAGTAGATTTTGGGTACTAACCAAAATCAAGTTGACCTTTGTAAGGCATTTTTATCATCAAATTTTGCCATGAAAGACATGGGGGAGGCGGATGTGATTCTTGGAATCAAAATTAAGCGGAGTGACAATGGAATTTCTTTGACACAATCTCATTACATTGAGAAAGTGTTAAAGAAGTTCAATTGTGAGAATTCTACTCCAACAAATTCTCCCATGGATCCTAATGAGAAGCTTATGCCTAATACGGGTAATCCAATATTACAGCTTGAGTATTCTCGGGTGATAGGATGTTTGATGTACGCTATGACTAGTACAAGACCAGATATTGCTTATGTTGTTGGCAAGTTAAGCAGGTATACGAGTAACCCGGGTGGTCATCATTGGCGTGCGGTAACTCGTGTGTTAAGATATCTAAAGTCAACCAAGGACTACGGTTTGTCTTATATAGGGCATCCTTCGGTATTAGAAGGATACTTGGATGCTAGTTGGATGACCAATGTAGAAGATCATTCTTCTACTAGTGGTTGGGTGTTTTTTCTTGGGGGAGGTGCCATTTCATGGGCTTCCAAAAAGAAAACATGTATTTCTAGCTCGACCATAGAGTCGGAATTCATTGCCTTGGCAGCAGCCGGAAAAGAGTCGGAGTGGCTTAGGAGTTTAATTTATGAAATTCCATTATGGCCAAAACCAATTTCACCCATTTCTATCCATTGTGATAGTGCATCTACTTTGGCTAAAGCTTATAGTAAAGTATATAATGGGAAGTCGCGACACCTGGGCATTAGACATAGCGCGGTACGTGAGCTAATTACTCATGGGGTGATTTCGGTTGTGTTTGTGAGATCTCAACATAATCTAGCCGATCATTTGACCAAAGGGTTGGCTAGGGACTTGGTTCACAAGTCGGCTATTGGGATGGGTCTTAAACCCGTATGAATCTTTGGTGATAGGATACCCAATTCCCCTCTAATACAATGTTAGAGGAAGAATTCAATGTGAAAGGCCTATTGTCTTAGATTTGAACACATGATGTTGTCCCAAATGTATGTGCCTTTGTCTGCTTGGTTAGGTTGAAAAATTTTCTTCTTAATGAGTCTTTTGATATAGTGCAAATTGCAGGTGCACAATGAAAGATTCACCTATGTGAGCATGAAGTTTGGCTACTTCAAGGAAGTCTAGGGTTGGCTTTCTATATGCTCATGAATGGATATGGACACAAGCTAGGCTTGTATAATTAGTGTCGATAATAAACTTTTGGAGTTGTTTTAACTCATATGTTTATTACCTTCATGTATTCAAAATTGGTAGAAGGGTTCAATGCTTAGACACACCCTGATGCTCGAATATTTGAAATGTGTAATATTACTAAGGTGGTAATTCAATCTTCGTGACATTTCCATCGATGCATGAGTTGTTATATTTTGTCGGTTTTAACTAAACCAAGGATTACACTTAAATGGGGGAGGATTGTTGATGATTTAAGTGGAATCATTGGCCATTTGAGTAATCGGGGTTTTGTTTCAAAGATGGGTGAGCTCGGGAATACTATATTGTGGATTTGGGGGTGCGGAGTGCACATTCACATAAGTATTTACGGGCTTGCTATTTGAATTCGGTTTTTGACAGTTTTTTCCAGCAGTTTTTTGGCAACTGTTGGGTAGTTTTTTAACTGTCAAAAATTCGAATTCAAATATACATACAGTATACAAAAAGGAAACAAAAAGCAAAATTGATTAAGTATGGAGTCGATCAGATTTCTATCATCTTTGATTTTCATCAATATAGACTAATACTCCATTAGTAGTTTCCTTTTAAGTGCCGGAAGAGAAGGGCAATTGTAGTCTTATCCCACAAGAATATTTGTGTAACCCGGGGCATGTGATAAGGGTCGAATAATTCTTGCAGGAAAGTGTTTCGTGCATAATTCTACAATATATCCAAGTTCTGTTTTCGACAGTGTTGTAACCCCTCTCTCTAACACCTGATACATTATCAAGATAATTCATGCATGAGTGAGACATGTAGCTCATCGATTCCGCAACAGCTGATTGAGAAGGACACATGAGGCTTATTATGGTTATATATGGATAAATGAATAAGGCGTTCCTTCACGGGATGCTCATACAATCAGGATGGGAACTAATTAAGGGAAATTTCACAATATCATGATCAAAAGCTACATATATGCACGACATCAAAGGCAGAATATATGTCATTAAGATGGGATGTAAAACCAATGGTATTGGATACGTATCATGTAAAAGTCTTCAAACACATACTTTATTCCTCATATCATGCATGCAGTTGAAAGAATCAGATGCCACATTTATCTGCAGTGGGATAAGAATCCAAACATGCTCGTTATAGAGTATTCGATTCCATTTAGACAGACATCAGATCAGTTGAAAAACATTTGCTAATGGGGAACATTCAAGGAGCCTAGCTAGTCAATAGTCATATATCTGATCTTGCTCACACTTAACAAGTATGTACTGCGTTGATAAGAAAGATCACACTCTCCTCCTTGCAACTTGAAAGAAGATACTTACTGCTTTCTAGCTAAATGCAGATTGAGCCAGAGTACTTGTGTTTCCTATTTTCTCGTCCGCAAACTTTGCTGTGATAATGATACAAAATATCCCTTCCACAAAGCTCCGGGGATTGATCGATGAAAGTTCTGTTATTTGCTGTTTAACTTTTTCACAAATAACTACTCAAGCAGAGTGATTGTCAAAACGATATCAGTAGATGGTAATATAATCTACGGCTACAGTCTATGTCGCAAGCCATATTTCCTATGACAAAAGAATCTCCTTTTGGTCATCTCGGAAAAGAAAGGAATATGGCAAATATGAACAAGGAGTATGGGCACGACAGAAAATTAAGAAGAAAAAGGGGAGCTTCATAATCAATCAGGCTTGTTTCCCTTCCTTACAACATTTTTTTCTGCCACATTTGGAACAGAAACAAACTTAACAAAATATTGACATTACGCCCTACATACATGACACCAAAGAACCATCAAAGCCAGTATGTGGGATTTAAGACTTCAAGAATCTTTTCAACCTTGCTTGTGTTAACCACCTGTCCCGGAATGGATGTGTTCATGCAGTTATTAACCTTTTTTTTTTAATGCAGTTATTAACATAATAAGTAAATAGAGTGCCCATTTAAGATTTATTGCATCACAAATTAGGGTCTAGAGAGCCACTTGCTTACAACACACATAATGCAACGATCGCTACATGTTGGAACGAGACCTTATTATCCTTGTGGTTATTGATAAAACATATCGAGCAGAGGGGTCTTTCCAGCTAAAGCATTAACTGCTTGTTAACATCAAATTCTTCAGAAGATGACATCAAAGGGTCCTGAAAATTCAACAATTAAATGACTATGGTGAATACTGGCATATGTTACCCTTTCAACTCAATACAACAACAACAACAAAATTATTTAATGATACTTAAATTCCAAATCACGAATAAAGTGTGACGCAAAGCTAGCGAGAGTACTGAAAGTACCTGTAATATCTCTCGGTGGAAAAGCCTCCTGAGGTTGCTATATTTGGCTTTCCTTGAATCTGCAATTACGTTACGCATTGAAGCCAGCAGAGCACCATATGTTACTTTAGGGTTTTCTCTAACTGCTTTTGCGAAAGTGCATGTCATGGCACCTTCCATTTGTTTTCCGGTGTCTGAGAAAGCCTGCAGAATTCAGGATATATTATATACTAAGAGAAAGGAAAAAAGAGTTGCATTATTGAAACTAAAGTACAAGTTAAATTTGATATGTTCTGGAACCAGGATCGATCCAAACATTATATGGAATTATTGAATATAGACATTATAGAATATGATCAAAATAACACCAACTAACAGTGGTATCTGCAGCCAGTTGATCATCCTCACAAGCGCTGAAAGAGATGGCAAGTCCACCACTTGTACCTTTATAAGCACCAGTTGGAGGGTTATTACGCACCCATTTTTCTCTGTAAATAATCAAACAATTGATATCAACTTGAAATGTATGCATTAAAAGTTCGAACGCAAAAAAGTCTAGAGCATGCTGTAGAATTAATTTGAATTGGTGCATATTGCTTTTTGTGCTGCTTTTGGTTTATTTACTCTCTATCCTTTCAAAATACAGATTTCTTGCTTAGCATGAATATTTCCATATAAAACAAAAGAAAGATCCAATTTATATAGACATGAGAATGCCAATATACCCCATAGTAACACGAACTAAGATTAGATTTTAAGGTAAAAGTACACTTACACTTTTGGGCTATAGACATGCGGCAGATCAAGAATAGTTCCACTATGACAAGAATCAATGATGGCATGAAGGATGACACCTTTCTTGAGTGGTCGAACAATGGTCTCGTGGAGTTCATTATCGAGTATCATACCTGCAGTTCGAAAATCCAGAGGGCATATAGTCTCATCAAAGCCATCAACCTCGTCATCATCGAAATCAGGTTGGCGTAAGCCATGACCTGAGAAGTAGAACACCAATGAGTCCCCTGATTGACAGTCCTTCACGAGCCATCGTAAGGCTGCTTGGATATTACTTTTTGTCGGATGATGATGTGCTTCAGCTTCTGCAATTTGATTTGATTGCTCAGCCAAGTAACAAGTAGGATAACACTTAAAAAACAAAGTTAAAATAGGCTAAAAAGTGATCCCTCCTTGAAGCCACATAATCTTCATCACTACTTTAGGACAGAAACTTCTGAATAATACAAACATTGATTAAATCACCAAAAACGTGTAACATGTTTGAAAATATTCGTAAAGAAGAAGGCTACTTCCATAACTGATATTATAAATGTTTACGATGAATCGATGATGTGTAAAAATGAATCTGATCCAACGATGCACATTTATTTTGTAAATTAAAAAGATCGGCAATACCTTCGAGGATGCGTATTGAGTCATTAGGAAATTGAAAATGATCTACTAGCAGATCTCTCATGTTGATCACATCATAGATAGTTCCCTTAAGTTTGAACTTCTCCTTATTGTATGTCACCCCACAAAGGAGTGCCCGCTTCCCACTTTTTGCCTCCCAGGTACTAATAGGATCCATGATGAACTTAGCACGCTCTTGGTGAACTGAAGTTATCTATCGGCACACAACAACGAATTGTTTGTGTATGTTGTGTAGTGAATAATGTTTTCTGCAATGCCTGCATACAACACCTTCTTCCAAGTTTAGAATCTGGTCAAGATGATCCCAAAATAATCAAATATAATACCACACTGATGTGGCTAGAGCTATTATGAAATTTTAACCAATTGCAAGCAAAACAGCCACATCAAGCAACTGAAAATATGCAAAGGCTCACAAATAGCTAACTGACCTTGCTTTATTAATTTAAAAGTAAAAACAAATGAAATTAAGTTAGAAAACCAGGGAATCCTTTTGAGTATTTGAGCTTTTTTCTTCTTTCATTCTTGATAGAACGAGTTGTCGGAACCAGATGCTCCAATGAACATCCATCAAATAAGAAGTCACACTTTCCACGCATGGAGTGCTAGATTCCACTTTATCTTAGATATGCATCACTTACCCTAAAATATATATATATATATATATATATATATATATATATATATATATACGCATCAGATCATATTGCTAAATGAAAGCTGAGTAGGAAAAGGCAGTATAATTTTGTTTAACTAAAGTGACATCAGATCACACGATAAACGAAGATCCTATACAACTCCATATTGGACTACTATACAATTGTCAAAGTCATAACTTTGGAGACATTCAAAGAAATATGGAATGTTATTGATCTATGAAGGAACAGGCCAAGTAAAAAATAACATGCAATATTAATATTGCTTTTGCTCAAGAAAGAAAATTTCCAAATGAAACCTAATGAATCTATTTCTGACAGGTGCGAAAGGTTTATTACAGCTTCAAATCTTGGGAAAGAAATATTGTACAAGATGAGGAGGAGTGCACTGTGCATATTGTTCCTCAGGCTCAGAGCACTTCAAGCTGAACATGATGGCCAAAACAACTGCCATTAGGGAAGCTCGTTATCTTGAGGAAATGTCACTCATAAACTAGAGTATTACATCCCTAGGCAAAATATTTGCTGAAGGAAACAGAACTGCGAAGTAGAAAAGTGGGGCTATATACAAATAGCCTGCTCATTCAATTCAACTAGTTATAGAGCACGGGTGCAATTTAACATTGAGATTAATCGATATATTTTAGGAGTACTTTTATAAAAATAAAATTATAATTGATATAGGCATTTGTTGACTTAATGTTTTAAAAAAGTTAAGTTTTGTCAATATACGCAAATTAATGATCATTTTTAGTATAATACTTTTATTTTAGAATAAATATTTGTTATCGATTTATATATGGGTATGAGTAAATCGTTATTTCTATATATATTTTTTATTCCTAAAGTATCTTTCAATGATATCAAATTGTTGAATTATTTTTCATCTCGCCCTTAATAAAGATATTTTAGACATATACTTGAGAATTTTTACAAAATAGAAAATAAAATATTTACATTGTTATATATGCAGGATTTATAGTCTAGATTTCAATTAATATTTATGAAAATAGAAATTGGTTGGTTTATATTATAAACATAACCAAGAGAAAAAGTGATATACATTATTTAATCAAAAATCAAAACCAAATTTCCAAGGGTAAATCAATAAAATGAAAAAAAATCAAGAGCAGAAATAAAACAAAATTTTTAGTATAAATTATGTACCAAAATCAAAATAGAAATCGATACGTAAAACCATAAATCAAGAGCAATATCAACCCCAAAAACATCGCCTAACCAAAACCAAAATACCAAAAAGTGAAAGATCGAGGAAAAAAAAACAATAAAGATGTGCAAAATAAAAAGAAAAAATTTTAAAATTGAAATTGAACAATTCAACTACAACGAAACCCAGAAACATAAATCAGACCCAAATTTAAAATGGAAGCTAAAATCAAATATCATGAGCTATATAAGTAAAGCGAATCCAATACACCATGATCCGGATGAGAGAGGGAAACCATCATTCCTTCAAACAAATGATATTTCACCTTACTTATTGTCTACAAAAAGGAAAAGTTATCTTGCAACCGAACGAAGGGAGTAATGGGCACATGCTTTATAAGTTTTACAATACCAATGGAGATATCTCAAAAAATTGAAGGTCAAACTGTTTGGAATATAGAGTGGTAGGAACTATTGTGAAAAATAATTAATTTCATTACAAATATGTGGGAGTTACAAATAATGGAGCACTTAATGAAAAAGTAATTAGCAAGAAGGGAGTTACAAATCTCTCTCTCTCTCTCTCTCTCTCTCTCTCTCTCTATATATATATATATATATATATATATATATATATTAGAAACCCAACTTACTGATTTTAAAGAGAAAATGAAATTAAATATGGTGGTTACGAAGTAGATATAACTATAGTTCATTTGAAATGAATTTCTTTTAAAAAATAATTAAATGTGTTTTTTTTAATATTAATACTTATAAAATTAATATTATTGAATATATAATAGTAATACCTAATACTATTAATAGCTATTAATAATACTTATAAGATTAATATTATTGAATATATAATAGTAATACCTAATACTATTATGTCGTAGTTATATACTACCTAATAATAATACCTATAAGATTAATATTATTAAATATCTAATAAGGTATAAATACTATATGTTAAACATATTATTATTAGGTATAGTTATTAGCTAAGGATATACTATTAGTAATTATAATAGATATTATTACTTTGATATCATAGATATTATACTACTCCATTAGTAATTATAATAGAGATTATTATTTTTTTTTTGATACCAAAATGAAGATGATTTATATATAGATACACGAAGAGGCAAGTATTTGAATGAACCTGGATATCTTTTAAGTAGCCAATATCGGTTATAAAACCTCTTCATGTGAGAATCTTCTTCCCCATGATAAATGTAGCATTTTAAATAAATACATAAAATATAAATGGTTGAGTTGGTCTAAGGTGCATGTTTTAATTCAAAAGGGTGTGGGTTCAAATCTCACTAACAATAGCTAAAGTTCCTCTACGTAATGTATTTGAAGAATGGTATATACCACAATATCATATCTATAGTACTTAGCTAAGACTATTAGCAAATGGTACCCTCCCTAGAATTCCAAAAGTCAAGCCATGAGAATGCATCTTTAACTAAAGGGGGTGAGGTGTCACATCCTTAGACATCCTCACCAACTTTTATATATATATATATATATATATATATATATATATATATATATATAGATTTGGTCTTATTCTTCTCTCATAAACTAGATTATGGAATCGCTTTATGGACTTATTGTACCAATAAAAAAGATGCTATTTCTAGTTAAATATCCCTCTGTGCCGACAATGACTCAAAAGGTTCAATTTTTTCGGGTCACTAATACTGCAGACCTAACCCTAACCTTAGCGGGTTTCGGGTTAAGCGGGCCACTATCGGATCACGATTAAAGATATAATATAACAATATTTTAAAATAGTGAATCGATAAATCATTCATAACTTTCATAGTTTCTTATGTTTTTCAAAAGAAATATAAACTAGACATTTTTTTATATCGATGTGTTATAATTTTCAACTTGTTTTCTCAAAATAAATAATGTAATAGCTCTACTTAGCAGTTCTTTCCAAAAATTTTGTTTATAATTCAGTATTTATTCACAAGTACACAAAGAAGACATGTAGTGCAAAGGATAAATATGTTTGACTTTAGCTAGTCAAAGAGTCCGCATTTGAAAGTCAACCATTTCAAAAGAATTAAACTAAATTTCCATAAACATCCTTAATTAGTTTTAAGTAATGAAACAATTTTTACACTTTTATGTTTGATGTAATAAGGATAATATAATGGAAATTAATAACAATTTATAAGCTTAGGCTGTTAATTAAGACAAGATTCTTTAAGTGGAACATCCTAAATAAGATGCGTGACTCTCCGAGCAGAAAAGGGAGAAGTATAAACTCTGCAGGCTGCAGGCTTGTTTGATTTGACTTATGTGGTGGTGCTTATTGCTTATGATTTACCATAAGTTGTTTTTGAAGTGTTTGATTTGACTTATGGGGAGATAAGTTATAAGTTATAAGTCATGTACAAACCACTTAAAGCACATATGTGATTATAAGTTATAAGCATTCGGCATAGTGCTTATTTCTACTTTTTAAAAACAAGTAAGTCATCTCCTTTAGTAAAACTTTCTATATCCCAAGATTACCCCTAATAATAATAATAATTAAAGATAATAATAATTAAAGAAAATAATAATAATTAAAGATAATAATAATAATTAAAGTTAATAATAATAATTAAAGTTAATAATAATAATTAAAGTTAATAATAACAATTAAAGATAATAATAATAACAATAATAATTAAAGATAATAATAATAATTAAAGATAATAATAATTATTATTATATTAATAATTAAAATAAAAATAAAAATTAATAATACATATTAATAATAAATAAATAATAATAATGATGCAAAGAATATTTAATGATGAGGGTATTTTAGTCTTATATTTTAATTCAGCACTTTTTTAGCTTATCAATCAAACAGTCAGATTAACTTAAAACAACTCATCAGCATTTCGAAAAGTTAAATCAAACAGCACGAGTTCATAAGTCATCAGCTATAAGTCATTTCTCATCGGCTAAATCAAATAGGCATGTGTATATTTTGCCACCTATTTTCTATTTAGTACATTCTTTTCCAACTGTAATTTTTGAGGGATAAGTTAGGTATGCACTATAAAGGGAACCAATTGCTTGTTGTGTCGTTTGACTCCAGGATATTTCTTCACTACATGGTGGAGAGGAAACTTGATTTTGAACTGAAAACCAGTATCAAACAGTCAATTAGAAGCTTGAGCAAGTATGAAGCACAAGTTGCTTTATCGTCAAATAGCTAGCTGATCATCATGATCTATTACTTTGTGCAACATGAAAGAATAAGGTAATCTGCCTTTAGCACGTAACGCCCCAAACTCGGTTCCGACAACTGGTCCCACAGTTAGGCCACGTCACCAACAATCAATGCTTAAATAATAACAAACCCTAATCTCATAATAAATATCATTAAAGTCCACAATCATAATTAAAACAAACTTTAATAATCTCAATACAGCTCTCAAAACCAATCAAATTTAATTCAATTCGATTATAAAGTATTTCAAAAGAAAACAGTAGAGTTCTAAATCCTTGGATGACTTTACGTCTACCCGAATCCACGATTTAACCACCTTACTTGTTACCTGGAAGGAGGAATAGAATAAGGGGTGAGCGAATAATGCTCAGTAAGTTCATATACAACTCCTCCGGTTACTAAGGAGGAGTTGACTCGAAGAGAAAACAATTAATCAAAATATTTTGTCGATCAAATAACAAAAGAGATGATTCTCAATCATCCGTAACGAGGAATAATCTTTGATCAAGAAAGCAAATGTCCAATGCAATATATCAAATATCAATACGACATTTCAAACGAAAGACAAGAGATGCAAAAATGACTACGAGAGGTACAATTACCGTTAACTGTCCCATACCAGTTGGAGATAGCGTCCAACTCGCGGACACCATGATCACATAAGCAATGACTCCGAAGAGTTCGATAATTCGACAATTCAACAATACGATAAATTTTGGTATATCCGGATAACCACACCACTTCTCCAGTGGTGTTCGATAAATACAATAACTCGATAGTGTCACGCTTATCCCCGTGACGGGTTGTTCTGACTTAGTGACCAAAATGGAATTTCAGAGGATTCAAATGTCAATATGCAATGGCGAGGTAACAATTTTCAATTCACAATGATATCTCATGAGGTAGAAAAACGGATGCATGAGATTTCGAAAATACAATTAATGGAGTAAGAACAAACATACGTTCGATGGAGTTCAAAGCAACTATCGACTTAAAGTCGGTATACGTGTACAAGAACGTTATATCAATAAAATAAAATGGAAGCCTAACAATTCGGAATAAAAGAGTTCGAATACCTAAACGGAGTATAATCCCTTACATGAGGCTAATAACGAAGTAATAAAGCCAATACACAAATAAGGACCGTCACACGTGCTCGTCCCAATCTAAATTCAGCATGTATAATACCAATCACTAACTAAAATCTCCCTCAATAAAATATACTCTAATTACTAACATACATTTAGTATTGTATAATTACAATTTTATTACTTTCATTTTATTTTTAATTAACACACATTGTTCAGACACACTCTCCAGCACACATACACAAAATATAACCACACACTTTCAGCAACAGGGAACACATACACGCATGCATGCACACACACACGCACGCACACACAACACCTACTGCCCAAGCAGCACATACACACACACACGCACATACATATATATACACATATACTTATTATTATAACCCACATACACACACAAACACACAGATTACGCACACACACAGTACATTGCCCCTACACCACCTAATACATGCACACACACTCATCACACAAACACACACACACGCACCGTATATACATAATTTGCTTACTCATACAATACACATACACATGGCCTACATCTCCACATGCTGCTCCCTCCCCCAAAACACACTGCCACCATGGTTGGCCCAGCTCTTAGGCTGGAGTATACCCACACACACAAACACACATACACACACACTGACTACACACACAAATGCACAAACACACACTGACTACACACATAAAACTCACGCCACAGTACACACACACTGACCACCCACCCAAACACACATAACACGCACCTTATTATTATTATTATTATATAAAAATAAAAAAAAATCAATACCACTCACATGTATACTCACACCCAACCATAGTATGATATTCAATTTAAGTATAACTATTTGTACTATAGTAGACATAAATACTCCCAAGAATTCAAGAAGAGAGATCTGGAAAAAGGAACTCACCAAATTACCGTGTCCTGTCTTTGCCTACACTGTTCCGCCGTCCTCTCTCTTTCTCGCTCTCTCTACGTGTATTCTTTTTAATTTATCTCCTTGTACGAAAACCCTAAAGTGATTTGTTCTCTCACCGTATTTATACTAGTATAGTTAGGGTTTTTAATATAATTAGGGTTTCTGACCTAGCTCAACAACAGGGCTCAATAATTAATAGCGTGGTACTTATTTGAGTAATAATATTATTATTAGCCAAAAGTGGCCCAAGCCCAGATGTACAATTAATTTATTCACACTTTGACCAAATTAAATATCATAGTATCAAAATACAAGTAACTGGCCCAAAATAATTATAATATTAATTTATGCAATTTAATATTAGTAATAAATTAAAAAAAATTTTTGGATATTACAAAGCAAGACTTCCCTTTCCTATTTTGTAGTCTGCATAATTTGCAGTGACTCTGATTACAGCGATCTCTTTCATAAAATTCTGTATATTGATGGAAATTTTGAAATTTTGTTTCTGCAATTAACTATTTCACAATAAGCATCAAGTAGTGCAATTGTCGTGACCCGACCCGAGATCCTATGTGAAATCAAGTCCGGTGCACGAGAACGAGAACACAAAATGAGCATTTCAAAAAAAAAATATTTAAATGCAAAAGTAAAGTCATGTGAAAACCCTGTAATGCACGTGCAAGTTTTCTTTCAAAACAAGACAAAACCTTTAAAACAAAAACAAAACCTCAATGGCATAACAAGAAGCTGGAAAACAACACATTAGCTAGCCAACAACCACCACGAGCTAACGAGCTCGGGATAAACATAAATTATATCAGAGTGCGCGGAAAATAAAAGTTAAAAATTTACATAAGCACGACAACCTGCCGGCATAACTAAAGAATATAAATACAAGTAACAAATATGACAACTACCCAACAATACATTGTTTACATAACATGTATCTCTCGGCCTCACCAAAATAAATACAAAGTACAAGGTGCATCTACCCAAAAGAACGATCAAACAAGCTCGCCGAAACTGTGCACAAACTTGCTAAGGATTCCTCGCCGACCGTAATTTAAGGAAAACAAATAAACACGAAACGGGGTGAGTCAAAACTCAATAAGCTACTAATGCAACAATATGACATGCTAGATGCAAGACAATAATATTAACAGTTATAACATATTATCCTATCATAAATCATTTCCAAGTCAAGGCATATAACAAGTATAACATGTAATCATACAACCCCATACTACACGAGATGCTCAACGATCGCCAACCGTCTCATACCAGTTGAAAATCATGACCAATATTCGCTTGTATAGGAAGCACATAAGAGCTGTAAGTAAACACGTTTAAAGAGATACGGTGTCGAGGTACACCTTTGACCAAACCAATACTTCCAACCAACCAACCAATATAATACCAAATGTCGAAGCCGTTGTTGACGTGCTCGATCAACCAACCAGAATCAAGAATTTGAAGCCGTTGTTGACGCGCTAGAACCATAACCAAAACCAAGAGCTCAAAACAAGGAACAACAAGAACCTGTGAACTATTTTCTATACTCACAACAAACCGGTGCGTCCTGTCCCTACAACCCGAGAATTCACCACGTTATAATAGCTTACCAAAGTTGTGGTTTTTGCCTACAACACTTGGCGCTATTCCTCTACAGTGGCCAACGGTAGGGCAAGGCCCGATGTATTGACCTTCGACTATTACGTAGCCCCGGCTCCCGCAATAATCGAGCGTCAATACACCTCCAAACAAATATGCCATGGACTTAAACTAAATGCATAAGTAGAATATTTACTTGACATTTAACAATAAACCGGTCATACTCCAAAGTAGGGAGTATAACCACAATAACAACATTCAACAACAATACGAATGTCACAAGTTGGTCATAATAATCCTACAACACCAAATTAACCAACACACGAAAATTACGACAATTAACGTAATATCAACAAACACAACTTGTGTATCCAAATAACCCAATGAATCTCTCGAATCATACAAGAAATCCGAAATCACACACGTAGTCTCATTGATTATGAAATCCTAACGAACTCCGTTAGAGTCATTTTTGGTTTCTAATGAGTTCGAGTTTACGCGAATCAATTATACTGTAAACTTAACAATTGATAACAATATTTTGTATAACCAACATGTAAAAACAAGTCTCACAACACATGTAACAAGTCAACCACAAAATTCTTAAGTCAACATAGCAAAATATACTCAAACATGGTGATTTCAACACGGTTTTATCATTTTACAAGTCTAGGATGTCAATCAAGACATAATTAAGGAAGAAAAGGGATAGTAGCTTACCTCTTTGTGATTAAAGCCTAGGAAACCAACATGCAACCTAGGGATAATGTTCTCCTAGCCAAGAGCTTCGCGACGGTGAAGTCGGATCGTCAATCCTACACCGGATGACCAAGATACAACACCTTCTCTCTCTAGAACTCTTTCTACTTTCTCTCTAAGTCTCAAGGTTGAAGATGAAGAATGAAGGAGTAAAATGAGACTCCTTAGGTGATTTAGAGACTAAGTAAGGCTGGTCAAAGAGGTCAAAGGTCATGCTCAATCTCAGTCTTTTAGATGGAGGTTAAAAGGTCAAATAACTTAAAATTTAACAAAAGCTGTCACTGGGGGCGTGCTAGGGTGAACGTACGGACGCGCTAAGGCGCACAGCTCCCAAAAGTTTTTTGCATTTTAGACTTGAGATTCAGCGAGTTGCTCGCTAAGGCACGACCAAGGTGCGCTAGGGCGAGTCTAGGACATTCCAAAGTGTTCAAAACATTCCCAAAGTGTTCCCAAATGATTCTAAGATGTTCCCAACCTCAAACTAAGTTCAAGAAACATCCGAAACACAATCAAAACCACATAAAATGAAGCTATGAATGCAATCCAATACAAGTACAAAAGACTACGAAACTTCAACCACATAACAATGTACATGAGAAGTATTCAATCAATTCAATTGCAAGCATGTTTAAATGAAATTTGCACATGATGACGACGACAATCAAAGAGACGTATAAATCGAATGTATGCAAATGATGCAAATTATGCGAGCGTTACATCCTCACCCCTTTAGAATAAATTCGTTCCCGAATTTACTTACCAATCTCATTCGAACAAAGATGGATATTTCTCATGCATCTCTTGCTCCAACTCCCAAATGGCCTCATCAATGTTGTGATTCCTTCATAACACTTTCACAAGATGAATAGTTTATGACCTCAATACTTGCTCTTTAGTAACAAGTATTCACACGGGTTGCTCAACATAGGAAGATCGGGTGTCAAGTACTACCGATTCATACTCCAAGATGTGTGATGCATCCGATAAGTATTTCCTCAACATTGACATGTCAAACACCGCATGAATACCCGACATCGATGGTGGTAAAACAAGTCTATAAGTCAACTTCCCAATTCTTTCCAAAATCTCAAATGGACCGATGTACCTCGGAGTCAATTTCTCCTTCTTACCAAACCTCTTAACTCCAATCTGTGGCGAAACTTTCAAAAACACATGATCACTTACTTCGAACTTAAGATCCCCCATTTTTAATCTCTCCCAAATAAGCTTCACATGCTCGACCGACTCATGAACCATATCGCGACCTCACAACTTTGCTTCGCCAACTTTATCCCAACAAATCAGAGAACGACACTCCTTCCAAATAGAGCTTCATATGGAGCCATCTCGATAGTCGACTGATAACTGTTGTTGTAAGCAAACTCTATCAATGGTATGTGTGAATCCCAAGTGCCCTTGAAATCCATCGAACAAGCTCTCAACATGTCTTCAAGTATTTGGATAGTTCTCTCAAATTGTCCATCGGTTTGCAGATGAAATGTCGTGCTAAGAGTCAACTTCATACCGTGAAGTAGTGAATCGTGGATCTCAATCCGATACAATGCTAATTGGCACCCCATGTAATCTTACAATCTCTTGAATGTACAAAGTAGCAAGTTTCTCCATTGAGTAAGTCATCACAATAAAAAGAAAATGAGCCGACTTGGTTAGTCTATCGACAATAACCTAAACTGCATCATAACTTCGTCGAGTTCGTGATAATCCAGTTACAAAATCCATCACAATATTTTTCCATTTCCATTCCAGAATCTCTAATGGTTGTAACAATCCCGCTGGTCGTTGATGTTCCGCTTTAATTCTTTGACAAGTCAAGCATCTTGATACAAACTCGGCTACTTCCCTTTTTATACCGCTCCACCAAAAATTCTTCTTCAAATCTTTATGCATCTTAGTACTCCCCGGATGAATCGTATACTTAGATTTGTGAGCCTCATCTAACACTTGTCGTTTTACCACATCAGTTGTCGGTACGCAAACTCTATTTCGAAACATAAGGATACCAATATCGTTGTTCTTTGTGAAGTCCGGTGTCTTACCTTCATCTAATTCATTAATCAATGTCTTCAATTCTGGGTCATCCTCTTGAGTCTCTTTAATCCGTTGGAACAATACTAGTGTAGTTCGAATGTTAGCAAAGATCACTCCATGCCTAGACATACGAGGATCCCAATCTCAAACATCTTCAAGCATTTTCCATTCACAAGCCATCAAACAAGAAACGTAGGCTTTCCGACTAAGTGTATCCGCTACTACATTGGCTTTTCCCGGGTGATATAAGATAGTACAATCATGATCCTTTAGCCATTCCATATATCCATCTTCGTTGTCTATTATTCAATTCCTTTTGTGAAAATAAGTACTTAAGACTCTTGTGATCGGTGAACACTTCAAACTTAGCTCCATAAAGATAGTGCTTCCACTTGTGAAGAGCAAAGATAATCGCAGCTAACTCAAGGTCCTGGGTTGGATAATTTTGTTTATATAAAGTCAACTTCCGAGAAGCATACGCTATAACTCTTCCATTCTGCATCAAAACACAACCCAAACCCTCTTTCGAAGCATCCCTGTAGATAATCAACCCATCATGTCCATTTGGTAATGCTAAAATAGGAGTCGTACTCAATCTCTTCTTTAATTCCTGAAAACTCATTTCACATTTATCATTCCATACAAAGGGCTTATTCTTTTGTGTCAAGTTAGTCATCGGAGTTACAATCTTGGAGAACCCTTCTATGAACCTCCGATAATAACCCAAAAAACTTCAAATCTCCGTTACCGACTCGGGTCTCTTCCAACTCACTACAGCTTCAATCTTGGTTGGATCCACCGAAATACCTTTACCCGATACAACATGGCCTAGAAAAGATACTTCCTCTAGCCAAAATGCACACTTATTAAACTTTGCAAATAACTTCTTTTCCCTCAACACTGTCAATATTAACCTCAAATGTTTCTCATGCTCTTCCCGGGACTTCGACTACACGAGAATGTCATCAATGAACACAACCACAAAGCAATCAAGATATGGCAAAAAACACCCTATTCATCAAATCCATAAACATGGCCGGTGCATTAGTCAAACCAAATGGCATGACCACAAACTCAAAATGCCCATATCGAGTTCTAAATGCCGTCTTCGGAATATCTTTCGCCCTAACCTTCAATTGATGATAACCGCTTCTAAGATCAAACTTGGAATACACAACGGAACCCTGAAGTTGGTCAAATAAATCATCAATGTGTGGAAGAGGATACTTGTTCTTAATAGTTAATTATCTGATTCAACTCCTTATAGTCAATACAGAACCTCAAAGAACCGTCTTTCTTCCTTACAAACAATACCGGTACACCCCAAGACGATACACTCGATCTAATAAAACCCTGATTCGGCAATTCTTTCAATTGAAGTTTTAATTCCTTCAACTCAACCGGTGTCATGCGATACGGTGCTTATGACAACGGTGCGGTACCTGGTAACAACTCAACACAAAACTCTAACTCCCTATCCGCAGGCAAATCATAATCGGTTGAGAAATACATCCAAAAATTCACGCACAGTAAGAACATTCTTCAACACAACCTCTTTCTTCGATCTATCAACCACACAAGCCAAATACCCCGTACACCCATGCAAAAACAGTTTTTAAGCTTTCAAAGCCGATATCATATGAATACCACCCATGCATTTATCAACCTCAAACATAAACGGAGGCATACTAGGCATTTCAAATGTAACAAATTTCTTACGACAATTAACTACAGCATGATGTGTGTGCATCCAATCCATACCCAAAATGACATCAAAATCACGGATGGGTAAAACTACCAAATCCGCAGGTAAAGTATGACTGTCAATAACAACCTCTCATGCACGATGGACATCAGAAGTAACTAGGCACTCTCCCATCGTCGTAGACATCTCCAAAACATATGAAAATGATTCAGGCATAAACTGTAAATGGCATGCAAAGTGTGATGCAATATATGAATACAATGACCATTGATCTATAAGCACTCGGGATCACTTTCTCGAGACAAACAAGGTACCTTCTATAACATTGGTGGCGTCAGGAACTCCCCTCTGATCTAAGGCGAAGACCTGACCCTGAACTCTCTGCCGACCATCATTGTTCCTCTTACTCCCACATTCTGTTGTGCGCTACCCTGTTGCACTATTTTGTTTCTCGGGCAATCCCTCTAGAAATGAGTGTCATCGCCGCACGTTAAACATCTTCCCTATTTTGCCCAACATCTATCTTTCGTGTGTCCCTCCATCTTACAAAAACCACAAATATATTGCTTGTTCCATTGTCCACGATCAACACCTCCTTGATTATTTGATTGCTGTTGATACTGACCTCCTTGACGGTTAGAGTTGTTCCCCTTGTTTGTAGTCCCACTTGTTCCATGCCTTTTCCATTGTGTCTGTGATCCATGCTGACTCCCACTTGAGTTACTCGGCTTACCACGGTGTTCCTCAATGTCATGCTCGATCTTGTATGCTTTGTCCATGGCGTTCTGGTGACTCGGTAAATCCATTGGCAACAATTGCTTACAGTACTCAATTCTCAGGCCCTTCACGAAAAGACACACCTTCTTTTCTTTAATCGGAACCAAATGAGCATAGTACCTAGCTAATGAAGTGAACTTAGCAGAATACTGAGCCACTGATAAAGTCCCCTGCTTAAGATTAAGGAACTCTACCTCTTTCTTCGCTTGTACCACATCTGAAATAAAATGGTTTCTGAATTGCCTCAAGAACATTTCCCACGTACGTACTACTTGGTCTTGAATCCAGTTTGCTTCCAACACTTTCCACCAATGTTCCGCTGCATCCTCCAACTTGAATGCTGCAAATCTGACTTTGTCTTCGTCGGTACACTCGATTGCTGCAAAGATTTTCTCAAGTGACTCTATCCACTTCTCCACCTTCATTAGGTCTGGTTCACCATCAAAACTACGAGGCTTTATTTTCAAAAATCTCTCTAACCTGCGATCATAGTTGTCACACCCCAATTCAAGCTACCACACATAGCCTAAATTCGGGCATGACCCGGCTTAACATAATCAAATAACCACGTGATAAACAATATAGCAGTGGAAATAAAAGTATGGCGATAAGCCATCCAACCTCATAAACTGGAAATATACAACTGAGTGATCACAACTCAACCAACTGATATACAAACTAACAAAGAAGGCATCCAGCCTTCTAATCTCACAGCGAGCAGCACAGCCTCACGTACGCGAACCCTTCGCCTCGCTCCGATCTAAGGAAAACAATAATGAAAGGGTGAGTCGCCTATGACCCAGTAAGATTCCACTAATACATGTTATGCATGTATTCAACAGTAATAGGATGCTAACACAAGCAGCATATAATCGGCATAAGTTATAACCAAGTAAGTCACAAGTATTCAGTATAATCAATGATCAACCAAGTCCCATTACCAGCGTAAGAAGGATCACGACTGCCAACTGTTTCATACTAGTTGGAAATAATGACCAACCTACCAAGTAATGAGCTAACAACAGTCTAAATCACGTATTTAACAAGTAAAGATCACATGTAATAGGATATAAGAGTCGAGGTACACCTCCGACTCACCGGCACCCCTTATACACCATTCAGCTTTGAAGTTCATATCAAATCATGGTACCAATGTAATTCATATATCAAGTATTCTACGAAACCAGTCAACATGCCCCAAGTCCCTACAACCTTGGCATCCATGTGACAACACCACTCGTGTCCAACATCTATGTGGTGTAAACCATACTTTGGCCAGAAATAGGGAGATAGGCCGAATCAAGGTCGCCACAACCCGACTATCACTGCACTCCACCCCATGACAATCGGTAGTCAACCAAAACCCCCTGAAAGTTAGTATTCGAATGTGTACATCCGGTTAGTCAAGTTCACGTCCACACTTTATTCTATTTTCGGTTACAAATTCGACATTTCGGTTATCCTCCAAGGATCAATTCGAGTTCTAGATTCATAACTCAACATGTTGAACACTTTAACCATCTTAAATCATGCAATAACAAGTCACGAACCCTAGATCTCAGCCATGTCATACACTTTATTCAAGTTGATTTCTTACCGATTTCACCAATTCACGTATATGATCGAATTACAACAATTTCAAGGATCATATGAACATCACTACACTTATTTAACACATACCCATATTCATTTCAATTTAATAGACATCACACCATGGCTGAAATTTAGCAAGTTCAACATAGTAAAACAACCACAATGACTATAGCCAAAATTAACCAAGTAAACATTAAACATGAACAAGTTAGTAGTCCCTTACCAAAATTAAATAGAGTATTAAACCCTTGGTTCTCTACTGAAATCCAGTGTTTAAGACAGCCAAGACTCACTTTGTTCAACCCTTAAGTGCTGCCACCGAAGAAGAAACAAGAACCGTAGCAAGAAACCCTACAAACCCTAGCTCAATATGCTAAATTTTGGGTGATTTGGGAGGGAAAATGGAGTGTTTTTGTGTGTTCTAAACCAGGGATTTGATTCTTACCTGAATACCCACGTCCTAGGCTAGATTAGAGAGAGTTTAGGAGGAGGTGGCAGCTTCAAACGAGTCCAAAATCGAGCTGGCAGCAACCTGGGCCGAGAGCGGCGCAGCCGCATCAAGGAGGTAGGCGCGCTCACGCCTACTGTTCACAGCCTGCACGATTTTCTTGTTTCGCTCCATTTTCTCGATTCTAATGCTCGTACACCCCTAGGTATGATTGTACAACACTTATAACACATCAAAGGATGTCTCCAAGGGTTCGATATCGATCTTGGATCGATTTAAAGTCACGAGAAAGTTCACGAAACCGAACACAATTTCAACAACTTTTTCATTTTGTAACTTCAAGTTAAAACAACGTATACTACTTTTTCAAAGTCCGATTTAACAATGTGAAACCTATATAACATCACATATATCAAGGCTCAAAGCATTATGGTTCAACTCTTTCAATTCAGTTCAAAATACGCTACGAAACAATGCAAGAAAGTAACGTACCGAAACATGAAATCATGAGTTTACGACTCATCTAATCAACACCATGAACCACAATAATCACGTTAACAATGCATGCACATAATAATATGATTAACATGCTAATAAGATGCTCGGTTATTACACCCTCTTCCCCTTAAGAGAATTCGACCCCAAATTCCTTACCTCAGTTATCAAACAAGTGAGGGTATTTGATTCTCATTTCATTTTCACTTTCCCAGGTTGCTTCCTCAACTGTATGACTTTGCCATAAGACCTTTACTATCGGTATCATTTTTGTTCTGAGCACTTGTTCTTTACGATCTAAGATTTGCACAGGTTGTTCCACGTATGATAGATCTGGCTGAAGATTCACAGGTTCAATGTCTAATACATGTGAAGGATCAGAAATGTACTTCCTCAGCATCGATACATGGAACACATTGTGAATCTCCTCAAGTGCTGCTGGCAACACCACACGATATGCTAATTTTCCCACTCTTTCCAGGATTTCAAAAGGCCCCACATATCTTGGTGCAAGTTTTCCCTTTTTCCCAAATCTTTTCGCACCTCCGACTGGAGAAATCTTCAAGAATACCTGATCACCTACTTCAAACTCAAGATCTCCTCTTTTAACATCGGCATAGCTTTTTTGTCAACTTTGCGCAGTAAGAAGTCTATCCCGAATAACTTTCACATGATCAGCTGATACTTGAACAATCTCTGGACCCTAAATTTTTGGTTCTCCCACTTTATCCCAACAGATTGGCGATCGGCATTTTCTACCATACAATGCTTCATAAGGAGCCATTCCGATACTTGACTGGTAACTATTATTGTATGCAAATTCTACCAACGGTAAATAAGTATCCCAGCTACCCTTGAAGTCAAGTGAACAAGCTCACAACATATCTTCCAATATCTGAATAGTCCTTTCTGATTGACCATCTGTCTGAGGATGAAATGCAGTGCTCAAACTCAATTTAGCCCCCAGTGCCTCCTGAAGTGTCTGCCAGAATCTTGATGTAAAGCGAGGATCTCGATCAGAAACAATACTAACAGGTACCCCATGCAACCTCACGATCTACTGGATATATAATATGGCAAGCTGATGTAAAGAAGATGTCATCTTCACAGGCAAGAAATGTGCAGACTTGGTAAATCGATCTACGATGACCCAAACTGCGTCATGTCCTCGGCTTGTCCATGGCAATCCAGTCACAAAGTTCATTGCAATATTCTCCCATTTCCATTCTGGAATTTCTAATGGTTGGAGTAATCCTGCCGGTCTCTAATGTTCAGCTTTCACCTGCTGACACGTCAGGCATTTAGATACGTAACTTGTAATCTCCCTCTTTATGTTATTCCACCAGAAGTCCCGTTTCAAGTCTCGATACATTTTAGTACTCCTTGGGTGAATAGTATATTTTGACTTATGGCCTTCATCCATCACTTGTTGCTTGATTTCTGAATCATCAAGGATACACACTCGACCCCTGAACTTAAGTAACCCATTACTGTGCACATGAAAGTCTTTTTCTTCTTCACCCTACTTTAATTTCTTCATAATCTTTTGTAACTCAACATCTCCTTCTTGTGCCTCCTTAATTCTCTCAAGTAATACTGGTTGAACACGAACATTCGCAAAAATGATGCCATGGTTTGATTGACAAGGGTTCCATTGACATACATCTCCCAGCATCTTCCATTCCCTAATCATCAAACAAGAGACATACATCTTTCGACTTAAAGCATCAGCAACTACATTAGCCTTTCCCGGCTGATACAGAATAGTGCAGTCATGATCTTTATTCCATCCATCTGCGTTGACGGTTGTTCAACTCTTTTTGAGAGAAAAGATACTTCAAACTTTGATGATCAATATATACTTCAAATTTAGCCCCGTACAGATAATGTTTGCATTTGTGCAATGCCATGATAATAGTTGCTAGCTCCAAATCATGTGTAGGATAATTTTGCTCACATGGTGTCAACTTCCTCGAAGTATAAGCAATAACCTTCCCATTCTGTATTAAGACACAACTCAATCCTTCTTTGGAAGCATCACTATAAACAATGAAATGTCCATTTCCATCAGGTAAAGCAAGAACTGGTGCTGATGTCAACCTTTGCTTAAGCTCTTGAAAACTGTTCTCACACTTCTCATCCCACACAAAAGGAATCTTCTTTCGAGTCAAATTAGTCAATGGAGTAGCAATCTTTGAAAATCCTGATATAAATCTCCGATAATACCCAGCCAAGCCCAGAAAACTACGGATCTCTGTAACTGTACTGGGTCTCTTCCACTCAACAACTGCCTCAACTTTCGCAGGATCAACAGCAATACCTGCTTGTGATACAACGTGCCCTAAAAGAGTAACTTCCTTCAACCAAAATGCACATTTAATTTGCTGAACTTTGCATACAACTTCTTCAATCGTAGTAAGTCCAGCACCAACCTTAAGTGATGTTCATGTTCTTTCTCGGACTTAGAATAAACAAGTATGTCATCAATAAACACCACCACAAAGCTATCCAGATATGGTTGAAAGATTCTATTCATCAAATCCATGAAAACTGCAGGTGCATTAGTCAATCCAAATGGCATAACAATGAATTCATAGTGCCCATATCTCGTTCTGAAAGCAGTCTTTGGAATATCTCCTGCTCGAATTCTCAGCTGATGATACCCACTTCTCAGATCAAACTTTGAAAACATAATAGTCCCATGCAACTGATCAAACAAATCATCAATATGAGGCAATGGATATTTATTCTTCACAGTCACCTGATTCAGTTGTCGATAGTCAATGCATAACCTTAAAGTCCCATCATTCTTCTTTACAAATAAGACTGGTACACCCCAAGGTGAAACACTTGGTTTAATGAACCCTCTATCAAGCAATTCTTGCAACTGAATCTTCAACTCCTTTAATTCAGCAGGTGCCATTCTGTAAGGTGCTTTCGAAATTGGAACAGTACCAGGCAACAATTCAATACAGAACTCTATTTCTCATTCAGGTGGCAACGAGAAATCATCAGGAAATACATCAGGATATTCACACACTACTGGTACTTCTTCAAGTTTAGGTGTAGCCTTCTGTTTGTCATACACATGTGCCAGATATCCAATACAACCACTCGCCCTTAATTTACCAGCCTGTAATGCAGAAATAATATGTAACTTGCTACCCCCTTTTTCCCCCAAAAATTGCAATTCAAGCTTATTCAGGATTTTAAAAATGACTAGCTTATGGTAATAGTCTACATGAGCATGGTATGCACACAACCAATCCATACCCAATATAATGTCGAAATCCCGAATAGGTAAAACAATCAAGTCAGCAGGCAAATTACAATTACCCACAAATACATCACAAGCTTTATAAATCACGCTAGCAACAACACATTCCCCCATCGGGGTTGACACCTCCAGCATATAAGTTAATACATGCGGTTGCACATGCAAATTCATAACAAAATGCGATGCCACATAAGAATGAGATGATCCTGGGTCTATCAATATGTGGGCTCTAGACTGAAAAACAGTAAGAGTACCTCCTACAACCGATGTAGACTCCAGAAAATCTTTCTGGTCTAAGGCAAACACACGCCCCTGGACCTTCGGTTTCCCATCACTCCCTCTCTTAACCCCTGAGGTCTGTTGGTTCTGATTCTGTGGCTGCTGATTCGGTAACTGAGTATTACTCCATTTCGAGCAATGACTACAGAAATGCCTAAATTTACCACAAATAGTACATTTACCCTGCTTCGCCCAACATCTATCTACCATGTGATTACCCTTACCGAAAAATGTACAACCACTGGTAACGGTTTGTTGTCCCGATGCCATAGAACCACCAGTATTATTCTTTGATTGCTGTCCAGTCTGTCTATTACCCTGCTGGTTCCCTTGTTGCCCTTGCTGTTGTGTTTGTTGTGATCCTCGAGGTGGTCTCTGGGAGTGACCATCCCGGTTACCTTGTCCTCCTCTATTAGTAAAATTTCCCTGTCCTCTCCCACCTTGTGAATTAAATCCTCCTCTACTACTGTTACTCTGGTCTCTACCACCTTGTTGACTAGTCTGCTGCCCAAACATTGCATCTCTTTTCACTTTCTGTTCCTCCAAATCATTCTCAACTAATAAAGCTCGATCCACTGCTACTGCATAAGAAGTCAGCTCAAGTGGAAATAACTTGTTGCGAAGTTCAGCCCGAAGCCCCTTCACAAACTTCTTTACTTTTCTCTCCTCAGTAGAAAGCAAATGAGTGTTATACTTGGCTAACTGAGTAAACTTTACTTCAAATTGTGCTACAGTCAAATTTCCCTGCTCCAGTGTCATGAACTCCATTTCTCTCTGCTCTTGAACTACAGCTGGAATGAAGTTCCTCCTGAATTTTTGTACAAAATTAGTCCATGTTTGAGGAGTCCCATCAGTCTCCCATTTATCTTTGATCAACATCCACCAATTATCTGCTATACCCGCCATTTTAAAGGTTGCAAAGATCACCTTTTCTTCTTCAGAACACCCCAGTGTTTTAAAGACTTTTTCCATTCCCTCAAGCCATCTTTCAGCTTTCAATGCATCAGGTTCACCATCATAACTTTTGGGATTTAGTTTCAGAAATCTCTCAAGTGGAGTAGTACCCTGTATAATCCCAACAGGAACTGGATGAGGATTCTGATTACCTGCATTCTGATTCACCATTTGTTGATTAATTGTACTCTGTTGTGCTAACAATGCAGTCAACCTTTCAAGTACTGCAATCTGATTATTAGTATTCTGTTGGGCTATCACATCAGTCAATCTTTCAATAGCTTGATACACCACCAAGCCCTTCAATTTGTGCTCCACTTACTGGATGAACTGGAGGAATATTAACGTGACTTTCAGCTCCTTCCTGAAGCCCTGCCGCACTCGTGCCGGCTCTATTTGAACCACGACCCTTTCCTCTCGATCCCACCATCGCTCACCTACACACAACCACCCAATATTAGACACATATATAAAACCTCTAGGCCAAGGATCCTCTCCCGGCTTCTAGCTTAAACGAAAGCTCTGATACCAACTCTGTCACACCCCAATTCAAGCTACCACACATAGCCTAAATTCGGACATGACCCGGCTTAACATAATCAAATAACCACCTGATAAACAATATAACAGCGAAAATAAAAGTATGGCAATAAGCCATCCAACCTCATAAACTGGAAATATACAATTGAGCTAGCGTTCATAACTCAACCAACTGATATACAGACTAACAAAGAAGGCATCCAGCCTTTATATGCAGTACAACAAAAACAATGTTTAAAACCTAGACAGCATAACAACCACTGTCTAACATATACAAAATGAAGTCTACCCCAAAAGAAAACAACCTTCTAATCTCATAGCGAGCAGCACAGCCTCACGTACGTGAACCCTTCGTCTCACTCCGATCTAAGGAAAACAATAATGAAAGGGTGAGTTACCTATGACCCAGTAAGATTCCACTAAACTTATGCATGTTATGCATGTATGCAACAGTAATAGGATGCTAACACAAACAGCATATAATCGGCATAAGTTATAACCAAGTAAGTCACAAGTATTCAGTATAATCAATGATCAACCAAGTCCCATTACCAGCGTAAGAAGGATCACGACAGCCAACTGTCCCATACCAGTTGGAAATAATGACCAACCTACAAAATAATGAGCTAACAATAGTCCAAATCACGTATTTAATAAGTAAAGATCACATGTAACAGGATATAAGAGTCGAGGTACACCTCCGACTCACCGGCACCCCTTATACACCATTCAACTTTGAAGTTCATATCAAATCATGGTACCAATGTAATTCATATATCAAGTATTCTGCGGAACCAGTCAACATGCCCCAAGTCCCTACAACCTTGGCATCCATGTGACAACACCACTCGTGTCCAACATCTATGTGGTGTAAACCCTACTTTGGCCAGAAATAGGGAGACAGGCCGGATCAAGGTCGCCACAACCCGACTATCACTGCACTTCGCCCCGTGACAATCGGTAGTCAACCAAAACCCCCTAAAAGTTAGTATTCAAATGTGCACATCCGGTTAGTCAAGTTCACGTTCACACTTTATTCCATTTTCGGTTACAAATTCGACATTTCGGTTATCCTCCAAGGATCAATTCGAGTTCTAGATTCATAACTCAACATGTTGAACACTTTAACCATCTCAAATCATACAATAACAAGTCACGAACCCTAGATCTCAGCCATGTCATACACTTTATTCAAGTCGATTTCTTACCGATTTCACCAATTCACGTATATGATCAAATTACAACAATTTCAAGGATCATATGAACATCACTAAACTTATTTAACACATGCCCATATTCATTTCAATTTAATAGACATCACACCATGGCTGAAATTTAGCAAGTTCAACATAGCAACACAACCACAATGACTATAGCCGAAATTAACCAAGTAAACACTAAACATGAACAAGTTAGTAGTCCCTTACCAAAATAGAGTATTAAACCCTTGGTTCTCTACTGAAATCCAGTGTTTTTTTTTCGGAAACAGGGACGGCACCCTGCAAATATTTATTAATAAAAGATAAAAGAGCTACAAACGTGAGGGAGACAACCAGCCTTGCCCTTATAACAGGGAGGACAGAGGAGCCCGACTGAAATCCAGTGTTTAAGACAGCCAAGACTCACTTTGTTCAACCCCTATGTGCTGCCATGGAAGAAGAAACAAGAAACCTAGCAAGAAACCCTACAAACCCTAGCTCAATATGCTGAATTTTGGGGTGATTTGGGAGGGAAAATGGAGTGTTTTTGTGTGTTCTAAACCTGGGATTTGATTCTCACCTGAATACCCACGTCCTAGACCAGATTAGGGAGAGTTTAGGAGGAGGTGGAAGCTTCAAACCAGTCTAAAATCGAGCTGGCAGCAACCTGGGCCGAGAGCGGCGCGGCCGCATCAAGGAGGTAGGCGCGCTCGCGCCTACTGTTCACAGCCTGCACGATTTTCTCGTTTTGCTCTATTTTCTCGATTATAACGCTCGTACACCCCTAGGTATGATTGTACAACACTTATAACACATCAAAGGATGTCTCCAAGGGTTCGATATCGATCTTGGATCGATTTAAAGTCACGAGAAAGTTCACGAAATCGAACACAATTTCAACAACTTTTTCGTTTTGTAACTTCAAGTTAAAAAAACGTATACTACTTTTTCAAAGTCCGATTTAACAATGTGAAACCTATATAACATCACATATATCAAGGCTCAAAGCATCATGGTTCAACTCTTTCAATTCGGTTCAAAATACGCTACAAAACAATGCAAGAAAGTAACGTACCGAAACATGAAATCATGAGTTTACGACTCATCTAATCAACACCATGAACCACGATAATCACGTTAACAATGCATGCACATAATAATATGATTAACATGCTAATAAGATGCTCGGTTATTACAATAGTCCCCGTTGTCCCCTGTTGGTTGAGCTACTCTATTTTCTCCTGTCTGTCCCAGTCCTGCCATGTATGGCCTGCCTGTGCATGTCCATGTTTTGCCTATTGATTTCCATCATCCTATGCATAAACCCTTGCATAACATTCACAAATCCCTCATTCTGATTCACTGGCATCTCTGGCGGTACATCTGGCTGCCCTGCTGGTTGAACTCTAGGCTGATTAGGAGGTGGTCTAGGTGGTGGAATATTACTCTGATCACCCATAGATTCTCTGGCCCTACTCGAGCCAGCCTCATCTGTTCTAGTATCGTGATGAGTCTTAACCATGATTAAACACCTACACAACAAACACTCGACGTTAACGACTTAAACACACAACCAACCCACCTAAGCCAAAGATTTTCTTTCGGCTAGCTAACTTATGCTCTGATACCAACTGTCGTGACCCAACCCAAGATCCTATGTGGAATCTCATCTGGTGCACAAGAACGAGAACACAAAATGAGCATTTCAAAAATTCCTTTTTAAATGCAGAAGTAAAGTCATGTGAAAACCCTATATTGCACGTGCAAGTTTTCTTTCAAAACAAGACAAAACTTTTAAAACAAAAACAAAACCTCAACGGCACTACAACAAGCCAGAGAAATAACACATTAGCTAGCTAACAACCACCACAAGCTAACGAGCTCGGAATAAACATAAACTATATCAGAGTGCGGGAAAAAGTTAATAATTTACATAAGCACGGAAACCTGCCGACATAACTAAAGAATATAAATACAAGTAACAAATATGACAACTACCCAACAATTCATTGTTTACATAACATGTATCCCTCATCCTTACCAAAATAAATACAGGCACAAAGTGCATCTACCCAAAAGAACGACCAAACAAGCTCGCCGAAATTGTGCACGAACTTGCTAAGGATTCCTCGCCAGACCGTGATCTAAGGAAACAAATAAACACGGAACGGGGTGAGTCGAAACTCAATAAGCTACTAATGCAACAATATGGCATTCTAGATGCAAGATAATAATATTAATAGTTATAACATGTTATCGCATCATAAATCATTTCCAAGTCAAGGCATATAACAAGTATAACATGTAATTATACAACCACATACTATACGAGAGGCTCATTGATCGCCAACCATCTCATACCAGTTGGAAACCATGACCAACATTCGCTTGTATAGGAAGCACATAAGAGCTGTAAGTAAACACGTTTAAAGGGATACGGCGTCGAGGTACACCTCCGACCAAACCAATACTTCCAACCAACCAACCAATATAATACCAAATGTCGAAGCCGTTGTTGACGTGCTCAATCAATAAACCAGAATCAAGAATTCGAAGCCATTGTTGACGTGCTCGAACCATAACCAAAACCAAGAGCTCAAAACAAGGAACAACAAACAAGAACCTATGAACCAATTTTTGTATTCACAACAAACCGGTGCCCCCGGTCCCTACAACCCGAGAATTCACCACGGTATAATAGCTTACCAAAGTTGCGATTTTTTACCTACAACACTTGGCGCTATTCCCCTACCATGGCCAACAGTAGGACAAGACCCAATGTATTGGCCTTCGACTATTACGTAGCCTCGGCTTCCGTAATAATCGATCGTCAATACACCGCAAAACAAAAATGTCATGGACTTAAACTAAATGCACAAGTAGAATATTTACTCGACATTTAACAATAAATCGGTCATACTCCAAAGTAGGGAGTATAACCACAATAACAACATTCAACAACAATACGAATGTCACAAGTAGGTCATAATAATCCTACAACACCAAATTAACTAACACACGAAAATTACGACAATTAACGTAATATCAACAAACACAACTTGTGTATCCAAATAACCCAACGAATCTCTCAATCATTCAAGAAATCTCAAATCACACATGCACGTGGTCTCATTGATTATGAAATCCTAACGAACTCCGTTAGAGACATTTTTTGTTTCTAATAAGTTCAAGTTTACGCGAATCAATATACTGTAAACTTAACAATTGATAACAATACTTTGTATAACCAACATTTAAAAACAAGCCTCACAATACATGTAGCAAGTCAACCACGAAATTCTCAAGTCAATAGAGCAAAATATACTCAAACATGGTGATTTCAACATGGTTTTATCATTTTACAAGTCTAGGATATCAATCAAGACATAATTGAGGAAGAAAAGGGGTAGTAGCTTACCTCTTTGTGATTAAAGCCTAGAAAACCAACATACAACCCAGGGTTTATGTTCTCCTAGCCAAGAGCTTCGCAACGTCGAAGTCGGATCGTCAATCTGACACCGAATGAGCAAGATACAGCACCTTCTCTCTCTAGAACTCTTCCTACTCTCTCTCTAAGTCTCAGGCTTGAAGATGAAGAATGAAGGAGTAAAATGAGACTCCTTAAGTGATTTAGAGACTGAGTAAGGCTGATCAAAGAGGTCAAAGGTCGTGCTCAATCTCAGTCTTTGGATGGAGGTCAAAAGGTCAAACAACTTAAAATTCAACAAAAGCTGTCACAGGGGGCGTGCTAGGGTGTGGCATGGGCGCGCTAAGGCGCGTTGGCGCGCTAGGGCGCGCGTACGGTCGCGTTAAGGCACTCAGCTCCCAACAGTTTTTTGCATTTTAGACTTGAGATTCAGCGAGTTGCTTGCTAGGGTGCGCTAGGGCGAGCCTGGGACATTCCAAAGTGTTCAAAACATTTCCAAAGTGTTCCCAAATGATTCTAAGATGTTCCCAGCCTCAAACCTAGTCCAAGAAACATCTGAAACACAATCAAAACCACAATGTAGATGACAAATATGCAATTAACTCAATTGCAAGCATGTTTGAATAAAATTTGCACATGAAATGACAACGACAATTGAACGTATAAATCGAATGTACGCAAATGATGCGAATGATGTGGACGTTACAGCAATTGCCTAAGTAACTTACAAATGATTAAGCAGATGGTAATGTAATTTAATTACATTTGCAGTTGTATGCTGCAAGTCAAGGTTGGCTTGGCCAAAGCATCTCCCTTGATCTGCTACTTAAGGAAGGAGATATTGCAAATATGAACAAGGAGTACGAACGCCTCTGCATGCTGGGCCACTTTTGAAGATTATCCTTCTAGTGATTTTGACGTTTGTTTCCTCCCATAAGACGATTTGAATTTACA
Organism: Platycodon grandiflorus; assembly: GCA_016624345.1. NCBI lineage: Eukaryota > Viridiplantae > Streptophyta > Magnoliopsida > Asterales > Campanulaceae > Platycodon > Platycodon grandiflorus. The sequence continues at coordinate 10,043,214 of CM028365.1, read as the reverse complement.
GTAAACTATATTATTATGATCCAGAACAGTGAGATCATTGTGGCAATTATTAACAGATCATGTAGGAAATAATGTAATGGAACATAGAGTTAGAGACGAGCGTCTTCAAAGAAACCCATTGTGAAGAACTGGTAATGTTCGTTCTTTTCCCACTTTAACTATTATTTTCATTTCAACAGGGCCATCAAATATCTTCATGCATGTATTTGCGCAGTGGTACATCCATTCCAAGTAGATCAAATGTAGGATAAGTGTTCTTGCAAAGGATTACCATAAAAAGACAATCACTCCCACCCTGATCTTGTTACCACTGTGTTAGATTTACATGCTATAAATAGTACACAATAATAATAATAATAATAATAATAATAATATTATTATTATTATTATTATTATTATTATTATATAATTATTATTATTATAATTATTATTAATTATAATTATAATAATAATAAATCACTCACCATTATAAATTTATCATGATAAAAAATAATGTTTGGATAAAAATAGCCCTAAATTTAATAAATCACTCACCATTAATTAAGGTCAAACAAGTAAATTTGTCATATTTATAAAGAGTTAAATAATAATTTAGTCCCTCCACTTATACCTAACTTTAAGTTAGGTCCTACCTTTTGAATTTTATTCATTTCTTCATATATGTCAATTTTTTTGTGAGATTCCCCACTCCTGTCATTACCGTTACAAATGTTGTCCAATATTTTTAAATATGACAAAAATAACCTTACTAAGTTGAGGGACTAAAATATTATTAGAATCTAAAAAATAATATGGTTTTACTTTTTTAAATATGTTTAGGCACACATTATTAAAAGTATATGAAAATAAGTATAATAATTGATTTATTGATGAGTATCAAGATATTTATCAAATCGGCTACATGTTTTGTAATTATCAGTGAACAAGTTAAGAGAAATTTGTTAAGAAAATGTGCTATAATTTCAAGAAGATGAAGAAAAATGGAGAACCCAGTTGATGAATCTATACGTTTTGTTAGAGAAGAAAGTCAAAATATACAGTTTACTCCTTTGAATTTTCGGACTATTACAAGCAGCCTTAAACACTATCATATTGGTCCCCAAGTTATAGATCGTACTAACAAATCCCTATTTAGTTAACTAAATAACTTTATTTAGGATTTTCACTATCCGTTAAGTTCTAGAAAATTCGAATAGACCCTCCTACGTTCAGAAATGTATAGACAGTCTTATATTAAATAATAACGTTAAAGTAAATATATGTTATCTTTGGCAAAAAAAAAAAAAAAAAGTTGTAATATGAAAATAAAACCTTTTTAAAATAAATAAAAACTGTGTTATTAATATTTTATTCAAATTAACCATTAGAGCAGGAACAATGGAGTAGTAAAAAATAGGGAGCTTATCTCCCTTTTTAATCATTTTATTACAAAAATATCATTAAGCTACCCATTTAAGCTACTCAACAAAAATATCCTTTCAACAATGCACAAACTCCAACAAATTTACATACCCCACTATCTTTACCTCCATTAATTTAATATTTTTATATCTTTATATATTAAATTCATAAAAAATTGATCTTGTATCCAAATAAAATAAACAAAGTCTCTATTTATAGATAAAAATGCGTACTTTAATACAAAAAAAAGAGAGGATTTTTTGTGGTCGAAAATGACCAAAAACAGCAAGAAAAACCAAAGCTACAGTACATGTGTCAGTGCTACGGTGCATGGCAGTGAAAAAAAAATTCTTCATAAACCAGAAGCAAAAATGGCGTAGTTTTGGGCTTTTTAACCTAAACTACGTCGTTTTGGATTTTTTTTTTTTTTTTTTTTTTTTGAATCGTGCTAAGCGACGGGAGCAAAATAAGCTCCGCAATCCCGCATGATGCTACCAAGCGACCCATTTGATACTCATTTGATACCCCATTGGAAGCATTGATCCTCATTTGACACCCCGTTGTTTATGCTCTAACTATGAATATCTACACACTCTTTTTTAAATTGCAAAATAAATTATCCCAAAAGAAATAGAGTTAAAATTTATTGAGCAACGTATTTTTACTTTGAAAAAATAGAGTTCACTCTTATCAGTATGTCAATTGAAAACAAGCATTCAAAACTCTCCCAATCAAACCATTATTTTCACTTCCAAACACTCTGAGTCACAAATTCTAAAAACGACATGAGCGAAGTCTCCAACAACAATGAGAGTACGTATTTTTCATTGCAAGTTAATTAGTTTATCGAGTTGTAAACGCCGTACAAGTTAACTCAAAATCTTTTAACGCACGGAACTGTTTTAAGCAATCATATAAAACTGGCATTTGAGAAGAACATAGCAACGACTTTCTTTCCAATCTTCCTTAAAAAAATGAAATAACTTCATAGTATTAATTATTTGTCAAGTTAGAAAATATCGTTCAATTATAAAAATGTCAAAATATGATTTTCACCCTGATGTATTCACCAAATCTCACTATGCACCCCAACCTACGAAATGTCCAATTTTAATACACGTTGTTGTCATCATCCCAATTAGCCCCCCCTTGGCCTTATGGGCATTAGAAATAGTAACGGAATTTGACACATGCATGTCACATGAGGGCTATACATTTGGATCGAGGTGCAAAGTGAAATATGGGGCTAATTCACTTTGACCTATTTTAGTATTTATATTATTATAAAACTATATTTTTTTATTTAATTTAATTTCAAAAATTCTTCTTATCTCTTCATTTTTAGCTAAGTCACCACCTATTCCACCACCACTATCAAAATCACCGCCACCAACCACAAATAACTAAGTGTCACACCCTAAATCCATCTATATATTTTACTCCTTTCCAGGGTTCCAAACCCCTAGCCTCTTTTGGTCTTCAATTGCTTACACCTTTCCATAGGACCCGAGGTAGTTAGATGAGAGAATCACTTTATTCCCCTCCCATAGCTATCAACTTTCTTTTCTTCTACCACGGCTCTTCTTTGATTGAAAGAGATTGTCACCTAGTGAAATCCTTTCAAGTAGTCTCATCCCAAAGTTAGATTATCTCATTACATAGTGATCTGACACCGAAGGAGGAAAGCGACTAATTAAGAAGAGAGTGACATTCGAAGAAATAAGTGTGAACGAACAAAAGCTAAAAAGATTATATTTCTACATTTGAGCAAAGCAATGTGGGCGCATTTCTTGGTGGTGGTGATGGCCGTGGCGGCGCTGGCCGAGATGGTGGTCGTGGTAGGGGTGGTACGGTGGTCGTGGCGATTGTAAGGATGATAGTGCTGATTTAGGTGAAATACGGTATTATTAGATCTCCAAAATTTCAAATCTGCATATGGGTTTGGGTTTATACCTTCAAATTTTAAGATTCAAAAAATTGAATTTGGCTTTGTAAATAGTGAAATTTAAGGTTGTGGTGGTGGTGGTCTATAAATGATGGGTTTTGTGTATGGATTAATTCGAAGGAAGGAGTAAGAAATAAGAAAAAAAATTAACAAAATAAAATCAAAAATTAATTTTTTGGTTAATGGTGAAATTTGAGGTGGTAGAGGTGGTGATGCTGGTGATAGTGGTGGTAATGGTGGTGGGTCTATGAATGATGAGGTTGATGGAAGAAAGTGAGAGATAAGAAAAAAAATTAAATAAAATGTAAATTTTATTTTTGAGAGTATTGCATTTTTTTATCTTTAAAAATAAATATGAGACAAATTTTTATTATTTTTGGATTATTGAAACAGTTATTGATTATTTTTAATTAAAATTTATCTTAAATATTCCCTCCGTCCCTAAATTATTGTCTTGTTTGACCCGGTACACGGATTAAGAAAAAATAATTGATTTGATTATTAATATTGGTATAATGTGTAGTTTTCTTTAATAGCCTATGTGTATGTGACCCATAATTAAAGTATGAAAAAAAAAAGTAAGGGTAAAATGGTAAAAGTGTTGCTCTAAAAAGGAAACTTTCAAACAAAACAACTATTTTGGGATGGACAAAAAAGAAAACTATGACAATAATTTAGGGACGGACGGAGTATCAAATGGTTAAATAAATGATAAAATTATAATCAAAATCACACTTACACCCCAAACAAAATGACCAAATTAATTATCATGTGACATGTACATGTCATTTTCTACTACTATTTTTAACACCCATGGACGGGAGGGGGTAAAATGAGAATCAAAATTGTGTATAAAAGTGAGACACTTTGTAGGTTGAGATGCAATGTGAGATTTAGTGAATACTTTCGAGAGCTAATCGTATTTTGACCCCATAAAAATTCGGTCATAATACAAATTTCCCCTCAAATTATTAACCAAATCTCACCTTAGTTTCTTATAATTAAAACTAAGCCGGATGAAAATTAGCCCCCCAATGTAACCACCAAATCTCACATTCCACCCTAGATCGAAAAATGTGTCAAAGTCATACACCATGTTGCAGTTTGTCCTATTTTGCCCCCGGTGCAACGGACGTTATAAATTTGACGTTAAGTTAACACGTGAGGACCGTTTTGGTCATTTTTATATCCAATCTTATTGTACACCAGCAGGGTCTATCTTCTCCGGTGACAATAGTGTTCCTCCTCTAGACCATCCTCGAACTCAGAAATAATCGGTGAGTTTTTCCCGATGTCAACCCAGCCAGTTAAAATCATTAGATTCATTCACATCTCTCCAACAAGATTGATTAGATATGGCGAGAAGACTCCAAGAAAGATTTAAGAAAAATATTGTGGAACTAGGTGAATACAATCTAAAATTGAACCAATTGTCAATGGTCTCAAATGCTTCGTCGACCATTTTGGACTCCAACATTAGGGCATGTACAATTTTCTTCACTTTCAATTCGATTTCATTCGAAACCCATCAAGATCTAATATCCATTTCGAAGCAAGAACTTACTGCTTTGAATTCAAGATTTTCTAAGGTTTGGTGTTTGGATTGGGTTCTAAAAACTAATTAGAATCATTATTATTTTTTAATATTTAAAGCACTCTGATGTTATAAATTTTGACAAACTATTTCAGAGTTTGAAATCAACCCAGTTAAGGCAACGACGGTGGTGGTGGTGACGTTAGTGGTGAGATCGAGATATACTTGGGGGTTCCTCATCCAACTTAGATTTGCATTACTGGTTGGAAGGAAGACAGACGATTTCAAAGATGGCGTCAAGATGTGTTTGTGTGTGTGTGTGTGTGAGAGAGAGAGAGAGAGAGAGAGAGAGAGAGAGAGAGAGAGAGAGAGTACGATTTTGTTGATCTTGACGCCGAAGTTAGGTTTCCAGGTGACTTGTTATGGTGTCCAGGAAGAAGAAGACAATTAAAACCAGACATGAAGAAAGATTAAAAAGAAAAAGATATGACATAACTTTAATTAAAGGAGAAAGAAGGGGAAAAAAATGAAAAAGCAAAATAGAAAATTATAGGCACAAATTTTAATTTTTTTTCATTATTTAAAATTTAATTTTTTTTCCATTTGAAATGAAAGAAAAAGAGTTTTATTTAAAAAATAATGCACAAAATCTCACTTTGCACCTCGATTCAAATGATCAAAATGTCCCTCACGTGACTCCCATGTGTCAACTTAACGTCAAATTTGTAACGTTCGTCACACCTAGGGGGAAAGTTGGGCAAAGTAGGAAAATATGTAACATGATATAATGACATAGGCACAAGTTTCGATCTGGGGTGCAAAGTGAGATTTGGTGGTTACATTGGGGGACTAATTTTCATTTGGTCTTAAAACTAAAAGGAGCCATAAATTAAAGTCTGTAATGTAGTACAAATTGAAAAGGCATCTAAGTGGGAAAAAAAAAAGGCACCTGAGACAAATGAAATTTCATTAATTTAATACCAGTGGAAAATTTAAACACACACACAGGCATATATATATATATATATACATATATATATATATATGTAAATATATATATATATATATATGTAAATATATATATATATATGTATATGTAAATATATATATATATGTATATGTATATATATATATATATGTATATATATATATATATATATATATATATTTATATACATATATATATATATATATCATTAATTCTTGTGAGTTATATGCTTTAAAGTCTTGTAAAGGACAATTTTTAGAAATATATATATATATATAGTTTTTTTTTGTATATAAGAACTTTATTGTATTGATTTTTCATTTTTTTAGGATAGTTATTAACTAATTTTGATTATATAAAAAATAAGTATTGTAGTTTTAATAAATATAAATTAAATATTCTTATGATACAAATATTTTTTTGGGAAACAAATAATAAACGAGTCAACGTAAGTTTTCTTTGAAAAAAAAAAACTAATTAAAAAAAGAGATACAAAAATAACTAACGAAAAAGACAAAGGTGTAGGATAAATTGTTATACAATAAAAAAACATACATTCAAAATAAAGGAAAAACAAAGTATTAAAAATAGCTAAAAACACAACAACACAATTTATAAGTCGAATAACTCTGTAAAGATGAAAACACAAAAAAAAAACTCAACAATTAAAATGTAAACAAAAATATGAAGTAGCTAGCAAAAACATCTTAAACAAAATTTAACAACACGTGCACTTAACTAGTTGGAATTAAATTAGGAGACGTACCCACCGGATTTCTTAATTTCCCTAGTTCAGACAAGTAGGGCACTTCAATACTGCATTGTTCAGTATTTCAGAAATCAAGCACAACATAAATATACCTTTAAACGGTTACATTAACCCATGGGTGATACATATTCTTCGATGCCAATGGCTCATTGTTATTTTAATATATATATATATATATATATATATATATATATATTAATGATGCCCTTGAAGGATTTATCATACAATATATCAGGTTGAACCAAGGAAATCACAAATAATTAAAAGCTACAAACACGTACGACCATAAAAGAAGTAGGCTACGTAGTATAAAAAAAAAAAAAGTAGATGGGATATAAAACCTTGCATCTTAAAAGAATGATCTGATCTACTACCACTCTTAATGCTCCATACATGCATGCATCTTATTTTTGTGGTAATTGATTAAGTATATTGACCAGATCGAAGAATAGTTGTTTCAGCTAAATCATTAGCTCCTTGTTAACATCGAATTCTTCAGAAGATGACATCAAAGGCTCCTGAAAATTCAACAAATTAGAGATGAGATGACTACTACTCATGAGAATGATTGTACTCATCATGAGCTACCCAATAATTAATACCAGAACACTTCATCATACTGAAACTTGCAAGTCAAGAACACATGCAGAAAGTGATCTGATGCCAAGCTGTCCCCTAATATTACGCATGCAGAACGATTGCCTCAAGTACTTGATAGTTGTTCTGAGAGCGTAGATTTACTCATCCTCGAATTTTGTGCCATACATGGTGAGCTAGGACGTCCAAGACCTATATTATTGAGCTGGTTGATAAAGTCAGCATCTATTGCGACGTTAAGAACTATATTAACTTTATGAAGAGGATCTCTCTTTGCCAAGATGATAGCTAGCTAGGTTCTGTCATGATGGATAAGTTGGGCACCTTCTCGATCGAAAGAGTACAATAGTACATGCTCGATGAAACAATTTTCCTTTGCCCCGTCCCTGAGAAAGAAGTCAATCCAAGTTCGAAGTACACACTAATCAGGAATTTACTATCTTTATATGCTACTTTGATTCTGCAAAGAAGAAGAAGAAGAAGAAAGAAAGGATGGAAAGGATTATTTGGGTTACCAATCGATCATTGAAAATAAGTTGAATTGAACTCGTCCGAGTCGAGTTCTTCACAGACTGTGGGAATAGATGCAGCGTGAAATTCTTATAAAAGTATTTCGGGAAGTTAGGGATTAGGTTTACAAAGGGATTACAGTTTTTGCTTTGTTTTCGCTGCATCACATAACCTTGAATGAGAAGTTGGTGTGGCTGAAACTTGTCAAGTTAATAAACCTAATCCATATCATTCTATCAGAACCTAAACTACTCCAGGGTACTATGCAAATCCTTTTAGTGCTTGTTATAACCAAAAATAACATTGTAATAAAATCATAATTTTACAAATATCATCTGATCATTTTGTATATTTTTTAAAATTTAACTTTGTAACATCTCTCTCCCTCCCCATTAGTTTCATCTTTTTGTGTATTATAGTTACCTCTAACACGTAAATTACAAACTTTCGATGGCAATCTGCCAACGTGATCATCCGATCGAGTATACTGATGCCATCTTTTAGTTTGTTAAAAAACATTACTGTCGGGCGCCCATGGGGCAAACCTGAACCGGTTCTTCATGCAAAGGACATACCTCTGGTAGTCGGGTTCCCATCTGCGAGATATATAGATGGTCGTTTGAGTCACACAAAAAACAGCTTGAAGAAGAAATTCAAAGGAGTCCAGAGCACGTAATCCTAAAGGCTCGAACATTGATCAAATCATTTCCGCAAAAGGTACACATGATCGGTTCTTAATAAATATTTTGAACACAAACATAGTTGTTCTTTTTCACATTCATAAGCCTCCTCCCTCCACAAGCCTCCTTAATTTCCTCATTCTTTATATTTCTTTAACTGTTTCACTCCTTCGTTGCAAATTCTTAGTCAAGTGTTTCAATGCCCGTATCTTAAGTTTGTTCTATTTCACAGGCGCAAGTCCTTTATCCAACAGAGTCAGTCAGAATTATAAGAATTCAACACGAATCAATTACTTCAGATATTTGTCTCGTAAAGAAATTAGATTACTAAACATGATCTTTTTTGTCGTATTGATAGCAATACCTAAACATTGAAGGTACCTGTAATATCTCACGATGGAAAAGCCTCCTAAGCCTGAAACATCTGCCTTTCCTTGCCTCCATAATGACTTTATGCATTGAAGCCATTAGGGCAACATATGTTACTCTAGGGTTTTCTCTAACTGCTTTTCTAAAAGTAAATGTCATGGCACCTTCCATTTGCTTTCCAGTGTCTGAGAAAGCCTGCAGAAGTAGAGATAATAGTAAACTAAGAAAAAGAAAGGGCGAAAAAAAATAGTGGTATTTTTGAAACTAACTAAGAGTTTTAAATAATGTTCAGGAGCCCAGATCAATCAAAAGATCTTACTGGAATCATTGAAGATAGAAATTATAGAGTCTAATAGAAAGAATCAACTAACAGTGGTGTCTGCAGCCAGTTGGTCATCCTCGCAAGCGCTGAAAGAGATTGCAAGTCCACCACTCGTACCTTTATAAGCACCAGATGGAGGTAAATTATCTACCCATTGTTTGCTGTCAAAATATCAAGTAAGTTTTATATACAAACTTGAATTGAAATGTATGCAATAAGGTCAATGAGCATGCTGTGGTATTTGGAAGTAGTATTGATTGGAAAAAAAATTGTTGCAATTTTTTTGGGGCATACCAAAGTAGAAAGTGGGACTATTTTTTTGTTATGGAGGGAGTATAAGGCATGATCTTCATATAGAACAAAAGAAAAGATCCAATTTCTATAGACATGTGAATGCCAACGTATCACATAGTTACGCTTACTCTTTCGGGCTATAGACATGCGGCAGATCAAGAATGGTTCCACTATGACAAGCATCGATGATGGCATGAAGTATGACACCTTTCTGGAGCGGTCGAACAATGGTCTCATTGAGTTCATTATCGAGTATCATTCCAGCGGTTTTGAAATCCAAAGGGCATATTGTTTCATCAAACCCATCACGCTCATCATCATTGAAATCAGGTTGCCGTAAGCCATGACCTGAGAAGTAGAACACCAATGAGTCTTCTGATCGACAGTCCTTCACGAGCCACCGTAAAGCTGCTTGGATATTACTTTTTGTTGGATGATGATGTGACTTGGTTTCTGCAATTCGCTTTGATTGATCAGTCGTGTAAGTGGGACAACACTCGAAATGAAAGTTAAATAATTTCCTCCTTGAAGTTGCATTATCTATATGTCAATGTTTAGGACAGAAACTTGTAAATAATACGAAAATTGACTAAATCAGTGTAACTTGTTAGAAAATATTTTCAGGGAAGGAGGCTATATTAATTATAACTGGTACAAAATATGATTACTTAATAATTATTTCTAGGCAGTGGGTTTTTTACAATAAAAATTGCTAGTAATAATGTGCATTAACAAGTCAAGAAAAGGCACAATCAATTTGCCTCGTCTCATATTATGAGAAAGTAGAACTCAGATCAGCTCATTTGCAAGCCTGTGAAGATCAACCCATACATAAACAGCTTCTATAAGCACGCTTACAACGACCTAATAATAATGTGCATTAATTTTGTCACTATGGTAAAAGATTTGGCATACCTGCAAGGATGCGTATTGAGCTAGGAGGAAATTTATATTGATCAACTAGTAATTCTCGCATATTGTTCACATCGTAGATAGTTCCCTTAAGTTTGAACTTCTCCTTATTGTATGTCACACCACAAAGGAGTGCCCGCTTCCCACTTTTTGCCTCCCAGGTACTAATAGGATCAAGTAAAGAACTGTTGGTGTATGGAGGACCAGTATCTGGGCTGTAATTGCCTCGACTTGAACGTGTGCTTGATTCTGTCGTTGAAACAGTTTCATCGTCTTTGCTAAGTGATATAACTTCTTGACATCCATAGCAACGAATTGCTTGCGAATATTGTGTCACTGAGTATTGTATTCTGCAATGCCGGCACATCACACATTTCTCCAAATTTGTCATGTAGACAGATAATCCAAAAAACTCAAATGTAATAGCTCAGTACTGATGTGTCTAGCTGTTGTCGAAGTTATGAAACCAATTGCAAGCAGAACAGGCACATTGAGTAATTGAAAATAAGCAAAGACTATGGATAAATAGGCTGCAGTAGCACTGACAACTCTATTCACAAATAGCTGACTTACCTTAATTTCAAAAACAAAAAAACAAAAAATTATAAAACCAGGGAACCATTTTTAGCATTTAATCTTTTTGTTCTTCTATTTCTCCATACTTCAAGTTGTAGGAATCAGATGCTCCAGTATCCATCTAGTTAATGATTAGCCTAACTCTTCAGTTTGGGGAGAATTAGGTTCCATTTTATATATCTTAGATACACATCTGATCATATTGAACACTTTTGCTAAAAGAAAACTGATCATATTGAACACTTTTGCTAAAAGAAAAGTGAAAAAAAGTAAAAGGCAGTATAATCTAGATTGACTTAAGTAACTTTAGATATGATAAAGTGCTCACAAGAAAATACAGAGAGCTTTCGAGATTCTGTGAAGCACTTTGGACCACACTACGTACTTATTCTGGCGGCCATAACAACCAACGTCGTCATTGCTTACTACTTACTATATTGAAGCATCAGGTGGGAAATTAAAATGAATCACACAAGTCACTAGAACCACGAACTTATCTTGATTATGGACAAGCATCTCTGGGAGAGGAATGGTCGATAGAAGTGCTTCCTTTACCTGAAACCTCGCTTGCTTGCATTCAGTGGTCCCAATCATCTCAGTAAAGCAACATTCGCTGCCACAACTGACGATTGTAAATCCACTTGAATGCAATCAAGTTCATACTACGACTACTACGAGACATGAAACAGAATACGTACACCCAATCTGATATCAGGATCCATTTAGGGTGCTTCATAGTTTGCATTCGGACATTTAAGAGTTTAATTAGGATAGGATCACAAAACTTAAGTATTCAATCAAGACTAACATGTTACATACAAATGCCATTATTTTAATTTAATAAAATTGTTAAGACTTGAAAAGTTTTTTGTCAATCGTCTTCAATATCATTATACATACATGATGCAAATACGCCATTCATAACATTATTTATAGAAAAGCTCCTCCCAAAGAAGGGTGTGTGCCTTCTCCGATCCGTTAAAATTAGAAAATAAAAATAGAAAACCTTATTAGTTGGATCATAACAGCAAAAGATTATTCTTTAGAATTTATATCTCAAAATTACAACTTCAAGGACCTAACTAAAGAACAGGGTAAACATCCTCTGGCCCAGTTATCCATATGATCAAATTCAAAAGTGAGGAAAAAAAATATGAAAAATACTTTTTTTTCTTTTTCATGTTAAGTGGTTGGTTGGGCTAAGAAAATACTATTTACATTGATGATGCTGAGATTTGTAAATCATCCAAAATGTTTCTACAGAAGAAATGTAAACGAAAAATTTATATTTTCATTCAGGAACTATCGACTTTTTTAAATTTCCAATCACTACATCTCAAAGGTGAGCAGTGCTTGCAAATAACTGTGCCACTTAGAAAGAGTAAAAGTATCAATCAATTAAGGATTAATATACAATTTGGTCCTTAAACTTGCAACATTTTTCTAATTAGGTTTTAGTACTATGATATTTCCTATTGTGGCACTTGAACTGAGCATTTGGACTTACAGTTAGTCCCTCAACTAACGGCCATCAGTTAAAGTGTTAATTTCTTATTTTTATGACAAAAATGCCCTTGACTAATGTTGATATTGATCTTACGTGGACAATTATGCTGAGATTGACAATTAGTAATATTCCTAAACTTATTCAAAAATGCATTTGGTCATGTCCTTCTCCGAATCAATTGACACTTAGAGACATTTCTAACTTCAAAACCCCCAAACACCAATCTCAAAACCCTAATTTTCTCCACTCCCCCTTATCACCAATTCTTCACAGCTTCAAAACAAACCCCTAGATCTTCATCCTCCTCCCTTCGCCGTCTCCGTCCTTCAGTTGCTTCTCGCAGACCCAAAGCATTCGAGCTCGAGCAGTCCAAATCTGTACGAAAAGTCCAAATCAACAAAGAAAACTCACTCAAATCACTGGCAAAGTCCCTCACGGTGTGGCTCAACTTAGTGTTGGAGAACCCTAGGTCTTGTGGCTGTGATCTTTCCAATTGAGCAAAAATGTCGTTCACGCTACCGCCGCTGCTTCCTCTGTTTACCCCGCCGTCCTTCACGTATTCCATAGTCGATCTTAGGACTTAGACAAGTAGATCTCCATGGCCTCTTGCAAACTCTCATCACCTACGAGGATTTAGACCTGATGGTTTCATGCTGGCTCTCTTTCTACGAGGCTTGTCACTAGGCCTGCGCTTAGGGTATCGAGTATCCGTTAGGCTGTGAATAGCTCTTGATGCCGGAATCCATGGAGTGTTCCGCGAATTGAGCCGATGAGAGTCGAGGTTCGGTGTTGGAGATGGATTGGAGGATGGGATCGTCGGAGAGAAAGCGGAGGTGGTGCGGGCTGATAGTAGGGTTCGTGAAACGGGTCGAATGATGGATCTTAGGGCTCCGAGTACCATGATTTTGTCACCTGTGCGAAAATGGGGGAGAGACCGAGTGGGAGAGAAAGAGAAACAGAATATGAATTGATTCAACGACGGCATGATTAAGTTTTAACAATTTGAGTTTATTTTTATAAATTTTATTTAATTTTAAATTTATTTAAAAAGTTAAAAATATTTTTTTATCAATAATTGCCACATCATTTTGATGGATTTTTTTTTTTTTGAATCTCAGTTAAAAATGTATTTAAAACAGTTGTGATTAGTCCTTTTTTTTTCTTTTTATATTTTCATTTTTGCCAAAAAAAATTCATCTCAGCATAATTGTCCACGTAGGATCCATAAGTCAAGGGCATTTTTGTCATAAAAATAAGAAACTAACGTCTCAACTGACTTCCGTCAGTTGAGGGACTAACTGAGAGCCCAAAACCTCGGTTTAAGTACCAATTTAGGAAATGTTCAAGTACAGTAACCTAAGTAGGAAAAGTTGGCATGTTTAGGGACCAAATTATATATTAATCCATCAATTAATGCCAGATTTCTCTCCCTAGTTCACACCAAGTAGAACACATATGACAGTATTATGCCGTATCTTCTGCATTTCACATATCGAATACACACGGCCGTTCCTAACATTTTATAGGCCCGGAGCAACGTTAAATGAAGGGTCCTTATTCAAATATCAAATATTAATCTCATGTAATTTTTTTTTATTTAATTTCTTAGAGAGACAAAAATGATTTTTGTTATTAGTGCAATTTCAATAACGGGTTCCTACTGAGCTGAAATCAAGTTTGAAAAAACATTATTATCTAGAAAACTGAACAATTTCTTACCGAATTTCAGCCTCGTAAAATCAAAAGACTCAATTACTCAAATCAACAATCATCATAAAAATAATTTGGGATTTCTTGTTGCTTCATACTTCTATATATTTCATGGTCCTCTTTTCATTCACTCAGAGCTTAGCTATGGCCTCAAATTAGTAAATAACTAAATTGATAATTCAATATAACTATGTAAGATGTGAACAAATTGTCAAACTCAAAAGTCCCAACAAACAATTGAACAAACATAATTCAAAATTTAACAAATTAACAAAGTCAATGTCATTTTCAATTTTTAAACACACAAAAACATTGTAAAAAGAAGAACAATAATTAATATTGTAACAAAATTTAACAAATAAACAAAGTCCCAACAAACAATTTGATGATGCACAAAATGGCACGGTCAGGAACTCTCTGGGAATCTTAACGATGTTCGGATATCTGGGCTTGGGCTAAGGACCTGAAATGACAAAGAAAACACGCTGGGGTGAATGCAGGGGCTTGCCCTGCTAAAACACTCCGGCGTGAGAGTAAGAGCTTGCTTATCAATTAGACAGAGCCTTAGCTTATGAATAGTGAACGTACCTCAGGCCAAAGGCTTGCTTGGCTTTTATAATAAGACAGAGTGATTAAGGGGCTGATTTTGTGGAACGTCAATCCCCAAAATTGAGGAGGAGTAACTATCGGGCGTGATGAGTGTCAATCCCTGATTTTCAACCTGTGATCTCGGGCATGAGTAAACGTGGCCCGAGATTCTTGGAGACAGTTATTGGCTTGCTCTGGTGTGCTTGCCTGATGATGTGCTCGTGGATCAGATCATGCTCGTATGTTCCTTGTCTTCTGGGGTGAAGGCCCTGCCCAACTATGCCCTGACCGGCATACCCGGGCATCAAAATATATATGTGTCATCACAATTGAACAAACATAATTAAAAATATCAATTACACCAGCATTTTTCAAAGCAGCACTCTTTAATATATAATGCTTCTATCTGATACAGTAGTGTAAATAACTGAGCAGGTTAGATCGAAAAGGGTTATGGAAATAGAATACTGCAAATCAGTTGCTTCATGGTTTGCTCATACAACCAACCAGGGTTAAACCAAGCACTATGAGGCGCGAGACCTAAAGCAGTATGTCCTTAAGAAGTAAAATCATTCATGCATACTGGAAATACCGTATCCTGAAAGGATCTGATTAAACTCATATATTTTTTACCACTCATCTCGATCAAAAATAAATCTTTGAGAGCTTCCCAACCCCCGGCCCACTTAAAAAATGGAGCTAAACCATCTTATCCTTATGGTTATCATTTTAACACATCAAATAGAGACATCTTTCCAGTTGTACGCTACAAATACTCCCTCGGTCTCGAAATAAAATTAAATTAAAAAAATTAACCCATCTGCAAAAGGAAATTAGGCGAGGAAGGAAATGACAGGATGATCTTGTTTAAGTACTAAAAGCAACATTTCGTATGGTTAAGTACTGTTAAAAGAGTACGAAAAGCTTGCAAAGTGACTTATCAAAAAAAGACCCTTCCGTCCAAAGTGCTACGTGAAACGCTTTGGACCATGCAACTTATGCTCCGGCCGGGCACTAACAACCAATAGCATTGCTCACTGAAGCATCAGGACCCCCCCCCCCATTATGGCTGAAAAATAACAACAATGAAAAGATCCACAAACACATCTAGGTCACAGCAAGCATCTACGGAAGGACGACTTCAAATCCTCTGTCCCAATTTTGTGTCTCATCTTCTGTCACAATAATGATATGCCGACATGTGTTTTATTTTTTGGTGTGATGTAACAGTAACACCAACCCAACGCCCGTTAACGCCATGTTTCAAAGCAATTTTTTTCTCAAACAAATTTCTCCCGAGCTCTTCACCTGGAAAAGGGAAGAAAAAAATCCCAAACTGATTTCTCTTCTCTCTCTCTCTCTCTCTGTCTGTCAATGCATGGCTTAAGATCAGAATGGTGAAATGAAGGTGCTCAACTCTTTCCCTCATAACAGAGTTTTCCCAAGTTCACCCAAATCGTTGAAGAAGATATATTTGAACCCAATTGTGAGGGTTCGTCCTCCACAGCATTGCCTCTAGTTCTTCCCGAGTTGAGGATTCGAGTGGAACCAAGTTATACAATCTTCCCCATCAATTTTTGATGATTCAATCGCAATCGAAGTTTTAAATTTAAGGGCGATAAAGAATTGAGGAGAAAACAAAGTCTTGGAAGAATTTTGAGAAGTATTAATATTTGTGTTTGAAAGTCTCAAAATTGCACATGAATAAGAACGAGATCCTGCCTATAAATACACAAGGAAGACAGAAACCTACTTGACAAAGGAAATCAGGCAGAAACCTACTAGGCAAAGGAAATCAAACACAAGGCAGGAACAAAAGGAAACCAAAACAAAACAGGACTCAAAAATAACTAACATAACTAACTTGAACTTAAGAAAGACAAAACTACCCCCCCGACTTAAAACCAAGTGACACCATAGTCCAGGGCAGTAGCATTGTAAAACTTCTGCAAATCTTCCTTGATCTCTCCTTGCTTGGCAATGGCAACATTCAGCTTTCCTTCTTGGACATGGACACTTGATCGATCTTGATCTTTTATATCTTTAATAATAAGAATCTTACTCGCAAACGAAGCTTGAAATCTGAGAATGATGAAGAATTTTAGTTGCAATTAATGACTTGTGTATGTAGACAATAGTTATTTGATGATTCTAACTCAATGAGAATGAGAAAGCTGCTTGAATTGGTTGTCTTCTTTCTGGTGAAGGGCTAGTAGGAGTTTTATCTGAGAAAACAGCGGCAGTCAAATTTGGGTATTTTAGATATTTAGTGTTAAACTTGTGTTGAAGTTGGGAGCATTAATAGGTGTTAGCACTTGAAGAAATAAAACACGTGTAGGAAGTTGAGATAGAAGATTTCAAGCCAGGAAGGACAACTAATTGGCCATTGAAAGTGAGTATTTTCCGTGGAAACTATCAGAAGTCCTGAATCTAAACGTACCAACTGGAAAAAAATTAATGCAACTTTAATTCCCAAATTAGATTCCCAATATCAAAATCACTTCTTAATGCAGGAAATATACATATACATATATATATATATATATATATATATATAAGGGTCCTAGCTACCTTATAACTTATTATGAGCCTAGTTTTATTCATTAAAAAGCTTAAAATATGCATCAAGACTATTAGCAACACATGGGAGGTCTAGAGATGCATTGTGTAATGGATTCTCAAGTAGCTCATGTAAATACTTATTGTTTCATACTGTTTTCTGGCCAATAGTCATCCATTGCAGACTGTATTTAGGAGCATGCATGCATGCATGTAAAGACAGACAGGCACACAGCCTACTCGCTCTACCTATTGTTGCTGATCATCTTTTGCTGTACAACAAGCATCAATTTTGCTTAATTAGGCATTTACTATAGTTACAACATGATCACAAATGACTATACAAAAATAAGTAATTTGTGTACCACTCATAACCTTTAGCAGGAAAACCTGTCAAAGTTCAGGAAATTGTAGCAAAGAGAATTAGTGTTTATTCAATAGAGTATAACCCATCCGTTAATTAAATGACGAGGTTTATTCAATAGAATATATAGCTAGCCAGGGTTAATAATTGACGAAAAAAGTAACCCATCCGTTAAATGACGAGGTTGAACCCATCGATAGGAGGCTTCAACTGGATTAGCCGGCAGCTAAATTTGCCTCATATACTCGGCCATCTTGCACCGGTGTTGGACTTATATAATCAATTAACAGACAAGGCTATGAATAGGATGAACAGGAGTAATGGTATGAAAACAAACGAGATAACGGTTTTAATCTTTCAAAAAGAGGTCAATATCAATAGTAATGAAGAATGTAGAATTTGATAGAATGGAAGAGACACCTTGAGGAGACTCGATGGCCATTGCTGCAATAACTGAGAAGTAAGGTTCTCAATCTCCCCCGAAGAAGTGACGCTTTTGATTTGTGATTCAAAATTTCTTTGGGTGTTCTTCATATTCTCCTTGGTCTATTAAATGTAGCGTACTTGTGGATATGGTTAAATTTAAGAAGCGTGGGGGAGGAGATCCGACCGCCATGGCTGCCATGACCGAGGTATTCATGTTAAAGAAGATAGGGAAGAGGCTTCAAGGGAGTCGTTGAACAGCCACATCAAATCAATTTATGTATACCACATGATATGATTGATGTAAGAGTGATGGGACCCTATGAAACTGTCCTATCTGGTGTGGTCCCACCACTTCATGCGATGACTTGGCAACAAGAGCGACCTCCATCATCTTTGGATAATCCTTGCTTGAGTAGCGTCAAGGATTGTCTAGTCTACACCAAGGACTCTACTAGACTACCCCTGCCGAGGGCCGAGGATTGGCCTAGCCCTTGTCTCCACGATTTCCACAATTTCCTCAAGGACCCGACTCCAAATTCCCCATTTTCCTCCACCGAGCACCTAGAAGGCACCCTGAGTTTTTCTTAGCTTGAAGCACATCGCGACCCTTACTTGATTACTCACCAAAGCCACCATAGTTAATAATCAAGGTGTTCTTCTAAGCCCCGTCACTAGAAACCACCTCATATTCACTCATACTGACTCTCACGCCGAAGGATTTTGAATCGGGCTGAGCCCCAACTCCCTTCACAGTGTTTTCCTTGTCAAAAGTGAGTTCAACCCTCAAGGAACATAAGACAACACAGCGAGTAATCAAGCCAGATATCCTACTCATCACCCCAACAAACGCATACGTGGGCAGTCGATGTGGCCAAACATAAGACAACACAGCAAGCAGGTGAGTCATTTATCCATTGGACTACTTACTCAGGGCAACCTACCCTATACTCGAACACCACACATATACATTACACCACACATATACATTGGCTACTTATACGGGGCAACCTATTACCTATCCTGCACTCGAAAACCATATATATATATATATATATATATATATATATATATATATATATATACATCTTGGACTACTTACTCAGGGCAACCTACCCTACACTCGAACTCCAGTTGAGGGCAAACCCGACCTCGCCAAGAACATTGATCCATCAGCTTGCACAAACCTATTCAATAGTTATGGGCCGCATAACTAACTACATATACTAGAGAGACGACTACAAGAAAGTAAATACAGGATCATCCACCATCCCAGCGGAAAATGGTAAGCAATATGCACATAAACCCTGGTGTCACACTGCTTTCCTGTCTTAACCATTTTCTTCTTTTATTTTTTAAGGACTGTGTTGCGGCAAGGAAAGCTCGCTTAGGTCCTAATTGAAAGCTAAACCAACAAAAAAAAAAAAGAGATAAACATAAATACACGCGAAACATACATAGTTCATGCATACTTGTATGTCTGTATATTCTCTAGGATCCATATATTTATATATCCTTAACCACTAGTTCTTCAAGAGAGAAGGACCAAAATCAGAGAACTAGCTGGTTCAGCAAAACTAGGATGACTGATCCGCCAATCTCCAATGCTGAACAAAATTGCACAAATACATACATTGCCCCTTTTCCTCCAGAAGGTTTGACTTCCATCTAGCCATAACTGCTCTTTGTAAGTTGAAACTCTAACCATGTACTTAACTGCCACAGTCCAAAACAAAATAAATATGTTAGAATCAAAATGCAGTATTCTAGAATTACCAAACTTCAATCCAAGTAAATCCACACAGTTCTCTCCCTCGTTGATCGAAACTCATTTCCTTTTTTCTCTTATTTTTCTATTTTCTTGTTTAACAGGAGAATATATAATACATAACACGCCCAAAACTTATATATAGAAACTTTATGCTACTGTTATCTACTGAAGAGGGAGACCGGTCTTGGAAATGCTTATATGATCATCAAGGGCATGCCTGGCTAGCATGGTGCAAAGAGCAAGGGTAGTCCATTATGACGTTGTCTCACGAATTAGCCAACTGAAAGAGGAAGATCGTCTTGGAAATACCTATATGATCATCAAGTGCATGCTTGGCAAGGGCATGCCTGGCTAGCATGGTGCAAAGAGTAAGGGTACTCCATTATGACATTGTATCACGTATTAGCCAACTGAAAGAGGAAGATCGTCTTGGAAATACCTATATGATCATCAATTGCATGCTTGGTATAGTGCAGAGAGTAAAGTTACTCCACTGATGACCTGGTATGACGGTTCGGTTTAAGGCAACAGCGTTTATAAGTTTGCCGGGTAAGACTACATGGTGCATAAATCATAAAACATAGACCTTCCCATAATAATAGAAGTGGGAGCCTCGTGTATTAGGCAGTTGAAACTATTATTGCTTTGATATACTTGTCAAGCTATTCAGAATAATATAAGAAAAAGGAGGCAATAAACAAGCCTCGGTAACTTTGGTGACCATATGGCAGGTGTGAGAGAATCTTGGAACCTCACCACTCAAACAGGAAATTAATTTGTATTTAAAACAAGCCATGGTACTCTACTAAACATATAGAGTAGGGACTAAACTAGTAACATTTATGCCAGTTATTGTACACATCCGTACTGGTGAATAGTTAGTTAATCAGAACTTTTTATATTTTTTTCTGCATCAATTCTTGAATTATTATGTTGTGATCTACAGGATAATCTTGGAAAATAGGAAAAACTAGATATTCAGAAAATCAAAACAATTATTTGTTTAAGTAGAAAATGAAAACAACTTATCCTTTTGCTATTGTTAGATAAAACATCTCAAAAATATGCCAGTCTTTCTAAAGCAGTTAACGCAAATAAAAGATTGCTCCGGAATAGAAAATATTACCTCATACTTGAGAAAGATTAGCCTCAAACCATAACAGGAGCACAATACTGATCAGAAACAGTTGGAATTCATGGACAAACCATTATCCAAATGCCCCGAGATTTTGGCCTTGCACGTCGGACACATAAAACCGATCGAATCTGACAGAGCTTCTAAATCAATAGCCTCATGGTAGAACTCTGATGTGCACCATACACATATAGTTGGGATCTGATGTCTGCTAGACATGTCTAACATAGCAGCTTCTGAGTCGAGGTTAGCGAAGGACTTGAACCCCTCTTGCACTGTTGCATTGATTGTCGAATCCTTGGATACATCTGGCAAAGATTGAAATCCTTGTCCATTCATTGGTCCTACTTCATTCAACCTTAGCTCCTCAGGCCCCGTTACACTGTCAATCTTCTGCTGAGCATCACAAACATTTTCTCCCTGCCAATAAATGTAGGTAAAGATAAACTGGAAGTGGAGTTTTTCTGATTGGGTAAACTTAAATGAAAAAAGAAATACAAAAACAATACGAAAATAAAAACTACTCTCATAATCGCCTTAATAAGAATATATACACACCAACCTATTTTAAAGATTAAAAACAAAAGCATGTATAGAAAGAATTCATATTTAGCAAACAGCTCTACAAGAATGGTAGCTAAATCTTTCATTGCTAGAAGTACAGATCAACGTGATCATACAAGGAAGCACATTGCATAGTACTGGCTTTAAGATAGATTTTGAACACTATGCAAAAGAAAGGCATAGTAATAATATTATATAAGAAATAACTTTACAACGTTCTGATAAAGTATAATGTTTGGTTCAGTACCTCTGGAATAGTAACAAAAGCAGGATTACTGTGTAATGATTGCTCTGTGGCCATACTCTGAAGAAGACTTTCTTTGATATGTTGCTCTATAGGATCTGTTATAATATCATTACTTATTTTACCATGTTTGCTTCTGCAGTCAATTGCTAGCTCAGAGTTTCTGGTATGCCCCATTTCGGGAAGCTTGGGATGCTTGGAATCGTTAATGCATACCACACTCTGATTATTGCCATTTTCAGGATAACCAACTATCTCCGTTGAACTTTCATCCGGCATTATACACTTACTATTATGCTTATTCAAGTCTTGATCTAAAGATCTATCAGCCATGAAGTCTGCCTTTCCATGCGGAAGAGAACCCAAGCTCAGCTCATGGCCAAAACCAGTAGCAAAAGTCTCTCCGTCGTTCAGTTGATCAGGCGAAGAACCACCATTATGTTTATCATTATGTTCAACACTTGAAGTTTCTAAAAAAGAATTCTCCGCAACTTGAAGCAAAGCATCCAATTTAGAGGTCCTAGAAGGCACTGCATCCTGGGTTGGAGGCTCAACGCTCTTCTGAATAGTTCCCTGACCAGGCATTTTTTGAGACTTCCGGACATTGTTTCTCATGTGAATTCCCACATGACAACTATAACGGCGCCTTTCCAGGAACTCCTTGTGGCAGAACTGGCATTCAAACTTACCATCCTTTATTATCACACCTTTTCCAACTGATGAACCAAGTCTGAACCTCCTAGTGGTCTTCTGGTGAAATGACATCAGATGCTGCATGTATGCTTCCTTTTCATCGAAAGTCATGTTACAGTTGTGACATTCAAAAGTATCGTGTACTTGAACCTCGGGCAGATTGTCAATGTCTACCAAGCTTACTTCCTTTCCATGTGCTTCTGATGACAATGAAATAGGTATAGCTGAATTGGAAATGGTGTTGTGCTTCACGTCACCTGGCTTATGAATAGAACCTGCATGCTGTTCCATAGCCCATATATATATTTAAGCATAAAGAATTGATTGACAGAAATAAACTTTTAGACACCACAACTACAGCTAAAGAGACCCTGGCTATTCACTTACACTTCCACATTCCATATTGTTCGTATGTTGAACTCTGGCAATGCCCTGATCTATTGGCAGGTTTGAATCACTGAATCCATAATGTGACAGTAAATAATAAGCAACATCCTTGCAGGATGGAAACTGTTGTCCAGAAGGGCTGACAAAATATCAAGAGAACAGCATTTCAGGTCCAGGAAGCAAGAAGAGATGAGAATAAGCAAATGTGATCATGCATTAAAACAACATGAATGTTGGAATAAAAATTACTGAAGAAGATCCTACAGTAAATACAGAAATTTTCTGTTGACTTGAATGGTTAGGGTTTTGGTTCGTCTCATATTCCATGGGAGTTTGAAACTGTCTTCTATCATATTGACACATGGGAAACATTAATTATAGCAACTGATTTGACCAGTAGAATCTTAATATCATTAAAAATTGTTCAAAATGTGGAAATAAGGTATGGCAGTCCCGTCGAGATCGGAAGCTCAAGCAATAGCACTCATCAATCTGCATACAATAACTCAGCCACTGATTAGCCCTACGACCTGATCCGACAAATAACAATCAAGAGTGCACCAAACTCTTAGATGCATAAAAGAGAGAACTAAAACTAAAGCACTTCTCTAGAGTGAACTGGCATATATTCAGCTAAGAATGATACAACCTTCAATCTGTTAAAGCAGCAATTGAAGGATTTTAAGCCTATCGTGATGCTACCAGAACTAAGGAGAGACGCAAACCATTAGGTCTCATACAAATAAGAATCCTACATCAAGAGTTACCGTACTTCAAGATGATTGAATCATCATGAAATGATCCTTACCGGAGAGAGTAACAGCTAAACTTGCCATAAGCCTATAGCAGCTTTATTTTTCTTCTACATGAAAAACTTGTTGAACTGTCCCATGATCTTCAATGATAGTTAATTTCTTAGGCTAACCCTTCAAGTAACTAATTCACCTGACATGCCAACATGGAGCATATATTGATCACCCAGCAATACAAATCCCAAGAATTTTAGTTCCCACATCACGTAAGTATTAACCCTATGCAGTCATGCTATGAGTTATTTGGTCCATCTACCTCCTTACCTCTTTTAGCTATAACCAGTTAGATTTACAGCCGATACAGATAGATTGAATTAATGCATAAAATACATTCTGCTTGTAGATTTGGTCTTTATATTTTATGGTCTAGTCAAATCACATATAATGGAGAAAAACGTGGGCAAGGCAGAGAGTAGCATGGATCGGCTATATAAGTTGCTCGTTAGTAAATTTCACCATGGACTTCTTCAGCTGATTCAGCAGTTAATTTTACCAGAAGCAAACATAGTTGAACTACATACGAAAAAGTTCATCCTCTTTAAAAGGGAATTCTTTAAACTCCAACCTAACTTATATATCTTATCTCATCCAGATAACCTTCCTCCACCAAAACTCGTAATTTCTTAAACCCTAAATAGCAAATAACTTCATCGTAAACTGGACGGTAAGGAAGATTCTACAAAAATTACTTGACCTCAAATCCTATCCAAAAGAAGAAAGATAAGAAGGTATAATTATGCTTTGGTTAAAGTTGTGATCGAGTTCCAAAAAAAAAAACCTCTTAAATGTTTCATTAAATGTGTACTTATAAGGATTTAGCAATTCATATCTATTAAGTGACTGAAGGTATAGATTATTTGTCATACAGGTACAAGTGTTGAGTGTCAATACGAACTAGTGGTGTCCGTGTCGAACATGAGAATCTTCAAAACGACATGAGGGCATAGACAAATATATAGCATGTAAATCAATGTATAATACATACATAAATATAAGTACGTCTAAATTCTTCCGTAAGTATTTTCATTTTATATCTCTAATTGTATCTTGATTTGATAAGTTAACCAATACTTCAAGTGATTTAGTAAGTCACCGATCTTTCATGAAGTAAAATCCTATATGCACACTGAAAACCCTATCTTTTCCTGTTGACACGTGAGTCCGGGTAGGCATGTGTCAGCACGGCACGGCACGGCCTGGCTGTGTTATGAAGTTTTGCCGTGTCCCCCAAATTTTACTCTACCATGTAACGAATCAAAAGAATAATATTTCAGAAGATACATATTACTTGAGGAAACATTTTGAAATAATGCCAGGTCCTAGACATATTCTCATAATAAAAAATCAGAAATTCATATAATTTTCTGCAATAGTTCTGTCATAAGAGAATTTTTCTCCAATTACTTCCCCAAAACTATTTTAAATATTTTATTTGAGATTTGAAGGAGAATGATCTTCAGATTAATGCCCTTACGGCAGGATGCTGAACTACTTGAACAGGGTAGCGGGCTCTTTCTCTGGTATAGGCCATTTCTCTTTTTCTCGGGACAGGGAATGGTCAGATTCAGTATTATCCTCTCCTCCTTCGATAATTTTGATATTCACTTCAAGCATTTCATAATGTTGCAAATTTTACTTCAAGAATCCTGTGTTTGCATGCCCTAATACTGCCCTCACCTTACAATGAAAACCTTAGGGTTTTGAGATCCGCAAAAAGATGTGGCTCTTCAACCACATTACTTACAAGGACACTTCAAGGCATAAGTGCTCACGCACGGTTGACAAAAGAGCATAATTCATAGAATCCATGCTACATGGGCTCTTCATTTCACCTGAAGTGCTCATGTCAACACGATACCATGTAGACATGGATGTGGCAGCTCGACACCCTTACATAATATAAATCCTACATTTTTCCCATATCTGGCACTTGTTCCAAAGTCCTTGTAACATAGAGTTCATGTACTAGCATGCCCCTTTTGGGACACCCACTTAGCATGCACAGTTAAGTACATTTAGGCCATATAGTTAACTGGTAACCTACCATGGAGGAAGTGTATTCCATGTGCGCCGAGTAATTATGTTCTGCAACTTTAGCAGTAGAAGGAGCATTAGTAGTAGCATTAGTGGAGACAAAGTTAGGTTAGATAGTCAAGAAGTACCATGAAAGGAACATTTCCAATATTTAGGATCAATTATAAATCAAGATAGGGAAGTTAGAGATGATGTCAGTCATAGAAAAGCAAAGCTGGTTGGGGTGAAATGGAGAATTGCATCCAAAGTTTTATGTGATCGATGTATACCTGTTAAGTTGAAAGGAAAGTTTTATAGAATGTATATGTGTTAAGTTGAAAGGAAAGTTTTATAGAATGTATATGTGTTAAGTTGAAAGGAAAGTTTTATAGGTCAGCCATCAGACCCGCGCTATACCCGCATGTTGGGCAACTAAAAAAGAACATGTTAATAAGATCAGTGTAACTAAAATGAGAATGTTACGATGATTATGTGGTAAAACTAGGAAAGATGGAATTCGTAATGAACAAATTCAAGAGAGTAAAAGTCCCCAATAACAGATAAAATGAGAGAAAATCGCTTAAGATGGTTTGAACAAATACAACGTAGGCCACTTAGTGCACCTGAAGTGCGAGTGTATCAACATTAACCAGACTAGAAATAGGGGAAGGGGTAGTCCAAAACTAACACAGACATCCCTAATAAAGAAAGATACAAAGGAATGTGGTGTGTGTGACGACCTTACTTTGGACTGAAACGAATGGCGTAGAAGGATTCATGTAACCGAGTAGCTGACCCCAAGTGAATGGGACTAAGGCTAAGTTGAGTTGATCTCTCATAAACATTTCAACTTAGTTTAGCTAACTAAACAATTGAAACAGTGTTTTAAACTCTTTTCAATGTTACACCTAGACTTTTGAGGTAGTATGAAAATGTAAACTGCTTGTTGGTCTTTTGTTGGAGTATACTTTCTGTAGACATAGGACGCATCACCTGTTTTGACGCCGTGTTTTATATATTTTTGTTTTACTTATCAAAAAAAAAGTAAAAGCTTCTTGGCATTTATGAAATTGACTGCACAACACGAGTACACAAAAAGATGTGCAAATTTCATTGACTAGGTTGTTAGATGGGAACTCCTATGCAAGGTACTAAAACGAGTAAAAATAATAATGGCACATTTGATACATGGAGGAGTTTTTGATTATACACTTGCTCAGTGCAATTGTATCATGTAGATCTTCGAATGAGAAGAGTTTAAGGTTAACCTAGAATTGATTCTACACGCAGAAAACAAAACCAAGAAGCTTTAGAATACAGCAGAGTGCAGTACACTAACATCTGGAGGTGAGGGATATAATATCCAATCCATACAAGCATCAAAAAAATTGAAACAACCAACTCCATATGAATAGCTTCTTCAGCAATGATTAAAGTGAAGGGTAGGTCATCCCAACCCATTATGAAGTTTTCGTGCTGCATACTGCCATTTCATTTTGCTTGTCCATCTTTGACATTCATCACCCTATAAACAACTATGAAGTTCAACTTAAGGATAAAGAAATATTTCTAAATCTTACTAGAATAAGGATGTTAATCAAATGGAAGGAACAATATTAACATTATTGTAGCAAATCATGCTATATGGTATCAAGTTTAGGAATCACAAAGTAATAAATCCAAATATAAAAATCTTTGAAAAATTAACATATATGATGACAAGAGGAGAATAAATTTGAAGATAATAAGAAACAAACTTATATGAAGTTGCAAGTATCTTTATTCATCAATCAAAAATTGACAAGAGTAAGTGAGAGACTAGAAAGGGCATATACCTTCCACTTCCTAGTCAAATGCAAGAGGATATACTTCTAGGCATTCCTCATCATTGGTTTGAGGTGAATGTCATGGAGATATGATTACTGAACAAAGAAATTGCACAGAGAAAAGGCATTGTTTTTGAATACTCAGAGAGGGTGAGGGAGCTAGGATTATCCACCTAAGCATTCCTTTTTGTTCCTCTTTTTTTTTTTTTTTTCTCTTCGTTTACATTAGACACTTCCTAGACCCCGCAATAGAAGGAGCCTCGTGCACTAGGCCCGTCCATTTTATTTTATTTTTTTCCTTTCTCTTTGAATCTTCCCTGTGGGAAAGTGAGGGTGGGGGAGCTAGGATTATGCACGTAAGCAAATTCATTCCGAAGGCCTCACATTTATGGATGTTTTCCCAACTGGTAGAAAGTTCGAAGGCATCAATACAATGGTAAAGTGAGTCAGCAGAACTACAAATAATTCTCCTCCATGTATTTCTGGCACCGGGTGGGGAGGAGGATGTGTGGGGGAGAGAATCCAACTCAGAATATAAGACCAAAGTAGCAAGAAAAATGTACTCATATTGTTTTGATAAATAATTTACTTAAACGAGTCAGCTAAAAGATTCCAAACATGTCGCATATAGAAAATGTACAATATTGCCATCTTATAGACCATGAGAACTCCAACAAATGTACAAAACCATGGTCTTATCAATCATAAAAATAAACTACATAACACGTTATCAATCACCTAAATTCAATGATCCACAAACCATTTTAGAGAGAAGAAATAAAGCATGAAGCCAAGAGTCGAGTTCAATGACACGACAATAAATAATGATTCTAAAAATGCCTAACTTACTAATAAATGGTGAATCATGTGCTCTAAGTAGTCTACAAAGTACAAAACCTAGATTACTACTCATCAAGCATAAAACCACATAAAAGTCAAACCACCAACCACAGTTTCTTAAAATTAGGTGTTTTTACTAAGAAATAAACCCTGCAAATCAGAAAGCAGAACCATAAGCAGAATTTCAAATTAAATAATCAGATGACATAAATTGACTCTAACACAAGTGAGTATGTAAAAATTCAACCATTTCAACACTGACCTGTACAAAACAAGTATAGCAGCCAAATACCAATCTCAACATGTCCAATATACATAAAGAAGATAAATGTGTGTGTGCATGTGAACAAAATGATCAGCAAGAAGGCCACCTCATGTATGTGCGACAATAGACGGAGAAGCGACCATCTCGGCGTCTCAATGCAAGCACAAGCTTCCAACCAACAGGCAACCAGTCACCAAACATACTAGCATCCACTATCCTCCTCTTCTTCCTCCTACTACACCATTGCCCCTCCAACCCCCTAAAAAACCCTAACCCCTGTTCTTCAGTCTCCGTCCCTGCCGTTCTCCTCCTCAATTCCGCCCCGTACAAATCATCCGCGGTTTCCAAAACCGCAAAATCAACAGCCACGCCGTTCACATTCAAAACCTCCAATTCAGTCGCTTCATCAACTTGCACAACTTTGTCTTTACCTTTCCTTTTCCTCTTGGTCTTTCCTTGATCATAAACGACAATTTGCTTAGAATTGTCCGTTACAGAATTTGAATTTTGGTTCGGGTTCAGGTTCTGGTTCTGGTTGTCGTTGATGAGCTGTTTGAGGAAATTGACGATACACTTGTTCTCGTCGCGGTGGGGGTCGTCGGAGGGAGAGCGTTTGGGGAGGCGAGGGCGGGTGCCGGGGGCGGAGGAGCGGGGACGGGAGAAAATTTGGCGGCGGCTACCGGCGCTCTCGTTGAAGACGGAGGGGTCAATGTCGGGGATGACGAGGTCGTCAGTGCTATGAAGGTCGAATGTAGCGGAGGAGCAGAGAGACAGAGAGTGGAGCTCGGACTGAGTAAGTTTGGCTATGTCTATGTGAGTTAACGACTCTAGCTTGGGGCCTGGTTGTGGTGGTTGGGTTGTATCAACGGTCACCATATTCAGGTGGTTCCGGTGGAGGAGCGGGAGACCAGGTGGTGGTGATGGTGAGAGAGTGTGTGTGTGTGTGTGTGTGAAAATGGAGGTGACGGGGAGGAGAGAGGGGGGGGGGGAATAGTTAACAGATGTCTGGTGAACGGGCAGAAGGGTGATTATCTGTCGTCGTTGTAGTCAGTCAGTCTGACCTGTTTAATACTGTCTTTTTGTGTTGGTCAAAAAAAATATATACTGCCTTTTTGTGGATTAATCCATCACTATCTTCTTACCAATACTACCTGACTATGATAATCCCCATTTTACTTCCGTCCCTAAAATTATTTTCATATTTCTTAAATATGACATTTTTTAGAAACAAATTTGATTTATATATTTCTACTTTTTTTTAAAATAAAACATGTAATTTACAGTAATTTTGGAGCGGAAGGAGAACATTTTTTTCAACAATTAAATTGCTCCATCTACTTTCAAAAGATGCTTTTGTTTCAGTCAATTTTGAATTTTTTTGACTTTTGTTATGAGTAGAATTGCTATTAATATTTTATTTCTTAGTTGTAAACACTTTATTAATGTTTTATTTCCTTATTTTAAATATTTTACATATGAACTGTCAAAATTAAAAATTAAAATGTAAATAGTGCTTTCGTTTTATAAACCACTCATTTCATACTTTTTGAAAAATGTATATATCAAATTTTCATCTACAAGTTGATCAAATTAAAAAAAAAAAAAAAAAAGTCAAAGCCTTTTTTTTTTTTTTAAGAGATGGACATAATACCTTTTTTTTTATCAATAATTTACATGTCAAATATGTAATTGTGGAAAGGTAATTGACATGGTGTAGTACTTGATCAATTGCATACTCTATTTTTCCAACATTAGTTAGATCTATAATTTTGGATATTATGTCCGTTTACTTCTAATTAGAGAATATTATAGCTGCCACGTCTATTTTTGGTTTATCTCTTTCGATTAAATTCTAAAATTGATGAGCAGTAATTCTTAAGATGCTTCAAACTCAATGTCGTAAAATATTCAACTTAAAAAATAGAGGGGTAATGAGACAAGGGTGGGATGTGTGAAGGTTAAGTTTTTTTTTTTTTTTTAACTTTTCTTTTCTTCTTTTTAACATTTTTAAGACAATATTCATTCTTGTATATTTCCTCCGTTCTTGAAAAAAAAATTATATATTATTTGTGTTCGGAATGTTTCGGGAAAAACATCTACTTTTCAAAACAAAAATATTTATGATGATTTTACTTATTTAACCTTTGTTTTAGTTCCGTTATTTTGGGACTCACTTTTAATATCACTACCAACTATTTTTTCAAACTTTTTCAAGGGCAAAGTGGAAACAATAAAGTTAAATGAATCTTCTCGTATGAGGAGTCAAAAAGGGATTTTTTTTTTTTTTTTTTTGGAACGGAGTGTATGCCCATTTGTTTGTTCATTTTGGTCAAAACGCAAGGTTAAAATGCAGCTTATTTCTTAACTTTGCGTTTCAATGATGCGGCAGAAAAAACTGCGTTTTCAAAACGCAGCTGCGTTTTAAAACGCTGGAATTCTTAACTTTTTCTCAAAACGCAGATTTTAAAACGCAGTAAGAAATAAAAAGCTGTGTTTTGATATAATATCTCAAACGTATTTATAAAAGAGAAAAGTCGTGTTTTAAATAATCTGCGTTTTCAAAATACTACTTTTTCAAAATACTGTGTTTTAAAAATACTACATCAAACAGACTCTTAGCATTGCATTGCGTTTACATAAGGATTAATTTTAGTATTATTTTAGAAAGTTTAAATTTGTTCGAAAAACAACATTTACACAATCTTGTTTCTTTATAGAGAAAAAAAATTCATTACTTAATTGTAGTGTACACACTATGCGTAGACACAACTAATTTTACCCCTAGGGGTCATTTGGTAGAAAAGTCAGGATAACATTAATTAATACTATAATATATATTATTTTAACCGAGATTATTTTATCTCGGTTATAGAGTTATCTTATGTTTGGTAAATTACGGATAAGATTAATTTATTCTACTAGTTATCTAATTTAAAGTTTGGTAGCCCAAATTAATTTTAGTATTACGCTATTTTTTCAAAAACACCCTTATAAATTAGGTTGATTAAATGATGACTCGAGCTTATCTCACTTGGGTTTTTTTCTCCGAACTACTATTGTCTTCATTTTTATGTATAATATAGTTAATTCCATTGTTTAATGCAACATTAATATTTTTATAAATTAGATAAACCTAGCTATTTATAATTATTATAAAGTATATAAGGATAATAAAATTGCAAATTTATAAATTTTAAAGTTCTTTTTAATCTCAACCTAGAAAAAGATATTAATATATTTAGTTTATTTTAAAAAATGAATATGTATATGTATTGTATGTATAAATAAATTTATACATAATATAGTAATATAAAAATTAAGAAATGAAAAAAGAAAAAAAATGTTGGTTGGTTGGGTGGGAGGAGCTGTGGAGGAGGGAGGGTGAGTGAGAGAGGAAGGACAATACTAAAAAAAAAAAAAAAAGGTGGGTTGAGGAGAGGAGGGGGGTGGCGGGGAAGAGGGAGGAGGAAGGGGGAAGACTGGGAGGGTAATTTAGGAATAAATAATAGTCTCAGTTTTTGTTTATCTGGGATTAAATTATAACAGGGGGAGGGAGGTATTTTTTAATCTCTGATAAGGAGTGATAAGGGGTTATCTGGATAATTCGGATATTTTTATCCTTGATAAAAAAAAGTTACCAAACAAAAAATATGAATAATTTAATGTTATCCCCTTATTTATCCCTCTACCAAACTGTAACACCCCGACCTAACTTCATTCCGAGTTCACTCGTAGTCCCTCGATATGGACCCTAAAACCCTCGGAGAGTGAGGCGTCATGCTTGTTAAGCGTGACGTGTTAGATCGAAGACCATATTCGACGGTGTTTAACTCATGACGAGTTGCACTTTGTTCCTTTATCCATTCGAGACTATGCTCGACATCGTTTAACGTTCGTGTACATTACATTTCCCCTTTGGTTGGTTGACTTAACCTTGGCTTAGATTCGTTCGCTAACGGCAAGCATGTTCGCTTTGTCGTTAACCCGTAAGTTAGGTTAGTTTGAGAGTTGCTTAACTCGATGTGCATTTGTGACTAGTGTTTGTTATCATTCGTGCCTCGTCACGGGATGATTTAGGTGTGTATTAGATGTGTTTTGACCTTGATTTGACGTTAGGATCAACCTAGGATCATTCGGGACATTTCGGGAGCGTTTCGGATCGAATTCGGAAAAGTCGAAAATCAGGTGGAGCGCGGCCGCCAGGCGGCCGCTCAAGTGGCGAGAGGTTGGTTTTGGGCGCGGGCGCTGGGCGGCCGCCCCCGAGCCTGTTTCGTCGGTTTTGTTCTTTCTCGGTTTTCGTGTTTTTAAGTGGTTTAAAATGCTCAAATAAGCCCGGATTGGACCAAACACTTACCCATGGTATTAATATCATAACCCACTCTATTTTCTCCCTCATTCTCACCCCCAACCCAGATTTTAGAGAGAGCAAGAAGAGAGAGAGAGAGAGAGAGAGATTTCGCAATATCTTGAGCTCCGCTTGTCGGATCGACGAGCCGTCTTCGCCGGAGCGTAGCTAGCGACGAGGGAACGTTTCTACCCAAAGGGATCATCCGATCTGTGAGTATATCACAAACCCATCTCTTCTCCCACGTTTTAGAGAGAAAGTGAAGTTTTGAGAGAGAGGAAGTTCGATTCAAGCTTGGTTCGAGTTTGGGATCGTCGATTGGACTCCGTAGCGGCGTAGAAGTCGTGGAAGAGTACATTTCCACCCGAAGCCCTTGGATTCGTGGAGGAATTGCGTTGTGTAGTAAGTTACTAATCTCCTTCTTAGATTTTGAGCATCGTAGAGTAGTATCGCGATGTTTACGAGCTATCTATGTGCATATGAACTCCTACATGTTATACTTGTTCAATGTGATACTCTAGCATGTTAAATGATGGGTATTGATGAATCGTTGTTAATTTGGTGGTCTCCGAATATTAGAGACTTGTGGAGTTCATTGTGTACACGTTGTTGTTGTTATTGCGATGATTATTGTCTCCGAGTAGTAGAGACTCCTCGAGATTGTGTCGTGATTATTATTGTCGTCGTTGTTGTTGTTTTTCCCGAGTTAAAGACTCGCGGGTTTGTTTTATAGTTGGGTTCCGGCCGTATAGTCGCCGATGACTTATTTTAGTTATATCAAGTATTTATAACTTGTTGAGATTTTTATCGTTAGTACACTCATGAGATTTTTATGAGTAATAGATTTTGGTATAGTGAGTCTCGTGATTGTGGGGATGCCGCTACGGCTTGTCCCGATGTTTGAATATTTGAAAGACCCGAGTGTGGTCGTTGGGATATAGTGAATCGAATATTACACCGAATGGGCTAGACTTTAGTTGTGTGACTTCAATGGAGTCGAATAGGACGTTAAGGTTATACGTTGTGTAATGAGTTGACGAGTAATATTTTCGTCCCTACGGGGTGGGATGACGCATCGATAAGACTTGATCGAGTAACTTAAGTTAAGTTGACTTAGTCAACGTTGTTGAAAACGTGACTACTTGATTTGGGTTGAAGGATTATAAATATATATACACCCTACGCCCAAGCTTTGATTAATCATTTATGGTATTTGTGACTTCATATAGGTTACTAATGAGTTGTGTACGGCCACGTGTGAAGTACGTTGGGAACGACTTAGTCGCTACACATTGAGCGACGTGTTTATGATGAGTTGGTCATATCCTAGGTAGTTAATGATACACCTTGATTATCGTTCCATTTCGGGTGATGTGACTTGTAGGGAGTCGTAATATATTTAACTTACGACGGGAATGAGGTGGATTATATATACATGAGATGGAGTGTATTGTGATCGTAGGATACCGTAGAGATCCTAAGTTGAACGTGTTAGTGACGCATTGAATTATGATTGTAAGTACGAGTAGGCTTACATGTGTTATGGTTATTAAGTCTAGCGATGACGGACTTGAGTGATGTGTGGTATTTGTGATTGTTCTAGTAAGCAATAGGACAATCATCCTACTTTGATGATTGATTGTGTGTTTAGTATTTACAAGCACATTATGTTGATTTAGTATGTGATTCAATAGAACACATTATGGTTTGATTTCATTGGGTTGTGATTCAATAGAACACATTATGATTTGGTTTATTAAGTTGTGATTCAATAGAACACACTTAGATTAGTTTGGCATAAGTAAACATCTACTTGTGCATTGCATCGAGTCCAGTGGCATATGTGCATTGGAGGTGTATTGACGCTCGGTTATTGCGGAGCAGGGGCTTCGTAATAGCCGAAGGCCAATACATTGGGCTCGCCCCCGTTGGCCACGGTAGGGGTTTTCTCTAGTCCCACGGTTGAACGGAATAAACGGCGTCGTGTATTGTCGACATTGTTTTGTATGCATTGGGATACGGACACCGGTCCCTTGTGATACCTATAAGTGGCTAGAGCCGTATTGTCTCGGGTCGTAGGGGATCGAGCGATACGTCGACGTGGATACGGAAATGGTCCACAACGGGTACTTGTAGACCGTGCGGACGCGGTCGGGTACATTTATTTGTTGGGTACTTGTAGATCGTGCTTGACGCGATCGGGTACATATGTTTTGTTCGGGATATGAGCACCGGTCCTCGTGGTTTGTGTACGGCGGACAATCATCTATCTCTGTTTTATGTTCGGTATTGAGAGATGTGTCCGGCATCGACGGCCATTATTTATTATGGCTTTCTCGAGCAAGAGCGCAGAATCTATTATTATTATTAACTTGTTGGATAGCAGCAAAGGCATCCTTTAGCCGTGGAGCGGCAGTACGATCGTTTACTACGGCTTCATGGAGCGATAAGGTCGGAAGTGTTTCAAGGGATTTCGGAGGTGTACCTCGAATCCACCGTATCCACCTTTATGTGTTTACTTTGAGCTTTATGTGCTTCCTATATGAACGAATGTTGGTCGTGGTCTCCAACCAGTGCATGACGGTTGGCGGCTACCGAGCCTCTCGTGAATATAGGGTTGGTTGTCTTATGTGCTACAACCTGTTTATTATCCTGCTATTCTTATGTGCATAATGCCATGCCATATTGTTTCATTAGTAGCTTACTGGGTCATTCGACTCATCCCTTCCATATTTGTTTTCCTTAGTTGCAGGATACGTTTCGGCGCAGTGAGGCCCTAGTTCGAAGATCCTTTAGTTGTAGCTAGCTAGTATTTCATATTTATTCCCTGTACTTGTGAGATCGTGGGTTAAACTGAGTTATGTAAACTTAGTATGTCGGGTAGAGGTTCTTGTATTGTATAGACTTGTATTTGGTGCCGACTCGTGGGGTCGTGCCGGTTGTACTATTTTATTAATTCCGGTTTCTTAGTTGTTGTGGCGCGTGCCCATTGGTGTTTTTCTAGTATTCTTTCCGAGCATGTTGTCTCGTAGTATTTGGATTTGTTGGGCGCTTGTGTAGCCGTGGAGGTTATATTTATGTTGATTGGGATTTTATAAATCGAGCTTTGAGGCTCAAGTTCATTTGTTATTCCGCTGCTTTGGTTTTGGTTTCGAGCTTTTGTGGCTCGCTTTATTTAGTCTTTCTTCGGTTTGGCGCTCCGAGTTGGGATTCAACATCGAATCTCGGACTCGGGTCGTCGCAGTTGGTATCAGAGCTTAAGTTAGCTGTCCGCCAGGATAGGATCCTCGGCTTAGGTGATTTGGGTATTGGGTTGAGCGTTTAACGTCGAGTTTTATGTTAAGTTTACCTTGGATATTGGTAAATTATAGAGATGGTCCATATAGGACTGGATTAATTAGTTAAGTTCTTACGCTAATGAGAGCGGAGACTAACGGTTTGTAGTCAGTGTTCCTCTTGTGGAATTAGTGAGTGCGCTTGAAGGCCTCGTTAGAATGTTGACGACTAAGTGTGAGTTGTTTGATGAGTTTAGTAGCGAGATTTGACTATTGTAGGTTGTCTCGTTGATCCTGAGAAGTATAGTCGAGAGGTTTTAGGGAACGTCTTAGGCTTGATATTGGTGATCATTTGAGGAAATAGAGGTGGAAGACCCGAGATTTTGGGTCGCGAGTCCATTAGTGTTTATCGTGGAGTGTCGAGTTACGATAGTGCGAGTATATGAGTCCGTACGTACTAGACACTTTATTTTTTTCATATCACATCATGGAATGCGACATTTGTGCATACTAGAGACATTGTGTCACACAGGCGCATTTGCTTGTATTTGATACTTATGTGCATGAGACCGACTCTAAGGGCATATCTGTAATCACTTGTCCCTAACGCCCTAGTGACGGTAGCTTTTGAAGCCACTTCAGAAGGGCCCCTGATTTGGTTGTCAAGAGATATTCGTCAAGACTAAGTTGATAGCATGATAGATAGAAATTGTCTGACCCTATTACCAACCGGAATGGACAAGTAAATGGAATAGTACACTTGAGCAAGTGTGTACCCCGTGTTCGGATTGTGTATCATTTCTTGTGTATTGGTTTGATTTGATTTGATATTGTGTGAGCCGTTGTGCTTAGTTGAACATGAGTGTTTTGGGCATGCGATTAGCCCTTGTGACTTGTACATTGTCATGTGTGTTATAAGTTTGTTTAACCTTAGAGATATCGAAGTGATAATTTGCCACCTCGGCGGTGAGCGAGAGATTGCCATATTGTATGCGACGTGTTGTGGACTGGATGCATTGTATTAATTCAGTCTTGTCTTACCGATTTTTGCGATACGAATAGATTGTGTCACCTTGTGTGTATGCCCCTTGGAATGATGAGGTGGTTGTCTTTAGAACCCTACGTGCATGTCAATTGTGTTGGGTTGAGAATTGAGAACGTACGTTGATAAGTATGCCTTCGTTGATTCACTTAAGGTGTTTCACTTCCCCTAGAGGTTTAATGTCTCTATTGTATTCCTGTAGCAGGATGGCACGAACTAGGAAGACTGCAAGGATGTCGGTTATGCACCCGACCGTATTTCAACTCAGACACGCATTACGAGAACTGAAAGAACTGGAGGACCAACTGAATGTGGCCCTAGGTGAGACACCTCGAGTGGAGCAAGTTACCCCACCGAACCCTCCTGCACCGAGCCAAGACTCCAACAGAGCGAGTCAAGGCTAAGAGGTGAGGCCTTGTGATTGAACCCGTGAAAGTCATGTTCATCGTGACTTATTCTATTATTTATTCGTTTTCCTGTTATTGGACTATCTCGTGTACTCTGATTGGGTACTCATTCGTTAGAATACTATATCTTGTAGTTGACCTGAGAATGTAACATCAAGAGTGTGATACACTCTATGTTTCGAATAGCATGTATAGTACGTGGTATTGGTGTCCAATGATACCGATCCGTTTCGTCGAATGTATTTAGAGTTTGAAACTCTTATTATTATTTATGTTGACCTTGCGACTTATTGACATGAGTAGTCGCATCGCGAGCATGTCGACTTGCGATTTCGTTGACCTTTTATTTTGTCGGCTTTGGGTGTAGCCGGTAGTATCGTTATTCACGACAGAGTTCTATGACTCGTGTGACCTTTAGTGATATGCCATTTGTTTGAACTTGTTCCTTGACTTTATGATGTCGCTGCGTGACCTTGCGAACCTAAGGGTTGTGTTAACCCGGACCTAATTGATCGCGGGATTTCTCGTGAGTAGTTGTTGAGAGTTGTACCACGGGAAGTGGAGATTCGTTAGCGCGCGGAAGCGTGGTGTTGGAACGTGTTCGAAGGTGTTTTCATGACACTTTGTAGTGTACTCTGAACTTGGACTTGACTAGAGACGGTTGTAAGTCTCGCAACGAAACCCCGAGATTTCTTACGTCTCGAAATTTCATCTTTTCGTTAGAACCTGGTGCGTAAGCAATACTTGAGGATTGATGGCCTCTAATTTGGACCTACTCGACTTACTTGTTGGACTTTCACTCATCATCGATAGAAGTCCGATTGCGCGGGCTATAGTATGGCTTTGTTGTAGCATTTGTACGTCCCATGGACGTTTGATCCTTGAATTCGCGGCCGAATTCTTTTAAGGGGGAGAGGATGTAACACCCCGACCTAACTTCATTCCGAGTTCACTCGTAGTCCCTCGATATGGACCCTAAAACCCTCGGAGAGTGAGGCGTCATGCTTGTTAAGCGTGAC
Organism: Platycodon grandiflorus; assembly: GCA_016624345.1. Lineage (NCBI taxonomy): Eukaryota > Viridiplantae > Streptophyta > Magnoliopsida > Asterales > Campanulaceae > Platycodon > Platycodon grandiflorus. Next base: position 10,004,528 of record CM028365.1, on the reverse strand, counting down.
GTGTTAGATCGAAGACCATATTCGACGGTGTTTAACTCATGACGAGTTGCACTTTGTTCCTTTATCCATTCGAGACTATGCTCGACATCGTTTAACGTTCGTGTACATTACATTTCCCCTTTGGTTGGTTGACTTAACCTTGGCTTAGATTCGTTCGCTAACGGCAAGCATGTTCGCTTTGTCGTTAACCCGTAAGTTGGGTTAGTTTGAGAGTTGCTTAACTCGATGTGCATTTGTGACTAGTGTTTGTTATCATTCGTGCCTCGTCACGGGATGATTTAGGTGTGTATTAGATGTGTTTTGACCTTGATTTGACGTTAGGATCAACCTAGGATCATTCCGGGACATTTCGGGAGCGTTTCGGATCGAATTCGGAAAAGTCAGAAAATCTGGTGGAGGCGCGGCCGCCTAGGCGGCCGCTCAAGTGGCAGAGAGGTTGGTTTTGGGCAGCGCGGGCGCCTGGGCGGCCGCCCAGCCCCGAGCCCTGTTTCGTCCGGTTTTGTTCTTTCTCGGTTTTTCGTGTTTTTAAGTGGTTTAAAATGCTCAAATAAGCCCGGGATTGGACCAAACACTTACCCATGGTATTAATATCATAACCCACTCTATTTTCTCCCTCATTCTCACCCCCAAACCCAGATTTTAGAGAGAGAGCAAGAAGAGAGAGAGGAGAGAGAGAAGAGAAAGATTTCGCAATATCTTGAGCTCCGCTTGTCGGATCGACGAGCCGTCTTCGCCGGAGCGTAGCTAGCGACGAGGGGAACGTTTCTACCCAAAGGGATCATCCGATCTGTGAGTATATCACAAACCCATCTCTTCTCCCACGTTTTAGAGAGAGAAAGTGAAGTTTTGAGAGAGAGGAAGTTCGATTCAAGCTTGGTTCGAGTTTGGGATCGTCGATTGGACTCCGTAGCGGCGTAGAAGTCGTGGAAGAGTACATTTCCACCCGAAGCCCTTGGATTCGTGGAGGAATTGCGTTGTGTAGTAAGTTACTAATCTCCTTCTTAGATTTTGAGCATCGTAGAGTAGTATCGCGATGTTTACGAGCTATCTATGTGCATATGAACTCCCTACATGTTATACTTGTTCAATGTGATACTCTAGCATGTTAAATGATGGGTATTGATGAATCGTTGTTAATTTGGTGGTCTCCGAATATTAGAGACTTGTGGAGTTCATTGTGTACACGTTGTTGTTGTTATTGCGATGATTATTGTCTCCGAGTAGTAGAGACTCCTCGAGATTGTGTCGTGATTATTATTGTCGTCGTTGTTGTTTTTCCCGAGTTAAAGACTCGCGGGTTTGTTTTATAGTTGGGTTCCGGCCGTATAGTCGCCGATGACTTATTTTAGTTATATCAAGTATTTATAACTTGTTGAGATTTTTATCGTTAGTACACTCATGAGATTTTTATGAGTAATAGATTTTTGGTATAGTGAGTCTCGTGATTGTGGGGATGCCACTACGGCTTGTCCCGATGTTTGAATATTTGAAAGACCCGAGTGTGGTCGTTGGGATATAGTGAATCGAATATTACACTTGAATGGGCTAGACTTTAGTTGTGGTGACTTCAATGGAGTCGAATAGGACGTTAAGGTTATACGTTGTGTAATGAGTTGACGAGTAATATTTTCGTCCCTACGGGTGGGATGACGCATCGATAAGACTTGATCGAGTAACTTAAGTTAAGTTGACTTAGTCAACGTTGTTGAAAACGTGACTACTTGATTTGGGTTGAAGGATTATAAATATATATACACCCTACGCCCAAGCTTTGATTAATCATTTATGGTATTTGTGACTTCATATAGGTTACTAATGAGTTGTGTACGGCCACGTGTGAAGTACGTTGGGAACGACTTAGTCGCTACACATTGAGCGACGTGTTTATGATGAGTTGATCATATCCTAGGTAGTTAATGATACACCTTGATTATCGTTCCATTTCGGGTGATGTGACTTGTAGGGAGTCGTAATATATTTAACTTACGACGGGAATGAGGTGGATTATATATACATGAGATGGAGTGTATTGTGATCGTAGGATACCGTAGAGATCCTAAGTTGAACGTGTTAGTGACGCATTGAATTATGATTGTAAGTACGAGTAGGCTTACATGTGTTATGGTTATTAAGTCGGCAATGACGGACTTGAGTGATGTGTGGTATTTGTGATTGTTCTAGTAAGCAATAGGACAATCATCCTACTTTGATGATTGATTGTGTGTTTAGTATTTACAAGCACATTATGTTGATTTAGTATGTGATTCAATAGAACACATTATGGTTTGATTTCATTGGGTTGTGATTCAATAGAACACATTATGATTTGGTTTATTAAGTTGTGATTCAATAGAACACACTTAGATTAGTTTGGCATAAGTAAACATCTACTTGTGCATTGCATCGAGTCCAGTGGCATATGTGCATTGGAGGTGTATTGACGCTCGGTTATTGCGGGAGGGGCTTCGTAATAGCCGAAGGCCAATACATGGGCCTCGCCCTACCGTTGGCCACGGTAGGGGTTTCTCTAGTCCCACGGTTGAACGGAATAAACGGCGGCGTGTATTGTCGACATTGTTTTGTATGCATTGGGATACGGACACCGGTCCCTTGTGATACCTATAAGTGGCTAGAGCCGTATTGTCTCGGGTCGTAGGGGATCGAGCGATACGTCGACGTGGATACAGAAATGGTCCACAACGGGTACTTGTAGACCGTGCGGGACGCGGTCGGGTACATTTATTTGTTGGGTACTTGTAGATCGTGCTTGACGCGATCGGGTACATATGTTTTGTTCGGGATATGAGCACCGGTCCCTCGTGGTTTGTGTACGGCGCGCACAATCATCTATCTGTTTTATGTTCGGTATTGAGAGATGTGTCCAGCATCGACGCCCGGCTATTTATTATGGCTTTACGGAGCAAGAGCGAGAATCTATTGTTATTATTAACTTGTTGGATAGCGGAAAGGCATCCTTTAGCCCGTGGAGCGGCGGACGATCGTTTACTACGGCTTCATGGAGCGATAAGGTCGGAAGTGTTTCAAGGGATTTCGGAGGTGTACCTCGAATCCACCGTATCCACCTTTATGTGTTTACTTTGAGCTTTATGTGCTTCCTATATGAACGAATGTTGGTCGTGGTCTCCAACCGGTGTATGACGGTTGGCTACCGAGCCTCTCGTGAATATAGGGTTGGTTGTCTTATGTGCTACAACCTTGTTTATTATCTGCTATTCTTATGTGCATAATGCCATGCCATATTGTTTCATTAGTAGCTTCTTGGGTCATTCGACTCATCCCTTCCATATTTGTTTTCCTTAGTTGCGGGATACGTTTCGGCGCGGTGAGGCCCTAGTTCGAAGATCCTTTAGTTGTAGCTAGCTAGTATTTCATATTTATTCCCTGTACTTGTGAGATCGTGGGTTAAACTGAGTTATGTAAACTTAGTATGTCGGGTAGAGGTTCTTGTATTGTATAGACTTGTATTTGGTGCCGACTCGTGGGGTCGTGCCGGTTGTACTATTTTATTAATTCCAGTCTTCTTAGTTGTTGTGGCCGCGTGCCCATTGGTGTTTTTCTAGTATTCTTTCCAGAGCATGTTGTCTCGTAGTATTTGGATTTGTTGTTCTCCGGCGCTTGTGTAGCCGTGGAGGTTATATTTATGTTGATTGGGATTTTATAAATCGAGCTTTGAGGCTCAAGTTCATTTGTTATTCCGCTGCTTTGGTTTTGGTTTCGAGCTTTTGTGGCTCGCTTTATTTAGTCTTTCTTCGGTTTGGCGCTCCGAGTTGGGATTCAACATCGAATCTCGGACTCGGGTCGTCGCACAAACGACCCCTAGAGATTAAGGGATATTTTGGGGCTTAAGCCTATCATTTACCATAAAATGTTTCACGAGTTGAGATACTTTGATCAACGACAGTTGTCATTCACACAGAGAGAGAGAGAGAGAGAGAGAGAGAGAGAGAGAGAGAGAGAGAGAGAGAGAGTTTTGGTGTGCTTTTGATTTGAATAAACTTGGATTCTAAAGTGGAAAGATCTATCCGGATTTTAAGAAGGCTCTATCCGGGTCAGGTGTTCACTATATATGTTGTGGCATATTGATGGTGGGAGTACTATGTTGGTTCTTTTAATCACATTATGAAAAGCAGAGTCACGGTAAGGAAATGACAATTCTTGACACTGAACTTCGGGTAAAATGTAGCGCCACCCCCTATGCGTTTGGCCTTCCTCAGTGCCCCCCTCCTTCTGTGAGAAGCCATTAAGATTTCTGTTTAGGTGAGGGTTATAGTAAATTATACGACTTCAGGAGTTAAAGGAAATATATATATATATATATATATATATATATATATATATATATAAAACCCAGCACCAGCAGCAGCACACTTAGCAAGATCTCCGTGAGAAATCCCATGGCTTTTGCAACAACAAAGATCCATGCGGTTCCCCCACATACTTGGAAAAAGAGATACTTATATGTGCATAGAATAAATTCACCTGGGTCTAAGAAACTTTCAGGAAAATTATCACTAAATTAAGAACGCCAAAGAAGAGTCAATTAAGAAAATGATACAGTAATTAAAAAAGGGTCACTAGGAGGAGCAACTAAGTTACTCAACCAATGAGGTTGACTTAATTAAATTTGAAAGTTGAAGAAACCAAGGGTGAATTTTCTTGGCAAACAAACAGCTAGCCTCATCCTGATTGATTTACTACGTTTTCAGGAAATATTCATCCTCTCAAGTAATCTAATGTCTTTCACGATCCACGATTTCTTTATATAAAAAATAATAATAATAATCTTGAGCTCTTCAAAATTTTCATTCTTGAAATTTTTTTTTTTTTTCTCATAGATCTAATCTAGCACACTTGCGCATAAGCCCATTTTCTTAACAATTCAATTACTTTAATTCAATTGATCAAATCAAAGTAGACACCAACTATTTTAATTTAACTCACATCTTAAACAAGGCATGGCCATGGCGATATGCTGAAAAGTCTGCAACTAAGAAGCGTGTCCCTACGCCACAGTACCTAAAGTCTGAAACACCTTCAGTCCAACAATTTCAATACAAAACCCGAAATTGATTGTATCGACTGAGATTAGTGAGCTGCTTATGAATCTATGATACATCAGAAAGTAGCGACAATTTCCCACTATTATTCTACTTGTTTTTTGTTTTTTTTTTTAATTTTCGCTACTTTTGGTGGATTACCTGTCAGTCTAGCTTGTACATTCCTTCACTCTTATAATAAAACTTTTGAAAAATAAGTCATTAACAATAATCGCAAAAGAAACAAACTAAAAGAAGAGAAATAAAAGTAAATAACTATGTACATGCACATCGAACAGAAAACAGGCATTCATTTTATAAAATACCTCGTCAGAAATAATGTACAACAATGAGCACTGAAGGATACTTACACGGAGTCGCAGATGTTACCAAGTGTCTTGCCACCCCGCAAGGAACTTTAAAATAGCTATTACACGGAGTCGCAGATGTTACCAAGTGTCTTGCCACCCCGCAAGAACTTAAAAATAGCTAATGAATTATGACGCTCAACTGGAATTATGTGATCTAAGTGCTAAGAATATGCTAATAATGTACAATGTAAAACAAGCTTTGGTTGAATAGAGACTGATCCTTGGGCAAATCATTCTCGTCAATTTACCAAGAACTCTCTCCGAGTTATCAAACTGAAGAAAGATAAATTCCAACTGCAATGCTATCAATCAACTGCCACTCCCTAATTATTCTTCTGTCTCTCAGACCAAGCTAGTTCTAGCCGATTTGATGCATGTGATAAGAGATTCTGCATCACCACATAAACTTTTTCTGCCAACCAATCTTACCCGGAAATCACGATTTAACATTTGGATCCTGTTAATATCTCCATTTACCTCACTTAGCTGAGTGACCTGCCTTCTCGGGATCAAGCCATAAAGATGTAGACTGCCGGAGTTTGATTTCTCACCTTTGAACACAACCCGTAGTAAAGACTTTGAATCAAGGTCTGTTGACCTGGGATCGTACAAAACAGAGAAGCTACCAAATATATGGTCAGGGCTATCGAATAACTTATCGACATCATCCCTCTCCTCATTTATATTATTCAATTTTTCAGCCAGGATCATGGACCGCCTATTCGCAACTCGTAACATATTCGCAGCTTCTCTCATTCCACTCAGAAAAGCTCCATGCATTGTTGCTGGATACTGTCTGTTGGTTGCCTCACCAGCAAAGAAAACCCTGCCATCTCCAACACTCTCTGCAAGAATATCGTAATCATCTCCTGAAGACCCAATCCCGACATATGAATAAGATCCAAAAGTGTACTGATCTTGTCCCCAGCGAGTACACACCGCCTGAAGTGGGTCTGGAACAGCGATCCCTTTCGGATTGAAAATGCCCTTCAAAATATCCAAAACCCTCCCCACAGCATCCACCGGAGACATCTGCTCAAATTTGATGGCAGCTTCTCCAGCCACAAGAGCTACAAGAAGTGGACCTCCTGCTACAGAAGAATAGCTATAGAACAAAAAGAACTCACCTCTCATGCTCGAGTCCTCTGTTAAATGTCCAAATGTGTCAATCTCTCCACCCCAAAAATCATATGGAAACAAAATAGCCACCTTATTCAGCAGCCCAAAACCTAATCTCTCAATTGCATCTTTTTTACGTTGCGGAAGCTCAGGGACAAACTCAATTGATCCCTTCTTGAGAACACCCAATGGCACCGTGCAAAGAACCATGTCACCACGATACTCCTGCCCACCAGCATAGACTAAAACACCATCTACTCCATACCTTATACTCTCCACCGTTCGATCATAAAAAATTGGCAAATCATCCGCCAAGGCCCTAATAAACCTCTCATTTCCTCCGGGAATGAAACAATGATCTCCACCCATCTCATATGGATCATCTTGATCCCAAAACACCATGGACAAATTAGACATCAACGTGGCATTAGCATACTCCAAATTTGCAAGGTGCCAATCCAGGAGCATTCGCTCTTGCGGATCTTCCGCAACATTATAAACTTGCCGAAATGCTTCTAAAGCCGTTCCTAACGAAACATCTGCTGATTTAACCTCCTCCATCATAGACTGCCTAAGCTTACAGACCCTATCTAACAATTTATTAAACGAAGCTTCAACCTTTGAATCAATTTCTGGATTCACAGTTCTGCCATTTGGTAAATAAAGAGGGCAAATATCCCTAACCTTGTGAAGTGGAAACCCTAGCTGCCTAGCAAGTACCCCCAGCGGATTGCCATTGATTCCGGTGAGCACGCTACCGCCTAGGTCTGCAGCGGCCACAACTCTGCTATCATTGCTCATCTTCTTCGTGCGCACACGACCTCCCGGCCGGGTCCGACCCTCCAGAGCTACCACCTTGAACCCCATAAAAATCAATTGCCTGGCTGCAACCAGTCCGGAAAGTCCTGCGCCGACAATGATGACGTTAGCCCTAGAAGCACCCTCCGGAGGCTTCAATTTAGCTTCTCTAATGGCCGGAGCGAGGCCGAAGTTGATGTAACCGTGGTTGAGCAAGAACGAGTACGCCGAGTTAACCAGGCCGCGGTGCTCGACTCGGATTGACTCAAGCGCGTGGTCATTGGTTAACCAAACGGCGACGTTGGACCGCCAGCGCGCGAGAATGTGGTTGCGGACGACTATGTAATTTGATTGCTCAGTGCCACCAATTTTCGAAACGACGTTGGCTTCAATCTCTTCCTCGGTAAGCGAGTCGACGGGGAAGCCGACAGAGATAGCGATTAGAGCCTCGACGTCGACTTCCTCAGCGAGATCTGACATCCTACGGCGGCGACTCTTGGAGAGCGATGGATCGTCGTCAATCTCGTCCGTTGATTTCTCGGTCGTAGACTTAGAGTGGGGACGGAGTACACGAAAGCCATTAACGGCGGCCGCGGAGGGAATCATCTCCGGGAACAGCTTCTTTCTACGACGCCGTTTTCTTGGAGGAGGTAGGCCCTGGTCGGCGTTTGTTTGAGGCGGGGGTGGATGCTCCGAGGCTTCCTCTTTTGCCTCGACTTCCATCGGTTCGGCGGTGCTGCTGATGATTGAATTGGAAACAGCGGGGTTGGGTGTCGTTTCAAGAGGTGGTGGAGGAGGAGGGAAGTGGTTGTTTTCGAGGTAAGTGTCGTCAGGGGAGGTGGCATTGGCATTGTCGGAGAGGTCGGGTGGGGAGTCCGTTGCCTCCATTGGGTGACTTTGGGGTGGGTTCGCCGGAATGTCCTGTTTTGTCTGGAGAGCCGCAAGGGGATTAAAACTGCGGCAAGGGTTCCGATAGTGCACCACAAAGCTTCCGGTGCGACTTTCCAAGAATAGTAGTGGGGCTAAGCAAGTTTTACAATAATACCCCAATAGCCTTGTGAATTACTATGATGTACTCACTCGGTCTCAGTACCAATAAATGTTCCTATTTTTTATTTTGAAATGTATTAATTAATATTTTAAAAAAATTTTAATATATATATTTTTTTAACATTCTTTTTAATATATTCCTAAATTTTTATTTAATATAATACATCTTAGATAAACTCATTTATTTAGAATAGTTAAACTCAATTAATATTTATAGATATTATGGTCAAAATACATTTTATAACACATCATTAATGAGTAATTTTTAAAACGATAGGGTAAAAAAAGAGCAAAATCGCACACATGCAAAACTCAAATTTGTGATTGGGATATTTATTGAGGTGGCCAAAATAAATTATTACATGTCGTTATATTTTATGAAATTTGACGGACCCTTCTGAAATGATCCTACGTGACAACAGGCCCCACTGTAAATTATGTTGATCTAGACTGAAGCACGTCGAAGACAAAAGTCGAGCTGTGCAAGGACTAAACCGATATATAATTACCTTTTATTGATACCCATGCCAACCATGCGATCGATAAACCACCCGAGGATGGCCTTTCAACTTGATTATCAGGCGCTAGCTCGGACCGAAGTTATTTAAGAAGGCATCACCGATGCCCATCCGAAGTGAGCCCGCCGTTAATTTGGTCCACGACCCTCAACCTCTCCACCGAGGATCAATGTCCTCAAAGTCATAGTCAAACTCACATTAAATAACAACTACCCTTCGACAGATAATCTGGAACTGCTGTCACTTTCTCATTGGGCTAAATTGTTGACTTTCCTGTACAGTATGGTGTTAGCAGGGATTCCCAATGGAAGAACATACCTACTAACTTGACTTCCTAACAAGGGACATACTTCATCAGTTTTTAACCTATCACGAGCTGACACATGGGAGCTACCCCAAAGTTCAACGCGCCATCCTTGAGTATAAATACAAGGTGAGACATCATTTATTCTTCTTGGACAATCTCACAAACATTCTCTGGTCCTTTTCCTCTTGCATTATTCACATAACATTCGTTCCTTCTTCCCCATATTTATTGTTCTAGGTAATTCTTGTGCCACGTCACGAGAAACACTATTTTTATCACCTATACTTACTCTCACTCCAGAGGGTTATAGTCGAGCCAAGTCCAACTGCCCTAATGGTGCTTTTCTATTGTTGATCACATGGACTCACCATTGCAGCATAAGCCTCGTCCCAGCAACCTCGATAGTACCTTCCAACTAAGTACTTTCCTAGACTACACACACGGCCTCACATGAAATCTGACGCGATCACCATTTACTTTTGGCGTAATCAAAATCTTTGCCCAATTAACAATGAATTCAGCAGCTAAACGGGAAACACATGTGAAAACATCAATACAAAAATTTCTAAAGAACAAAAAAATTTCCATAAGACCTTCATGAATCAAGAAATTAGAAAAGCAGACTTCCAATTTGAAAAGACAAATTCCCAAGGACTTGATGGCATCACAATAGAAATTTATTAGACAAATAAAAAAATTGTGGGTAGCTTAACTTAATTCGTTTTGTATTTCCTAAATAGTGGCCATCCTCAAAGAACTTAACAAAACATTCATTGCATTATAGACATCCCTTCTTTGGTAATGTCTTCAGACCGTTAGCCTCTGTAATGTTCTTTAAAAATTATCCCCAACACTTTTTGTAAAAAAACTCAAAAAATGCTAATTGTTTTGCCACTAAATCTTCAATTTTTAATGCCCTAGCATTAGTCATGAAAAAAGTGCAGCACTAGTCCTTGAAATTTAAATTATTTTAATTTAGTCCATATATAATGGAAATACATGCTAGTGACCAAAAAGCATCATTAGTCCTTGAACTTTCAAACTTTCTAAATTTAGTCTCTATACATGGAAATGCATGTTGGTGACCAAAAAATGCCTTGCCGTTAGACTGGTCCATTTAGTTATATTAGAGGGTTGAGTTGTAATAATTGAAAATCTTGGGTGTTAATCAAATATCTTTTTCCGTTTTTATTTTTCACATACTTAGTTTCCATTGTTTTTCTTTTCTTACCATTTGCAGATTAACTTGTATTAAGAAAAGTATGGGAACTGACGAACCCAAACATTCCTAATTTGTCAACTCAACAAGAACCTAATACGCATCTTAAGGAGGAATATCATCTCCAAAAGTCTTAAGCTAAGCATATAATTGATTTTGTTCCTTTAAATCTTTAATCATGCCTCTAGTAAGAGAAATCAAACCTACTACAGTCCTTTTCCTCTCCAATTTTCTATTAATACTTTCTAATGCAGGTTTTGCACATAAATTGACAATCATCTATAAGGCCCACGAATGCTCCTATATACGAGAAGAAAACAACTTCCATACTACTATTTACATCAATATGCATGGGAAGATTGGATAGTGGTTTTAGCTAAAGAAAGATCACAGTATTCCTATTAAAAGTTTAACCAGTTCTTAGGGCATCTCCAATCATAAACTTTTCAAAAGGTATTATGTCACGTCATCAACTTATAAATATTTTCTCTATAAATCTATTATCCACTATACATAAACCCATAAAAGCCTTATAGTATAGACCCACTACTAAATATTTTATTCTTTTCCAATACTATATACATTTGAAATTAATAAATTTATTTTTAAAAATAAATATATCATTATCATTAAACATAAAAAATTATAGAAAAAATATATTATGTCCAACAAATAATTTATTCATTTCTTGATTTTATCTTTCCAAAAATGTACTTTTTTTATTTATTAATTTAAAATATAGCCATTCTTCAAAGCCCAAATTTGTTTTCCAAATGGAGTGCTTAAAAGTGACAGGAGGATGACTTAGCCATGTAGACTCTCTCCAATGAAGCTCCAATTCCTCAACCGATTTAAAAGTCTTATAAAGCTTTGTCTTCTGCCCGTTGGAGCTGTTCTTACCTCATACAATGAACAACAACAAAATAATAATAAATAAAACCACTCGTGATATAACACATTATTAAAAAACTTCTTTGTCTGAATGAACTGTTAAGCTTTATTTTGAATCCAATTGTACACATTATTAAATTAGAGAGAGAGAGAGAGAGAGAGAGAGAGACAGAGGAGTGGATGGGGAAAGATTCAAATGAGAGGAAAAGAAGAATTACAGTGAACTGAGATAGCATTGAGAGAATGAATCACAAAGATAATCATGGGTATGGATCACATGGTGGTAGTGATGGTGGGAAGAAAGTTGGTGGTAGTGATCATTGAACAGGGCCGGCCCAAGGCAAGGGTAGGTTGGGCACGCGCCCTGGGCCCAGATTGGTAGGGGGCCCAAAATTTATTGGAGATGTTATAGTAATATATAGGTAGAACCAAGCTGAGGCCCAAATTGGAAAATCCAAAATGTATAATTTGTGTTTAAAAAAAAATGGGGAAAAGAAAAAGGCCTGAATTTAGAGCGCTATTTTGTTGAATCAACACGGCAACACCAACGAGAAAGAGGCACCGAACCGTCAATTCATCACACTCGCAGAAGGACTCAAGGACTGAACGAAAAATCAGTGTTCTAAAAATCGCTAGGCGCCAGGGCAGGGCCTAGTCGGGGCCTAGGCGGGATCTAAAAATCCAGGCATAATTACACTATAAGTTTATACCATACTTGCTGCAACAATATTAATAATTAAATATAACTAAATAAACTAAAAGTAATGGTCACATTACAAGATTAAAAGTTAAAATTACAATTTAATTCAATAATCAATACTTGCTGCAACAATAGTAAATAACTAAATATGACAAAATAAACTAAAATAATGATCACATTACAAGATTAATAGCAAAAAATTAAAACCAAATTCAATAACATATAAAGTATGGAAAACAAACTTACTTAACTTAGATTTTTCTGTTTTTTTAAACCAAAACGACGATGTTTTTTGAAAAAAAAAATTAAAAAAAAATTAAAAATAAAAATAAAAAATGCAATTTGGCTAGGCGGCGATTTTTTTCGTTGACGGTTTTTTACCCGATTTGGCCCTAGGCGCGGCGTTTTGGGGGCGCCTAGGCCGATTTTTAGAACATTGCGAAAAACTAAGAAAGATCAAACTCTTCAGTCTTTTCGGACTTCGGCAATCTACGACGGCTTCCTTAAGTTCCTCCTCCGGTCCTCCCAAATTTCAGTCTCGATCCACCTTCATCTTTATTCTCTAAAATTCTTTAATCCTTCAAAGTTCAATCTTCATTCAGTTCTCACAATTCATCATAGTAAAGCTCAGCTTTGAGAAATAGGCAAATAGCATCACAAAGAGGCTCTAAAGGTTTGAGAAATCAGAAATATTAAGGTGAGAAAACTGTCTGAATAGTCTGAATTTCAGAATTTGAAAACTCAAAACTGAGTGTTATTGTGTGTGTGCCATGTGCGTGTGTTAGTTAATATTCAAAACTGTGTGTTACTGTGAATGCATATGTATGACTGTGTGTGTTACTATGTCTATGCATGTGTTAGTTAATAATTACTGACTTACTGTTATGGTGATGGCGTAATTCTAATTTTTTTTTTTCAATTTAATTTGTTAGAGAGACATGAGATTAATATAATTTGTTTGATTTCGAATGCCAGGTACACGATTGAATAAAGAGTTTGAAACAAAAAGTTGAGGTTATTAGATGATGATGAACTGAAAGAATGTTGTACTAATTTTACAACTACTTTTTCTCATGATAATGTGTTGGATGCGGATTTACATGATCTTTTTTCTGAATTAAGAGTATTGCAAATGACTTTACCAAATGAGTCAATATCAGCGATTGAAATTCTTGAATTTGTCAAAGCTCGAGATTGTTATCCAAATGCTTCAATTGCGTATCGAATCTTATTGACCGTACTTGTAACCGTAGCATCAGCTGAGAGAAGTTTTTCAAAATTTAAATTATTGAAAACCTATTTGAGGTCATCAATGTCATAAGAAAGGTTGAATGGTTTGGCTATTTTATGTGTTGAGAAAGATATGTTGGACAATATTGAGCTTGACAGTATTATCGATGATTTTGCCTCTAGAAATGTACGAAAAGAATATTTTTCATAATCAGTTTGTTTGCTTGTTAGTGCAGTACTGCAGTTATGTTGTTGAGTTGCTGATTGGTGCTTGGTTACGGTACGATTGCGCTGTTTTGTTGTTGCTAGTGATGTTTTATTGCTGCTTTTGTTCTTTTCCTGCTATTGTTTTAGTAATTTTGTTGTTATGACATTTACAATATGTTGTTAGGTACTATTTATAATAATTTAGTCTTAGTATTTTGTTATAACTTAAATTTGATTAATTAAACAAGGGTCTTTCTTTTAACTTTGCCCCAAGCCTATAAAATGCTAAGAACGAACATGTGACATTGAAGACAAGGTCATCGTCACTGTGTCCATAATAAGGGAAATGGTGTCAAGAAGGGCAAGTTTAGGAGTGGATAGAAAATAAATAATAGGGAAACAAAAGATGTTTGATGAAAACTCTAGGTTTTCACTTTTTATTACTCGACCCCTAAATATCACGTAACAAACTAGTCTATAATGTCATCCAACTCAATGAGCAAAAGGGCGTTCTTTGGTCATTGGGCATCCATTTTCGTTGTAGAAGGACCTAATCAAATAGTTTGAAGGTTCAGGAACGCGTCAGCCACCCAAAAAAAAGAAAAAGAAAAATAGTACTCCATGTCATGTGTATTCAAAATTAGCAAGAGAAATATACACACAAACCTATTCTAAACGGAGTAATACAATTTTATTTTCTAACAAAAAAGAAAGAAGGAAAAAGTAACCAATGAAGAAAACTAGAAAAGGGAGGGGGGCAAATGAAACAGTGGTGAAGGGCATAGGAACGTCAAACTCTTATCGGGTGGGCAAACCAACCACTTAAAACGAAAAGAAGTCGTACACATCCTACAACTTGTAGTAGTTCTGGAAAGCCCTCGTTCTCTCTCTCTCTTTCTCCCCTCCTCCGTTTGAAGCCTCATCTTTCACCAAACACAGACTACTCTCAAATACTCACAGCTAAACTCCAATCCGAACTGTTCAAAGTACTCGAATAACCCCCGCCCCCCATTTCCAGGTTTGTTATTTTCCATTTTGTGTTAATTCTCTATTCAAATTGAATTTTACTGCTTAAAATTCACCCTATCTCTTTCTTTATCTCCTCAACTATGTGTTTTCTGTGCGTGTCTGTGTTTTTTTATACTTGTTTTTACCATTAACAAGCATAAAACCCTAATTTCATTTGATTTGTTATTTATAGTGAGAGGAGTTATTTACAATGGTAATGCCATGAACACATTCTCTCTCATATTTTGGATGTATATTTTGTTAAAAGATTCTTCTTTTGTTTTGCATTTTTACTTTAATTTTATTTTTTCCTTGTTTTTGTCTCTTTGAAGTAGAGGCAAGTCACTGCTTTTTGTTAATGCCAGTAAACATTTCCGCACCTCAAGCTTTTAAGTTAACAATTGAAGCTAAAGCATCTGACATTCCGCCGACGAGTTTAATGAGTTGGCAGGGGTTTGCATTTAGATGGTTCTGGATTTAAATGATATGAACCTAACTTGGTTATTGTATATAAAGAAGAAGAAGAAGAAGAAGGGAGGGTGAGGCTAGGTTTTTGTGACTTAATAGGGCACTACTAAATCAAGTATGAAGGGGAGACATGTGACCAATTAGGGGGAAAAAACACACCACACTAAACACACAGTTCATGCTGGTTTGGTAAAGGGCACCTAGTTCCACTTAAGTCGGTTGGAAATAAGATGTCAGTTATTCGTAAGCATTGGGCTGTGTACTGCCTTTTAGTACTAGTTGTGTATGCAGGAAAGCAACAAGCTTTATGTCTTTTGTACCATTCGCTGCTGTACAGGTTCCATGCTATCTGACCATGTCAATAAGTGGTTGCAGCATTTTACATGTTCCTTCTTTAAGTTGAATTTGAACTTTTGTGTTATAATTCGAGTTCAAGTGCAAGGGGGTATTAATGGTTTTCTGCTACTTCTTAAACTAGTTTGGAACGTACGATCTTGAGCTCCCCGATGAGCAAGAGTCCAAGACTAGCATCTAAATATTAATATAGTGAGTCTGCAGTAGTATAAGAAGTAACTTTTAAGGTAATTTCTTAATTCAGGTAAAGAAAATGATTCCTAGTAGACTTGTAGTACAGATACCAGGGAGATAGAGTAGTCACAGAAAAGGTCAAAAGCCGACATGCAGTTGGGCTTCAGTAACAAACGTCCGTTTGTTCAATGGAATCAGCCACAGAAGACCCCTTAGGATAATTAGCTATCAGGTGAAAGACACTTGTAAATAATTCACCACTGCCACTCAACATGCTACAGTCAGGACGCAACCTGTGTTGTGTTGATGCAATAAATAGCTTTATGGTTGGAAATTCTTGACTGTTTTAATATTTTAAAGAACTATCAGGATAATTAGGCACATTTTTTTTTTAGTTCTTGTTTGAGCACTATGGTTCTACTAAATACTTGATGTTCATCATTGGAGACATCTGGTTGCAAATTCAATATTTTAGGTCGAGGAAGGAGAAACTTGGTTAAAAGGAATTCATAATTAAACATGTCCTTGTATTAACATAGTACCTTTTCGTGCCTCAGTATGATTTACATGCCACTGTATGAAACTCACTTATGTGAGGATATCACTTTCTAAAGCATACCGTACAAACGTTCGTTCAAACTCTATCTTAGCATCTAACCTGAGAACCTTAAGCTCCCATATCTTTCTACTTCAGGTCTCACATTCGGCTTTCTCAGGCTACACCAATAGTGGGTCAACTTCATGTTTGATTATTTTAATATCTCATCTTGGTCAATGCCAAGGCGACACCTACCCTTTCTATATGTCCCCTATCTATGACTTATATTTCAAGGGTCTTGTGTCTCTTCTCGTCCGCTATGCTAAGCGTCGAGGTTGGTTGTGTGAGATAACCAACCATGAGCCTGGTGACATATGTAATGCTGAATGTGTGTTGCTAAGACTATCATATCATTATGCTCATACTTTGTATAGTCATTTTTTGCTTAACAGGGGCAACGTGATTTTCTTGGCGTTGAGAGATTTATCTGCCCTGAACTAATTCCTTCTATTTGTAAAATATCTCTAAAATTCAGTGGGTTGTTTTTCTGTCTGATTTCTTTCACATAGAGTTATTCGATGGCAATCATACCTTGTGGAAGTACATGGGTGGCTCGGTGGGGAGTGCAACCTCAATTAATGTCAAGATCTTCTGTCATAAACAAGTTATCGACACCTCATCGGTGAGTTTCTCCAAACATTGTTTTCAAATTTAAGCTTAGCGATTATGGACTGTTTTTTAATTTGTTGTACCTTATTTGTGCCAATGCTTATTGTAATTGTAGCTGTGTAGCTTGTTTCAATCTCTTACGGCAGAATTTGATTCTCTCTATTAAAATGAACTTTGAGAAAGAGATAGGTTACAATATTTTACTTGCACACGAGTTGTGTCAGGGTTTGCTTATGTATTAGAATGTGTTGTTTGCTACTGCTTTACCATAAATTATGATCTTTTTTGTTGTTTCTATTTTCTGTGGCTGGGCGTCTATTCTGAATTGTTTGGTAACTCGTCCTATGTATTACTGTCCCAAACTTTACTAATAGGCATACAAGATTGAGTTGAACCACATAGCAGATTGGTTTCTAAAATATTAGCTCATAAACTTTCTAGGGCAATTTAATATGGTTTATCATAAAATTTGATTGTTCTGCAATATAGAGCATCAAATCTTGGAGACTGAATTTGTGGGCTTTTAATCAGAGCTGTAGACTTTAGAGTGTGTTCTTCTATTAGTTTGTCGGCAATGGTGCCTCCTTATTGCGTTTTGTTAGAAATGTTCAGTTCAATGCTATATAAGTTACTTGCTGCACTATTTGCTTCTATATACTTGTTCTTATGGACTTTCAGTTCAGACCTATTTATTTTACTTACTTCATCATGTACCGAACCTCTGACCACACTTTTTAGCATTGAGATATTTTGGTTAGGGACAAGGGGTAACTTGAATGATGTGTCCAGGAATTGTTACTCGATTTAATATTTCAGCTTTATATAAAGCTAGATTACTGTTATTGTCAAATGCCTCTATCTGTGCATAAATATGTGAGACAAAACAACTTGTGTAGTCTGTTATATAAGCAAAAAACATGTAGAGTTTCTTATCTGTAGAGTTTATTCCCAAGTGATTGGGAAAAAGGCTGAGTTGAGTTTATGTAGAGTTTCTTATCCCTGCTTTTGCCAGTCCCAAGAAAGAGAAAGAAAAAAGAAAACAAAAAAACAGTGTACGGTAGTGAATTTGAGTCATTTGACTATTTGTTTCTGACGCCAATAATCATGACTTTGCAAATTACAAACTTAAGCAGGCAATGGATTTTATATGACTCGGTATTTTGTACCTTAGGTTGATCAACCTGGGTAGAAATGTTGGAATATATGCAACCAGTGAAATAATGAGAAGCCTGCAAGATTTCCAAACTTGTCCATAATAGTGCTGAAATGGATAGGCTAATTGACATACATATCTGTAGAATTCAAGCTAAAGCCTTTAACAGCAGGGATTCAAGCTGTGTATGGAAGTCATAATCAGAGTTGCCACTTGTCCTTGTGATGGCATTTGTTACGTTTACTATTCTTTTGGCAGAGAATAGGAATACATTACGAGGATAATGTCGAGGGCCATTTATAGTACTATCTTACTGAGAATAAAATTATCTTACCCACACCCGAGGTTACACCTGTAACGTGCCTGTGCCTGCCACTGAATCAGCTGGCTGTTAGCCTCCTTGGGCACACAGTTGGTTATTACTGCACGAGGCTCTGTTTGTGCACCATATATGAGTTAACATTTTCATACTCCTCGAAGCTTTATTCTCAGTTTATAGTACATGCTTGTTTCTTATTTGTCTCTACCATATTGTCGTACTTTCTCACTGTATTGTTAATGAGTTTTTATTTCATCTGCAGTTTCTCAACCAAGATGAGTGCTTTGGCATCACCAAATTCAACCTTCTTTTCGCAAGGTTTACATGAACTATATAATATGGGATCATCTAGAAGTCTTCACCGACGCAGGGGTGCTGGTGTCGTGGTTAGAGCTGAAGGGGTAAGTTTCTTATTCTGCTATGCGATAAATATAATCAGAAATTTCTAGTTTAATTTCATGTTATTATGGTATGCTGATATATTTGTCCACACAGGATTTCTATTCTATACTTGGTGTTTCGAAGAATGCCAGCAAATCAGATATCAAAAGCGGTCAGTAAATTCTTAATCCTTCCTCACAATTTCTTAGAGAGTGAACTTGTCTCCTTATGCGTGGTGTACTTGAGGATCTGATCCTTCTTAGTTGCTCTTCACCCATCGACACAAGGCACCTGATGATGAATTTTGACATGCTGATTCTATGTATTTCAGACTTGACATATTACTTTTGTGGCTATAGTTATTTGGCTATGCCCCCTTTCTTTGTGCTGTTTCAGTTTGTTTCTGTACCCACTTATCACTCGCTCACATATGGCGATCAGACTTTCAAATAGATATAACATGAAGGCTTCACATTTTCTGTCTTCTTTTCTTAGTTGAAAGTTGGGATAATGTGATTGTGATACTCGTGACATAGTTTCAGGAGAAGGGAATTCCTTAACAAGGACTATTTGGTGTTTGACTTTCCTTATGGAACACAAAAGTAGGATGAATACGTTTTCTTCATGGAGTTGTTAAATAGACATATGGGAATCATTTACAGGTAATTCACATAGTTGTTGGATAATGAGCTTTAGCAAGTTGAAGCTGTGGGGCTCTGTGCAGTGGTTGAACATTATATCTGACAAGAGTGATCCAACTTTGACTGACTTTCTTATGTTTCATCATTTTTTAGGTTCTAAAGGCATCTTTATATAATGCAATCTTTTGCTTTTGCTCTTTTTTTATTTATTTTTATTTTTTTTGTACATAGAATACAGGAGGTTTGCCATTCTTATGTTATTCTCTGACAGAACCTGCCAATGTTTTCTTGTTGAAATGGAAAATGTGTAAAGGTGATGTTATATTTGCTGGTGGGCTGAAATGATACTTACGATACTCTTAAGAGACAGCGAGCAGGAATATTGAAGTTTTCTTTTTCTTGATAATATTGTTTTACCTATGTGGTATATATAAATACCCCCTCTGCTCCGAAAAAAATCGCATTCGACAATTCAAAGCTTTCTAATATCCTACTTTTTTGTCTCTATAGTTCCTTCAAAATGCACTTTAGCTATATTGTACTACACGTAAGATAAATATCATGTTTCCGATAAGAAAGAAATAAATTGAAAAAAGGAATTTGTAGCTTTAATTTTAGAAGTTTGACTTGGGACAAACCCAAAAGGAAAGTATTGACTTTGTTCTTGGGATGGAGGGAGTATATCATTGCTTTAGTCTTTTT
This sequence comes from Platycodon grandiflorus, assembly GCA_016624345.1. Classification (NCBI taxonomy): domain Eukaryota; kingdom Viridiplantae; phylum Streptophyta; class Magnoliopsida; order Asterales; family Campanulaceae; genus Platycodon; species Platycodon grandiflorus. The sequence continues at coordinate 9,984,654 of CM028365.1, read as the reverse complement.
CTTCCTTATGGGTTATGTCAAATAATCTTCTTACAACATTTTGAGTTGTTCTTTTTGCTTCAAGATGAATGTCATCTTTTAAAATTTGAAGATTTTAATATCGCAGTTTACTTCTTTACCCTCACTTCATTGGAATATGGTAAAACTTCATAAAAGAGAAAACACTGTAAAAGTTAGGGGAGTGGTGGGGTGGGGGCATAGTTATTAAAGGCGGTTGCCTTAGCCGCCTGAGGCGCCTGGAGGTAGAGATGTTAAACGGGCTAGCCCTAGCGGTTTCGGGACAGCCTTAACGGGTTGTGGCCCTAACGGGCCGCGGGTTAAACGGTCCAGTCTTTTTGGGCCACTAATATTGCAGGCCTAACCCTAACCCTAGCGGGTTTCGGGCTAAACGGGCCACTATCGGGCCACGATTAAAGATATAATATAACAATATTTTAAAATAATGAATCGATAAACCATTCATAACTTTGATAGTTTTTTATGTTTTTCAAAAGAAATATAAACTGGACATTTTTTTACATCGATGTGTTATAATTTTCAACTTATTTTTCTTAAAATAAATAATGTAATAGCTCTACTTAGTAGTTCTTTCCAAATTTTTTGTTTATATTTCAGTATTTATTCACAAGTACATAAAGAAGACATGTAGTGCAAAGGATAAATGTGTTTGACTTTGGATTAAAATGTTGTTGGTTTTTTTCTCATGGTGGTTGTTTTACTTATCTCCTAAATTTTTTACGACCTAATTAATATTATGCAGGCTGGCGGGCCAACCCTGAAACCTGGCGGGCTAGTCCTAACGGGCCAGCCCTAAAAAGTCCTGATTTTAAACTGACCAAAAATATTGAACCCTAATTCTATTTTTTTGGTTTAAATGGGCCAATTCTACGGGCCGTGACCCTTTTAACATCTATACCTGGAGGCGTGAGGCGAGGCGAGGCATGGGTGCCTTGAAAAGGCACAGCGAGGCGTTTTCACTAAGGCGGGTCAAAGGCGCTCGCCTTCGTCGACTGCGAGCAAGGCGAGAGGCGGCGAGAAACGACGCCTTTGCGACAAGCTTAAAATCTTGTTTTTTTTTAACCAAACGTCGTAGTTTAAGGAAGTGAGAAAACAAAACCCTTTCACTTGATCACTCTCGTTCATTTTGCAAAACCCTTTTAGAATCGAAAACCTACCTATGCGAACAACAAACCCTAGCCCTTCGAACGGCGACTGAGATGGAGACGGCGAGGGACTGAGACGGCGACGGCTAGGGACTGGACGACCAACCCTTGGCGACGGCGACTAGAACTGGAACAGGTACGCCTACGTTCGACTTTCTCTCTCTCTCTTTCGACTTTCTCGAAGTCGTTTCTTCTTCTTCTTCTTTCTTTATTTTTTTCTTTTCTCTTTTACTTCCTAACAGAGACGCAAGTCACGCGATTTAGCATAGTTGCTTTTCCCTTTTTTTTTTAATATATATTTTATTTATTTATTTTCTTCTAATTTACTGACTACCAGTCAGTTCTTTTTCCTTTTTTTTTGGACTTTTTTTTTTATTCTATTCTACTTTACTAACTCTTTTTACTTTAATATATATTAGATATTCCATATAATACTTTGTTTTGACTATTATAATGCATGTTTTTTTTTTCTTTTTTACTTTAATCTGATCTTAATCTTACAAATTGTATCTTAGTGTTTGTTTTGACTTCTTTTTTTGTCCTTTTTTTTTACTTTAATCTGCCCTTTTTTTGACTTATTTTTTTCTTCCGTTTAACTTTATTCCATATACAAATTGTATCTTACTGTTTTTTTTCCCCTTTTAATCTGCTCTTAATCTTTGTTTTTTCCATTTATTTAGGCTTTAGTTTGCTAATATATGTGAAGTTAATTTCAGATTTTATTCTCATATATATATATATATATATATATTCTTTAAAATTTGTTACAGTATTATAAATATATATATATATATATTATTTTTCCTATTTTTCCGCCTTGCTTGCCTTTCGACCGCCCGCCTCTCGCCTCGCCTCTCGCCTCAAAAAAGTACTTGTCGCCCGCCTCTCGCCTTCCGCCTTTAATAACTATGGGTGGGGGGTAATTGTTTTTAATCTTAAACAAAGCTTCTTAAAGCTGGAATATTTATAGAAAAGACTAACTGCAAAATGACACTCGAGGATGTAATATTCTTTTCTCCTCACAAGCTCACATTGGTTAACTTATGTTGAGTTCTATGGTACAGTAGTTGACCATCACAGTCCTTGCGGTCTGATGTTGTGATTATTTGGATGCTAGGTTTAGCTTCAGTGATATTTTCACATGCAAAGTTGCAAATTCCTGCTTAAGAAGTCCATAGATATCAGAGCTGCTAATCTACATGGGAGAAGCCGTAAATTTTGTGCATCACATACAGATCCTTAGATTCTTTCAGTTAGTTGAATGCATATATAGAGGATCTTTCCTTTTCATCTCTATCATAGCCCTTTTTGCCCATTTGAGCTGACTTCTGGTGCATTGTTTTATGTACTTTTAAGAATCTTTCTGAGGAGGGTTGAAGCAATATCTATGCTTTGAATTTGAACTTTTTATGCTGATTTCCTAAAATGTAATTTGTTACCTTTCTGATCAAGAGTTATTACATTTCCTGATGTTAGATCATATCTATATGGTTGGCTGTTGGAAATTTTTTGATATAGATATTATAGAAAGCGATCTGACTTCTTTATTTCATTTCAGCTTATCGGAAACTTGCGAGGAGTTACCATCCTGATGTGAACAAGTAAGTTGAACTGGAACTTTCTTTGCGCAGTTTATCCCTAATTTGGTATCTTGATCTTTTTGCCTCCTATCTTTCATGCTCCCATTAATGCTTTGCTATTCTATATTGGTTGGTACTTAGAGGAGTACCATAGGTAGTTGTGAGCATAAGTGCATTTGGACTAGTAAGCTCTTGTTTCACTATTCTTGAGTTCAAGTCTCACCTCTTGCAGTTGTATTTCCTTATATTGGTGCAGTTTGTGCTCTATTGTGATTTTGCATTTGGCTGATTGGTTCTCTCCATCATATTTATGCATCTGTCTAGGTTCTGTATGTTAGGAATGTTAATCTTTATAGTTAGCCTGCAGCGACCCATGGTCTCACCTGCCTGGGCCTCAACGGACCCGCTTGGGTCTCACCCTCATGGTCTTCCCACCCCTAGCAACGGGTTTCATGCCTTCCCCCACACTCGAACCCGTGACCTCTAGGATAAGTAGCTCAATTGGTACTCGCACTCTACGAATTTATGTACTTATCCTGGAGGTCATGGGTTCGATTGTGGGGAAGGCATGAAACCCACCACTAGGGCGGGAAGACCGTGAGGGTGATGCCAGGGTGAGACCCATGCGGGTCCGTTGAGGCCCAGGCGGGTGAGACCCTGGGTCGCTACGTATCCCACTTTTTAATAATTTGTACTTTTTAGTGGAATTGGTGGTGTACCATTGGTTATAAGGTGCCTTCTAATGCGTGCTTGGTGCAGCAACCATCTTAGTCGGAGAGACTTCATATTAATTGGAGGCATAGTGAGGTGCCTTCAGTCTACTGTTGCAAGAGTGTACTGCTAACTTATCATATCTTGGATCTTAGATTTACATTGTTCTAGTGGGCAACTGTTAGTTGTCGCCGGTCCCAAGCCATGTTTATTAACACGGACAAGGTTGGAACATGTCTTTTTTAGTTTATCTGTATATGTTTGTTGGAATGATGATAATTTAACATCAAGTGTTTGTCTATCGGAAATATTTGGACTACTTCTTTCAATGTGCTCCGGAGTTCATCTCACTTTGTATCTTTTGTCTCCCTCCTTTTTCATCTCGTGTGTCTCCTCATTTTAATTTCATTTGAAGATCTTTATCCTCTTGCTCTGGACTGCTATTTCATTTGGTATTTTTAGTACTGTTCTCTATCTTTATTCACAAGATTGGAATTTTGATTCACTTTTGGGAAAGTTTTAAAAAATGTGTGCTTAGTTAGTAGTTATGATGGGGCATCACCATCAAGTTATTATTTTCCATCTTAAAACTTGGTAAAATTCTGAATATGCGAACAGAAAACACTGCCAAAAGCACCAAATGAACAGGCTCTATGTGATGCCCTTATGGCCTTATCTGTATTGCACGTGTTATCTATGGTTGCATGTGTACTATTTGTTCTTCATTTTTTAATATCTAATTTCCTTTTCCCTTAAAGTTTGCTTTTCTAATTTGAACATTGCTATGTATAAAATCTTTAGTCTTTGACAGCTTGGATTGTGTTTGAAGCTTGCATCCATCTGCAGTGGTTATGAGACAAAAAGCAACAAAGAAACCAATAGATGCACTTATCTTTGTTGCTTTTAGAGTAGCAGAGGTTGCTTTTCAAATAGCTATAGCTTATCACCCTCTTCTTTCATGGAGAGGCTGGGTGTTCAAACCTTGCTAGAGGCAAATCAGTTTAGAATATTGTTAGCTGATAAAAGTAAAACAAATCAGATGGTGAGGCTGCTTCGCTTTGAGTTGCTATGTGCAGACGTGTGTTGTCTCTCAAGTATTTGCTGTCGTAATGAGGCATATTATTGTGAACTCTGTAGGGTCATGGTCTGAGTGGAAATTAGTTATTTAGTGCTGTCAAATGCTAAAAACTAGGTGTAATGCACTAGTTCATTCATGCTTTTGGATTGAATCAATTTTTATACATCTTGCCTTATGGGAATTGTCTTTGAAAGGTCATCTGCATATTTAGATATGGTAAAATGTTGATAGTTTAACTATTTGATTTTTGCAAATGCAATTGTTGAAATGCTTGTTTGAACTTGTCTACTTTCTGCTTCTGCAGAGAACCTGGCGCAGAACAGAAATTTAAGGATATTAGCAATGCTTATGAGGTAAAAGCTCCCTGGCATTTTCTATCCTGCTTGAATTTGAGTGGTGGCAGGTATAGTACCTATGGATATTGAGGCAAAGATGTTAATAGACAACTTGTACTCCAGGTTTTATCGGATGATGAGAAACGATCCATTTATGACAGATATGGGGAGGCTGGGCTTAAAGGTGCTGGCATGGGCACAGGGGTGAGTCCAAAACTAAATTATGAAATCACAGGCCAGTCTTAGTTGTGTGTGCAGATTTAATATTTGAAATTTGTGTATCATTGCAGGATTTCAGCAACCCCTTTGATCTCTTTGAGTCATTATTTGAAGGCATGGGCGGCATGGGTGGCATGGGTGGAATGGGCATGGGAGGGAGAGGCTCTCGCAACATGGCCACAGAAGGTGAAGACCAGGTGTTCAATCTGGTTTTAAACTTTAAAGAGGCTGTATTTGGTGCTGAAAAGGAGATTGAAATAACCCGGCTCGAGAGTTGTGGGACTTGCGATGGGTCAGGTGCCAAACCAGGTACCAAACCTTCCAAATGTAACACATGCGGCGGTCAAGGGCAGGTTGTCACATCGGCAAGAACTCCATTGGGCGTCTTTCAGCAAGTGATGACTTGCTCTTCTTGTGGGGGGGCCGGTGAAACCTCAACTCCATGTAACACGTGCGGTGGTGATGGGCGAGTAAAGAAGTCGAAACGGATAAGCCTTAAAGTACCCGCTGGGGTAGACGCTGGCAGCCGTTTAAGGGTTCGGTCAGAAGGTAACGCAGGAAGGAGAGGCGGCCCCCCTGGTGACCTTTTTGTGATAATCGATGTTCTTCCGGACCCTGTACTGAGACGTGATGACACAAATATCCTCTACACCTGTAAGGTTTCCTACATCGATGCTATACTAGGGACGACAATGAAGGTGCCGACAGTTGATGGAATGGTAGATCTGAAGATCCCATCTGGGACACAGCCAGGGACGACACTTGTGATGGCGAAAAAAGGAGTCCCAGTCTTGAACAAGATAAACATGAGGGGTGACCAGTTGGTGAGAGTGCAAGTTGAGATACCGAAACGGGTGAGTGGAGAAGAGAAGAAGCTCATTGAAGAATTGTCCAACCTTAGTAAAGCCAAAGCTACCAACAGTAGGAGATAGTAGAGGAGAGAAGGAGCTGAAAACTTTTTCAGTTCAACATGTTTGATTATCTCTCGTGGGAAGGATCTGGCGATGCCGTTTTCTTGCCAAAAGGTCGGCGGCTAGTTTGAGCAATCCAAGTTTCTCATGGATTGCTCAAACACCCCTATCTATCTGTTAAGATTAGGGAATTTTGGAGGTTAGATTTTGTACTATGGGATTTATTTATACGTTATTTATAAACTTGCATTTAAACTTCAAATAATACATGCAGAAGAGAGTTTAGAGAGAATACATGTTGCTATTTTTTCCGGATCTTGGCCCTGCTCTATCTGTTCTCTTCATGATTTATTGTTGAAGATGACTCAATTTAAATGAAATAAGCCAAAGTTTGCTTTTCTTGTTTGTTATATAATTTTATTTTTTTTTCCGTAGTTTGTAGTTATGGACTTTTTCTTTAGTCCTATCATTTTCTCTCTATTTCTCGATTATCATTAAAAAAAAAAAAAATCCCAAAACACGCTCATAATGTTCGGGTATATGACTTAGGTAAAGGTAAGAGTTCATCCTCTGAAGCATTTTGTGTTTACCTTGATTCTCTTGGGAATGCAGTCCCTCTTTTCTAATTTGGTATGTTTAAATATTGTGCTATAATAGTTTATCACTAAGCTATTACTACTTTCGATTCAAAATAAGTGTCCGTTTTAAAATAATGTAAGCTATTACTACTTTCGATTCAAAATAAGTGTCCGTTTTAAAATAATGTATGCATATTAAAAAATTATGTAGGAGTACACCCTTATTAAAATATCTTCATTTTTTGTGTTTGAAACATACTAGAAGAAAATAATTATTGAGAGAAAAATTTTCCAATATTTTGGGGTCCAGTAGGAGCCTACTTGAAGAATGTAACTCTTGTTCTATAGTTTATCAAACCTGTTTCCCTTGTCTTTTATAAAAACGATGAAATTGTCACATCATCATTAAATCATCCAATTAGAAAAGGAGAAGGAGCGAACAGGATCTATAGCACCCCTCCCTCCCTCCCTCCCACCCACCCCACGTCCTCCATAGGTTTATTGTAAAATCGTCCTTCAGATTTTAATTTGTAAGATGAAGTCCTACTTTTTTACAGTTCAATCTACCAAAATACGGTGAGTTGAATCAGGGACATCTTTCTTACAAAAAATAACAGTAAGACGATTTTTTTAAAAAGTTTTTGTCAAAATCAAACTAAAAAGAGAAACTAACCTAATAAGAGAGAGACATAAAAACCAAGCATAGCTACAAAATAGTCATAGTCCCAATTCCTATGAAGTAAATGAATAATGTTATTAGTATTAAATACTTCCAAGTGGTGTTAGGTCCATCCATCACCATTAAAGAAGAATGGGAAAAAAAAAAGGTTTTCAAATGGGACAACTATGCTTACGGCTGGTGTTATCCAAGCCATAACGAGCCCAAAATAGGAAATGGGGTGAGAGAGGCTCGAACTCTCGACCTCAGGATCACTCAGAAGCTATGAGACCTACGCGCTAGCCAACTGCGCCACCACCCCTTGTTGTTCAATAGACTGGTATTTAGTATAGATTCTAAAATACTAATAAGGAACTTCATTAATCATATATATTGTGAATGTGTTCTACTTGTTGATATATCTTTTTTTTTCCTTTTGCAAAATTAGAATCTAAGATATCTGTATTCTGTTGTTTGATATATATATAGAAAAAGACAACGGAATATCACAAAGATCATTACACAAAATGACAAAAACTTTAGCATATTCCACCCTCAAATATATATAGAAAAAACCCTCAAATATATAGAAAAAGACAACGGAATATCACAAAGACCATTACACAAAAACTTTAGCATATTCCACCCTTAATTTGAGACTATCTATTAATTTGGGGCAAATATAAAAAAATGAGACTTATCTTTTTCGACGGAGGGACTAGGGGGTATTAAATTGTTATAGATAATAACACCATTTACTCTTGGAATCGGCCGTATTTTACTAGACCAAATTGTGTTATTATCTACTCCTTTCTGACAAAAAGAAAAAGAAAAAGAAAAAGAAAAAGAAAAAAGAATAAGAAAAGTTCTTCTTTCCTTTTTAGTTTGTCCCAAAAAATAGTCTTATTTCAAGAAAATATTAATAATTTTAGTACAATTTGAAGAACGTATATAAGTTAGTAAAGCAAAATAGTCTTATTTCAAAAGATATAAATAATTTTAGTGCAATTTAAAAAATGTATAAGTAAGTAAAGCTACAATCTTAAAAGTATGACTTGTCAAATGAGTTTTTTTTTTTTTGGGACGGAGTGAGTGTAATAATTAAATATTCCCTTCGTCCCCTAGAAAAAAATAGTCTCACTTTTTACCTTAAATAAATAGTACAGCTCTAAATTTAAACCATTAAGTTTAAAGATTTATATTTTAAACCCCTATATTTATCACACAACTATTTAACAAATATATTGTAGTTGCATCCATGCAAAGGACTAATGGTGAGCAGAAATGATATACTTTGAACCAAAGAGGAGCAAAGTCTAAGTTCAGGGATAATTTATGAAAAAAGTGTAAGTACATTGGTGATTTATGTAATTTTCCCAAAATAATACTCCCTATGTCCAAAAAATATAAAATAAAAAATAGTTCATTTAACGAGACAAACTATTTAAAATTGTTGTTTTATGTATTATATTATTTTTTAGAAATGAGATTGATATTTTAGAACAAAAGAAATATAAAAAGACTCTTTTAGAACGAAGAGAGTATAATATAAAGCAGTACAGAGGTGTAAGACCAAACTACTGAAAGGAACCGAACTAGACTGAACGGGTCAATTTGGTTTCGGCTTTAGTCCAAGGTGGTTCGGTCTTGGTTCCAGTTAAGAATTCAAAAATTGTTCGGTTCAATTTGGTTTGTACATGGTTTTTGGGACTGAATCGAACCGAACCGATATATTTATTTATTATTATACATATATAATAAAATTTACCTAAACTTTGATTAGATTATCATAGACTGTTAAGCATGTTGTTTGCCTAATTTTTGATTAAATTATTTTATTTTAAAATTAATTTTTGATTAGTTATTTTATTTTATATTAAAAGCATTTCTTTGCTAACTATAAGTCTTTTTTTTTTTCTCTAGAATCTTCAAATAACTAAATAGTGGAACCGAACCAAATCGATTGGTATGGTTCCATTTGGTTTAAGCCTAAATCTAATCACTTACACACCAACTACCGAAAAAAAAAAAGAAAAGAGAAGCCAAAAGTGGTATAATTGAGGGGTTAAATCTCAACTAACCCAAAAAAAAGATGAAAGAGAAAGCTTAAGGAACCTCTGAATACAATTTCAGAAAGGAAGCTAAATTCAATGTTAGTTATAAACTGACAACAGTTTGGGTAAGTGTTGAAGATTTGGTCAAGGATTCTTCTCTATTTTTATTATAGTGCTTTTACCTTAATTTTCAACCTCATCAAGATTCGTCTTGTTTTATTTGACAAACATATAGCTAGCTAGCTAGTAGCACTTTTCAATGATTGATGAACAATACGTAATGGAATCAGCCGTCTCCAAAATCATGTTTTATTTTAAATTTTCTAGTAATTGCTATAGTTTGTTTGTAAATCTTGAATGGATTTAACAAAATCCAACAGAGACAAACAAATTGCATGATTTTGAAATAATTTGATCATATAGCTGTAATTAATTATTGGTTGATCAATCGTCAACCGATCATCGATATGATTTTTGATTAATTATTTGTGTCTAAGGAGGCTTGAGGGATGAATCATTGAAGGGTTTCTTTGATCAATCTCTCCAAGTTGATGTAAGAAGAGCCAGCGGGGGGTTTTGCAGCCAAATGAGCTTTTTCCTTCCACTCCAATGCTTTCTTCCTCATTTCCCTCCCTTTCTCTCCTTCCATCAACCCTTTCACTAACTCCTCCACTTTCTCTCTCCTAACATCGCTCTCAATTTCCATTCCCACGTTCCATTTCGCACAGGCATATCGGCAATTTGTTTGTTGCTCGGCGAAGAATGGCCAACAAATCATAGGCACTCCAAAAGATAGAGCTTCTAACGTCGAATTCCATCCACAATGTGTTAAGAACCCTCCAACCGATGAATGAGCCAACACTTTTCCTTGAGGGCACCACCCTGTTAACATGCCTCTCCCTTTAGTCGTCTCAACGAATTCTTCGGGTAAAACAGCCGATTGATCTCCACTTACTATGTCGGGCCTAATGATCCATAAAAAGTAGTGTTTGCTATTAGCAAGTCCCCAAGCAAACTCGCGTAATTGTTCATTTGACATGACTGTGATGCTACCAAAGTTTATGTAAATAACCGACTTCTCTTCCCTTTGGTCGAGCCATTTAACACACTCATCACTTTCTTCCCACAAGCTTGATCCAATGGAATTTAGTTCACTTTCGGGGAATTCTTTCTCGAGCAAGTGAAGTGGGCCGATGGTGTAGACATGGTCAAACTTTGATCGGATGGCTTCCAAGACTTCTTCCTCTAGCTCATCGTACGTGTTGAGTATGATTCCTCTAGCCCTGGAAGCGTTCCTTGTTTGTACAATGTTGTAGTTGAGCATGATGTCATTGGCATCCATTGTTCGAATGAAACTTGGGAAATCTTTTAGACGAATACCTTTCATTCCAGGCACCCAATCAATCTCCGTTTCAAGATAGCCATTAGTGAACCAGCTTTCATCTGCATACAAGAAGAAGAAATAATTATATATAACCAACTAATAAATTACTAATATTAATTAATTTTACCAATTTAATCAAAATAATTTCATCGTTGGTCTCGATTTTCCGCTCAACCTTGGCAGATTTGATTCAACCCAACTCCATGATCTACCACTTCCTGATGATCGGATATAATTAAGTGGTCTGCTAGGCTTTATTTTCTTTGAATGGATCTTCAAAATGTTAGTATTTGGTTTTGGATCTTTGAATCATGGAGAGAGAAAATCAAACCAGAAAATAAAAAAGCGCAATTTGCCTTATTAGTTGTGCAGATTGCATCTTGTTGGAACTATTCTCTAGTAATTTGAATATTCCAGAAAAAAAGGAAGAGGATCACCTCATTTGCTATATTTAATCGGTGGATGGATTGGGGATAGATCAGGGAGGTGTAGGTTATCGGATCATCCAATAATACCCAAAATTACCCATTAACTTTATTGGATAGTTAATGGTTTTACCCATGCAAGTGTCAACCAATTGACGTGTGACTCAATGGTGGTAGTGAGGTTCATACCTCAGGCAGGATATAGAGAATGAGTTGGATTTCTGCAAATCCTAGACTTTGAACAAAAATAAACAATAAAATAAACGCTTATCAAGTAAGTAATGGGGATTTGTGGGGTGTGTGTGTGTGACACCAAATTGGGACTGCAGGTGCATGATTTGAAGTCTACTTTTACATACCTTTAAATGGAACATATCCTCTAGCTACAAGTTGAGCATAATGAAGATAACCCATGAACCCACAAGCACTAGTTGTAAAGAACACAACTTCTGGAATTCCCAACTCCTCAGCTGCCTCCAAGGTGAAGCTCATGACTCCATCGGACACGATACAAGTAGGTTTGGCTAGTCCGGTGACTTGTTGAGATTTAATGAGGTTTAGGAAGGGAACCAAGCAGTTCCTTTGAACAGAATCACATAGTGAAGGTATATCTTGGGTTGAATCAGGATTGGATGGTGGCGGTAGGCCATCAGGAATGGATTTGAACTGGAAGTCAGCTAGGCCCTTGACCGAGTTGGGGCCTTGAGCTCTGACAAGACGGTCGTGGTTGAAATCGGTGTTGATGAAGGTGATGCTGAAGCCATTAACATGGAGGAGCTTTGCTAGTTTTAGCATGGGGCCTATGTGGCCTTGTGCTGGAAATGGAACGCAAACTGCATGAGGTTTCATGGTTAGCTTTGCTGCTCCTTGTCTATAACTAAAACCCTTCGGTCTCATTTGCTCTATTTATAGGAGTGCCCAGGCATGACACAAATTATCCTGGCTCGAAACCAAAAATACAAACTTATGTTTACCCATCCGTAACTTTTGTGATGCGAGCTTTCTGTGGTTTTTGTGGTTGTAAGTTGCGATTGAGATCATGTCAACTCATTAAATAAGCTGATTGGACGATCTGTATCAAAGAAAAATAATAGACAGAAGAAGAATTTTTGGCATCTAAAACGATGTCGTTTTGTAGCACCTCAAGAGTCCTAAGCATCCTCAAACGTTCGATCGATAAACTTAGAACCCGTTTGGTCGTCCGTAAAAATCAGCGTTTTTAAAATGCAGTTGCATTTTAAAATACTGAAATTCTCAACTTTTTCCTAAAATTGCAGATTTATTTAATAACATTATGTGTTCTCGGTCGCAACCTACGTACATCACAGGGAGCCCGCAAGAGGTTCTGGATCCTCCAAAATATTAGTTAGTCCTTATTTTCTATATCGAAGAGTCAACATGTTTCAATATCAATTTAATACTTAACATACAATTATATGTTTTATCGAACGTAATAAAATTTAATTGAAACTACATTGGAAACACAATCCAAATTACAAAAAATTTATTAAAGTTTGATCAAATTAATCAAAAATAAAATAAAATAATTTTTTGTATTAATTTTCTCTTGGATGGACCCGTATTTGATAATGACATGATTTTGTTCCCATTTGTATATAAAGGTCTCTTCATTTCAACATGTCCCTAAATTTTTTAACATTGGTGCTAAATACAACACCCTTAAAGTGCTAAATACAACATCCCTTTAGAAAAATACATTTTTGCCCTAAATTAAACTGTTTAATTTTGATTTAATTAGTTCAAAATTTTAACACGGTGCTAAATACAACACCCCCTAGGGTTCTTATATATTTTTTCCCTTCATTTAACTGTTTAATTTTGAATTAATTAGTTAAAATTTTACTGAAAATTTGATAAAAAAAACAAAAATTACAACAAGGCCCCCTGGAGTGGGCGGTCCTCTAGAGAAAGGCCCCCTAGAGGAGGCGGGCATATTCAGGAAAATCCACTAGGGGGTGGCGGCCTTTGGGGTGTTGTATACAACATCCGTTAAAAATTTAACAGTTTTGTTAAGTTTTTTTACGGAATTTGAAACTTGATGTGTTCAATTATAAAAAAATAAAAACTTAACGGATCTAACGGAATAAGGGAAAGCCGCCTCGTCTAAGTGGATGTTTCTAATAAGGATGCCTAGGGGTGACGGCCTTGTCTAAATTTTTTTTTTAATTTATTCAATTTTTTTTAATAACACAATAATATCAACACAAAATAATAAATTTTTACAAAAAAAAAATGGACAAAATAGTAATTTGCCAGGGGGTTATGTATTTAGAGCCACTTTTTTTAATTGTGCAACTATGGCTCCGTTTGTTTCACGAAAAATGATTTCCGGAAAACGTTTTCCTTATTTTCTGGTGTTTGGTAACATTTGGAAAATGTAATCAATGTATATATGAACTGACATCTACTTTTAAAGACAAAAAAAGTTTTGATATGTCCTACTAATTTCCATATCATATGCATCATAAATAATTAAAATGTATTCTCATCTAAAAACAAGTGTTCATATTCAATAAAATTTTGTCCAAAAAAGAGTGTTACTATTCTAATTAATGAAGTTACCAACTTCAAATTTTTTTTACCTCTACGTACACTTGCAATGTTATCACGTAGAGACGACAAAAATAATGAAATTGTACTACTAAATTTCTTAAAGATTTACTTGCTAAATTTTCTTAAAAAATAAAATTTATTTTAGAAGGAAAAAATAATAAACATAAAAGCTGTGTATCCTATATTTTTGAATCCCTGGCTTTGATCCTAGCTAGCTAGCTAGGTCAAATATCTTAGAAAGTACTCGTATTTGATCGATCCTGTGTCCAGATAGATAGCTGTACGGAGGAGTATTTTCTGTGTGTGTCTCTCTCAAAATATCTTAGAAAGTCTTGGGTGGGTTTGATAGTGGAAAAAGTAGTGGTGTCCAATCCGTAAAACCCAACTTAGTTAACAGTATGAGCGAGCACATGGAGGGAGGAGTATGATTGATTAGCAAGCCGATAATTACTGTACGAAATTGCTAACCGACATAATAAATATGAGGCTGGCTGACATAATATTGATTGTTTATATGCTGGCTGGGACCCATTTATGTAACTGCATCAGCATGCATGCTAATGGACAGGACAGATCATCATATGGGACTCAAAATCGGCGTGACTTGTTCCAATTGTATTATATCACTGCCCCAGTCCCAGAACAGAATTAACGGTGGAAAATGTAGTGGCTGGCACTCTCGAAGAGAAGAGCTAGCGTGCCCCCGCCCCAGCACGACACGGCACATCCCAACCGGAAGTTCGATCCCGTCCGTACGTACACAGGCCTGTGTGTGATAACATAGTTTAATTAATGTATATATAGGCCAAACATATGCATAAATTTGTCTATTTGAATCATATATGTTGAAAGTCACTTATCTAAAAGTTTAGCTAGCTGCTCAATTAGAATACTCACTCGATGAGGATGAGGAGGAGTACGTAACAACAACATCAACAAGTTTAAAAAAGGAAATATTCATTGGGCCGGGAGACCAGATTCATCTCTTACAATTACATATTACTCCTTCTGTTTTTATATATATGCTTATCAATTTTTAAAATTTTCTAATCTCTAAATGAGTGTCAATTTTAATATTCTCCTGTTCCTAAATAATAGTCATGTTTGACTGATACACTGATTAAAAATACTAATTAACTCTATTATAAATATTGATAACTTGAAAAAAAAAAAAAGTAGGACGATTATTTAAAATCGGAGGGAGTATAAGTTTATTAATTTTACTTTTGACACATGTCATATCTTAGTGTGAATTTTTAATGTCATATGTAGACAGTAAGAGCATTATTGTACATATGTCACTTAAATGCCCCAAAAGTTAGCTTCCTCAATTTTAGTGAAAAATTAAAAATAAACACTCATTCAAAAAGAGAGAGAGAGAGAGAGAGAGTACTAGTTTTTTTAAAAAAACTGTCCATTCAATTCATCCCATATATTGCTCAGCATCCTCCCCCAGAAAACCGAAAACTTAAATAAGAGTTAGATAGTGATAATACAACTCAACTCAACTCAGGTTTAATTCTAATCACTTGAAGTCTACTATACTCCAAGTAAGGCCACTACAGTGCAGTAGATTAAGCACACCAAAAAGAGCCGATCGAAGAACGTGTACTTTGTTAATTAGTGCTCACAGGTAATTTATGGGCCAAACTAAACATACAGAAAGAAAGAAAGAAGATGGATAGAACTTGTTAAATAAAAGCTTAGGGGAGCACATTTCTTGATATATATCAATGAGGATATTGAAGACTTGTTCATCCCAATGAGATTATCTTAATTTATCAGGACGGCCGGGGAGCACATTCCGTGAGACACATGCATTATTTAATTTCCAAAGTATAGAATTATATATGGTCGGTCTATAATTAATTTGTTACAGAAATTAAGAAATAACTGCATGGTGCACATATGTATTCAAATCATATAAGTATAGTTTACGCAAATTCAATACTACATTGTAACACTACCATGCATATATATATATAGCAACGTCTCATGTTGCGTGGCCGGCCAGCCATACAACATCTCAACAAGACTATATAGTTGCTGTCAGCAACATAATTAGTTGTGATGCAATATTGGCCAAATTAAATACAAATTAAATGTAGCTTCTTGTATATTAATTTCACCTACTTTATTTTATTTATAAGTTTGACAAGTAAAACTATATATATATATATATATCAATGATAGAGAGAAATCGATCAAGCAACATAATAAAAATACAAGATTCATTAGTAGTGTGCTTCTCCCTAACACCATCAAAGAAATTAACACGGCTCTATCCACCAACAGATCAAAGACTTCGCGCGCACGCGCTAGAATATGATATAGTTTACTAAATGACTTTTCACTCTTAATTCTACCACCAAGAGAACATTGAGAGTTTAATCCAACACGTGTATATATTAATGCATGTATACGTAGTACCCTCTAGCAACTCCAAATTGAATTAAGGTTACCAATTTTAATTACATAAGGAATTATCTAGCTATGGAATTTGAGAACCAATTTCCAACACTCACAATGAAATGCATCATGCATTCCTGTCGCAGCACACAAGGTTATATCAACCTGATGCCAAAACTAGCACAACTAACTGTCCATTATTGAGGCTTTCACATCACCTTCGTCCATACCGAAATCCAAAATGAACTACCAACTATTCGCGAATTCCCCCTAGGCTCAGATTATCTTATCTTCAAGAGATTCGATCCCTTCCCACGCCCCAAAAAAGAAAAAGAAAATTATCTTCAAGAATTTGAGGATTTTCAGTTTGAGGCAATTTCAGATGGTTTAACACCTAATAATAAAAGAGGCATTCGATCTTGATCTTTCTGCATTTGTGAATCTATACCAGTACTGAGGACACTGTTTGCAGTCTCTTAGATATATAGAGAACTCAGCTATAAAGTTTAACAAAAGTGCTTCGCCAAACATTCCTAGATCTGATCATGAGCTGCATATATAATATATGACACCGTATAAGACGTTACTTTTACTATTTTATCCTTAATTTGCTTCTGACTTTGATTCATGAGGCCTACTCTTACATAGTCATCATTGAACAAATGCAAAACATAAAAATATTCATAATAGAGTCATTTAATCTAAATCTGGATACGAACGGAGGAAGAAGATTAATTTTATATTTTGGGATTATATTGCAGCATGACATATGGTTTTTAGAAGATAAGGTTGTATGTCCTTGACGCGTAGTGGCCTTCCATCTCATGGAAAGGGAAAATTAAAGATAAGGCTCCATTCTGCGATTATTATATTAATTGCATGATGACATATATATATATATACATGTATATATATATATATATATATATATATATATATATATAGATAGATAGATAGATAGATAGATAGATAGATATAAGCAAACATAGAAAGGATAAGGATATATGCTTGTTTCTTTCAGTAACTCATCGATCTGTCTGGGATATACAGAAATTAATACTCCAGTCCACTATATATAATAGAAACATTGTTTGGAAAATGTTTTGTATATTAATCATAATCTCTTCGTTGTTTATCGAGGAGATACGAGGGTTAAAGTTAGATTAAGGTCTGAAATTATTCTGGAAAATAAACTACATCTATATATGGTACATGCATCCAAAAAAAATAAAGGACTCGTTAAACAGGAATATTAATTTCAGCATGAAATACTGTTGAAAGATGGATACATTAGGAAAGAGTGTTTAGACAAATTAAATAAAAATCAATTAAGTCTAATGTTATTTTTGGGGTCAAATATTTCAGTTTTTTTTTCAGAGGTCTCTAAGTGATGGACATCTTGACACGGGGACTGATTGGATACCAGAAATGAAAGGGATTTGGTTACATTTCGGCAAATGTGGTATAATTCTTACAAGCTTTAGAAGCTTTAGAGTTAGTGTCGTTGAATGGTTTTAACATAAATTTCTATACTTAAATGTTGTTAAGTTGGTGATGATTTAAAATGTCTATGTCGTTATTTAAAAAATAACAAATTTGATCAATAAAATCTTGTAAAAATACCACAAATTTGAGCTCATAATATCGTACCTCTAAAATATTTGCCCATTTTCATCCACATCATACCTCTGAAATATCTGCCCACGTTCATCCAAACTATACGTGTGATAAATTGGAAGAAGTTAATTTTACACGCCATCAAAAGCAAGATTCAAAACCTCTACTCTCTACATAAGCTTCATCATGCATGCATGGACAACTTTTGTGAAGCAAATTTAGAGCCCGTTTGGTCATGCATTTTGGCCAAAATACAGAGATAAAATGTAACTTATTTGTAAAAAATGCGTTTCAATGCTAGGGCAGAAAAAGCTGTGCTTCAAAACGCTGTAATTCCCAGTTTTTTCCCAAAACGCAGGTTTTAAAACGATGCTAAGAAAAGTAATTTAGTTTTGAAGTGATATCCCAACACATTTAAAAAAAAAAAGTTGCGTTTTGAAAAATCTGCATTTTAAATACGCTGCGTTTTGAAAACGCTGCACCAAACGAGTATTTGGTGTAGCATTTTGAAAACGCAGTGTTTTAAAAACGCAGCGTTTTTAAAACGCAGATTATTTAAAACGCAACTTTTTTCTTTTATAGATGCGTTTGGGATATTATGTCAAAACGCTGCTTTTTATTCCCTACTGCGTTTTAAAATCTGCGTTTTGGGAAAAAACTAGGAATTCCAGCGTTTTAAAACGCTGTGTTTTCTACCGCAACATTGAAACGCTAAGTTAAGGAATAAGCTGCGTTTTAGCCAAAACGCGCGAACAAACGGGCTCTTAGAGTCTATTAAAATTTCATTACCACCAAGACTTAATAAATATATCTTAATTAGTGATCTTATATTATCCTAAGTTGACTTTCTAATAAGGAATGGGGTGGGTCTATATATATTTTTGGGAGAGTACTAGTAGTAGAAGTAAATATTCGATCATTCTGGTGGGTGATTATATAAGCCTGATTTAGGGCGGCCGACCGTTGAGGTTATATTAATTAGAGGAGTTCATGGAAGGGAGTCGGTTGCTAGTTGGTTGGTGTCGTCCTCCCACTCGCACTCGCACGATACCCACAGTCCATTCTAACAGAAAAGGTTGAGGAATGGAAAAACAGATCTGCGGAAGAAGGAAGCTATTATAAATTAAAGATCGTACATTAGCATATACTCCTATGTTAGTAAAACACCTTAATAAACATAAGCAACATACGCTCGCTAAACAATTAGCCCTAATCTTTTCTACTCGGAATACTCAGTTTCCATATATATATATATATACACACGTTTCAATTTAATTAGCGCAAATTAAATATAATTGTATGATTGATTATAAGAGCATCTCCAATGTCAATGTGAATATGAAAAAAAATAGATGCCACCTAGGATTGACATCTTCTTTGAAAAAAAAAAAATTTAAATTCAAATGTGAAGAAATCTTGTTAACAATTTTTTTTCACATTGTGGATGAGAATGTGAATTTTTCACATTTTAATTGAGGGTGTGGAGACATCCTAGTCATCATTTTTTGAATTAAAAAATAACTAGATCTCATCTCTCTCTTCACTTTAGTTGTGGAACCCATGCTAGCTCAGATCGGATCCTCTATTCCAAAATGATATTTCATCTCATATTCTAACTAAATGTGAAAGAAGAGATAGAAAATGCCACATGTAATTGAGGGTGTTAATCACCCACATCCACGTCAAATCAAATCTACGGTTGCATTGGTGATGCTCTAAGATAGACATATGATGACATGGTAAATTAATTGATTAGTAAGCCTGCCTTCCTTGTTCCTACATCACACATCATATGGTAATGGCCTTTTGCTAAAATTAGGACTTACACATCATATGGTAATGGCCTTTTGCTAAAATTAGGACTTAGGAGTCTCTCCATTCATCGTTCCTAGATCACATACAAATACACGCCAACGTGCTCGTCGGAAACAAATACAGGTGCAAAGTGCAGTACTCACGACTGGATATATATATGGGTTTTGTTCCAGCAGCGAGTAAGTCTCATCATGTCGTATGTGTACCATTCCCAGCTCAGGGCCACATAAATCCAATGTTCAAACTAGCAATGCTTCTTCACCATAGAGGCTTTCACATAACTTTTGTCAACACAGAATACAATCACAGACGATTGCTCAAGTCTAGAGGTCCCAATGCTCTGGACAGCTTGCCAGACTTCCGGTTCGAGACCATTCCTGACGGTCTCCCACAAACCGAAGCTGATGCTACCCAAGACATTCCTTCTCTCTTTCACTCCACTAGACACAATTGCTTATCTCCATTCCGCGAGCTCCTCCAGAAACTCAACCAAAGTTACACTTTGTTGGATATCCCTCCTGTAAGCTGTATAATCGCCGATTCCATCATGACCTTCTCTGTCATTGCAGCTGAAGAAATTGGAGTCCCGAGCGCAATCTTACGTACTTCAACTGCAACTTGCTTCATGTTGAATCGTTATTATCGCTATCTCATAGAGAAAGGTTTTCTACCTCTCAAAGGTACACTCCACACTTGCATACAAAACATTTAGTCAAAAACAAAAAAAACCTGGCATGTCTTGTGTGCATTTGTGCTTGCGGCCTTGCTTGTGTGTCAATCAGAAGAGAGAGGGAGAGAAAACAGTCATTGATAAATTATCCCTTTCTATTTTGCAGATGTCAGCTATATAACAAATGGGTATTTGGATACTTTGATTGATTGGATTCCGGGAATTAAAAACTTACGGCTTAAGGATTTACCAAGTTTTACTCGATCAACAAAAAGAAATGACCCTATTATAGAATTCATCATCGAAGAAACAGATAGGGCTTCAAAAGCATCGGTCATCATTTTCAATACGTTTGATGCACTCGAGCAAGGTGTTTTAGATGTTCTGTCATCGATGTACTCTCGAATTTACTGCATTGGTCCTCTTCATTCACTCATCAATCAACTTCCAGTTAACAGTGATTTGAAGTCCATTGGATCCAATTTGTGGAAAGAAGAGACAGAATGTCTTGAATGGCTAAATACGAAGCAAGCCAACTCGGTGCTTTATGTCAACTATGGAAGCATCACAGTACTGACATCGCGACAACTCCTTGAGTTTGCCTGGGGACTTGCTAATAGTAAGCAGAACTTCCTGTGGATAATAAGGCCAGATCTAGTGGTAGGTGACACTGCAGTATTGCCACCTGAGTTCTTGGAAGAGACCAAAGATCGAGGGCTGATTGCAGAGTGGTGTTCACAAGAACAAGTGCTAAATCACCCATCTGTGGGTGGATTCTTAACACACTGTGGATGGAACTCAATGATAGAAAGCCTGTCCAGTGGAGTGCCCATGCTTTGTTGGCCGTTTTTTGCTGATCAACCAACAAACTGTAGGCAAGCCTGCACAGAGTGGGGCGTAGGGATGGAGATTGAAAATAGTGTCCAGAGAGATGAAGTCGAGAAGCTCGTGAGAGAACTGATGGATGGAAAGATAGGTGAGGAAATGAGGAACAAGGCCATGGAGTGGAAGCAAAAGGCTCAAACGGCCACTGGTTTACAGGGTTCATCTTCCTTGAATTTGGACAAATTAGTTAAGTTGTTACAATCTCAACCATCAACTTTATGAAATTGGAGATATCGCCAAACTTTTTCTTAAACTTGATTTGTGATTTAGTTTTAAGAAAAAGTTTGTAATCCTAGTTTTTTCTTTCATTTACCATATATACTTCTGTGAAATTGTTAGAACCCAGATTACAAGAAGTTGGCTTTCATCTCTCGAGAACTATACCATGACAAGGGATGAAGAGCAGAACCATTTACGAGGAGAGCAACACTATGATGCATGCATTTTTGTATTTAGAATGCGTGTGAAAGTAAATTTAGTTGTGGTTAGTACTGAGTACTAAAAAAAAAGTGAAAAAGAAAACATGTATGTTCAAGCAAGCTCCTTATCAAGCTAAGGTGCTAACACACTAATTAAATGCCAACAGTTAATTTTTTTGATTTCCAACCCTGATCAACTAATCCCATTGAATTGGTTACTTCCCTAACAACACAGTACCGGACAACTCCTCCAACTTTAAGTTAGATGATCCATACCAAGTGCAGCAGCCCCTCTTCCACTCCAAGGCCTTCTAGGTCATTTCTTTTTCATATGCCCATCCACCAGCTATCAAACGCGCAAACCTACTTCATGTCTCTTTACATCATTATCAATCTCCATCCCAAACCCCTGCTCCATAAGCCTGTACCAACAATTCATACGTGGCTCTGTGGAAAACAGGCCACCAAATGACTGGAACAACTCAACTAGCTAATACATTTGCGAGACTTGGGAAATCTGAATGACCAGTTTTGAATAGGCTGAAGAGACCATCGGGATGCAAGGCTCGTCTTCCTTAAATTTGGACAAACGAGTAGCAGAGGTGTACTTAACTATCCAAACAATAGATTTTATATACTCCACATTAAGTTTTATAAACTTTTCCAAACCCATATCATAAAAAAGCATTGTTGATGTCAACATAATCGCTTTCAGTTCTTAATCAGATTAGCTAAAGAGAACTGTACTACAATTTGGGCTGAAGAACAGAACCATGTACACCACTCCCTCCATATGGAAAAGGCTATTTTACATGCAATTCCCCAATACCCTTTTCCTATAAAGAAATGGCATTGAATCTGTGAATTGAGATCATGATCTGATACAAGTGACACTTTCTGTTGAGCATCGGCTATTGATGCTGGAGTGGCAAAGTTGGCACACTTAATTAGCATTAAAATGATGATTATGTATTACTTATATAAAACTTAGTTTCAGACTGAAAGGCAATCTTCTTATATGTGCTGTGTAAAAATTCTTATCAGTCAAATTATCTAATACGTCCAATTGAACAATGATGCTCGTGATTTACAAATAGTCTGGCCAAGCAAAATTTTATTCCAAATGGCACGTGGTTGAGATCTCCAACTGGCACAAGCAACAGTGGCCCCGTTTTTTTTTTTAAAAAATCAAGTTAGAAGGAAGGAAGCTAAAAACAAATGATCAGATTTGAATATGACACCACTTGTGCTAGACATAGTTTTCTCTTATCCTCAAGATTGATTGATTGTTCAATTCTAGTTAATTCCCCGAATCAAAAAATCACTTTATAATTAGCATTTATTTTGATAGCATCCTACGTACACAGTAGTTCTCTGGAAGTTTATACAAGTCACCGCAGCAGCACCATTGTCTTACTATCCTCTCCTTTTGCCTGGATGATGACGATGGGGCTGCAATAGTGACAACTGACAGAATACGTTCCCCCATCATCCAATCACCAGACTACGAAGAAAAATATAAACAGCAAGAATTACCAGTGCTTGAAGTTCATGTGCCTTTCCCAACTGACTACTTTGCTAAATATGGTTTGATTCTTTCTTCTGCCTTGGATAATGTTTACAGCAAAATACTCAATGAGATGTTCAAAACCTTAAAAGGATATATATATTCTCCAACGGCACAAACACTATAGCCTTTATATTACCAGCCAAGAAAATTAACCAGATTTAACTGCTCATAAGGGTTATCTGTCCTTGTTAGTAAATCTTTACAAGAACAAGAACAAGAACAAGAACGTATGATATGATGGTATGAAACCATGTCTTTAAGCATCGAAAACCCCTTTTAAGCTTTTCATCAAACATCTGGCGTGCTATCGCTATGAACCAAAAATATACTGATTAAGAGATGGATCGCAGGCCATAATCTGGTACATAGCACGAATATGCATAGTTTAAATTATTTTGCAACCCCATAATACAAGTTGTTACAGTAAAGTATAACATTGAGGATTGCAGTTAGAATTTTTTTTTTTTTGGAAAAAGAAAAACAAAAAAGAATTTGTAACCTGATTGGAACTTGACGATGACTCCATTTGTAACATTTCCCCCAATTCAAATAAAGAGTAATATTCTACTCTTACAACCAAACTGAAGTATCCAGAAAATAACTCCCAACTCCGACAAACCCATGAAGGCTCTGTTTGGATCTCAAGAAATATTGCAAATAAATTACTTTCCCAAAAGCACCTCAAACAACTCCTCCAATTTCAAGTAAGATGATCCGCCAGGGGCAACGGCCTCATGTGCTTTCTCCTTCCACTCCAATGCCTTCTCCCTCATTACCTTCCCCTTTTCCCCATCCATCAATTCTCTAACCAACTCCTCCACCTCATTTCTCTTCACATTGTTATCAATCTCCATCCCTATCCCCCACTCCACACAACTGTACCTACAATTTGTCTGCTGCTCCGCAAAAAACGGCCAACATATCACCGGAACACCTCCAGCAATACTCTCAATCGTCGAGTTCCACCCACTGTGTGTCAAAAACCCACCAATCGCTGCATGGTTCAGCACTTGTTCCTGTGGGCACCAGCTCGCCAACATCCCTCTATCTTTAGTCTCAACCACAAACTCAGGCGGCAACATGGCTGTATCTCCTACCACTATATCCGGCCTAACAATCCACAGAAAATCCTTGCCGCTATTGGCTAGGCCCCATGCAAACTCAGTAAGTTGTTCCTTTGTCATGACAGTAATGCTTCCAAAGTTTACGTACACCACTGAGTTGGGTTCTTTTGTGTCGAGCCAGTCGATGCAGTCCGTTTCTTCTTTCCATAAATTTGAGCCGATTGATTTGAGTGTGTCGTCTTGGATGCGATTAAGCATCAAGTGTAGTGGACCAATGGTGCAGGTGCGAGGATGGAGGGCGGAAATTGCGACTAAGACGTCGTGCTCTAAGGAGTCAAAGGTGTTTAGAATGAGAGCTGATGCTCTAGGAACTGCTGCGGTTTCTGTGAGGACGAAGTTGAGCATGATGTCGTTGATGTCTGTGGTTCTGATGAAGGTTGGGAAATCTTTCAGTTGAATGTCTTTCATTCCTGGAACCCAATCTAGAGCTGTGTCTAAGTAGCCATTTGTAACATAACTCAGGTCTGCAAAGTTCAACCATGGCAGTAGTTAATTAACTATAACGAATCATGAAATTTGGTAATTATTAATTAAAACAATATTACGAGAGAAGACAGTGAGTTTCCCATCTCTTATAGGTTTGGTCCGTTATGCTATGGCCTCTTCTGTTATGTTTAGTTAAAGTATCAATATTATTCCATTGAGAAGATTGTCTGATGAGGGACAAGTTTAGATGAGTTTTATTTTTTAGTTTGATTATTTTGATTGTAATTTTTGGATTTATATTTAATAGGGTAGTATTTTTATATTTAGAAGTAGATTTATGCATGCTGATGTATTTAAGTAGGTTACTATATAAGTTAGGCTACTATATTTGTTTGGACCATGATGTCTTTGCATTATAGATGTTTCACATCCACACTTTGCATATGTTTGTAGTATTAATTATACTTCTTAATTAATTATCACCGCCCATTTCCATCAACTTGCATTATTGAATAAGAAGCCTAGAAGACAGATCTGGTACGGTCTTGATTACTAAGTTCATGGACCCAATCCCACTAGATCTCGTTAGCAAAGGCTATATATATATATATATATGTATCAGAACATGTACACTCCATATATAGAACTTAAAAGGAGTATGCAGTCACTACTCACTACTCCCTTCCCTTGTGTGTCTTAAAAAGGAAGGCCACTCTTACATTGCAATTAGAATGGAGACTTGGAGGAGGAAGTCTAGCTATATATATATATATATATATATATGGATATCCCTCAAGGATTAACATCTCTATCTGACCAACTCTCAAATATCTCCCTAAACTCGTAATTACAGTCCATGCATATATGGCACTATATATGGAAGAGGAGTTCCCACTGTTATGATTTGATAATCCCATTAACAATGAACATTATTAATTAAGGAGAGAATTGAAGAAAAGAAAGCTATACATACCATATATATATATAATGCAAAAGTTAAGTTAGGGTTTACAAATTAAATAGACAAGAAAGTCGAGGCTTGTAAGTATATACTATAACCTAAGCAGCTAGCTAGCTTAGATAAAACACAAAAGTATCCAATGTAAGGGCGGCTAATAAACAAAGGAAATAGTATATATAAATGCTAGATAGGCATTTGACCAAATTTCCTATCCCCTGGGATAGGTGAGAGAGAAGATAGCAATCTGTCTTTTCAACCCATATCCCATCTCCTCTATTCTCCATTCTATTCTATCTGTGCATTTATATCAGTTATTAAATTTACATGCGCAATTAATAATTTAATCTCTTTAAAACAATTCTAGTTTAATACTCCTTGCTCCTAAATTATTATTCTTTTTAAATAAAAATTTAACGTATATTTTTTAAAATTATAAAATATGTAATTTAGTACCAAAAAATCTAAGTCAAATTTTTATTTGAAAAATAGTTCGTTTAACTCAAAAAAAAATTAAATAAGACAATAATTATCAAAAAAAATTAAATAAAACAATAATTAAGGAACGTAGAGACTAGTTTAATTACATAGTAGTACTACTCCATTTAATTGACAAACATATCATCAAGACCATTGGATGGCCAGCATTAATATCTCCGATCTGTGAACCGGGAGTTCAGATCACATGTATCACATTGTGTGTGCCACTAGGCTAATTTAGCACAAGTGATTTGAGCTCGTGAGGCATTGTTGACGAAAACCCCACGGGAGAGGTTCTGTGTCTATGTTCCAAGTATCAACTATCAAGTCAAGGAGGGTGGGGCAAGTCTCCGTTTATTACTTGAAATTGCTTTAAAAACCCCTAATATGAAATTTTAATACTTCCGACCAGTATTTAGTTTTTTCTGTTATCTTTTACTCTCTCATGACAAAAACAAAAACAAAAACAGTCTAGTTAAACTTTTTCTAGTTAACTATATTAAATTTTAATTAAATATTTATATAATTTTATTTGATACAAAATTAGGAAAATTACAATTAATACTCTCTGTTTTCTTTATATTGTCTATAGATAAAAACACACATATTTAAGATTGAGTCATCTTAAATGCTTTAAATGTCTGTTTGTTTTTTCTTTCCATTTATAATTTTACATATATTTCTACATTTCCTAAAAGTATAGTTCTTTTGGTATTCCTCTTTGTGAATATTTTATTGGGCAAACTCCACAAATAGTCCCCCGAAACTTTTTGGGTTTTTTGGGATTGATTTATGTATTGAAATTTAAAAAAATTAAATTCTTGTACTTTTTAATTTATTGCAATTGGTCCTTTTGTTTAATTTCGTTAATTTTTTACCGTTAAATATTTATATGTGCCTCTCACGTGATTTTGTTCAAAAGGTAAAATAGTCATTTCGGTTTAAAAAGTATTCAAGGACCATTTGTAAAAAATTTTAAAGTAAAAAAAAAAAAAAAAAAACTAACGTTTTTTAATTAAAATTTTAAATATATATAAATATTTTATAAATAAATATATTAAGAATAATAATTAGAAATCTACTAAAAAAAGTTAAGAAGGAATTAGGTTTGAACCGGGATCTTTAGAGAGTCGAAGATTAAAAAAAAATCAACTATAAAGAAATCTACTAATAATTATTCATGATATATTTATTTATAAAATATTTATATATTTTAAAAAAAAATTAAAAAAACATTAGTTTCTTTTTTTTTTTACTTTTTAATTTTTTACAAATGGTCCCTATACTTTTAAAATGAAAATGACTATATTACCCTTAAAAAAAATAGGCGTGCAAGACGCATGTTCAAACTTAACAGCAAAAGTTAGATGAAATTGAACGAAATGACCTATCCCAAAAATGGGTTAGCACATGTACCATTTATATCATGAAAGGACCAATCGCAAAAGGAGCTTAAAAGTACAGGACCACTTGTAGAGTTTACCCTATTTTATTTAATTGGAGGCATAATAGGGCATTTGTTAGTTATTATTCATTGAAATTATAAGTGGTCAAAATTTTTAAAATATCCAAAAATAAAAAGTTGGATAATATAAATGAAAAGGGGAGTAATATTTATAATGATTAAAATTTTATTATCATAAAATAAAATTAATGTGCAATTAAATATTACTTGTAGTATTTGGTAGTATTGTTAAATATTGACTAGTTTTTTAGACGCAGGAGTACACTTTTTATTTTTAAAAATGACTAAATTAATTAAAATTTTATATACTTTACATATATTTTAAAAAATATTTAAATTTATTCATTAAAAACTACATTAATAATAATATGAAATATAACTTTCATAACTTTATATCTTATAAAAATAAATAAATTTATATAAATTATTAATTAAATTTTAATTAAGTTGATAATAAAAAGTGAAAGATGAACTCTTCGTCTAAAAAAAAATAATAAAAATGGGTAGCTAACTAAAAAATAGTAAGCTCTCAAAATTGATCATGATGTGGCATGGTGTATACGTACCTTTAAGGGGAGTTAAACCTCTATCAACAAGGGCCCGATACTGCATATACGCCAAGAACCCACAAGCACTGGTTGTCCAAAACAGCACTTCCGGTAGCCCAAACCGCTCGGCCGCTTTAAGGGTGAAGCTCATAACCCCGTCGGAAACGATACAACTCACAGGCGGCACTTCCGAGCTGCTATCGTTCAACTTGGATATCAGCTCACAAAAAGGAGCCAAACAGTGTATAGGAGTGGACTGACATAGAGAAGTGATGTCTTGGGTGGCATCGGCATCGGTTGGAGGTAGACCGTCCGGGATAGTGTAGAAACGAAAGTCCGGTAAGCCGTCGAGGGAGCTGGGGCCGCGGGATTTGAGGAGGCGCTTGTGGTTGTACTCGGTGTTGACAAAGGAGATGTGGAAGCCTTTGTGGTGGAGGAGTTTGGCTAGTTTCATCATTGGGTTGATATGGCCTTGGGCTGGGTATGGTATGCATACAGCATGGGGCTTCTCCATTGCTCCTATTGATCCCATTTCTCTCTCTCTCTCTCTCTCTCTTTCTTTTTGTCTTTGTTTGTTTTTTCTCTCACACACAAACAAACAGACAATGTTGAGTAGTGATATCGATATGGATGAAGATTTAGGGGGGCGAGTGGTATATATTTATAGGCAAAGAGGTAGGAAAAGGGCACACGGCCGGGTTTTGAGCTTTTTAAATATAGGCATTAAACTCAGTTCACTATTCATTAAACGAAGTCCCTCAGTGAAATTATTAATTTGTTTTTGCCTTTTTAGAGTTCGTTTGTTCGCTCGTTTTGGTTAAAATACAGGGTTAAAACGTAATTTATTCCTTAACTTAGAGTTTCAATGCTGCGGTAGAAAAAATTGCGTTTTTAAAACGCACCTGCATTTTAAAATGCTGAAATTCCTAGCTTTTTCCCAAAACACTGATTTTAAAACGCAGTAGGGAATAAAAAGCAACATTTTGACATAGTATCTCAAACGCATTTATAAAGAAAAAAGCCGCATTTTAAATAATCTGCGTTTTAGAAACGCTGCATTTTTAAAACACTGCGTTTTCAAAACGCTACACCAAACGGGCTCTTATTGTGAAAATATACTCTACTCCGTGTAAAAATCGAAATCGTATATTTATTTGTCCAAAATAATATTTAAATGATAGAGATTTAATATCTAAAGTAGATGGATTAAAGTTAGATAAGTGAGTTTATCTTACATTAGAAAAAAAGTAAAAGCAAAGCGCGACCTACGGACACGAATGTTAAACCAAATTCCAATTCAATTTAAAGTTTGAACCAGTTAACTCGTGTGTAAATACAACCTACAAATACGAATATCGTACCAAATCAAACCTTTTAAACAATGGTTAGCGCCTCTCTTTTTAAATTGCCATTTTTTTTAAAAGATGTGTAGAAAGGTTGACTACCGACTACTAACTTTATAATATAAATTATTTTTGGAGATCTCTTGGATATCTCCGATAACATGGTAATCCGTACTTCCCCATCACACGACCAATAAAATTGTTATTATTAATTAATTTTTTGTTGTATTGTAGTTTATTAATGTTCTATTCTACTGTATTAAATACCTCATATAATTTACCAATTAATTCTAGTTCCACTAGTACCACTAATTTCTCCAAACAACTTATACTTCATCAAAGGCGGTAGCTTTTCAAAGAATTAAATAATAATAAAATATCAAGCTTATAGTTAACCTTACATGGATGAGTTCATGCACAAGTTGCATCTTTTCTTGCCACTTGACATACAAATTGTGTAACAGGGGACAATTGATGCATGCAAAAGGACAATAGAGGCATGTATCAGTTTTGTATTCTTCTTTAATTAGTTGGATGTAATAATACTCATATTGGGATATCACATTATCCTTCTATATATGTTGAATTTTTTTTCACATACTCTCTCAACGATTTAGGGTAAATATAAACAAATAAAAAAGATTCCACGGAAAGTAATGTAAATAGAGAATTATATAATTATTTGGTCCCTTCGCCTTTAATTAGAGTTCTCTCTGCTCCTCTCGAGCAACGTATCACTATAAAATCGACAAAATGCGCCTGCATTACAGGTGTTGCCCACTTCTGGGCGACTTTTTGACTCTCGTCTGAACAGTGGCTCCGTGTCAATCCATTCGAGTTTAGTTTGTGCTCTTCTCCACGTTCACCCTTATCGCAGGCAGGATGGGTGTAGTTTAGAGCGCAAGATTTGAAGAAAGCAAGCTAAAGGTAGTTAGCTTCAGTGGTTGATAACGTAGCTGCTTTCCCCGGTTAATTCCTGCTGGTGGAGATGAAAAAGACTAAGATAGTTGGCTTTTCTCCTCTCTTTCTTAGTTAGCTACAGGAGCAGCCATATTTTACCTTTGGTTAATTTCTTCCAATATCAAAGAACAGGAGATCTCTATTTCTGTTCTATTCTTTCATGAAAGTAGTTCTGAGTTTTGATTTTAATATTGAGATTGAGTAATTTATTTAAGACAGAGTCATCATTTTCTGTCTTAGATAAAGTATCATTTGATATCTCAGTGGTTATTGTAAATTTGATCTAGGTATGAGTTTTGAATATTGAATTTGGGACTTTTATGGTTAATGGAAGAGAAGGAGGATCCAAATTCATTTTTCTGAATTAAAGAAGATAAGGGTATTTTGGATATTTTTTTTAGAACAGACAAAAAATTTGACGTTAACGACTGAAAGAAGAATCTCACAAAAAAAAAATATAAATTGAATGACCAAAATAATTTTTTTGATAAAGAGATCGAATAAATAATTTTAATCAAGTGAAGAGACCAAATAATTATACGGTTTTTAATTATACAAAGCGACGCAGTGAACGGAACTTTTGACTTTTGTTTAGACGGGCGAAGAAGTAATGCAAAAGTAACGCATCCATTCAACTTTAGTTGACATTTGGTTGATGAAGGAAGGCATTACGATTTAGGAGAGCGGCATCAGACCCATTCCGGCTTGATGAATGAATAGTTAAGTT
This sequence comes from Platycodon grandiflorus, assembly GCA_016624345.1. Taxonomy (NCBI): domain Eukaryota; kingdom Viridiplantae; phylum Streptophyta; class Magnoliopsida; order Asterales; family Campanulaceae; genus Platycodon; species Platycodon grandiflorus. Next base: position 9,953,568 of record CM028365.1, on the reverse strand, counting down.
GATTATATATAGGACAAAATTAATATAGTATAACAGTAAATGTATTATTGACCAACCCAACCAATGTTTGAAAGAGTCTCTCTCGTCGGTAGGTATTACGTGATCAATGAGATAGCTCGATCGTAATTAGTAGCTATATATTCATTGGATTGAATTCGACTCTAGTGATTAGCATCTAAAGTTATTCCCATGAATTATTCCACCGTAATTAAAGTGTGCACAAACTAATACCAATATATATATATTTCTACAACTCCCTCTAAAAGTAATTCATTAATTTTTTCTCTTATTGCTCAAAATAAATATTTACAAAATATTTACAACATTATTATTTTATTATAAATAATAATCTTTTATGTAACTCAATAAAAGAACACACAAAGGGGTGTGTTTGGCATGGTGAATTATTGACTTGACTTTGAGCTTTTGAATTTTTTTTGTTTTTTGTAATAATTAAAGAAAACATAAAGCTATCTTCTTCTTCTTCTTTTTCTTTTTTTTTTAATTAAGGAGGAGCAATACACTCTAAATTAATTAACAAATAAAAGAAAATAAAAGTAAGGAGCTTAAAATCTGATCGACCACTAAAAATGCCTTTAGACTACAACGAGAGAGGTATAATTTTATTCAAACAAAGAAATACCTCACAACATATATAAACTATATGAAAATGTAGTAGTTGAGACGAAATAAATGCTTCTTTTTAAGTTACTTCGGTGAAGCATTATAGAGTTATCCACGTTTAGACTTTCAGTAATATGTTCATAGTTGTCAAAGTTAGACATAGTGAAATCGATGTGATCTTCTTTATCCTCTTCGAACACTTCCATAACGACAAATTTATTGGAGGACAAATTAACAGGTGATGTAGTTTTCAGGACATCAAATTGATTAGGCGAAACAATAATGGGTTCTGAATGCAGCGTGTTATCCTTCTTATTTTCCCCATTAATTCCTTCCATAGTTTGTCCTGATTGCAGAAAATTATTGGCCATAATTTCATCATCTTCACAAACATCTAGAACCACAAAACGGTCGGGATTGCTCAGAGTTGTTTCCCCCTCAAAATTTGTTTGTTCACCACTACCCATGGCATTAACAAGTTCATCTTCTGCTTCCATACCTTGTGTCCTTGTTATTTCAACCATTGCACTGGGTTGCAATTCAAATGCTTCAACAAGCAGCCTGCTTTGATTGCAACTCAAATGTTTTCTTTTCCAGTTGTAAAGAGGGTTGCTCCATGGAGCTGCCACTTATTAGAACTTGCGGCTGAACAGAAATTCGACGAAGAATATAAACATACAAGAGTTCCCTGGTTAAGGTTTTCTACAACCTCGGGGTTGTGTCATCGTTAGGGATTTCTTCTATACCACTGCCTATTTTTTGCATTGTCGTAATAAGAACTTATTCAAGGTTGACCTTGGGGATCCATGCAACATTCAGGGCTTTAGGGTTTGCAATGGTAGGGTTTTCATACGGGTGTCTTCGACGTTTTCATGTGTTTTTGCTTTGTCTTACATGTCTCCTCAGCATGAACTTGATGCAAACTAGCAATGGAAGCAATATAGAGGTAATCTTTCAGCTTGCATCGATTGCCAAAAAAAAAAGGGGGGAAATTGGACCACAAATAAATCCATATTCTATTTGGGAAATGCTTAGTTTTAAGAGAAAATAGATCTTGCTATGAAGCGTGCACCGGGTTCTTTGATCAATTATTTATCGTATATTACTATATATTCTTTGATCAATTACTTATTGTAAATTAAATATAGTGCGTTTGAGTATAAAAACATAAATGAAATAAAAAGGAATTAAGGTATGAAATTGAAGAGACAACAATTTTTATATAATTTTTGTTTAAAAAATGTTATATTTAGAACTTCTTTTAACAAAAAAAGAGTAACGTACGAGGGTGGTGCCCATCAATTGCTTAAAATGCTAGCTACATTTACGAGGGTAACGGGTCTATAACAGGGTTAGACTAGTTGGATGATAGCATTAGACATATAGCACAATATAAGTAGTTGTTTGAATAGTTAGTAAATTTGCGTATAATATATATATAATATATGTATGTATGAATAATTAAAAAATATATTTTATAAACGTACTCAAACCAAACTTAACTAAAAATATTCATATTTATGGGTTAAATCGTATTGTATATGTATAGAACTTTAAATGTATTATACTTTATGTATAAAACTCTATATATACCAAATTTTGATATAATTTTATTATTAAAATTATTCAATTTATATTATTAATCTTATTCAAATTGATCAAATTAGATATTTAACATAAAAATAATAATTATTAAGTCTAAAAAATATTATTTGTTACTGCGCATAATGTTTGAAGCACACACATAAGAGTATATATGTTTAATCATGTTTTCATTTAGCTATTAATACATAGTTATTTGTCATATAAATATCTAATAATACGAAAATAATAGCTTTGAGAGTGTATAAATGTAAAAATATTAAGATATTTAAACCTAAAAATGATAAAAATATAATGAATTTCATACAAAATAGGGCGTATTTTTAGTCTCGTACACTTCAATCATATCCATATTATATCCATACAAGCGTATAAAAGCATTTTTACTGTTTACGTATTATTATGCCAAATTTTTTCGCCATAGGTTTGAAAAAAAACTATAAAAAATTTATACGTTTCTTTTAACGTATTATATACGTCCCGTATTTTACTAACTATGGTTGTTTGTATACTTTATATATATGAGTCAAAGCATTAAGTTTTGTTCAAAATAAAATATGTAATGATAAGATGATTAATTGTTAGGAGTTAAAAGAAGAGAAAGGTAAATATAGAAAAGCATGCATTGAAAACCTAAAATGACACTTATTTTGGATTTTTTTTTTTTGTTGTTGCTAAAACAACACTTAATAGCAATTGAAATTATGTAAGGTGGCGAATATACTCTTATTAATTATTCTCATTTTTTGTGTTAATAGTAGTTGAAACGATAAATTAGGAGGAAATAGGTTTTTTTTTTTTACAAGAAGCTCGCCAATAATAGCTGAGAAAATCTAAAGAAGTGACTCAGATACAAAAGAGAATTCCTTGCCAACTTATGGATAACCTCGTTTCCTAATTTAGGCACAAACATGACTTGGAAAAAGGTTCTTGAAGTAATAATCGGCTGCAAACTCGAGTGATTGACCCAAATTCAGATATATCCTCCTCTGGGTGATTAACTGCATCTGCAATCTTCTTGCAATCCGTTTCTAACTTTCAACTATAACACGAAACATGTTATGAAAGAACCCTCTCATCACGTAAAACCACCTCACACCCAGCAAGCCTCTCATTGTCGAATAGTTACATTTAACCCGATATTGTTGAGGCTTTTAATTACCAGCTCTACGAAAGAGGTAACGGGAGGAAATAGTTTTTGGAAATTCTAAAATGATACTCCTCTGTCCTTAAATTATTGTCTTATTTTGCTTATTTGTCTGTCCTTAAATAATTATCTTGTTTGAAACTTTTCTTTTTATGACATCACTTTTATCAATTTATTATACATTATATTAATATTAATAATTAAATTAATTATTTTTTATTAATTTATATGCCGGATCAATAGTATAAATTATTTGAAGATCCTACGGTAACACAGTAGTTGTTGGTATTTATTTTGAATCAATCTGTCCTTTTAAAATAACATTTATATTGGATGATGTATAAATTATTTTGGAGATCTTCAGGATCTCCAGTAACATGGTAGTTGTTGTTATTTTTAATTCTTCCAAGATAATGACAACTTTTTAATAATGGCAAAGACGAAATGTACACGAGGCAAGATTTAATTGGAGTTGAGGGATTGGAAATATCTGCAGTTGAGCTTGATCCTGTTCTGCGGGTTAACAGTGCAAATGAAGTTATTGTGCTCGTAAATACATTTAATAAAGGGTAATATTTTTGGCACAAATTACGGTTAATTTTTGATTGATTTTTTTTTATTAGTTAAAGGTAGACTTCTAAATTATGTCACTAATTAATAACTTTTAACAAATATTTTATAAAAAAAAAATTTATAATTTTTTTGTGTCTATAGTATTGCTCTTTACTAAATACAAGTAGGCACCGCGAGGCCAATCTATTTTTTAATAATAATTATTCTCTTAGTTTTCAAATTATTATCCTATTTGATTTTTTTAATTAAATTCACTGTTTTCAAATAAAAACTTAATATATTTTTAAAAAAATTATAAAATACGTAATTCGTAATTCGTAATTATAAATAAATAATTAATAATAATCCTATAAATTAATACGTAAAATTGAATTTTCATGAAAAGACAGATGAAAGAAGCATGGTTCATTCTAAATACACCCACAAGGATTTATTAGTAATTAAAAATTTGAGTTAGGAGATGGTCCCTGTCCGTCTGGCAAATTTTTAATTTCTTTAAGTGTAGTTTAAAAACTCTCATTATCGTCGTCGTCGTGACAACTTCTTCTAGCTACCACCAAATGTCCATTTTTTTTTTTTTTAACAATTAACATTGCATGTCTCATACGGAAAGAGTTATAAAGGAATTCAGGTTTAAAAGTTCAATCATTTATAATTAAGAATATTTTTTTCACAAACTCTTAATTTTGAAAGTCAATAATTTATAATGAAGGAGTAGTCTTAATATGTTTCTCCACCCTCTTTATTAGTTTACAAACTAAATTATTATTAAGTGTTTAAGACAAAATTAACCTCATCTTTCATATCGTCAATTCGACCTCTATAGTAGGAAATTGCAAATGCTACCTTCTTACTATTAATTTAATTGTAAATGTAATCTGGATTGATAACAGGTAGGTATTTAACGGACATCGCTAACGTGACATTTGTAGGCGTTATTTGAAAGTCTAAGGTGGAAGAAATGATAATTTTTGGCCAAACTAACGGAAGTTCTCGGAAAAGGCTGCACTGAGACATGACCAAACAGTTTTGGTTGATGCTATAATTTGGCCAAATCAAAAGGGGTGCCAGTGCATTTCACCCGTTCCATCTTTAACGGAATTTTGACAGCCGGGGGTTAATGGACCTTTTCAAAAACATTAATTAATATATAATTAATCACACAATTACATGGACTGATTTTTTGGACGCAAACCAAAAGTTGGGTATGGTTCTCTTAATGATTTAAGTTTGCGCGAGAGCATAATTGATTGCAATCTACTTCTCTGATGATGATGATGTAGGAGCAGGAAATGGTATGGAAATATTGCGAGTAGCTATTAGCTCTCTCGTATCGTACAAAATATTTCGCCTAAATGAATGGTTTTATCAAATGTATATCTGTCTAATTTATAGTCGATGATTACAACTGTTTTTTTCTTCTTCTTCTTCTTTTCTTTTTTATGTAATGTTGTTCGCAAAAATATATGAGGTCAATGACCCATCAACAGTATATATATCCTCGGGAAAAAAAAAAACAAAAAACAAACAGAGAAATAAATAAACAGAATTGGATTTATAAATCTAACCTTGTTGAAGGAAACGAATTCAATATACAATAATAGAGTATCACGGATCACCTCGTGCGAATTCGTACCCTAGAGCGAGGAAGACTTTCGGTTTGTGCTACAAATTCACGAACAACACAAATAATTAATCTGTAATTCTTTCTCGTCGAATTGATATCACGTAAACGAATATCAATTACAATTTCACGCCGCAAATCCAAGTCTTTTGATGGTTAGAATTAGAGAGAGTATTTTGGTGAGATACAATACTGGAGATAGAGGGAAAAATATAGCACAAAAGCGGTGTGCTTTTGTTATGGCGTGTATTCAGTTTTTTCCCTTGGTGGTTTGCCCTATCATTATATTATTCCTACAACAAACCTATAAGTAGGATAAGTAAAGTCAATCCATAATCCCCTCATATTAGAATACTATTTACCAATAATAATATAATTAGTACTCTATGAATTTTATGGGCCGATATGTCGAATCGGCCCACATTTCCTAACACTAGTAAAATATGAATTATATATAATAAGATATGAATCTGCTGCTAATTATCATACTGTACCCAACAAAATTGGGCCACCTTATATGACCTTAGCCCAGAAAATTTCATTATTGAGCGTACCTTAAATAGTATGCTCTACCAACCTGTTTGGCTGAAACACTCCAAAAGTTGTGTCACTTGAAAGTTGGGGGTTTGTGGAAGTGGATCCTCTCCGCTATCCTTTTCCATCAAGTCTGTCCACGATATTGATCAGTGTGCCCGCGCCATGGTCTTAAATCTACATCCTCATCGAGGGAACAAGGGAAGGGTAATACCAACGGAGTGGAGTCTAGTCCGTGGCTGGAGAGACTGTCGGGTCTGACAATGAGCAAATGGAGGTAGAAGCTTGAAAGATAACAAACTAATTGCTTTCTGGAGCAAGATCAAAGTTTGTCAAGTTTTCCATGGGTTGACAATAAAAACAATCAATAAGATAAACTTCATTTGGGATTTCCTTTACTGCAATTTCTTCAGTTCATCATGTTACAATTGTCAACTCCAGAGCAGAAACCATGGAGGACCGTTACATTTATTCATTACATTAACACAAACACCATGTGAGAGAGAGAGAGAGAGAGAGGCATCTTTCATTGTTCTCTGGACAATCTCTTCAAATGAAGAGAACATTTATTTTGATAATACCTTCTTCTGGTTCAGCAAAACCAACCTGCGATCGGAAGGTTCATTCAGCAGATATAGATTTACTAGGTAAACTGTCCATCTATCTTTAATACTAATAATCAGCTGTAAACTGCTCATGGATCAAAAGCTGAGCCCCATCAACAAGCTTCCTTATAACTTCAGCAGCAGGTAGGATTTCCTTGATGAGACCTACTCCTTCACCAGCATACATTACCATGCTTTCAATATCACCTGTAGTTGAGGCATTTGGCACAGTACCCGCAAAACGCCGAATCTCTTTTTCCTGTTGGAGAAGAAAATCAACAAGTTACGAGATTTGTTCGGGCTACTTTTACAACTTTATTTCAACTTCATCTTAAATATGTCCCACCATAATGAATGTAACTGTAATAGAGTACATTGTTCTTAAATCCAAACAGTTATAAATTTGACTCTGAATAAAGGAACCCATGATTCAAATATAATTTTTTACCTCCCATAATTACACCTTAAAAAGCTTACATACATCATTCCATAATTAGGTCATTGTGGCATTGATGTTACGAAGAACTTGTTTCCAAGAAAGTGAAAAACGAATCCCTAGCTTAGCATGATCGAAACAGCCGAAACAGAAAGGGAAAAGACATTGAAAGCAGAGGCGTACACAATTCATGCAATAGAGTTCATTAAAATATTACTCCCTCCGTTCCTAAATTATCGTCCTGTTATGACTTTTTTTTGGACAAACAGGATGTCTTTTAAATGCAAATTTGACGTGTATTTTTTTATTTTTTTTAAAATTATAAAACACATAATTCGTAGTATTTTAAATGTTCTACAAATCACATGTTTAAAGATATTGAAAAAAATAGAAAAATATATGTCAAATTTGCATTTGAAAAAAACATATTGCTTGACCAAAAAAACCCACACTGGACAATTATTTAGGACTGAGGGAGTACGAAGGTTGAACAAAAGAAAGATAAGAAATCATCAGGTACGAGGAGAGGAGATCTTACCATGCCGTGTACAGCTGAACGGCCAATAATAGGTTGATTGCCCTCATTTTCATGACTTGGTAGGGTTCTCCAATCCATGAAGAAGGGTGTTTTAAGGACCCGATGTGGTGCCCCTGGCCACCTCGCACGACCAAATACATCTGTATATTCTGTTTTTTCCATTTCAACCAACTTTCTCTTGTATGTGGGGTGTGCATAGCTTTCCACAGTTGCAACAAACCTACATGGCACCATACCGGTTAAGGCTTGAGACTTGCACGTTAGTAATCAATCAATACTTCCACAAGGAACATGCTAAACAACACTTGTACTATCATGCCAACTCATAGATACTTATTCTAGCTGAAAATTTGACGAAAACAATTCTGTTAGAGGATACTAAGAATTTTGGCTTCATGATAACAAACCAAGTGGTATACCTAAAAAAAGAAAGATAACAAACCAAGTGAATTAGAGGATTTACGTTTTCAATCAACTTACACATCCCTCATGCTTACATCTTCTTCTTTCTTCCATATTATTATTATTATGACTTTCTTCTCTTTTAGGCTACATTAGGGTTAAACCTCCAGCCCTCCCCTCCCCATGAGACTTGAACCTACGCTAGCATGCAGTTAGGCTGAACCTTGTCCACCTTATCCACTAGGCTATATAACAAAAAGAAAGTCAGAAGCCTACTTTCACAAGGATAATGAATCCATTTATTGTACGACTGTCACATTAAAAGGTGAAACGAAATATTGAAATGGTAGAATGCCCAAGTTCATGGAAATTCTACATATGAAAATGTTGGATACCTTGTACCAAGGCAGATACCTTTAGCTCCTAGAGCCAAAGCAGAAACATAACCACGCTCGTCCGCAATCCCCCCAGCAGCAATAACAGGTATATCTCTATCAGCCACGAGATCAACTACTCTTGGCACCAATGCAATTAGTGCATCCTGAAAGCAATCCGGAAAAGAAGAAATTAGGTTGCTTCTGAGTAACTCACTTCAACATCAGGAAACTGCTGAATGTAGAAGAACAAAAGGAGAAAAGATTCAACCTAGAATATTTAGTTGTCAAAGCACAACGTTATTGATTCAGAAAATGTTAGGGAATTGGTCTATGTGAGAAATTACGCCAATTGTGCAAGCTTAATACTCCCTCCGTCCCAGAAAAGTAGTCCCGTTTGACAAGTCAAACTTCTTAAGATTTTAACTTTACTTGCTTGTACCTTCACAAAATTGCACTAAAATTTTATCCTTTTTTAGAAATGAGACTACTTTTTTTGGGACAAACCAAAGACGAAAGAGGGACTATTTTTTTGGGACGGAGGGAGTACAAACTATGAAAAATAAATATAATTATTGAAGCTGTTAATCCTGAATTTTAATAATCAAATCTTTGCTGCTTTTCAAAAAAATATATATATTATGGAAGCTGATTGAACTACTTCAACATATTGCAAGCTTCTAACACAAGACGTATTAATAACTGTATAACTGAACGAAGTAAATAGCTTGCCAGAGTTTAGAACATTTACCTTACCAATAACATGCCCTCCTGCTTCATGTCCTTGGACAATTATTGCATCTACACCCACTTCAACTGCACATTTTGCTTCTTCAAAGCTCCCAACCTGAGAATAAGGATGTCAAAGGGTAAAAATGATTTAATAACTTCCAAGTCCATGGTAGTCCAGCTCATGAGATTGGTAGAATAAACAAAGAACACCCACGATACACAATAGTCTAAGAAATCAGGGGATTGCCGTGAGTACATTCTTCTTCTCCTCGAATCACAAGAATACAACAGTCAACTAATTTAGAATGTATGACAGAAAAGTGATAATAATCCAACCAGGCAACAACACTTACTTGGGGAATAACCTTGACCCCGGCTTGATGAGCTTCAAGGACTAGCTCCTCTGAGATTTCACCCCAATAAAGCTGCAAGAATGAGACCCTTTCATCGAGTATAGCCTTTATGTTTTCCTTGTGAGGAAAAGCCAGAACAACACCAACACCAAATGGTTTGTCAGTCAAGGTTCTTGTCTTCCGAATCAGTGCCCTCAAGTAATCTGGTGACTCCTGTTACATCGATATAACGGTTTCAGCTAAAGGTTTCCGCGGAAACTTAAGAGAGTGCAAAACTACAAGTAATTACACAGCAAATCAAAATCTCATTTATGATTTATCCCATCTCGCTTGAACCATATCTATAAATGTATCCTGTTAATTTGGTGAGGAGTTCAATAATCTTAGACTTCCATTCCTGTTTTAAGATGATTAAATTAAATAATATTGGGAAGGTGCAACTACAACATACTTGAAAAATGATCCTGCCAGTTCATCAAATCTAATTCATTAAAGCCAGATAGAATATGCCCACACAGTTTCTCATTTAAATTTTACTTTGAAAATTGGTATCCCATACATCACATAATTTTCTAAATCCTTCCAATTGTTCAGGCTGAATTACAAATCCCATATATTAACCATATGACCTTGGTAAAAAAGATATCCTCTAATCCAATAGTGGCCCATTTGTAAGAACAGCTATCTAGTACTGTCACTAGCTTGTTTGTTTTCAACAACAAATCATGAAAGTATAGCCCAATGCAAGAGATTACCACAACTGTGTGGTCCAAAAAGAGTCAAAAAAAGCCCTACTCCTGCATATGGAGAGCATTCAGGAGGAAATATACAAATAAATAACAATCATGGACCCTAAGCCATTAGGTGTATTTTGCATCTTATAGAGTAGTGAAAAACAAAAATTCCCTTACTGAATTATGAGAAGCCACCCTGTTAGATTTCTGACTAAAAGAACGAGAAAAAGAAAAAGAAAATATGCTAGGCTCACTTCTCATTAGCAAAGGAGAAGGTAATACAAACTTATGTATAAGGTAAAAGGTACATTTCTCAAGGAGTAGCCAGAGATCAATGGAATTGAAGATCACACTGCCCAAACAACGTCACTGCTTGCCTCAAAATGGAAATGAAAAAAAAATTAACAACGATAAAAGGAAATGGAATTAAAGAAGCATTCTAGCTGTTGAAAATTTATATCACAAATTTCTTTAACGTTTAGGATTTATTATTCTATCATGATTTATAGTTACACAAGATGCATGGGATTTGGAGTTAGACCTATCAATTGATTTCTAAGTGAATTTTAGAATAGCAAGCTCCTATAAATTTTCTAAGCATATGCTTGGTTCTCCTTGACCTACAATAAAAAATATCCCTATTTGAAAAAGTACATTTCTTTTGGAGTTTGTTTGAAAAGTAAACTATTCAGAAGTATGTAGGTAACCTTGGAAGCAACCATTGTCACAAAATTATTAGTTGTAATTGTAATCAACTTGTTTCACTTCTCATACATAAAAGGTAAAGCTAGTACAATATTGGAATTACAAGTTTGTCTTGGAAGTACGTATCCTAAAAAAAATAGTCTTATTTGATAAGACAAACTTTTTAAAATTATATTTTACTCTATATATTTCCTACTCCCTCTGGTCCAATTTAAGAGGTACTTATAACTTTTTGGTTCAATTTGACCAATTTTTGAATAAAGATTTAATTTATTTTTATTTAGTTAGAGAAAATAAAATTATAACCTTTAGAACTACACAAAAAGTACCACAATTCATGTATTTTTAGTTCTTGAAAAAACAATTAAATCTTTGTCAAATATCGATTCAAAAATTGATCAAACACAAGTGCATTCTTTAATAGGGACGGAGGGAGCATAATTTTACATAAACTTTTTTTTGTTGATACGTATTGAAAATGACATGTTTTTATAGAGAAAAGAATATAGTTGAAAAATAACATAAGTTTATAAGTTAGATTCAGAAATAAGAATATTGTTTTAGGACAAACAAAAATAGAAAGTTCACCAATTTTTTAATTTAAGATTTTATTTTTTTGTGACAGGAGGGAGTTCCATGAAAATAGTAACGAGTCTACCTCTAAAAATTATGCCAAAAATCTTAAAACGTGGTCAAACTTACCCTTCCTACGTACGGGTCATATTGACTATTGAGCACAAAATTTGTAATAACAACAAACTCCAAGAAACGAATATTACTGTACTTGTGACCTTTATTAATTTTCTTAGCCAATAATTGGGTGTTCCACTTTTGAAAAAATTGGTTACTCTTTTTTCGTGTAAAGTCACTAAATTTCACCATTGCTATTGTTTGTGTCTAATGTTTAACTTGCCAAATTATATGCCAACACTAAGGCTCGACCTAAAATTAGTAATTTCTTTTAAAAAAATTTTTTTTTTCAAAAAACCAAAAGGGGACGCTCAGTTAGAGACGGAGGAGGGAAAAGATCAAAAGAGTATTAGATTTTTGAAAGATAGAACTCTTTGATGGGTCAGGTCAGAACATAAAGGGGAAAGAGTAGGGAGGTGGAGAAGACTGACCCAATCAGGAGCACGGAGGAGACCAAGACCGCCAGCATTAGCAACAGCAGCTACTAGCTCCGGACCCGCTATGTCGGGTCCCAATGGAGCCTGCACTATCCCATACTCCAAATCCATTATCCCTCTCCATCCCCTTTCCATTTATTTTCAACTATTCTCTTTCAATGAAATTGAGTCTAATATGGTGTGGTGGTCTGATCGAATTCGAGTAACATGCGACTGTATATAATTTAGAGGAGGTGAAGTGAAGTGGGGTGGGGTGGGTGGGGTCGACGAGTCCGGGCTGCTGCTTTTGAGAATCGCCAAGGGTCAGTCATCACTGTCTCTTCGGGGCGGTGGTGCTCAATTCGAGTCAGCCAAAAGGGGTACGTCTTTGCCCACCCTTTTCCCTCGTTGCTTCCTTCTTTTGACGGTTCTGTCGTGCCTTCTAACGTCAGCAACGACGTCCTTCGGGAGTATTTTTTTTATGTTTAAATCTTCCACTACACGGTCTTCCAATCCGACATACTCCTTACTTCGCATCCTACGGTTTCAGTTTTTTCAAATTGAATCGAAATTCGTGAGGATCGAAACTAAATCGAATCAAATCAATAGGTTTGGTTTGGTTTGATTCAGTTTTATAGTTCAAACAAATTTATTTTTTGATTAATTATTTTTTAAAATTATTGAAAAAATATTAAAAAAAAGAAGAAAATATTAATTTTTAAATATTGAAAAAGAAGTAGAAATTTGAGACTAATTTCTTTAAGGTTGAAACAAATTTTACAACGGTTGTGAGAAAAATTTGATTCTATGAGGTGTGAAAAAAATGTCATGAAAGGGAGAGAATGTAGGTGAGGTAAGAGGTACAATGACAGACTAATGGTGAGGCATAACATTTCATTGCGGTCAGTGGCGGATACACAGCTCAGGGTAGGGGGCAAGTGACTCCACTCAAAAAAAAAAAAAAAATTGGCTTACAAAATTATGATTTTTTGGATAGTGACCATACTCAAAAAAATTCTTTTTTAAGTCACGTATAACAGCAACAATGAGGTAGAGACTAGTGGTAAATTGTAATTTCTAAATTTTTTATTTGATAGTTAAATTTTGTGACCCCACTGAAATATTTTTCTGGATCCGCCGCCACTGATTGCGATGAGAGAAAAAGAGAGAGAGTTGAGAGACTAATACGTGAGATTAGCATATTTACTCTTAGGATTTTTTAGATCTCGGTTCAAAATTTTCAAGACAAATAATGACTATTAAAAACAAGAATATTATATATATATATATATATAATAGTTTAGTTTGGTTCGGTTTGACCCCTTAAACCACAAACCGAACTGAATCGACCAGTTTATAAAAATTTTAAATCGTGATCAAACCACCCTAATCTAAAACCGAACCAAACCGTGACCATCCTAATCTAAAACCGAACCAAACCACTCAATTTCGTGGTTCGGCGGTTTGAATTTACACTCCTACTCCTTACTAATCTAAGAGTCCGTTTGGTACAGCGTTTACAAAACGCAGTGTTTTAAAAACGCAGTGTTTTAAAAATGGAGGTATTTCCTTATAAATACGTTTGTGATATCACTTCAATACGCAGCTTTTTTTTTCCTAGGAGCGTTTTAAAACCTGCGTTTTGGGAAAAAGCTGGGAATTCTAGCGTTTTAAAACGCAGCTGCGTTTTGAAAACGCTGCGTTTTCTGCCGCAGTATTGAAACACATTTTTTGTAAATAAGCTACGTTTTATCCCTGCGTTTTGGCCAAAACGCTCGACCAAACGGGCTCTAAGTCAATTTTCTTTAACAAAAATATGACTATTGAAATATTACAAAAATCCTTTTTCCTTTTTTTTTATTTCAAAATTTAATAAAATTCATGTGAGCTACCTATATTCTTCATTTTTGGGCTGGATTGAAATGGTTTCAGGAAAAGTTGGATCAGTTTTTCAGTTCCGAGTTGCCATGTTAATGGGCTTTGGTTCAGTCCACACTTGTGGGTTTTAAGTTGCATGGAAAAACGCCAATCAGTCCAAATCTTTTCCAAAAATAAGGAAACCAATATTATGAGATTCTCTAGGATTTGTTCTTTGTGCAAGGTTTTAGAATTTTATTTTTTCAATTTTTATTTTCTTTTTCTTTGGCTCAATTAGTTTCTCTCCATCACTCTCATATTTTTCTTCAATCATTAAAAAATGAAAATTCAATCAACCTAAAAACTCTTATGCTAAACACACAAGGCTTTAGAATCGCGATGTAGTGACTTGATTTGAGATTAAATTTTGTTTTTTATAATGATTAAGAAAAAATAGAGAGAGATTGAAAGAATGTTTTATTCACATTAATATTCCTTCTTTTTAATTTTTTTAATCTCCTTAATTTAGCTCACCTACCGTAATTATCTCATATCAACATGTTTCCTACTCAATTAATATACTCCTAAGATAGGATATACATCACAATTATCTTATACTATTAATATGTAAAAGCAGATTGTCCTTTAAACTCAAAATTTAGATTCCCATGCATGTACTAAATACATTATCATTCACATAATGAAATAATAAATTTATTTAAAATAATTAAATTTCCTCCCTTGAAATTAATAAATATTAATATTTCGAATTGTGAAGACTTGGAAATTAACTTAATGTATGTATGAACACTAGATATTGTTGGGTCTAGCCTAGGACCATCTCGTGGAATCACCGGCTCCGTGGCAAGGTGAATCAATTTTTAAAGGCCTAGTTTAATTTACTTCTGCAATCTCATGAGACCCTTTATTATTGTTTTCTTGTTTAAATCCATACACTATTTAATTTAATTATTTCCTCATTACTATTACTCTATATATATATATATATATATATATATATATATAATGTCAATTGTGTATATCCATCTAACTTAAGAATTATTTCTGATACTATTCTACCATGTTTGTTATTCATGGAAAAAAAAAACCCAATAAGTTGGCTTAGGCCTTCTCCAACAGTTTGGTGCAGAAATTGCACCAAATCTCTAAAATCCTGCACCAATTATTTTCCATCATAGGAATATTCTAAGTATATTCTTATTATTCTATTTATTACATATGTTTTATTTCATCAAATTTGTATTAATGTATTAGCAAAACAAATATATTATATATATGTTATTTTTATTTTTAATTTATAATAGATTAAAAATTATTATTTAAACCAAAACACAAAACTAGTATATTTAAAACAAAACAAAAAACTATATTTAAAACAAAACACAAAATTAGTATTTAAACAAAAACACAAAACTAGTATTTAAAGCAAAATACAAAACTAGTATTTAAACTAAAAAAAAATTATAGCGCAAGGATTGATGATGCGCCAGCTTTGACGCAAGAGAAGGGGGTGCTTCAAAATGGCGCAAAGTTTGGAGTCCCCCTTGGAGCAAAAAATTCTTCCTCCTGCGTTGGATTTGGTGATTTGGAGTCCCCCTTGGATTTGTTCTTAGTGGCTTAACCACCGCTGAGTTTTTGTGTGGAACGATCTAATTAGTAACAGATTCCTTTGTGCAAGTGGCAGACGCAGTATCACAAGCGAAAATTAATCTCGAAACCCAATGTAGTTTAGAAATATCTCGTAGAAGATTAATTAAAACCAAAAAGAAAATGGAAGCTGCAAGTCTCAGTCTCTAAAACAAGTTTGTCCTTACATTATTTTGTAGCGTGACCTTATCTTAATTTGTACTTTCGTGTGAGCATGCACCAGGCTCATTCTCTGGGCTAAATTATTGAAGGATATGAATATGAATACGAGTAATACACAAATTAACAAGCTCTGCCACCCTATTTATCTATTCTTGACCGGTGCTACCTTGGTTTTACTATTCATGTATTCATCTGAGTTCAGTTCTTATAATCTTATCTTTAGTATTCGGTAGGTAGTTTTTTAAATTTACAGGGTCGAGTGTGGGGGATTAAGTCGAGATGTGGCCAAACTAATCCGATGAATTAAGTCGAGATGTGCGCAAATTAGCAGTCCTAATTTAGATTGTATGACACGGCAAAGATAGTGACATACGCTTCAACAGCCCACACTAATCAATTTGTGCTCCGTTTTGGCACTGTAGTATCATGTCACTACAGCTTCTCATTTGGTAAAATGAAAATGATGGGAGTATTTGCCTTGCTGGAACTACCTATATATGCTACCTTTTATTTATTGTTTTTCTTAATGTTTCCATCTCCACTCCATGAATATGATGATGTAGACAAGGCTTAGGATTCAACTTGAACATGCAAAACTTCCCCCAGTTTCCCTATAAAAAAAATATACGTATATCTTTTTCACAATTTCATTTTCTTTTAATTATACAAAATTTAATCAGACGTAATAAAAAGGTGGTGTTCGCACTCGGTTGTTTCTTGATTCGTGGTGTTTTTTTTTTTTTTTTTTGTATTTTTCACTTAATCTATCTTTGGTCTCACTTTTTTTTTCTCTCTATCTCTCTTTTATATTTCGATTCAATCATTACAAAATCATGAAAAAAATTATTACCACAAAACAGACCACTTATCCAAACAGGCCTAAATTATTCAAACAGCTAGCGTTCTCGTGATAAAGTATATGCAAAAAATGTCCAAGTTCATAGATACGTCTCTCTTTCTTTCGTTCACAAAAATGCTAAAACCCTACGGCTATGTGGAGAGGCTCCCTCGTCTTCCTCAAGCTCATTTAGACTTGAATTTGCAGCGGCCATATATATGCATGTGCAGGAAGGAGTCTATACCATTCAACTGCAGCAGTAATCATTCCCCTTTGGTCGGTCTTGTTATTAGTTTTGGCACTAAATACTGTAGAGTCCACTATTTTATTATGAGATGTTTTATTTAAAAATTTATTTTTAAAAATTATGTTTACAATTTTTATATAACATTTCATCTTTTTACCCTCTATCTTGGTTGTACTTAAATATTTTTGTAATTATGATTAACTACAATGATAGTAATATATTTATTAATTATTAAATTTTTCAAACGTAAATTTTTTTGGTGAAACGAAAAAGTATTCAATTGTTCCGTTGGGAAAAGAATAGTAACTAGGATCCCAAATTTTTACCCATTTCCTCATTCCAATTTAGATATAGTGTTCATTGTTTTTTTGATTCACAATGTAACAATTTAATTCATTGCAAACTAGTCACAACCTTATTTTTCAAGAAATTTGTTAAGGAATAGGGAGTGAGGGACCTAACTTTGTAGCTGTATGCTTCATAGACAGACAGATTGGTGGGTCCCAAAAAAAAATTTTGGATTTAACACAAGTCAAAGTGTGCATTTCTTGTTGTACACTCAGTATCATCTCATTCAAACTTTTCGGGGCTTAGGTCTATTACTCATTATTCAAACTTTTCGGTGCCTCCTAGCTAGTTCATTTGGAACAAGTTTGGCCACTCCAATATTTTACTCAATGTTAGATATATATAGATAGAAAATCGTTTACACATACATTACTCCAATTCGAAAGTGTTTTGTATTTTGAAATAGTTAAAAAGAAAAATAAGAAATCAAAGTCGATCTCTTGTCACATAGGATAAAATTGGCATAAAGAACAAGTGAAATTAAACCTTATTATTTTCTGCAAATAGGTAACTTAGTTTGGTACCTTATTATTATTATTATTATTATTTATAGTATGCAATAACCATTTCCATTGCTAGGTGAAAGATGAACATCAAAAGTGTTGTCAAGATCAAATCCATCAAACACTAACTAAAAAATTGTAGGAGGGAGGGAGGGAGGGAGGGAGGGATAAGGATTAGAGGTGGGGCCCACTGTTTCTCTCAATTATTGTGGGCCGGGCTAATTAATTTGTTTGACAAACTTGGGTGAAATTATTCTTGTGATCTGAAAATCTTAGGTAGGGTTTTACTATTAAAACAGGCCCAAGCCGCCCGCCCGCCCGCCCCACCCACCTACTTCTTCTCACAAATGATTGGTTTCTTTAGTTTTGTAGTTTATGTTGTATGTATGTACCTATCTCCATCTCCATCGCTCGTGAGCATGCAAATTCAAAGGATCTTTGCTTGGGAGGGACCAGACCAATTAAGGTTTTCTTTCTTTTATACTACTCCTCCATTAATTTCTATTTTTATTTATTTAAATCAATCAAAAATGCATGCATGGGACAAAAAAATAAATAAGAGGGTTTGATTTTAAAACTCTGCTCTAGGAATTCTATTAACCAAAATTGTTCAGTCAACTTTCGCACACATTATTGTTGTTAGTCACACTCACAGTCACTTTCTCCCGTGGGGCTCCCTTAATTTCATAAACAAACTAAGACATTGACAATTAGGCGATAATTGGTTATTTAATATTAAATTTTAGAAATTATAAGGAATTTGAGTTTCACGAAATTTAAATTATTTAATTAATTTCAATTTCAAACTCTAGAATTGAAATTCGATACTTATTTTCATAGTTTGGAATTAAAATTGGAAGAACAATTTAAATTTCTTGGATCTCAAATTGCTCATCCAATTCTATTTCTAAAGTTTGGCATTGAGTAGCCAAATATAGCCTTAATGTTCTTATAATGACAATGTTTATGTTTATACAATCGGAGGGGCTATTTCTACTACATTTTTTGCTTATTCACTACACTAATAATTATTACATTAAACAAATACATGTTTGGACAAAACTACCATTTAATTACTTGTCAGTTGAAGTGAGTAATATAATTTCCAAATTATTTTTTAATTCTCAATACACCAACAAACAATGTAATTATTTTTTTATTTTTCTTAAAAATATATGTTTAATCAATTGTGCTTATAAATCGCGACTCGTGTTCTTTTATCAAAAATATAATATAATTAAGGCATTTGACTACAAAACATTTAGAAAACATTGGATATTTTATTAAAAAAATATTTAATTTAAATAATACTCATATTATTTTAAAAAATTAACTCATTAATAGCAATATGGTTGTTATTAAATTGATTATTTGTTCAATCAATTTAATATTAAAATTTTAAATCAATTGTATTGGTGGGAAAAAGATACTAAGATCTTACGATATTATATCACACTTTGATTTTACCATTGGATTAAATTTTTTAAATCTAACTATTAATTTTCTATTTCAATAATCAAAGATCACAAATTTTCTCAAAGTTTCGTAGACTAAAAATGTCTTTATTATATTAATTTTTTTATTATGCAACATAACTTGAATCATAAGTTTAATTGATTAAGCATATTTTTTAAAGTGAGAATAAAAATAACTATATTGTTTATTGATATTTGAATTAGAGAATAATGTTAGAAGGTAATTAGGAAAGTAATTTTGTTAGACAACTTAATATGGGCAAGTAATTAAGGGGTAATTTTGTCTAAAATTGTATTTGTTTAAAGTAATAACTATTGATGTAGTGGATAAGCAAAAAATATAACGGAAATAGCATCTTCGTTACACAATATGTTAACGATCGTACAACATCTTAAAGTATTTTTGACATTAAAATTTAATTTGCTTTAACAAAAATCCTATGAAGAGATTAAATGTCATCCTATTTTTGTGGGTTGACTTGCGTTAAATTCGGATAATTTAGCCCTCCTCCACTCTCTTTGTGCAAGGTTGGGATTATGGATTAGGATTTAGATGTAGGAGTGGTAATAGCATATACTAAATCAAACGTATATTCAACAGGAATAATGGTTGGTTCACGATTCACTAGTTTAATTTATCCAACCACTTATATTTATTACCTATGATTGATGAAATATGACAAAATCCATCACAGAATATATATAATAGTCAAATTTTGATTAAAACACATACCAAAATGTTGTTGTCTACTTACATTCCTTTCAAGCAAAGAGTCCATACTAATTCTATTTTTTGATGCTTAACATAAATAGTCTATTTTTAAAAATTATGTATATAATTCTCATAATTTTATAAATTTTTTACCCTACGCATATGGTATAAATATATTAGCTACCCTCACGCATTTTTATAGTTATGATCAATTCTAATAATATTTATATCATTTAATTATTAAACTTTTCAAATGTGGACTATTTAGTTGAAACGGAGGGAGTACCAATTAAGAGCCCGTTTGGTACAGCGTTTACAAAACGCAGTGTTTTAAAAACGCAGCGTTTTAAAAAACGCGGTGTTTTCAAAACGGAGGTTTTTCTTTATAAATACGTTTGGGATATCACTTCAATACGCATTTTTTTTTCCTATGAGCATTTTAAAACCTGCGTTTTGGAAAAAGCTGGGAATTCCAGCGTTTTAAAACGCAGCTGCGTTTTCTGCCGCAATATTGAAACACATTTTTTGCAAATAAATTGTGTTTTATCCCTGTATTTTGGCTAAAATGCTCGACCAAACGGGCTCTAAATGTGTGATAATCAAAACCAAATAGAAACTTCTACCGTGGGTATCAATGATTTATAGACTAATAATATATTTATGCATGTCGTTTTGGTTAAGTTTTAACTACCCCGTCCATTCTTAAATTATTGTCTTATTTGACTTAGTACATGAATTAAGAAAAAACACTGTAATTAATTTGATTATTAATATTGATATAGTGTGTAGTTTTCTTTAATACTCATGTGTATGTAGCATATAATTAAAGTAAGGAGAAAAAGTAAGAGTAAAATAGTAAAAGTGATGTCAAGGAAAGTTTCAAACAAGACAATTATTTACAAATGGAAAAAAAAAACAATAATTTAAGGACGGAGGGAGTATTATAATTGTTTCTGTACAAAAATAGTTTTGGTGTAAAATTTTAAATTCAAGAGCAATAAAAGAATTAAAGACAAAACTATTCAAATTTGAATAATATTCTTTATATTAACAGTTTATTTGTTTTGAAAAATAATTAAACTAACTTTTTTTTTTTTTTGAAAAATTCTAGTTCGTTAGATAGTTAAACTTGAATCATTAACATACAACACAATACTTTATATATATATATATATATATATATATATATATTATGTTACTCACTCGAACTCGTTTCAATTAAATATTAGTATTAATTTAAGATTAATAATGAAACCAAACCAAACCAAATTAAACTTATACACCAATTAAGTTGCTGAGTTAGCTAACAAGTTTAAACGTGTTGGTTTAAAACCACTTGATTTCACATCCTCCTCCTATAATAAGAAGCAAGAAGGGATGGAGTCTGAACCAATCAAGTGGAGTGGAGCATATCTCTTGAACCATTTGGATGTGCGTGGAGACAACTTCATCTTTTCACCAACCAACACGTGTCATTTAAGTGCTTAGCTTTGTGTCGGAGAAGGAAAAGCAAAGCTTGTGGGACAAATGACCTGACTGACTTCTTTTGGATTTTGACTGATCAATCCAAAACGTCCCCACTACTTTGACCAGAAGTTGTCGACTGGTTCTGGGTTTGCCGACGCTGCCGCTTCCTTCTCCACACGTGATTCATGGTGTCTCTAATCTCTATTAACCCCTGCGAGCGAGTCTCTGTGACATTCATTCCCTTCCAATACTTGGGAGTAGTAGTATTTCCAGATTTTATTATTATTCGCTCTTTTTCTCTTCTTTTGTTTCCAATCTTAGTATTCAAAAAAGTTCCTTTCAAATTCTACTATAAAATTGACTTAGAGACTCAATTACGCCTGAATTTTGTATAAAATAATTTATTGAGTAAGATGTTTTTAAAAAAAAACTCTTAAAAGAAACCTCTTTTTCTTATGTTTAATTCAAACATTTATGCTAAGATTAAGATTGAGTTAGTTTGGTACAACGTTTTTAAAACGCAAGCATTTTTGAAACGTAATTTTTTTTTATAAATGTGTTCAATGCAGTATTTTAAAAAATAATTTTAATCTGAGTATTTGTCAAGAATGATAAATTTACCCTTTTATAAATATTTAATCAAGTTTAGTACACCATGTATATATATTACGTATAATAGAGTAATAATAATAATACGTATACACTCAATATCTCATAAATCATCACCTATACCTTTATCTCTTTGGATAATGGCCCCTCCCACCCCTCTCTCTCTCTCTCTCTCTCTCACAAGATACACCAGACAATCTTATCTGTTTCATACCCTCTGTTTTCTACTCTTTTCTAAACTCAGTTTGAAGCCTCCCCAATTCAACCCGGCTTACACCCTCCCATTTGCTAAATCATAAGATTTCATCACTCATTCAACTAATAAAAGGTATTATTATTCGAATCTCTAACCTTACCTCAAATTTGTTAATTCTTTTGAACCAATTCCTCTCTCTTTAAAAATCAGATTTGGGATTTTGTTTGTTAGATATTAGGGCTTCAAATTTCTTCAAATCTTTAGTTTATTGGAAAATTTCCCTTAATGTTTCCCTTTCTGTCCAACTACTCAACTTTTGTTTGAAGATTTTTATGTTTTGATAATGTGGGAGATTGCAAACAGTGGTCTGATCATCTTCCTTTTCTTTTTTCTGTTTCTTATAAAAGAGGGCAATTTTAGTCCAAGGATTGAAGCCACCTGCATTTTGAGTAAAACGCTACAAAATGTAGCGTTCCAAAATGGAGGTGCATTTAAGAAACGCTGATTATTATACCGCGGCACTACAACACACTTGAAGGAAGAACGTTGTGTTTTGAACTATGTTTTGTTCCAAAACGCGGCTCCAAACAAGCACTGAAAGCAATTTCTCCCGTATATAAGGGTGCTAAATCACACCCCCTATTTATGCTAAATCATACCCCCTGGACCAAAGTGACTCTTTTACCCCCCTTTCCCTCAAACCGCCCCACTTTCCCTCCCCCCACTCCCTAATTTTATATAATTATTAATATATAATTTTATATAATTATTAATATATTTTATATTTAATTTTATATAATTATTAATATATAATTTGGTAATAATTATTAATAGATAATTTTATATAATTAATAATGGGTAATTTTATATAATTATTAATATATAATCTTACATAATTATTAATAGTTAATTTTAATTTATACTTTTAGTTTAATATATAATTTTATAAATTTAATTTTAGTTTATAAATTATTAATATATAATTTCATATAATTTAATTGTAATTTATAATTTTAGTTTATAATTTAAAATCATTTAATAACTATATAATTTCAAATTATTTGATTTAATTTTATAATTTTAGTTTTGAAATTAATATTATTTTTATTTAATTAGTAATATATTTATAAATAAAATTTGAAAAAATTAATATATAATTTTAGTTTAATATATAAATTTATATTATTTAATTTAATTTTATAAATTATTAATATATTATTTGATATTATTTAATTGTAATTTAGAATTTAATTTTAATTTTAGTTTAGAAATTTAATATTTATATAAAAATTTAAATTATAAAGTTTATAAATTTAATTTTAGTTTATAAATTACTAATATATAATTTAATTGTAATTTATAATTTTAGTTTATAATTTAAAATCATTTAATAAATATATAATTTCAAATTATTTAATTAATTTTATAATTTTAGTTTTGAAATTAATATTATTTTTATTTAATTAGTAATATATTTATAAATAAAATTTTCACAAATTAATATATAATTTTATTTTAATATATAAATTTATATTATTTAATTTTAGTTTATAAATTATTAATATATTATTTCATATTATTTAATTTTAGTTTAGAATTTAATTTTAATTTTAGTTTAGAAATTATATATTTATTAAAAAATTTAAATTATAAAAATTATAAATTTACAATTAAATTATGTGAAATTATATATTAATAATTTAATATTTATAAACTTAAATTAATTTTTATAAATTTATATATTAAACTAAAATTATAAACTAAAATTATATATTAATAATTATATAAAATTATATACATATATAAACTAAAATTATATATTAATAATTATTTTTAATAATTATATAAAATTATTTATATATTAATAATTATATAAAAACTGAAGAAAAAATCAAACCCCCAGGGTGGGCGGTTTAAACTTTTAAACCCCAAGGGTGGGCAGTTAAAAATATTTAAACCCCCAAAGGTGGGTGGTGTTATTCAATTAAACCCCTAGGAAGGGGCGATCCTCCTTACTTCCGTTAAAAATTTAACGAATTCGTTAAGTTTTTAACGAAATTCTTTTCCAATTTTTTTCAATAGTAATTAAACAAAAATAATTATAAGTTTAAAGAAGGGGGCTGCGGGGAGGGAAAGGGGTATCATTTAGTATAAAACATAAAGGGGGTGAGAAGCAAAAGAATCACTTTAATCGGGGTTGTCATTTAACATATAAGGGATATCATTTAACACCTCTCTTTTCGTATACACTACTCCCTCCGTCCTAATAGCGTTCGTTTCCACACCCCTAATGAGAGAGAGAGAGAGAGAGAGGGGGGGTAGAAGTTCTCCAAATGAAATTGATGATGGCACTTCTGAGATCAAAATTTAAGAGCTGAGGGGAGACTTCAATTTGACAAGAAATTATTACTATAATTAAATTAAAATAGAAAATTTTAAATAATAAAAGAAAGTAAAAATATTAAATTAATAAAAATATATTAAAAACCACGAAAAAAACACGATGACAGAGGGGGCTATAGCTTATACGTACATCAAACCTTGATAAATAGCTATATCATGTACGTACTCCATGTAACCTGAATAAAGCCATTAAATGGTCGGCGGGGACGGTATTTGACTCTTTGTCGCCCAAGTAATCGTAACAAATCTACCGTGCACCCAGTATATGTATTCTGTTATGTATATGTAAGTATATTTATATGTTTTATAATTTTATTAATTTTTTTTACTTTGTTTTATTAGACAATGACTTCTACTCCTAACGACTCTGCCTTGTGAAATCTATAAGGACATCGTAGCCAAGCGATTCGAGCCCTTTCTGGCCCAAACCATTTTAAGCTAAACCCAAACAAAATGAATTTAGATTATCAAACCCTTTGTACTTAAAGAAAAAAAAAATTAGCGATATAACAAAAAATGAAAAAATAATATCATAGTATAACATAATTCACTTAAGTTTAGTAATAAGAAATTCTTAAAAAGAATGCAATGAGGATACAAACTTTTGTTTAAAAAAAAACTGAATATAGAATAATCAAACTTTAAATAACTAGCGCCTAAAGATTGAGTTAGATCATCTGTACCACTTTGTGTGTCCCTTCCTGTACCACCAAGAAAATTAAAATATATGATCCATGGACTAATGTTCTGATTTAGCTTGATGGTACAGGGAAAAACATATAAATCAGTATAGAAAATCTGTGGTCCTGAATATTACGCTCTAACAAAAGTTCATGAATCATATATAAAAGTAGAGTGATCTCATATATTTTTGTAATTATAATTACCTCCAATACTACTTATATATCGAGGGAATAATACATACTTATATAAGAAAGGATGCTTAGTGTTAGTATGATAGTATCAATAACTTGGCTCGAGATTGGAATAAAGTGTTTCACGAATAGTACTAACATTAATGTCAATAATAAAGAAACACTCACTCCATTTTGCCACCACAATTCTTTCCTCAACGGTGATTTAGCTCTTTTGTCTTGACAATAATTTAATGTTTTTATAATTTTAATTAACTCTAAAAATACGAATATACCTCTTTATTGTAAACTTTTTTTAACAGAACGGGGGAAGTACATTTAAAATTAACTATAACTAATTAAAATAAAACTTGAGTTTAGTTTACAATCTTTATTTGCCATTGCAATTAGTGTTCATAATTATTTATGTGATTTTCACTTTTTCAATTCTCATTTCTATTAGTTCTACTTTTTTTTCTCTCTTTAATATTTTAATTTAATTAATTACAAAAATTACAAAAATACCGTTCACGAAATAATTTATTCCAAGTATAACCTAAATATTCGACCAACAATATAATCCCTTCGTTCTAGGTAAAGAGACTACTATTTTATTTTAAAATATTACTATACATTTTCAGAAATTATGGTTACAATTTTTATAATTTTTTAATTTTACTCTTCACATTGATATAAATATGTTGACTATACTCTAATATTTTGTAATTATAAATAATTAATTTTAATTATATTTGTGTATTTTAATTAATTATTAAAAATTTTAAACGTAAATTTTTTTAGATGAAACCGAAAATTAGTGAATTACTAAAGAAGTTATAAAAGGAAAAAAGGTTAGGCACCGTCCCCAATTTTGACCCGCGGTGTTTGGAAACCGTGAAAATGTATGGACCAACTTGGCTCAAAATAAGGCAACTTTCCGTCTCAAGTTTCAACGTCCCCCAACCCTACGTCTACGAGTATGCTAAACGCCAAAACCCGCACCTACCTTGATTGCTTATTAGAAACAAGACTTGATCTTCCAATATAATCACATCAAATGCCATCCAGCATAGCTTTTATTCATACTAATGGAAAGTGACGCATGGCCCATACCTATAGAGATAGAGCTCCATTCTCAGATTGAAGTTGGGGATTCCCAAAAAAAAAAAAAAAAAAAAGGGGTATATATCAATTACAGCTTTTTGATCCGATAAAATAATATATGACCTTTGACTAAAAATTAACACAAACTTTCTATAATACCCAAAGCCCTTAAAACCTAACTCAGTCTCACACTCACTCAAATCTCCAAACCACAGCCGTATTCCTCCCATCGTCGTCGTCTCCCCCTCCCATCTCCAACGACATCGTCGCCGTCTTCCTTCATCTCCGACCACATCGTCTCCCTCTACTGCCATGGATCTTGTAAGTCTTCCTCCCATCTACTACCATGAAACCATATCTTTGTCTTCCTCCGTCTTTCTCTCATCGTCTCCCTTTGAATCGGTTAAACGATCCTATGAATCGTTTAAACGAATCCGTGAATCGTTTAAACGAATCCATAAACGAATTCGTGAATCGTTTAAAATATTGAAGTGTTTGAAATAAGTTAGACCAAATAAAATATTAAAGTATTTGACCATATAAATTATTTTGAAATAAATTAGACCAAATAAAATATTGAAGTGTTTGACAGGCCATTTGGGAAAAAACCCCATTCCCAAAACCCAGTTTATGTGCCCTTTCACAAACATTAACAATGAGGAGTAAAAATAAATAGGGAAGCACTTCTACTCTACCTCTGCTTATGTCATCTCATAGGTGGCCCAGCTGCAGACCCCCCTGGCCCCCCACTCCATTGCTCTCCAATTACGCAACAACCTTACTAGACAGGCGCCTGCGATTGTAGGCTGTGATATATCGTCCCAATAATTTTTCAAAGATATTTAACATGGTAACGATAGTAGTATTTAAATTGTACATTAAATATGCATCAAATTTTTTTGTTGTTATTTTTAAGTTAGTTAAAAAATTATTAATTAATAAGACTCATAGATCATTTAATCAATTAAAATATGTTAATTAAAATTTTAATATATATTTTATTCATACTTTAAGTACACATAATATTACTCATTTAACATTACAATTACACTGTTTGTTCATTTCCTTAATTAACAAGACGGATAATAACTCTAAACACACACTAAAAAAGAGAAATAATTTTATTGTGAATACTGTCTTGTTTTTAAATGAGTATTTATTTTTAATTTTTAATGAAATTAAAAAAAAAAGAAAAAGTTAACTTTTGTGGCAACTTTGTACTATATATACATTAAAGCACTTAATATCTAAGTATAACATTAGATATTCACAATTAGACATGATAGGTGTTAATGATAAAATTAATCTCTCTCTATTTCTGTTTGATTGAAAATTTATCATTGGTGACCGTTATGCAACGTGTGCAGAACGTGTCACCCCTTCTTGAATTGAGAAGGAGAAAAATAGTATTCAAGGTCATCTTTTAACTCCAAGCTCCTTCCAAAAAGAGAATTCAGACCGTGATTGGTCTAAATGACTTATTGCATCTACAAGTATGATTGGCGCACCTACAAACTGAGAATTCATACTGTGACTAGTCAAAATCGAGAATTCAATAAGTTTTAATTGTGAAAGTTTTATCATATTGATGCATCTACAAGTATTAATGTTTATAGATAAAGGTTTACTTCGTGTGTTTTTATTTATTATTCTGCTGTTTTATAGGATGTCACAGTACATGTGATTACATTCATTGATCACATTTATAGTCTATTCGAAATCCTTGAGTTTTTCTTAGCTACAAAACTTTTAATCGGAGAGAAAAGGAAAGAGAAGAGAATAACTTGGGTAGTATCAAGATGCAAATTTCGGTGTTACAAGGTAAAAATGATCCAAATGCTTATTTCGATTGAGAGTGAAAGAAAAGGTGTTCGAATGTTATAACTATTCAGATATGAAAAAGGAAAAATTAACAGCAAGTGAGTTCACCGATTATGCTAATAATTAATAAATGGTAGGATTAATTGGCAATAAACTGAAGACGGTACGGTGAAATGGTAGTTACTACATGGGAGGAGATGAGAGTTTGACGCTTAGATCAAATTTCATTAACCTAATCTGCTTTTCTTTTCTTTTCTTTTTTTTTATTAGAAATTTGATTACTATTGAATTAGGAAAAGGGCATCACTCATTTATTTGTAACCACTCGTGACACTTGAAATTTAAAATACATATCATTCCCTGATTAGAAGCCCATGGACATTAAAAATTTATATCTTTATAGATTCTCTATTGTTTATAATTTTATTGGTAGGTCATTATTCCTAATCCCCATTATTCGAAATCGTAGGTTACAAATAATCTCTTCGTTTCACCCAAAGAGTTCACGTTTAAAAATTTTAATTATTAAGTGAAATATTAATGTCATTAGATTTTGTTACAATTACAAAAATACATAAGCACGACCAAAATTATTACAACACAAGTAGATGGTAAAGATGAAAGATTATAAAAATTCTAAGTATAATCTTTTAAAAGTGGACTCTTTAAGCGAAACATCTCAAAATAGTATAGTGAACTCTTTGCTTGGAACGGAGGGATTACATTTTAGCCAATAATATAGTGATTTATTATTAGGGATAATGACATTACAAGTCCCTCGACTATGGTCGATTCCACCAATAGTCCTTTAACAAATTTTTTTAAAAATTTTTGTCCCTTGACTATGAATATTAGGCACGGTTGGTCCTTTTGGTGGATGTCGTTAGTATTTTTCCGTTAATTCTGTCATGTGCCTCTCATATGCGTTTAACCAAGGGCAAAAAGGGAATTTTACATACAAAGATATTTTTTAATACTTAAAATAATATATTCTTATCTCTCTCTCCCCCACCCCCCAACCCCCGCGTAACCGGCTCTTCCCCACACATCATCATCAACATCTTCTTCATTTCAAATTTCATAGTAATAATTCATGGAGCAAGATGGAGACTCCTCACCCACCTTCTGGTTCCAACAACCCATCCCAACTCACAGCCAACCACCGTCTCCCTTTCTCAACCTGGTTGCTCTAATCATAATCCTCCCTGTTTTAGCCTTACTCATCATCTTCTTCTTCCTCCCCTCTTTTCTCTCTCATACTTCTCAAATCCTCAAACCCACTTCCGTCAAGAAAAATTGGGACTCCCTCAACATCTTCCTCGTCCTTTTCGCCATTCTCTGTGGCGTTTAGCCGAAGAAACGATGATGTTCCCTCCACCGACGGCGACCAAGTCAACAGATCAGTCAATGAAGAACTGGATCCCTAGCCGTCTTCTCCCACTCCATTCCGTCTTCTCCCACTCCGATTCCGACTCTGACTCCACTTCCTCCGACTCACACGGCGGCCGCATCCCTTCCGGCCAACACCACCCATCGCCGCCACTCCTCCAACCCCACAAACCACCACCGTCCTCCCTTCTTCCCTCAAATCCATCTCACACTCTCCCAAGCAAAAACCCAGAAGAAGCCTTCTCCCTATTCTCAATTCCCAGAATACCCTCCTCCAATCCCAATGGATACCCCTTAATTTAGGTAAATCAGAGCTCTTCTTGCCCCTCACTTTCCCAACCGGCCAAACATTCCGGTGGAAACAAACGGGCCCACTTCAGTACACCGGGGTCGTTGGGTCCCACTTGCTGTCCTCAAACAACTCGACGACGGCGACATTGCTTATTTTTTACATCAAACGCCCTCTAAAACGGAGGCTGCTACTTGTGCTAGTGCTAGGTTAGCTTTATTGGATTTTCTCAATGTGGGTATCTGTTTGGGTGATTTGTGGGAGCAATTTTCGGCTTCTGATTTGAGGTTTGCTGAATTGGCAAAGCATTTGGGGTGGGGCCAGGGTGCTCCGGCAAGACCCACTTAAGTGCCTCATTCAGTTCATTTGTTCATCTAACAACAATAATAAGAGAATTACCCAAATGGTTGATTTCGTTTCATCGTTGAGGAGTCATTTGGGATTACATATAATTAATACACTCATTAAGGGATTCCTTACACAGGGCAGTCTAACAAATGCCTTGAGATTATTGGATTTGATGAAGGAGAATGAATGCAAACCTGATGAATGGACTTATGTAGAATTGGTGAAGAAGATGTAGGTGAAATTCCTTTTTTGCCCTTGGTTAAACGCATGTGAGAGGCACATGACAGACTTAACGGAAAAATACTAACGGCATCTACCAAAAGGACCAACCGTGTCTAATTTTCATAGTCAAAGGACAAAAATTTGAAAAAAAATTTGTTAAGGACTATTGGTAGAATCGGCCATAGTCGAGGGACTTGTAGTGTCATTATCCCTTTATTATTATTATGAGAAGTTTAATAAATTATAAACAAATATTGGTGGAAATCTAATTCATCTAGAACTAACCCCGTGCGTACATCATTATTATCCTTGTAGTGGATGCACTGAAAGGAAAAAAAAAAAAAAAACTTTTAATTTTTATTTATTAATTTGTTAATATTTCATCCCAATATTCAATTACGGCACTTTTGTACCACTTTATTTTACTTATAGTTGATTCGGCGTCTTAATTGAAAAAATAAAATCAAAAGAACATTGTCCTTATAATCTTCATCTTATATTTAAAGCTTGGAAGGTAGCGATAGCGCTCTTATAATTGTCATGTACGTTTAGGTTAAAACAATTGTATTTGTGTAATTCTTTTGATTAGTAATTGAAATACTAATTCTAGAAAAAGATCTACAATGATCCAACATTTGAAAAGTTCATGTCAAGCAATCACCCAATTACTTAGTATTTTTCAAAGCAAAATAGTAGGTTCAATACTCTCCCTGAATTGTTCAATCTTAATCCTAAATAATTGTCTCTTCTATGACTGGCCACATAAATTAAAAATTAATTAACTATATTTTAAATATTATTATAATATATAATTTTTATTAAAGTATTTATATATGCGATTATAATTAAAGTGGGAATAAAAAGTAAATATAAAATGATAAAATTAATTTTTTTTAAAAAAAATTAAAAACAAGATAATTTTTTTAAAAGAAAAAAAAATTGAAAGCAAAATAATTATTTAGAACAGAAGGGAGTATGTCGTTATCATGTTCCATAGTTAGTATACAAAAATATATACTGTATATAGATATAGATAGATATATTCCATAGTTAGTATGCGTGCTTAAATATAAAAAAAAATAATAAGTGAGGTCAATTTTCCACAGTTAGATTGCTTGTTGTTTATACACTTGAAATGATGAAACGTTATGGGCTTTGGTTCCATATAATAGTGACCGTACCAAATGATGAAGGCAGACGTAATGCGTGACACTGTTGTGTTCCATATATGATATATTAATGCATGCACTACAGCTTCCCCATTCCCACCATTATTTGGTAAGGGTCCGTTTGGGAACTTTATTCTCTTAGGATTTTGTAAAAATTACTGTAATTTTTAAGTTATTTTGATAATTAATGTATCACTCATCTTTTCTCTTTAATAGTTACCTAATTTTTATGATTAGTGTTGAAACCAAACTTTGTACAAATATCTTGGAGATCACAATACGTTTTCTTGACAGAAAAACTGGAAGAAAGCAAAAATATCAGTTCCAAGTCGAACAAAATGAATGCATTGCACACTACTCTTTATATCGTTCGTACACATAATTTCGTACATTACATCCACATCAGCAGCTGCTCCCAAAAAGCCATGTCACAATCATTTCCAGAGACCTATTCCCCCCTCAGTCAACCACGTCATCCCCTCATGAACCTTCCAGCCTGGCGCTTCCTCACCACTCCACTCGACACCCTATCAGTCTCTCCCACGTGGCATCTCTTGACGCTGACACCCCCTTCTTCTACAGCTGTCTCCCCTCCCTCGCTCCCTTACTGTATAAATTCCTTTCCCCCCCAAGCTCCATTTACATTCCCAAGCACCTCTCTCTCTCTCACAAACTTTTTAAAGACCTTGTCAATGGCATCTAATTACTCTTTCGCCACTACCTCCACGTTTCTTGTGCTGTTCATTATCGCAACTTCTGTACTAGAGCCATCCCTCTCGGCTCTAGTTCAGCAACAACCACTCGTACTTAAGTACCACAACGGCGCTCTCTTGAAAGGCACGGTTACCGTTAACATCATTTGGTACGGCAAGTTCACCCCAATCCAACGCTCCATAATCGTCGACTTTCTCCAGTCACTTAACGCCCCCCACGCCCTGCTCCCCTCCGCCGCTTCCTGGTGGAAAACCACCGAGAAGTACAAAGGTGGCTCATCCGCCCTTGTCCTAGGCAAACAAATACTCGATGAAAACTATTCTCTCGGAAAGTCCCTCAAGAATTACCATTTAGCTTATCTGGCCTCTAAAGCCGGTGCGGGGAGCTCCGTTAATGTTGTTTTAACGGCCAAGGATGTGGGCGTCGCTGGGTTTTGCATGAGCCGGTGCGGGACCCACGGGTCAACTAAGGGGAAGGCTCGGGTTGCTTACGCTTGGGTTGGTAACGCCGAAACCCAGTGTGCGGGACAGTGTGCTTGGCCCTTTCACCAGCCCATTTACGGCCCACAGAGCCCGCCGTTAGTTGCACCCAACGGAGACGTTGGAGTTGACGGAATGATCATTAATCTGGCTACCGTATTAGCCGGGGCGATAACGAACCCGTTTAACAATGGATATTTTCAGGGCCCGGCTACGGCGCCTTTAGAGGCGGTTTCGGCCTGTACCGGTTTGTTCGGGTCGGGAGCTTACCCGGGTTACGCGGGTAAAGTATTAGTGGATAAGACTACCGGGGCAAGCTATAATGCGCATGGAGTGAACGGGCGCAAGTATTTGCTCCCGGCCATGTGGGACCCCCAGACCTCTGCTTGTTCAACACTAGTTTGATTTTGCGGGAAAGAGTGACAGAAGGGCAATGATTCGCTGCTGGTGTCTGTACGTATTGCAGCATACGATCGCAGATAAGGTTCGAGCAGGGTGAGCTAAAAGCTCGAAAGTTTGTCGTCTTGTGTGACATGTAAATTCTGCTTTAGTTTATGTTTAAAAACGTGTAAAAAGTGGTTTGCAATTAGGAGTTTATATATTATTAATAAATGAAAAAGTTAATTACAAATGTGGGAACGTTAAAGTGGATGCCAAGTAGGGATGAAAATTTTTAACTGCACAGCATCTATCTGAACTGAACTAAATTGAAGAAGTTAATGAATTAAATTGAATCAAAATTGAACTAAATTGAATGAAAGTTGATGATTATTAGTTGTTTAATTAAATTTTTTTAATTTTACAAACATAATTATACAATGAATTTAAAGTAGAATTATTATTTTTTATTAAGTCTTATAAATTAATTAAATAAAATGTTATTTAAAAGTTTTTTTTTGAGTATTTTTTATAATTATTAAATTATTTTAAATTAAATTATTAGTCTAATTAATTATTCATAACTTGTGGAAAATGAATATAGGAGGCATTGATTATTCGGTAGGATTGAGTCGGTTATGAAATATAAAATTAAATTGTGAAATTGGGTGATAACTGTTACCGAATCGCTCCATTGCCATTTTTAATGTGAGAATCAGAAACTTGCGTGGGGAGAGTTTATGTGTGGTGCCTTTTTATTGCAGTTACGATCATATTTTAAAATTTATTAAATGAGTTGATCAAATGTTTAGGATTAACAAGAAAAAAAGTTACTTATTTCGTTTTTAAATTAACATTTGAATTTATTTTTTGGTCAAATAGGATGTTTCTTTAAATGCAAATTAATGTATATTATTTTTAAAATTATAAAATATGTAATTTATAATATTTTAAAAATAATATGTGATAAGTGTTTTATAATTTTAGATAATTTTTTTTGTTAAATTAGTATTTAAAAAATATTTAATTTAATAAAAAAAATTAAACAATATGACAATTTGAGATTATATTTTTTGACCGTCACTCAAGAACTCAGTGAAAGTAGTAAAGATAAGGTTTGTTTAGCAGCTTTATATGCGCACCGTTACCGTCCGTGACTCTTCTCTTTTTTTCTTTTATTATTATTATTTTTCCTTTTAAACTGAGAATAAATCATATTGAGGGAATTGTGGAGTTACTATTAAGAGAATGATTGGGCAGGTTTAGGAATATACTCCCTCACCTCAGTTTCAGAAAAAGAATTTACAGTATTATTTCTGAATATTTCAATTAAAGACTCTATTTTTAAAAATTATACTTACAATTTTTATTAATCTTTTCACTTTATTCTTTACATATATTATAAATATTTTGACTATATTTAAATATTTTTATAATTATGACCAAATTTAATAATATTTATATATTTTTTAATTATTAAAATTTTTAAACGTGAACTTTTTAAAAGAAATAAAAGGAGTATAATGAATGCTTGGGTCAGGGAGACAATGGTTAGCACAAACGAAGTAACAAACTATGGGTGGCTGGCCAGGGGTTAATTTCTTTAACACGAATCAGGACACGTCTTAGGAACACTTTGATTAACATAAGAACGAGATAATATCAAAATGAAAAAAGATAAGGTAGGTAACGTTCTAGATTTTCAATCTTCTTCGTTGCTAATCTTTTCCTCTTAACTATCATAATTGTGTCTTCACAAAAAAAATTGCTTTATGCAAATAATTTACAATCGGTATTAATAGTCACAAATACAAGCGTTTTGACTCTAATTTGTCACAGAAGAATCCAATTAGCAACATCAGCCTCTGAAAATATAGGCAACGTCAACACCAACTCGTTTGAATCATTTCTATCATACTTGTGATTGGAGTATATATATATATATAGTTGCTAACACTGGCCTATCCATCTTTTTATTACTAAATTATACTTCTTTCGTTCCACTCAAACTGTCCACGTTTGAAAAGTCTACTTAATTTGTTAAGGGATATATTAATTAATGTTATTAGATTTGATCATAATTACAAAAATATTTGAACACAATCAAAATAATTACAACACAAGTGTAAGGTAAAGATGAAAGATTATGAAAATTATAAGCATAATTTTTTGAAAGTATAATTTTTTAAGTGAAACATTTCAAAATAATATAATGAATTCTTTGCCTGAAACGGAAGGAGTACGAGAATACGATCACCAACTCGGCTGAGTATTTCCACTTTTGTTTGTAATTGTCTTCTTCGAAAATGTTTCCAGTTTAATTTCATAATCTTTACAACTAGACAGACTCCAACAATGGTTTAAGTCTTTCTAAACAGCTCCAAATAAACAATTAGATTAACGAAAGCTGGAAAACTAACTAGGAGAAATATGTTAAGACTCAACACATAACCAACTGAAAATAACGCATTCAATGAATGTCACGCGTTTGACACTTTACTTGCTGGGAGCATAAATTAGTTTCACACACAGACACACAATGAGATATAGAAAATTAGAAATACCTAGGAGCTAGAAAAGACAAATAAAGAAAACTATGCGTCCGTTCCAAACATGGTTCTAATTTAGTTGGTAGTACTAATAAGTAAGATGTGACACTTAACTAAGAATATATTTGGTGCATCGTTTATAAAATGTAGTATTTTAAAAATGTAACGTTTTAAAAAATGCAGTGTTTTAAAAATACAGGTCTTTTCTTATAAATGCGTTTGAAATATCACTTCAATACGC
This sequence comes from Platycodon grandiflorus, assembly GCA_016624345.1. Classification (NCBI taxonomy): domain Eukaryota; kingdom Viridiplantae; phylum Streptophyta; class Magnoliopsida; order Asterales; family Campanulaceae; genus Platycodon; species Platycodon grandiflorus. Next base: position 9,917,437 of record CM028365.1, on the reverse strand, counting down.
AGCTTTTTTTACTAGTAGAGTTTTAAAATCTGTATTTTAGAAAAATGTTAAAAATTCTAGCGTTTTAAAACGTAACTGTATTTTAAAAATGCTGTTTTTTTCTGTCGCAATATTGAAATATATTTTTTATAAATAAATCGCATTTTATTCTTACGTTTTGACCAAAACACACAGTTAAATGGGTTCTAATTATTATATTCTAAATAAGGATTAGGATTGACCTGCCTGGTTCTATTATTGATTTTAGATTGACAGCTGTTTTGCACATTATTAATAGAAGAAAGCATACACACTTGACGGCAAACAAAGCAGGAGTATGGACCATTCATTTCATTCTCAATGGCACCCTGTGGATGTGGATGTGATGATCGCTCCCAAGTAATCTCCTTAATCACCCCATTAACTCTCAGATATCGAATGTATTTTACTTTTAAATATATGATTTGACCTATTGACTAGAGCTTAGTTACAAATCCCTATGTTATGCACTAGTAGTAGTAATTTATTTTCTTTTATTGCATGTTTGACCTATGTATAGGTTTTAGTTGTTCATCCCTACCGCAACTTAGAGGTCGTTTAGTCGTGCGTCTTTGACCAAAATGTAATTTATTTACAAAAATTACATTTTAATAATGCATCATAGAAAACCACATTTTAAAACATTTTTTTCTTTTCAAATCGTATGTTTTAAACGCTGATAGAAAAAAAAAGGGATAATTATAAAAATGATCAACGTACTATCAGTTAGTAACCGATTTTACCCAGTACTCTCAATATCCTAAAATTGACTAATGTACTCCCAATTTGAGTCCAATGTGGTCCCTCCCGTTAACTTTCATCCAAATTTCTAACGGGACTGCTAACGTGATTAACGGAGCTAATTTATGAAGAGTATTTTTGTCATTTTTTTTCTGGATAATTATAAAAATGACCAACGTACTATCGGTTAGTAACCGATTTTACCCCGTACTCCCAATATCCTAAAATTGACCAATGTACTACCAATTTGAGTCCAATGTGGTCCCTCCCGTCAACTTTCCATCCAAATTTCTAACGGGACTGCTAACATGATTAACGGAGCTAATTTATGAAGGGTATTTTTATCATTTCCTTTCAAATCTCACCACCCCACCCACATACTCTCTCTCTTGCCGGAGATTTCATCTATCTATCTCTCTCTCTCTCATATTCATTCATTTGTAATTAGCTAATTTTTTTTCATTATTTTGACCATGGTAATAGGGGTTTTGTTCAAAATGAAGGTGGTTTAAGAGATATTTGGTCTTCGCTAAAAGACTGTCATCCCCAAACCCCCTTCTCGTCGGCGTCTCCTCCACCTGCCTCTGTTCCCACCCTTTTCCCATTACCGCTACCACCACCCACCACTCCCCCTCCACCCCTCTCTTCAATTTCAATTCTACCACCGCCATCATCTTCTCCTCCTCCAGAATAGTATTGTAAGCCGATGATGTTGACGATGATGAAGCCAACCATATAGGTATCTGAGGATTGAGTGAGGTTAGCGGCAAAAGAATCATCGAGTTCGTTGTTGAAGGCTTTTGGAGGTTTCCTTTGCACGCCCTTGTCCTACCCCGCCGTATTTATACTGTCTTCTCCTCTCTTGGTCATTAGTGAGAGAAAATCTAGGGTTATATTTTGGGTCTTCAGCCGTCTCTCTCTCTCTACCGTTAGCCTTAAGTCTCTTCTCTCTTCTCTTTGTAAATGTGTAAGTGTGTGAGAGAGAGTATACACTTGGGTAGGTTCTTGAAGGTTCTACCTTCGGTGAGCTTACTGGTGGCATTTTGGTATTGTTGAGGGTTTCGGGGTTTTCAGTAAAGGTGAGAGAAGCAGTGAGGGTGTTGTTGTCTTCTTTGTGGCCACCGGAGTTTGGGGTTTGGTCTGGTTGGGTGGTTCTCTTGGTACTGTGCTTGCTGGGTTTAGTAGTGCTAGGGACTCATTTGGTGGGTGATAGTGAGAAGGGTGGTGAGAAGAGTTCTTTCGACTCTTTTGCAAATTATGGCAAAGGCGTGAGCTGGATCAGATTTAGTGTATTTTCCATAGAGAGAGAGAGAGAAAGAGAGAGTATGTGGGTGGGGTGGTGAAATTTGAAAAGAAATGACAAAAATACCCTTTATAAATTAGCTCCGTTAATCACATTAGCAGTCTCGTTAGAAATTTGAATGAAAAGTTAACGGGAGGGACCACATTAGACTCAAATTGGTAGTACATTGATCAATTTTAGGATATTGGGAGTACGAGGTGAAATCGGTTACTAACTGATAGTACGTTGGTTATTTTTATAATTATCCCGAAAGAAAATAACAAAAATACCATTCATAAATTAGCTCAGTTAATCACGTTATCTGTTAGAAATTTGGATGAAAAGTTAACGGGAGGGACCACGTTGGACTCAAATTGGTAGTACATTGGTCAATTTTAGGATATTGGGAGTACGAGGTGAAATCGGTTAATAACTGATAATACATTGGTCATTTTTATAATTATCCCAAAAGAAAATGACAAAAATACCCTTCATAAATTAGCTCCGTAATTCACATTAACAGTCCCGTTAGAAATTTTGACAAAAAGTTAACGGGAGGGACCACGTTGGACTCAAATTGGTAGTACATTGGTCAATTTTAGGATATTGAAAGTACGGGATGAAATCGATCACTAACTGATAGTACGTTGGTCATTTTTATAATTATCCCAAAAAAAAAAATTTTTTTTGAAGAGATAATCTAAATGCTTTATAAAAAATAAAAAAAGTTACATTTTTAAAACACTGTACCAAACGAATTCTTAAGTTGAAAAAATTGCAACAAGCACTTGTTTTAACAGTTTGACAATTTCATGATAATAAATATATACTCCCTCTGTCCTTTAATTATTGTCTTGTTTGACTCGGTACACTGATTAAGAAAAAACAATTGACTTAATTATTAATATTGGTATAATATGTAATTTTTTTAATGCCCATGTGTATGTGGCCCATAATTAAAATAGGAAAAAAAAATAAGGGCAAAATGATAAAAGTGATGTCCTAAAAAGGAAAATTTTCAAACAATACAATTGTTTTAGAACGGACAAATAAGAAAAAAAAAGACAATAATTTAAGGACGGAGGAAGTATTATATAATAATGACTTAACATAAATGAGCTTCAAAAACCTCAATGCAGCAAAGTAAGCCCATTGGCTTGAATGGTCAATTTTAACAACAAACGTAGGGTGATGAAGTACAAATTATAAACTCTTTTATAATTTACAAATTATACAGAAGCACACCACCACGGAACGAGGCTGATTCCTCCTATCCTTCTTCTTCCCTTTAAAAACATTATCTTTTCTCATATATAGTGTATAAAAGCGTAAAACCATCTAAAAAGTGGATACATTCTTTTGACAATAGTGATGCTTTCTCTGTATTGTAAAAAAGTATAAACCTTGTTAAAGTGCCAACATTTTTTTTCCGTTCCGTTCCGTTCAGTTCAATTCTCTCTCTCTACTGTAAACGCGGAAATGTTTACATACTTGAAATAAATGCATATAAAGCCCGAGTAGAGTATTCCCATGGTTGTCCAGCATAGTTTAAACAAGTAGATAAACGAGGCAGGCTGATTCCTTGAATCCTATTGTTGGTTGCCTATATAATACTGTACTCGGTATCCAAAACGAAGAGCTAAACCTTATACCTAAATCTATGGTCTAAAAGCAGGCTGCCCTGCGCACATTCTGCGTTGCCACGAATATTCCCCTTTTTATTTGGTGTATATGGTTGTGGTAGGGGCCTTTCAAATTCCAAAAAAATATGACTATAACTTAATATATGCACCCAAACCCAACCAAACTATTATAATGTAATCTATGGTGTCATAATAATTAACATTTATTCGCTAAAAAGCTAACAACTAAACCCCCCATTTGGGTTCATAAATACCTACAAAACAACCCGTGGGATAAGGCTAGGCTAGGGTAGATGCAAAGAATAATTACCTAACCCACAAACTAGCATTAGTTGAGGAAGCTAAGAAAGTAGTACTTCGCTAGAACATCGACACTCTTCGGCACAGTCACTTGTAAGAATATCACAAGTCTATGGGAGCTCCACAACAAACTACTCCAAACTTTGACAAAATTTCGAAAGAACTCTATACATACATGATAATACCCATCACGTCTTTATATTTTTTTCAGCCTTTAACATAGTTATAGCCCTTTCTTATTCTTGAACTTGAGCATACCATATCCGGTTCTAGCATAATCTAAATACTTAAAACTCCGACAGTGCTAAACTAAGGTATAAGGTGACACACCAGAGAGATTCTGACGGCGCTTGGGTCCAAGCCTTCTCTTTCGAAGTCGCTCCGCAATAATGAATGCAAGTTCAAGAGATTGAGAAGCGTTAAGCCTTGGGTCACAATGGGTGTGATAGCGTGAGCTCAGATCGTTGAAAGTAATAGTACGGGAACCTCCAACACACTCTGTCACATTTTGCCCAGTCATTTCTAGATGAACACCACCCGGGTAGCTTCCTTCTTGATCATGCACATCGAAAAATGCTTTCACCTCAGCCTACAAAGAATAAACATTGTTATAATGACGACTGACAAGTTTAAATAGAGTACAACTCATCAAAATATTACAATGAGAATAACTTTTTGTATAATTAAGAAAGTTGACTTGAGATGGTTACCATACCCTGATTGCATCAAAGGAACGGGTTTTAAGTCCACCGGGAGCTTTGATGGTGTTGCCGTGCATGGGGTCACTGACCCAAGTGACAATTTGACCAGCTCTGCGAACTGCTCTGATCAGATTGGGAAGCTTCACCCTCATATTTTCAGCCCCCATTCTTGTAATTATGGTTATTCTTCCAGGCTTATTATGTGGATTCAAAATTTCAATGAGCCTTACTAGCTGATCTGGATCCATCTTATCACTCACCTGAAATGCAAAAATTCTTGTTTTTATATGGACTATCTACTAACATTAATTAATAAAATGAGAAAAGAAACACAACTATACAAGCAATTAAACACATCTACTAAAGTTCGGAGATAAACACCTTGATGCCAAGTGGGTTTTCAACTCCTCTTAGGAACTCAACATGAGCTCCATCTAGTTGGCGTGTGCGTTCGCCAACCCAAAGCATGTGGGCAGAGCAGTCATAATAAAGGCCGGTGGTTGAATCTTCCCTTGTGAGTGCTTGCTCGTACGGCAAGAGCAAGCACTCGTGTGACGTCCAAAACTCCGTGGTTGTTATGACTGGGTGACCAACAGTGAGCCCAGCTGCACCCATAAACCCCATGGCCTCGTCAACTCGGTGAGCCAATTCGCGGTACCTATTAGGACAAACAGTTGAATTATATATTTTAAACACCACTAGCAAGTTATAAAAACTCAAATCATTGAGTAAAAGAAGGGGCATAAAGGTAATAATACCTGTCCCCTTGCTCACTGTGCTCAGTGAAATCAAGATTCCATTTGTTGACTCGCTGCATGGCAGCATACCCTCCAGTAGCAAAAGCCCTTAAAAGGTTCAGCGTTGAAACAGATTGGCTGTAAGCCCTAATCATCCTGTTGGGATCTGGAATTCGTGATTTCTCATCAAAAGCATCGCCATTTACATTGTCACCTCTGTAGCTTGGTAACTTTACCCCATCCTTCTCCTCAAATGAGTCTGATCTCGGTTTGGCAAATTGACCTGCCATTCTCCCCACCTATACAATCATATGCTCATCAGTACATCAAATTTCAACGACGGCGTTCTCTCAAGTTGATTCTCAAATTTTTAAACAAGCTTCAATTCTAAAATATATAATGACAAAAAACATAGTATAACGCTATTTTTTTGAGCATTTGTGGCGGCCGTCTGCACAGGTGACCCTCACCGAGCAGTAATGGATCTCGCTAGTAATTGAGAAAGCAGTCGCTGGTCGTGGCCCACACATCATTATTATGTGGCCCCAATTGGCAATTGGCCAACTTAGGCACCTAGTTCCCTATATGCCTCGGTCATTGCCAACCTCTAGTCTTTTACTTTTAAATAAATTGTTCGCATGGCGGTAGGAAGCTTCGCCCCCTACAAGTTTTACTACCACAGGCTAGACAATAAATTGCTAGATAATGGTAAAACAGTGAATATCTGATCTTAATTTTCTGAGTCCACACAGATGCACAAAAAATATCTAACTGCACAATCACATGCCAATACTTCTACGTGCAACTTACTAATCAGTTTCATCTAAATCAAGACTCTCAACATCAAACTCACAGAACAACAGTTTCCAAACTAAAATGCATGGTAATAAAACAATATCCATTAAAACAAAGACCAAGGCATCTCTAGCTTGCACTGTCAAGTTCCCCATCTTTTTCTCCGCCACTAATGGAAAGATAACATGTTGAGCAATCAAATCAGACCTAGTAGAACTCTTCATAACAGTCTGACATCTCAAATTAGTGATTTGCATTTTTACATTAACTGGGTGTGTTTATTAACTGATCAAGCCCCCAATTTTTTCAGCTATTAGTTCTTACTCCCCTATCATTCTGATGTAAACATATCAGGGTGATATTATGATATATAAAAATACTTGGCAACTGCCAGATGTCTAGGCACCTACTCCCCTGTCTAAATGTCTTGGCTGTTGCTACCACTAATTCTTAATGGGCGGTACAAATGGGCGGTACACTGCTGGGGTGCTTTGGAGCTGCTAGGATGCCAGAGAGTTTCAGCCCCAATAAACGCCTACAAGTTTTAAGAACCATTGACTAGAGAACAACATCCTAAAGAATAGTACCTTGATACAGGCATTAGACCACTAAGCATAAGTATAAACCCATCTGAAGTAGAACCCAAAAAGTGTCCCTAATGTTATCGCTATTGAATTCCTTGAAGCTCTTCACACAATCCCCACACTGCAGGAGGGGTTCATCCCATTTGAGCCATTTTCCGGGCCTCCCCGTCAACACAATTTTTAAGAACGGAATTGAGCTCCACCTTGTTTGGCTGTTTGGGGAGCTAGGAAGCAGTTTTGGATTTCCAGTGCCAGAATGGAGATAGGGGTTCCAATGTATTGATTGACTTTAACACAGCGAGAGAGAGGAGTCTTCATTTGCTCAACTGCCAGGATTGGGGATTGCCTACAGAGTGAGATTGAGACACATCACTACCTCAGTTGTTGTCATTACATCAGCTTCAGTAGAAGCCAACAGGATTTTGATCAGGAAAAATGGGTACTATCCCAAGTACACACAGCCAGACAGGTTGTTTGTGTCGCTTGATGTGGAGAAATTTCTGGCGGGAAAAAGATGGAGTGCTCATATAATGTATTCATGTGTCATGTGTGAGATTATTCGTAAAGGATTTAGAATGGACATTCTTTTAAGTATAGAACAAGCTTTAGTCTGCAAAACTCAACATTACTAAGAAAAGACCGATGTATTTACTAGACTAGCGTTTATAAGGATGTCCGCTTAGAGGCTGCCTGCGCATGTTCAGTTACATAACATTGATCAGTCATGCTAGTAATTGGGTAATCAGGCAACATCGCAGACCATTCATTTCTATGTGCGCCAACTAAGCAATTGTTGATTCAGTTAAGGCTGCTCAAGTGTGTGGAAAGCCTCAATGCCTACAGTTACCATGGACGAGCAAAATAATATCCTAGAGAATAGTTGTAAAACAAAAGAACACATAATCGTAACTTTGAGTCCACATGGATAATCATACCAAATCACATAATCACATAGCATAAATTCTAGTGGAAGTTCTTGAAAAGAAAACATCAATCAACTTGGTCAAATCTGAGCCTTAAGCAAAACCGACTAAAAGTCTTTTTCTTCATGACTCATCCTCTTATGTATCAATATTCTCAAATAGTATCAAATACTTCTAACCTAAATGGGTAGTAATGAAATAAATAAATAAAAATCTGCTTAGTAACAAAATTCCGTTACTTTTACTTTTTACGATGGAGAATAGTACTCTCATAAACATTTAATTTACAATAAGATGGATGGAGAGAGAAAGAAAGATAGTACTGTAGTACTTAATAATACCTTGATAACGGGTATTTGGCCACCGAACATAAGGACAATACCCATCTGGAGGAGGACACGGAAAGTGTCCCTAATATTATCGCTATTGAATTCTTTGAAACTCTCCGCACAATCCCCACCCTGCAACAGGAAAGCATCACCTTGAGCCGCCTGACCCAACCGCTCCTCCAGTTTACGGGCCTCGCCAGCAAACACAATTGGTGGGAACGATTCGAGGGTTTTGAGAACGGAATCGAGCTCGGACTTGTCTGGGTATTCGGGGAGCTGGGAGGCGGTTTTGGATTTCCAGCTATCAGGGGTCCAGTTCTTATTGGGAAGGGCGGAGATGGGTTTGAGGAGGGTGAGGGTGGGTTTTGATTTGGTGGTGAGGAGTAGAGAGAAAGGGGAGTGATGTCGGTTTTGGCGATGGAGGTGGTGTGGGTGGAGGAGAGATGTGCCGCCGACGGTGCTTGACAAAGCCATCGCCTTCTCAGAGCAATTGAGATGCGGAAAAGAAATGGAGATCTGCCAACAGAGTGAGTGACTGACACACACACACAGCAGCAGTTTCTATAAGCATTTGTTTGGGGGGGGGGGACACGTGTGGGTTGGGCGTCTGTCTTCTGGCGGCAAAAATGGTGTGATCGTATCATATGTATACGTCATTTAAAAAATTATGTTAATATGTAACAACGATGTGGACGTGCCGGAGTGGTTATCGGGCATGACTAGAAATCATGTGGGCTTTGCCCGCGCAGGTTCGAATCCTGCCGTCCACGAATTTTACCTTATTACCACAATTTAGAAAATTTTTTATCGAAGCATAAAGCAAGTCTTAAGCTAATTAAATTACATGGTTTTCAAATTTATCCCTATCACATTAAATTTAAAATTAACAAAATTATTTTAAACCTTAAATGAGGAGTATATGTAAATCTCTTTTACTGCTTAGAAATCCAACTTCCAAACGTGTCCTGTTTAACCGAAAACGAAGGGATAATTTCACGTATAATTACTCAACCAACCTCCAAGTTAGAAGAGTTTGTACCTATCAATTAAAATAAATTTACTGTAATTTTGCATATCATTACTCATGCTTTACCGCCTAACATTCTTTCCATGCAAATACATTACGGAGTCGTTTCGTACTCATGCTTTATCAATGATGACTTATAGGCGATAACTTATGACTGATAACTAATTAATATATGCCGTTTGATTTAACTTTTCGAAGTACAGATAAATTATCTTAAGTTAGTGTGACTATTTGATTGATAAGCTAATTAAATTTATTATTAAATTTATTTACTATTAAATTTATTTACTTATTATTAAAATAATAATAATAATAATAATAATATTATTATTATTATTATTATTATTGTTATTGTTATTGTTATTATTGTAATTATTATTATTATTATTATTATTATTATTATTATTATTATTATTATTATTATTATTATTATTATTATTATTATTATTATTATTATTATTATTATTGTAATTGTTGTTGTTGTTATTATTATTATTATTATTATTATTATTATTATTGTAATTGTAATTATTACTAGTAATTATTATTGTTATTATTATTAGTAATTTTGAAATATAGAAAGTTTCACTAAAAAAGGGGTTTACTTGTTTTTTTGAAATATAAAAAGTTTCACTAAAGAAGGGGGCTTAGTTGTTTTTGAAAAGTAAAATAAGCACAAAGTCTAGTGCTTATAACTTATAATCTCACATGTACTTTAAATAATTTGTACATAATTTATGACTTATCTTCTTATAAGTTAAATCAAATGTTCCAAAAACAACTTAAGATAAGTTATAAGAAATAAACACCTTCCCAAAAGCCAAATCAAAATGGCCTATGTAAATATAAAAAACAAGTACTTCCTCACTTCCAATGCAAAGCCATCAATATTTTATTTTGCAATATTTCACAAAAATCTAATACTCTATTTTGAAGTATTCCACATAGAGAGTCAAATTTTTAAAAAATTGTTATAACTTTTTAACTTTACCATCCATGTGTTTTATAAGGATCTTGACTATACCTAACTTTTTTTTTTTTTTTTTTTTAAATGAATTCCCAACTCGTGCTCTAAACATTATCCTGCTGCCTTAACTAGATTTTCCCTCGACATCCATTCTACTGCTTCTTTCATTATTCAGAAGAAAACTTGGGTGAAATCTGACCTAGTTTAGTAATGGGAATGCCTGATGCAATGGAAGCTTGCCAACCGATTCAACTGTTGTCAAAAAACCTGTAACAGGAACTACCATGGAAGTAACTAAACTTTGGCGAAAGAGTAAGAGCATCACAATATCACCAGACCATTAAATTAACACCACAAAACACTTGATTCACAAACAAGATGCTGCTGCTGCTGCATCATCCAAGACTTGAAAATAAGATTCAACTTCCGGAAAGATCTCTAAAAGGGAAAACAGGGAAGGGGTTTTTAAGGTGCATCTATTTACTAATGGAGTACCCTTGTCTCCAACAAAATAATCCCTCAGTAGTATGGGTTGTAACGCATTGGCATTCTGAACCTGGGAACCTTCCTGAAATGGCACAATAAAAAAAATGGTCACAAATTTTGGCTAAACAGGCTCAAAGCATGAATTAATTGGGGCAGCAATGTAAAAATAAAACAAAATTAATGTGATGCCTCTCTCTGCAAAGAGCCATACCCATATCCATAAGGAGAAAAGAAAGGCATAGGCATGTATGGGACCCTGGATCTGTATCCCATATAGGGACTCGGACGCCGTGGACGAAACACCTTCATCCCTGGAACGTTAGTCCGCTTAGCTGATACCTGGAACAATATTCAAATGCAAGTTCAATTGATTTTTCTCTTTGCTTTTAATTTCTTATTTAAGCTGTGAACGACTAAGTCACACAATTCGTAACCTAGGGGAACAGCTCCGGCGATCCGAGCTCGAATCGGCGATTTAAGTGCGGATTCACCAACAATTTGCGAACTGGAACTTTAGAGTTCGCGAATCCAAATTTCAAATTCACGATTTGCCATTTCTTTGCCCAAATTGCCAAATAATCCGATCAAGCTTGATTTCCATGAACTGGTTTTTGTGTATAACTATATTTCTGGAAGAAAATATCACAGATTGAAGAAAAAAAATGATGTGGAAGAGACATAGTTTGTTTGAAGTCCACAACCACAAATTACCTTTAGAGTATAGATGATTTCAACTTGGAGAAAGATTGAGGATAGCAGTTGTTTCCAACGAACAGAGAGAGAGAGAGCCGCCATGGGAAAGGGGATGGATTGGGGCAGATAACAAAAACAGGATATAAGATTGAGATAGGGTTTATCGTGGGAGCTGTTTACTAACTTATTCTTTTAACAAATTTTGAGTTAAGGCCCTTCATTCTAAGAAATTTGTTACTTACCTAATAGTACTATTTATTATGATATATAAGCCTTAATAAGCTTATCAAGTAAACTATATTAAAATAGACATATTCAACCAACAAAACTTCAAAATAATTATATATGTATATTTATATACTTAAATATAAATTTAATTAATATATATATATATATATATATATATATATATATATTCAACCCTATGAAAAGCTCCCGCTCTCAACAATCTTTAGAATTAGCCCCTTTCGCGCTCCCACTCCCGTTGCCGCTCTCGCTTCGTGTGACTTAGGTCAATGAAAGAAGAGGAAATAGAACCCCTCATATGATCCATGCGAGCTCTTCAAGGAAGTGCTTGAAAGCCTTTGGCAAATGGTTTATAGGTTGAACCGAGAAAATTTGAAGTATGAAAGGATCCATCTTTTCATGTTTCTAATAATTAGTGCCATGCAAGATAGGCAAGAGAAGGATATTTATTCATGTTTTCAAAATTAGACATCTTGCAAGATATGAAAAATGATATTCTGACCTTCAATTGGCGACCATGAAGTTCAGATTCATTCAGAAGAAGGGCCTCCTGAACAGCTTCTGGTTCCACAAATTCCACGTAAGCATACCCCTTTGGTTGCCCAAACTTGTTGCTCCTGATAGTGACCCTATTTACAGTCCCACATGACTGAAAATGCTGCTGTACTTCCTCAGGGGTACAAGAATAATCCACCTGTGAATAAATTCAACATATTTAGTTGCAAAAACAGATGAGCCAGAACTAAAAAGAATAAAAGTCATGAATCAGTTCAAGTGACCACATTTCAAGCAGCGAAGCGGGTCACCTCCAAGTTAAAAGTAGTTCAATCACCCAGTCTGCTTCTTCTATAGTCACAAATGACAATTCACGTCACTTGGAAAACTATTCCCTCGGTCCCAAAAAATAGTCCCATTAGACAAGTCAAACTTTTCAAGATTGGAGCGCTACTTGTACCACCTTTAAATTGCACTAAAATTATTTCTTTTTTTCGAAATGTGACTATTTTTCGGGACAAACCAAAGATGAAAGAGGGACTATTTTTTTGGGACGCAAGGAGTTTATTATAGTGATAGGAGAAAATATACAATCAACTACTACCTCCACCACAAACTGACTGTCAATTTGAGTAAAAGAACAGGAATTTTGAGAAATAATTTTTTGTCATGATGATTCAAACTAAGAATAAATCAGCTTGAATTGAATGTGACATTCATTTTCCAGCAATTTAAAGCTCAAAAGGACACTCGTTTCAAGATAGAGTGACTATTATTTGGATTATAATATAGTTAATCCACAAGCAACAAGTCTTATTGTAGTCATCGAAAAGCTTAATTTTTGGCTAAAATGAAACCTTTCCTGACAGAATAACAAAATTATAGTATGATAACTGCTGCTCACAGTCCCATATAAAAACTCAGTCCATACTCCAATGTTCAAAAAGACAACATGCAAATTACTGCCAAACCGTGGGAAATAAATGGAGGACAAAGGAAGCCCTAATAACTGTTTAGATGTTCATTTCTTCAGGTAGCTACCAGTCATTTAATGAACTTGAAACATGTTCAAATGTGCCAACGCATAATCTAAATAGAAATATTACTAGATCAGGGAAAGAATGTAGATATTACTCATCAGAGGTTTTAACCTCAAAAATCAAAACCCACACTTTTGCCATAATAATATCAGGCTTATCAGCTGTGTTTCGGTTTTAGGAAGAAAAAATAGTTTGAAAGAAAGAGAAATTGTGTTCTACTAATACCAATAAGCTCTTACAATTATGGGATGCTGTGTGACCAAGGTAAGAATCAGTTTTGATTGCAGCAATGTGTATTTATCATTTAGTAATTCTTTTATTGATAAGTTATTAATCAATTGTCAGAGTGAAGAAGACAAAAGAAAAACTAAGGTGAGCAAAAGAGGAACCTTAAGTACCAAGAGAGTGAGAAAAAAACAGCAATGTAAAAGAGAGAGAGAGAGAGAGAGAGAGAGAGGGAGATCAAAAACCCCTCACCATATAAACCGCATGGTATCTAGACATCCCAGGAGGACGACCGCAATCAGGCTCCGCAATAAAGACATTGTAGAACCATCATTGATGCCACTCTTTGTAGCACGCTACTCCAATTGAATTGAACTCCAGAACAACAATCACGTATCAATTCAGCATCTCGACATCATTTTGAAAGCGATGGAATTTCTTGATTGACTAGGAAGATTTTGGCTATCATTTTTTTATTTTACGTTTTTTTCTTCATATAGTACCATCTATTGCGATCTATCACTGTTTTTTCTCATTGTGTTCCTTTCTTTCTTTACGGATGGGACTTACTCATCTCTCTCACCATCTCCCTTGACAATTTTTCCAAGGCCAACATGTCCCTTAACCTTTTCTTTTTTTTTTTGAAGCTGACGCCTCCCTTTCTAGTTCTTTCTATCAGTTTTCTTTTTCTTTCTTCTTTTTTTTTTTCCCTTTTTGAGTGGTAGGGGGGGGGGGATTCGTTGCCAGACAAGCAGCAGCTATGATTTTGTTCTTTTACATATTTTACGTCAACAACCAACACTAGTTCATCAGAGAACTGGCACAAAGAAGCACAACCCTGCCACCGTCATAAAAATGAAGTCAACATCAATTGTAGGCTCTAATACAATAGGCATTCAACAAAATTTTGGGACGTAGAACCATACCATTCCCGAAGCCAAATGAAAGAACACTTTAAGGTAAAAAATGAAAGAAAAGATCAAGAGTGCCCATATCTAAGAAAAGCAATAAAAAAAAGTCAAAAATTGTATATCCAACCAACCACTGCACTATAATTATGACAAATGATTGGTCAAAGTCAAACAAGTTTGAAGCTAATCGACTAACAACCACCCCCCCCAAACCATATATATGCACACAAAAGGACTTCTAGAGCAGAAACAGGAAATAGGAGAGGAAGAAAAAAGATTGCAACCTCTTCGAGAGAGCCAGCAGCCACTTGCCCAGACAGAAGTTAAGGTGAAATGGCCGAACCATATCTGTCGGCAGAGGTACACAAAATTTGTCTCATCACTTCCCACGGTCTCCAAGTCTGCTTGAGATGTTCCTCCATAGGTAGTAAAAAATAGGTTGGTTCGTCCTAGGTGATGTAAGGATTTTTTTAATTTTATTATTATTATTATTATTTTGATAGAAAAGAAGATTTTATATATAGGAAAAAGAAGAGAGTGGATAACGAATACACCATTACAGACATGACCAAGAGTCTTGCAAGACAACAAAGAATTTATCCGTGCTGGTGTTAAGATTAAGGCACCAAATATCTTAAATGAAAGAAAAGAAATCTCTAGGAGTCCCACAATACGAAGAAAGATATAGGGAAACTGTCGACTTCCAAGTTCCAAATTGGTGTCTCAACTCAACTCAATTATAACTGGTCCAAACTAGTGCAGGTTAGCTACATAATCCATTTGAATATTCCATCTGTAGCTGAAGTAATATCCTTCGTCAAACAACAAGCCATCATATCCATCTTAACTATCAACATCATCTTGACTTTCCTAACCTCAGTATTGCCATTAATAAAGTAGTATCATTCTTTCAAACACTTACACTTGTGTGGCTTGTTGAATAAGTGTAAACAATATTTACAATCGAGGCTATCTCTGCGCCTCAGGAATGTATTTGCTACTCC
The DNA here is from genome assembly GCA_016624345.1 of Platycodon grandiflorus. Classification (NCBI taxonomy): domain Eukaryota; kingdom Viridiplantae; phylum Streptophyta; class Magnoliopsida; order Asterales; family Campanulaceae; genus Platycodon; species Platycodon grandiflorus. The sequence continues at coordinate 9,902,290 of CM028365.1, read as the reverse complement.
TCCCATTCCAAACTAAGTGCCCCTCATTGACTTTACATGGGTTTTACTAAAAAGGTTGACTTTCTGTAAATTTCCTTAAATGCCCTCAAAACACACATTAGTGATATGAAATCAATTGGTCCCACTCCTTTTTTTCATCTCACAACTAATAAGGGTATTGTAGACAATTTGCTTAAAGAATCTTTCTAAAAGTAGAAAGGAGACACTTATTTTATGCAATATGCCAACAAACAATTCCTTACTGCGCTAATGACCGCCAAAAATATCTCTTGAAGCACTCTATCAAAAAGTTCTCCTAAAGTAAATAAAATTCATATGCCAATCCCACTACTTCTGTCTATATCTTTATATTAATCTCAGACGTAAAGGAAAGAATTGCATCTTTCATTAATCCACTTAATAATAAATGATAACCATAGTTAGCTACCATGCGCACACCCAAATTTATTCTCCAAATGTTGTTTCATGTCGTAGCCAATGCTCAACCAGTCTCCCAAAGATCCATCACTGGACTCTTAATTACACCACAAGTACAGATCATTTCTTTTTGTGCATTAGTACTTAAATGTCCTTCTCCACTCAGCAGCATTCTTAGACATCATAATGTTTTTAGCCAATACAGCAAACCAAGACGCGCAACATCTCCAATTTAGTATTCCTAATAATTATTTTAAAGAAAATATCTTCTACATATCTGCTAAATGGTGAAGCATGAAAAGAAGAGAGAATGGATTTTGATTTAATATTACGTAATAATTTACAATGTTGTTGAAACATGTGGTTGAGTAGAAGCAAGGAAAGAAACTATAAATCCACTCATGGGCAAACCACATGAAAGATCTAGAAGGGATATTTTAGCTATGGAAACATCATTCCTAAGTACATGCAGCCTCGCTTCATCCAACTCTTAGAGATCAATTGACACTGACAAAGGAATTGTCCCCATTGTAGCCATTTGAAAGTTGTCAGGCACGCACACTTCCATTTTGTTTCTTACAAGTCCCAGCATTAATAAAGTTCTATCTCAACATAGGCATGTGAAAATGTAACTTTAAGGGATTGATACGTCAAAACATGCCAGTTGCCCGTACAGGTGGATCTGAGAAAACCCCTTTCCACAAAGCACTTAATAACTATAAATATAAATTTCTATTATTTTAAACTTATTTCTTCCTAAGTAAATCGGATCTGCCAAAACATACGATATAAAGCTGTGAAATCCGAAATAATGTTCAGGCGTGACCAACCTGCTACAGTAAACACTTAAAAGTGCTTATTTAAACAATTTTTTTTTTTTTGATAAGTGATCAACAAACTAAAAGATTAGGCATCCATCCTATCAATTAAAGAAAAATTGAATATGACACACAACATTAAGCTTATGATTCATTGAGAGTATTTATAATATGAACAAAGGGAAAACATCCTTACATTGCCAACAAAAACTGATCGAGAATCAACTTCCTCCTTATTTGCCTGACTTGCTGAAGTAGCCGCAGGATCTGGTACCACGTGTTGAGAACAAAAGGAAGAAGTGAGGAATTATAAGTATGATATCCACGTGTAGACAAGATTGTCAATACTCCATCACTTATTGCCATTCGTACCCCCCAAAATCCACTCATAAAAGAATAACAAATCAAACCAACCCCCATCTTTTATTTCATAATCATATGAATTTCACTAGAAGACTGGTTCAGTGCAAACTAATACCTTATAAAACAAAATTGTCCTTGAATTTTCTAAACATATTTAAATGACATGCCCCACACAGTATATATACTCAGCTTCTCCACCACTATCCTAAAAAGACAACTACTAAAACTTCCTACTCTTAATCTTTTAAGAAACTAAATAACATATTATGAAATACAAAAAATTATTATCACGTGAATAACAAAGAATCCACAAGTATCATGTATGCCAGATCGACTAAGAAAACTACACCCCAAAATTAGGACAGTATAATGCATGATATATGTTGTTTAATTGTTCCGTTCATTGTGCCAAAGCTTACATTTTTGGATTTAGGGTTAATGCAATACACTAATAGAATAACATTCATGAAAATAGGATGAGTAATAAAGCACAATAGCACATACATAAATGATATATGGTTGGGTACATTTTGGTATAAAATAATGAAAGACATGAAAATAAATATTTTCAGAAAACCTAATTAAAATTCAGAAACAAGGAAGGGACCTTGAACGGCGCCCATTTCCTTCTCGACTTTGGCCTGCATTTCTCGAAGAGCAGCAGCTTCGTCCTCCATCTCCTTCAGCCTCTTCTTCATGTCGTCCAGCTCCTGCCACAACAATTTTATTCAACCCCCCAAATACAACAACATATTACTATCATTATGATCAAAATAAACTAAGCTATGGCGTCAAAATTAAAAAAAAGAAACGCCATAAATGCAAGGAATCAAAGAGTTAAAAAGGAGGGCAATACTACGGCTCCGCTGTCTGTCGCGGCCATGTCGACGTCGCCGTCCATCTCTTTCCCTCTCTCTCCTCCCCTTTTCGTCCGGCAATTGACCTATTTTTTAATCTATTTTTACTTTTAATTGCTTTTATATGTTTATAAAAGCGCGCATGAAGACAAGCGGTTTTGAGGTCTTCCTAATTTATATGAGGTTTACTATTAACACCACTTTTTCCTCTCAATACACCCATTTTCTCAATACACCCTTTCCACTAATTTCAAACTAACCTAATTTCTAAATACACCACTCAATATTTCCTATTTTACCCTTTCCCAAATATTCATTTCTCTAAACCTAACCTATCCAACCCCCACCCCCCAATTCCCTTCTCCTTCCTTTTCCTTCCTTCCTTCCTTCTTCTTCTTCTTCCCTCCTCCTTCCAAAACCTCCATTCTTTCCCTCATTCCCTCTTTTTTTTTCTTCTTCATTCTAAACCTAACCCCCACACACACATGGCATGGTGGAACACCCCACATCTCCTCATTCTCCCTTCTTCCCTCTTTTTTTCCCTCCTCTTTGAAGTCCTTGAAAAATCGTCGGAATTTTGTTCGGGATGAACTACGAACAATTGGGGTTGTTCGGTGGCATTTTCGAACATCACGGTGATGTTCGGAAAATGCCACCGAACAACCCCGATTGTAGTTCGATCAAATCGGCGGAATTTTCAAGGGGCGGGTAGAGGAAAGAAGGAAAGAGAGAGGGGAGGAAGAAGGAAAGAAAGGGAAAAAATGGGGAAAGAACGGATCGGTTGAAAGAAGGAATGGGGGTTTAATGGGTTCTTGGGAAGGGGTTGGAGGAGGTTTCTTGGAGAGAAAGGGGAGGGGGGGGAAGAAGAAAGGAAAAAAAAAAAAAAAAGGGTAAATGGTGTATTTAGAGATTTAGGTGGTGTATTTAGTAAAAGAAGGGTATTTATGTCTAACAATATAATGGCATTTTTGTAATTTAATTGAGGGGTGTATTAATAGAAATTGGTGGTGTTAATAGTAACCCTCAATTTATATTTGACTGTTTATTTTTTGTTTAATTCTCAAATTTCATGACTATACCATTGCAAAAGGTTCAATTTCATGACTATACCATTGCAAAAGGTTCGTTAAATTCACCCTACAATTTTTTTTCATTGTTTAATAACAGTACTTTATAAAAAATGTCACGTTAAGCTTACCCTACAATTTTTTTTACTGTTTAATAACTGTACTTTATAAAAAGTGTTACGTTAATCACTCTGTTTTAATTTGCTGGATGAAAAGCTTAAACTAATTTTAAAAATCCAAAATTACCCTTAGTATTACCATGGAATTATATAATTATTTGGTCCCCTCGACTTTACCAAATCTATGTGTTTGGTCCCTCCACTAAAAAAAATGTAATCTGGTCACTCGATTTGTATTTCGTTAAGAGATTCCCCCTTTCCTCCGTTAACGTCTATTTTTCCGTTTGATTTTTTAAAAAATGCCTAAACTACCCTCCACCCCTTTAATTCAGTAAAGTTCAAATCCTCTCTTCATTTTTACGTACGAGAGGGAAAGATAACAAAATAGTGAATGAACTGACGAATGAACTGGCGAATGAGTGAAATATAGTGAAGAATCGAAGACATTGAACTGATATAGCGAAGAATCGAAGACATTGAACTGAAATTCCGAAGAATCGAGGTCATCGCTAGCAATAGGTATGACATTATCACAAAATGTTTGAAATCGTTAAAAAAATTAGGGTTTATTTACGTTTGCTTTGATGTTAGGGATTTAAAAAACAATTTGTGTTCCTATTATGGCTGAAATTTAGGGCTTTTACGTGTATGGCTTTGAATTTAGGGTTTTACAAAACAACGTGTTACTTGTGGCTGAAATTAGGGCTTTGAAATTAGAGCTTTTGTGTTGGTAGAATGAAGTGGGTTCCCACTTATTATGGATTGATTCTCTACAAAAGTAAACTTTTTTGTATGTCAAGTTATGCTTTATAGGTCAAGTGCTTAGAAAGCACCCTCGTACTGTGTGACTATTTTGTATGCTTAAATTTTAAAAAATGGAGTGATCACAAGTGGTCCAAAAAGAAAGACATAGTGGTGGACAAACTTTATAAGGGCTATTTTTTTTTTCTTCTCGTCTGGTTACATAATGTAAAATATTTTTTTTTCTTTCTTGTGTCTTTTACTTGTATGCTGCCTAATGTATTTAATTATGTAATATGTATGCTATTATTTTGCAGAATGGGTCTTTTCAGTATAATAGTGTATTACGGGGGTAGTTTTGTGAAAGATAAAGTGCTTACATACAATGGGGGGACTTATGATATAATTGACAATAATGATGCAAACTACATCTCATTTGTTTCTTTAAAGGCTGACATTGAAAAGTTGTTGAAGTATAAAAAAGTGAAATATTTGTGGTACTTAATGCCAGAAGAAAATATTGACTTTCAAAAGGATGGGCAGTTGCAGAAGGATTTAGATAATCGACTCGGGAGAATGTATAGTGATTCTGAAACTAGAGGGATGTGTGCTTCATTAGGAAACTGTGAATTTTTAGAAATTTATGTTGAACATGATGTGGATAAGTATATTGAAGTAGGTGGTGTTATTGCTGGTACATAGGAAAGTGAGATTGATGATAATTTAGACTGTGTTATATTAGATAAATCACTAGAAATAGAAGGTGATCAAGCTGATTTGGGTTATTCTGAAATGAGAAATGAAGCATGGTCTGATGGTAACCTGAATGGAGAGGGTGAAGATAATGTGAATGGAAAGGGTGAAGATAATGTGAATGAAAAGGGTGAAGATAATGTGAATGGAGAGGATAACTTGAATGGGGATGATAATTTGAATGGAGGTGATAATTTGCATGGAGATGATATGATTGAGGCAAAGCTTTCTTCTGATGCAATAGTGAAGATGAGAATTATGTTCAACAAAGTGAAGAAGAATCTGAGAATGAGTATAGTGAAAGTGATGCAATAGAAACAAGTGATGAGGAAGTGGCTAATGCAAGAAGAAAATTTATTGAAATGAAGAGAAATGGGTCAGTGAATGTAAGGGATGAATGTCCAACAGCTGATGTTGATAGAGAAAATCCATTTGCAAACACTGGAATGACTGAGGAGGAACACAATGCCATGGAGAATGAATTCATTGCTGACACTGATTCTGATGTTAGTTCAAGTGAAGATGATGCAAACCCTAGGAAGAAGAAAAGGAAGCCCAAATATCAAACATTCAATCCAATGGTTGATCCAAAAAATATCAAGCTTTTATTAGGGATACAATTTAAAAATTCAGAGGAGTTTAAGGAGGCAGTTAGGTCATTTGCAATACTGAATAACATAGATTTCAAGTTCTTGAAGAATGAAAAAAGGATGGTGTGTGTAGTTTGCATGAACTCCACTATATGCCCTTGGAGGATTTGGGCAAGTCAAGACAAGGGGGTGAAGACTTTTAAGGTTAGTACCATAAATCATAACCATATGTGTAGCAAAGACTATAAAGAGTAGACAACTTACTGCAAAGTGGATTGCCACCAGATACTACACCAGAATCAAGAATAATCCTAGTTGGACACTTGAATCAATGAGGTCAAAGATTATGGAAACTTTTCAATTGGATGTTAGTTTGGCAACTTGCTCTAAGGCCAGGAGAAAAGCATTAAATGCTGTTGCTACTTCAATGATAGAACACTACAGCAAAATATGGGATTATAGAGATGAGTTGAGGAGGACTAATGAGGGTAGTACAATAGAAGTGTACTGTGTCAGGAACAACCCTACATATGGTCCTGTATTTCAGAGATTTTATGTGTGTATTGATGCCCTGAGGAAAGGTCTATTGTCTGGTTGTAGGAAGGTGCTTGGATTGGATGGATGCTTTCTTAAAGGTGTTATGAAAGGAAAATTGTTAATTGCAGTGGGAAGAGATGGGAATAATCAAATGTTTCCTGTTGCTTGGGGGGTTGTGCAAGTGGAGAACAAGGGAGCTTGGAGTTGGTTTCTTGGTCATCTAATCAAGGACTTGGAAATGGAAGATGGCATGGGATGGACCCTCATTTCAGACCAACAGTAGGTACTTTTAATTATTTTGTAAATCTTTATTCTTAACTTTATACTGTTGCATATAATGAACTTTTTAATTAATTATCTACTGTGATTTGCATTGATTTTTTTAGGGACTTGTGTTGTCTATTGCTGAGATACTGCCTAACTGTGAGCACAGAGCCTGTGCTAGGCATGTGTATGCCAACTGGTCAAAGAATTATAGAGGTGTTGAGTACAAGAGTCATTTCTGGGCAATTGCCAGGTCAACAAACATGGACATGTACAATTTGCATCAATGATGAATTGAAGGAATTAGATGAAGAAGCCTACAAGGATCTGATGAATAGAAATCCAGTGAAATGGTGCAAGGCTTTCTTCTCTACTTTGACTAATTGTGATAATTGTGAGAATAATATGTCTGAGGGTTTTAATGGGTCTTTAGTGGAGGTTAGGAGTCAACCAGTCATTTATATGTTGGAGCATCTAAGAATGTCTATGATGACTAGGTTGCATAAAAGAAGGGAATGGATGTCAAAATATTGGGATGTGATATGCCCTAGGATTAGAAAGAGAGTTGAGACAAATATTTCTGAATGCAAAAAGTGGAGAGCCACATATAATGGAAATAACAAGTTTCAAGTTGACTACATGAAGTGGGGATATGTGGTTGACATTCAAAATAGGAAGTGCACTTGCAAGGAATGAGATTTATCTAGAATCCCATGTTGTCATGCAATTGCTGGGTTGGTTAGGATTGGGAAGAGGGTAGAGGACTACATTGTTGATTGCTATAAGAAGGATGAGTTTCTAAACTCATATGCATATAGTATTGAACCTATATCTGGTGAAAACAACTGGCCAAAATCTGAAAATGAGCCTTTGAAGCCTCCACAGTACAAGACAATGCCAGGAAGGCCAAAAAAAAAGAGAGAACAAAGGCACCTGAGGAAGAAAAGTCCAAAGAAACAAGTAGGGCCACAGAAAAAGTGGGTCAAATAGGGAAGGACATTTGTTGTAGTAATTGCAATGAAATGGGGCATAATAAAAGAGGATCCAAAAAGCTAAGGGTCCAAACTGAGGTACTTTTGTTTTGTAGTATTTACTTATTTTTTGTTTTTACCTATGAAGTTAAGACATTAATTTTTCTTCTTTTAACTTTTCTTCTAGTAGACGCTAGTACTAATGCAACTGCAAATACAAGTGGGGGAGGATTTGAGGTACTTGTTTACATTTTAACATTACTTATTTCTTTTGTTCTTTTTTTTCTTCTTTTGTTCTGACAATTATTTATTTGGATTGTGATCATCTAGGGTGCTAGTACTTCAAAGAAAAAATGTACCCTTAAAGAAAAGGGAAAAACTAATGTTGAAAGGGTTTACACTAAACATAGGAATGAGGGTAGGAAGAAGACTCCTGTTCCTGAAGGTTTGAAAAGAAAGAGAGGAAGGCCCAGGAAAATTCTGAATCAAGAACCAACCCATGATTTTTGTGGACTTTATGTTACACCAAGTGAAGAAACATTCTATAAAGTATGTTTAGTTAAATTATTTAAATTTTGTACCTTTTTATTATCATAACGTATTGAAGCCTCAACTAACATTAAATTTTTTGTCCTTTTTTGTAGACCCCTGGAGCATCTATGCCTGTGAATTTGGATACTTATGCACCACCAAGTCAACCAACTTCCTCAAGCCAGGCAATTCCAGCAAATGCATCAGCTACCTCAAGCCAAGCAATCCCAGCAAATTCACCGGTTTCCTCAAGCCAGGCAATCCCAAGCAATCCAGAAACAGTTGGTACATCTCAATATGCAAGCAACTTGACTCAAAAGTCACCTAGGAAAGGTGATAAAGGCTTTAAGTGGAGGGGAGAATTACCATTCATTACAAGGAGTGGTCTGTAACAATTGGTGTAGTAATAATGGAGAAGTTGTTAAGGATGTTATGTATTTTGGACAATTGGTACATCTGAAGTCTTTTTGTCAAGTATGGTGATGATTAAAAGTTAGTTTCAATATGAATGTGGTATATTTTGGACAAGTTATAAACAATGTCTGAAGTCTTTTTGTTAAGTAGACTGATGATTAACAGTTTGTTTCAGTATGAATGTGATGTATTTTGGACAAGTTGTAAACAAGGTTTGAACTTTAACTTGGAGTTGTTATTTATGGTGATCTTTGGGAATTTTAACTTGGAGTAATTCATTGGTGTATTCTGAAATCTTTTTGTTAAGTATGATCATAATTAACAGATTGTATTTTTTGGTGATCATTAACAGTTTGTGTATATTCAAGCATTTAACTTGAGAGAAGTTTTGGCAATTATACCTTTCAAGTGCACAACAACTACATGCCTAAGAAGGGAAAAAACCCATTTACTGATTTTCTGTAATTTTTGTGGATTACACATTCACATTCATAACAAAAAATTACATAAGACAACATGAATTGTTTACATAGCATTCATTTATATATCACAAACTGTTTACATAACACAAAATCAACCATATTTAGGTAACATAAACCTAGCACTACCATTTTGACTCAAAGTCACATACCAAATTATCAAAACAACAATTGACACAATCCACAACCTGACATTCCAATTGGACCTAACTTGAGATTTCAATAATACAATTTCCAATTCTTTCATTACCAATTCTGATTCAAGCCTCTTCACTTCTTTTTTTAGTGTCATTTTCCTTTCTTTTGTCTTGTGCAACTTCATCTCAGCCTTGTTCAACTTCTCTTTCAATCTATATAACAATAGCGCTCAGTTTACACGCTTATAATTGACTGAGGCTAACTACTGGCTCAGATTTACTGAGTTACTAAAATCCTACTGCGGTAATTTAATCAATTTTTCACACGTACGAAAGCCGGTTTCCACCGTTTGACCCTCTCTCCCCCAAGTTCCCAATAGCGCCTGACTCTCCCAATCTTTCTCCTCACTCAATCTCTCGAGTCCTCTCCGTCTCCGGCACCGACGTGCTCAATCTCTCTCTTCACTCAGTCTCTCAAGTCCTCTCCGTCTCCGCCTTGGCTTCTTGAAGAAGCTGTTACAAAGGTCATCCCGGCTGCTTCAATTTGATTTTGAAATAGCCTGCCCTGATCTCCCCCTTTCATCTCAGTCCCCTTTCATCGCGATTTAATTCATCTCTGTCTTAAATTTTGAGTAATTTTGAGTATGTCATGTTATGATTTCTTATTTGTGAATGATTTGAGATATCAGTATTTTTTGTGAATTAAATTATTTTCATTAAGGATTGCAGAGATTTGGGTTCTTAATGATTTCTTATTTTTTACGCTATCATTATCAATTTCCATTAAGAATTGCAGAGATTGGGTTCTTCAACAGCTACCCATCAGAAACATCACAAATCATATTAACTCCTTTCTTGAAAGTTTCTTGGAGTTGGGTGTGACTTGTAAATCTAAAATGGGGGATTTGGTCAAATACTTGGTTTTTGCAGAGTGTTTGGTCAAAGTGAAGCTTTTCATCTTTCTCACAAAACTGATAGTCCTCGGACCTCAACTCTTTATGGCCTTTATTTTTGTAAACGGGCATTGCAGAAATTGACATTCACTGCACAGAGAAGAAAAAAAAAGTGGAGACCGAAACCAAGACATTTATACGCAAGAAAAGGTGTTAACAAACTGCAATGCACCACTTTGAATAGGTCTACATAGTCATTGTAAAGATTCTGTGTCCTTTGTACTATGTTCAATCCCAAGCCTCTTTCATATCTCCACCAGTACGAAAGAAAAAGAAAAAAATATTGGTTGCTGCATGATTTTTTTAGTGCATAAACTGTAATGTAGGTTAAAGAATCTTAAACGAATGCATTAGTTAAATTACAATTCCATCTTTTGTCAATAGTCTGGGAAAATGAAACCATATACAAATTTAAGTGATTACGGGATCGCTGAAAGTTGAGTTTTACCCATAGTCTCTCTCTTTGTTTTTTTTTATCATTATCTTAAAATTTATTTATTTGCATATGGTGTTAAGGAAATCAAAGTTTTTGCATGATTTTTTTAGTGCATAAACTGTAATGTAGGTTAAAGAATCTTAAGCGAATGCATTAGTTAAATTACAATTCCATCTTTTGTCAATAGTCTGGGAAAATGAAACCATAATATACAAATTTAAGTGATTACGGGTCGCTGAATGTTGAGTTTTACCCATAGTCTCCCTCTTTGTTTTTTTTATCATTATCTTATTGCATATAGTGTTAAGGAAATCAAAGTTTCTTGGAGTTGGGTGTGAGTTGTAAATCTAAAATGGGGGATTTGGTCAAATACTTGGTTTTTGCAGAGTGTTTGGTCAACTTTGGTGTGGATAATGTGTTATTTATGTAAACAAGTGCTTTGGATGAATTGGAGTGAGTTGGGAGGATGAATTGGGATCTCAATGTGTATTTGTAAAAGACAAAAGAATGCTTCTCTTAGTGCTTGTGTGAGGGATTCATTGGTTTATTTGGATACTTTTTTAGTTGCTCCCTCTGCTCCATTCACAGAGTCTTGCTTCCCTTTTAAAAGCATGTAAATCTTTATCCAATCTTTGAGAAATGGTGAAACTGACTTTGAGAAGTCATAAATTGACTGTTTTTATGGGACAGATGGAGTACGTGATTAAGGGCCCCTTCATGTTCTGGTCATAGGGCTTGACTAGGTGTGTGTGGTGCTCTTTTAGTTACTTATTAAGAATGAGGAATTGTTTTTCTTAGGTTTCAAGCGAGGTCAAGGCTAAAAGAGAACAAACGCATATTGCGAGAGGTCTTAGGGTGGTGCACTTAGTTACACGAAGAATAAAGAGTTAATTTTTTCTTCTTTCTTTTAGGTTCGTGTAATGGTCGGGGCTAAAAGAAAATGGAAAATGTTTATTTGCAAGTTGTCTCACGCCTTTCATTGGTCCCGGGCTCTTTTGGTTACTCAAGAATAAAGGGTATGGGCAAGGCTTAAAGGAAAGAAACTGCTTCTGGCATTCGGTCTTAGTCTTGGCTGCCTTTTAGTTACTTAAGACAATTAATCTTTTGTTTAGGTTTGGCGCAATGGTTAAGGCTAAAGACAAAAGAATGCTTCTCTTAGTGCTTGTGTGAGGGATTCATTGGTTTATTTGGATACTTTTTTAGTTGCTCCCTCTGCTCCATTCACAGAGTCTTGCTTTTGTTTTTGTGTTGATTTACTCAACAAGAAGCTTTAAAAGTGGTAGGCTTTACAATAGGTGAGAGTCAATACAGTTTTATCGATAAAGTAGATTGAAAGTCTGGTTCTGCAGAATGTGCAGACAGCTTGCATCAGTCATACTAAAAATTAGTTTTCTCACTCTCTGGAACTCGAAACGACGAACCGATTTTTTTACTAAAAGTAGACTCATAGTGCTTTCCAATGAATATGGCCTCGCACTCTAGAAGTTTCTGAATTGATATAGTTAATTCGTTAAAGTTGACTAAAAAACGCTACTACTGTGTTCTCGGAATGTGCGGACAGCTTGCATCATCATACTAAAAATTAGTTTTCTCACTCTCTGGAACTCGAAACGACGAACCGATTTTTTCTACTAAAAGTAGACTCATAGTGCTTTCCAATGAATATGGCCTCGCACTCTAGAAGTTTCTGAATTGATACAGTTAATTCGTTAAAGTTGACTAAAAAACTGCTACTATTGTACTGTCTTGAAGCAAAAATGCTAAATTAATTTAAGGCAATGAAATGAGTTTGTAGTAATACTAAAATGTATATACTCAAGGATATTGTTTCACATAAGCTTTACACTCCTACCTTCTCTTCAATTTTTTTACATAAAATCTAATAAAAGAAATGTGAGAGATGAATCTATGATGCTTGAATCAAACCCCAATCAAGGAGTTAGAACCTATCATCTAAAACTAGATAGCAACCTTCTTATACCCAATTTTGAGGTTTGAGATTACGCATGAGCCTTCATCTTTACTATGAAACAAATGTAAGAGATGAAATATATAAGCTTTACACTACTACTTTGCGTAAAAACTAATAAAACAAATGTAAGAGATGAACTCATGCTTGAATCCTACCCCAATCTAGGAGTTAGAACCTATCATCTAAAATTAGATAACGACCTTCTTATACCAAATATTGGGGTTTTGGTTATGAATGAGCCTTTCGAAATTGAGAAGTAAACATTTCGAACAGTTGGGTTTAGACTGAAAAAGTGTCCTTTATATGGGATCAATAGATTTGGAACCTATGCTTCTAATAAGATTCCAACGTCCATAATCTGTATCTTTCTTCTTATAAATATCCACGTGCTTCTTAGTAAATCCAACACTAGGAAATCTTTGGTAGGTAATGACTAAATATCCTATAGGCCTATGATGAGTTGTGCTTTAACATTTCGGTTATTTTTCTTGATAACTATTAACATTCAGTTGCTTAATCTTTTGGTAAAAGAGAAGCCCATGAAGAATGTAACTGTGATTTACCCAAACTCGCTATGGAAATTGTTTGTGGCATGCAATGATTTCAAAGCGAATGAAAGCAACTCATCGCTCATCTTTTCATCTTTTGTATAGTAACTAGTTGAGCTATATGGAGTCGATGTTGTGTTCCTTTCTAATTCAATTAATAACCTCTCCTTGGCTTTCTTCTCGACTACTCGATAATATGAAATGTAAGAACCCACCCCACCGGTCATTAGCTTAAATGGTTAAAAGATATTCTTGGAATTCTAATAGAAGTTGTGCTTACCTTTCAATTTGACCCTCCTCCTCATTATGCGGCATGAGGAGCATAACAGATTAGAACTAAAGGTGCTAATCCAATGGCTAACCATATCCTCCTCATTATGCGGCATGAGGAGCATGGAATTCTTGAATTTTTTTTTTTTTTTGGGGGTATAATGTTGCTACATTTCATATTTCTTATTTAGAAAATTACATTTGACTCCATAATATTACACTCTTCATAGTAAATTATTATTATTATTATTATTTGGGGGGTTAGTAGTGTAAGGGGTTGGGGTATGTTAATGAAAATTAAAAATTAAAAATTGGATTTTTTTTTTTTTTGGAAGTGTTAGAAGGCCATAAAAATCAAAGGATTTTTTTGGGGGGAAGGAGTATAATGTTGCTACATTTCATATTTCTTATTTAGAAAATTAAATTTGACTCCATAATATTACACTCTTCATAGTAAATTATTATTATTATTATTATTATTATTATTTTGGGGGGATAGTAGTGTAAGGGGTTGGGGTGTGTTAATGAAAATTAAAAATTAAAATTGGATTTTTTTTTTTGGAAGTCGTTAGAAGGCCTTAAAAATCAAAGGATTTTTTTTTTTGGGGGAAGGAGTATAATGTTGCTACATTTCATATTTTTTATTTAGAAAATTACATTTGACTCCCTAATATTACACTCTTCATAGTAAATAATAATCGGATCCCTACTGTCACCGTGCCATAGGCACAGGCACAAAATCTAGTTCAAGTACATCTTCGCTCATTTTCGTTCCATCATTTGCCCATTCAAAAAATCCACAACCCTTTCAAGTTTTCTGCATGAACACATAAACACAAACATAATCACATTTATCACTATATTTTTTCTATTTATTCCTTTCCATTAAAAGATAAAGCAAAAAAAATATATCTAAATTTATAAGAACTTTATATAATTTTTTGTGCATTACTAACAATAATGCAAATTTTCAGAACTGAAATAATCACAAACACTGTAATTTGTAAATTTCAGAACTGAAATAATCACTAATTTTGTCTTTGTTTCATCAAATGCAATTATACACATACACTGTAATTTACGCATCCATAGAAGAGCTTGTCGGGGTTACTATCAGTTCGTGAGGTCTTCAATGGAGCTGGAGCATTGCAATCACACCATGGAACACCTTCGCGAGATCTGGCACGCGATTGAGGTGTTGATGATGAAGCCATTGCCCCTTTTCGATGAGATTTGAAACTAAACTAAAGCTGAGTAACCAAGCTGAATCCTCCGATGCGTAACCAAGATGAGATTTGAGCTGGAGCTGAATCCTTGGGTGAAGGAAAGAAAGAAAGAGAGATGAAATGAGTGAGATTTGTGAGCAGATCTGTCCCAATTTCTGAGCAATATAATGGATTTGAGATTTGCACAAATGAGATTTGTGGTTTGGGTGAAGGAAATAAAGAAGAAGAGATGAACTGAGCGAAGGAAAGAAAATAACCTGATTTTAGCCCCTATCCTTGCGAAGGTTATCTAAAAGGGTAAAGGGTAGTTTAGACATTTTAAAAAAAACAAACGGAAAAATAGACGTTAACGGAGGAAATGTGGAATCTTTTAACGAAATGCAAATCGAATGACCAGATTGCATTTTTTTTAAAGGAGGGACCAAACGCATAGATTTGGTAAAGCCAAGGGACCAAATAATTATATAATTCTATTACCATGTGCAAGGAACATGTTCTCTTTCCCAAACCCTCACCTCCACTGCAACTCCCACCACCCAAACTACCACTAACCCAATTTACTCAACCCCATCATGGTCGAATCCTTCATGTCTAAACGCGCTCTGTCTCTCTCTCTTTTCTACAAAATTTCACACTTCCATCGCCGTCACTTCCCCAGTTACAATTCCTCCTTCTCCTCACTCTCACTCTCTCCTCCTCCCTCCTTCGTCTCTTTATTTACCTTTTCATTTATCTCCTTTTTACCTTGTTTTACTTATAGGAAAAAGTGCATTGAAAATGTTGTTTGTAATAAAAAGATTTTTTTAACTTGTTATAAGTAATTGAAATATTTTGAACAAAACTAAATAGGATAAATATTGAATATAAATCAAAATTACTTATAATAATATTTGCAATGTAAAAAATTTAATAACATTTCATTTATATAAAATTTTGTTTTTTTAAAAGGTATAATTGAAAGATGTGCATTAGAATTTGTTGCATGAATGAGAATTTAAAAGATGTGGATTGAAAATAAGAGACATCTTAGGAAATGTGACAACTTACAATTGAGGAGGGAATTACTTAATGGGGTGATAAATAGGACAGCTTAAGAAGGGTAGGGGATCGGCGGGGGGAAATGAACGTAAAACTGCTACGTGGTAATAGTGACTTTTACTTTAGTAATACTAGTTATAGAATCCGTGCTTTGCATGGGTGTAATTTAACTTTTGTGTTTAATTGATACATTTTATGAATAATTTTATATAAAATTATCATTATTCGATATAGGCGTGAACATTTAGTATAGTTTTTTGTTTCAAAATAATTTTTTTTTATTAGTGGTCAATATATGTATTTTCATTTTTATACATTTCTGTTGGGTTGCTTTTCCTTTGCTTTGTTTTTTTCTTTTTATTTTCATCTTGCACTTAATAAAGATATTTTGGACATACATTTGAAGAATTTTTTAAAAATTAAAAATAAAATATTTACTTTAGAATTTATTAAAGAAAGATATTTTTTTTCTGAACAAATGTGAATTGTTTAAGGATTGAATATAATTATATTTTATAAAATTATTTTTGAAGATCATTCAATGATTAGAAAAAGTTTAGTTGGATACTATATTTACAAAATAGTTTATTTTTTATACACTGAAATAATAATCAAAATAAGTTAATATTATAGTACATGGGTCTCGTGACCCCCACTTAACCATAATATATGTAGTATTCTAAAACATATACTCCCTCCGTCCCTAAATTATTGTCTGGGTTACCCGGCACATGGATTAAGAAAACTCAATTGACTTGATTATTAATATTTGAATAGTATTGAAAAAGTGTGTTGTTTCCTTTAATACCCATGTGTATGTGGCCCATAATTAAAGTAGGAAGAAAAAGTAAGGGTAAAATAGTAAAAGTGATGTTCTAAAAAGGAAAGTTTC
Source organism: Platycodon grandiflorus (assembly GCA_016624345.1). Lineage (NCBI taxonomy): Eukaryota > Viridiplantae > Streptophyta > Magnoliopsida > Asterales > Campanulaceae > Platycodon > Platycodon grandiflorus. The sequence continues at coordinate 9,885,897 of CM028365.1, read as the reverse complement.
AAACAAGACAATTATTTTGAAACGGACGAAAAAGGAAGAGAAGACAATAATTTAGGGACAGAAGGAGTATATAATATAATTGGTTCAGTTGGTTAAGGTGAGTATGCATATATAAAAGGTTGTGGATTCAAATTTCATTACAAATATTGTTTTGCCTTTCATTTGCTTTTGATTTCCTTGTCAATACCTAAAGTTCTTCACCTATTACTATTCACTATTACATATACTCTTTATAATAGGTAATATTATTAGGTAATTAATATTATTACCTAATGACTTCCTCTCCTAATAAATAAGAATTTGAAGAATCAAGTTCACCAAAATGAAGATTTAACAAAAATAATATAGGTGGCAAACTCATAGGTCTCCTCATCAACTTTAATACATACATATATATATATATATATATATATATATATATGGATTTTATAGATTTAAATGAAATCCCTAATATGTATTTTTGTTGAATTTGATCCCTACCTCCAACGACTATTAAGTAGTCATGTGCGTTGGATATGAGCTCTTTCTGTAGAGTAAAATAGGTAAAATATGACAATTTGAAACTAAAGTTTTCTCTAAAGGATTTTTCTGTAATTATATACTCCAAACACCAAATGCTCAATCAAATAAGTCAAAACTGTTAACAGTACTAAAATTTGCAAACTTGAAACCTTACCCACCTCAAATTAATCATCCTATTCCAATGAATGAGGCTATTTACACCCCCACTCTCTCTAATACACCTCCCAAAATTTAATTACAAAATTGTTATCTTATGAAAAGACCACTATACCCTTTTTTCTTTCTCTTTTCTTCTTCCTCTCTCCTCTCCCTTCTCCCCTCTCAGCCAGCTCTGTTATCTGCCCCCTCTCATTTGTCACCTCTGTTCTCTTCCCCCCCCCTTCTTTTTTTTTTTCCTTTCTTTCCTTCTTCCCCTCCCTTCTCCCTCTTTTTTCTTCCCTTCTCTTCCATCCACCCTCCGTCACCCCCTTTGCAAATCCGTAGACAAACCCACCAAAAATTTCTCATTCGGCGATGGTTGACCGAACAACCGATTGTTGTTCTAACCGAACAACATGAGGATTGTGATTAAAAAATTTAAAATGCAAAGATAAAATTAAAGCAATTGGCAACATTATTCCAATGTAAACAAATAATTGTTAATGACTTTCATAATAAAAATTAGACATTAACGTTATTACTACTCCACAAAATAACATGTTCTTCATTTTTTTTTTCAATTTTGGTAAATATTTTAAATTATCCAACATCAATAAATCAGGAAAAAATTATTAATTAAAAAAAACTATTGTTATAATGAAACTAGTTCAAATAAAAATAGTTTAAACATTTGAAACAAAGAGAAACAAATACTTGACCTAATAAAAAGAGTTGAAGAAAAACGGCGAGGAGAGTAAAAAAAACGGCCGTAAAGTAGTTGAAACCAAATGAAATTATAAATATAAAGTAAATATTTGACTTAATACAAGGATTTTGTTGTTCTTTTACATGTATTCCAACTACTAGGAATCAAAATACTATATCCTCCATGAGGATTGTGATTCTTTAAATTTTAGTAATCAATTCCAAGATTTTAGTAATTCATACTCCAAATATAATTCTTACAGCACCAAACGTTATTAATCAATTTCATAAATTAATTTTGCAGAATTGATTCTATTTCTGTGTACCAATCGAGGCCTTGATATTTATATTATTACAGAAAAGTCATTTCAGAAAACTTTAGTTTTAAAATTGCCATGATCTAGGTCACACAATTCGTTCATATCGATGGCCGCTCCGACGTTCTGAGCTCGAGTTCACGATTTGGAAGCATATTCGTTATAAAACCGCGAACTCGCTTTCCCAAATTCGCCCTTTCCGTTTTTGAATACGCCAATTCACACAATAATGAATAATGACAAATCTTTAATTCGGATTTTAACCTATTTTACACAGATCTGCAATATGATGAATATCTGATATATTGCATATAGTGAGAGGCATTCTCATGGGTTGAAATATACGCAGAAGATGACGAGATGAAGAGACTGAGAAGCCGAATATCCCATGGGGGTCATGAGGCCATGACCGAAGCTTCTCAAACGGCAGCAGCCACCAGCACCAGCAGACACCCATTCCCAATTAAATGTTTGAAACTGAACTCTGTTATTACTTTTTTTATTTTCTAAGCAACGAAGGAAATTTCATTAATGCTGGCAACTTCAATTGACCCTTTTCTTAACTTGTAACGAAATCTCCAACTAGTGCAAAATATCAATCATCACAAACATTAAAATAATGAAGATCCTACTTTTTCAATTTCCTGTCTCATGTTTTTTTTTCCAATTTTTTCATCCTTGTCCATTCTTGATAAAGCTCGTCATAAATTCGTCAATTGCCTTTCCTTTTATGCCAAGAATGCCTCCTCAATTTCTCAAAGAATTTACACCCCAAACAACTCTTCTTTCGCTTTGATCTCGCAATACTCTATCGACAATGTAAGGTTCAAGACTACCCGTTCCCATTTGCCTTGATCGATATGATTAACATGAGGTCAATCAATATTGATGTTAATAGTAAGACCGCTCCGGGTCGGGGTGGTGCCACACTCGGGAGCTCCATTATCGGATTTCCAAGAAAGGTCCTACTCTTGGATTTCCTGGTGGTACTTGGTACACAGTTGGAGTTGGTGGACTCATTGCTGACGGTGGACCATGTTTTAGATGGATGCGTAAATATGGCCTTGCTGTTGATCATGTTCTAGATCGATGCTCGCATGATGGACGTGAACGACCGGATTCTTGATAGAAAATCAATGGTGAAGATTTATTTGGGCAACTCAAGGAGGTGTCTTCAAGCTTTGGAGTCATTATATTCTAGAATGGAAGTCGGTCTCTTCAGGAACCCCAATGCCATAGCTTGGAATTGGAAGCACAATTTGAATTCCATGGAGCTCAAAACCATCTCCATAGTTAGCAAGACTTTAGAAGAAAATGCTTCTAGTCTCTTGCATAAGTGGCAATACATATGTTACACCACCCGTTAATAGAGATTTTGTAATAGGAGTCCAATTCCAATCTAAAATTGGTACATAAAAGGTACTAGCAGAAAGAAAATTGTCTTAGTTTTGTTCGAAGGTTTCTACCTAGGCAAAATAGATGCATTGCCTCCCTTGATGGACAAAAGTTTTCCGGAATTGGTTGTAAGTTGTAACAAGAAAGGATTGCCACGAAAATTCTCCTCAACAACTGCTGCCTAAGCTTGCTATAGAAGGCAAATCATTACATGCAAAAGCCGGTCCCTTTGAAGGGCATAGAAGGGATCTGGAAAATGTTATTCAAAAACAACCTGTTGGAGAACTTTGTGTTGAATCCTTATGGCGGAAGGATGAATGAGATTCCAGAGTCAGCAGTTCCATGCCCGAGAAGGGACGTACCTTGTTGATCATGTGACTAGAGAGACTTAATTATGATGGAAATCCACCAGCACAGACCATCGCGAGGCACACGAAATGGTATAAGAGATGTGTATTGGTACTTGTTTCCATTTCTCCTGGAAGGGCATATGTGAATCTTGATCTTGAGTAGGAAGTGGTATTATGAAGAAGCGAGTGTTTGGGGTAATAGTTACTTCAACAAAAATTTAAGAGGTGGTTGAAATAAAGGCCAAGGTTGATCCTTTGAATTTCTTCAGCATCTCAAAGTATTCCTTCTTTCCCAAAAAGCTTATGGAGACAAATAATCTGCGTTTCTAAACATTTCTAGCTGGCATTGATCACAAGGTCGACATTACTCCTTTTTGGAAATCCTTTTTCGGCTTTGAAGTTACCATGTAGGATGAATTTTTTATTCATTTTTGTTTTATGTATGTTGTACGATAAGTAAGCTAGCACTACTACTGTTGTATATTCATATTCATATGATGAGAATGAAGATCTTGGCTCTAGTTTACTCTTGATCACGCAGAAATGGTTTTGGTGACCACGTCAGCTCCGTGTGCAGCAAGTTTCCTTGGTCAAGATGCCTCGGCTCTCTAAAGGCGTCCTTCGTAAGGGGTTTGATAGCGGGACCAAGCACTACCTGTCAAAACAGAGACCGTTAGGGGCGTCGGGGGTTTGACCCGACTATGACCCTCCGGCGTAGGAATCAGTATATGGAGTAATGAGGGGAGGTGAGAGGCTTAAATGAGGCTCTCGTGAGTAAATGCACAGGCAGTGTATGGAAGTGGTATGGTAGTTGAGAGTAAATGAGCTATGAAGAGTTCTTGTCTTGTGTAGAGTAAATGTTACCTTAGTCTTGAATGCATTCTGGTTCCTGGTATTTATAGCCAATGGTGATACTGTGCTGATGTTTGGTGTGTCACCCGTGAATGGAGGAGGATGTCCATGCTGAAGTATGGTCATGCTGGGCACGTTGTCAGAGTAGGTGAGCAGGTAATATCTTCCTGGATTTGAGGGAATGGGAGGCTGATAATCAGGGGCGCCGCCACACGCCGAAGGGTGCGCCATTAATGAGAATGTATGGGTTTTTTGGATTAGGTACGACACACTGTGGACATTTAATGCCGGGAGGCCGACCTGCTCCAAGGTCGCGCGGGGGGTCCTCGTATGTAGTCGTCCTCGGTGACGACTTGGGTCTTAGGTCGCGCCGAGGTCTGGATTGACCGACGACCTCGACCTGGGGTTCCGAGCTTCTTGTTGCCACCGTGGCCAGCTGGGTCCTACTTGGAGACTACGTGGAAGACACGTGTTGCATATATTTGGGAGGATCCCATCAGTAGCCCCCAAGTCCTCGGCTGAATGGATTTATCCTGAAGACGAGGAGTTTATCTTTAGAGCTCAATACAACTCCTAAGCGTTTGACCTTCGTTGGTTTCTGTCTACGTGTCCTTGGCTTCGACCTGTTCAGGTACGTCGTTACTTTGATACGACCACTTGCTGACGAGCTTGATTTTTCGGCGCCAGAGGTCATTCTGGTTTTCAATAGTTGCAAGTGTTCTGGAGGGAAACACAATCAGGAAAGAAATGGCGGGCTACTATATATAGTGGAGTGAGGAGAGAAATTGAATGCTCGCGATGATCGAGGTTATGAGGGTTCTGACTCGTTAATGATCGCTATGGTGCGACTGAGTCAAGGAGGCACGTCCTCGCCACGTCGTCGCTCATAAGAGGATCATGTCAGCAACTAGGTGCGACTTATGTCGAGTACGATCATAATGAGGTCGCGTCTCGTCGTCGTGGCGGTAATCGTGGACGAGCTGGCTTATGTCAGCCTCTGGTTTTAATCTGGGGAAGATAAATTCGCTTTTAAAGGTCACATCAGGTAATTATGGGCGCGGTATTCAATATCGCTTTACATTCAATGCGTGACGTTTCATGTCTGAGGGATACGGCGGAACGCGCCTGGACCCGCGCGTCTTTCGCACGCTAAGAGGCGTATGAGGTACCCTACCCAGAATCTGCCTTGGGTTGACCCGTTTACCCGGGGTATAAATAGGGGAATTCACTCCTTCGTCTTCACTTTTCACAAAGTTTCAGAGAGAATTCTATTCCGGCTACCTGAGCGATTTCCGTCTGAGCCCAAACGTTTCCAGAAATCGCCATTATCACTCGTTCTTGCTGCTCCAACCTGATCTTCTTTCGTAGGTTGGTCCCTTCCTTTATTTTCCGGTTGTTTTGATCTCTTTTTTGAAATGTTCCTGTCTGTAAACCGTGTTTGAGGGTATTCGCTTTCCGCCGGCGACATTGACTCCGTGCTTTTGATTTCAAGCGGATTGTCCATCTTCCACTGTTCTCCGATTCCTCTTTGACAAAGGTAATCCCCTTGTTATTTGGCTTTGGAAATTTTCAAATTTGTCATAGATGTCTTTTTTGGAGGGAGTTGAGTTTGTGTTCAACCCTGTTGAAATAGTGAGTTCCACGTCCTCGCCGAGCTCGGACTCTTCGAGCTCGTCGTGTCCTTCTAGCTCGTCGTCTAGCGTGTCCTCCCCCGAAGTCTTTGCTCGCTCTCCTTCGGGGAATAACATATATAGGCAAGCTGAGGGCCGCTGGGTCTTCGTACCCCCAAGCGCGGCCCGATCACACTTACTCAACCAGGGGATAGAGGTAGAGGCTTTCTTTGTGGTCGCGGACGACCTCTATTCTGTTAGCGACCTTCCCTCGTCGACACCAATGTTAATAATTCGGCCTAGTGAGGTTATAGACGAGCTTTATCGCCAATACTTTACCGTTTAAAGGTGATAGACCGCATTAAGGCAAACCGAGAGAGGAAAATGCGTGAGGCCATTGAGGCGAGAAAGCTCGGCCGGCCGGAACTCGCGAGGTCCCCAAGCCCGTGAGGCCGCGTGCCGGCCAGAAGAGATACAAGATGTTAGCTCGCAGCCCCTTATCCGCTCGCAAATTGAGGTCGTCTAATGAGCCTGTTTCTGTACAGATGGCGAGGACAAGGGGCGGAGCTTCCACATCAGGCCGAGTTGACTCTGAGCGACCTGAAGCTAAAACCAGCAGAGCCCCCAAGGCTTGGGCAAATCAACTCAGTGCTAAGGACCTGACCCTCTGGAACAGCAACTACAACCATGCCTTCAATGACTTCCGAGGGTCCTTTATAGCCGGCGATGATCTGGCTAAGCTGAGGGTTTACGGCCGGTTGGCTTCTACCTTAGTTTCTTCAAGTGGGTCTTCGTCTTCCTCTGGACCCCTTCTTCTCGTTCTTGAGCGAGATGTCGCACATCCCTGGATCTTTCTCTCAACACCGTGAGGATGTTGATGAGTTTCGCAGCGGTTACTCGGCTGCTCGGCTTCGAACCCAGCGTCAACCTCTTTCGCCACTACTTCCTTGTTTGCCAAACTTTGGATCGAACTCGGATCAACTGCAAATCCCAGAATTTTGGGGTGAAGCTGTTCACCGAGACTCCCAACAAGGTGAGTGGTTGGGCTGATAAAGTGGTCGGGGTTGAGAGCCGCCGAGGATGGAATTTCCCCCTGCCGACGAGGCAGTTCGAGATCCCTGCTCGTAAGAGGGACGAGCTTTCGGCCTATGAGCAGCAGGCGAAAGCTGCTATTGAGGGGGAGCTCGGATTCGAGGGGAAGGTCTCAGCCCGTTTGTATCATTGGAGGAGGCTCCTCGAGGATGAAGGGTTGCTGCGAGCTGCAGGCCTTTCTAGAAAAGAGGTGGGCGGTACCACGCCTCTGTGTGCCATGCCCGAGGTCAAAAGTTTTCCGGGCTGGTACTTGCACCAGAAACTGCTCTTCTGTGAGCAATGCCCATCCTGCAAGGGCGAGCTGGAGAAGGGATGCGACCCTTGTAAAATCTGAAAACCCTTAACTCTTATTTGTCATTTGATTCTTGAGTTTTTGATTTCGACTTGGTTATCTGACTTTCCTTTTTCTTTTGCAGCGATGTTTAACCTCGACAAATTCCTGGCTTCCAAGGGTGGCCTAGCCGAGGCCGCTAGAGTTCGGGCACGCGCGCCCGTCAACCCGCAAGCCGCCATGACGCTGACCGCACCGTGATTCCTACGATGGCAGTGGGCCCTGCTCCGACCAAGGACCAGGTCGCTGAGAAGCAGGTCGGGGCCAAGACAGCCCGATCAAAGTCATCTACTGCTTCGGAGCCTTCTCGCAAGAGGAAGAAGGTTTCCGCCGATAAAGGGTCTGCTGCCACCGTTGAAGGCGCTGGAGAAGGTAGCGGCTCGAGCGGCCATCTTCCGAGGCCGGACAAACCGAGCAGACTTCGGCGCGCGCCGACCTCCGAGCCGGGCTCCCCTTCGCCGACGTGCCTCGTGGCTCGGGCCGGGTACGAGGTTCCCACCACCGCGCCGGCGGATCGAGGGCGAAGGCCATTGGCGAGGTACCCAATCTCGTCAATGTGGTGGCTTCACCGGACCGATCCTCGGATGGGATCGTCGCTGGCCAGGGGATCATCTCTAGATGCCTGGATGATAAGCTAGTGGAGAGGATGTCAGAGATGGGGAGGATGCAGCTCCTCGGGACATCTGGTGTTGCCCTAGCCGAGGTACTTATTATCCTCTCCTTGTACTTTATGGAATTATTAGTTTGTCTTTATCTAACGAAATTCATTTTGTTGATACAGTTGGCGGGGTCTCTACACACCCTCGGTTGCGAGCTCAGCGACTCTCGCACCGAGGTTAAGAAGCTGACGGCTGAGAAGATTCAGCAGAATAATGAACAAGGGCGGTTGATCGGTGATCTCCGTGCCTCAAAAGAGGAGACCAAGCGCGCCAGAGCCCAGCTCGCTGTTTCCGAGGACCTCAAGAAGAAACTTGAGCAAAATCTTGAGAGGGTCCAAGGTTCGGTGACTAGACTGACCGAGGAGAGGGATATACTATCCGAGGACAAGCGCAGAGAAACGAGCTTCCGCCGAGGAGAAGGTGGCTCAACTAGAGCGCGAGCTTACTGCTGCCAAGGCGAATCCTCCTCGGGATCAAGTCTTGAAGGAATTCCAGGAGTCCCCTGCCTTTGGCGAGGTGATCGTCCCTTATTATATCCGGGGCAGGGAGCACGTCCTGAGGGTGGCCGCTGGCTCCGGAGTCCGTCTCAGCCGTCTACTAGAGTGGGGCCAAGCTGAATTCTTCAGTGACTTGGCGAAGAGCGGGCACGAGCTGGTGCCTTACACGGCGGAGGAGCTCGTCACCCTGCACGCCCATGATGCTGAACAGGGCGCGGGTCCTTGGACTCCACCCACTCCTTTGAGCCATAATTTTAGGAGTGTGGTGGATATCCTCCAGGCGGACCCCGCTGCCACGTTTGATGGGGATGCTAGGCTAAAAGATTTTGAGGGCGAGAAGACGAGCCGCGATGTAAATAGGGCTTTGTAGATAGCCTCCTCGCTATGCCGAGCTTTTTAACTCTTTTGTAAATATTTTAATGTGATTTGATACTGGCCTTTGTGCCGATGTAAACACAGGCTTTAATGCCGACCTGCAATGTAAAGTACTTTTGCTTTATTTTACTTGTTTGATTTTGTCTTTGATGAATTGCCAAGGTTATTTCAAACGTGGTTACTGGGTTTGAGTTTGTTCAAGTGTTCAGTTTTTGCGAGGTGAACTCCTCGTTTGAGTAAAGTTCCGCCTTTGTTTTTGGCGAGGAACTTTAGTTGAGCGTTGAGGTTCCACCTATTTAGGCGAGGAACTTAATCATGTTAGCTCGTAAATGGATTTAGAGGTTCCACCATAATTAGGCGAGGAACTTAATCATATTAGCTCGTAGATGAGTTTAGAGGTTCCACCATAATTAGGCGAGGAACTTAATCATATTAGTTCTTTGGCGAAGAACAAGCCTTTGTGTTTATTTGAAGTGTCAGGGAATAAATGTAGATTAGGAATGCCAAACTCGTAATTTCATTGATAAAGCATGTTTATAATTTTACAATGATGTACAACATTTTTCCTCATTCACTGATAATATCTTCGAAGGTGGTCGGCGTGCCATGGATTTTTCAACTCTTTTCCGTCTTGGTCAGCCAACCTGTATGTGCCTTCTCTGATCATGCCCGTGATTCGATAGGGTCCTTCCCAGTTAGGTGAGAGCTTGTTCCTCGTCGCATTACGGCCAGTGACCTCAATCTTTCGAAGTACCCAATCTCCCAATGAGAATGATCTCGGCTTCACCCTTTTGTCATGATGGCTTTTTGCTAATTGCTTGTAATTGACCATCCTCATCCTCGCTTCAAGTCTCTTTTCCTCGAGCTGGTCCAGGTCAAGTGTCCGAGCTTCTCTGTTGGTCGTTTCGTTGAAGTGAGTAACTCGGAGGGTTGGAAGAGCCATCTCGACGGTGCCATGGCCTCGAGCCGTAAGTTAAGGCAAAGGGGTTTCTCCTTGGTCCTCGGACCGAGGTGCGAATGCTCCAAAGCACCGGGGAGCTCGTCGTACCACCCGCCTTTCTTCTCGTCCAGCTTCTTTAGAGCGTGGAGGATCGCTTGTTCTCGCTTCACCTGGCCGTTTCCCTGGGGGGCTACCGAGGACATCCAAGCTTGACATTCATGCGCTCGCGGCTCGTGAACTTGGTTGAGAATTGAGTACCATGGTCCGAGACGATTACTCGTGGTAACCCAAATCGACACCAGATGTGATCATGCACGAAACTGATGGCTTTGTCCTCGGCGATGCCGGCTAGCGGCTTGGCTTCTATCCACTTGGTAAAATAGTCCACTGCGACGATCACGAACTCGCAGTTTCCCTTAGCTTTGGGAAAAGGACCAATGAGGTCTATTCCCCACATGTCAAAGGGCCAAGCTGCGACGACTGGAGTTTGAGGTACTGCTGGAAGGCGAGGAATGTCTGCAAACCTCTGGCATTTGTCGCATTTCCTCACGTACGCTTCTGCATCCTTTCTCAAGCTCGGCCAGTAGTACCCATGAAAAATGATTCGGTCTGCCAGGGTCCTCGCTCCGGGGTGTCCCCCACATACTCCCTCGTGGACCTCGGCAAGGAGATCCTCTGTGATCTCTGGTCGCACGCATCGGAGTAGTGGCTTAGTGAAGGATTTCCTATAGAGGGAACCTCCAATCACAGTGTATCTCGCTGCTCGCTTCCTCAGGACTTGGGCCATGATTCTGTCTTCGGGCTGTGTTCCCAGCTCGATATACTCTTGGATCTCGTCAATCCAGCATCTTTGAGTGGGGATGATAGGTAGAACAGGCTCCTTGTTGATGGAGGGAACTTCCAAAAATTCAATCATTATTCCTCCCGGAAGGTCTTCGAGCTCGCCTGAGGCTATCTTTGACAGGTAATCTGCTCGGGCGTTGTTCTCCCGGTCTACTTGTTGTAGTTCCCAATATGTCAATCCAGCCAGTAGTTTCCTCGCCAGCTCGCAGTATTTTAGCAAAGTAGGGTGAATGGCCCCATACTCCCCGGAAATTTGCCTTACGACGAGCTGCGAGTCGCTGATTATGACGAGACTCTCTACCCCGATCTCTTTGGCCAGTTCAATTCCAGCGATCAGTGCTTCGTACTCGGATTGATTGTTTGACGCTGGGAACTTGAAGCGAATTGCTTTGCTAATCTCTTCTCCTTCCGGGGAAAACAAGGATAGACCTGCACCGCTGCCCTTCTTGCTGGCTGAGCCGTCGACGTAAACTGTCCAACAGGTTGGCGGCCTAGACCCGTTTGACTTCGTTCTTCCTATGGGCGAGCTGGGATGACTGTCAGAAGTGCTCGCTTCCCCGCTTGCAGCCGTGTCACCTTTACAAACGATGTCTCGCCGATGAAGTCGCCAAAACGGGCCTTAATCGCGCTCGTAGGTGATATCATACGCTGATAGCTCGACGGCCCATTTCATCATCCTTCCCGCGACGTCCGGCTTATGAAGGATTTGTCTGAGGGGCAGGTTGGTGTAGACTATAATGGCATGAGTCTGAAAGTAGTGTCTTAGTCTTCTGGCCGCTACGATCAAAGCTAGGACCACTTTTTCTACGTTTAAGTACCTCGTCTCAACATCAGATAGGGCGTGTGAGACGTAGTAGATTGGTCTTTGAGTGGCCTTGTCGTCTCGAAGCAGATCGCCGCCACCGAAGTCGCCGCGGCGAGGTAGATGGAAAGGACCTCGGCTGAGCCGGCTAGAGTAACGGCGGCCGCCGAGATACTCTTTTAGCTCGGCAAAGGCCTTATCACACTCCTCGTTCCATGCAAAATTCTTCCTTCCTCGTAACACTTTCAGGAAGGGTAGGCTTCTGTCTGCCGCTCTTGCGATGAACCGACTGAGGGCTGTGATGCGACCATTCAGTTGCTGGATTCCCCGTATTGAGGTCGGAGCTCGCATGTCCACCAGGGCTTTAATCTTCTCTGGGTTAGCTTCAATGCCTCTCTCATTCACCATATACCCGAGGAATTTCCCTGCCGTTACCCCAAAGGCGCACTTGGCGGGTTCGGCCATTCCATTCTTTCGAGGTTGGTGAATGTCTCATGCGTCGGCGACGTGGTTGGTGTCCTTGGTTTTGATGACCATGTCATCAATATATGCTTCTATATTGCGGCCGAGTTGTTCACCGAACACCTTGTTAACCATTCTTTGGTAGGTGGCTCCTGCATTCTTTAGCCCAAAGGGCATCATCTTGTAACAGTAAAGGGCACCTGCAGCTCGGAAGGCAGTCAGCTTCTTGTCGGCTAACCACATTCTGATTTGATGGTACCCCGAGTAGGCATCTATGAAGCTTAGGATCCGGTGGCCTGCGATCGCGTCGACGAGCTGGTCTATTCGGGGTAGGGGATACCAGTCCTTAGGGCAGGCTTTGTTGAGATCGGTGAAGTCCACGCACATTCGCCACTTTCCGCTCGTCTTCTTCACCATCACAACATTGGCAATCCAGGTCGGGTAGAGGATCTCTTCGATGATGTCAGCTCGTAGCAGCTTCTCGATCTCTTCCTTTATCGCAGCTTGCTTTTCTGGCGAAAAGACTCGAGGTCGCTGCTGAACGGGTGTGACAGTTTTGTCCACACTTAGTTTATGTACAGCAACCTCTTCGTCAATGCCCTGCATATCCTCGACCTTCCATGCGAACACGTCCTTGTTAGCCCGCAAGAACCTGATTATTTCTTCCCTCTCATCCTCGGGTATCTCCATTCCCACTTTGATCTTTTGTTCTGGATAATCGAAGTTTATAACCACCTCGTCAATATTCTCGTGAGGCAGTATGTCAGCTTCGTTTCGATTATCTAGACTTTCGACGACCACCACCTTTGGTTCTCGGGCGTCCGGTCCAAAATCGACATCGTCGGAAGTTTTGGGGTCCGTGCCATCCTTTCCCTGCGGGCTATTTTTCTTAGCCCGCTTTGATTGCTATGCCTCGGTCTGACTGAGCTTGGCCTCACTGGCGAGCTTGTTGGATTCACTGGTCCCTGCAGCCGTTTTCTCGGCTTCCTTTCTTTCCATGGTTCTTTCTTTCTCGGGGGTCACTTTTTCGTGGTGGCCTCCTGAGGTTGTTGTCATCACTTTCTTCTTCTCCTCGTTCTGCCTCACGAGCTTCAGATAGTTCAGGGTGCTCTTGGGGTCATTCTTCATCATTCCAATTCCTTGTTTTGTTGGGAATTTTATCCTTTGATGTGCGGGGGAGGAGACCATGTCAAACTTGATTTGGGCTGGAAGCCCGAGAATGGCATTGTACGGGGACGCCAGATCGATGACGAGGAAGGTGACATCTTCGGTCCTTGTCTTCTCGTGCTCACCGAGGGTAACTTGGAGGGTGATCATTCCTTTGGCCCTGGCTTTGTGGCCTGTGAATCCTTCCAGTTGTACACCGCAGGGAGTGAGATGAGCGTCTTGAAATCCTAATGCCCCAAGCAGAATCAAACATCACATTTCTTCCCGCCCATGTCGATCAAGACTCTTCTTACAAATCGACTCCCAATCCGAACTCGGAGCGTTAGAGGTTGTTCCTTGGCAACGGGGTTGGTGGCGAGCTCGCTTGGATAAAAACTATCCCCTCTCGTCTCGTGCGGAAGTGGGTGAATGTCTTGTCCAGGTTGTGGATAGTATTCTTGAGCCGGTGATACTCCTCGTATCCTCCAAGATTGTATGGACCTCGGCATCCTCGGTTGCGGGGACGTCGACCCTGGTGGATCTCTTGGCCGAGGTAGTTGCTCGCCTCTCTCCGTTCAAACCTCCCGAGGGATCCCTGGTCTACCGCTTTTCGCTCTTTCAACTCTCTACGCCTCGGTGTTGTGTCCAATCTCGTTGTGGTAAGCGCAACGCTTGTTTGGGTTCCGGGTCTTTCGGTTCCTTCATTGGGAAGGGCCTCGATCTTGTTCTCTCGAAACAAAGACGTTCATTATGTGCTCTCGGCATCAGAGAGGTAAAGTGCTCGTCCTTCTTGTGGAACTTGCTACCTTTCCCTTGTATCCAGATTGCTCCTTCTTTGGCTCCTTGCCGACCTCCTTGGAGTGGCTTGCTTTCGGCCTTTTCCTTTGTTCTTTCGACTCAATCTCGCCTCGTTTCCCGATCTTTTGTGCAATGAGGTACATGGCCGCACTAGTGGCGTGTCGTCCGAGGTTGAACTCATGGGTCATCATTCCGGCCGGATTCCACAAACAGAGGATGATCATCTCGGTCGGGTACATTTTGCGGCTCGCGCAACTTCCTTGAATCTTTTCAAATAATCCCGAGAGTCTCGTCCTCGCCTTGTTTACACTTGGCCGGTCGGATCGGCTTTGGGAGGTCGCCGATGAGAATTTCTCCAGAATTTGTTTTTGAAGTCATGCCAATCGGCGACTGACCCTTTCTCCAACTCTTCGAACCACTTTAACACGGCTCCTTCAAACGTACTCAGAAACGCTTTGCACCATAGATCCAACTTGTTGGTGCAAATGCCCATTTTCGCTTCGAAACTAGAGACATGCTCTCTAGCGTTTGTCTTACCCTCATACGACTTAAGGGCAGGGAGTTTCAAGCGGGAGTCTCGCGATGTATCCCTGATTCTTCTGCAAAATGGGGCGAACTGGTCTCGGGGTTTGGTGGCAAGCTTGCTCGTTTCAAGGCGTCCAACCTCTCGCGAAGTTGGTTAAGCACGGTACACTGTGGTTTCTTTGTTTGTCTCGTTCGGGCGAGGAGGTCCGCCTTCCCTCTTCGTCTTTTGAACGAGGAGGCGTTTGATCGAGTTTCACTTTTTCGGGGTGGGAGATCGCGGGCGATGTCCCGATCGGGCCCTGGTTTGCGATCTCCCTCGTCGGCTCCTGTTCCTATGCGACCTCGAGGATTATGAAATTCTCGAGTGCACGCTCCCCTTTGACGAGACCGCTCATCGTCCGGCTATTCTATCGTGGACACTAACTTTCAAAGAACTCTCTCATGAACGCTCCGTACGGTTGCACCGGAGGCGAGGTTCGTGAGTGAGGTCGCCGTGTGACCCTCCGGTCCGCCGCGGGGTGATCTCCTACGACCTTCATCATGCCCGCATCACGTTGAGGGCGACCACGCGACGAGCCGCCTCGTGCTCGCGTCTTTCCAACTCCCTCGTCTCTCGAGGTAAGCTTTTTCCCTGCGGATGTGCTCTAACTCGGCCAAGTCCCACTCTTTTTGAGTGAGGGGCCTTGGCTCTGCTCGAGCGGTGGGTGTTCCTTCGCGGGGAGCCCCCGTGTTGACATTGCTCGCGAGCAGCGCTCTCTCGCCCGCCGTTAGTCCTTTTCTTTCCCGGTTGTTTCTTTTGGTTATCGTCGAACCGGTTTCAAGGTCCTTGCTACTTCGGCGACCTTGGCCGGTGTTTTGAGGACGGGATTGGGGGTTGTTCGGTGGTCATTTCAGCTCAGGGCCTACCTGCTGAAGTACTGGAGTTGGAGGAGGTGGCTGTTTGAGGGGAGTTTGTTTAGAGGTGGCCATTTACTCTTTTGTTTTTTGAAGATTTTTGAGAGGTCCCGGCAACGGAACCAAACTGATCACGCAGAAATGGTTTTGGTGACCACGTCAGCTCCGTGTGCGCGCAGCAAGTTTCCTTGGTCAAGATGCCTCGGCTCTCTAAAGGCGTCCTTCGTAAGGGGTTTGATAGCGGGACCAAGCACTACCTGTCAAAACAGAGACCGTTAGGGGCGTCGGGGGTTTGACCCGACTATGACCCTCCGGCGTAGGAATCAGTATATGGAGTAATGAGGGGAGGTGAGAGGCTTAAATGAGGCTCTCGTGAGTAAATGCACAGGCAGTGTATGGAAGTGGTATGGTAGTTGAGAGTAAATGAGCTATGAAGAGTTCTTGTCTTGTGTAGAGTAAATGTTACCTTAGTCTTGAATGCATTCTGGTTCCTGGTATTTATAGCCAATGGTGATACTGTGCTGATGTTTGGTGTGTCACCCGTGAATGGAGGAGGATGTCCATGCTGAAGTATGGTCATGCTGGGCACGTTGTCAGAGTAGGTGAGCAGGTAATATCTTCCTGGATTTGAGGGAATGGGAGGCTGATAATCAGGGGCGCCGCCACACGCCAGAAGGGGTACTGCCATTAATGAGAATGTATGGGTTTTGTTGGATTAGGTACTGACACACTGTGGACATTTAATGCTGGGAGGCCGACCTGCTCCAAGGTCGCGCGGGGGGTCCTCGTATGTAGTCGTCCTCGGTGACGACTTGGGTCTTAGGTCTCGCCGAGGTCTGGATTGACCGACGACCTCGGCCTGGGGTTCCGAGCTTCTTGTTGCCACCGTGGCCAGCTGGGTCCTACTTGGAGACTACGTGGAAGACACGTGTTGCATATATTTGGGAGGATCCCATCAACTCTAAATAATATTTCTTATGTTTGTTTGCAAGAAGTCATTCACAAATGAGCCTCATATGGTTTAATATGAAAAAAGATTCAGGTACTGGGATTAACAAAAGATCTGGCTGAAAGCCTTGCATGCTAAAAGAGGGTACGGAAGGAAGGTATATTTTTGTTCCTCGTAGAGGAGAAGATTCAATGGCTTGTTGTTAGAGAAAAGAAGACTTTAGCTCCTCCAAAAGACATTATTATTCTTTACTTCAGCTTTTGATCAACTCATAATCCCAACTATATAAACTTGCAGACCCACATCTTACATTTTAAACATCATCTCACTATTTATCATACTTTTTGCTAATTGAATTGCAAAAGAAAATAGTTAGAAATTTCAAGCCAAGGAGAGATCTAGTAGCTAGCAATATTCGTAAAATATAATGGGTGTTCTTGGAGCAATTGCTAGACATCTAGATGCACTAGTCGGGTATGTTCCATCTCCCAGTCTACGTGATACATTTCCTTTTTAAGTTATTTTGTTGATCAAATTAATCTAACTAGTTGTTTGATTTTGATCGTAAAACAGGCCAGGAATAATGCTTTTGTTCCCTCTGTAAGTCAAAAATTCTTCCTTGTTTTCTATTTTCATAGCCCAAAAGAATACTCTGCCGCTGGGGTCTAAATAACATTTTATGGGTGTAATAGATATGCATCCATGCGAGCAATTGAGAGCCCGTCAACACTAGATGACCAACAGTGGCTAACATACTGGGTTTTATACTCCTTCATAACTCTCTTCGAGCTCTCTTTCTGGAAAGTCCTTCAATGGTAACTATATATTTTCAGTAGTAAGAGTATATACATAATTTAGAACTGGCATTGGATGGAGGTGTTCGATAATTAATCAGTGTACTTATTAATTATTTGGCTGCTTGTATACATGTAAATAATCAGGCTTCCGTTTTGGTCATTTGTAAAGCTGGTGTTCTGCATGTGGTTGACTCTGCCCATTTTCAATGGGGCAGCATACATATACGAGAATTTGGTAAGGAAGTATGTGAAAGTCGGTAGCTACGTGAGCACTAACTATCCAGAGGGCCAAAGGAAAGTTCTGCAGATGATGAGCCTTGATGCTAGGAAGTCCGTTGAACGCTACATCGAGCAATATGGACCTGAGGCTTTCGATCGAGTAGTTAAAGCCGTAAGTAGCGCATATATATAAACTCATTAATTTGATGATCTTAATTATATGTAAACTCATTTGCATATATACTTGTTGGCAGGCTGAACGAGAAGCAAAGAAGCATTAAGGAAATTTCTCTCTTCTGTATGGCACTCAAGTTCTGTACGTAGAAGAGAGAAATCATGCATACTCGAGAGAGCTAGTGTACAGCAAACGTGTTTCTGAATTGGAAGACGAAAATAATACTCCATTATTTGTAAACAATTAACAATTTAATTATGTTCTTCTTATTTGTATGTGATTCAATTCAATACCAATGAATTAAAGTTTTTACTACAAAATAATATTCAACGTACGTAGGTCTTGATTCGCCATATATTACTGCAAACAAATGTACGTACAATAGCCTAATAAGTATGTATGTTGTTATCATGGCCATATATGTAGCATATACGGAGTATATAGTAGCTGGCAGCAGTACTATTCCAGTCATTATCGGCAACATTATGTGCAAAACTATCCAACTCAGTGGTGGCTAACAATGTTCCAAATCCCTTACATTTCTTAATTTCTAACGTTACAGTTTAACAAATACCAGAAAATCCCAGTAGTAAAAGGATTTCAGAAACCGCTCTATAACTCGGGCTAATTAGGCCAAGACTGAAAGCCAAGACCTCAATAGGTCGCCCATCTTCGTAAACACACTTAAATTATCATGGTCGGCGAAGTAAAATTTCTTATAACTGTTATTTGATCAAAACTATCAAGCTACACAGTTTGCTTTGATACATGCATGTAAAAATACAGTAAAGCAAATGTTCATAATCTAGAGAGCTGCTTCATGAGGTGTTGCAAGAGGATTCACCTTGACTTGCTTGGCTTAACTTCCATGGACCATGCTGCCATGAAAGCCCTCAAAACCGGCTTGATCTTCTCCATATATACTCATGACAATAACCAAAAAGAATAGCCTATAGAAAAACAACATGCCTAGTAAAATGTAAGTTAATCCACTTGGGAGTAACCCATTTCCACTTGCCATGTCTCTCTTTCTTCATCGATAACTCATCTCATTCCACCTTGATCATTAGTGAATATTTGTCCCTCAAACTCATCCATAATATGAATTAAGCAGCACTATCGAGACCACTTGTTGGTTCGTCAAGAAAAAGAAGTTTTGGGTGTGTTAGGATCTCGATCGATGCAAATGCTAACCCTCCTCTTTTGGCTACCGCTAAGACCTTTCACACCCCATCCTCCTATTCACGTGTTCGTAGAATCTTGCAATCCCATCTCTCGACTCATAGTTTCTGCTCTCTCTTTCTTCTCTAAGTTTGAAATGGAATTTGGTAGTTGGCATTAACAGAATAGTACACAGCTTCTTTAACTGTTAGTGTGGTGATCAGTTTCTCATCGTGAGTCACATAAACCTGGTTCATTCAAGGCAGAAGCAAAAAAAATCTAATGACATCAAAATAAAAATAAATATCAATTTTGTTCCTTGTGTAAAAATTTCGGACGATTTGATAAATATCAATTTTCCAAGAGCTACGTACAGAATTAACATTAACTTAATTACCAAGGTTCCATAAGCCAAAACTTGTTTTTGACCATTAATCAGAATATATATCATCACTCTGCCTTTCATGCAAACCAATCCTTTTTCAAACCAAAAACAAATTTTATCAGAGAATAGAGTACGCATGATACACCCTCTGTTCCACCCAAAGAGTCCACATTTGAAAATTTTAATTAGTAAAAGATATATTAATGTCATTAGAGTTGATCATATTTACAAAAATACTAAAGTACAACCAAGATGATTACAACGCAAGTGTAGTTAAAAATGAAAGATTATGAAAATTGTAAGCATGATTTTAATTTTTGAAAGTAGACTCTTTAATTAAAACATCTCAAAATAGTATAGTGGATTCTTTGTCTGAAATGGAGGGAGTATATGTGAAGCTTGTTGGTTGAGCTCGGCGTAATTAGTTTAACTCAATATGAGCTTGTGAAGAGATTGATTATGCTTCAAATAGATAAAAGGTCCAGCAAGAGCCAGTTCATGACTAAATTACCAAAAATTATAAACACACTAACAGTATTCTTTCACCGCTGACAGAGTTGTCAGCTAGCTCGTCCTCAACTCTGACTGGTCGTGATGTAAATAAATCACATGAGATTGAACAAATCTCATTTAGAAAGGGAACAAGTTTACAAATTTTTTGAATAAGACAAAACAGTCAGGGAAAAAAAAAAGTTAACATGCGCATCCGGGGAATCGAACCCCGGTCAGTACCGTGGGAGGGTACTATGATACCACTACACTAGATGCGCTTCTTGGCTGATATCGTGACAAGATAATTTACATTTTTCTAACAACAGTCCAAACCAACAACCATGGGTAATGTGTGATTTTAATTATTAGCCACATCACTATTAAATTACGATTTGTAAAATTGTGACGTTGCAAAAGACAAATACAAATTAATTACTTTTATGAATTTGTGACACTTTTAGGGCATCCACAATATTAGTTCTTAGTCCATTAAAAATTCATTGGGCTGGTTCTTGGACATTGTGGGAGTTCTTAGGGCATCTCCAACCCAACCCCCAAATCTCCAATTTGGGGGTTCATCCAACTCCAACCCAATACCCAAATCCAAACCAAATTTGGGGTATTGGGGTTGCACTATTCACTACCCCAAATTTGGTATTGGTGGGATCCATGGCATATTTTGATTTTTAATGAATTATTAAATGCTCAAAATTATTAATAATATGATATTATTAATTTAAATATATTTTAAACTAATAATATGATATTATTATTAATAAAAAATAAATGTTAATAATATTACTTATTTTATTTATCAAGTGGTATGATTTTCGTTACATTTTGTATTGATTGTAATAATTTTTTATTGTATTTTCACGTACTTGTATATTTATTAAATTATATAATAAATTTAATTATAAAATTACTAATTTTTAAATATTAGTAATGACGTAAATAATATTATAAATATAAAATTATTGAATATACTATAATAATTAATTGTGTAATCCTAATAATTATTATTTAAAAGATTAATAGCAAATTAATATACATGTTGATAAATAAATAAAAAGAAATAAAAATAAAATATGCTAAGAAATATTCTATTTTGGGGTAAGATTTGTAAATGTGGGTTGGA
Source organism: Platycodon grandiflorus (assembly GCA_016624345.1). Taxonomy (NCBI): domain Eukaryota; kingdom Viridiplantae; phylum Streptophyta; class Magnoliopsida; order Asterales; family Campanulaceae; genus Platycodon; species Platycodon grandiflorus. Next base: position 9,865,328 of record CM028365.1, on the reverse strand, counting down.
GTTGGAATAATATTTGGTGCTAAAATGAACTAAATTTGGGATAATTTTTGATCAAATTTAGAATTTTGGGTTGAAGATGGTCTTAATTGGATTCTTAAAATTTTGAGTTCTTTCCGGTTCCAATTTGAAAACCCGTTCTTATTTCAAGCTCTTCCTTCCTTAGCCAGCAATATAAAGAAAGTGTGTGATGCACGGCTGCTACTTAGCGGGCACGTGCATCACAATCACCATTAAGGAGCGTCCGGACTGGAGCTCCACTTCTGCAGCTGTGGCCCACCCCATGTCCCTTGTTCCCTTTCCACGTTCTCTCTCTCTCTCTCTCTCACTCTCTCTCTCTCTCTCTCTCTCCTTTTTCTTTTTTATTTTGAGTATTCGATTTTTAGCTTTTATTTTAAAAAGCTTTTCTTTAATTTTTAAAATACATTTTGATTTATCTTTTTTTACAAAAAGTATTTTTTTAAATTCTAAAAATTAAGTACTTCTTTTAACTCTAAATAAGTTTAATTTCCTTTTTAAATTTTGATAAAGTTATTTTTTGAATTCTAAAGATTTTAATACTGTACTATTTTTGAAAAGGTTTTTTATTTTTTATAATTATGAAAAAGTATTTTGTTTATACAAAGTATTTTGTTTGGATTAAAGTATTTGTTGTTTGTACAAAATATTTAAAAATTAGCAATGAAATTATATGCAATGTATTAATGAAAATTAAAAATAGAAATGATTCAATTTTTTTGTTTGTACGAAGTATATGAAATATGTAATGTACTAATATAAATGAATTAATTTATTATACATCCAAGAAATTTAATATGTAAAATATTAATTAAGACTATAAATAAATAAATTTATTTATACGAAATATTTAAAATATGCAAAATATATTAATTAAAACTATAAAGAAATTAATTTGTATGAAAAGTATAAAAATAAATGAGTTAGTGAGTGAAAATCCTAGGTGGCATTGTGGAGCCCACCTAAGAACCAAGTTAAAGAACCAAACATTAAGGTTAGTTCTTAAATGGGGTAGTGAGTGGAAATCTTAGGTGGCAAGGTGAAATCCACCTAAGAACTAAGAACCAGCTCTCCACATTGAAGATGCTTTTAGAGCATCCACAATGTTCGGTTCGTAATGGGTTAAGAATTCATTGGGCTGGTTCCTCAACATTGGGAGAGTTCCTCACCTTGGTTCTTAACCTATTTGGTTCCTCCTTCCTCCTAATTCCAAAATAAGAACCGATTCTTAGAGCATCTCTAATATAGAGAATTGGGTTCTTAGTTCTTAAATGCCACATAAGATTTCTAAGAACCTACTCATTTAAAAACAAACTTTTCCAATATTTGGTTCTTCCACTTGGTTCTTAAGTGGACCCCATTGTATTTTTTAAATATAACTTATTTGTTTTTATATTTTTCAAACAAATTAATTTCTTTATAGTTTTATGTAATATATTACTTATTTTAAATATTTCATATAATTTAATTTATTTATAGTTTTAATTAATATATTACATATTTCAAATGTTTCGTATAAATACATTAATTTATTTATAATTTTAATTAGTATATTACATATTTCAAATATTTCGCACAAATAAAGAAATTAAATTATTTATATTTTTAATTTTCATTAATATATTGCATATAATTTTTATTTCAAAAATAGTAATAAAAATAAAAAAACTTTATAGAATTAAAAAATAAATTTATCATAATTAAAAAAACAACTTATTCAGAATTTAAAGAAAAAAACCTTTTCAGAAAAAGGTAAAAAACAAAAAAGATTTTCCAAAAAAAAGTTTTTCTTTAAAGTTAATTAAGCCAAAATATCAAATACTATAAAAGAAAAAAAAAAAAAAAAAAGGAGAATCAGTGAGGGTGGCAGACGTGGGATAGGGGGTGGGGGGCAGAAGTTTCTAGGCTAGACACCCCTTTTATGGAGAGTGTCGTGCACACACCGACTAGAGAAAAATTTGCAAGAACCGGATAAGAACCTAACATTGTAGATGTCCGTAGGCCAACTCCAACAGTAAAGCTTTCATGCGTCATCCCACCAATTTGGTGTAAATTTGTGCTCCAAAGGTCACGTTATACATGGCACTATTTTGAAGCTGTGTTTTTTGCACTAAATTTGGCGCTTTACTATGTGTTGCGCTATTTTCTTTTTTTTTTTGTTTAATATTATTTTATTAATTTGTAAAGTGTAAACTTCTTTTATTTTTGTTTAGTAATGTATTATTTAATTTTAGTGCATTATTTTAAAGTCTTGTATTTAATTATTTTAAAGTCTTGTATTATTTAATTTAATATTATTTTTAGTTATAAGTGTTAATTATAAGTTATTTGTATTATTAACATTATTTTTAATAAAATTTATGAATATTGAAGAAAATTTATAAATATTGAAGATAAAATTTATAAAGAACGAGAATTACATTACATTAAGATAAAATCACACAACATAATATTTTAACATTAATGCTAATATAAATTACGCAATAACTTAATATTAACATAATATATTAACATAAATTTAATGAAATAAAATATATATTTTAAATAGAATAATAAATAAGATTTTTAAAATATTTTTTTTAGTGTAAAATTTGAAGTAAGATGGTTGGAGATAGTGAAAGATATTTGGTGCAAAATTGCGAGATAGTGCAATTTTTGCATCAAATGGTTGGAGTTGCCCTTAAAAACTAAGAATTATTTATTTTCTAGTGACAGTGTGAAGGTAAGGGCATCTATAATGTTGGGTTCTTACCCAATTGGCAAAATATATAATCGAGTCACTATATTTTGGGGAAGGTTGCAATTCAGCCACTGATTGTTTGAAAATGTTATTTGGGCCACTGTACTTCAGTTATCTTGCAAGAGAGCCCTCCAGCACGTTAATTTTAAATGAAATCTCTATTTTACCCATGTCTTCATTAAGGGAGATGAGGACGAAAACAAGGGTAAAATAGAAATTTCATTTAAAATTAACGTGCTGGTGGGCTCGCTTGCAAGATAACTGAAGTACAATGGCCCAAATAATATTTTCAAACAATCAGTGACCGAATTACAACCTTCTCCAAAATACAATGACCCAATTGTATGTTTTGCCTACCCAATTCTTAGCCCAAATCTTTGATTCTTCACATTGTGACCGGTTCTTAATTTTTGGGTGCTGGCTCTTATCTAAGATCTAATTTAAGGTACTGGTTCCAATTTTGTTTCAGCCAAGGTAGGAAGAAGTGGGATGCACCGCCCACCTTGTACGTGCATTGCACCTCCTGCTCAAGCGCATGAAGAGCCAAGAACCGGTCTGCAAAGGGAGGGCCCACATGTCTCCAACACTCTCTCTCCTTTTTTAAAAATTATTTTGAGCTATTTTTTTATTTTTCTAAAGGAAAAGCTTTTTTTTTGTTTTTTTTTGTTTTGGGACATTCTCTAAAAAAAGGTTTATATATTATTTAAAAAAAATTAATTCTGAATAAGTTTTATTTTAAATTCTTAATAAGTTTGATTTGATTTCTTTATACATCCATACTTGAAATATGTAATATACTAATTAAAATTATGAATGAATTAATATGTTCTCATACATCCATATTTGAAATATGTATAATATTAATTAAAACTAAGTAAAATTAATTTTATTTTACAAAACATTTAAAATATGCAATATATTAATTAAAACTATAAAATAATTAATTTGTTTGAAAAATATATAAATAAATAAGTTATATTTTTAAAGTACAATAAGGTCCACCTAAAAAATAAGTGGAAGAAGAAAACATATTTGGAAGATTGGTTCTTAAAATAATAATACTACTAGGTGGGGTGGCACCTAAGAACCAAGAACCTGGCCGGCCGTTCCCACCTTGGAGATGCTCTAACACTTGCTATGTTAGGAGCTGAGACGCTCCAAGAAACCACTCGTCCTTTACAAGGTTAAATATGTCATTATGGATGTAAATGCAAAGAGCAAGGGAGATCCCCGCCAATTTCAAAAACTATCTGCGTAAAATATACAGTTGGGCTAAACCTCAAGGGATGTAGTTGAAAATATACCCTTATCTATCAATCATTTTATCTTCAACAGATATGAGAGAGAGAGAGAGAGAGAGAGAGAGAGAGAGATTGGCCGGGTGGAGGTTCACTGGAAAATGGCAGCCATAATTTGCAAGCATAGCCTGGGTGGGGGTGGTCTCAACAACCTCAATGAGTCCGTCCATGACTTAACAAGGCAAGTCACCCACCCTGTTTGTGTTTGCTCTTATATATCTAGCTACAACAATTAATTACTAGATCAGTTTAATCTTCTAATTGGAGTACTAGCTAGCTACTACTTTTGTTTTCAATATAAATGATGCTAATAAGTCTTAATGTTTTCCTCTCTGTTCCTTGTTTAATTTCTTATGGTAACAAAAACAAGGGGGTAAAAGGATTTCCAATATATAATGACATCTGGACAGTAAGATCGTTTCAAACTAATTTCTTGTTTTGGACAACCCTTGTAGTGTTTGCTTAATTTCAAGGAAGTTAGACGACTGAAGCACGACTACATTCTCATAAATATTTCCTTAGTATAATCCGCTTTAAACTATCTGAAATAAACTGGCTGGAGCCACCATTTTTATCACAAGGTTTATCATTTCTTGTGTTTTTATTTACAGGTCGTATCCTCTACACTGGTCAGGCGATCTCAGAAGTTCATTAAGCTGCTCTCATGGCACACACGGGTGCTTCAATAAAACCCGTATCATCAGCAGACGCTGGCGGATTCTCACCAAGAGTTTGGAAGATGATTCTAGCACTACTTATAAAGAGGAAAATATTGATGATGATATTTCTGGAGCAACCTTGATATGGAGGGCAGTCAAATTACCAATCTATGCTGTTGCAGTGATCCCTCTCACTGTAAGTTAGTTGTTGCAATGATCTTCTTTCTGTAGATACTAATCTTTGCATCACATTTATGTTTCCAAACTTGGGGACCTCATCAATATCATCGTTCTGATTACGAGATATATAGTCTACTGCTCAAGTGAACACAAGAAATCATAGTCTGCTGGGTGCGCAAATGATTTGGAGCTTTTGCATACAGGTAGGAACTGCAGCTGCTTACCTACATACAGGCCATTATTCAGCCAAGCAATATCTTCTACTTTTGGTTTCCTCGGTATTCATAATCACTTGGCTCAACTTAAGGTAAGAGTAGGTCTCACTGCTCCATTGTCTTACGGATCCTAGTTCGTAAGACGGAGCCCCACTCTCTCACAGCTCAATCCACCGACGCACGGTGGGTCGAGTGAGTGAGATCCGTCTTACAAAAATTACCAGTAAGGCTATCTTTTCTAAGTTTTTACCTTAAGGCAATTGTTCGTGACTAAGTTTATATGGATTGCTAGTGGGATTGTTTGTGATTTGTATACCTACAAAAGATCACTATCTAAATCCCAGACCTGGTTTTGGCGCCTTTTCATTGCAGTATTTGCTGGATTCAATACTCACAATTACAGTATTTTCTTGTGTGTGTTATGGGCAGCAACGACGTTTATGATTATGATACAGGAGCTGATAAGGACAAGAAGGAATCTGTTGTAAACATTATTCGCAGGTGAGATTGAGAAGAACTCGTCTTAACCTTATTTATGAAATCAAATGATTGTATCAAATCCAAATATATAGAACCTTTCAAAATGAAAGAAAACGGTGAATCCACTCTTAAGAACCATTAAATATATGAACGACTGTTTTGGTGTATAATGGAAATTCTTTTAAAGGGAAAAGATCAAATGATTTCTTTGTATTGAAACCGTGAAACAGAATCTCATTTCTCCTCGAATAGATTCTTCTTTCTTTTTATATTCCCTTTTTTTTTATTTTTTTGTTCTTTGATGTACATTGATAACGATGAGTCAATTGTGCCTCTTCGTATTGAAAGCCGTACAGGAACCCTGGTTGCTGCATGCATATTACTTGCTCTTGGTTTCATGGGGCTTACTTGGGCATCTTTAGACGCTGGAAATGTGCGGTCTATGCTATTACTGGCTTCTGCTATAACTTGTGGTTACATATATCAGGTACCTAACTCCCGCTACTACTCTTCCAATTTTTGCCTTCGGAAATGTGGGATTTATATGTTGACTGTGTCTATTGCAGTGTCCACCATTTCGGTTAAGTTACCAAGGATTGGGTGAGCCCTTGTGCTTTGCAGCGTTTGGCCCATTTGCAACTACGGCTTTTTACCTATTTCAGAGCAGCTCCAGGTTGGAAAATCCTTGCTATTCACTTTTCTTCAAGTGTACTAGATTCTATGTTGGCGTCTTCTAAGATTGGGGTTTTGGAACACTGCAACAGTGCTCTTCCCATTACTGGCACTATTCTATCTGCTTCGTTCCTTGTTGGCTTTACAACATCACTCATCCTCTTCTGCAGTCACTTTCACCAGGTAACATCTTTTCTCTAATCATTTTTTTCTGGCAAATTTCTCTATACATACTGATGCTAAGTTCACAACTCAGATAAAGGGAGATAGAGCTGTTGGGAAAATGTCCCCTTTGGTGAGTACTCTTGATTTTCAATGCAATCTATCAAATTGCAAAAGAATTTCGCGCTACATGCGCACAAGAGCTTTCGCTGTAGTTGGAGACCCGTAAAGGTTGAAACTTGCAGAGGTTTAATTTAGGCCTGCTCCTATTGTTTAAATTCAGGTGAGGCTTGGGACCAAAACAGGTTCTAATGTGGTGAGGGTGACTGTGATTTTGCTCTATTCTCTTCTGTTTGTCCTTGGTGTCTGCAAAGCCCTTCCAGTCACTTCTATCGTGAGTGTTCTTCCAATGCTCATATGTTAGAGATTCATCTCTCTGTCTTTTCTAAAAGCAATAATTTCCTTTCCCAGATTCTATGTGCGCTCACCATTCCCATTGGGAAGCTCGTAGTTAGCTTTGTTGATGAGAACCACGAGGTATGCCTAGAAACTTGACAAAGCAGGATTCTACATTGTTAGCAGATACCATACTATGCATTTCATATTTTACACTCTTTTACGTAAATGCAATATCACACAAAGCAAGATTCTACATTGTTAGCAGATACCATACTATGCATTTCATGTTTTACACCCTTTTATGCAAATGCATTATCACACATTGATTAAGATCATCAGGGCTTTCCCATTAGGAGAAAACAAATATGTTACGACCACGTACCACACGTCAGATTAAGGTTATCATGGCTTTTTCTGCAGGACAAAACAAAGATCTTTATGGCCAAGTACTACTGTGTGAGACTGCACACACTATTTGGAGTCGCATTGGCTACTGGATTGGTTGCAGCAAGAACAATCTCCGTAAAGTTCATACCTAAGCCAATATTCCCATGATGTTACTAGTTTTATTGTTAACCAGGTGAGCAGCAAATGGATATTCACAAGAAGACATTTATTCTGCTTCTGATAATATGCATTTTGATCAAGTAAATGAGCAACCAGAGATCAACTTCCCTGGTGACCTTTCAATGGCAGTTGGCAGGAAGAGCTGTGGTCTGCTAATTACACGTGCTTCACGTAAGTTGTTCCCTTAACCAGCATTCAAGCAGTACGTACAGGCTGTAGAGTTAGCTACAGAGTGAAGAATCTCACTTGATTCAATTATTTATTTATTTGTATCTTTCCCTCGGGAATTTCCCAACAATAAATACAATTCAAGTTCATGAATTTTATTTGTCTACATGTTATATATTTTTGCTGTTTGGCCAACAGCGGTTGCATATATTGACAAGGGAAGTGCTCGCACCAATGGGCAATACAAGCTGATCACACCATGAAGTACAATCTAGCTTACAGCCTATGAGCTAGGTATTTTTCCAGGTCCAACCAAGATAAACACATGGATCAGCAATGACGCCTGCAAATCTACTAACAGATTTGAACCACAAACCTGAATCCCAATCTCATCCATATATGCTCTACATCTGCAGATGCAACGGTCAACAGAAACGCTTGGATTCAATGTCCAATGTATTACCAATTGTTGAAAATCATATGTGAACGCAAAATCAGGACCAACAAGATGCAAATGACTAGTGTCCACCATACTACAAGCTCAAGAGTTGTAAGAGGAGAACACATAATGAAGCACCCTCTTCTGGCCTCAAGCTTCAAACTCTATAGTAAGACTTCGCCACGAACATTGAGGCAGACACAGTCAGTAGTTCAACAGACGTTTGGTCGGAAGGTTGCTAAAGCAAGAACGAGTTCTGAGCCAGTGTCCACTGTGTCGAGCTATAAAAAATGTACTATGCCAAAATGGAGAAAGAAATAAATTGTGGTGGCCTTAATATTATGCAAATCTCATAACACGTGTGGCCAAGGCTTCCTAAAAGTTTTACTGTGAACCAAGGTCTGGCCTTTAGCTTAAGACCCAGAGTGTACCAGGTGTTTAGTTAAATGAACCCCACGTAATGGCTCAAAGTATAAAACTACCTGGAAATCAAAAACAAAAGAAAAGATAAGACAACTTTTCCAGGGATCAAACTCTATGTTCCCCATTTAACTAATTAATCCCTTGAAGACCGTTAAACACCACATACCAGCAACAGTATTCTGCTGCAATCCATGGTTTGACACTACTCAAATTACGTACACACGAGATAAACCATTCAAATTATTAGTCAATCCCGTGAATAGCCCGCATAAAAAATACTGAGACTAGCAGCTCCAGTCAACATATAAAATAGAACCATTATGTGTTCGCGCTAGAATAACCACAGGTAGGACAATGTGAGACTTCATTGTAACCAATCAAAAATGCTAGAATACCCACAGGAAGGACAATGTGAGACTTCATAGAAACCAATCAAGAATTTCAGTCGCCAACTTCAGTCCTGCTAGTCAGAATATGAAGAGAGCAATTCCTCAAATGTGTCTTCTTTCTGATGTCAACTTATCTCAATAATGAAATATTTGGTGTAACCATCAAACCTATCAAATCCTCTTGATCTCAACAAAAGATTCCCGGGCTTTGTAAAGGTATGAAGCAAGGAAAAAAGGCCAAAAATGTCAAATTGTATCAAATTGTTAGCAATGAGACACAAGGTGTTCCGTGCCACCTTTCAACATCCAAGATACGCGTAAATGTCAAAAGGTATCCACAATTGTTTTCAGTTATGATTATAAGGTATCCACAACTCATCTTTGCCTCAGAACAGAGCAAACCATATCACAGTAGAAACTGAATGTCCAGATCAACAGTGTAAAACTGCTTTCAACTCAAAATGAAAGCCAACCCAGAGTTTTGCTTTCACGTGTGAATTCAAAAATGGGTTGGATATCTCAACATAACATAACTGAAAGGATCCACAAGAGCTAATTGAATTCCTCTAAAGCAAACCTCAAAGCACCCTTTGCACTTTGCTATTAAGCTATCAATTCATTAGCCATATCGAATCCCATGCCACATCTCTCCAGATGTTTGTATGATACAAATCCTCTAATCAGTGGCAGTGCAATCTCAAAGTGAGATCTTTATTCCAGCATATCTAGTGTCATAATCTCAAGAAAATGAAGGTAAGGCCTGCATAGAAATTTCCACTCAATACCACCGCTATTGTCTATTAAAGCCCCACTTTAAAATTTATACTAACAAAAAATCATTTAAGTGGCACGCATGAATAAAGCATCGCAAAAATCTTATTAGAATTCCACAGGACCTTCAATTCTAAAATGTACACTGAAGACCGATCACGTTTGTAAAGTTTCTGCTTACTCACCAACTCAAATTAGACCGGAAAGAACTACCAGTAGCATACTAGCATCATAGTTTCTTACATTACGTCTCTAAGAACAATCGCAACAGAAATCACGAACCTTGAACCCATCCCAATTATTTCCGGATTACAGCAGATGAATTAACGAGCAAGTGATTTCTATCTGAAGGTCTTTAAGTTCTAAGTTTCCTACGTCAAGCATAGAAACTTGTCACCTTGTTGATGGGGAAAGGCTTCATCCTTAACTCCTTCAAATCAAGCCTCATATAGGGCAACCCGTTTTGCAGCTGAAATTTACCAGGGTAATTTGAAGAAAATTCCTGGACATTGGGAACTCACCTCAATAATATGAACCTGAAACTCTGCTACCTATGTAGCCATCACTTTTGCGATGACCCGAATAGACAGGGGAGTATGAACCTGCACGCAACTGAGCAACAAATCGGAAAATCAAAACCACACACAGAGATGGCAAAACTCAATATTTTCAAGGTCATTAAGTACGAGGGGCCCACTTCTGATCGTGAAGAAATATAGTCACGTGATTCATGCTCCCTGCTATATTTGGAGTAAATCTCATCCGCATCCTCGCTGCCAATCTCCCCTACCGAAATCAGAAAAGTTTTGAGGCAACACTTGGAGAACATTTAAGAAGAAAGCGGCGGCGCAACCAAAAAACATGAAAAAAGAGAAATGTTCATTTCGTTACCTCTTCTGTAATCCATTCTAGATGTGCCCCTGTCATACGGTCCATGAGAATGAGCGGCAGAACTCCGACCACTTCCATTATAAGCAGATCGAGCACCACGGACAGGCCTAAGAAATAATTCCACAATCAATAAATTGACGAAATCTATAAGGAATTTGTAAACAATTCTCATGGGGAATTTGTTACTCCGTAATCTATTTAGGAAAATTTTCGCGTTAGGACCATTATCAATACATTGATGAATGGTTCAAAATGTAACGAAAAAGGTACTTTGTCATCCATTTGTGAGAACAAAATACATAGGCAACTAAAATACCTGGTTGAGTCATTTCCATAAAATCTTTCATTGTACAACATATCAGAACTACTCCCATAAGCCAAACGTGCTCTTGGCTGCCTACTAGATGATTCAGCATAACGAGAATGAGGTTCGTCCTAGAAGTAATCACAGATTAGCTTAATTAAGCACTGTGCCAGAAATACTGAAACTGTTTAAACAAAACATTAGAAGTTGACATACAATTGCTGAATAGGGACGTTTCAAGCTGGGTATAGAGCTATAATCACGGCTACTGCTATCGTGATAGCTTGAGGAGTGTTCCATATATCCATATCTTCCACCATCATCCTCATAAGGTGGGGATGATTTACGAGTAGCAATGCGAGAAACTCTTCTTGGAGAATCATCCAAGTACCCGGACCCGCGTGACATGTAAGCATCTCTATAAGACTGCCTCTCAGTTGGAGCTCCAGTAAAATCACGAGGCCTAGAAAAAGAATCATCTTCAAGGGTGTAGTCTGTTTTTAAGCTGCTTCGTGCATAGACTGGAACTGCCCAACAGGAACAATTGGACAAATTAGCTAAGAATATAAGGAAAGTTTCATAATTTTCGACTGAATCAAGTATGAGATACCTGGAGACCGTCGGGTGAAAGATCTATCAGCAGGAAGAAATTGCCTTCTAGTACCAGTTCTATCAGCATCATAGTCTCCATAGAGTCGCTTATCCCTAGAATCAAATGATCTCTTGTGACTTCCATCATAAGGACTACGACTGCGAATGCTTCTTCTATCACGGTCCATAGGATCCATGCGGGACATACCAGATCCCCATGAACCCTTACCACCTCCATAATCATCCAATCTGACTGGATAACCCCCTCGAGCATTTTTAGCAGACTTGCCTCTCTGACGTGGCCTAGATAACCTTGCCCTAACTTTTACCTATCAAAATGGAGCTATTTTTATGAGGATCATAATTATTTAACAAATAAATGAAGAATAAGTAGAGATTAACGTCTGTTATGATCTTAAAGTAAACAAACTATCTCCACTAGAAAAGTCAAATCTTTCTCTTATGATGCCTAAATTAAGGTAAAAACATAAAATAGCATAGAGAAAAAAAAGGAAAATACCTTCTTATTTCCATAAACAAGCTCGGAATCATGAACAGCATCAACACAAGATACTGCAGCATCATGTGAGCTGAATGTCACAAAACCAAAATCGGACCTTTTAGCAGCAGGCATGTTCCGAGCAAGCTCAACCTTTTCAATTCTCCCAAACTCCCTTAGATGCTCCCTGATGACCTCCTCGTCCCAACTAGAAGGTAGACCATCTACAAATACAGTCCTCACCTGCATTTTGAAAGCAGATAAAGTTTACGATATCTTCAATGTTCAAGTGGTGTGAATTAAAAGAACTTAGATTTCATCGAAACACCGGTCTATCTGCACCCCCCACATAATCTACACATGTCAAAAGTCAGAACAGTGGTTGAAACAAACTGCATTAAGTAATGCATTGTGAGAAAAATGTTAATTTTGAAACTAAACGACATACTGACAAAATGCTGAAGGTTAAGCAAAGTAAAATAGTCCTAAAAGGAAAAGACGACAGCTCATTCAGTAATGAATCCTCTCTTGTTAGCACCAGCCAGAAATGCTTTTGTACTACCTCCGCTCATTGGTGGAGTGATACCTTTAGGTGCAACTCATTTTGACTAGCTTAAATAAACCAATTAATTGCCTTACCTATAAAAAAGAACCAAACAATTGACACAAGAAGAGTATATGTATAAGCAGCTGGACAGCACAACTTAAGTTGGGGGTACTTGGATACCCTCTCCAAAAGGGTTAAGGTTAATAGAGAATTTCAACTTCATCAACTACTCAAGAAAAAAAAAATCTATAAAGGAACGTTATAGAGTGACTCAGAAACATTTTTGCCACTCAACCTATAGTAACGAAAGCTTAGAATCCTCCCAAGTCCCACCCCAAAAATGAAGTTATCATTGAGAAGTCCTTTCTCCTAGAATAAATTATAAGCCAAGAGATATCCAGCTGTTCACAATTAGACATAGTTCTTGTTTATTTGCAGACAACCTCTCTCCCATTAGTTCTCCCTCTTGACTGAAGACCCATCCTCACTCTTTTCCTGCATAAGTTACTCTTTCAGGTTTCTATGCACTGCTCTCTAAAGTTTGTCTCTGCATTCGAATCTAGGTGGTTAGCTTTGGTTACAGAGGATGTATTCGGATGGTACATCCGTACATGTACATGGGGCTTCGGCTTGTGTATAGGATAAAATAGTCAAACAGGTACTCCCTCCATCCCAATAAAAGAGATACACTTTGAATTTTTTTTAGTCGATTTTGACCAATTTTGGAATCAATATTGACTAGGCTTTAATCGTTTTCTCAGATAATGTAAAAAAACGTGAATTATAGTACTTTCAGTGTAGTTTCCAAAGTTTATAGTTTTATTTTCTCTAACTAAATGGAAATACGTTAAATATCCATCCAAAATTAGGTCAAAGTGTACCTCTTCTATTGGGATGGAGAGAGTATTATATTTCAAGAGGTTAAATTCCTCTCATGGCATACAGATTCCTAAAACATACCTCCATGCTGTCATGTATAGAGCAGAAGCTATGTGATTAAATTAGAATCAACTCATAATATGCTTCAAATTACACCAATATTAGCCTCCTCTAGGAAAGATGAGAAGCAAACTCCAATATTTTTACTATTTTCAAGGAAAAGTACAGTTAAAATAAAAAAAAAATAAGCTACAAGATGGCTCTGTGCCTTGAAGTTGTTTTTCCAAATTGATACAAAATCCCACCTACACAAGTTTACTGAAGCGGACTGTATACTGCCTATCCTAAATAGCCTTTGATAAAGCAAGTCCGATCATATCTCACTGCATTTCCAGTTATTGCTTACTGATAGAGGCTTTACGTAGTACTTTTAATGTTGGTGATGATATGCTCAGTTATTAATTTACAAGGGCAAGCTATACTGATGTGGGAAGCAATAGGATGTCATTTGTTTATTTTTAGTTTTACTTATGTTAGTTAGTTTGCATTTCTACTTATTAGGGGTATTTGAGTAAAGTTCTACAATTAGGGTTAGCTTGTTAAGCCTATAAATCATTGGAATCTTTCTCTAACATTAAGTGTGGGATCTTGAAGTGGTTCGACATCATTTGCTATCAGAACAACTTCGGATCCATTCGTCGTTGTTTGGTATTGCTATCTGGCCAATTTCACCAGGTGCTCTTTCATCTTCATCCATAAAACCACCCTTATTCCATATTTTTCTGCTGCTGCAAATATTCAGGAAAACAGAAATAGTCAGCCTTCGTCATCAAAGACTTCACACTTCCGATCGTCAGAAGCATTCGCGAAATCCCTGAATAAGATCAGGTCAGAGCTTTGCTTCAAGCTACTATTGTATCTGGTTGTGTGGCTGGAATCCTGGCCGTCACCGCCACCTCTCAACGAAACCTTACTCCCCTCAGAGATAGTCCATCTTGCTGCTGCTGGACTCAGTTATTGCAGTCGCCTAAATCCTAGGTCAAGCATATCACAGCCGCACCCACCCTAAGGAGTTGCTGGTTCTAATTTCTCAGTCGAAAAGAAAAAAAAAATACAAGCAGCTCCTCCAAGTTCCAGACAGTTCACAAAGTACCCTCCAGGTTACATAAAGTACAAACAACACCCCACAACTTTTTTCTGAATATTTACAGATTTTCCTATGGGTGTATCCAACAATGAGCTTCAAGCACAAATTAATGGATTTGCGGAAAAGCTTGAGAAGTTCCAACATGATCAAAGAGCTATGTCTTGAATCCAAAATTGACATATTTTCCAAAGATTTGGCCAGCTTGTTGAAAGCTTTGGGCAAAGAGAAGGTGCGTGAGGCAACTACTGAGGTGCCTCCTCCAGCCCCTACTTTAGCGCAAGAGACTGATTTAGCTCCAGCACCTCTTCCACTTCAATTGGCAACACGTGATTTCGGGATTAAGGTAGATATTCCTGAATTCAATGGTGAGTCTGAACCTGAAGGTTTTATTGAGTGGACCAATGTGGTCAAGCAAGTGTTTGCTTATAATCTATTCCTCAAGATCGCCGGGTGCTTCTTGTAGCAACTAAACTCCGTGGCTACGCTAGTAGTTGGTGGGCAGATTTTACTCGTCAACGACTTGCACGAGGCTTGTCGCCAATCCTCCATTGGCGGGACATGAAGGATGCCATTGCTACGAAGTTTATTCCATTGAACCTTCACCGTGATATACTCTACAAACTTCAGAATCTTCGACAAGGTTCAGAGTCAATGGATGACTATACCCGCACATTTCATAAAATGTCTCTTCGAAGTCAAATCCAAGAATCTGATCAGCAGCAAATTGCCCGTTACATCAATGGATTGCCGGCCGAGATTCGTTATGAATTACTTAGTCATGATTATGGTTCAATTTGGTAGTGCGCATTAATTTGCTAGAAGGTCTGAACAGAAGATGAAGCATCTCTGGGATTAATTTGACGAGCGTCCAATGGACACCAACTCCAAACGGTTAACATCTGACTCTCCACGTGGATGACCAACCAATCGTATTGCTGACTCTTGTTATCTTGTCGTGGCACCGGCCATTTCTCTTGTACTTATCCCTATTGTGACTTGGCAAAATAGCAACGACTTATGGTGGAAAGAAAAGCTCAAGAGAAAGGCGAAGATGTTCCGTCAAGCATTACCTCCCAAGTGACACTGATCATGTTGATCAAGTAATCAATCCTTTAGACCGACCAAGTGATGATGAGGGGTTACTTACATATACTATCTGAGTTGATATGTTCGAGGTCGAACTCTCCTCCAACCGGGGGAGAATGATGCGGGAAGCAACAGGATGTCATTTATTAATTTTTAGTTTTACTTATGTTTAGTTAGTTTGCATTTTTACTTATTAGCGTATTTGAGTGAAGTTCTACAATGAGGGTTAGCTTGTTACGCCTATAAACCATTGTAATCTTTCAGAGTTTTTAGGTTGGACCGTTGGAATAAAAAATGTGTTTTAGGTTTCCTCTGGTTGGAAATCCCTTTGCCATTCTAACTTTTAAGTGTGGGATCTTAAAGTGTTTGACATCATATAATCTTTTTTCTACTGGTTAACCTAGTCTGATAAAAGAGAACAACCAACCCAGATATGGAATAGATAGAGCCACACAAGTGTTGAATAGAATCCTGTGAAAGATATCAGAATGATTCCATTCAATAGATAATTGAATCGTTTTTTTTTTGTTTTCTTCAGAACCCACCGTTAGTGGTTAGGATCGCAACATTTCAGCTGAAGTACGAGCCCAGTAATTGCTTTGAATAGATTAAGCGCGGAAAATCAGTCTGATGCATGAAAGAACAGCCTACAATCGGGGTAAGTTGACCCCCTTTAACAATGGAATTATGTCATTCCACTTCTAGTACTTTATCATTTAAAAAACATATGACCTTTTACCACGAAAAGTAAAAGTTTTCCCAATTTTGACCACCTTTGGTTTAGGAAAAAAGGGGCACCACATTTGAGCCAAATTCAGATTTTATCATATACTCCCTAGTCCCTCCGCTCCTAAAAAAAAGTTCATCTTTCCTTTTTAAACAATTCTAAAAAAAGTATCCACTCTCTAATCTTTCCTTTCCTAGATGTTATTTTTGCCATTTTACCCTTGATTTGATCCCCACTTTAATTGATGGGCCTCACTCTCACATGGGCATCTTTGAAAAACACACACCATCCTAATCGAGTCAACTAGCCTTTCTTAATATGTTGCCAAGTCAAACAGGACTCTTTTTTAAGAAGGTAAGGAGTAACTACTATCCCTAAAATCATTGTAGCCCCCTTTCAGTAAAATCCTGGCTTCGCCACCGGAATTGCTGCTGCCCTTCTTTGTCCTCAGTCTTAGATGTTGGAATACTACTTTTTCCCTCCAACCCATATCTGGAGATTCTGGACAACTACCAAAAAATACCTGAAATTTGCAACATGCCATTGCAGATCTCACTATTTATATCAAGACCTATTAAATGACACGGGTTGACCTTGATATCAGTTGCAGAAGTAAAATGCAGTCAAAGATGACTCTAAACACTCCGAATCAGTTTCCAACACAGGTGCAACAGTGCATGGTACATGCACTATTACACATTCAAGTGGCCCGACAAGGACATCAAAAGGTGTGCCTATTAGCCCTGAAGCATATAAAGGCCAAGAAGGAGAAAAATCAAAAGAGGGAAGATCAGATTTGAAATGATTAGTGAATCAATTTATAATTATCCCCTAGCTGATGTCAAAATTGTGCATTACAAAAAGAAATAGCACTGCCTCACCTTTCATACTCCTTGCAATAGTATAAAATAAGCACCACTACTCTAATGATTAATGAGCAACAGTAAGAATATAAGACCATGAACCAAGAAGATGATCAAGAATGAGTTAACCAAAATATAAATGGGGTCCTAACTAACCCAACTGGTCTATGTAAATCAAGAAACCTAAACGAGCAATATAAGTACATGTACATCAGTCAAGCAGATACCTGTGCCATTATTTCATCATCAGGTTCAATAAATGTGTCGGCAAAAGCAACTCTAGCTGACCGATCTGTGCCAAACACAACATCCCTTTTCTGCAAACGCCTGCAGGCTTCTAAGGCATCTGCTCGAGACGGAAAATCCAAGAACGCAAACCCCCGATTCATACCCTCATTTTTACTATCTTCAACCAATGTCAGCTCCTCAAACTTGTCGACACCATAACGTACAAGCTTCTCCTTCAACTGTAAAACAGAAATTTCCATGATCCAGCTTCAATTTTGTAATACCTATGTTCCCTTATTGCAACCTGGATCTAAATTCAGAAACCACTATTTTCTGTCATAAAAGAGGAGCATACCATTTCTTTTGTCCATGACTTGCAAATGTTACCAACAAACAAAGTGTCACTGTCTTGACTTGGAGCCACTCCACATTGCTTTCCATTGATCTGAGAATTACGCATCTATCAGTTGCTAATTGCATGGACAACAATATAGCACATAATAAGATGCAAACAAAACCTAACCAACATCTGTCACATCCGCAAGCCATCATCATAGTCAGAGAACCACATATTTAACTTACAATGTAAAGAGGTGTTCAAATGTGACAAAGAAAAGAAGTCAAGATGCCAAATTAGAGATTCCCTTGTCAAAATGACACTGTTTCTTGGGGCAGACAAATTAATAAAAAGCATGTTTTCGGGGATCAGAAAATATGGAGAATCACCATAGTGATGTAACATAATAATGTAAAGATGAAGTTCATGCTTAACATGAGAATAACATAAAATCTTGGTTGTATGAGAGTAACCTGTGGTGTGCACTACATATGTAAGAATAGCTCGCCAAGAAGGAACCCGAAATTTGGGAGAAAAAGAAAAAATAATATTTAAAATAATATAAATATAGTAGACATAAAAAAATATGATTTAACTAGGAATACATTAGAAGACAAAGCCCGAGAGGATGAACCTCAAAAGGAAAAAAAAAAAAAACTACGCAGAATGTGCTTTAGAAATGCTAGGGAAACCACAAGAGTTTCTAATGAGTCCATATCACATCGGCTTCTAACCAGCATACGAACAAAGCCATCCATTTTACAAAATTTTCTAGAGTGTGGAATATCTACACACACACAAAAGAGAAGAAAAGAAATAAAGTGATGAAGCCCTGCACAAGGCTCCCAACATAAACAATAGACCTTAAATTTTTAACTCACTCTTTACAAATTCTCACGACACTAGTGAAAGATGGAGCAGGAAGTTCCCAAGAAGAGTTAATCAAATACAAGTAATGAAAAATTTAACAAGAAGGAAGGTGATGATACCACTGGACGCTTAAGTTCAATGAGAGCACGCCTCGACTGGTCAACAGTTGCAAACCGTATGAACGCAAAGCCCTTATTCTTCTGTGTCAATGGGTTCATCAAGAGCCTCACTTCAGTAACCTCACCTACCTGACTAAAAACCTCCCTTAGATCATCTTCATTGGTATCTCGATCCAATCCGCCAACAAAGACCTCTAATTCCTTCCTTTTCTGCCTCTCTCTAACCACATCATGACGCTCTTTCTTAAAGTTATCTAGTTCTTCACCATGTTCATCACCAACTTCACCCTCACTTAGCTCCTCCTCGTCTTCCACTTTCTCTTTGTCACCTTCCATCCTGTGTTCTTCATTGAATCTATCTTCACGGCGTTTCTCAACTCTTCTTCTCTCCCAGGCTTCCTCCTCCGCTTCAAAATAGGGATCATTATACTCAAGCTCCAGCTGCTCTGATTTATTCACCATAAAGTCCTCATCTTCCTTCTCCTCTGATATACAAACAAATAATATAAGCAAGTTATAACAACTGCAAAGACGAGTACTTATTATATGGCAAAAGAAACGTAAAAATATAACATGACAAATTAATGTTATACTGTAACAACCATAATTATGAGGATCTGCTTCATGCTACTGAAAAACAGCCTTTGAAAAGATCAAGCATTTATTTTCATCAAAATGAATCCTACCAACCCCTATAACCTTTCTTTACACGCCTTCCAAATTTCTCGAACCCAACAAAGGCGACCCAATAATCAAAACATCACTTACTTTTTTTGTTCAAGGATCATGGGTGGACAAGACAAAATTTATGGTATATATTACAGTCTACAGGAAAATGCTATAATTGGGACAATATTCTGCATTAATATTCTCTTTGTATGCCTTGTATATTTTCGAACGCCGCAAAGGATATTCCCGGTGCAAAACTATCCATTGTTACATTCTTAACTATAGGGAACTCGTTTGCAGGATAATGTACTAAACTAAAAAAGATGTAGGCCTATTCAAGGTACTTCAACCACTTAACTTTAAGGGTAAAATGAAATCATTGAAACAAAATTATTCAAAAGTGTAAGTACACGAGGAATCCAAAGGCAATATTTTTGCACCAAGTAAGTGATAGGATCAGGTGGGGTTTCCACTTTTTCCTCTTTCCCCTGGACCCATGGGTCTGGATCATTGGATGGTGCAACAAACTTGTATGAATCTCTGAATTCAGTATCCGTTTCTGTTTTTACAACAGAGTGAGCTAAACGGACGTAAGTGTAGCACTCCACCAGTATACAAAATACCGAATTTCGTTAAATTAAGATTAAAAATCAATTTTTTGGATATTCATTTATCTTCTCATCAGCAAAACAAAAACCCCAACTCCAAAATTAAGCTTGATGACCCAATTTACAACCACCAACTGCTCGATAAAATTCTTCACGGTGGTTCAAGAAATTAAGAGCAAATAACTACACCCAATTGCGTATATGCTAAACAAATTCGTATACATAAATACATACAATCAAGAAAGCGAAAGAGATAATAGAAGAGTATTGAGGTGTACCTGTATAGCGTTGTTGGTGGTGGTGGTGGTTTCTGGTGGTGTCTTCAGTTCTATGAAGTGGTCTTTTCTTGAAAGGGGTCATGGCTGTTGTGGGTCGTCTCACCTCTCGCGGCGGCGGCTGCTGCATAATTTTTGGGGGTTTCACAAAAAAAAGCACGAAAAACAATCAACAGGAAAGATCTTTCCGTCTTCAACAGGATTCTGTGTGTGCGTGAGTTTGGGAGAGAGGGGAGCTGGCGTGAAACGAGAGCTTAAATTCAGGGAAGACTGACTGTGAGACTGGTGTACTTATTTGAGGAGGAAAAGATTGAAGGCCGTCAAGTGGGCTGACGCTGACTATTGTGTCTAGTTGCTTGAGAAATCAGTCCCACGGCCGGTACAATTATTTTGTACTCCCTCCGTCCCTAAATTATTGTCTGTGTTTATCAGATATACGAATTAAAAAAAATTTGATTATTAATATTGAAATAGTATTGAAATAATGTATTATTTTTTTTAATATCTATGTGTATATAGTCATAATTAAAGTAGAAAGAAAAAGTAAAGGTAAAATAGTAAAAGTAATGTTCTAAAAAGGAAAGTTTCAAACAAGACAATTATTTAAGAACGGACGAAAAAAAAAAGGAAGACAATAATTTAGGGACGGAGGGAGTATAATCTTTTAGATCCTACTTATCCTATGATTGTACCCCATCTTCCCTTAATTATTGTCTTGTTTGATTCGGTATATAAATTAAAAAAATAATTAATTTAATTATTAATATTAATATAATGTATAATTTAAAAAAAATAATTAACTTAATTATTAATATTAGTATAATATGTAGTTTTTTTAATGCTTATGTAAATGTGATCCATAATTAAAGTAAAGGAAAAAGTAAGGACAAAATTGTAAAAGTAATGTCCTAAAAAGGAAAGTTTTCAAACAAAAAAATTATTCTGGGACGAACAAAAAAAAAAGACAATAATTTAGGGACGGAGGGAGTATTTTTTATAGTATAAACTATGATTTCCATTAATACTTTTACTTTCATCTGCATACATTATTGGTTTTGTAGTTGGTAATTTTTTATTTTGTGGTTTTTATGTTTTTTTTCTTCTTTTGATCTCATTAATTTTTTCTCTATTTAATTTTTTTTATTCAATAAAATTACAAAAAATATATATATCGCAAACAACAAAGCGAACTATCTATACAAACGAAACTTTTATTTTTGAAATTTTTTACTTATCAACGCTAATTAAATAAAAAACTATACTAATTTTCAACCCTAATATAATTGTTGAGACAAAAGTTATTAGAAGTAGGTTCTTAATCATGTGCCCTAAGTAGGGCTGTCAAATAAAGCAGCGTAGACTCGAGCTCAAGTGCAAATTTGAGCCAGCTTGACGTGACAATAGAATTAATTTTGAACAAGGATTTGAGTTTGTCTAATTCTATAGTTGAACAGGCTCGACTTATTTCTTTGACGAGCTTCATTCATAAAAACCGAGCATTGTGGCCCATGTCCATGTTCATGGCTGTGGTATGTCAAAAGTTCTTCACATGTTATATGCAAAAGAAAAGAAATTAGTCTTCATGGCTCTAGCTCTATGACCATGACCCAAATTCTGGTTCAGTATTTTTGTCGGCCTCTAATTTTTTTTTATCATAATCGACTTAAATCAGGTTTCGCCCTAGCCATAATTCTCCTAAGACATGAACGAGAGGTTTTTAATCTCAACCATTCGTTTATAATGACAAAATCACTACCCTTGATTCCATTCGTTTATGATGACCTTAACCCGTAACCATAATTTCTCACCAATTATTAATTAGGGCTTTATATTGATGAATTTGTGAATATATGACAAAGCTCTAGTGCTTTAAAAGCAGCCATAAAACCCTAGTAAATACCAATCAACCAGTTTGATCTTCACACTTGTTCTCTTCAAAGGTCAAAGCAAGCAACTTTTTTGGTAATTTATGAGGAATTCTAGCGAGTTTATGAGGTTAAACAAAGGTAACAATGACATCCAGACCATTAACGCTTTCTTGTGATTCAAGTAGGTAACTCTATAGGAGTTGATCTCTATCTTCACGAACTGAGGGATCGATTCCGTTTATGATATTCTTGTTTTAACATGCATGTTATTTGCAATAGGTTTACATGTTAGAGTATACATGCATGTATGTTTAGTCCAAAGATTCTGAGAATAGTTCAATTTCTTTATTTTTAATTTCTTCATGTTTGATTAGATTTTGTAATGCTTTATATTAGATTCTTGTTTCCTGAAGTTTTTAAAATTCTTAGATTAGGCTATGTTTAATGTTTATATTATGGAAAACCTACAACACCAAAAGATGGAGAACTCGTGAGCCACAATAGATAAAAAGGTATATGAAGTGGAGATTCAATTATTTGTCCATGTTCATTATATTTTGAAGCCTAATGATGTCTACTTAATTTACATATATGATACAACAGGCTATGATTTCTTTAAAAAAAAAAACATAATGACAAACTTTAACAATTTTTATTTTTTTTTTGGAATTAATCATCAATTAATCCCTAAAATCAATGTGCACCTTGTGTGGAGCACGAACCTTAATTTATCAACTAAAAACCAAACAGGACCTCCCATTTTCAAAAAGAAAAAGATCTGCATAAGGAAAGTCAAAGTGTTATGTTTGTGGAATCATTAAGTATAATAGTAAGTGGTATATTTTTTCTTTCATTAATTATATATGTCGCTCATATTATTTTAAAAATAAATAAAACACTAGACATGGAGATAGTTTATTGTCTATGAAGGTTAAAATCAAATATTGATCTCATATCACGAAAGGATTAAGTTAAAATAGTCGGTAGAGATACAAAGAAGACAATGTTCAATATGCAACAAGGTTACTATGAGTTTGAATATGATGCTCTTTATGCTTACTAAAGCCCCTGCCTAACTTTAGTCATTATGAAATTGCTTGCCAACACTCATTCTCCCTTTGGTTATATCCATCCACATTGATCTCTATCATTTAACTACTCACCTCTTTGAATTCCAAAATGCTCTAGTACCCATTACACTACACTCCATTTGTTAAAATTGATCTCATATCATGGGAGGCATGTAGGACTGTAGATCCGCTTACCGAGTGGAGAGCTCAGAAATAGACTAGAAGGGAGTGAATAGCCTATATATCAAACTTTAAATTTTTTTCGAAACTTTATGTTGTGATGTCTCTAACTGATCTGAAGGATCATATTCACCGATGAGTATAGGTAGTTGATGTAGATTAATTAGTTAGTGCATCATTCAACTGATTATTACACCAGTTCATTGATGGCAAGCATTCAACTAAATTAGATAAGCATACTGACTAATCAGTATGGACAACGAAAGTTCATTTATCAGTTGATTGATCAGTTAGCTCATGGGATGAGTCATAATTGAGTGACTAATGAGAAATAGAAAACATAAAAAGGTTCAGTCATTCAATACTTGCAAATGCTCTAAATAAGACAGTTTGCTATAAGATATAAATGTATGTATATTCAGTTCTTTTGTAGAAGTAATTTAATAAAAATAATATGATAGGTGACGAAACATTAAGTAACAATATACAAGATTGAATTTAGCAGTTGACTTACTAAACATTTCACAGAAAGTCAATTATAAAAGAATTCAGTCAAAAGTAAATTATAAAAGAATTCAGTGAGCAGTTGACTAACTAAACAGAAAGTGACTGAACATTAGTCACTGTCACTTACTGCATAAGATACTTCATTAAAAAAATTCAGTCAAGTCATACTTGTTGTTTAGCTGACTTGCTTAAGTACATATTACAGAAAATAAATTATAACATTAAACAAAAACATACAAACAGACTAATCCTACTGGGAGGCAAATTTTGATATTGAGGATATCGTCATTTGTTATTTTACTTGACCAGAATCAGAACCATAAAGAGACTTAAATACCATTTGAGCTCTTGATGGTTAGAAGCTTATGGTCAACAAGATAAGTAAGGATATTGAAAGTGATGCTCAAAATTAAATAGTTTGAACATCTCTTTTGGGTATATCCCGACTCATATGAGGTTGTGTGATTAAATCAACACCAATCATTACAATATTTAGTAAGATTGTGTGTGTAGATAAGAATTGAAGTGAAGACCTAGACTCTAGACTAGATGCTAACAGATTGGATTTCCTTTGACAATCATTTCCTTCTTCTCTCTTTCTTCTCTTCATACACTTGGTGAGTGAAGTCTCCATCCTTCAGTCTTTTGAGAGGCTAATGGAGATGACCTTTACGTTTCTAAAAAGCATTATGAAGTTGTCACATCGCAAAGTACTTTTTTGGCAGGGGCACATGAAGAACAGTACTTTGTGATTAAGTTTGTGTAGAAAATATATTTTTAGAGGATCTAAAAATATATTCTTTTTTATCTGTTGTGCCTTGATCGTTGATGTGAGTCTGAGACATTGGTTGGACATCAGTTGCTGAGAGTTTATTTTTAGAGCTTTGTCTTGGGCATCAGTCGGTGACGCTGCTCCTTTGAATTTCTTTAGCTTCTTTTATCAGTTTGATGCCTAGTGTCCTAATGAGATCTGTAGCAGTCTTGAGTCTTTGGTAGCCATTCTATTTGTTGTCCGTCATGATGAGTCAGGATGGTTTAAGACTGAATAACTAACTATGTAGCACGCAGACAACTAATCAAATCAAAACAAGTTATCTTAAACCTAAATAGGTGATGGTTACAAACAAATCATTAGTAATTAAGGAATATTCACTCAGATGTCATATAATAAGTGAATAGGTGAATTGTCACGACTCGACCCGAGATCTTATGTGGAATTTCGTCCGGTTCAAATTTTCACCAAAATTAACTAAAATTTACTAAGTACACCCCGCCTCAAACAAAATACACCCCTTCCTTCTCCTTCCCCCCACCCCCCACGCCACCCAACCCAACCCAATCCGCCACCTTCCTCCTCCTCCCCCCCTACACACACACAAAACACTACACTAGTCCTTTTTTTTTTTTCCACCTTTTCCACAAAACCTACCCTCTTCCTCCTCCTTCCCCACCCCTTCACCACACCCAATCAAGCAGCCCGCCTCTTCTTTTTTTTTTTTAAATGATTCGTTCGACACTGTGTTACTGATCGAACACCCATAAGAGTGTTCAGCACCCCTACCAAACATCACTATGAGTGTTCGACACCCCTACCGAACATCACTATAAGTGTTTGGCACCCCTACCAAACAACTTTAGGTGTGTTCGGTAGGGCTGCCAAACAACAATGAAAAATTTTTTACCTAAAAAAATGAAGGGCATTTAATCAAAATTAATAATGACATTTTTGTAATATATGAGATGAGTGTACTCAGTAAATGTTTGGATGTGAATAGCAACTCTCTTTCACAAAAAGCTTAATTTTGCATAATTAATAATAGTGTTGCTTTTTCAAAACTAGGGCATTAGGAGACACTGTATTGATATGCAAATGTGGTGAAAAGTTACGTTTTAGACTAAAACTCAGCACTAATAAGCTTTAGTTCAAGGTAAGTGGTACTGTTCACTTCTCTTAACGAAGAGGTCGGGTATTCAACCTTATACGAAAAGAGACACTTATTTTGAAACAAACTTTTAAAAAGGAACACTAGGGCTTGTTTGGTAGTTGGGTAGGGATAAACATTATTATTAATTCTGGTGCTATTAGCGCCCTCGCTATTAATCCTCACTTATATATTGGAGGTAATTTTCTTATATATCGGGGGTAGTTTTGGAATTAAAAATATTAATCACGTTTTTTTTTTTTTTGTGAGGGCGCTAATAATACTACCATATCCCTTGGTATTATTAGCGAGGGGATAAGGACTTTATCCGAATAACTCGTGTTATTAGTTCTGACCACTTATCTATATATATATAATGACAACTGAGCCTATAAACGGAAATTTCCCGCCCAAATGTACTTTCCAAAAATAGAACTTAATTTGTTTTGATGAAATTCATGTTATGCATTGAAAATTGGGTCCATAATATGCATGCATCTTACTTCAATTAAATAAAGGGTTTGTTACGAAAATTGTGTTATGCATTGAAAATATAAATGTCTATTATCTAGTTTTTCTTTTATAAAAAAATGCCAACCATAAATAAATTTACTGGAACAAGTATTACTGTACATTAATATTACAATCTCTAACAATTAGTAGCAAAGGTCAATGTAGTCATTAGAGTACATTCTCATTTACTCACATTACGATTCTTATAATTTAAGCATTCTTGATTAGCCATATCAATCTCATGTATATATAAACAAATTTGCATATATGTAATTACATTTTGTTTGTTCTTAGTTAATTGTAACTTTTTTTTTTCTGATGTTGGGTGAAAGTAAAAGTGAGCTCCAATATATATATATATATATATATATATATATATATATATATATACCCCGCCAAAATGTACTTTCCTAAAATTAATAAATATAATAATAATAATAATAATAATAATAACAAAAAAAATAACAATAACAATAATAACAACAACAACAATAATAATAATAATAATAAAAATTTAATAATAAACTCTTTGCCCAAGGGAGTAATAATTATAATAACCGCGCTTATAAAAAGAAATATTCCACCAAAATATAGTTTCCTTAATTTGTTTTGATAAAAACCCATGTTATGCATTGAAAATCGTGTCCATAATATGTATGCATCTTAATTCAATGAAATAAAGGGTTTTGTTGCATAATCTGTGTCTTGCATTGAAAATTTAAATGTCCATTATCTAATTTCTTTTTTTTTTAATTAAGAAAAATGTTAAAGTTATCGAAATAGAAAATCGATTGTTCTTAAGGGGTAACCCAATGATAGATTTGGGGATTCACCAAGTGTGAGGTTTTTGGTTCGATCATTTCCCACGTCTCCTTAGAATACACACAAACCGAACCATCCACGGATTTGTTGTGGACACGTCAGACTCAAATTTACCCCTTCAGTATATTAAATGCAGTATAAAAATTAATATAAATATTTACATGGGGTCAAATACGTTACTCCATGACTCTCTCTCTCTTCTATATCACATTACCATCTCAATTCCTTGAAATTTAAGCTTTTGAGATCGTGCCACCCGTACCCCTAAAGCCCACCACTCACTTCAACCATGCATTGTCCTTGCCAAAAAATGTCGATTATTCGCCCTCTCTCTATATACCACAACCATATTATTTATCATTACATAAGTAGTTTCTATCCATAATCCCCCCTTCTCTATATTATTAGCCGGCTCGAAGCAACTGAATTTCGCTAACTACTAGGTCCACCTAAGAACCATCCATCTTTGAGATGAGGGACACAAGACACTGTTTGGAATGTTTCAAATTTTCATTGTAGACGATTTAAAAGCATTAACAAGATGCCATATTACTTCTTCAAATTTTTCATTGTATATATTTTATTTTAAGTAGCTTTGTCTAGAGTTATCAATCTTAAGGAAATTTGAATTTTAATAGTAGCAATAATCGTACATGTTTAATGACCAATGTTGTATTTATAAAATTATTCCAAAATTTATAAATTTTTATTTATTTATGTGATATTGTATTATTAATTTTACTTTTTTTTTCCTTAATCTTTACATTATAATTATTTGTTTAATTTATGCACATCGATCTCATAAACCTTACGTTACAGTTATTACTTGCTTATTTTGTTAGAATCAAAAATTTTACATGTTTTATTTCTATTGAGTATAATTTAATTGAAATATTTATATGTCCGTGCGTTTAACGCACGGGTGTAAATCTAGTTGTGTATAAAACTCCCTACAATTTGGCGTATTAATCCTATCTAACTTTATTTCTAACTATCAGATGACTTCTCAATGTGGTACCAAGGAATAATATATATTTTTTAAATACAATGTTAGTGTAAAAAAAAGTTCACACAAACATAAAAAAAACCATCAATTTTGAATGAAATTATTTAAAATTCAGTTGCTATGTATCATATATAGTAGTAATTAAAATTTTATGTATTTTTAAGATTGTAAAATGGTGTAGATATATTTTAAATCAACTTTGATTATCGGCCAATCAAATGACTCGATATGAAAACTTAACAAAATCAGCATAAAAAATCAGAATTTTTTGTCAAAAACTTTATGATATACGTATTATGTGATAAAAAATAATGTATAAGTTATTTTCATAAATTTAATATCAAATCGAACAAAATTGCTTGTATATATAAAAAAAAAGTTTACAATTGAAAATGTATCAAAATTTTACTATAAAAAAAAAAGGTAAATTTAGCCGAGGAAGTAAAAGGAAATGGGTAAAGGGTGGTTCGTTTGGGCTAAAGCCTACGTTCCCATTTGACAATGTATGGATCAACAACCGGATCCACTTGTCCTACCTTCCTTGACGAATGACGATTAAATTAAATTAATTATTAATTAAAGAAAGAAAATTACTATTTATAACCCAAAAATTACTTAGTATACTCCGTTACAAAGTACATCCCATCCCCAATATTTTTAACCCCTCCTAATAATGGGTATACCTCCCCTAATTTTTTATTTTAACCTTACCAATATTTTTTCCAAAATTAACTAAAATTTACTAAGTACACCACACCCCAAACAAAATACAATCCTTCTTCCTCCTTCCCCTCCACCCCACCCAACCCAGTCTGCCACCTTCCTCCACCTTCCCCACCCCCCACCACACACACACACACACACACACACACACCACACCAGCCCTTTTTCTTTCCACCACCTCCACAAAACCTACTCCCTTCCTCCTCCTTCCCCACCCTCACCACACCCATCAAGCAGCCCGCCCGCCCCTTCCTCATTTTTTTGAGCAAACTACACAAATAGTCCCTGCTCTACCCCTTTTCTGATTTGGTCCTTGAACTAAAATTCGAAAAAATTAAGTCCCGTATTGAAACTTTTTACGCAATTGGTCCTTCCGTCTAACTCCGTTAGTTTTTTTTCGCTCACGTGCCTCTCACATGACCTTGCTCAGGGGTAAAATTGTCCATGTATTTTTTTGTTTTGAATAGACAAAAATATCCATAATTTCTTTATTTGTTAAAACTTGATACGAGGGTATTAATGTAAGTTCACAAATTACATTACACCCATTTCCTTGGTTGCCACCACCGCCGCCTGCCGGACAACCACCATTCCCAGCGAGCACAAAACTCAAAATAAAAAAAAACCCAGAATAACATTTTTTCTTTTTTAAAATCTTAAAATTTTCATTTGAGAGAGAGAGAAAGAGAGAGAACTTTTATGGAATCTCATTCCCATTGTCAAATCCCATACATAGAGGAATTTACAAATACCATGGGGGTGGTGAGATTCTGAAATCATATCAAAATCATTCCATGAGAATGAACTTTTATGTCATCTTAAACCACCCTTCCCACTTCAAAATCCAAACCCTAGATCTGGTTGATTTACGCCTCATCTTTATTCAGTCTTCAACAATCATTCAATTGTCGTCTCCGTGGTTCACCGTGGCTTTGTAAAGAAGATGAAGGTGGGGTGGGGGGTAGTTGTTCTGACCATGGCGTGAAATGGATTACCGAAGAGCCAGCCAGAGATGGAGACAGTGAGAGAAGAGAGGTGTGTTGGGGTTGTTGCGGTATAAGGGTGCTGAGGTCGCCGCAACACCGGTTAGCGCAGGTAACTCTCTCTCCCTCCCCCTTTATCCATCTCAACCGACGCCACTCATCTACTACCACCATCGCAAAACTGAAATCAACTTTTTTTCTCCAATCATCCGTCTCTACCGAAGCCACCACCAGCCGCCACCATTGCAATTCGCAACCGAAAGCCGATCTCCCCTTTCTTCCATCCGAAGCCTTGCACCGGCCACCACCATCACAACTAAACCCCAATCAAAATTATCTACTGTTTCACCTAATCCTAAGCTCAGTGAATGAATGCGAGTGATTTCATCCTTTTGGGGGAATTTTTTTAATTTTAGTTCATATATAACGTTGTCATTAACTTTAATTTTCTAAAATCATTACTACCTATTTGGATTTTTTGTTGTTTTGTAAACTAGACCTCATTGGCAAGATTGGTTTCTTATCTTTTCCCTGTAATTTGGTCAAATTGAGTTGATTCACAGCATAAGAATTGCCTATACTCTTTATTAAGAATTCACAGCATAAGGTGCACACCCGCAACGCCTCCAGTTTCATTGTCGTCCCTTAAGATAGTTTCGCGAAGGTCCCTGTACTCTTTATTATGAAATGTCTATTTTACCCCTACCAGAAAACATGTGAGTTGCACATGTCTCTACTTAACGGCAAATATTTAACGGAAGGATCAATGGTGTAAATCATCTCACTACAAGGATCACTGGCGTGGGGTAAGGACCAATCTCAAAAAAGGGGTAGAGCACAGGGACTATTTGTGTAGTTTGCTCTTTTTTTTTAAATAATTCGTTCATTATTGTGTTACCAAATATCCATAAAAGTGTTTGGTACTCCTACTAAACATTACTATAAGTGTTCAGCACTCCTACCGAATATTAGTATGAGTGTTTGACACTCCCGGATAACTTTAGGTGTGTTTGGTAGAGCTGCCAAATAGTAATGAAATTTTTTATTTTTATTTTTATACTTTAAAAAATACAAAGTATTTAAGTCAAAATTTATAATGATATTTTTGTAATATATGAAATGAGTTTACTTATCAAATATTTGGGTGCGAATAGCAATTCCTCTTAAAAAAAAAAAAAAAATAAAGAAATAAAAAGCAGCTAGTACAGGAAACGTGAAAAGCAGCAAGCAACCGGAGCTCCGACGGACCGGGTCCACATTATTTCTCTTTTCCCAGCGTTTATATTTCCATTCCACGTTAATAAAACGTCCGTTTCCATAACTGGAAAATTGAATTCCCCAAGAGAGAGAAAGAGGAGAGAGAGAGAGATAGGGGGGAAGAGATGTGGGTGTTTTACCTGATCTCGCTGCCATTGACGATGGGGATGGTGATGTTCACGCTCAGGTACTTTGCCGGACCGGATGTCCCTCGTTACGTCCTCTTCACCGTCGGTTACACCTGGTTCTGTTCTCTCTCCATCATCATCCTTGTCCCCGCCGACATTTGGGCAGTACGTCTCCGTTTCCCTCTCATTTTTGCACCTAATTTCAGTTTCTGTATCTTATTATTGATCAAACTGTGTTTGCCACTTTGATCGCACCGATCAATTTCTATTATTTCCGCAACTTTTTTTTATCACAAACCCTAGATTCTTTCCGGAGTGGTGTCAAACTGGTTTTATTAAGTTAGTTTACTTGCAATGTAACACAAATGCATCCTATTTGAGTGACGGGAAAGTATGCCAAATTATAGAAAAGGATTACCTAAACTGCAACTCTGGATTCAAGCATGCTCAACAAGAGGAAAGTTTACTAGTGATTCGTATAATCGTATTCCGACACTATTACCAGTTAATTTGAATATAAACTCTCGAAGTAAAGTGGAAGGCAAGTGCTCTGCCATTGGTCGCCATATCTGTTTATAGTTTAATTGACTGCCCGGAAACTCACTGAACTTGTAAACTTCTTGGGACTGTGAATATATTCTTTGATTGATGCTTATACGTTGGAATGGTTCAAGTAATCAGGAAGATGAGGACTATTCTCTTTGAGGCTGTTTCTGGGAACTTGACCAATTGCAATGAGGATTCTAGAACTATTATGCTTCTATCTGAAAGTAGCTAGACGTAATTGTTAGATGTGGTTCATTATGAAACACATCCTCATTGGAAGTTTCCTATCAATTTAGCTTCTGATGTGGCATTGTGGCAGTGGTATTAGCGTGGTTCACCCTACTCTTTGGCTGTATCCTTCTTGTGCAGATTCCTTGATATGCACCTAATCTTAGCAGTTTTTAATTTAGCAATGATTGGCCCTTTCCTTCTGTCAGATGGTTTTCATCTTGAAATGGTAATCTTTTAACAAGTGACAGCCCTGTCTGTCTCGTCCCCCACCCCTTTTTTGGGGGTACAAGGGACATAGAAAGGAGAACTATGGATATCTTCCATGTGCGACAAACGCACATCAGCTAGCTGTAGTTGTTACATTTTTTTTTTTTCAGGTGAGGAGGGGTGCGGGGTTTCAGAAAGGCAAACTCAGAATGTTGTTTCAGCTCCTAGTTTTGTAAGGTGGTATGCACATTAATTTTCTTGGCAACAGCCAACAAGGGTTCTGAATGTAACAGTTCATTTCCATGAGAGCTTTGATGTTGCACATCAGCTAGCTGCAGTTTTTACATGCTTTTTTCGGGTGAGTTGGGGGGGTGGGGTTTCAAAAACGCAAACTCAGATGTTGTTTCAGTTCCTAGGTTTGCAAGGTGGTATCCACAAATATTCTTGGCAACAAAGGTTCTGAATGTAACAGTTCAACATTTCCATGAGAGCTTTGATTTCCTCCAGAAGTTTGGGAAAGGGATGGCTTTCGTTTCTTGGAGCTTTCATTATTTCTTACGGCATTAAAGGGTGAGAAATTCAACAAAAGATCACTGGATATCTTGACAGAAGAGACAGATAATTCTCATTTTAGTAGGGTCCGTTTCATTATGTCCTTGCCTTCTTTATACAATACAACAATTCATGGATGTCCATCCGCTAAATCCTGATCTGGGAAGTTGAAAATGTTTACCAAGTTCAATCATATGCATAATTCCTCCTCAGATCTCAGAAGAGCTTAAGTTCACTGGATCAAGTGCCTTGCATAGAGGATCTCATGAAGCTATTTAGACTTAAAATGAATCTTAACATTTATGACGAAAATGGAACAAGAGATCAAATGACAGTTTTCATTTAATGCTCCCATCAAAGTATTACTTTCATTCAATTTGTTCTTCTGGGAAATGAATTATGAAATCGCAAGGATTGATAGGTAATTTACAAACAAGTGTTATCCAAGAAAATGTCTGGAAAACCAGTGGCGACATGCCAAAAGAATTAATCAGGAAACTTCTCTAAATGTCAAGTCTCAAATGATCTTAGCACCTTGCAACTTGTGACAATATTGAACAATAAATTTGATGAAGCAACTAATAGCCATAGTTAGAGGACCATCGGGAATGGTTTTTTCCATTTCTCTGTCTCTTTTTGGTGTTACCTCAGTCTGTATGTGATCTCTTGAGGTATTGGAATGCCCAGGGCAAAAAGAAGAGTGGCGGAATCTACCTCTGAGGTTGAGTTTGGCATCCCCTTGCTGCCTGGGTGGGAGAGAGTGAGAGAGAAGAATTTAATCTTATGTTGAAACTAAGGTCGAAGAAGTCAGTCTTCATTTGGCTGCATAATGGTGTGACAAACAGTTAGATTGCCTGGATAATCCTAGTTATTACTGTTTTCCCCATTCCTATCAATTTCTAATCCACAGCATCAGGCAGATATCAGAGCTTCAATGACAGGTTTCCGGGGGACAAAGGGGAAGGTGGAAGACTGATCAATAGCCTTGTAATTAACGGAGAGATTGCATTAGCTAGCCTTATGCTCCATCCTACTGATCGTGTACTGTGCCATAGTAGCACTCTGAGTGGAGGGGACAGCCCTAACTATACCAAAAGTGGCATAGCTAAAGACCCCCCTCTGTCTTTGTTACGACCCCGTGGATCAACTCGTAAAAGCGCCAAACTCGATATTGAGAAATTTTGACCTCTTTTACCTTCATGTGCATATTTTTCATTATGATTTCGGGCTGACATGTGTCCATTAGAAATATGAAATGAATCAATTATGAGGTTCGATCCTTCATTGACATTTAAATTTAGTTGATCTATACATGAAACTGAATTGCTCTTCTTATATGCAGGCTATAATTGATCACGATAAGGGAGGGATTTCTTTCTTTTGGAGTTGGTCATATTGGAGTACATTCTTACTAACATGGTATGCTTTTTGTTAATAGGTTCATTTTTGCTCTAGTATATTTTATTAGGTCATAACATAATCTGGATCTGTCAGCTTGTTGGTTATCCATCTACTTTGGGGCACATGTATGTCAATTGCATATGCTCTACTCCATATTCAGTAGTTGCTTAGATAACTGTATTCACTTTGTTCCTTGAGAACGAACTCATGTAATGGCATATTGAGAATACAGTTTTCGACTGTTCTATCTGAAACTTATAGCGCCTAAATCATTTGATCCTGAAATTGCTATAAGTCCACCAGCCCATATAAGGATAGTGGCTTTTAAAATGCCTTGGCCACACTGGTGCTTGTTATTAGAACACATTCATTTGTCTTACTTATTTCCATTTTCTTGACAAAAAGAACTTTTAAAGAATAGAAAGAGTTCATACTTCTTTTGTATCCCTTTTGACTTTCACCTAAGTTTTTATGTTCAAAGTCCATGAACATATAGTTGTTGTACACTCCACTCCTTTGTGGTAGTCATTTTCTAAATGTGAAATTTTGCTCATTTCACCTGTCCTTGCTCTTAGCAGTAAACCTTGGTATTTTGATGAGCAAACATTATAAATATGGACACTAGAGGAAAGTAATTGGAGGGATTCATAGTCTTGCATTTAACTTTTCAGTTTGTATGAGCACTATGCATTCTGTAACCTCTATGTGCTTTACTTTTGTATGAGCTTTGAAATTCTTCTGTGTAGGTACTATCTGCACATTTTCTCATATATTTATATTGAATTATTTCTCTAAGCAGGTCTGTGGTGCCTATAATTCAGGGTTATGAAGATGCTGGGGATTTCACTGTAACAGAAAGATTAAAGACCAGTGTACATGTAAACTTAGTCTTCTACCTCTGTGTGGGCTCTGTAGCACTTTTTGGACTTATACTGCTAATCATTTTTCATAAAGGCTGGTTAGTTTCTCTGACTTCTAGATTATTGTTATCTTATACCGACTTTTTGGAACTCATGCTTACTTTTTATGCTGCAATGGTTTAATTTTGATGCCATCTTTATTAAGGAGAAAATTACACTTGAGGGACGCCATTATGGCCCTATGTTTAACTACTAATAGACCAAATCTTACAGAAAAATTGAACCTTTGCACATTTCAGTTTTCTTACTACATTGATCTCTCAGATGCCTTCAAATCCCAACAATTGACTCCTGGGAATCTAGTGTCATTGATTTGCAATCCATGCTGAATTAGATACTTTTTTTTGTTGAATAAATTACATGTCAAATACTCTTTTGCAAATTCAGGAAATGATATGAATAGGAAGGGGAAGTGGGAAGTTTTAATGAAATGTTGGACAATCCCTCATTTGGTATAATGTTGATGGAAGTGATTTGTCATGTTATTGTTGAGGTCTGAGAGAGTGAGAAGTTGCAGATGGATGAACCAATAATCCATCTCCATCTCTATCATTACTCGTCTATTGTTTTGTCCGCAAAAAGCATATGGGAGGTATATTTATTTTGTGCTGGGTTCTGGTATTCTTAAGGCTCCACTTAGGCAAGGGTTTGACTTAGAGAGCAGCAGAAAAGCTTCACCACCCTCACCCTCAAACTTTTGTGTGTCTAGTTCCCTGCAGCATACCCTGAAAATACTATATTCGTTGTAGTATCTTGTGATAGAATAGCCATCTTTAGAAAGGATTGAAACAAGTAGCAACATCATCATTTTTGCTAAACTTAATTTGGTATAATTTTAGTCAGTCTTTTTTTTGAATCTCTATTTTCATTTTCAAACAATGATCAGTGCATGATTTCAAGTTGAAATATCTAATTTCCATATAACTGTTATCAATCTATGTCTTCATCTTATCTTTTCTCAAGAATTTGATGTTGTATGTCTAGGGATGGTGGGATTCTTGGTTTTGCTATGGCGTGCTCAAATACATTTGGACTCGTCACTGGTGCTTTCCTTCTTGGTTTTGGTTTAAGTGAAATTCCAAAGGGCATTTGGAGAGATGCTGATTGGACCAATCGTCAAAAGGTTCTTTCTCATAAAGTGGCTAAAATGGCTGTAAAACTTGACAATGCTCATCAAGCATTTTCAAATGCTATTGTTGTAAGTGATTATCTACCTTCTTTGGAATTACTTTTTAAAACTTTTTTAGTTCCTGAAAATTAGCATATATAGGTAATGTGCATAGTTCAGCTACAGTTCTCTTGTCACTATGAACTTCTTTATCAAAAAGTTGAAATAATATTATTAGAACAAAAGAACAAATGGAAGACGAAGAAAATAAGATGGAAAATGTAGAAGGTGAACTGAACCCAGGTTAATAGTGGGGAGAGTTTCTCGATCTTTAAATCCTTCCTCCTTTTCCTCACGGAGAGGTTAAGAATACAAAATATGCTAAGAGGTCAAGATATTATGCGTTATAATATATTAGTACCTTTGAATGGCCCACAATAAGCAAGTATGAGGTCCTAAGTAGAAAGTCCTTTGTAGGCTTCTATTTAAGCTCGACAGTTATAACTGGTTGGTGTACTGTATCTGCAAAGGTGTCCCCATACTCCTGAATCTGTACCCCTTATTTTCAATGGATTCAATGCAATTTGTGGTGCTATTATTATATATGGGCCTGATGCCTGTACTTAAATAAAAGGTTTAAGCTTTGCTAGACTAGTAGGAACAAGAAAAGAATTAGGGTTTGTCTTTTTACAAGTTACAAGGATTGATGTTACATTTAAAAACAAAAATTCCTTCCTCTTAAGAGTGGAGCAGAACAACTAAGGTGGAGCTGCAGTAATTTTGGTTTTGAAGTTGTTGAAGTTGGTTTTTTGAACTTCACCCCGTCACCAACTCTTTTATGTCCCGACTCCGGAGATCTGATTTCCTGGATTGTATTGATGCTAAAGTTGGAATATATATGCCGTATTCGAGTTACATTTTCTTTATACTATCTTTCATTGACGTTACTGATATATTTAAACTGGGCTCAAGCTTGTTTGAAGCTTGAAATGTTTGCAATGTTCCATGTCGTGAATGGTTTCTCTTGACTTCTCTTTCTATGATATAGCTTATGGTTTCTTGCATTAGGTTGCTCAAGCAACATCAAAGCAAATGTCTAAGCGGGATCCCCTGAGACCCTACATGAATATCATCGACAAAATGTTGGTTCATATGGTAATTGTGCTTCGCGCATATGAGATGTTAATGATTTTAATTCTTATTTGTGAGCACACTCTTGATTTTGTGTTCCAGTTTTTGGGCAACTAAACTGCATTGTATTTTCAGCTTAATGAAGATCCCTCTTTCAAGCCTCAAGGAGGTAGCGTAGGTGAAAATGATATGGATTATGACACTGATGAAAAATCTATGGCAACACTAAGACGTCAACTTAAAATTGCCCGAGGGGAGTACTATCGTTATAAAAGGTACACACCAACTGAAGTAATATTTGTGGATGTGTTAGGTGTTCAATCCGTGAGCTATGCACGAGACTATGCTTTTTAATGTTGAGGGATGTTTTTAGTCCAACAATTGTTTTGGTTATTAGTCTTTTGAGTTTTTCGTGATATATATATATATATATATATATATATATATATTGTTTGAGATACGCTGTACTGTACTTTGTCAATCTCTTTTGCAAATAAAGGCTATTTTCCTTTTCCCTTTTTTTCATTTTTTTTGTATGCAACTCTATTAAAAGCATCAGGGGCGCACAACCCAGTTACACTAGAGGTCTACACAGTGAACCAAATAGAGCAGCCTAGCAAAACCCTCCGTGTGTTGGAAGAGCTCTAAAAGGGAAAACATACAATTAAGCTCCCAACCAAAACTCTCCGATGAAACTAAAAAAAGAAATAATTGACTTTGCAAGCTTATCTGAGGCCACCAAAATACAGGGCTCAGCATTTCGGCATTCACTCTGTGAACAGGTTACTAAATCC
The DNA here is from genome assembly GCA_016624345.1 of Platycodon grandiflorus. Taxonomy (NCBI): domain Eukaryota; kingdom Viridiplantae; phylum Streptophyta; class Magnoliopsida; order Asterales; family Campanulaceae; genus Platycodon; species Platycodon grandiflorus. The sequence continues at coordinate 9,827,242 of CM028365.1, read as the reverse complement.
GTTAATGGTTCTCCTATTTCTCCCCCCACAAGCTTCACATTAAGCAAAGAGTGCTGTTAGCCATCTCTTTCTATTTCCCTTGCTTGTCCAAGTACCAGCCCATTGGGTATAAAACAATGCTTCCTTTACTTGGCATAACTGACTAGATGTCAATGCAGGCTTTGCTTTTGTGTTCCTCAATTGTAGGTGGTTGCAGAGTTTACGACTTGGCCCGCGTTCAACTAATTATGACAATATTGATGAACTATCTACCATTACGGAAGTACTCACCTCACCTTATTTCATGTTTTAAAGAAACCATGTGCCTAAATGGTGTACGATAATTGATCAATCACACTAATTAATTCCATTATCACGTTGATGTCCGCTAATGCTTCATTATTTGAACCACTTGTCAAAATTCATCATGAATAATCGGATAAAGTTATGGTACTAAAAAATCCCTCAAGTTTTTTTTCCTAGCCAGAAAATCCACAAAATAATTCTTCAATTTATAAGTCCAAAAGTTAAAATTTTCATGCCAAAAACTCCAATTTTTAACTCCTGAATTAACATGGTTAAAAAAAAAAAGTTACACTAAAACTTTAGCTATATTGAAAAGATTAGAATTAAAGCTACTGACAACACATGCCAACTGTAAACTTACTCTACCAACTGTCCATCCACTCAAAAAGATCTCCCCCTTTCTCCATATCTTCTTTTGCTTTAGTCAGTTTTTAGCTACTGTTATAGAGTATGTGTTCTCTAATCTACGTTGTGCCCAGTGGCGAGGCCACATGGAGGCTTAAGGGGTTAATTGACCCTTGAAAAATTGACATTTTATCACCTTTAAAATTAGAAAAAAGTGAATCTTGTCATTAAAAATAATAATTTTATCAATTTTGACCCCCTTTCTTTTAGAATAGAATTGCGCTATGTTGTAATTTTGACCCCCGTTTTAAGCCAAGTTGAGATACTTCCATGTAATTTTTTACCCCTAAAATAATCTTGACCCCCTTCAAACAAAATTCTGGATTCGCTACCTGTTGTGCCTGCAAGGAGAGTACCATAACTCAAATAGGTTTATACTTTGTTGATAAGAACTTTAATAAATTATTCTGGGGCAATATTTTAATACATTCTTTTATTTACGGAAAGTGTGATCCAATCCAAAGTTTGAAATTGATAAAGGATAAAAAATTTGAGTTTCAGCTGCAAAGCAGAGCAAGTATAAAGGTTTTACATATGATTGGATTTTTCGGATTTAATATTTTGATCCACGGACGTTTTGGAGAGGAGATATATTTTGTGGAGGTTTTAAATTGACTTTTTTTTAAGAGTGTTTGGCTCATTTCCCTATTTTTATTGATGTACTTGAATGGTACTTCAATGCCTCAGTTCATTTTCTTTCTTTTCTGCCAGTGAGTATATGAATTTTGTGACGGAAGCTCTTGAGCTGGAGGATACTATAAAGAATTATGAGCACCGTAGTGCCACTGGATGGTTTGCTCTTAATCCAGGCTTGTTATTCTTCCACTGAGTCTCTGCATATTTTTTAACATGTACCCTGTTTACAATTTACCTTGTGGAAATCTGTCAAATTGTAGGAATTTCCCCCTACCTCAATCAAGACGTTATAAAGTGTAACCTCACATGGCTCTTATGTTATCACCTTGATCTTGTGGTTCATTATAGTCCAACAAACATTATTATTGTTTTTTGTTAGTTTAACGCCAAAGAAATGTACTCTTTTAACTTCTCCAACTTAAAGCTCATGGAGCAGTTCCAACCTGGTGGTTGGCAACCTTGTACTCGCTTTTTATACAACTAATTCTTTGGTTTAGTATGCATGCTTATAATCAAGTTCGATTTATAGAACTGCATCAATAGGGGATTTTGCAGTCAAGATGGATTCAGTAATTTTCTGATGATAATTTTTCAATGTTTATTAAATAGTAATTTTACCTATCAAAAAAAAATTTAGTTCGATGTTGGCCACCTAAATTATGAAGTAAATATTTATTTCTCCAAAGAGAAAAATATATCTGAAAAGCTTATCCATAGTTTCTTGAATGGAAGACCAGATTGGAACAAAATTACTCTAGTAAAGATGGTTATATATCTATCAAATTCATTTATAGCGTCACTTGATAACATGTAACTATTCTATGTATTTCTCATTTTAATAATTAAGGTAATTAAGAATTCTGCCGAGTAGAAAAAAGCAAGAATAACATGTAAGAAGGAGTGAGCAAGGGATATTTCATAATTCATGCTGTATCCACTTGAGTAATACATGGACGTTGACCTAGTTGTTCATAGGCGCTATATTTGGCTCTTAGAGGTTACTTTTTTATTTTTAAAGACATTTTGGCGACCCCTGCCAGTTCTTCCTACCTCTGCCCCTACCAGTGCACGTTTCCTTGAGATCCCAGAGTTCTAGCGATTAGTCCCATAAATGGGCTATGATTGGACAGAAGATTTAAATTGACACATCTTTTAGGAGTATTGTGGATTTTAGGTGGAGCTCGTAGGGCAGAAAAGTTTGTGGTCATTTATGAAAATGCACAATGAGCTGGACTACTATTAAAACCCTAAGAAAGGGTTGTTGAAGGGTTTATAACGCACATTGGTAGAACATGCAACATTTCACATTGTAATGTCAATTATACGTCCTCCCCCAGATTTATAGTCCACTTTCTAGTAGGCATGCATATTGAGTCCCAACAGGGCACTTAAGTATCAGTCTATTCTTTTCCTTTTTTTGTTGTTGTTGTTGCTGCTAATGTGAGACTGTGAGAGCTTAAAGTGTAGTTTTTTGTCGAAAGAATTCTTAGAAATTATATGTAGAGGCCTGTCCACACTCGTCAACTTGCGAGCAAAAAGAAGTTGGATTACAGTTTATTGTTGGAGGGTTCATATATATTTTCCCTTTACTGGATGAGTTCTCAAATTCCTATCATCAGATAAGCAATCTATGTCTAAATAAAGTAGAAAGAAGAAGCTGTATTTATCATCATCTTCTTTTACATTTTTGCTTCCCGGTAGTTCCTTTCAAGTGCATAATTTGCCTAATCTAATTGTTGCATAAATCACAACTCAATTTACAGTAATGTCACTTCTGATACAGTATTATGCTCTCCTATGAAATGTTTGATGATTTATGTTTGTTTTTATTGATTTTAGGCATCTTTTTATATGTATAGTTTTTAATTGCAGGAAATACATCTCAAGCTTCAGGCCTGGGCGGGCTGGGAAACTAGGGTCCTTCATTGATATGATTGGTGAGTATTTTATTCTCAAATTTCGATATCACTGTTGCGCTTTTTAAATTTAACCGTGACCCTCCTTTTGGGGCAATGCTGCATTTTCTTCTAATAAACATGCCTAATAATATGTTTTAATTTAAAGATAATCTTGGTTGGAATTTTAGCTCTAGTTGATAGAGTAGATGAATGAGAAGATTCTTGGATGTCCAATAGTAACCCTATCTTTTAATTTATCTTGCTTAGCCTTTTGAAATGTAAAGTTGGGAAAAGAAAAAGGAACGTGCCGTAACTAATGGAAATACCAGTCTAACCCTGAGAATGATCCTGGACATCAGATGATATGGAATGTTGAGTGTTGTCTTTTGAGAAATATTATGATGCAGTACGGTAAGCTAAAGTAGACCAAGTTGAAAATTTTCTGCCAATGGATGTCTATTGCTTCATAAAGATATATTGGAATATCTTTGCAGAGTTAGTATGGCGGTGCATACTTAGGAAGCAACTCAAAATACTTTTGGCCATTATACTGGGTATCATGACAGCCGCAATTCTTCTAGCAGAAGCCACGATATTGCCTAGTGGAGTTGACTTCTCTCTTTTCTCTATTCTGATAAATGCTGTTCAAAACAATGAGGTGCTTGTGCAGGTAACCTCTGTGTGTGTATATGGTTATATATGATTCTGCATGTTGGTAATAAACAGATCCCCATTTTCTAAAAAGCAAGTATCTTACTTAGATGTTAATGACTCTTAAGGACTGATGAGTGATGACCATATTCAAGCTTTCGGCTTTTGTAAAAAGTTAAATTACTGGAAGATACAGCTAATCCATTGGGGTTTCTTAGCTCCATCGTCATGAACTAATTTGTTTTCCTTTGCTATTTGTTTGTAGGTTGCGGCGTTCATTCCGTTAATGTATATGTGTGTGTGCACTTATTATTCCTTATTTAGAATTGGAATGATGACATTCTACTCACTGACTCCAAGTCAAACAAGCTCAGTCAGCTTGCTAATGATATGCTCGTAAGAGTTGTTTACCCTCAACACCAACCTATTGTGATTTGTGTATACTCATTATGATATTGCTGGTAATTTAGATCTCACTCTAAATCTGTACCAGGATGGTAGCACGGTATGCACCTCCAATCTCGTACAACTTTCTCAACCTTATTCGTCTTCCACGAGATGCCACGACAATCTTTGAACGGGTGATACTTTCTTTTCTTTTCACTGTTTTCATATTATCTTTGTCAGCCTCCATAAATGTGTTGGTCATTATCTGAGGCTTGGCATCTACTAAATGAGTAAATTCTGCAAAATGTTATATCTTTAAGATACTTTACTCATTGATTATATGCATCAGATAGTTTCTGGATTTTGTTTTTCTTGTTTCCCACCAAACCATGTACACGTCACATAACAAGTCACGGCGAAAGTGGCGAAGAAATCATTTTTAATATTAGAAACTTTTTCACTTTAAAATTGCTTTTTAATCAAGAAATCTTTCATCACTGTCAACTCCTTTTTCTTACTCCCTCCGTACCAAAATGGGTGTCCATTTTTGAGAAAACATTGTCCCAAAATGAGCGTCCCTTTAAAATGAAGTTACTAAATTCACCTTTGCCACTTATCATCCCATTTGTGCACTAGCAATGCTATTAGGTGAACACTAAGGTTATTTATGTATATGTGTTACTAAAATAATTTATAAGTCAACTTCCTTAATTTTCTTGAAAATCCAAAAAGCGACATTCATTTTGGACGGTAGAGTATAATTTATCATGAACTATACAACTTGGAAGTGTTGACAAATTTCTGTTTTATGTACAGAGAATGGGGAGAATTGATGACGCAGTCCCCTTTTTTGGGCAAGGATTCAACAAAATCTATCCGCTTATCATGGTTGTATATACCATTTTGATAGCAACCAATTTTTTTGATCGTGTCGTTAACTATTTTGGAAACTGGAAGATATTTAAGTTTCAAAGTGAAGCTGATGATCTAGATGGATTTGACCCGTCAGGATTAATGATTTTGCAAAGAGGTGAGTGATAATCTCATTCTCCTGTCTGTATCTGCATCCTTTTACCTGTGGACTGAAAACCTTAAATAAGAAAAAGTCAAAGTAGGTTTCTTGTTAATAGCAATAAAATCTGTCCTGTTTTGCTTGAGTTTCATAGAGGGATGTGTAAAATTGTCTTTTCTTTTCCTAGAACGATCTTGGCTTGAAAAAGGACACAAGGTTGGTGAACTTGTCATTCCTCTAGCAAGAAATTTCAACAATGCAAGTATGGACATCGAGTCTGGAAGCAATAGCATGGTATGATTTCCAAATATTGCTGATAATTTGTGTATATTCTGTGGCACAAATATATGCTCTTATCACTTTCTACATGTTAGTATTGAATTGATTTCGTAAGTCCAGCCATGCGTTGTACTTTCCCTTTCAATTACTACATCAAACTCGACTGTAAGCTGCTCCTAAACTTGGAATTCCTACCTGGTTAAGGTTGCTGTTGAATCAAAAGTAACAAGCAGTTTGATTGAGGATGGAAAGAGAGCTTATTCAAAACCATTGAAAGCGGATGACCATGATGATAGCAACAAAGAACACATCAGCAGGAAGTATACAGTCCTAAGGACAGAACGCACGACGAAGGAAACCAATTCAAGTCCATTAGACAAGAGCATGACTGCCTCTCCACATGACACAGGCAACTCCAACAGTATGGCAACGGGAGAATCATCTAAACTAAACTCTACCTGGGAATCAATGAAGAATGGTTTCCAGAATTTCAAGTCTAACATGGAGGCGAGGAAATTCCTCCCGTTACGCCAGGTTCAAGATACAGAACTTTCACAAGCCTCTTCTTCTGAATCCCTTGATGATATATTTGAGAAACTAAAACGGCCGACTACTACGCTAGAACATAGAAGTTATGATGGAGATGATGATCTTGATGATTATCCGTTGGGGATCAGGAAGCCAGGGCCGAGCAGATGATACCCTGGAAGAAACTTTTAGGACACAGTTAACCAGATTTCATGGTGAGAATCAGGGAGCTGGTTGTAAATTTTGTTCTATATCACCATTGACAAAAATATGGTGCATGCAAGAAGTTTGGGCCACTAGGATGGCCTGCAGCAACCGATATCAGCATTCAGCATACCAAAACCATACATATATTTGTAGTAGTAGTAGTATAGAAGAAGAATACCCACAATTTATAGTTGAAAAATATTGTAATCTTGATAAGTTACCAATTACCATTGAAGCTACAATTTTGGGCATAGTTGTAATGTGATATGATCAGTTGAAATAACACACGTTCTTTTTTCCAATTTGAACTTTTCATTCTGTTGCGTGTGCATCTGTTTTCACTTCACTCCCTTTGTTGTTTTCGATAGATGAAAATAAAATTACAAATGTTGTGCATCTGCTGGGGTGTGTTTGGCATGAAGATTTTGAGGTTGGTTTTTAGATGAATTTCTTGCCCAAATTGTTTTTGATGTTAATATCACGAGCGCTCATCACGATAATTAAGGAGCTTCAAGATATTCCTTAAGGTCTCCTCCAATTTGCGCCCCTTGATATTGGTTTCTAAGAAATTTATCCTCACAAATCCCTCAAGTCTAGCGTTTGATGGACTATTCTGACTTGCTTAAGTAGATGGTTTAATCAAGGTGTACAAGCTAGCCTAGATGCTCCATTTAAAAAGGAAAAATAAAATGTGACCCAAAAAAAAAAAATGGTAGTGCCTTGGTCCCAATTAAAGAGGTAACATTTGTTTCTTTGGTGTGTCTCAATACCAATTGAAAATATGTATATTTCCTTCTGAGGAACTTTTCTTTAATATAATAATGACTTTAATATCTTAAAAACTTATGGGGTGAGAATCACCCTGTTTAGTAAAGTAAATTAACTAAGAGATTGCGGTGAATTATTGTTATAGTGTGAAATTTTAACTATTTTTTTAGGGCCGTTTGTTAACTCAATTAAGAGTTTAATTAAAAAAAATTTAAGTGAGATTAAATATAAGATTGTTTGATAATTCAATTTTATATCACTTACTCCCTTCGTTTCAGACAAAGAGTTTACTATACTATTTATGGATATTTTACTTAAAGAGATCATTTTCAAAAATTATACATACAATTTACATAACCTTTCATATTTACCCTCCACTTGTATTGTAAGCATCTGCTTAAGTTTTTTGTAATTATGACCAATTGCAATGACACTAATATTCTTTAATAATTAGACTTTTCAAACGTGAACTCTTTAGTAGAACGGAGGGATAAATTAAGTATCTCTTAAAAATAGCCAAAATTTTAAGTTAAAAGAGGATGCCTTAGAGCCCGTTTGGTCGTGCGTTTTGATCAAAATACAGGGATAAAATGCAGTTTATTTGCAAAAAATGTGTTTCAATACTGCGACAGAAAAAACAGCGTCTAACGCTGGAATTCTCAGTTTTTTTTCTTTCCAAAAAACTGGTTTTAAAATACTGATAGGAAAAAAAAAACTTTGTTTTAAAATAATATCTCAAACACATTTATAAGAAAAAACTTACATTTTTAAAATACTGCTGGCTTGTTTGATAGTTAGACAAGGATAAGGAGTATTATTAATCCCGGTGCTATTAGCGCCCTCGCTATTAATCCCCACTTATAAATCGGGGGTAATTTTGGATTTAAAAATGTTAATCACATATTATTTTTTTTTAGTGAGGGCGCTAATAATACCACCCTCAACCTTGGTATTATTAGCGAGGGGATAAGGACTTTATCCGGATAACTCGTACTATTAGTTCCGACCGCCTATTGCGTACCAAACATCCGACTATTCGGCTTATTAATCCTATTCAACTTTAATCTGACTACCAAACGACCCCTATATTTTTTAAACACTGCATTTTCAAAAAAAAAAATTTATAAACACTGCACCAAACATCCTCTTAATATTTTCAACGTTAATTTTTTAAACTTCGGTTATTAGAGCTTAATTTTCAAACAGACGTTTTGGTTTATATAATACTCCACTCAAATTGCACCTTTTCAATCGTTAAGGAGGATACTAAAGAGCATCATTCCCTTTCCCGCCAAAACCAGAACATTTTCTCTCTCCAATTTCCAGATTCGTCTCTAGCTATCGCTCTCGCTCGTTGTACGGAGATATGGAGACGGAGACGGCGGGGCCAGGCAAAGAATTGGCCGGCTTCCTAATACGACACCACTCAGATCAACTTCGCTCTATCATTCTTTCCCCTGACTATCGCCTTCATTATCCTCTCTATGTCGAGTACGTTTTCTCTTCCTTAAAAAACACACACACACATACAAAATGTTAGTTCAGTCACACAATTCCTTTAATATTTGAGTCCTGCGTGTGTGTGTGTGTGTGCGCGCGCGCAGTTTTGCGGAGTTAATGAATGACAATCCGCCCGTGGCTCACTTCCTATTTTCCGAACCTACCGAATACTTGCCAGTATTTGATGAATCTGCTAATTGGGCTCAGGTTTTATATCTATTCCGATTCTCAAGCACCTTCTCTATCATCAATTTCTCTCTCTATTCGAACATACACATGTTTAGGTATATGCAGTCTCATCACATTATTACTAATTAGGATCAGTTCTTACTCTCCATTATCCAATTACTCTTTTATTATTCTTACCTGCTGTCCCATAAAAAGAGTCGCACTTTGACTTTTCGAAGTCACAATCACTATTTCTTGACTGAAGATTTGATATGAACTCACTTGCCTTTTTGGGAGTGCAGAAAGTGATTTTTGCAGATTTCAAAGATTTGGAGAATGCAAGTGTTAAGGAATTTGTGCATGTACGCATTAACATCAGTGGTTCACCTCTAGAATGTCCTGGTTGGATTGCTTTTCTTTTCCCTGTTGGTATCTTTATTTATGGGTAACTTTTGCTGTTTAAGTTAATGTGAAGAGTTGGGTTTGTTTAGAAACTTTTCCAAGCATTGGACGCGTGCGAGTGAAGCATCGAGGGATTCTTCTCACTATTAAGGGGACTGTGATTAGGTCCGGAGCAATTAAGATGATAGAAGGGGAGAGAGAATACGAGTGTCGGAAATGTAAACACAGGTAAATAATTGTTGCGTTGTTGGTCTCATGTTTTAGCCCAACTAAAGAACAATGTCATCTTTAGTAGTTACTTAACATAGTTTATCCTATCACAAAATACGACTAATAACATTTCGTTGACTCAGATTCAACATATCTATGGTTCTACAAAGTTTTGGGAAGTTTCAACTTATTGAGTCTCTTATTTGGCATGAAATCAACGCGTCCATGCTTTGTAGATATTCCTTGCTCAACTAATGCGGTCCATTCATGGTCTGCCTTTGATGTATCTTTAGATGATGAACCAAAAGTAGCTTGGTTGGTCTTTTCCTAACAAGCAAATGTGGAGCATGCCAAGTTCAACAATAACATTCCTGTTTTGTGCTCAGAAAACAGAATTTAGAACGCATTTGAGCAATTGGCATATAATAAAGGGCAGTCACATGAAAGGGCGGCTATACAAAAGAACCTCCCCCCCCACCACACCACTAAAAAAGAAAAAAGAAAAATCTCATTAGTGAAAAATCAAAATTTTTCAAGAAATAAGGGCTCAGAAGGCCTGTTCTTGGCTTTGAGAATAATTTAGACTATGTCTTTCCTCACCCCAACTAAGATCCAATCCTGGCTCCGCCGTTCTTAGAGCAGAAAGTCTTTTGCTTGTTCATTTCTCAAAGCATCATACTTGGAGCCTGCCCTGTTGAATCAGCACACTGGACTTTGCTAATCTGCCTTTTGTACGTGCATCTAGCAGCTCAGTATGCGTGCTCTTTTTTTGGTATAATACACGTGCATTAAAAGGAAATGATATTACCAGGTCCACTTTTGATAAAAAGGTGATAGTTGAATCTGGCCATTGTACTACGTGTCTGAACCATACCAATATGCTTCTCTCTAGAATAATTTGGCAATGTTCACGCTTGATGGGACATGAACAATCACTAGCTTATGCTAAACAGCATAATAACTCCTAGTATATTCAACATTTCAACTATTGGATTTTATTGCCAAATAAAAGTTAATTCTTTACCACCAAGCACATAGATCAGTTGGCAAGAGCTGTTGTTCTAGCTTAATTATAGGTTTCGAGTTCGAGCCTTGGGAATACATCTACGTTAAAACTTGGTAGGGAGAACTTTACCGTCTTTGGGGTCCGCTTGGGGATTAGTCTAGGCCTTCAAGCCTGGGGATACCTTGGGAAACCAAAATAAAAAAGTTTATTCTTTGAAAGCAATAGCCTCCTGATAGCCTGACCTATGCATGCAACTAGCTAGTAATTATTAGGGGGAGGGGGTAGCATCGACTTTTAGAGACATTGACTAGCATCCTAAAGCTCAATAGGGTCTTCTTTTTATGTTTAATGGAAGGATTCAATAGGGGATTGACATATACTTGTGCTAAAAATCAACACTGTCCAAATGCGAGAAATTCCAACAACACCACCTTCTTCTAAATCATGGTTGTGATAATTTTTAGTTATGCTTTAATATTTTGATCTTTTTGCAAGATTTTATTATGATGATATTTGTGGACCAAGGATTCCTTACTTTCTTTTAAGTTGGATAATTGAATTTTCTGCTTATAGGAAATATTCATAGATTTGATGGTTTGTACCATTTAATGCAAGGTTCTTTGCTTGATCAGCTAATGGAATAATTTGGTTTGCAGGTTCAAAGTTCAGCCTGAGCTGGAAAGCAGAAATTCCATACCCAAACCAACATTTTGCCCCTCCCAGGTCATTATTTACTGTATCCATGTTATATATTGTAGTATGCAGACAAACTTGCACATGTATAGCAATACACAACCTTATTTGATACTCTTGAAGGTACGCCATACTTGAGGAGCAGAAAAAAAATTGCTGTAGAGTTTGAAAGGCTTTTGTTGATTCTTTTGTACTAATCAGGCACTTAATATCAGAATTTGAGTTCAAGGAAACACCTCATTAGCAAAGTGTCCAGTTGTTGGATTTAGAGTTAAATAATATCAGGATATGAGTTCAAGGAAATGCCTCCTTCATAGCAAAATGTCAACTTGTCAAGTAGTTCATTTAGAGTTCATTTGAGTGGTATTCCTTCATAGCAAAATGTCAACTTGTCAAGTAGTTCATTTAGAGTTCATTTGAGTGGTATTTTACATTTTCAATTTTGGTGTTTCTTTTGAGCCCAGTTTAAGGTTGCTGAAGTCTATGTACATTGTCTTCATTAACAGAGGTCTAAGTCATGTGAAAGCACCAGTTTCCAGCTTCTAGAGGGCAACATAACATGCCACGATTATCAGGAAATAAAGATCCAAGAAAGTACGCAGGTCTTGGGTGTTGGGGCTATCCCGCGTTCCCTTCCAGTCATTTTGAAGGATGATCTTGTCGACATTGTTAAAGCTGGAGGTATTATGTACAAGAATGTTAATCTTTTCATACATTACTGTGTTTTGCAACACTGCTATACTATTTTATTTCCTCAGAAGCATTTCACTACTGTAGAAATAAATAGCAGGATGTTCTGGTTTACTATATGCAGGACAAAAACCACACATGTTTAGCTGAATAGCTCATATAAGTTTGGTCTTGTTATTTAGTTTTGGCAGAGCTTGAGAAAGAGGAAATATGGAATCCTACCATAAGATGGTGTAATGGTGTTATAAATTCTTAGGAAACGACATAAAATTTGGTTTGTTTACTAGTTAAGTTTGTAAAGGTCTCTCAATGGGAGAAGATGTGTTTAACTGGCTGCTCACTGTCAGAAGTTTCTCTTCCTGGGACCAGGTTTCATAATCTTGTGTTATTAACGCTGCTCTGGCTGATAAGATTGGAGCAAAACAAACATTCTTACTTTTGAAGCAGTCAAGAAAGCACTTAATGTCTATCTCTTTTAGAGTCAAGAAACAAGTGGACTAGATTTAGGCATAAATAAAGAAAAGAAAATTCTTAGAGACACTTTCCTTCTACCTTTCAGTAATAATTGTTGGTAAAATATATTAAGAGTTTGCCATAGGTTAATGCTGGATTGCTGAAGATGGAGATGAAATTTGTTTCTCTGACTATCTGCTACATAAATATCCAATTTTTTTTTCTCTTGGTCTATTTAGATTATTTACCTTGTCATTCATCAACCAGATATTATATACAGAAATAATTGTTTTGGTTTAAGTTTATAATTCTTATTTTACTCATGTAGCTATTTCACAAAGTTGTGGTAGTATGAAAATGGTATGTTAATCCGGAAAGAAAATGGTCTCACCTACATACAAGGTACCCAAACCAAGCTTAACAGGAACTGGGATCAGACTGTAAGTTGGATGACCTCATTATTTAAGTCTAATTAATAGAAAATTTTCGTTCTTGTATCTTTTATGAATTAATGAAGAAATGTCATTTGTATCTAATCCTGGCAAAGGAGCGATACCAGACAAAAATGGTACTCCCTCAATTCCACTCAAAGAGTCCACGTTTGAAAAGTCCAATAATTAAGAAATATATTAATATCATTGGAGTTAGCCATAATTAAAAAATGCTCGAGCATAGTCAAGGTGGTTATAACATGTGGATGGTAAAGTTGAAAGACTATGGAGATTGAAGGCATAATTTTTGAAAGTGGACTCTTTAAGTGAAACATCCCAAAATAGAATAGTGGAGTTTTTGCATGGAACGGAGGGAGTATTAGAGATGGGCTCATTTCATCTACCATCACTTCCCAGATCTATGCTTCTAGCAGTACTCAGGCCTCCCCTATGGAGGCTCTATCATGTTGCCTAGACCAGAAAAGGAGCAATACCAGAAAGGTGATGATATTTCGGTCGTCCTTGAGTGCTCATGTCATCTTCTTACCTTCAGAATCTAAGTCCTTAACTCAGAACTCATTTCTGGAGGCTCTGTCATGCATCCTAGATTAATTCTTAGAATGAAGCAAGATCGACGTGGGCTTCCTCAAGCTGCCTACATGTCTTTTACTTGGTTTATTGGTTCTCCAATAGGTAACTGTTACAAAAGCTGAGGTCCCAGCCAGCCAGTTCTGTAAGATGCAGGTTTGGTCTATAAATACAGCACCCATCCCTGCATCCGGAACTGGAAGGACCAATATGAGCTATACTTTTAGTTTAGGAAAGAAGTTTTGTGGCCTATGTTTTGTGTAAGGGCCTTTTTGATCAAATGTACAGGTTCACCCCCTTGGCAAATTTTAATGCGATATTTACTTAACAAAAACATGGAAGTATGGAACTAACAATCACATGAGCAGGTCAGAGAAGCACAGAAAGACATTCGCAAGTTCGAGTATTCAGGATCAAGATCGGTACTATGTAACCTGATTAGGGAGTCTAAAGTAATTGCCCTTGGCTAAGCACATAAATAGGGTTACCTGAGTCTAGAGGATTGAATGGGTACTTTATGATAGGGCAGGTTATCTGATTAGACTAGAACTTTTTAACAATTGATTTTTCACATTCTTTACTCTGTAAGCTCTTTAATTATGTATATTGTACAAACATTTTTCACCATTTTGTGTTATTTCACGTGTTTGGATACTAACCTTTATATCTTAATTTGCAGATGATGTGATTGTTACAGGAATTTTGACAGCAAAATGGTCCTCAGATTTAAAAGATGTTCGTTGTGACCTTGAGCCTGTATTAGTGGCTAATCATCTGAGGTAAATGTGTAGTTTCTGTTAACTACCATAACACACCATCCTAAGTTAAGGAGGAATAGTAGAAGCAAGTAAATCCGCATGCTATTTCTATCACATTTTTCTATATAATATTGACATCAAGTGGAAAGAATAATATGAAGAATGATGCAGCATGGGTTATTCTTTTAGTTGGGTCTTTGTTGTGTAAAGCGTTAGGGCAGCTTAAGTTTTTGAGAGACAGGAGACAAGAATGCAGGTTTGTGAACCTACTGGGTTAGGATTGGTTTGACCTGGCTGAAAGGCCCTGAAGTGATGGGAATACAGGTGTCTTAAAATTCTATTTTAGAGAATAATGAGCGTCTTAGGGCGTTTTGTGGCAAAGTTAATAGTCACAAGGAGGGAAGGACTCGCTGCTGAGGATTGCGAGTAGCCCACTAAGGCTTGATGATCCTGACTCCTACTCCCTCTGTCCACAAATTATAAGCCTATTTGAGCAAACACATTATTTTAGGAAAGCATATTAAATGCATTGTCCGTCATTAATAGTTTTACATAATTTCATGTTTATCCCTGTTAGCAACATTTAGTGTTTTGGTCCTTATATTGTAATTTCTTCAATACTCGAAGGGTAAATGTATATATACTAGCATAAAATGAACTTTAATTTTAGAAATGGACAATATTTTTTAGACATCCTATAAATGAAAGATGACCTATAATTTGTCGACAGAGGGAGTATACCAGAATGAATGATTTCAAAGCGTCCCTCAATTTAAAAGCCAACCTGACTTACGAAGTAAGATCCACTTCCAATGAGCAATTGCTGCATTCATTTGGGTTCATGAGGTGTATAAAAATATAGCTTTGTTATAAAATTACCTGGTTCAATAGCTAATCAAAAATATGCCTGGAGCAAAGTAAAATAAGAAGCTCGTTATGTATGACTGTGCCTTCCATTGATTCTGAGTATTGTGGTTGTCCTGACTTGGCTAATACCCGTTAGTTAATACTTGGACTTATAATTTTGAAATACAATGGATCTTTTTAGATATATGGCATCCTGAACTTGTGTTTGTCATTATTATGTATATGATGTGATTTACCTGTTTATTTGGTGAGCAATGAATATCTTTACCTAGCTAGATGAACTGCTTAGAATGCCCTTTGCAATTTAATATGCTTGTGGAAATGTGATTGCTTACCCAGTTACTTATTTATTTTTTGGCAGTTAAGTTAAATCCTGCTCTCCTCCTTTTACTCTTCTTTTATGTAAATTATTATTTTGGTTAGGAGATCAAATGAACTGAAGTTGGATACACATATCCCTGATGATATTATTATGACATTCAAACAGTTCTGGTCAGATTTTAAAGATACCCCACTAAAAGGTAAAACATATCTTATATAGATGTAAATATGGTATCGTTCCTTTGAGCATGACAGCTAAGTTTTTGTCTAGTTAAACTTAGAACCTTCTTATCATTAACACAGGTAGAAATGCCATTCTACGGGGTATCTGTCCACAAGTGTTTGGACTCTTTACTGTAAAGCTTGCAGGTATTCCTCCCTGTTCTCTTTATTGTAGAAATTTGTGGTGGCTTTCTACCTTTTGACTAAGGATATTAACTGAAGGTTGCTTGGGATGTGGTGCAACCCAAAATAATTGTTTTCTTTCTTGTAAGCGTCACGCACTGTTCATATAACAAATAAATAAAATCGTCCTTCATTATAGTTGCTTTGACGCTTATTGGAGGAGTGCAACATGTTGATGCTTCTGGGACAAGAGTTCGTGGAGAGTCCCATTTGCTTCTAGTTGGCGACCCAGGTAATGCTAAGTCAATGTATGTTTCATTATTAAGATTTAGGAGCTTAAGTTGAGATAATGAAATGCAACTTTTATCTGCTACGAAAATTATCCATGCTTGGTAATGAGACCTTGTGCTACAATTTAGATGCACTGATCTGAACTCAATTCCTTGATCAGATTATAAGGGAGCTATTTTCATGATTATTGAAAATTCTAGAGAATTTGGAAAATTCTATGTGGCCCAAAAACTTTGCTATTTCTCTCCCTCAAAAATCTGCATGGTAAAACAAAAAAATGGATTGCACCTCATGCTCTAAAAGCCTCTAGCTTTTCTCCATCTATCAATAGGTATCAATTAGTACAATTACTAAGCTAGCATCATGCAATTGCATCCTAAAAATGGAACTCTCGAGCTACCTCACCGTGGTAATATGCCATATTCTTAGTTGTTCATATATAGTGCCAGTGCCTTTCCAGAAGCTATTACTCTGTTGCTCAAATGACTGATTCTCAATATAAATATATATATATATATATTTATATATTTATATTTATTTACCAGTAAAAAGAAACGTTAAAAGGAATCTTTCTCTCTTTGTGACATCTCACCATCTGCCTCCAACCGCCAGCCATGCTTCCCAAAAGAAAATACATCTTGTGGACAATCCAAAGGTGCAAAGCTCCATCTGGGGCCTTACGTTGCAGCGAATTGACTCTATGCCGTATTTATAAACCCCATTAGAAAACCTCAGAAATTATAATAAGACAATATTTAATGTCATTGACAAATATAGGCTCACATTATTCCTCTTTGAGGAGAAAACATGCTTCTCACTTTCTTGTTAAGGGCATTACAAAGTACGCACTCATAGCGAGACAACCCAAGCGAAGGGAATATTGCTAGCACCAGCGATCAATCCAGATGCTTCTCCTATTACCTTCGCCACCATAACCCTAGTCCTCATTTATATAAGGAAATAAAAATCAGTGCCCAAAGGAGAGATTTAAGGTTCAAAGTATTACCTTTCAAATTGAGAATAGAAAAGGCAAAGAAAAGATTGAAATTAGTTGCAAAGTTGATCCCTACATAGCATCCCTTCCATATTGCTGCGAATTGTGTTGCTCCACCTATGGTTGTAAACTTCCTTCAACTAGCTGAGAAATAAATGAATTTACTTCTCTTTGTGGAAATCAATACACTAATGGAAGAAATATTCGACATTACATGAAAGCCTCTTAAAGTTGAGGTCCAAGTTTAAAATCTCTCTATTGATCAATGTGCATGAGATTTTGTCCACTTGGTGCAAGGATGATAGGCTAGACCTGGAACAGCACCCAATAAGCTGTGGAACTTTATGCTCGAGTAGTATTTATGCTTTTCTTATTTGTCCGTTTAGGTTATCAAAACCAATGCCCCCAAAGTAGTTCCTTGAGATTTCTACTCATAATTTCCAATAATTAGAATATAAGGACCTGGGGTTTTTCTTATTTTAAGTTGCATTATGGACGTTGAAAATTGTGGTTTATGTATGTTCGTTACTATTATAGTTAATCTATGATGTGAGATGTATGGCTCATTCTGTAATTGCCTGGAATGTAATTGCTAGCAATGTAGATCATTTAGGTACTGTATAGAAGTTGATTATATAGTGTTTTATAGATGGTTCAAGGTTCAAGAAAGATTTTATAGTGCTTCCTAAATCAAGCAGTGACGGTTTACTATGTCATTATTTCAGGTACTGGAAAGTCCCAGTTCTTGAAATTCGCTGCTAAGCTGAGCAAGAGATCAGTTATTACTACCGGGTTGGGAAGCACTAGTGCTGGATTGACTGTCACGGCAGTCAAGGATGGAGGTAATACCTTGTTTCGGTTCAGTAACCATGTTCCAACATTGATGAAGCCTCCTCTGTTTCTATCTCTGTGTGTGTGTGTCTTTCTCTTTCTGTCTCACACACACAGACACACAAACTCATATGCACAACTGGGAGGGGGACCATATGGGATTAGGGGCCAGATTAACTCAACTTTCAGTCCCTCAAAAGTTTTCCAGGCAATCTTGGTCCCAGCTTTACTCTAGTTTTTGAAGTCAAGGTTACTTAGACTAGGTTCCTTTTTTTTGGGTTATCTTCAGTTAACTTGAAATACAATTCTTGTTTACCTTCTCATATTGCAAGAGGTTGAGCAATTTAAGCTCCAGCAGTAAAAGGAGATGTAAGAAATTTTATCTCTTATAAAAGAATTTTTGTTGGCAAAATCTGAATCCCCATCAAATGCTGCCCCCCATGTATCGGCCTAGGGCCAAAAAGTAAAGTTCAAGTCTGTTAAAGTGAGAGATACATTGTTTGGCCATCTCACTAAGCTAACATCATAAGCAATGAGAGGGTAACTAACACAAAATTAGGGTTCTTGAGTTTGAGCTATCTTGCTTGCATCCCCCCACACCCTGGGCTTTGGTTACTCAACGTCTTGCATATCTTGGCTATAATTATTCCTTGAGGAGATAAAGTCGAATAAACGTGTAACAAAAACTGACTTCAGCCATTGATCTCCATCATAAAGATACAAACCATAAAAGTTACTTGTATAATATCTCAGGGTAGAATTGGCATTGGGTTGCTTACAACCTCGATCCAAGCTCCTCCCATTGAGATTTTATAGTAAAAGCCCACACCAAGTTTCTTGTTAGGCTTAGTGTTAGGTCCCGTAGGCATGCTTAGAAAATAGGCTAGAGGGGGGGGGGGTGAATAGCCTATGTGACCTTCATTTAAATTTCATCCTAATTTAAGAATATCTTAAATAACATTTCATCCTAATTTAAGAATATCTTAAATAACAGAGATGAAATGTTTATTGAGTCAAGTTAATTTCCTTGCAAAGCAACTCTGCTGAGGAGATTGCTTTAGCACACTTTGGCTACTCTGTCACAGAGAGCTTTAAAGACTGGTTAGGAAATTGATGTTATAATATTTGTTGTTACAAATGAGTGTAGCAACGGAAGAACTTATAACAAATATATATAACATAGAAGATCAAAGTAGCTGTAATTAGATTAGAACAAATACAACACAAGAGCGTACTTAAATCTTCATTAGATGCATCTATCTATTCCATGAACAGGTTGCTAAATTATGTAAAACACATAATATAGGAAAGATAAGTAAAGGCTGAATGTATAGAAATATATTTTATATTAAAATTCAGCAGAGGTTTATTCAAAGGTAAACATGCATAATACATCAACATAGACTCTTTATCCTAGCAACCTTCCCAGGGTTTCATGGAAGGGAAGACAAGGGAAAGGAAAGACATATACAAACCTTCTACGTTTGACTCTACCAAGTACCTTAGGAAGAGGGAAATGGTAGTGCCAATGATAGAGTGATGTGAGAAGACAATATTATGGGTTATTCAGTTAAGAAATAACTGAACAACTAAGTGCAAAGCACTCGACCCACGATGATAACACATTATTACACAATCGACAACTCTTGCAATGAAATACAAGTCTGCTAGTATGAATGCAATATGGTTTGTTAGCTCTTCATCTTCTTTGGACATTTTCAAGAATTCAACTTCAAGCGAGATGCTTAATCTCTTATAGTAGATTTGAAATCTAGGAGTAGAAGAGACTGAGTCTTTCGAAGGATGAAAGAACTCAAATCAAGAAGTGAGTTCTTAACTAAGCCAAGTGTCTTGCCTTATGAATTTTTGAACGATCTCTCTCACACAAAGTGTGTGTTTTTACACTTGTGTTTTTCCCACTTTTTGGTGATCTCACAGCAGCTTGCTTGCTTACTATTTCTGCACTTTGGAAGAGGGATGAGAGATTTCTTTTATAGGCGAAGAGGCAAAGGATCCGTTCAGACTTGAGTAGATTTCTAACCGTTGGAGTGAATGTCTTTTGATGCTTCAGAGAACATCCTTTGAAGTGTTGGTTAAAGAAATCTTTTATGAAGATCTTGTCTTAAAATTTGTTCGGAGAAACTAGTTGTCGCTGGATAGGACTTGACGTTGACGTTGACATTGCAGGCTGTTAGTCTCTAGTGCACTGTAGCTTGACTTTTGTTGATTTGTCTTGAAGGCCTGGGATCAAGTTGTAGTGGTTTTAAACCACCAATACTTACAGGAACAGATGCTCGAATAAAAATACAGAGGATTAAAATAGAGACCCTAATACAACAGATCTAGGGGGGTAACCTCACTGGGACGCTCAATAAAACAATACAATGATAAAGGGGAGGGGGGTAACAGATTCATCTATTCTAAAGGGGAGACTAACTGCCGTACATCAGATCTGTAACAAGAGGATAGTGTTAGTAAGAAAACAACCGTGTAGAGATATCGGAGATTAGTAAAGAAAAGGAAACACAACGAGTCTTAAGTGCTATGTCGCCGGTGATATTTCACCGACTCGCCGTCAACGGTGATGACACCTCGGCTACGTACTAGTTAGGCTCAGTTGCCCTTTCTCAACCAAGTCCATTTATGAGTCCCACAAGTTCTACCACCACGCACTCACTCCGGCAGAAAACCACCACCCAAGAACACCCTCAAGAAACCCCACTACCGGTGGCCCACCACAACGGCGACAACCAAGGTACCTCAACTCTGATTCTCTCTAACACAAGCCCTAGCTAACAACCCGTAACCCAAGAACACACAGGGATACTAGTGGACCTCTCACCGTCGTTCACTCTATACTCACACAGAGAAGAGAAGAAGGTAGAGAAACACTCGGCTTGGGTAGTAATGGTAGAGAGAGAGAGATTCCGGTGACCTAACAGATCTAACCTAGATCTCCGTTTCGTCACAGGCCTTTATGTCACACCGAGAAAAGAGGGGACAGCACGGTTATATATGGCGGCTGAGAGGGATAATGAAAGGTCAGGGCCAAGGAAGCGTACAAGGGAAGCTACCAGATAAAAGCTTCCGTGTTGCGGCAACCATTGGGCGGGCCGCCAGGGGTAATGGGCTAAGGGGTTTGGGCCGTTTAATGAGGACAGCCACAAGGAGAGCTTGGGCTGAGCTTGTGCCAAATAATATAACACAAGTACAGAAGAGGTGATATCCAATGGATTGGATATCAATGCATATCTTCAAGCTGAAAAGTAGATTTGCAAAAGGTACTTTTGCGAATCTTTTGTATACGTGGCTGCTTGGAGAGTAGACTGCATCTCCTCTTAAATGACACCTTTTGCAGTACTTGCACTTTTTCTTCAGTATACATAAATGGGGAAATCATAATTAATTCACCCATTTAGTCCTTTGAGTAGTGTGATAGAGAAGTCAGGCTTTAGTTTAATCAATCAAATATATTTGAGATAATATCTAGTTGATAATTCATCTGAACTTCCACGTCATTAGCCTTGTTGTCACACTCGAGGTCTGCTCATTGAAGGTTGCTGGACGAGTAACTGCTTGGCGAGATATTTGCTGGTGCTTGCACTTGAAGAGCTAATCCATGTGATCATAATAAGTAGGTAGGACAAAGACTCGGACATGTACAGAGACTTCCTAGTCTAATGACCTATGCAGTATTCAATCGAGTTGCCACACTAACCGGTACGCAGCCTTTTTAGTCACTCATTGAATATGCGTTGTAATGGTAACAAGCAAATTACGGTTTGGAATATGCATGTATAGCAATGTTGTGTAGGCATATTCCTAACACTTAGTCCCGACTAAGGTGTGACTATCTTGTAGCCTGCTATTTGGTTATAAAAGTGTAATAGACCCACTAAGTTCCAGGCGTACAAAGCATGACATATCAAATACCACAACAATCTTTCTTCACTTTTCTGGGGCTCTTCTCCCCCTTAAAGATACGTTCTCGGATCAAATAAGAAAAAATTGCATGTGGCTTTCAGTGTAGCACTTTCTCCACGAGTAGAAATTTTGATTAAACAAAGTCTTTTCTGCAATTGAACTTTCAGGGGAGTGGATGTTAGAAGCCGGTGCCCTTGTATTAGCAGATGGAGGTCTTTGTTGCATAGATGAATTTGATAGGTACTATTTCTGATGGCTGGTCTTGCCATATTCTTTGCTTCATTCATGACACGACATGAAGTTTTCTGGTTTTGATTTAGTTTGTCACTCTACAGAGTTGAGAGTTGTGTGGACTGTGGAGTTTTGGCATGAATGTCTTTAAGAAACTATTGATTTTTATTGTGCTTCATTTTAGCGCCATTTTCATCCACCACACATAAATCCATTGATCTATAAAGCCTTTTGTAAATGATATGTAATTATTGCCCTTTTCAGAAACCTTATTTGGTTAATCTCTTCTTCCTTCCTTTTTTTTTTTTTTTTGCGAATGTTTTAAGTGCTTTAGAATTGGGAATAATGCTGGACTTGTTTCCTAGTTCAAGCCACTAGGACAAACTAAGATATTTCTCTAACATGGAATACCTTTTTTAATTCTTTTTCTAGGAAATATCTCCTTCCCCTTCAAATTTTGACTTGATTGGCTGACGAAGCTACTGAGAATACTTGGTTCAAGGATCCATATTAGGGTACTCGGAAAATTGGGTGGCCTATCTAATATTTATGGATTCCTCTGATCATAGTTAGATATATCCTTCGATACGCGATAAGTATCCTACAATATAATACGAAAATGAGGGCAAGTGATGTGAATCTTCATATCTTATCCCATTTAACAATGTATCTTATAATATGGTACCTTATCTTACAATGCAGTTCTGTCTTATAATACAGAATTGTATCAATAAAATCATCTTACAATCTTAAAAATTACTTTTTTCGTACAAAGTTTGTCGGAACTTTCCAAAATTATATTATGTCTTGAAACTAGGATTTGATGTATTGGATCATTCTTCGGTGGAAGTCAGTGAAAGCATAACTTTGTGTCTTAACCTACAAATATTCTGGTGTTAATAATTAGCTATTGTCAATAATTTTATGGGTATATATATAATTATTTATGGTTCTCAACAAAAAAATTATAATTTTAGATGTATACCTGAAATTTTGTTGTATTTCTATGTAAAAGATGTGGCCTATGATCCACAAAATGTATCTACTATGTATCATGTAAATGAATTTGTGACACAATATGAATCTTGATTTAAGAACTATGTCTCTAATCATTTATATGATTGATAGCATTTGGTTCTTAAAATCGTGGTCCACAAGCTTGCCCTTGTTCTTCAATATACAAAACCCATAAAACTTAAGGGAAGTATCAATGGGAAGGAGTGAAAAAGTAGGGATAAGGATGACGGAATAGGAATATTACTTTTTGGAAGAAAAAAGGTAGTAGAAGATCAGTCACCATAGAAATAAGGATTTGGTCTGTATTATGTTGCTGATTATCCTGTAGGTTATGCACATTCTCATGCACACACTTGGTCATGAAAGAAGAACTGCCTTTTTCTTTTTTCCCGAGACACATCCAACTTCACAGTCGTTGTACATGTTAAATTTGGCAAAACATATCTTCTTTGAAGAAGACTGACGTTGGACCATTCAGTGTCGAGCTAATTAAAATTTTTGATTGATAGCATGAGGGAACATGATAGGGCGACCATACATGAAGCAATGGAGCAGCAAACCATAAGTGTCGCCAAGGTACGACATTTTAACATAGCTTCTTAGCCGGTCTATGCCCTGTTGGTACAACCGTACAAGGTAGATATTTTCTTGTTTTGGCTGTCAATTAATGCACAATGTATCGATGTATAATATATGCAAGTCTTGAGAGATGTCTTTCCAAATTTATTTCACTGCCTCTTTATTTGTTTTTTTTTTTTTGATCTTCCAAATTGAGGTGATTGTTACTCTTTCTGAATTTGTAAGCTGATTAATTGGATATATCAATTAACTTATTTTACACACTCTTCTCTTTGATATTAGAAATTTAAAGTCCTTACTTTGCCTTCCTTAGTTACTGGTTTATTTTTACGAGGTTGCTTAGGCACACGACTTGAGAGTAATCTTTTCCATTTTCAGGCTGGTTTGGTAACTACTCTCAGTACAAGGACAATAGTCTTTGGTGCAACAAATCCGAAAGGACAGTATGATCCTGACCAAAGTATCCTTTTACTCAGGAGTAGTGATAGGGATACAATATTTTTGTACAACTTTCTCATCCGGACTTAGGTGGTAAGCACGTGATTGGTTAGATATCACATGACAGACTTAACATGTGATATCACCTTTTAACCCATCACATGGTTGATACCTAGATTGGGATAGAAATTTGTACAAAAGAATTTGTATCCCTATCATTTTCCTTTATTTAGTACCTAAATTACTACTTTAGTGTTTGCATTATATCTTGCATAGCAAAATTATGAACCTATAAACATATAACCTTTCTGAACCAAAGGGGCATGTGTTGATAATTGAACTTGACATTCTAGTTTAAAGGTAACTTAAAGTATCACTCTTCAGAGTGATTATTTTCTTTGGTTCTACTTTGTCCAAGTTCTTAACACAAGTTAGCTCTGTCTGTCAACACCACCCTTTCTGGGCCCTTGCTAAGCAGATTTGATATAATCCTAGTCCTACTGGACACAAAGAATCCAGAATGGGACGTTGTTGTCTCATCTCACATTCTTGCTGAGGTAATGGCTACTCAGATCAATGCAAACAGCATCCTATGTATAACAGCTTTTGACAATTCCGAATGATGGTTGTTCCATGCAGGCTGAACCAGAGAAAGGGAAACCTGATGAAGATCTTGCCAGCATATGGCCACTTACCATGCTTAGAAGGTATATTTTTAAAGCATGAAGCAAGACTCTGGATTGATCTAGGCTCAAATTGTAAAACGGGACTAGCATTTAATATTTAGTTGTGCTGCATTCCTGTCTGAAGTGGGAATGTTCTATCAGCAGTTCATTCTCTGATCAAATGCGCTCTGCTAGTTCATCTTGTCATGGAAACTACTACCATGAGTTGGAAACTTGAACTCCTAAAGAATGATGGCGGATGTGCAGATGGATGTTGAATTTGGATTGCTAAATCTAAAAGATTTCATGAAATCAATTGCGTTATGAGCACACAAGATTTACTGATTTTCTGTTCTACTCCCGCCATTCCACTCTAAGAGTCTTCTACTTTGGGACCACCCAAAGATCATGTTTGAAAAATTCTGAGTACATGCTAATTTTTGAACTTTAAGTTAGTCCTATGATACTAAATATCTCGCTTGCATTAATAGTTTCTACAAGTCTACCTTTTCATATAGTAGGAGTATTAATTACCGTCTTTTGTCAGTTCACAATTCAAGTAGTTAAACTAAAAGAAGAAGCAGAACATTCACAGTTACTGGAAAGACAATGTCTTTTGTCAATTCACAATTCAATTAGTTGGACTAAAAGAAGGAACATTTAACAAAAAAGTTCAAATTAACATGCACGATTTTTCCTCCTTTGTAAAGCGTGTTTTTCCAAGTTGTTGGCATTCTGACATCATGCAGGTATATTCACTATGTAAAGGGGTATTTTAAACCTGTTCTAACAAAAGAGGCAGAAAGAGTTATTTCAAGCTATTATCAGCTTCAAAGAAGATCGGCAATTGAAAATGCAGGTTTCACCTAGACAACCACCTTTAGCTGATTTAAAGTTATTCTCATCCCCCTTGGCTTTCTAGTAAGTCGCTTTTAACGTTGCAGCAAGGACAACTGTGCGGATGCTAGAGAGTTTGATCCGACTTGCACAAGGTACATTTACCCCCTTTTAAAGCATCCGTCCAGCATCACTCCTTGCATTTGCTTGGTTATAATTTTGTTGGCCTACTGATGTTGCAGCTCATGCAAGATTGATGTTCAGAAATGAGGTCACCAGGTTAGATGCCATCACGGCCATATTATGCATCGAGTCATCCATGACTACGTCTGCTATAGTGGATAGCATGGGTAATGCATTGCACTCCAATTTCACCGAAAACCCTGATCAAGAATGTATCCTTCATTGTCTTAACCTGGACTTGCACTTGCATCACATGCATGCCAAATATGCAGTTACTTGCTGGTATTCAATACACTTGAGCCCACCCACAACACTACCTATTGATGCAAACAGGAAAAGAAAGTTGATGCTCTTTACATGATCGGACACCCAGATCAAGTACCTTTTCCCTTTCCTACAACTAGTTTAGGTATCCAACTCAACTCAGCCTTTTTCGGGTCGGCTACATGAATCTTTTTTTGGCATTCGATTCGGTCCAAAGCAAGGTCATCACACACACACACACACCACAATCATTCATGTTTTTCTTTACTACGGATGTCCATGTTAGTTTTGGTCTTTACACTCGCACTTCTCAACGGGTGCACTAATTGGTATACATTGTATGTGTCCAAACCATGTGATGCGATTTTCTCTCATTTTATCTGCCATTAGGGTGACTTTCATTGTCTCGCAAATATGTTCATTTCAAATTCTATCTTTCCTAATTTTACCACATATCCATGTTAAAATTCTCATTTGAGCTACACTCATCGTGTTAACATTCTCTTTCTTAGTTGCCCAACATTCGGTTTCACAAAGTAATGTGGGTCTAATGGTTGTCTTCCTTTCAACTTAATTGGTATACGTAGATCACATAACACTCCGGATGTACTTCTCCATTTCACCGAGCTTGATTTTATCCTATGACTAATATCTCTTACCTCCTTGTCTTGATTGATAATTGATCCTAAAAAAAGACGGAATTAAAATTGGATAATTATAGAAGTTCCTTAGGAAGCCATCTCGACTCCCAATGAGACATTAGCTGCTGTACTCGTGCGGAAGAATGGGACGAGTCTTGGCACCGAATTTCATTGTAGCACTCTCTAGTACCAATGCATAGAGTTGATGTTTAGTTTGTGATCATCTTGTAGTTGGTTCATTGCTTAAATAAAAAACCATAACAAGGTTTCAAATGTGTTTTGCTTACAAGGTGCTTGTGAATCCTTGACTAAATATATGATGTAAGATGCCAAGCAAGAAAGACTTATCCTTCAGAAGCTGAGCTCCATTGATGTATTCCCGATTTAAACACCATTGGAGGATCACAAAGCAGGTGACATTTCCGGGGCAAGTTACCACAATGGTAGACAAATCAAGCCCTAAACTTGGATCATATGAGCACGGGCCTTTCCCATACTGAAAATGGCTGTACAGATTACCTGAGCATAGGATTTGATGATGTGCAGCTTAAACATGTCGACGATCCGAGCCTCCCCACCCTTCTTTTCTGTGTATGTGTGCACTCCGAGTGCGAGGAATTTGAAAGTTGTACTATGATAACCATCCCTCTGTGAGTAAAAATTGGCAATCTGTGATGAGGGAGGTGGTCAAGAAGCTATTGATAATGTAAGAAGTTTGAAACCTGTGCTGCTCTTTATTAGGAACTAGTCAAGATGATGAAATTGCCCGTTGAAAATGAGCCCATCTCTTGTGAACAGTCCCACAATGTTCCAATTTCACCCCTCATATGTAAACTAAAACTAGTTGTATACAATGAATATCTTTGTTATAATGATTCCTTCAATGTGTACTAATATTATCTTTTAA
Source organism: Platycodon grandiflorus (assembly GCA_016624345.1). NCBI lineage: Eukaryota > Viridiplantae > Streptophyta > Magnoliopsida > Asterales > Campanulaceae > Platycodon > Platycodon grandiflorus. The sequence continues at coordinate 9,799,952 of CM028365.1, read as the reverse complement.
ATATGGGCTCTTTTGAGTCTGAGGCATGATGTATGTCTCCACTATTCATCAATAAGCACCCATCATTAAGACCTTGTTTGGTTGAGCGTTTTGGCTAAAACACAGGAATAAAACGCAGCTTATTTGTAAAAATTGTGTTTCAATGTTGCGGCAGAAAAAACATCATTTTTAAAACGCTGAAATTTCTAACTTTTTTTCAAAACGCTGCTAGAAAAAAAAAATACATATTGAAGTGATATCATAAACATATTTATAAGAAAAGACTTGCATTTTTAAAATACTGTTTTTTAAAACACTGCATTTTTAAAACACTGCTTCAAACGAGCTCTAAGAGATGTCCACTTAACAAAACTTGGAAACATATAGCAAGTTGACAGGGTTACATACAGATCAATCCATATGAAAACAACCAAACATTGACACCAGATACTCAACAATTTGATTCTGCATTTTGATCCTCTTCAATATCATCCAATTTTCAATGAGCTATTGTTAGACCAGAGTAATGCTGGTATGTTCCTGAACTACAAGTCAAAAAAAAATACTTTGAGGTCCCTTTGGAAAGATAAACTTTGTTGTGCTCAACCCTATGGTGAAACAAAGGGTACCATACACATATAGATTCTACTTACACGGAGCATGTAAATTAATACAAGCCCAAGAACTTCCACCAAAAAGTCCCAACAACTCCCCAGATCACAGCATTAACAACGGCCATTATAAATCCCACTCTGAATACATCTGGGAGGTCCACGTAACCAGCTGTTGACAGAAAGCAAAAGAACACTAATCAGTCCTACTTTTGCAGCAGATGTCTGAATAATAATGTAAACACTGTAAATCAGAATTTTCCATGCAATGTTAGAAAGAAAAAAAGCTCCATTGGTTGGCAACAGAAGTCATAATGACAAAGATATGTCCCTTGTTCCTCCATCAACAAACACATATAAATACTCCATATGTTCCCCTCAAAGAGTCCTAACTTTCTAGTTTGGGATGTTCAATTAAAAAGAGTCCTATTTGAAAGATTAAGCTAATAAACTTTTAGGCTAAACACATTTTTTAAGGGTCCAATTTACCCCCTAGTTGCGCTCTGGGGTCCCATGTCTCAGACTTTGTGAACGAGGGTCCAAGGTTGCATTTTAGGTAAACTATTTCAATCCTTAAAATGGGTCTTTCAAAAATGGAATCTTTGAGCGGAATGGAGGGAGTATCTATAATACTGAAACGATTCCCGCAAGGAGCATATATAATATTGAAACAAGACGTGGTGAGATGCAATAGTCAAGCACGAAGTGCCTGTTTGAACACATAACAAGTATGCTTATTAAACCAAGATAAGAAAATAAAAAAGTATTGACGCACCTCCAAAGTAAACTGCTGCCTGACCACTGCTATAGTGCGTTAGAGCACCAAATAGATTAGTATTGTAAGCCAAACTCAATGCTGCCAAAACACCAGGCACACCAGATGCCAGGTTCATGGCAAGAAATGCCGAATATAATGCTCCCACGTGACCAGTTTGACTTGCAAATAAGTAGTGGATCAGGAAGTAAGCTGCTTGAAGAATGCCAAATGCAGCCGGCCAGCTCAAAGAGAAAGATTGAAGTAATTTGGCTACACAACCTGACATCCACGAAACTATTCCAAGGTTTGTCAATTGGCCAGCCATGCCCACAAGAACTGCAAACCACGCCAATGTATCCCATGCTGATTTTTCACTTAAACAGTCATCCCAATCAAGCACCCCCAGCAACAGGAGTACTGATAAGCCAAGCATTGCAGTAACAACACTTGATACTCCAATAGCTTCACTGTGTACAGAACAAGCAATGTCAACAGTCAGAAGTTTACCAGAAAAATATTAAAACCATTTACAGCAATTTTTTAAGTTTACATTTTCTTAGTAAAATACCAAGCCACAGGTGTTTTGACTTGGAATATATTAATTATCAATGTAGTATTCATGAACCAAAATGGATTAACAGGCGGTACGTTTCTATCGCCGATTCACAAAAAACACTTGAAATCAATCTCTATAATTGACATCTTATATGTTCTTGCACAAGTAATAGTCCCTTATGAGTACCATAGCCATGGAATCCATGCTGCAGATTCAATGCGACATATGTATGGTTAAGCAATTTTTTTGTGTGATCCCCAGTTTCACCACTAACAAAGATTCAGTTCTCAACCTCCGTTGGGATTTATAGAGTTGAGTTGTTAATCAAAGAGTGTCTCCTGGTTTTGCCCCGTTCCGTGGGATTTTGATTTATAGCAAGTCTCCCCTTCTGTGTAGTCAACTTCGCAGATTCTTTCCGACGATACAAGTGACCCACAGTCTCTGCTTGTACCAAAAGGCATTCTGGTTGACTAGCCAGCTGCATGATCTTAGCCAGTCTCTCCGGTGGAATAGGTTCCTCCGAGGCAAGCCAACTTTGGTGGCTGACTGGGCTTTTTCTTTGATCAAAGAAGAAAAGCTTGTCGGGATTGGGGACGTTTCACGAGCCCCAAGGTGGTTTGGTCCCATGTAGTCCTGTCATGGTGGCTTGGCCCCCTTGATTAACACCCCCCCTCCCCAAATAAAAAAACGTGCTTCACACAGGACACGAGAAATGGATGAGCTGTATTATTTCCTGATGTGATATCTTAATTATTAAGCACAATACATGATTAGTGCATTGTTTTAGCAAAGGACCAATTTAGAGAAGGAATGTGCTAAAAACTTAAAAAATAAAAACAATAAAAAAATCATACTAAAAATAAAAAATTACTAGCCCTGTGTAAACACTCATGTGTCCCCCCAAATAGGTTTAGGAAGCCCATGCTTTTAGTGCTGGTTTTCTCATTTCTATTTCTCTCTTCTCCACTTTCATTTTAGCATCACACTCTTTAGAGGATAAAATATCCACATGCTCAAGAGAGAATTTAAGTAATGAGCCCATGACCAGAAGCTTAGCAACTGCAAGTCAAAAATTCCTGAAATATATTTTTGCCATCTAATAGAGGTAGTTAACAGTGTGACAAATCCTGGTCGCAGAATGGGAACTAATATCAACTGAAAAACAATAACCAATTTTACCCCAGGAGAATGATAGAATCTACTAAATTGTGCTACCTCCTTTTTTAGTTCGAGCTTAGAATTTGCTACTTGATTATTCTTCTAGGCCACCACTGAACATAGGTCACCCACCTCATCAAATTAATAATGAATTTACATTTTTATAGCTAACACGGCATGCTTTACATCGTATTAGTAAAAAAAAACAAAAGGACACCATTTAATTTTCAACGAGTTATAACACTTCATCTTGTCAACATCATGCTTAAGATTCATACCCCCACTGCACCAGGCATGCAATTACAGTCTGAACAGAGGTTGAAAAAATAATTCAATTTTCCAACAAGAAATCAAAATCTATCAAACCAAATACGTGCATATGCTCTTATACTTTTTTTTTTGTGATGAAATATGGTGACCATAAATAAGTATATATAATAAGATAAGATAATTGAGACCTTTCCCTATATTAGTTTTCAAAGAATGTTAATTAAGAAATGTTACATACCCGCACACCCACAAAGAGACAGCAAGAACCATGGTAGCAACCATCACCCATTCATTCTTTGTAATGGGACCCATAAGGTCCAGCTTCTTTGCAGCCATAGCAGGGGCATCTGGTGTATCTTTGGTCTCAGGAGGGAAAATTTTGTACAGGACATATGGAGTAGCTAGGAGTGCAACAAATGCTGGTAAACTAGCAGCCTTAAACCAAGAAATCCAGGGACTAGCGATAACTACCCCAAGTTCCTCAGCTAGTTTGAGACACAGCAGGTTTTGAGCTGCAGCAGTTAGGAAAAGAGCACTAGAGTTACCAGCAGACTGTCACGCATCACAAAGAGCAATGCATAAGTCTCTGACATATAAATTGATGAACAAATGTACATGAGATATATGGTGAGCCGTTATTTATGAGAACAAAAAATGTAATTACTATTTGTAGTTATTCCAGACAGAATGACCGAACCATATTCATTCAACCAAGCAGAACATTCTTCACTCAACAAGAATATTTGCAACAAAAATTTAACATAGAATTTTGAAAATCCATCAAAGAACCCAATTAAAGCAATCCCTAGCCGACTGATGTGGCTACATTCTGTGAGCGGAAAGAAGATAGAGAAGAATGAAAGAAATCCGATGTAAAATGGATGACTAGTGGAGTTGAAAATAGAACATGGGCAGTTCCTTTCTAGATACCTTTTCTGCATCCACCAGTTCTAATCATTCTCTAAAACCGAATGTCAAGGGCAACCATTTCTAGAAACCATTTCTGGGAACAATAGTCCATGGAGGTTTTGGATCGAGAAAATGGCAAATGCAATTCCTTGGCGCGTTTATAAAATATTGGTGTTCTACGAATTTAACTCTGGAAAAAAGGAAACTAGAATCAAGGAATAAAAACTTTTGTGTTCCCAAGGAAAATGAAAAACTCCATCGTGTTGGAAAATGGTTACACAAGACCTTTTGTAGTTCCAAGTTCTGTTCGTGAATGGAATGCAATATACCAGCTTAACAAACCAAACTAATATTACCAAACCATTTGCTCAAATCTCCTCAATTCAAAATCATAACTTCAGCATTGAAGAATTCTACAAGCAACTTCATCTTAAGCTAGAACACACCCTAGCATAGCCCTCAACAATAATCAGCAGTTTGATGCATAGAAGGCCTTGTTTATTTTTGAAGTCAAAACATTTGGGAAAAAATATTAGTATAATACAAATGTATTAGAATTTAATTTTTTTTTTGTACGGAAATTAATGAACTCATTTATTCAAATGACTGTCCATTATTATATGTTACTGGATCGCAATGCATTGCTTTCTAGATTCTTATCTTAAACAGCTACATAAAAAGTGGATAAATGCAAATTAGTTCAATGTACAATAATTCCAAAATCAGTTCACCTAAACAAAAACTCAATTTCGCTATCTAACCTGGAACTGAGACTGAATGAGATAAGATCCGAGCTTTTTCGCAGATGGATCACCGGGCTTACTCCCAGCAGACAATGACAATGACTTTATAATTGGCAAGAAAACCCCACCAGCCCTTGCCGTCGTGCTGGGCATTGCCGGAGCAATAAGGGCTTCACTTAAAGTCAACCCATACGACAATCCCAATGTACTTTTCCCTAACCATTTCACGAAATACGTCGCAATCCTATCACCCAATCCGGTCTTGACAAACCCACGAGCGAAGAAGAAGGAAATCACGATTAGCCAGATGACTTCGTTGGTTAGTGCCCCAAATGCGACGGGGAAAGAGAGGGTTTTAGTGAGGATGGAGGTGGTGAGGCCGAGGAAGGCCCAAGCGCCGACGGGGAGTGGGCTGAGGACAAGACCGGCGATGGTGGAAAGGAAGATGGAGAGGAGTTGCCATGCTTGGGCGGTGACTTCAGGGGGTTTTGGGACGGCGAAACGGACGAGGAGACCGACTGAGAGGGAGAGGATTAAGGGGATTAGCTTGGCGCCTTGTGGGGTGGGTTCGGGGACTGAATTGTCGTTTTTGGAAGAGGAGGGAGGGAATGGGGAGGTGGGTAGTTTTGGGAGGGGGTTGAAAAGGAATGATTTGTGGGATTTATTGAGGAGGGGAAAACGAGGAGATGATCGGAGGAGGGAGTGGGAGGAGGAGATGAGGAGACGGGGAGGAGTGGGTTTGGAGGAGGAAATGGATTTGGAGAGAGAGAGTTTGGGGCGTGATCGGAGGTGATGCAAGGAGATTCTGGAGGATGGGGAGAAAGTGGTCGGAGAGTGAAGTGCAAAACTCTCCATTGCCGATGGAGAGAGTGTGTGTGTGTGTGAAGAAGAGAGAAGAAAGAAGCGGATACTGCGAAGTGATGGTAGGGGGAAGTGAAGAGAGGGACAGAATGTTTATTTATTTGGCTGTTGTGAGGTGGCCGATGCATAAATGATTTGATTCTACCTAGGGAAAGTGAAAATCATTGTTACTCCCTCCCTTCAAAGATTCTTTGAATAATATTTTTTTTTTTAGAACATTGATGTTTACACCCCCAAACCCTTTTCATTGGAGTTTTACAAAAATATCTTTATAAATTATGACTTAAATACATTTTATAGAACATTGGAAGAAGGTTGTTCGGTAGTGGCTGTCGAACACCACTAAGGGTATTTGGTAACACCACTAAGGGTGTTTTGTAATACAAAGCCAAACAGCTATAGCCCAAAAATTTTGATTTTTCAAAATAAATTTGTTATAAATCATAAAATTTGAATATCAAATTGCAAAAAAAATTAATTGTAAATGGGGTGGGTGTGGGTGTGTTTAGAAAGGTTGATTTTGGGAAAAATATTAGAAAGGGTCAAATAGAAAAATAAGGGGGTCTATTTAATATTTAGGGATGTTGATAATTTTAGGAGCATTATACTTATAAAATGGGCATACTTAGAGCATTTGTGGTGTGAATAGCAATGCTCATTTTTTTTTATCCTTATTAATTGTAAGATTTAAAAATAAAAAAATTTAACATCACTAAAAAGACTATGGTCTTAAAAAAAAATTGTATAAAGTGTGCAAAGTCAATTGAGAACACTTATTTTGAAATGGATAGAGTACTATTATGGAAAATGCTAGATTTATAATCCGTCTGTCCCAAAAAAATAAAAATAAAATAGTCTTCATTTTACAAGTATGGGTGAAATGAATCCGTTTAATTTGATTTGGACAAAGACTTGGAGCCAAATCGCAGTTGGTCAGTCTTTTAAATTTGGAATCAAACTAAACAATTTGAAGTTTAGAATCGCACCAAACGAAATCGCAATGGTTCAGCTTAAAACCACGGATTGGTTTTACGGTTTAATCTAATGGTTTAATTCAATGTTTATAGTTCGGCTTCTCCTTTCATTTATAAATTTAACTAGTTATAGAGCCCGTGCAATGCACGGATACAATAATTTAACTTTTGTGTTTAATTAATACATTTTAGAAATATTTTTTAAAAAAATTATCATTATTGAATATAGAAGTTTGTTGACTTAATGTCTGACAAAAATTAAGTGTTGTCAATATAGCAAATTGGTAGTTGTATATTATAATATTTTCGTTTCAAAATAAATATTTTTTATTGGTGGTCAATACATGTATTTTTGTTTCTATACATTTTTTAATTTTTTAAGTATCCTTTAATGATATCATATTATTGGGTTTCTTTATATCTTTTTTTCATCTTGCACTTAGTAGAGATATTTTAAACAAATATTTGAAAAAAATTACAAAATTAAAAATAAAATATTTACTTTGGGACATATTGAAGAAATATAACATTTTTCTAAACAAATGAGAATTGTTTAAGGATTGAATATAATTATATTTTTTGAAATAATATTTGGAGATCATTCAATGATTAGAAAATATTTAGTTGGATACTATATTTACATATTTTTTATACACTATCAGTTTGAAAAAGAAATTTACACAAATATCAAAAAAACATAAGCATCAATTTTGAATAAATAATTTAAAATTTTGTTGATATGGATCACATATTATATACATTATTTTAGGACGTCTTAAATAAGAATATGAGACCCAATTTGACATAGAAAGAGTATCATTTATAAAAATAAAATCTAGTTGGTTTATATTATAAAATAATTTATAGAATAATATAATATGTTTTTAAAATTTTTATATATAATATAATTGGTTGAGTTGGTTTAAAGTGTATAATCATATTTTTAAAAGGGTGTGGGTTTAAATCTCATTGACAATATTATTTTATTTTCTAAAATTCTTCTCCTATTAGTATTACCTAATAGTAATACCTATTCTAAGAGCCCGTTTGTCCGTGCGTTTTGACCAAAACGCAGGGTTAAAGCGCAGCTTATTCTTTAACTTAGCGTTTCAATGCTGCGTTATAAAAAGCAGCGTTTTCAAAACGCAGCTGCGTTTTAAAACGCTGAAATTCCTAGCTTTTTCCCAAAACCCAAATTTTAAAACGCAGTAGGGAATAAAAAGCTGCGTTTTGACATAATATCTCAAACGCATTTATAAAGAAAAAAGCTGCGTTTTAAATAATCTGCGTTTTAGAAACGCTGCGTTTTCAAAACACTGCGTTTTGAAAACACTGCGTTTTGAAAACGCTACACCAAACGGACTCTAAAACATATTATTAGGTATTGTTATTAGCTAATGACTTAGAAATGAAAAGTCATTTCACTACAAAAATCATGCTTACTTGGAGGCTTGAGAATTAAAAGAACCAAAAGTTGGATGAGGTGACACACTTAGAGGCATCTTCACCAACTTTAAATATATATATATATATATTTATTTATTTCAGTCATTATACATACATTTCTTCTCAATCTATTTTAGCTTAAACTGTAACTTCTGCTATGTATCACCAACAGAATGATGATATGTCATCCTAAAATTACCATCCGCACCACATTTGCACCTCCACACATAGCTCGAGCATACCCACTAGCAACTACTAACCCGTAAGTCCAGAAACACAAACTAATTACAGAGTTTTTCACTCTCTCTGGAAAACTAAAACCAATTTCATTTTTCTCACTCTGAAACACCAAAGCGCTAAAATTTCGACAATAGTCTAGAAACATATTTAATGAAGGTAGTACATGATCTGAGAATATTTCCTAGCTCGTTGAAATACACGTAAAATTTGAAAATTGAAAATATTAGATGAGAAGGGTGAACACGAGTGTGGGGTGGGTTGAAGAGGGAGGTAATGGAAAAGGAGAATGGGAGAGGTCGTGAAAGAGGTCAACTATGTCGCTGTGTTCAGTGTGATTGAGACTAGGATTTAATTTAGGTCGTGGGCAATGGCGGCTTTGGTTTGGTGCAGGGATGTATATACATTATAACGGTGGTGCAGGGATATATATATACATTAAAACGGTGGTGCAGTGGTGACTGTGGTGATGATTAAATATTGTGAACTTGATTTCAGAGAAACAGTAAGATGAAATGAGTTTTAGATTTTAGGGAGTAATTTTTTTTGATTAGCTAGTGTTTTTGGACTTTAGAGCTGGTAGCTATTGGTGGTAATATTGTTTGTTGGTAGAAGGAATGATGGAGGTTGATATAGAGGCGGCAAATATGGTTGTTGGGCATGGTGATTTTGTTAGTGATATATAACGAAGGTTATGGTTTGGACTAAAATAGAGGCCCAGTTGAATGTGATGACAATCATCAAGAGGCCCAGTGGTTTCTTAGGACTGGCCCTAACGGTTTCGGGCCAGCCCTAGCGGGCTTCGGGTTAGGCGGTCCAATTTTTTCGGGCCACTGATATTGCGGACCTAACCCTAACCCTAACGGACTTCGGGCTAAATGGATCACTAACGGGCCACGACTAAAAAAATAAATACATCACAATCTCTAAAAAAAACTAAAAATTTTCTTAGCAAACAATAAACATAATAAATATTAGTACTAAAGTATAACTTGACTTAAGTCTAAAAATCTAAAAATACGAAAATTATCATATGTTCAATATAAATTAATAAGCAAACTACACAAATAATTCTTATGTTATATTCTTTTTTGGAATTAGTCATTACCCACGTCATTAATCTTTGTAGTGATACGGATTACACCATTGATTATTTCGTTAAATTTTTACCGTTAAATAGAAATACATACACCTACGTGATTTCAGATAGTTGTAAAATAATCTATTCATAAAAAAAAAAAAAAGTACAGGACCAATTACAAAGAGTTATCAAATTAAACTTAAATCAAAGTCAACTCTTTCTCTCTCTCTCCTTCCCTTTCCCCTTCCCTCTCCTCTTTCTTCTCGGTTCACACACACGTACCCACACACAATGTTTGGCACCCAGCATTCAGAAACACATGGTTGAAAAGAAATGAGCACATGAAATAGAAGAAAACAAAGAAAAGAGGGGGCATCATGGTGCAGTTGAGAGCAGGCTGTGACCGTAGATATATTTCATCAACCTTTTCCTGACCGTCCGATCCAGATCCCGATGATAACCTCCGTAGACTAAACAAGTTCAACATTGATGTCGCACTTCTTAATTTTCTTCTAGACCAAAAACGGCTGCTGGAACTATGCTAATACAGAACAAAGAATTGAAAGAAACTATTGCAAAATCAATCAAAAGTATCTTCACAATCTTTTACAGCATTCTTTCAAGAAGATACATCTAGAGGTTTATTCTTATTCTTGTTGTAAGTACCTCAAGTTCAATTCTGGGGTGAGAAACAGATGAACTTCTTGATTGAGGAGTATCCGCACCAGATGTTGATGCTTGAAAATGATCTGGAAAAACTTCTATGCCTTTAGGACCATCACCCATGAAGCTTTCTTGCTAAAGTAATGTAGGCTCTGAACAAAACCAAATTGAACACCAGAGGTTCTGCAGACAGAATTAATTCCAAGTCACACCCCTAACAGAAATTAGCTATCACGATTTGTGTATCTAGCAATTTTTTTAGGGGGGTACAGATTGGTGTGCTGCAGAACAGATAATGTATCTCCCTTCCAAAAATAACAAAGTGGAGCTGTGGAGGGCTGGAGGCTGAACTGGAAGTCTGGAGCGAAGGCCGAAGGGGGAGGGAGGGGTAAAAAGCTAGGGTTTTAAAATAATTATCAAATTACTCTTTTGCCCTCAGCTCGCGGGCCAACCCAAAAGCCCGGCGGGCCAGCCCGTTAAACCCGCGGCCCTATAGGGTCAGCCCGTTTAGCCCGAATTCTTAAACGGACCAAAAAAAATCGACCCTAACCCTAATTTTTTCGGTTTAAATAGGTCAACCCTACGGTTTGCGGCCCTTTTAACATCTCTATATGAAGCGTATAGTTGTGATTTTCAGATGTGACAAATAGGGTAAGTTTGAAACCATCTAAGTACTCGTTTAGTATTTATTTAACAATAATGATCTTTCTATGTATGGACTATAATATTAATATGAATTTTTATTATCATAAAGTTCAAATAGGATGGAGGATGAGTATATCGATTTATATATCACTATTAAAATAAAAAGTTATAATGTTAAAACTTTTTCCGCCTAATCATCTCTCTCAAATTTATCGAAAACCCCTCATTTTTTTCTCGCATAAGTTTTATTCTAATTCATTTTCACACACTCCCTCTTCTACCTTGGCAAAAATATCTTCTTGGTGATGTCCCATGACAACCTCCTCCTTTTTTTTTATTCTTTTTTTTAAAACTCTTCTTTTATCTGTATTACATTTTTTAATTTTATGTTTAATTACTAATATATTTTAGAAATCTAGGTCAATTACTTTAAATACAACAATCTTAACTAACCAAAATAGAAATTACAAAAAAATTAGTTTGTGTTAATATCTATTACAAATTTAAGATATAATTTTATAATTCATACAGGTACAAGAATTCCGAACATGGTCCGAGACTAACCTTGTTTATAACTGTCACGTCCTAAACCCACAGTCGGAACAATGGGCTAGAGGTGGCCCGTGACTAAAATGTTTTGGGCTCCGCAAAACCTTTTAATTCAATTGCGCAGCTAAAATTAAACAACCCCATAATAAAACTAAACCCCAAACAATGAGGCCCATTACTCTATTTAACCAATCAAGTCCAAATGAAGCTCCCAAAACAACAATTGTTTATGGAGTCAACGGCTTCTTACAAAATCCAAGTCCAATTGCACGAAGCAAAAATTAAACTATAACAGAAAACTTTCGAGCCATGCACTGAGGTCCAAAGTCGTTACCGACATTAAAGATCTGCAAAATAATAAAGGGTGAGCTCATAGTTCAGCAAGGTACTAACAACACTATCTAAAGGATCAAACACGTATTTTGAAAACAATAATACTATGAAAAGTCATAGGAAACATTTCAAATCATATTTTTCATAAACGACATTTAAATCGTTGCTTAGCAAAAATATTTACTTTGAAACGAGTCAATGACACTACCGTCTCATACCGATAGTTTAACCAACCATTTCGTCAAAAGAAAATCACTAAGTTCAAACACTAATTTCCAAGTGACGTTCGAAATCAAAAGTTGGTCGAAGCTAGTCGATTACACCAACGTCCTATACCAGTGACGTGACCAATCGCTCCGCTAAACAATTTCAATAAAATTTCATAGTCTTTGTTGACTATGGCTACGGTACACCCCTATAACACGGTGTCGATAATGCCACAGTACAACCCTGTGACGCAGTATCGATAGTTGTCGTAGTATACCCCTGTGACGTGGTATTAGAGGTGGCAATTTTTGCCTGTGTACATATGCCCGCCCAGTCCGCCCATTAATTAATGGGTATGGACACATATAAAATTGTTAATGTGTATAAATGGACATGCCCATTTAAGACCACTAATTTTAGTGGACTTATATGAGCTTAAGTGGGCACCCATCTAACCCATATGCCATTCACAAACTAATACCCAATTATTCCATCCCAATCTCTCTCTTTCTGAAATAAGTGTATTCCATCATTTCCCTTGTCCCTTCTACCTGAAATGAAAGGCGAATCGTGAACAAGCACATTTTTATTAAATTGAAAAAAATAAACACACACACACCCAGAATAGCTTTATACATATAACTTCTCTCAAATCATAATCAATAGTGGCACGCAGTAACTTCATTGTATATTTAATTTTACTAAAAAAATAAATTTAATTATACATATAAATAGTGGCACACAGTCCATACGTCCCTTATTTTTTTTATAAAGCAAACTTTATTTGTACCCACATTTTTATTAAAATGGTCAAAACTTGAGTAGTATCTTATAATTTTTTTATTATTCCGTTTAGGAAGTTAGGATCAAATTTTGTTTTTTTCCTTGTTTGATTTTTAATTAAAAAGGCATGAAGTACTATCTTCTAAGATATGATACATGTTATTATGTAGGAATTTTTTTTTAATTAAAAAAAATTGTCACGTTTAAAAGATTATTTTAAAAGAAATCTTGCATTGGAGCACGTTTAGAAATATTATATTTTATATTTTTTATCACATAAAAAAAAATTCTTTTTTAAACATGCCATATAAAAAAAAAACTAGTAAAAGATTGCATTGGAGATAATAGCTTTATATGTATATTTTTTAAAAGTAGTCTTATTTAGTAAAATAAATTTAGTGTTATTTAGTTTTAGTAATATCTTAATAAAAGTAACTTTACATGTATATATATAAACACACACACACACACACTTTAAGGGTCTAAATTGACATATATTTGTCAAAGAGAAGTTAGAGTTATAACGAAGTAGTGATATATTGGAAAATTGTAAGGGTATATTAATATTATATAGTTTAACTTTTAGTTTTAATTGGTAAATTTTTGTAATGTTTATTTTTATTTTAATGGGTAAATAGGTGCCCATGGGCGCGCAAGTCCATTTGAGGCCTGCCCATTTATGCCCATATAATTAGTTGGACGCTCACTTACCTGCCCATTTGAGCCCGTTACCCACATGGGCGTTGCCCATACTCGCCCAATCCGCTCATTAGCCACCTCTACGTGGTATCTAAATTTCAGAGTTCTATATATCTACTTAACTAGGTAGAGTAGATGGTTCGGAAAGTTCGGTACGCAGTCAGACCATCGATTTTTAAAAGTTTCATAATTCATGATTCTGTAACAAAATTTCAATGTCAATAAACAATAACACAGAGATTCGAAAAATCAAATTTATTTAGAGGCTCATATGCTTGATAAAGATAAAATTAGTAAAATATACAAAAAAAATGAACACTTATTTAAGATCAATTTTTTATTTTAAAAAATAAAAAACAAAATAGACACTCATTTAGAGAGTACTAAAATAAATTCACTTACAATTTTCAAGAATAACTACCCATTACCCTTAAATCTGTCTGTCTACCCCAAAGCTTCCAGCTTAATAATTAATTTTCTTTCTGAAAAAAAAAATTATAAATTACAAAAAAAATTATGAGATAAAAAAACCCGTACACATGCATTGCTTGTGCATGATGTGTAAAATGGGGGTGCATGAAGTGTGCAACTTTGTGGTTTTGTCATTATACAATCTTATAAGGCATTTAATGTGCTTCAGTTTTAGCTTTATCTATGTAATCGCTACTCAAGGTTAGGGGGCACTGTGGGATTTATTTTAGTATTTAAATTGTACTTAAATGATGCCGTGACGTATTTTTAATAAAAGTTCATCATTTTAATTTTTTATTAAATATCTTAACTACAACTGTTTAATAATATTTGTACGTATAATACGTATTACAAATCAACAAGAGGTGAGAAAATCAAGTAACACTTAATTTAGTTAAAAGTATATTAATAATTTAATTAATAAATATGTTTTGACATTTTAAGTAGCTAAATATTTTGAGACAACCAAAGAAAAAGTAAGCTAACAAAAATGAGATGAAGAAAATATATACTCTAATTTACTCCCTCTGTCCAACAATTATTGTTTTGTTTGACCCGGTACACGAATTAAGAAAAAATAATTGACCTGATTATTAATATTGATATATTGTGTTGTTTCCTTTTTTGCCCATGCATATGTTGTCCATAATTAAAGTAGGAAAAAAAATAAGAATAAAATGATAAAAGTAATGTTTTAAAAAGAAAATTTTCCAACAAAATAATTATTTAGTGACGGACAAAAAAAAAGTTGATAATAATTTAGGAACGGAGGGAGTACAATATTAATAATTAAAGCTGCTTATATAAAATACGTGACAAAGATTTGGCTGATTTGGACAAATTCGTTGAAGGATTCGATTCTCATGTTTAATTAGTTTGATATTGTTGTCAGCGTTATCCGGTAAGTGCTTACTCACACATTTTGCTCTTTTATTAAAAATTTCATCCAGATTCTCCTTTCCCTTATACTCATTATCTTTCAAGAATATAGTCATATTTTGATAAGTAAATTTATAAATTATATTTTTATTTACACTTACTTTTTTTCTTTTTTTTAAAAAGTGCATTAAAATTATTATTATTTTTAGAAATAAAACTTTTTTTTTGAGACCAACCAAAAAGAGAGTTATAAAATACTTTATGCCCACCACACCAAGTGTCATAATCATCCTCACATGGACATGAAATAACTTCTCTAAGTTTGATATGTGGTCAATTTTTCCAAAATAATATTTCTATTTATGCATGGGTCAATTTAGGAGTGTCAATATCTATTATGAACTGCACGCGATTTCAAATTAAATCAAACCCGATTGGGCTGTGATCACGCAGAAATGGTTTTGGTGACCACGTCGGCTCCGTGTGTAGCAAGCTTCCTTGGTCAAGATGCCTCGGCTCTCTAAAGGCGTTCTTTATAAGGGGTTTGATAACGGGACCAAGCACTACCTGTCAAAACAAAGACCGTTAGGGGTGTCGGGGGTTTGACCCGACTATGACCCTCCGCGTAGGAATCGGTATGGAGTAATGAGGGGAGGTGAGAGGCTTAAATGAGGCTCTCGTGAGTAAATGCACAGGCAGTGTATAGAAGTGATATATGGTGGTTGAGAGTAAATGAGCTATGAAGAGTTCTTGTCTTGTACAGAGTGAATGTTACCCTTAGTCTTGAATGTATTTTGGTTCCTGGTATTTATAGCCAATGGTGGTACTGTGCTGATGTTTGGTGTGTCACCCGTGAATGGAGGAGGATGTCCATGCTGAAGTATGGTCATGCTGGGCACGTTGTCGAGTAGGTGAGCGAGTAATATTTTCCTTGATTTGAGGAATGGGAGGCGATAATCGGGCGCCGCCACATGCCGAAGGGTCCGCCATTAATGAGAATGTATGGGCTTTGTTGGATTAGGTGCGACACACGTGGGCATTTAATGCGTGAGGCGACCCGCTCAGAGTCGCGCGGGGTCCTCGTATGTAGATGTCCTCGCGACGACTTGGGTCTTAGGTCGCAGAGGTCCGATTGACCGACGACCTCGGCCTGGGGTTCCGAGCTTCTTGTTGCCACCGTGGCCAGCTGGGTCCTACTTGGAGATTACGTGGAAGACACGTGTTGCATATATTTAGGAGGATCCCATCAGGCTGTTTTGTTTAATTGCGCAAATTATGTGGTTTGGTTTTGTATGGGGTTTAGCCTCTTGAATTGACCGTCGAACTGAATTGCGATTTTAAACTGCCAAATCGAACCGTCAAACCGTTTGTATCGTCTATCCCTTCATTAATACTCCATCCATTCCAAAGTAAAGGTCCCCTATCAATTTCATACGAGTTTTAAGAAAATGGTTGACTTTGTACAAATTTTTTTAATATTCATAAAACATTCCTCATTGGTGTCAAATCAATGAATCTCTCTTATTTTTTCATCTCACAATAAATAAGGGTATATAGATAAATTGCTTAAAAAATCCTTCTAGAAATAAAAGTGAAACACTTATTTTAAAACGTCAAAAAATGAAATAGGAAATATCTATTTTAGAAAGATTTTGTATGATATTTGTTTGAATTTTTTTTTATCAATTTGTTTTATTTTTATATTACTTAATAGCCACATTTTCTTTCGACTTGACTTGAACTGCAAAACCGAACTTGAACGGAACGAAGCTGCAATCTTTGATTACAAAACAGACTGGATTTGAACGGAACGAAATCGCAAACTTAGATTACAAAATAAAAATGTAGTTTTCAGTCGAGTCAAGCCAAATCAAACCAAACCAACAGTTTATTCCAACTTCAGATGATTCAATACAGTAAAAACATTAAACACGTATTGTTGAACGAGTGATGTGCGTGAATAAGTCAAAGTCAATGAGATGGTCTGAATAAAAGAACTAGAAATTATGACGAAGGATCCAGCGGTCAAAAGTCAAAGCTGAATAATTCCCTTAAAGGTGTATAAACCAGGGGTGACTGAATCACTGAACCTGGATTTGGATATATCCCCCAATTGGCAATTCACGTTTCTCCAATCAAATGGAGTATATTGTTAAAATGACGGCGTTGTGTACACAGATAGGTCAAGGTCGTTTTGATTTGATCACGACGTGACTAACTCCATTGAGACTTGATGTCTATTATGCTCAAATTTGTCTTTTGCATTCTCTATATGAACCCTATGCTTTCCGGATTTGCCTCACTACTCCCTTGAAGTGAATATTGAATATTGAAACAACCCGTTTGGTGTACGTTTTGGCCAAAATACAAGGATAAAATGAAGCGTATTTGCAAAAATTGCATTTCAATGTTGTGGGTAGAAAAAACTTCGTTTTAATGCAGCTGCGTTTTAAAACGCTATAATTCCCAATTTTTTCCGCAAAACGCAAGTTTTATAACGCTGCAAGGAAAAAAAAGTTGCGTTTTGAAGTGATATCTCAAAAACATTTATAAAAAAAAGTTACGTATTTTAAAACGCGGAGTTTTTAAAAAAACGCTGTACTAAACGAACTCATAATCTTTATAAGAAGATCCTGCAACATCAGAAAGACTTTTAGGCCGCCTTTAAAAGATTCGTTAATTCTTTAAATTTGTTGGCATGTTTTTTTCTTTTTCATTTATCACGCGCGTTTGATTTGTTGCAGAATATATATATATATATATATATATATATATATATTACTTCAATGTAATAATTTTTCTTACTTTAAACATTAGTTTAGATTAGAACGTGAAAGAACTGATCAAAGCACGCAATATGTAGATCTCAAGATGTTCAATAGATGGATTACGCTCGGTGACATGAGGATAGTAGTGATTGTTGCCATCTTTGATTTATGACGATCGTTAAACTTTGGTTTACAAGCATCAAGAAATCACTAATTTCAAAAATAAATTAAGCGAGAATTTGTGCCAACTAAATTTGAAATAACAAGCTCCTTTAAGGATATGACTAAAGTTTAACATGGTTTTTTGTAATTTTAAACGATATCTTTGTGATTTCGTCATAATTTATCTAGAAAATCTTAATATTTTTTCCAAAGGTTTTTTTAAATCGTTTCCCCATAAAAGATAACTTCATAATTGATGGAAAGGATTGAGACTTTTGATTTCAACTCATGAAAATTGTTTATGAGTTTTACATAAGTAAGGCGGGGCGTGGGAGGTAGAGATGTAAACTAGAATGACAGAATTAAAAATCTATATATATATATATATATATATATATATATATATATTTAAAGTTGGTGAGAATGCTTAAAGATGTGATACCTCACCCCCTTTGGTTAGTCTTAGCTAAGTATATGATATTGTGGTATATATCATTCTTCAAATACATTAGTAGAGGAACTTTAGCTATTGGCAAGGAAATGAAAAGCTAGAAAATAAAACAATATTGTTAGTGAGATTTGAACCCACACCCTTTTTAATTAAAGCATGCACCTTAGACCAACTCAACCATTTATATTTTATGTATTTATTTAAAATGCTACATATATCATGGGGAAGAAGATTCTCACATAAAGAGGTTTTATAACCGATATTGACTACTTAAAAGATATCCAGGTTCTTTCAAATACTTGCCTCTTCGTGTATCTATATATAATTAATCATCTTCATTTTGGTATCAAAAAAACAATTATCTCTATTATAATTACTAATGGAGTAGTATAATATCTATGATATCAAAGTAATAATATCTATTATAATTAGTAATAGTATAATAGCTATGATACGAGAGTTATAGTCCCTTTTATAATTACTAATAGTATAATAGCTATGATATGAGAGTAATAATCCTTATTAAAATTATTACTGAGGGTAATCCCTATTATTATTACTAATAGTATATTCTTACCTAATAACTATACCTAATAATAATAATAGGTTTAACATATAGTATTTATACCTTATTAGATATTTAATAATATTAATTTTATAGGTATTATTATTAGGTAGTATATAACTACGACATAATACTATAATAGTATTAGGTATTACTATTAGATATTCAATAATATTAATCTTAAAAGTATTATTAATAGCTATTAATAGTATTAGGTATTACTATTATATATTCAATAATATTAATTTTATAAGTATTAATATTAGCTATTACTATTACCCTATGACAATACTCGCTCAAAACCTTTTTTTAAATGATTAATAACACATTTAATTCTTCTAAAAAAACACATTTAATTATTTTTTTAAAAAAAATCATTTCAAATGAACCATAGTTATCTCTACTTCGTAACCACCATATTTAATTTCATTTTCTCTCTAAAATCAGTAAGTTGGGTTTCTAATATCTTTATATATATATATATATATATATATATATATATATATAGAGAGAGAGAGAGAGAGAGAGAGAGAGAGAGAGATTTGTAACTCCCTTCTTGTTAATTACTTTTTCATTAAGTGCTCCATTATTTGTAACTCCCACATATTTGTAATGAAATTAATTATTTTTCACAATGGTTCCTACCACTCTATATTCCAAACGGTTTGACCTTCAATTTTTTGAGATATCTCCATTGGTATTGTAAAACTTATAAAGCATGTGCCCATCACTCCATTCGTTCGGTTGCATGATAACTTTTCCCTTTTGTAGACAATAAGCAAAGTGAAACATCATTTGTCTGAAGGAATGATGGTTTCTCTCTCTCCTCCGGATCATGGTGTATTGGATTCGCTTTGTTTATATAGCTCATGATATTTGATTTTAGCTTCCATTTTAAATTTGTGTCTGATTTATGTTTTTGGGTTTCGTTGTAGTTGAATTGTTCAATTTCGATTTTAAAATTTTTTCTTTTTATTTTGCACATCTTTATTGTTTTTTTTTTCTCAATCTTTCACTTTTTGGTATTTTGGTTTTGGTTAGACAATGTTTTTGTGGTTGATATTGCTCTTGATTTATGATTTTACGTATCGATTTCTATTTTGATTTTGGTACATAATTTATACTAAAATTTTTGTTTTATTTCTGCTCTTGATTTTTTTCATTTTATTGATACTGTAACACCCCGACCCAACTTCATTCCGAGTTCACTCGTAGTTTATCGATATTGACCTTAAAACCCTTGGAGAGTGAGGCGTCATGCTTGTTAAGCGTGACGTGTTAGATTGAAGACCATTTAACACGTGTTTAACTCATGGCGAGTTGCACCTTGTTCCTATATCCGTTCGAGATCATCCTCGACTTCGTTTAGCATTTGTGTACATTTCATTTCCTCTCTAGTTGGTTATGCTAGCCTCGGCTTGGATTCGTTCGTAAACGACAAGCACGTTCGCTTTGTCATTAACCCGTATGTTGAGATAGTTTGAGATCCATTTCGCGTGTTTAACTTGTGATATGTGTGAGACTTATGTTCGTTATCATTCGTGCCTCGTCACGAGATGATTCGGGTGTGTATTGGGTGTGTTTTGATGATGATTTGATGATAGGATCACACCTAATAGTGACCAAGTGATCAAACCTAGGATAAAAGGGCAAAACAAACTGAGTTTGGGCACATAAACCTTGGCACGACCGTGCAGCCATAATGGCACGGCCGTGCGAGAGTTTACGAGAAGGTCTGGAGGCTGCCATAAGGTTTGGCACGACCGTGCGCCTATTTTGGCACGGTCGTGCGAAGATGGACGACCCGGTGCTCGTTCGTCCGGTTTTGACGTTTTCTCGGTTTTCGTGTTTTTAAGTGGTTTAAAATGCTCAAACGAGCCGGGATTGGACCAAATACTTACCCATGGTATTAATAATAAAACCCAACTCTATTTTCTCCCTCATTCTCACCCCCAAACCAGAAAATAGAGAGAGAGTCTAGAGAGAGAGAAGGAGAGAGAGAAGAGGAAGAATTCGCGATATCTCGTTCGTTCGGAGTCGGAATTGCGAGCCGTCTTCGCGGAGCGTAGCTAGCGACGAGGGAACGTTTCCAACCGAATGGATTGTCCGATCTGTTGAGAAATCACCACCTCATCTCATCTCCCACGTTTTAGAGAGAGAAAGTGAAGTTTTGAGAGAGAGAAAGTTCGATTCAAGCTTGGTTCGAGTTTGGGAACGTCGATTGGACTCCGTAGCGGTGTAGAGGTCGTAGAAGAGTACATTTCCACCCGAAGCCCTTGGATTCGTGGAGGATTTGCGTTGTGTAGTAAGTTACTAATCTCCTTCTTAGATTTTGAGCATCGTAGAGTAGTATCGCGATGTTTATGTGCTATCTATGTGCATATGAACTCCCTACGTGTTATACTTGTTCAATGTGATACTCTAGCATGTTAAATAATGGGTATTGATGAATTGTTGTTAATCTTGTGGTCTCCGAATGTTAGAGACTTGTGGAGTTCATTGTGTACACGTTGTTGTTGTTATTGCGATGATTGTTGTCTCCGAGTAGTAGAGACTCCTCGAGATTGTGTCGTGACTATTATTGTCGTTGTTGTTGTTGTTTTTCCCGAGCTATAGACTCATGGGTTTGTTTTATAGTTGGGTTCCGGCCGTATAGTCGCCGATGACTTGTTTTAGTTATATCAAGTATTTATAACTTGTTGAGATTTCAATCGTTAGTACACTCGTGGGATTTTTATGAGTAATAGATTTTTGGTATATTGAGTCTCGTGATTGTAGGGATGACGCTACGGCTTGTCCCGATGTTTTGAATATTTGAAAGACCCGAGTGTAGTCGTTGGGATATGGTAAATCGAATATTACACTGAATGGGCTAGACTTTAGTTGTGGTGACTTCATGGAGTCGAATAGGACGTTAAGGTTATACGTTGTGTAATGAGTTGACGAGTAATATTTTAGTCTCCTACAAGGTGGGATGACGCATCGATAAGACTTGATCGAGTAACTTAAGTTAGGTTGACTTAGTCGACGTTGTTGAACACGCGACTACTTGATTTGGGTTGGAGGATTATAAATATATATATACACCTTACGCCCAAGCTTTGATTAATTATTAAAGGTAAATGTGACTTCATATAGGTTACTAATGAGTTGTGTACGCCACGTGTGACGTACGTTGGGAACGACTTAGTCGCTACACACTGAGCGGCGTGTTTATGATGAGTTGGTCATATCCTAGGTAGTTAATGACACCTTTGGTATCGATCCGCTTCGGGCGATGTGACTTGTAGGGAGTCGTAATATATCTAATATACGACGGATATGAGGTAGATTATATATACATGAAATGGAGTGTATTATGATCGTGGAATACCATAGAGATCCTAAGTTGCGCGTGTTAGCAGCACGTTGGAATATGGTTGTAAGTACGAGTAGGCTTACGTGTATTATGATTGTGAAGTCTAGCAATTGCGGACTAAAATGATTTAGTGTGTGTGTGGTTGTTCTAGTAAGCAATAGGACAATCATCCTACTTTGATGATTGATTGTGTGTTTAGTATTTACAAGCACATTGTGTTGATCTAGTTTGTGATTCAATAGAACACATTATGGTTTGATTTCTTTGGATTGTGATTCAATAGAACACATCATGATTTGGTTTATTAAGTTGTGATTCAATAGAACACACTTAGATTAGTTTGGCATAAGTAAACATCTACTTGTGCATTGCATCGAGTCCAGCTGGCATATGTGCATTGGAGGTGTATTGACGCTCGGTTATTGCGGGAGCAGGGGCTTCGTAATAGCCGAAGGCCAATACACTGGGCCTCGCCCTACCGTTGGCCACGGTAGGGGTTTTCTCTAGTCCCACAGTTGAACGGAATAAACGGCGACTGTGCATTGTCGACATTGTTTTGTATGCATTGGGATACGGACACCGGTCCCTTGTGATACCTATAAGTGGCTAGAGCCGTATTGTCTCGGGTCGTAGGGATCGAGCGATACGTCGACGTGGATACGAAAATGGTCCACCACGGGTACTTGTAGATCGTGCTTGACGCGATCGGGTACATTTATCGTTGGGTACTTGTAGATCGTGCTTGACGCGATCGGGTACATATATTTTCTTGGGACACGAGCACCGGTCCTCGTGATTTGTGTACGGCGGCAGCACAATCATCTATCTACATTTTATGTTTGGTATTGAGAGATGTGTCCGGCATCGACACGCGATTATTTATTATGGCTTTACGGAGCGTGGCGCAGAATCTATTGTTATTATTATCTTGTGGGATAGCAGCAGAGGCATCCTTTACGGTTCCGTGGAGCGGCGATCGTTTACTACGGCTTCATGGAGCGATAAGGTCGGAAGTGTTTCAAGGGATTTCGGAGGTGTACCTCGAATCCACCGTATCCACCTTTATGTGTTTATTTACATTTTATGTGCTTCCTATATGAACGAATGTTGGTCGTGGTCTCCAACCGGTGCATGACGGTTGGCGGTTCTTGAGCCTCTCGTGAGTATAGGGTGGGTTGTCTTATGTGCTACAACTGTTTATTTTCTGTTATTCTTATGTGCATAATGCCATGCCATATTGTTTCATTAGTAGCTTCTTGGGTCATTCGACTCATCCCTTCCATATTTGTTTTCCTTAGTTGCGGGATATGTTTCGGCATGAGGCCCTAGTTCGAAGATCCTCTAGTTGTATTTAGTTAGTATTTTATATTTATTTCATGTACTTGTGAGGTTGTGGGTTAAACTGAGTTATGTAAACTTAGTATGTCGGGTAGAGATTCTTGTATTTTCTATTCTTGTATTTGGTGCCGACTTGTGGAGTCGTGCCGGTTGTATAACTTTTATAATTCCAGTTTTCTTAGTTGTTGTGGCCGTGTGCCCGTTGGTATTTTACTTATGGTTTTCCCGAGCGTGTGCCTCGTGGTGTTTTAAATGTTGTTGTTCTCCGGCGCTTGTTTAGCTGTGGAGGTTATTATTATATGTTGGGATTCTTGTTATTCGAGTTTTGAGGTTCAAGCTCGTTTGTTATTCCGCTGCCTTGTTTTTAGTTTTCCGCTGCCCTGGTTTTGGTTTGAGCTTTTGTGGCTCGCTTTACTTAGTCTTTCTTCGAGTTTGGCGCTCCGAGTTGGGGTTCAACATCGAATCTCGTACTCGGGTAGTCACAGATACTCCCTTGGAAATTTGGTTTTAATTTTTGATTAAATGATGTATATCACTTTTTCTCTTTGTTATGTTTATAATATAAACCAACCAATTTCTATTTTCATAAATGTTAATTGAAATCTAGACTATAAATCCTGGATATATAACAATGTAAATATTTTATTTTCTATTTTGTAAAAATTCTCAAGTATATGTCTAAAATATCTTTATTAAGGGCGAGATGAAAAATAATTCAACAATTTGATATCATTGAAAGATACTTTAGGAATAAAAAAAATATATAGAAATAACGATTTACTCATACCCATATACAAATCAATAACAAATATTTATTCTAAAATGAAAGTATTATACTAAAAATGATCATCAATTTGCGTATATTGACAAAACCTAACTTTTTTAAACATTAAGTCAACAAATGCCTATATCAATTATAATTTTATTTTTATTTTTATAAAAGTACTCTTAAAATATATAGATTAATCTCAATGTTAAATTGCACCTGTGCAGAGCACGAGTTCTATAACTAGTAAAAAAGTAAAGTGGTTAACGTATAAGTCAATAATGAATAATGGCACTAGATCTATTTTGATTTATCAAATAGTCTATTATTTGGCTTTGCTTGAGTCAGCTCTAGTTTATGTGTGAGCGTGAGAAGGGATTGAACGTAACACCTTACACTTTGTGAAACCTCAGCTCTACCATTGGTCATTCCTAATAGACAATCGGTTCTAACTCAACTCCATTAATTTATGATGAAAACTAGCTAAGCTCGAGTACATGCGGCTT
This sequence comes from Platycodon grandiflorus, assembly GCA_016624345.1. Taxonomy (NCBI): domain Eukaryota; kingdom Viridiplantae; phylum Streptophyta; class Magnoliopsida; order Asterales; family Campanulaceae; genus Platycodon; species Platycodon grandiflorus. The sequence continues at coordinate 9,775,227 of CM028365.1, read as the reverse complement.
AATTTGAGTTGTGCTCAAGATCATCAATAATTTGTTTAATAAGAGTACTATTTGATGGGCCAATATGTTTTCGTTTGTTGAAAATTGTGAAAATATTATTGAAAAAAAGTAGTATGATATTACGAATTCGAGCATGTGATAGTATTACAAGCTATAATATTAGTATTGTTAGATTAAATCTACTGAAATCTATACACCATTTGATCAAAATTATTACATTGAGGGCATATTAGATCAAATGGTGTAAAAATTTAAGTAAATTTAATCCAACGCACTAGTACTAAAGTTTAAAATAATACCTGATGAGACATAATCGATCCGGGCTCTGCCGGAAGTTGGTCACCCTCACTGGGGTCTCCCCACTCTATGGTAGTGAGTTTTTGCTCTCCCTCATGTTCTGAAACTGGGACACTCCCCTGGTTTCGAACCCATGACCTCCAAGTTAAAGCCATAGATTGTGGAACATGAGTACCACTTGGGCAGTTGCTCAAGTGGTACCCATGTTCCACAATCTATGGCTTTAACCTGGAAGTCATGGGTTCGAAACTAGGGGAGCGTCCCAGTTTCAGAATATGAGGGAGAGGAAAAATCCACTACCATGGAGTGGGGAGACCCTCCCAAGTGGACTCATGTTCCACAATCTATGACTTTAACCTGGAGGTCATGGGTTCGAAACCAGGGGAGCGTCCCAGTTTCAGAATATGAGGGAGAGCAAAAACCCACTACCATGGAGTGGGAGACCCCTGTGAGCGTGACCGACTTCCGGCAGAGCCCGGAACGATTATGTCTTATCAGAAAAGGCGCCCTTTTTGTTGAGGGGATGTCGCACGCACACGAGCACCCGTTTAAACTCATAATCTTTCCATCCCTGGCAGTGAATTTTTGCCTTCCCCATGGTTTGAACTGGTGACCTCTAGGAGTAGTACACTGTCCCTGCACCATGGGTACCACTTGAGCAGCTGCCCAAGTGGTACTCATGTTCCACAATCTATGGCTTTAACCTGGAGGTCATGGGTTCGAAACCAGGGGAGAGTTCTAGTTTCAGAACATGAGGGAGAGCAAAAACCCACTACCATGGAGTGTAGTGGGGAGACCCCTGTAAGCGTGACCGACTTTCGGCAGAGCCCGAAATAATTATGTCTCATCAATACCAAAAGCTCAAGCTAATAATATCATTTACCTATTAAAATTTGGAATACACAGGGCTGCAAAGCTAGGGACGTAAAACCTTATTATGCTTTTCATTTAAAGATCACTAACAATGTCTAATCAATAGTCTAGATTTTAAACAAAGAAGCGCTAAAGTAACTCTATAATTTTCTAAAAAAGACATCAACATTAAATAAAGGACAAATTACACAAATGGTTCATGTACTTCTCGACTTTTTAATGATTGGTCCTAACTCTACGCCAGCGGTCATTGAAATTAATTTCTTAACACAATTGGTCTTTCCGTCCATTGCCGTTAAGTAGAATCACATGTGTTTCACGTGATTTTACCAAGGGTAAATTAGTCATTTACCTATAAATAGTACAGGGACCATTTGTATAATTTGCCCTAAACTAAATGCAAAACAAAAAATAATAATAAAAAAATAAAAACAAAAACAAAAACTGGGAAGGAATGATTCCACCAAAAGGAATAAAGAATTAAGGGTTAATTACACCATTAGTCTCTTGACTATTAACGACTTCATGATTAGTTTCTTAAGAAATTTTTTTCAAATTTCAATCCTTAGAGTACCAAAAAGTCACGCGGCTAGTCCTTTTGATGGATACCGTTAGTAAAATTTCGTTAAGTGGCCCATGTGCCTTCCATGTGCATTTGAAAAAGGGCAAAATTAGAATTTCATCCTTTTCTTCACCTGCAATGGCAACGGACACTCCAGTGCGTGTGTGTTTAACAAATCTATGTGTTTGCCATGGCTATCAGTCCTCATCTCGATCCTGCCACCATCCGCCCCCCAATCCCAACCCAGAACCACCGTCATCTCCTCCTTCTCCATCTCAAACTCTCCATGGCTTCCATCTTTAAACCAAATTCTCAATTCAGGAACCGACAGTGTGGTTCTAGTTCAACTGGCGAAACCTCAACCCCAAGCACAAATGATAGACCAGTCGCTGGAGACTCGATTCGAGATTGATTTTGAATCACTAGATCCAATATCAATTCTTATAACAATGGCTACAACAATCATTCTCTTAGCCATAGCGAATTTGAGATTGATTTCACCAGATCCAATATACGAATTTGGGTAATTTCATATTTCTTCTTCATCGATAGATGTCTGAGCTGTTCTTAATATCTGTATTTGTACTTGCAGGTCTTGACGTCCCAAACCTTAACCATCTTGTCAAAGGAACCGAAAATAATCATATTAGACAGAGGGTTGTAATTGACGCAGAAGACGTAATTAGTGTGTCCGGTTAGGGTTTTGACGAGTGAGCCAGTAGAGACGTCCCAGAGACGGACGGTCTTGTCGTCGGAGGCGGTGGTGAGGTAGCGACTGTCGGAGGAGAAGGCGAGGTCGGAGATGCTCAGGTAGTGACCCTGGAACTCCTGGAGTATGGAGTCGTAGGGAGGTGGACCATGTTCCGGCGGTTCTGTCGGCAGAGGCAGAGACGAGGAGGTTGCCGTCTTCGGAGAATTTGACGCTGGAGATGGCGAGTTTGTCGAAGCTTGTAGGGTTTAGTTGGGGGCTCTAGGTCTTCTGAAGAAGCCATTATTTATAAGATTTAGCCACGGTGGTGATTTGGAGGGAGTGAGGAGCTGGATTAGACTGAGTTTGGTCTTCGGATGGGGTTTGGTCCGTAACGACACTATTCTACGCTCTGTTGCTCTATCTTTTGTCAACCCCTAATGATAGAAGTAAAATTTCAAATTTGCCCTAACTCAAATGCACGTGGAAGGCACATGAGCAACTTAATGAAAATTTACTAACGGCATCCATATAAAGGACTAGCCGTGTGACTTTTTGATACTCTAGGGACTAAAATTTGAAAAAAATTTGTTAAGAGACTAATCGTGAAGTTGTTAATAGTCAAGGGACTAATTGTGTAATTAACCCAAGAATCGATTATAGAAGCACATGACAAACTTAATTTTTTTTTTTTTTTGGGGCAATGTTCTCTAGGTTCTCCTTCTAAATTCCTTAGCCATTTTCTCTATCTTCTCTCTCTCTCACACACACACACTTACACACAATGTGAGCTCTTCATAATGAAACCTTTCGTTGGGAGATTTGTCAAACTCAAAGATGGCAGCCATGATTTGTCACGTTCATCAGGTTAAAGCAGCTAAGATCGTGGCATGGTTAATGGGTAGTCTTAAAGTTAGACCCTTTTGCTTTGTTACTCCGACTCTAACATTGACTGCGGCTTTGGCTTTTTCGCCAATTGCGGCTGCAGCTGCGGCTGCTGATGCTGATGTTGATGCTGATCAAGGAAGAGTGTCTGTCGCTATTGGATCCTTTCAGGAGGAGGGGGTTGTTGCTCAGCTTAAAAGACTGGAGGAGGAGGTTACTCCTCAGCATAAAAGAAAGCGTGTGGGTGTACGTCAGGGGGAGGAGGCTGTTGCTCAGTGTTTCCTTTGGCAAAGATCCTTCTTCGATCCTTCTGCAATTGGTGAAGTGGGTTGAGGCGGAGCAACATAAACCACTCTCAATTTGCACTCTTCCACAATTTGGGTACTGCAAAATGATGTTGGGAAATAATGGGTTGGATTCCGATTTTGGTCTTTTTGAGTCAATACGTTGTAATTTGTTTGATGACTCTGTTACAAGCTCTAGTGGTGCTCCGACGATGTATTATCCAGCGGTAGAGACTTTGTCATCACAAATGGTCCCTGTACTTTATATAAGGAAAAGACAAATTTACCCTTGATCAAAATCACGCGCATCGCACGTCCTTATACTTAATGGCAAAAAATTGACGGCAATAGACGGAAGGGCCAATTACGTTTTACTCATTTAGTACAGGGATCTAATTTTTGCAAAAATTAGTTTAAGGACTAATCCTAAAAATGTTGAGAAGTATAGCTTAGGGACCATTTGTGTAATTTGCCCTTAAATAAATACCAGATCCTATTCTACCTTACCCATCCAAACGAGTAGATTTTGACCGCTAGTGGCGGATCCATAATTTTTCAGTGGATTTGGAGAGAGAGATAGGTTTTTTCATGGTTTCATTGACGTTCAAATGACATCGCGTTTAAGTAAAAAAATATTAACAAATAAAACAAAAATATATTTCAACTACGAAACAATTGAAAAACATCAACAAAGAACACAAAAATATATTTCAATTGTTTAACAATCGAAAAACATCAACAAAGAACACAAAAATATATTTCAACTACGGAACAATTGAAAACAAATTGAGTGCTGTTCCATGGTGGGATGAAGCTCCCTTTTGTGGATTCTTTCCCAGTCCTTTCCGTGAGACTCAGTCTCTTCCACGATGAATTTGAACCCACACCCTTATGGACATGAACACCCCTATAACTTAGACCAACTCAATCATGTAAACTTTATATTGTATTTATTTATCCAAATATATATATATATATATATATTATAGTTAAGTGGGGTCACGTAACCCCATTATATGCAACATGAATCCGCTTCTTTTGAGTGCGTCAGTGATACTAGCTACATTATTGGTATCATTAATGAATCAAGAGGAACCAAATGATCAACAATCTTACTGATGCTATGAATAAAGTTGATGATGTGATCAAAATTGATTGATATTAAAAACAAGATTGCTTATGTGTGATTAATAATCTTGCTCTTTACATCATATAAGTTTATTAATTTAATACTTCATTTATTTTTAAATTATTGTATTATTTAATTTGGTACACAAATTAAGAAAAAATAATTAATTTAATTACTAATATTATTACAGTGTACTGTTTTATTTAATGTCTATGTGCATGTAGTTCATAATTAAAATAAAAAGAAAAAATAAGGGTAAAATGGTAAAATTGTTATCCTAAAAATAAAATTTTTAAACAAGACAATTATGTTGAGACGAATAAAAAAAAAACAAGACAATAATTTAAGAACGAAGAGAGTATAATTTAATTGATTAGCAATAAAAGATAACAACATTACAATCACACTCAATATTTTTCTTTTCAAACAACTGTAAAATACCGCGGCAACTTTTTTAAATAAGTACATATATATGTGACAGTTGATTTTAGGGTCAATGATGTACTCTTTAATAACTACTCTTTCCGTTTCACTCAAAGAGTTTATGTTTAAAAAGTTTAATTAGTAAGAGATATTAATGACATTAGAGTTGGTCATATTTATAAAAATACTTAAGTACAACCAAAATGATTATAATTAATACAAATGGAGGTTAAAGATGAAAGATTATGAAAATTATAAGTATATTTTTTTTTAAATAAACTATTTAAATAATATATCTCAAAATAGTACAGTGAACTCTTAGAACGCGAGTGAACTCTTAGGACCGAGGAGGGGTGGGAGTAATTTTTAATGAGGTTGGTTTACCATTCTTAACTTAGAGCCTGTTTGGTTGATCGTTTTGGCCAAAACGCAGGGATAAAACGCAGCTTATTTGCAAAAAATGTGTTTCAATACTGTGGCAGAAAACGCAGCTGCGTTTTAAAACGCTGGAATTCCCAGTTTTTTCCCAAAACGCAAGTTTTAAAACGCTCATAGGAAAAAAAAGCTGCGTATTGAAGTGATATCCCAAACGTATTTATAAGGAAAGACCTCCGTTTTTAAAACACTGCGTTTTTTAAAACGCTGCATTTTGTAAACGCTGTACCAAACGAACTCTTATAAAGTACTCCAACTTGGCAGTGAACTAGGTAGTATCATTTAACGGGTCAAGTATGGTCAGGCTGGGTCGTGAAGTTAGCAAATTATTTTATTTATTTTTTATTTTTAATAGGTCTCCTTGAGGTTATTTTACCAATTCTAATTCGTAATATAAATCTATACTTTCTTACGGTTCAGTTTATTAATATACAGTGAATCGAATAAAAAAGATTCGTTTTAAATAAAAATATCCGTGTTACAATCTTTTTTAAGTTTTTACTTTTTCTTTTTTAATTTTTATTTACGAGAATTAGGTTTCTCCTATCCTCTCAATAAGTGACTTTAAAAACAAAAACAAAATAAGTATATCAATTTCTCCAAATAAATTTATCTATTCTATTCTATGTAAGCATGGGTCATGCACACACATAGAAAAAGAGCGGCAATTAGCTCATTTCTCCAAAATTACGAGAAGGCCTGACCAATGCTTACTGGTCCGAAAAATATGGGTGGTGTGGTGACGGAAGAAGATGACCCGCAGCGCAGGCAGCCTTTAAATAACCCTGTCGAACAGCAGCTATTTCCTCAAATCTTTCCTTCAATTTGCTTCCTTGTCTTCCCTTCCCTCAACACTGCTGATAAGGCCTTCCTCCCGGGAACAAACACTAAACACAAAACCAAACCAAACCCAAACCCAAAACCCCAGTTGCTGGTTTTTGTTTCCAAGGCGTGGATTGGATCCCCTTTCTTTCTCCGATTCAAACGACTAATGGCTTCCATCAACATGTCTTCCCCATCCACGACTCTCCCGCGCTCCCAGTAATTTCTCCATCTTTCTTTCTTTCTTTCTTTGTGTGCTACATTCATTTTGAATTTCGTTCAAACGAATTTGTTTTTGAATTGGGTCTTCAGCTTTTCGGTTTTCTTTCAACGATTTTGAGAAATTTTTGCTTGATGTGTATCGCGCATGACCACCTTTTGATTTTAGAGCATATAACAAAAGTGGGTCTCTCTCTCTCTCTTGTTGATTTGATGTTATGATTTGTTGAAAATGGCATGTATTGTATTGAAGTTGCAATATTTTTGTGGTTTATATGGGTTTAAGGGACTCGATATATACATGATTGGTGTGATTTGACAAATATGTCTCTATTATGTCCAAATATTTTGTGTTTCTTGTAATGATGTTTAGGCTTTATTTACCAAAGGAGATCTTAATGTGGAAAACTTATAGAGGGAAAGTCATGAGGTTTAAAAAACTTAAATGAATTGTTGAAAATCATCTGATTGATTGGAGGTAAGCTTTATTGGCCAGTTGCGAATTGGCTAATTCGCTTAATTTGCTTTACTTAAGGACATATCTTTCTTGAATTTAGAGGTCAACGTGTTTCTTTTTAGTAACACGGCGTCTCTGTAGATAGAAGATCCGAAAGGAGTGTAGCCTGTTTAAAATCACGGTCTTCTTTTGCTTTTGTCCAAATTTTAGCCGTAGTTAACTTTATAGCATATACATTATTAGTTTTTTGTGAAGTACATGAGCATTCTGTCCTTCCAATCTATTTTAAATTAAAAGAAAATCATGCCAAGAATCTTTATACTCCTAATAATCTCCGATCTTCTCTGTTGAGCAGAGTGTCCAAAAACTTCAGATTGTCCAATGGGCTTCACTTCCTAAATCTGTCTTCTGCAAATGGTTACACATCAGATGCCTTTGCCCGATCCAGTGGCAGATCATGCTCCAGTATCAAGGTTGATGGTAGAATCAAGTCTACATTCTTGTCAGGAGAAGGAGGCCTCCTATCCCATTCCAGATGCTCACTTCCCGTGAAGAGACATGCTGTCATCAGTGACCTTTCAGCTGGGATGGAGTTACAACCTGATACAATGGCTTTGAGAACACTTGCAGCAGAAACCAGTCCAATTTTAAATGATTTTCTTGAAAATGATGAATCTGAATTGGATTGGCCCACAGCTGGTTTCTCCTCCATTCCAGAAGCCATTGAAGATATTCGCCAAGGCAAGGTTGGTTGTTTCTTCAATTTTTCTCCTCTTAAGAAAAGCTACAATATTTTCATCCATTTTGTAGTAATACTCCCACCCTTTTTTGTTGGGGCACCCTCAAATGACATTCTAATTTCCAGAATCAATCACCCAAATTCAATTATCTTCCAAATTTGAAGCGCAGAATAAAACGTGATAGTGACATTTGTTGGTGGACATGGACATTTTAGTGGTTTATGTATTAGCTTTGACTAAAAGTCCCCTAGGGTAAATTTGGAAGCAGAATATTTTCCATAAACCTATGACTTCTGTCTGAGGTGATGTCTTCTACAGGACAATAAAAGTAGTTTTACATGTAATCCTTCAGCTCTATGTTATTACTAACTGCGGTTAATTTTGCAGATGGTAGTGGTTGTAGATGATGAAGACAGAGAAAATGAAGGTGATCTAATAATGGCAGCAGCAAAGGTTACGCCAGAGTCAATGGCCTTTATTGTCAAGCATGGAACCGGGATTGTCTGTGTTAGCATGAAAGGGGAAGACTTGGAGAGATTGCAACTCCCCTTAATGGTAAACAGTAAGGACAATGAGGAGAAGCTCTCTACTGCATTTACAGTTTCAGTGGTACGTAGTTTTTTACCTTGTGCTTATTCAAAAGACAATCTATAGAAAAAACTTCTTTTAGAAAAATAATGTTTTAGAATAGAATTAGTTTTGCACTAATTTATTCTCTGGGATTCACCGGAGCGGCTTTAGAAAAATAGGTGTTATGGACTTACTATGTGCATTGATTGAACCGTTAGCAAATCATTTTAATATGATATTTGTTGTGTAGGATGCAAAACATGGTACAACTACAGGGGTGTCAGCTCATGATAGGGCGACAACTATATTAGCTCTAGCATCCAAGGATTCGAAACCTGAGGATTTCAACCGCCCAGGCCATATATTTCCATTGAAATACAGGGACGGTGGTGTGCTAAAAAGAGCTGGCCACACGGAAGCTTCTGCTGATCTTGCCATGCTCGCTGGGTTTGATCCTGTAGCTGTTTTATGTGAGATAGTAGATGATGATGGTTCCATGGCTAGATTACCAAAGCTTCGGCAATTTGCCCAGAGGGAGAACCTGAAGATTGTATCAATTGCTGATCTAATCAGGTAGGCGAACTATTTATTCTTCTGGAGAATGTTAGTTCATGTACCAGCAACGGACCCGTTTCTAATATGGATTACGATTGGCAGATATAGGAGGAAGTCAGATCAATTAGTGGAACGTGCTTCTGCTGCCAGGATACCTACTACTTGGGGGCCCTTCACTGCCTACTGTTACAGATCGATCTTAGATGGGATTGAGCATATCGCAATGGTGAAGGTAGGAAAATTAGAATTATTCAACTCATTTTTCAAGTATATTTATTTTGAAGACAATATAATTTTCTTGTGTAAATTTACCATTTTGGCTATAGTGCTATTAAAAGGTAATGTCTTTACTGCAATGCAACTCATTTAGTGGAAAATAAGAGTACAATTGGTAGATAATCATTTGAAAATTCTGTAGCCTCCATTTGTTTCACGGGAAAGGCTCTAAATGTTTCGCTATATATTAATGGATGAGATAAGTTTACTACGGAAACTATAAGAATATCAATTCTACATGAATGGTGATCCTCAAATTTTGACTCATTCTTAAGCCACCTGAATGAAGTATTGAGCAATTTTTAACAAGGTTTGTGTTGTGGTGCAAACAGGGGGAGATTGGGGACGGGCAGGACATTCTTGTGAGGGTGCACTCAGAATGCTTAACAGGAGATATATTTGGATCGGCTAGATGTGACTGTGGGAACCAATTGGCACTTGCAATGCAACAGATTGAAGCTACTGGGAGGGGAGTATTAGTGTACCTCCGAGGTCATGAAGGAAGGGGCATCGGATTAGGCCACAAGCTTCGTGCTTATAACCTGCAAGATGATGGGCGAGATACCGTGGAAGCCAACGAGGAGCTAGGTCTGCCTGTTGATTCAAGAGAGTACGGTATTGGTGCACAGGTAATTACTGATAAAGAACTGGTGAAATGAGAATGGAAAGAAAGCTAATGACTATGATTTCCAAAATTAGGTAAACAGACACACACACACACACAAACAACTATATCACTTTCAAGATAGACTTTCTAGGTTCCATTGGTTAATGCTACTTGTACAATTTTTTAAACTGGTTTTCTTTTTCTTTTTGGGCATAAGAATATGGAGTCCATGTGGTACTTATTCTAGGCCCAACTTTCCCAAAGGGATAGAGAAAAAAAATTACTTTTTGAATCATGGTTGGGATTCCATGTGATTTTGACCTGCTTTTGATGTAAACCTTTGGGTGAATGATTCTTAAATCTCTATGCTTACACTGCATATAGTGTTCTTTTAATGATATCGGGAACATATGAATGTTGCCTTAGCGAGTATGTAATTCTCCCTCTGTCCCAAAAAAGAGTCATTCTCTCCTTCTCAGTTTGTCCCAAAAAAGGAGTTGCATCAAGCTATAAATTTTCATTATTTTTTCGATCTCTTTCTTTCTTTTGGAATAAGGTGTTGAATTGATGTTCTAATTGGAAATATTTGATGAGTATCGAGCAATTTAGTAAAAGATGGAAAAAGTCCAGCTTAGTTTGAAAGAAGTAACCAAAATCTGGTCTTGCAATTGTGTCAAATCTATCTGGGCCCTGCTCTTTGCTTACGCTATGCTTGGTAAATCAATTTCGAGCCTTATGGAATTTTAAGAAAGTTTTGAATTCCTTGGAATTCTAATATGTTAAATCCAAACCCAAAGCTTGGTGATTTGCCAAACACAGCTGGAGTTTAGTTGCCCAGAAGTGGGATCGAACCTGTTATAAATGTTAAAGTATCATTTGCTCTTACATACTTGCCGTAGATTGGTGTAGCTTTTTTGTCCAGAAACAGCAAATTGTTTGATTAAGTTTCTGCTTAACTGTTGCAGATTTTGAGGGATCTTGGAGTTCAAACGATGAAGCTAATGACAAACAACCCGGCTAAATACAGTGGACTCAAGGGCTATGGTTTGGCAGTTGCAGGCAGAGTACCCCTTGTGACTCTCATTACTAAGGACAACAAGAGATATCTCGAGACGAAACGTACCAAGATGGGTCATATTTATGGTGCTGGAATCAACGGCATTTCTAGCCATAATGGTAAGCCCAGTGCTGAGAATCCACCCACTGTATCAGAATCATAACATACCTGCTTCGGACACAATATACAGAGCCATAACAATTCATACTCACCCTGATTAAAAGAGTTTTACTGTATTTTCACCTTGGATGTGTATTCTAATGCTTTCGGCAGAATATTCATTCTTTTCAACCAAAGTGTAAAATAAGGGGTAATTGGAAAAGAATAATTAAAATAAGGCATAAGTTGATTTATTGGTTTCGATGAATTTACTTGGCTAATCCTGTCTGGAGAGGATTTGTTGTGTAAACCATACTGTACTGAGAAGTTGTTGCAACTTTGATTTATCTCAGAAAAAATTTTGAGTTCATTTTTATTTAGCATTTCTTTTCTTTTACTCCATCCATTCCAGGCAAATAGTCCACTATGCTATTTTAGGATGTCTCACTTAAAGAACTCAATTTCAAAAAACTTATGTCAATAATTTTCATAATCTTTCATTTTTACCCTTCACTTGTGTTATAATCATCTTAGTTGTGCTAAAGTATTTTAGTAATTATGATCAATTTCAATGACACAAATATATTCCCTCCGTCCCAGATAAATGTTCCTAGTGGATAAAACACAGGAATTAAGAAATATAATTAATGATGTGCTGTAAAATGTGTTCTGACCATAATATCCATGAACATTAATTGAGTTCAACTACTTTAAATAATTGAGTTTGTTTGGGATGTGTTATATTAAATGAAACTTTAAGGGTATATTAGGAAGAATGGTAGAGAATAGGTACATCAAAAGTATTTAGGAACATTAGTTGGGACATCTCAAAATAGAAAGTAGGAACATTTATCCGGGACGGAGGGAGTATCTTTTAATAATTAGATTTTTTAAATGTGGACTATTTGGGCGGAACGGAGGGAGTAATTCTTGTTATACTACTTGACAACGTTTGAGGAACTTTTTCATTCCCCTGCCAAGTTGCAAATTAGACGACTTGAGCTCAACACTTGAACGCTCAAGTTGGTTTGATGATGTTAGGGAGCCTTAAAGAAAATGTTTAGCCAATCTCAAAAGAGCTCTTGATTGAGCTAAGCTCGAGAAGCTTGGTACGCTTGATTGAAATATTGTTTTTTTAACGAGCTCGAATATTTGTTCAACGTTTGATTATCTCATGACTTGACCTTAAACGAGGCTAATTTACCCATGTAGTGCAGACCTCAAAAAGGCACACACCACACCAGCAGGCCAAGCCTCAAACATTTGATCTACCCTATTCACTGGCCTGGCTGGATTTTTATTGCACCCACAGGCCAACTTAAGACCTGCTGGTTATATCTTTAGTGAACTGAATGCCTTCGGCTGCCATCACTGTGCAAGATGTGGTTCCATTTGCAAAAAATACTTGCATTTCTAATCCACATCACCGTTGCAAACTTGATAAATTGCCAGTGAGCTTTAGTAAGAACGAGGCTGTTACGTATATTAGAGGATACTGCATTGCTGTTTCAAGAGCTTAGATTTGCCAACACGGCATTGGACTCTGGACAATGAATAAAGATGTGATACAATGTTTCTGACTGACCAAAGCGAGCATGAGCAGTGGGAATTGACTGGATTAGGCGAGCGAGATAAACTCTTGGGGGAACCATACAACAAAAAAATTTGCCAGCATAACATCGTGGGGGATAGCAGTGTTCCACAGAACTTTCCAATTTTGTTGTTGTATGGTTTCCACATCGGCAATTATGGAGGGGAGGCCCTCGAAAAGCAACCATAAGTGATTGCACCAGAAAACCAAACTTCCCCAGATTCCAGACTACCTAGTCATCACTTTCAGATTAACCAAGATACGTAAACCACGTAATTCTACGGACTATATGAGGTGCCAAGATCCTTGGGTCATTAATTGGGCAACTTTGATTACCTCTGGGGTAATTGTGTCGTAATTGTGTCATTTCTCCTGCAGCACGCAGGCGTCAATCTGTTGCAAACCGTAGACATGGAAAGCAAAAGAATAGCATATGGTAAGCAAAAAATTATGACAAACAAATTTCACTAAGGTTGCTTGGCCCGCAATATATTTAAGAGAACTACAAGCTTTCTAGGATGCGCAGTGATATCTAATCTGTTTAACAAGGATTTGAAAGACTTCCCAAGACATTTGTCAAGTTGTGCAAACAAATATTCACCAAATTGCTGAGAGGCGTTAGGACTATATGAGGGCTGACTTTGTATAGTTTATCATCTGACCTGACTTGAGGCAGTTGGTCAAGGACAATTTTTAGAACTTTGTGCATCGTCTGGTAGAAGATGAGAGATCAAGGATACTGCTCTTGCAATCGCAATGCCTTTTAATTGCCCCAAGGTCCGAGCCTGCAGTAGACTAGCAGATAATGCCTCAGATAGTGATAATTTGGTAAGAGAATCAATGAAATCAAAGTGTCACAGGAAGAGTTTGGGAGAAGAGTATCTTTTGATTATGAATATTCGAGAGACTTACTTCAGATTACAATGAATCAAAAAACTTATATACAGTTTGATAGTGACTTACTATGCACGAAACAATCTCTATATCACCACTTAAGTTAACTCCATTCCACTAACTATTCTAACCAATCACAACAAGTTTACAACTGTCACATGATATCAGCAATAACAAATTTTTCTAACTGACTTGGTGAGAATGATTTGATGATGTGCCTCTGCTGCTTGTTTGATGCTGCTGCTGCTGCTTGATTGTTTGACTACTTTGCTTGCTACATTCATCTACATTAACATCCCCCCTCAAGATGAAAGGTGAAAAAAGATTGAACACTTTCAGCTTGGCAAGAAAAGAACCAATATGAGCAGAGGAAAGAGACTTTGTAACCAGATCAGCAGACTGATGGACAGTAGGTATATGAGCTGCAGTGATTACACCCTGAGTAATCTTATCTCGAATGAGATGGCAATCAATTTCGATATATTTAGTTCGTTAATGGAATACAGGATTTGCAGCTATATGTAAAGCAGCTTGGTTGTCACAAAATAATGTCACTGGAGTAAGATCAAACACTTGCAAGTCCTTAAGTAAGGCCAACAGCCAAGTAATCTCACAACATGTGGTGGCCATGGCCCTATATTCTGCCTCAGCAGAACTCCTTGAAACCGTGTGTTGCTTTTTAGACTTCCAGGATATCAAAGAGTCACCAAGAACAATGCAATAACCTGTCACAGACTTTCGTGATGTAGGACAACTACCCCAATCTGAATCACAATATCCGGTAAGAGTCAAAGCATTGGAGGCAAAAAAGAACAAACCTTGCCCAATAGTGCCTTTGAGATATCTAACAAGCTTAAGAGCAGCACTCATATGAGGTACCCTAGGAGAAGCCATGAATTGACTCAGTATTTGAACAGAACAAGCAAGATCAGGTCTTGAGAGTGTCAAGTAAATCAAATGACCAATGATCAACCTTCTATATCTGTTAGCATCCTGCAGTAAATCCCCCTTGTCCACTGCCAAATCATGATACTGTGCGAGAGGAACAGAAGAAGGTGTAGCATTCTCCTGACCAGTGTCTCTCAAAATGTCCATAACATATTTTCGTTGATGAATATAAATGCCAGATGCATTTCTGGCCACTTCAATACCCAAAAAAAATTTAAGGAGGCCCAAATCCTTGATACTGAAGATGGAATGAAGAAAGGTTTTCAACTCAGTATGAATAGAAGAACAAGAACCAGTAAGCAACAAATCATCAACATACACAAGAACCACTGTAAAAGAGTATTGTCTATATAAAGTGAAAAGAGAATGATCACTTTGGGATTGAGTGAAGCCAAACTGCAGAAGAGAAGAGGAAAGCTTATGATACCACTGTCGAGGAGCCTGTTTAAGGCCATAAAGAGACTTAATCAACTTGCATACAACTGGATGAGAACATGTAGTTTGCAAGGAAGAAGAGTAGCCTGGTGGTGAATCCATAAACACCTCTTCGTTAAGGTCTCCATGCAGGAAAGCATTGGAGACATCCATCTGAGTAATCTCCGAGCCTCTAATAGCAGCCAAGGCAAGCAATGTCCTAACAGTGGTCATCTTGGCCACAGGAGCAAATGTGTCAAAGAAGTCCAATCCTTCAGTTTGGGTAAATCCTTAAGCCACAAGCCTTGTCTTATATTTATCCACAGAACCATCAGCCTTATGTTTGATTCTATATACCCATTTGCAGCCTATAGTTTTCTTATTTGGTGGTAATGGTTGCAAAATCCAAGTCCTATTATTTTCTAAAGCCTGAATCTCTAATTCTATAACCTTACACCAAAGTGGATCCTTAACAGCTTGAGCATATGAATGGGGTTCAGAAGTTTGAGAATGATTTGTAAGAAAAGAGTAATAACTAGGAGAAACATTAGCATAAGTAAAAACTGAAGAAAAAGCATGAGAAACAGGCCTTGGCATAGAAGAAGTATGTGAGGATGTGATAGAAGAAGGTAATCCAACATAGTCTTGAAATTTAGCAGGCAAAACTCTAGTTCTCTGAGGTCTAACAGAGGAAACAGGAGAAAAAACTGGAATTGAAGAAGAAGAAACAGAATCAGGATGAGATTGAGAAGTGGAAGAGGAAGGCATAGAAACCTCATCTTGATCATCAAGGCAAGAATCAGGAGTGGAAAAAATTGGAGCAAAAGAAAGTGAAGGAAGAGAAGAAGAATGAGTTTGAAAGGGAAACTCAGTTTCATAGAACTTCACATCTCTACTATAGAAGACTTTGTGAGTGGCAAGCTCATAGAGTTTATAGGCTTTCTTCCCATAAGGATAGCCTAAAAACACACATTTACCAGCCCTGGATTGGAACTTATCCCTGTTGTGTACTTGTGTGGAAGCAAAGCACAAGCACCCTAGAGTTTTAAGATGAGAATATGAGGGAGAATGGCCAAGAAGAACTTCATAGGGAGATTTAGATTTTAGAACAGAATTTAGGAGTCTATTAATCAAGTAAGTAGCAGTTTGAATGCAATCCCCCCAAAATTTAATAGGTAGATGACCTTGAAACCTCAAAGCTCTTGCCATTTCAAGAAGATTTTTGTGTTTTCTCTCAACTCTCCCATTTTGTTGAGGAGTACCAATACAAGAAATTTGCTGAAGGATTCCAAGGGATTGTAACAAAGAAGACACTTCACCATTAAAAAACTCAGACCCATTGTTTGATCTAGTTTCTTTAACAGTTGTATTGAATTGAGTATTGATCATAAGAAGAAAGGTTTTGAGATAGTGACAAACATGAGCCTTGGACTTGAGCAAGAAGGTCCAAGTTGCTCTTGAAAAATCAACTACGATTGTTAAAAAAGAAGAACATCCATCATATGTCAAATGCCTATAAGGTCCCCAAACATCAAAATGAATAATAGCAAAAGCAGTAGTACAATGAAAGGAACCAAGAGAAAAAGAATTTCTGGTCTGTCTAGCATAATGACAAATCTCACAAGCAAAGTTTTTATATAAAGAATTAACATTGCTATTAGACAGAAAATGAATGTGTTTAAAGACATGAAAAGGAAGATGACCAAATCTTAAATGCCACAACAGAGCATAAGAATTCATATCATTCTGTACAACAGATGTTAGAGAAGAAGTAGAAGAAGAATTAGACTGTGTGAGAACTGTAAGAGGAGTGCCAGATAAAATTAGTTTGTATAGACCACCTTCAATTCTACCAATCTCCCTTTCCTTCTTCTGGACAAGGTCCTGAATCACACAGTGAGAAGAAGAAAAAATGAGATTACAATTGTTATCAGAAGCTAGTTTGTGTCCTGAGAAAAGATTAAACTTAAAATCAGGCACATAGAGAACATTATGAAGAACTAAATCAAAGGTCAATTGAATTGACCCTTTATGAGCAATAAGAGCTGTTTTACCTGTAGGAAGATAAATACTGGAAGAGATAGCAACAGGATTAAAAAGCAAGTCAAAATAGGAAGTAATATGGTCTGTTGCTCCTGTGTCTATAATCCATTCAGTTGATACAAAGTTAGGACTAGCTAAACAAGCTGGAAAAGCAAGACTATGAGAAGTTGTAACCTTACCAGCCAAATGACATTCAGGATTGTCCAAAGTAGTAGTGCTGAGAAGGGATAACAATTGCTGATATTGAGCAGAAGTCAATGTAGGAGTAACAGAATCACTAACTGTGGCAACAGAAGTAACATTAGCAGCCTTGACAACAAGAGTATTGATAGTAGATTTACCTTTGAATTTGGGCATTTTAGAAGGATCAGGCTTGGTTCCATGATCTTTGTGCCACTCAGGATATCCATAGAGATAAAAAACATCTGTCTTTTGTATGAGAATCCCCATGGCAATGATCACAGAAAAATTTTCCTTTTCTTTTGACATTGTTTCTGGATATATTTGTATTTCCTTTACTGAACAGGGCAGTAGACATTTCACTTACAATAGCTCGATTGCCAAAGCTGATAGTAAAAGTTCTTTGTTTTTCTTCTTGTGCTAAAAGTGATGCTTTGCTATATTGTTGGTAATGGAGTCATCATCAACAATTGGCCCCTTGTTCCAGTAAAACTTTCATTTAACCTCATCAAGAATTGTGTTAATTTGAGCATTCTTTCATATTTTTCATGTTTAGTAACAGCTCCACAAGTACATCCACACACACATTGAGGCAATTGAATCAAATTATTCAGCTCATCCCAAAGTCCTTTGAATTTGGTAAAATAAGAATTGATAGACATAGTATCTTGAGTCAAAGAAGTAATTTGTTGTCTAACTTGAAAAATTTGTGGAGCATTGCTCTGAGAAAAACGAGCACTCAAATCATCCCAAATTTCTTTCGCATTTTTGATAAACACTACACTTGATCGAATTTCACCAGAGATTGAATTTAATATCCAGGAAATGATCATGCTGTTGCATCGATCCCAATGATCAAAGTATTTAGATGTAGACTTAGGCTTTTTGTGTTGTCCAGTGATTATACCTATCTTGTTCTTAGCTGTAAGTGCAATCACCATTGATCTTTTCCAAGAATTGAAGTTTGATTCAGTGAGAGTTTCAGTGACAAGTTTCATACGTGGATGGTCGTTGGGATGCAAATAAAAAGGATGCGATGAACTCAGTTGAATGAGAGATTTAGTCAGATCATAGTCATCAACTTCTTCACCAGAATTAGTTGAATCTGAATCACTATTTTCATGCTGATCATTCGCCATTGTGTTTGATTGAAGATCAACAATTTGAGAAATGAAAGATGAATTGAACAAATTTGCAGAAGATCAATCAGATTCAGAGTATTATTGCTCTGATACCATGATAATTTGGTAAGAGAATCAATGAAATCAAAGTGTCACATGAAGAGTTTGGGAGAAGAGTATCTCTTGATTATGAATATTCGAGAGACTTACTTCAGATTACAATGAATCAAAAAACTTATATACAGTTTGATAGTGACTTATTATGCACGAAACAATCTCTATATCACCACTTAAGTTAACTCCATTCCACTAACTATTCCAACCAATCACAACAAGTTTACAACTCTCACATGACATCAGCAATAACAAATTTTGCTAACTGACTTGGTGAGAATGATTTGATGATGTGCCTCTGCTGCTTGTTTGATGCTGCTGCTGCTGCTGCTTGATTGTTTGACTACTTTGGTTGCTACATTCATCTACATTAACAGATAACAGGAAGAGATATATATACATGGCCAGAGACGGCACTTTGCCTAATTCCCGCCTTGGGTTAAAATTTCCTCCAGGAGATCCATTAATTAGAAGTGCATAATAACGAGTCAGGTAGTGCCGTAGTGCATATCTGTTTGGCCTGATGATGACTCATATCACATGCTCATTCAGACAGATCTAATCTTCAACGAACAATCACCATGATTGGAGATTTGGAGAGTGACTACAACCCACCTGCAGCGAGTCAACCCCAGATTTCCATCGTTCAAGGTCTCCTTGTGCAACCTTTATAAAACCTATGGATATTTTTCTTTTCTGTACTTAATGGTGTCAGAATTCTGGCAAAAGGCCTGTCCGTAGACTCGAGAATATATTTACTCCTAACTCCCTTCTTTACAGCACGTACCCGCTTGTTTCCTATCCAATGGGAGTTACATTGTGTATGCTACTAGCTCTTTTGTGAATTGACGCGATTCAACTCAATATAACAAACCTCCTTTGCGAGGGCTATTTTCCATGAACGATACACTAATCCATAACTCTTAACTCAATCTCCCGGCCGACACTCAGTTACTCTTGAGTTCTAGAATCCACGAGTATAGTAACTAGTCTTTAAAATGTAGAATGCATGTGGAGAGAGTCATGACAAGTAGGCACTAAGCTGTTCAACTCCAAAGAACTGAGTCACTGAAATGCCTAAAGGATATGATGCATGTAGCTTTAGCTGAACCCATCACGCTTCTTCTCCGATGCATGGTTTTCCTATCTTGTAGCCTCGATAATTAATATATAGGTCAAAATTGAGATTGCACTTGTTCACTAATCAAGTTCCCAAGATACATAAACATCTCTAAATTAATTCTTATCAAGTCTGCAAGTTACGCAAACAAAAACAATATGGCTGAGATCATGACACATGCAACTTAATA
The DNA here is from genome assembly GCA_016624345.1 of Platycodon grandiflorus. Taxonomy (NCBI): domain Eukaryota; kingdom Viridiplantae; phylum Streptophyta; class Magnoliopsida; order Asterales; family Campanulaceae; genus Platycodon; species Platycodon grandiflorus. The sequence goes on along the minus strand of CM028365.1, from coordinate 9,755,634 downwards.
ACATTGGCCGCGTATCCTCATAAGCACCGACGACTAGCTTCTATGTCGGCACAGATTATTCCCTCAGCCCCAAGAAAAGAGTTGCATATGACACATGCACCAAACTTTTTAAGATCGTATACATTTGCTTTTCTATATTTTCTTGTAGTTGCATTAAACTTGTACATTTTTTTGTAAGGCACGTTAGATAAATATATCATATCTTCGAAAGAAAAAAAAAAAAAAGAGGTTGGCGCTTAAATTTTAAAAGTGTAAAGAGTTTTTTTTGGGACAAATGAAAGTGAATTTGTGACACTTATTTTGAGACGGAAGAATTATTACATAATGCTCTATCCAGATATAAGAACATCATACCAAAACTTCATCCCAGTGTACAAATAATCAACAATTCTCTTACCCACACGATGATAGAGAAAATTTAACTTAAGATCGTAATCATGACCAATAACATGGAAAAATAATCATTGTTGATCTAGATAAAGCTATGTATCACATCCATGCATCTCTTGTAAAATCTACTCTTTAAACCTCGATCTATGAACAGTAGTGCACATATGAGAGTGAAAACTGAAAAGAATAACAGTTGACATGAGCAAGGTGATTCTTCCATTGATTAATGATCATATTCATTCACAAGGATTGAAGTGGTTACAACAACAAGATAGCAACTAATCTAGTAGATGACTACAAATAAGATCAGAATACAGAAAGATACATCTGCTGAGGAGAACAACCTGATAAGGTTAGTTACGGTGTTAATAAAAACAACTATTGATCAAGTGCAATGTCACAAAATGCACTTGACCATTATATTGCTTCGTCTAATTATGTTGTACAAATAATTATTTAATGCTTCTACCATGATATATGAGACCCAGTCAGAACCCTATATTTTGGTTACAAAAAATCAGGCTGGGAACTCTGATGAGGAGATTCGCCAAAAAATTTCATAACCATTTCACTAATCTGTTTTTTTCTAAAAAAAACCAACAAAATAGAGACGCCACTGAAATAGTCTGAATTACTTGCATTCGCAATATTGATCACGAGGTTATCACAAGAAACGGTCACCCATATAGCAAAGAGCTCGTTTGGTGTAACGTTTTTAAAACGGAGAGTTTTAGTTTTTATAATACAGATTATTCAAAACATAGTTTTTTTCTTATAAATGTGTTTGAAATATCACTTCAAAACATAGTTTTTTTTTCCTAGCAGTGTTTTGGGAAAAAAACTGGAAATTCCAACGTTTTAAAACGTAGTTTTTTCTGCCGCAACATTGAAATGCAATTTTTTTTTTGTAAATAAACTCCGTTTTATCCCTGTGTTTTGACCAAAACGCACAACCAAACGGGCTCTAACTCATTCTTAGCAACCGAAGTCATAGACACATCATTTCTCCGCTTAAGGCACGAGGTGCTGATTATTAGAGAATTAACCAAATTTGATATGTAATATTACATAGATATGATTAGATTAGATCGAATAGATTTGATTTGATTTACTTATTATTGGTAGTGATTTGATTTACTTATAGTTGGTAGTCAATCTCCAGAACATTTTTTGTGATTCTTGTTAATCAAGACACACCATGTATATATTAGCTAGTATTCTACACTGATTAATAAAATTAAGTCATTCTCTCTCTCTCTCTCTCTCTCTCTATATATATATATATATATATATATATATAATAATAATATTTCTCAATTCCTTGAGACATGCAAGCTATAGTCTGTCAATCTGGGAGGTACTTAATGCATATGCGACGAAGCCATTCAAACCTACCTTTGTTGCTCTTATTTTCAAGGTTCCCAACTTAGAGGTTCCCTTAGACTTTCGACCTATCATCAGCTAGCTGATGAAATACTTTGGACAAGATCATTGTACGTACATTGTATGTATGTTTCTTAGGATCATTGATATTGCTTTTCAGCAGTACGTCCTGTGTTTGTGTCAAGGAGTAATATCTCAGATAATATTAATTGTCCTAGCTAGCTAGTCCAAGAGCAAACGCATGCATGACATGGACACTGGCTTGCGGCACCCACTGCAATACATCAAGCTCAAGTCAACTCAACACAATCCGACCCATATGACAATATTATTAAGGCCGTCATTAGGAGTAATTACAATCCATTTGGCACGAAACAAGGGGATATTTGTAGTTCAAAAAAGTTGGCCCTTCAATTTCAATATATTCTCCTAGTCTAAGTACGTAGGTACCTTTACCCAGAATTCTGACATCCGTAAGCACAGATGAGAAGAGAATTTTTCATTGCTTTCCTAGAATTAGTTGCACGAGGAGACCATAAATATATAGTGGAGGTTGAGTCATGACTGACTATATATAGGATGTAGTCACTCTCCAATCACTGTGATTGTTCGTTGAAGACTCGGAAAGAACAATAGCATTGATGATTGGTGTTTATTGGGCCAAATGGGGGTATGTAGTATGTACTAGTAACTCGATATTCGATCGTTATTCCGCTGCATATATATACATGTTCTTAGTAATTGGTATACCAATTAAAGCACGAATATGCTAAGTAGAGTAACTAATGGAGTAAGATATAATTCCATGTTAGAACCGTAAAGAATTGCTTATAATTGACATGAAATTAATTTGTTGGGGCAGCATGTTAGCTAGGAGAGAGGCGCAGGATGATTACTGATCTTTACCTAAGGATAGGAAAAGATGTCAAATATCCCAAAAATTGAAATCTTAATTATGGTTGTCTGTCTGTCTGACAGACTTACTTTTATTATTATTATTATTATTATTATTATTATAATTATTCATTCATACTAATTAATTAATGGGGTGCCACTGCCACTAGCTACTATATACTATAAGAAAATTAATTTATTTGTTCACAGACAGAAGTAGAAAAAACGTGTTTTTGCCTCATTAGTTGCCTACCCAATCTTGGAAACATTTCCATTGGAGGTACAACAACTATTTCCCAACCCAACTCCTTATAAACGCGTTTTTCCCAATTTGTGTAACAATTGAGATTACGTACATTAATTAGGGCTATAGGAATTTTATTTTTAATTTAACAAGGCACGTTTAATTTACTTGGTTCAAAACTGGTGTATTAATTAATAGCAACCCTATATATGATTAAACCTAACATATCAATTTGTGTATATATGCGATGAACATCACTATCTATATGCATGCATGGTTGGATCACTTTCATTGAATAATGCTTAATTTCTTATCCGATGATCGATCGAGGTGCATGTCTCGTTATATATATATATATATATATATATATATATATATATATATATATATATATATATAGTTAATCAAGGTTGTCATAATCCAATTTTTCTTAACACGAAACTACACAACCTAGCTAATTAAGGCTCATTAATCTTGACAGTAACACTAAACTACAAAACTTATAAGTGAATTGTTTATGTCACGCTACGTTAAAAGTATTTTTTACTCTCGTTAGCTAAAGTAGAACAACTAATTTAATTAGCATATATGACACAATTTTGCTAGCTACGTACTGCGTCTCATATTTAATCGAATTTCGTGTCTACAAAAATGTCTAACGAGGAATAGGGATTATGTGTGGAATCATGACCAACTCATATGTACCTCTCCCAAAATTCATAACGATCGAGGTAAATCACATTAAAAACTAGAAGATTATTGAAGATTAAAGAGTTTCGATCTAGAGTCAACTTATTCTTGAAATTCTCAAATATTATTTTTGATTTCATTTAAAAAATAGAAAATATAATATACGTGCTATTCATGATATATAATACTACTCCATCCGTCCCGGATAAATGTTCCTAGTGAATAAAACACAGGAATTAAGAAACATAATTAATGATGTGTTGTAAAATGTGTTCTGACCATAATACCCATGGACATTAATTGAGTTCAACTATTTTAAATAATTGAGTTTCTTTGGAATGTGTTATATTAAATGAAGCTTTAAGAGTATATTTGGTAGGAAGAATAGTAGAGAATATGTAGATCAAAAGTCTTTAGGAACATTAGTTGGGACATCCCAAAATAAAAAGTAGAAACATTTATCCAAGATAGAGGGAGTAACATTTAAGCATGCAGTCGTTTTGATCACTGTAATGTTGATCTATAATGAATTAAAATTTTAAAGCAGAGTTGTTAACTAGTTGTAAATCTAGTAATATTGTTTTTAAAATTTTGAAGGCTGAAATTCAAAAATAAAAACAAAAAATGCTAAAAACACAGACCTCAATATTATCATATAAGTATAAAAATTGATTTTATGCAACAGACGTACACAATTACTTAGTGCGGAAGCACAATACAAATCATAACCTTACCGTAACATAATCCCCTTCTCGTCTAACGCGGTGATTAACCGTGTTTTTCATTTTTTGGAAATATTTCTTCCCCCACCGTTGATCTTTCTCGATTAGTATACGATGATTTTGATCCAACGGTTGATATGAAAAGGCAGACTTGCGCATTATAAGACTTACCTATAAATAGCTGCTCCTACCTCTGCAAACCCTCATCAGTCTCCCTCTCCTTCTCTACAACCTTCTCTCGCTAGATCAAAATCTCTCTCTCTCTGCAATGGCTTCCTCTAATCTTGTTGTCGTGATGTTTGCCGCATTGATCATGGGATCCGCGATCGCTCAATCACCAATATCTGCGCCAGCCGCGTCACCGGCTCTACCTCCCACGGCTCCGCCTCTGGCTCTGGCTCCGGCACCTACATCCGAGCCACCGTCTCCTATTCTCCCTCCGTCACCGTCTCCAGCCGCAAATCCCCCAGCTTCTCCTCCTACCGTTAACTCACCATCACCGGCTCCTTCTCCTTCCACTATCAACTCGCCGCCATCTCCACCTCCATCCGTCTCTCCGGCTCCGTCAATTGCAGCGTCTCCATCGGACGGACTGGCACCTGCACCTGCACCGGCTTCCAACGGCGGCGTGGCTACCAGGCTCGCGGTCGGATCTGTTGTCGTTGGCTTCTTAACAATCGCTTTAATATGATGGAGTAGATTCATCATAAGGTCCCTTTAATTTCTAGACTAACATTATGGAAGCTTTTCCGGTTTTATTTGAGTGAGATCAGTTAATTAGGGCTAATTAATTGAGCGAGTATTTTATTTATTTATTAGGATAATTTGTTTTTACGGATTCATAGTTTTAAATTTGTTTGTTTATATTCACGAATCACGCCGTTGGTCATGGTTATTGAGTTATGATTTGTTTTGATGATATTTATTTGTACTGTTCTTATTTTGTTCCTTCTAAAATTTGTTATGCTGTTGTTTTGAATTGCTAGGGCTTTGGAAATGAGATATTGTTGCGTAATATTCCATCTTTTATTTTAGAAATTTTATCAAAATGGCGTAAAATGAGTTTGATGCGTCTGTTCTTCCTCCCGTTTTTCCATCCATGATGAACACCTTATAAATATTACGGAATACCATCTAAAATACTCTCTCAGATATGTTTTAAATGAGATATTATTTGTTTTTACAAAGTCGTAAGAATCATGATTTCATAATATTTTTTAACAGATATATTTTATTTCTTAAAACATAATTAATACTATCTTCTAAATATTGCTTTGATTTACATTGATTTCTAAATAGGAAAATTTGATTTTTTGCGTGAATTGAGAGAGTAATAATAATGAAAATATTGATAGGATCAGTGTGTGTGTTTTTAAAGCATAAAGTTAAGTTTCTGTTTTCAGAAGATTATTATTATTATTTTTTTTGTTTTTTTGTGTATCTCTAATACATACTCCGATGCACAAAATGTCATTTATTCTCATTTATTCCTAGCACCAATAAGCTACCAATATCGACACGGTAACTAATGAGTATAAGAGCCCGTTTGTTCACGCGTTTTGGCCAAAACGCAGGGTTAAAACGCTATAAAGCGTTGTTCACGCGCTTTTGCCAAAGCAGGTTAAAGCTTTATTCCTTAACTTAGCGTTTCAATGCTGCGGTAGAAAACCCTGCGTTTTGAAAATGCAGCTGCGTTTTAAAACGCTGGAATTCCTAGCTTTTTCTCAGCGTTTCAATGCTGCGGTAAAAAACCCTGTGTTTTGAAAACGCAGCTGCGTTTTAAAACGCTGGAATTCCTAGCTTTTTCTCAAAACGCAGATTTTAAACGCTGGAATTCCTAGCTTTTTCTCAAAACGCAGTAGTAGGGGATAAAAAGTAGCGTTTTGACATAATATCCCAAACGCATTTATAAAGAAAAAAGCCGCGTTATCCCAAACGCATTTATAAAGAAAAAAGCCGCGTTTTAAATAATCTGCGTTTTTAAAACGCAGTAGGGATAAAAAGCAGCGTTTTGACATAATATCCCAAACACATTTATAAAGAAAAAAACCGCGTTTTAAATAATCTGCGTTTTAGAAACACTATGTTTTTAAAACACTGCATTTTCAAAACGCTACACCAAACGGGCTCTAAGTTAAATAATCATTGATATAAACTTTTAGATAAGACCTAATTTGCGGGTTAATTAGATTTTTAATTCACTAGGTCCTATCTAAGGTGCTCGATCGAGTTGAGCCAAGTTTATTATGTGCCTCGCCATGGCCATTCTTTTCACAATCAAGATTAATAAAATACGGATGAAATGCTAACATGCCTTCATGAAGACAATTTAAGTTTCTACTTTTAATTATTTTCTTGTTTTTTATTTGTAATATAAATATAGAGTGAAAGTTTGATATAGTATCGATGCAAATTTTTAATAACACGTCTTTTGCTAATAACTTTTTTTCTAAAATTCAATCTTTTTGATATTTTTTTTTATCACATGTTAACTACACACAAGATTTTGTCAACACAAAATTGTAAGACTAAATTCGATCCAAATGCGGAATTAATGAAGAGGATCGAGACCAAAATTAAGCCAATATTCATACCTCCAGCCATTGATGTTCAACTTCGTTTGTATTCCGATTTCTTCACTGATTTTCCCCTTTAAATTCTTAGGTCTTAGGAATCTTCTAAACTTTCCCTTCACTATATTAATGGTGTATTTAGAGGAGTCAAAAACGAACTCAGAGAAGGCAAACTTAGGGACCCAAAACCAGTTATTATTTCCTTTTGTAGCTTCCAACCATCATGGAAGTTACTAGCAGTTAATGATCCAGTTGAGATGGAAGTTATTTCCACAACATTAGGAATTGAACATGTGGACCAATTTTTTGAACTTCAAGAGAGATAAAACTAACATAAATTTCAATATTTTGCATTAAGTTGACTAGGTTTTATTTCAAGGTATTTGATTAGTTGATACGAACATAAAAATCTAAAACACTATATAATTTGATTTTTATACTTTGAAACGCTTGGGTAAATGTGAAATATACAACAGTGTTGGTGTATCAAAAATTAAATCCTTTTAGCATTAAACATGTGTTCAAATTTCATTGTTAACTTAGGTGTAATTATATACTCCCTCCGTTCCAAGCAAAGAGTCCACATTATTTTTTTAGAATTCAACATGTGACTAAATCAAATCAAAATTTTACATACTTTACTTATGTATTAATTAGGAAATAAAATTTCATTAATTAAAACCTACCTTAAGAATACTATAGATTACAACTTTCATAACTTAGTAAAAACAACTAATTTTATGTAAATTATCGGTCAAATTTTAACTAAGTTAACCTAAATAAGTCAAAACTGGACTATTTATCTGGAACAGAGGGAGTATATAATTAGTCTATGCATGCAACAAATTTCATTGGTAACGTACTTTGGTGTTATTATATGATTGGTCATGCAACATATATATAATACACTTATACATACACATAATTACTAGAAATAACATCATAATACTACTGATACGTATGTTATAATGCATATATATACTTGGACAATCGACATATTTAGTTAGATACATAATATTGTTAGGGGGGCGGCACAGAGCAATCTAGTGGCGTGGGCATTTTAATCTCTACTTGTTTGCTTTGTTGGGTGCCTAAAACGAAATGTGTTTAATTGTAAAGATCAAAGATGAATAGAAATTAATGTATAGAAATTCCTATATATATATATATATATATATATATATTTTACAAATCTTACATTAAACACTAGCTTTATTCTTTTTTCAACCAATTAAACTTTCATGTAAAATTGAAATTTATAATTTGAATCTTCCATCTATATGGTGTTAGAAACCTCTAAACAGAAATAGTTACACATATAACATCCGTTCTATTAAAACCAAATTTACAGATTTTGTCAATTGACGAAGAAAACAAAAACCATTAATTGGTTTTAATTTGGAATTACTTAATTTCCTCCATGTTCCACTTGTGCGATTTTGTTAATTACAGGCTCGGCAATCGTCTCAAGGTCTTTCAGGTCTTGTTTCAGGTCAGCAACCTACATAACAAGTGTAAATATATATATATATATATATATATATATATATATTTCAATACAAGGAAAAAATAAAATTATTAACTGCTTAAGTAACTCTTATTTCCATCAACTGTAGTGTAGGCATAATAATGTCAAGTGCAAATTAAGTACCTTGTCAACAAAATCTTTGGTTAGTTGAGCATCCTTTGCAGTTAGACTGGACACATGTTCTACCATCAACGCTGCTTCTTTGAGTCTGCCGTCGTTTAATGCCTCTGCCACCTCTGCTGATATTTTCTCGGTTGTTGATGCCACTTTTTCAACTACCTCCGCCACGTCTTCCACCTCTTCAACAATCTCTTCCACCTCCCCTGAATATGAAATTTACCATGTTTTGCGTTTTGAAACATAATCTCAATTTACTGAAAAAGAGTAAAAATTCCAATCTGAAACAAAGATCATGCATTACACTCTGTTGCATGAGTGATCATGCAAATCATGCAATATATATATATATATGTATATATATATCTCGAATTACCTTCTAACTTTAGTAAGTTGTTCCACTTTTGCTTCCAAAAAGCCAGGATTAATGGCATTAGAGACCCCAAAAGCCATTTTGCCCTGCACATTACAAGATAATTTGTTCTCGTTAGGCATTTGTTTTTCCTCCGTATCAAAAAGCCAAATTTTTTTCATTATTGAATAATTGTGACATCTTGGGGACAACAAGTCCACTATATATAGGCAATGTATATTGGAAATGATTTGTTTGTGATGATAAACCAACTTTCGTTTGATCATTGTTCAAAGAAAGGCCAAAAATGAACTATCTCGCAATTTCGGTATGTAACTCGAAATTAAAAGCTCTTACCAAACAATGTAGCTTGGCCTTGGAGGAGCGGGTACAGATGGTTGAACATTTTCAGTAATGGCATGTGCCCTGTATTAATATTGAATAAAAGCATCAACAAAAAGGAAAGGATTGTTTTTTTTTTTTTTTACCCTTAAGGTATCTCCTGAAGGCGCAAGACTAAACCCTGAGCCGGATAGGACCACAAGGGCAGTAAGCTCTCCCAACTATTCTATAAAAACTAAACTAAAAAGAAAAAGAAAAGGCACTCACATAATAGTTTCAGGCGTTCTAAATGACCCATTGTTGACAGTGCTGAACATGCTTAGCCCACGTTGGGAGGAACTGCCATCGTTAACATGGCAAAATTTAGAAAATGATGTTCCATGTTCATGATTTGGGTAGCCATGAGATGAATTACTCGAGCAAACTCTATACCGATAGAGCAATGTAACCAAACCGCGGACTTTGTAATTGGAAGCTGAAGAATTTGTTGCTTTCATGGTGAAATTTTTGCAATACAAACTGCAATTGTTGAGGCTCATAAGAACTTGATTTAAGACTTTGAATGGTTTTTGTTGGGTGGAAATAATATTGATTTTTTCTGTTTGTTTACTTGAAAAGCTATGAAAAAAAGGAGATACCAACACGCCAAGGTATGATGCATGTGGATGTACAAGTCCAGATTTTGTTCGGCTTTAATTTTAAGCATTTTGGTTTCGGCCTAACAAAGTAATAAAGCCAAACAAGTCACCTGTTCCTTGCAAGCAATATACTTCAGCCGCTTCAAGTCTTCAAAAAGGCCAGCAGTGTGATTTATGAGGATTTGTACATCCACACTTAGTTACTTACTTAATTACATACACATGTATGATCATATACTCTTTGGAAAATTATCGAGTGAAATCGTTACACCACCTCATATTAGTGTAGAGTGACGTTTTACTAACTTTTTGACATATAGAAATACCATACAATCAAAACGAAAAAGCTCACGACATCTAGGGGCACCTAACACCCACCAACCCAAGTGTTGGTCACGTCACACCACGTCATCTAATGACATGTCATTGACTATTCTATTGAGTTTCGGATAACTAATGATCTTTGATAAACATGTATTTACTCCCAATTGAGATGTACAATCCTACCTCGGATGATAGTTAATTCTGAGTTGGACCTCCCGGTTAAATACTCCCTTCGGTTTTATTTTCAGACAGTTTAACTTTAAATGCTACGATTGAGAAAATTTGAGCTTTCAAAATTATCCTTATTTATATTAAATTTTCGAATAAGGAGAATCATTTTAATCGTTGAGAGGAATATTAGTATGTGTTATATGACTTCTCAATCTTCTCGGAACTATCTCCTTGTAAGAAATTGACCCTCCAAATGGTGGTGATGGGAGAAGAAGTATTGTAGAAATAAAGTTTGTATATGAAGACAATATTTCCATGGAAAAATTGCGGCCGTCCCCTTTAGACAATTTGCAGCTGCTTAAGTCCACTATAATTATTTTCAACCGCTTAAGTCCATTTTAAGTGATAAATGATTGTTTGTTCCAAAACTGTCCCCGTAACAACAAATAACATTTTTTTGTGTAAATTGTGCATCGTTATGTGTGGGATTTGTGCATCGTCAATATATATTTGTGATTTTTGTATTAAATATGCATCGTCAATATAAATGTTCATCGTCAAGTATAACGTTCTGCATCGTCAATTATAACAGTACTATTTTCAGGATATTTTTGTGTTAAAAAATTGCATCGTCAATGTAATTTTGTGTATCGTCAATTATAACAGTACTATTTTCAGTATAATGTGTGTTAACTAATGTGCATCGTAAATATAATTTTGTGCATCGTCAATTATAACAGTATTATTTTCAGTATAATGTGTGCATCGTGAAGTATTTTTAAGTGTAAATTGTACATCCTCAATTATAACAGTATTTTGTGTTAAGAAATTATTGCATCGTCAATGTAATTTTGTGCATCGTCAATTATAACAGTATTATTTTTCAGTGTAATATGTGCATCGTGAAGTATTTTTTTATGCATAGTCAATTATAATAATTGTATCTTTTATTTAATTCTTATTGTTATTACAAAAATTATCAATAATACAATCCAGTCTAGTCTCGAGATCTCCCACCTCGGTACATTGATTAGAGCCCACCATAGAACTCTAAATTAACAAACAAATCCTGATTTCGAACATAAATTACACATAAACTAAGGTTCATAACAACCCCAATACAAAGTTTGGAGGATGACAAACAGCTGCAAGAGCCACCTTTAGCAGCAGATGCATTACCACGCCTTTCACGGCTTGTAATGTAGAAAGAGTTTTGTACCTGAAAGAATTTTTAAACGATGCACAAAACTTTGTTAAGTCTAAAAAGAATAAAGTTCATGCTTACACCAAAAGTTGTGCATCCAGAATAAAGTTATGTATCGTGATGCACAAAATAGTACTTTTTATAGTATAACTATGTGCATCATGATACACAAAACGTGTACTTCGCAAACATAATTTCAAAAAAGATAGAAATTACACAATGTTTATCAGTACATATGCATAAAAAGAGAGGAATAACACGAAAAATGTAATATTTGTATACATATTTCACCATATTCAAGAAATTCTAAGCAAAAAGTACATTTATAAAATATATTATGTACCTGAGATCATATAAAATCCCGGATCCAAACTTTTTCGTGAAATTTTGCTAAAAGATATGTGTGAGTGCTTCTTAGAACTCAGATCCGACTCCACCTATAGCAACCATAAGTAGCAGTAGATCTTACACAACCTATTGATTTGTTAAAAAAATATTTTGCTCTATTTTTTAAACCCTAAAATGTATTCAGTAATACTAATCTGATTCAGGCATCGTAAAACATCTAACAAACTTATTGGAGGTGGAGGGTATTAAGTTTTTTTTGCTCCGTTTGAAGTGAAGATTGTTTTGTTTTTGAAGTGAAGAGGGTTAATTTATTTTTGTGGTCTGAAAGCCGTGAGTTAGTTAGTATTGCTAAAATGTATTCAGCAATAATAACTTGATATTCAGGCGTCGTAAAACATCTTACAAACTTTTGGAGGTTTGAGGACAATGCAAGAACCATTTGGAATATATATAACCAATAGAATATCTTAATGTTTTCAAAAGTTTTTTGCAAAATTTTTGAAGGGTTTGAAGATTTTTTGTTCCGTTTGGAGTGAAGATTGTTGTGTTTTTAAAGTGAAGAGGGTTAGTTGTGGTCTGACAGCTGATGTAATGCGTACGTGTATCGAATCGTATGTGTGTAGAAAGTTGTGCATCGCAAGTGAAAAAAGATAATTTGTGCATCGTATTGTGTTTGCGATGCATCATTTTTTGTTTGCAATGCACAGTTTTGTCGTTCCGTGTTTGCGATTCATTCCGTATTTTTATGTGCATCGTCTTGTATTGCGATGCATTGTTTTTTGTTTTTTGCGATATACAGCGTGCACTATTCCCTTTTTTTAAAGGGTATAAATGATATTTTGTAATAAAAGTGTAATTTAGCAATTAAAAATAATTATTATGAAGTTTAGCGAATGAAAATTGTATAAAAGGACCGGATTCGCCCCTATTTCCTTTCATTGATACTTGGGACTTTGGGGATAAGAGAACCTTGGCCCGTTAGCATAGCTAGGTGATCTACATTCCATAGAATTTTAGTGTGACAGCCCACATAAATTAAGATCAACAATTAGTCTGTTCTGGCCCATATTACCCGTAGATTGGTTTGTGGTGAGTCTGTTGAGCGTGTGAGAAAGGGATTGGTTCTGAAAATCATTTTTGAAATAAATAGTTTGTTTTAAAAATTATTTTCCGGTTAGCTAGAAAATGAACCATATACTAAGAAAAATAATGTATAAAATTATCCCTCTATAAGTCATTTTCCAAAATGATATCTCAATAGTCTTATTTCTATAAAAAGTAATGTTATGTGCACCTAAATTATACATCAAATGTTCACCAAAATCCAAGGTGGCATTTTTTGGTTGGTTAAATGATTTGTGGGTCCAACTACTTAAAAATCTTTTGACCAATCAAAATATGTCAACAAAAATTTTTGATGCATATTTAGTACACACTTTAGGTGCAGATAACATTGCTCTTGTACAAAATATTTGAAACAGTATACTTTAACTCATATGCTACATCCCTTCACTTGTCACTACCCCGCGCGCTACCCCACATGTCAACGTACTTGCCATAACACCATCTTTCCTCCTCCTCTCTCATGCAAACTTCCTACGATTTTTTTTTTATTCTTTTAAAATTATAAGTGAATATAAGTTATTTTATATTCCCTCCGTCCTGGATAAATATTTTTAATGGATAAAATACAACAATTAAGAAATATAATTAATAATTTGCTGTAAAATGTGTTCTGACAATAATATTCATGAATATTTATTGAGTTCAATTATTTTAAATAATTAGGTTTCTTTGAGATGTGTTATATTAAATGAAGCTTTAGGGTATATTAGGAAGAATGAGAGAGAATAGGTAGATCAAAAGTCTTTAGCAACATTAGTTGGGACATTCCAAAATAGAAAGTAGGAACATTTATCTAGGACGGAGGGAGTATAATTTTATCAAATCTGCTATATATACTATTTATAATTTATACGGAATAGTTACTTTAAACAAAAATAAAAATAGCATAAATTCATGAATGTTTTTCGTCACATTTTCAATACGTTTACAAAACAAATGAAAATCTTTTCGGAAGCATTTTAAATTCTTAAACCAAACACTTGAAAGTAAAAGATTTTTATTTTCAAAAAAACAGTTTTTCAGAAATTATTTTCTAGAAATTATTCTCCTTGAAACAAACGGAGTGTAATTAAAATTAAGCAATTTTGCAATCTTAATATATATATATATATATATATATATATATATATATACTATTATTAGTGGCACATTTCAGAGCATCTATTTGTTGACCATATCTGCATTTACTACTCCCCAACAACTAGAATCGATCGCAACGTACCTTATCAAGCACTCAAACGTGTCCAAAGCTAAGAAGTCTACATATTTATTTATGCTAGCGAGAAAAAGCATTTCCTTTCCATTGTAGAAAATTGTTGTAAGATAAAATATTTATGCAAATAATTTAAGGTGTAATTATTTTTACTTCATTTTCAATTAAACATTTCATATAATGCTATATTCTGGGTTTTGTAAAGTCCAAAACATAGCTTTTTCAATCACCCGAATATCTTTTTCATTTCGACCACTAAACTATAACCTTGTAAATGACATTTTGTAATATTTGCAAAAGAAATTCAAATGTTCCTACGGATCAACCTCTTATGAGAACTTTGTAACGCTGAAACACGATGAGTGTTAAAACTTTAAAAAAAAAAACAACTCTTTCAAGCACAAATATTTTAGCATACAAAAGCAAATATTAAAGTGTGTGCTGAACAAATTTTGTTTGTTTTTGAGAAAATATGAAACTTGTTGTTTGCCACATAAAATATCAAACCTACCAAAAGTAAAGAAAGAGACGACATGAGGCTCAAAAGATAACACGAAGGAATGAATGAATGTGATGTTGATAAGTTACGTTGCCGACTTGGTCTTCTTCTGCAAGTTGTTACTTTAGTCAAAATCATACTTAATAGTTGTCGTTGATTTCCTTTTCATACTACTGTACTTTTTTCTAAAAATAAATAACAAATGAAAATCCTTCACTTCTATCCACGTGACCAGTACTATATTATTGTCTTTTCAAAAGTATATCTTCTTCTATCTAGAGGTTTAAAAATAAAATAAAATAAAGCAATAATTTAGAAACGGGAAGAGAGTACTAATATTTAAACATAACATTAATTTTAATGATAAAACTAAATCATAAAATATATGTATACAATAATGGTGTACTCAATTAATTTATTCTTTTTAGTTTGCATTGCATTGCATTGCATGATCAGTCAGTCTTTTTGAAAATGGAAAAAAAAAATTTCTCATATTTGACTTGTGAGACTATAATACTCCCTCCGTCCCTAAATTATTGTCTGGGTTGACCCGGCATACGGATTAAGAAAACTCAATTGACTTGATTATTAATATTGGAATAGTATTGAAAAAGTGTGTTGTTTCCTTTAATGTCCATGTGTATGTGGCCCATAATTAAAGTAGGAATAAAAAGTAAGGGTAAAATAGTAAAAGTGATGTTCTAAAAAGGAAAGTTTCAAACAAGACAATTATTTTGGGACGGACGAAAAAGGAAAGGAAGACAATAATTTAGGGACGGAGGGAGTATTATATATTGTTATCAAGCTTTTGACTATATGTATGTTAATAATTAGTGGAGTACATAATAGATATCCTTAAGGTAACTCACAAGTTAAGGAGCTTCAAGAAAATTCTCAAGTTCGTTAGTCATTCTAATGTCATTTATTTTGAATCCCAAGGACTACAAAAAATGTCTTACGAGAGATCAAGTGGTGACATTATTGAAAAAAGATTTAGCTCTCTCGTATATAGTCGCATCTTGAAATTTCATGGAAGGGGAAGGGTTAAGGGAGGAGAATTAAGGATTACCCTTATGATATACTAGCGTATATCATTGTTGATAATATAACAAGCTAAAAGAAAAAACAAAAAAGAAGGCAAATGAATAGGTGTGCTAGCTTGACAATCAAGTTTTGGGTCTTTTCTTGTATTTTTGATCTTTTTCTTTCAATCTCTATCTTACTTTATCAAAGATTAAAATATAAAAGACAAAAGTATAATAAAATATGCATTATCAAACATGAATCGGATCCAAGTCTTTTGATAAATGACCCATCTAGCATCATGAATTGCACTGAACATAGTGGTATATATCAAGTATAGCTTTTTAACTCGATTAGTTATCTTATATGACCTTTGACCAAACATTATTACAAACTTTCCAAAACATACTCAAGGCCCTCAAAACCTAACCAGTCTCTCATTAATCTCTCACTCACTGCTTCATCCCAGCGCACGCCCTCTGCCCTTCACCTTCTGCACTTCGCCTCCATTGTAGCGCTGTCGAGGTATGTCTCTCCCTCTCCCTACTCGGTCTCTCTATCTCTCCATTCTTTTACAAATATTGTCCCTCCTGTTTCGTACATATACTACCTCTATTGTTCGTTGAACGACCCTAGTGTCATTTGATATAATCAAACCCTATGGTCGTTAATTTGAACGACTCACGAACGACTTCTTGAATGACTCTAGTATAGTTCGAACAAACCCTATGGTCGTTACCCTATGTGAGTCGTTCAAAAAAATGGGTATTTTGGAAATTTTAAATAAAAAGAGGTCTTAAAAGATATTTTGCAGTAAGGCCATAAAAGAAGTTTGAAGGTTTGACTAGGCCATTAATTTAGAGATGTTAAAAGGGCCACGACCCCTAGGGCTTGCCCGTTTAAACAGGGAAAAATGGGATTATGGCTTAATTTTTTTGGTCCATTTAAAATTAGAACTTTTTTTAGCCAGAACCGTTTAACCCGCAACCCGTTAGGACTGACCCGTCGACCCATGTAATATTAATTAGGCCATTAAAAGTTAGGATATGTACGAAATAACCACCATGAGAATTAAACCTACACAATCTTCTAATCCAAAGTCAAACACACTTATTATTTGCACTATAGGTCTTCTTTATGTTCTTGTGAATAAATACTGAAATATAAACAAAACTCTGGGTTAAGTAGAGCTTATTTATATTTCTTATGAAAAACATAATAACCTATCTAAATTATAGGTTGTAAATAACAATCACTGTCCACTTTTCTGAATATTTACAAAGATAAAAATTAACATCCATCACATTTTTTATTTTTTTTGTTGTGGCCCGATAGTAACCCGTTTAGCCCGAAGCTCATTAGGGTTAGGGTTAGGACCACAATAATAGTAGCCCGAAAAAATTAGACCGATTAGCCCACAGCCTGTTAGGGTCATAGCCCGATAGGGCTAGCCCGAAACCGTTAGAGCCAACGCATTTAACATCTCCGGCCATTATGAAAAAATCCTGGACATATCCCCATGTTTCTAAAATAAAATAAAAAAATCATTATTCTTTGGAGATCTTCCAAAAAAAATACCACTCGGCATCTTTTCTTTTCAAAACATGTACCTATAAACTTAAGGATTTATTTTTGAATCACCGACGGTGTACATTATAAATTTACATTAGGACTTCAAAAAATTTATTATCCAATAAAGCAGTATGAAAGTTCATTTGATTCATATCATACATGATACTAATTGTCATTCTACTTAATTTTAAAGTATAAATATCAAGCATATAGTGCTTTAATCTTTAATGCTTATAGCAACCAAATAAATACCTTGAAATAAAATCTTAGTCAATTTAATGTCAAAAATCGAAATTTAAGCGTACAATTAAAATCTAGTGTTCATACGATATTCTCATACCACTTTGGGTAGTAATGTGGTCAAGTAGCCAACCTTTTAGGTTAATCTATTGTGCTGTTAATATGTAAGTAATATATTTTGTAAATATCTAAGAAACGTGTTTGAATAGAAGCTGGGGAAGGCGAAGAGATCATAGTCACACCTTGGTAAGTATAAATCAATATTAAGCAATGAATAATCTTAGCTATGTCATTCCCTCCGTTTCTAAATTATTGTCTTCCTTTTATTTTTTATCCGTTTCAAAATAATATCTTATTTGAAAATTTCTTTTTTAAAACATTAGTTTTATTGTTTTATTTTTACTTTAATTATGGACCACATAGAGATGGCCATTAAAGGAAACTACACACTGTATTAATATTAATAATTAAGTCAATTATTTTTTTTAATCCGTGTGTCGAGTCTAACAAGACAATAATTAAGGGACGGAGGGAGTATTAATTTACATTTAAAAGATAAAAATTGGAGAAAATTCTATTGGTACTTTGAGAGTCCTAAAAAAAAAGTAGGTAAATTATTATATTGTACTCCATCCGTTTTGGGTAAAAGGACGACTATTCTATTTTGAGATGTTCAATTTAAATGGTTCTTTTTAAAAAATTATGCGTTATAATCTTCACAAATCTTTCAATTTTCAATTTAAAAAATTATGCGTATAACATTTATAAACCTTTCAACTTTACCCATCACATATTATAAATATTTTGGTTATACTCAAACATTTTTATAATTATAATAAACTTTAATACTACTTATATTTCCTTTTATTATTAGACTTTTTAAACGTAAACTCTTTGATTAAAATGAAGGGAGTATAAGATAAATTGATTACACCAACAGTGCATCAAAGTCAGGGCCGGCCCTCGACATAGGCTCATTAGGCGGCCGGCTAGAGCCCCCAATTTTTACCACCAAAAAAGGGCCCCGGCCCCTAATCTGAACTAGCCCAGTTTATATAAATTATAAAGCCACATTTTAAAGTGCAATAGAAGACATTAAATAGTTAGTGTCATATATTAAAGTTTTATTTATATTTTAAATAAAGCTCACATCTCATTTTAAAATCCACATCTAATACTTAGTCCAAACTAAAAGAAATTAGGTTTCTATTAATCTATTATATACGTGAGGTGGAGAGAGAATTGAGATTTGAAAGTCATGATTCGGAAAATTAAAAATAAAATAAAAGTGATTTAGAAGAAAAAATTTTCTTTAATTTTTTTTTTTTTGTGTTACGTAAAATCTGTTGCACGATGCTTATCTAAGTAATTAGATTTTAAGGTTTAATTATTTAAGTCTTGCAATGGACAATTATTTTATTAATTAATCAATATTTTAGTATTTAAATATTATTTATTGTGAATGATTTTTTGTTTAAACATTTATTTGTTAATGTGTTTATGTAAGGGTGATATTATTTATTTATTTAAACTTTTTTCAGATGCTTAATGTTTTAATGAATCCTAAAAGAACTTATAAACCTGGAACTGAGAAAAGAAAAACAAAAAGTAGAAAAATTGATTCGATCTCAAACCGGAACTCTTGTTATATATTTTATTATGAAACCACAAGTAGAAGAACAAGAATTGGTGAACGAAGAAGATCAGGAATATAGGTTTTTTTTTTTAATGTATATGGTTGGGGCCCCATTTTTTAAGTTCGCCTAGGACCTCCAAAATCTTAGGACCGGTACTGATCAAAGTTTTACATTAACCGTAAATATTATATACATAAGTATTTATAAGTAATAGCTTTTCTAATTACGTGTCAGAGTTGAAAAATAATTTTTTTTTCTTTTAGGATGTGAGGGAGAATATTACTCCTCCCTCCTCCACCACCATTAGGTCCGTCACCACCAACACCACCACCGTTCTAAGTAAAAAATTTAATATTTTATTTTAACATATTTTACTTAAAAATTTGACTTTAAAAGTTATGTTTATGATTTTTATAAATTTTTTTATTTTATCCTCCATACATTTTATAAATATTTTAATTATATTAAAATATTTTTATAATTACGATCGATTTTAATACTTATTTATCTTTTAATTAACTTTTGAAACGTAATTTTTTTTTTTTATGAGAGGGAGTGCAAGTGTAATCATCAGCCGCCCTGAAATCAAAAGGCCAACTGCTACAACAAAATAATAAAGCAAATCTATTACCAACAGCAAACTACAACCTCCCGTCGTCAAACTCAATGAACATCTTCTCCAACCCAACCCTATCACCTCAATTTTGATTCTTCTCTCTCTCTCTTCACCACCACCAACCTAACCCAATTCCCATTCGCATGAGTCATGGCCTTCCATCATCATAGGAAATTGATGCCAGACTTTAATTTTAATTTCCCCTCAAATCTAACACAAGCTTGTGCAACAAACTGTGACCCTCTAAATAACACAGGAGGCCTCTGCACAATCAACTCATGTTCTGTCTTCTGTCCGCAGATCTGTCCCCCTCCAACCTTCCCTATAATCATCTCATTTTCCCCACTCCAATCACCACCTCCTCCCCACATCCCCAAAACCCACTCCAAACTCTCCCCAACCCTCAAGATCTCCATTGCCTTGCTTGTCACAACTTTCTCTATCTTCATTCTGTACACCCTCTACAAATTTTCCACTGTTTGGTTCAGATCGAGGAGACATGCGTCGAGGCGAAACCCCGGTCAAGATCAAGATCAAGATGATGGTGATTTTCTTCATGAGGATCATGGGCCTGTATTGGATCACCCAATTTGGTATATCAGGACTATTGGGCTTCAGCCGTCTGTGATTAGTGCAATTACGACTCTCAAGTATAAGAGAGGTGACGGACTTGTTGAAGGTACGGATTGTTCTATATGTTTGAGTGAATTTGAAGAAGATGAGACACTTAGGTTGTTGCCAAAGTGTAGTCATGCCTTTCATATCCCTTGTATTGATACTTGGCTTAGATTTCACACGAATTGCCCCTTGTGCCGCGCGGGGATTGTAAGAAATGGGGAGCCCAATTTGCCAGTGTTGGTTGTCGAAAATTCAGGTCATGTGGAAGAAACCCGAGTGGGGATTTCAGCGAATAATGGAGAATTGGAGAGAGAAACTGAGGAGGGTAGCTCTGAATTGAGGATTGAGAGTGACGATGAAAATGATATTTCCAAGCTAGAGATGGGTAATAGTGACAATTTGGTGAGGAGGTCTGTTTCTTTGGATTGTTTATCAGCTGCAAGGATAAGTGCTGAAATAGCTAATCCACAGCCATTTCAATCTGATAGAGATTTGGGTACTAAATTGGATAAAGCGAACCAATCTAATTCAGGCGTTGTTCCTACGAGAGTTGGAAGTAGTTGTTCCATTGCTAGATCATTGCAAAGAGGGCCTGATTTCATCAAGAGATCATTTTCTTGCAGTGAAAAAGTTTTGTTCTCAAGGCAAAGCAGATGAAGCTTTTGCTGTTCGTTTGGTAGTAGGTTTTAAGGTGAGATATCGAAAAACTGAGATGTCTCAGGAACTCTCAACAAGCTGAGAGTTCCCATAGAGTTTTAATTTACATACTACAAATAAGTGTTGTAATAAGTCATACAAATGCATGCTGAAGTTCAAAAGAGGAGTAGGAAGTGGGCTGATTCAAAAGTGAATCAGCTCGCTAAAGTGTGGGTGTTTGTATATTCATAAATTTCAAGATTTCTGTAGTGAAACAAGAAATCACAAGTATACGGTTCGGTTCAAAAGTTGGATAAACCAGCTATGATCTTCTTTCAACAGCTTTGCTTTTTTTTTTTTTTTATGTGTGTGATTGCAGCTTTCTTAATATAATAGCATGTTTTTCCCTTCTTCTTTGAAGGTTTCTCTGTAACTGTACAAAGGAATCACCTGTTTCATCACAAAAAGAAGTCTGTTGAAATGTTTATGCATCAATCTGTTATAGACTTATGTTTAATCTACTCGGAATATTTTGTGATTGGGTTTCTGCGAACGCAGTTTTGGGGTTTGTTGGGGAACATATTTCATTTGAAATGTATAATTCATGATCTCTTAGATTAAAGCTTGCGCCTTGATGCATATGTTCGTACTTTGTTTGTTCCCTCCTTTTAGCTTGGTAGTTATGCAGCCTATTACAGGCATAGATGATTGCTTGGTGGTTGTCAACAGAACCCGAAATGGTGATCTTAGACTAGAGGATGTAGTTTATAAAACAAGGTGGGTATGATCGAGAAGAATTGTGACAGGGCAACTTGCGTTGCGTCAAGTCAGTCGCAGATAGTTCAAAAAACAGGCCACGCCAACCGAAGATATGATTAAACAAGATCTACATGGAAGGTCTATGGTAGAGTAGAGGTTTGAAGGAACTCCGTGATCCGTGATTTATTTTCAAATCTACCTTGCCATTTATCCAAATTAATTGCCGTATTTGTGGCTATTTGCTTGATCAGGCTCTTCTTTTTTGCTTGTTTAGCACTGGGAAAATTATATTTTTGATCATCGGATAAATTGAGAATAGCTGATTTGACCAATGTACTTTTAAAATTTAAAATGTAACCAACGTACTCACGATTTGAATGCGATGTGGTCCTTGTAGTTAACGCCCCATCCAATTTTTTAACGTCGTTAATGTTTCATCTAATTTTTAACGGGGCTGTTAATGTGAACTGTGTGGACCCCTATCTCGCATAAATTGTTGCTTACATTGACTAAGTGTGCTTAGTTATACCAATTTTTTTTTTTTTTAAATATATGAAATTAATATTGTTTTCCTGGAAAGTAGTAATTGAGTATTAAAATTTTTTTGAATAAATATATAGTTTTGGAAAAATAACATGTAATTTTTAAAAATTAATAAATAATAATCAAAATAATAGAATCATTTTTTGAATGATGGAGTAGATCCAGATGATGAATAACTATCTTCATTAATTTGATAAAATATTAAATTGCATATTTTTTTTTTATTTTTTATTTTTTGTACAACTAAGCACACATAGTCCACTAGTCCACACAAACAACCATTTATGCGAGATAAGGGCACACATAGACCACGTTATCAGTTCTATTAGAAAATTGGATGAGACATTAACGACCATTAAAAAATTGGATGGGGCGTTAACGACAAGGACCACATCGCATTCAAATCGTGAATACGTTGGTCACATTTTGGATATAATTAGATGTACGTTAGTCAAATTGATAATCTCAAATTAGTAAAATGGTAAAAAATATAAATTTTTTTAGCATATACATACAGAGTAATCCATTAGTAGAAAGTGAAATACTATACATGGTTTAAAGTAGAGATGTTAAAGGGCACGGCAGTAGGGTTGGCCGTTTAAAAAAACAGGTTAGGGCTCAATATTTTTGGCCCGTTTAAAATCGTTAGAGTTAACCGCGTTCGGTTTCGTTGGCCAGCGCGTAATATTAATTAGTAGTAAAAGTTTAGGAGATACGTAAAACAATCACCATGAGAATAAAACTAACAATCTTTTAATCCAAAGTCAAACACATTTATCCTTGTCTTCTTTGTGTACTTGTGAATAAATCGAAATATAAACAAATTTTTGGAAAGAACTGCTAAGTCATTATTTATTTTGAAAAACAAGTTGGAAATTATAACACATCGATGTAAAAAATGTCTAGTTTATATTTCTTTTGAAAAACATAAGAAACTATCAAAGTTATGAATGGTTTATCGATTCACTATTTAAAACTATTGTTATATCATATCTTTAATCGTGGTAGATAGTGGCCCAGGGTTAGGGTTAGAATATTAGTGGAAAAATTGTTATACACTTATAGAACTTTAACATCTCTAGTTTAAAGGTCAAATTATTTGCATTATCCAATGACTGGAAAAAGAATTCTTGGGTCCAGCACTGATTTTTATGTTTATGTAAAGATATTTCTCTGGGATTGATATTAAGTTCAATTCTAGCTACCTAGTACGTACATCTCTATATCCTCTCATTTTCCATCATCGATCTCTATATAAACATAGCTAGATAACAGCATAATTAAATATTCAATCAACTACATATATCTAGAGCTTAGTTTGGTTTGTGTAGGCTGAAATTTTTTGCAATGAGCATTACTAAGCTAGCTAGGGTATTACAACATGTGGAAAAGGGAATTCATATATACTTTCCATTTTGAGGAAGAGACATCAAACGAACCTCGTAATTTCCTTGATATCTATATATTTCTATCAAATACTATCACTCACAGATCGGATCCTTTATTCCAAAATAGTGTTTCATCTCTTATTCCAACCGTTGGATGTACGCCACATGTGCATGTGAATAAACAACATTAATTACCCCATGATTTTTTATGCACATGTGACGCACATCCAACGGTTGGAATATGAGATGGAACACCATTTTGGAATAGAGGATCCGATTTGCACCAAGTGCCCCCTGTAACATGTATATGTCAAGCATGAATATTCTCAAATCACTTTCAAGGCGACCAGTTGTAATATATATGCATGCATCTCCTAGAGAGAGAGAGAGAGAGAGAGAGAGAGAGAGAGAGAGAGAGAGAGAGAGAGAGAGAGAACTTCAGGGTGTGGGTAAACAAATGTGTGGTGTGGTACCTATCTAGATGGCTCGCTGGCTGGATTGGACCAGTTCAACTGGTATCCACCATTGTGGATACAACGGTTGAGAAGCTTTGGATCCACAATGTACAATAGTAATACAACAGTATTTAATTTCTTTATCAAAAATACATATGCTTGTTCGAAAGTTCTTACATGGCTAGCAACACTGTTTATATTTTCAACAAAAATAAAAAATAAATGTTTTTTTTTAATTTGACCAAACCGTTAGGATTGGGAATTAAAGTCGCGTGTGGTGTGCTGGAACATAGTTACGTGCCGCTCTTGGCTGGCTGGCTGGCTGGCTGGATGGATAGATAAGATATATCTTGGTCATTTCAGCAATTATTGCAACACGAAAGCCAAGCATTATCAAGTTTGAACTGAAATGCCCTTCTTTGCCTTCAGCACCTATATATACAATACATCTAGTCAAGGATGCAGCAAAATCACATTACTCTCTTTCACATACTGATAAAATTAACACAGAAATGGCTGCTACCATCAAATTCATGGCAGAATCACCAGATTTGAAGTCCATCCCTTCCAACTATGTCCACTCCACAAACGTCACTGAACCAGCCACAACTTCAAATACAGAAGATTCAATCCCCATCATTGATTTTTCCCAGCTTTCTTCCAATGATTATGATCAACGTTCTAAAGCAATTCAGGACCTCGGTAAAGCATGTCAAGATTGGGGTTTCTTCATGGTAGTAAACAACTCATTGGCACACTATTATTATCTTCTAAACTTCCATCTTCCTCTTTTTTCTTTTTTTTTCTCTTCACTATAACTTAAAAGAGTGTATATAATTGGTTTTAAGTCAAAAAATGCACTCAATTTTTATTTGTTTAAGATGCCTAATATTTGAATTCATGCATATTGGTAAATGGGCCTCAGGTAGTTAATCATGGGATACCAGAAACTCTCATGAAGTCTGCACTCAATGGAATTAATGAATTTTTCAATTTGACGGAGGAGGAGAAGCAGGAGTTTGCGGGGAAGCATGTACTGGATCCCATCAGATGCGGTACAAGCTTCAACACTTTGAAGGAGAAAGCCTTCTTTTGGAGGGATTATCTCAAAGTCTTGGTGCACCCAGAGTTCCACTTTCCTAACAAGCCTAAAGGATTCAGGTACAATTAATTCCTTCACATGCATGGTGAGATTATTGTTCCTCTTCGGCGATGATTAGAGATGGTGTTTTAAGCAGAGAATCCATATATCCATAGGATGTTACCCTTCTGTAAATAATCTAAGATAGTGTTTTGGCACATAGAATCACACCATAGAATTGCCACTGGAAACTGCATTGTTAAGAATATATGGAAATGTTGCTCGA
Organism: Platycodon grandiflorus; assembly: GCA_016624345.1. Classification (NCBI taxonomy): domain Eukaryota; kingdom Viridiplantae; phylum Streptophyta; class Magnoliopsida; order Asterales; family Campanulaceae; genus Platycodon; species Platycodon grandiflorus. The sequence continues at coordinate 9,730,023 of CM028365.1, read as the reverse complement.
ATTCTGATTCAAAGCTTACAGCCGATATTCCTAACAAAATTGATGTGAATTTAAATATATAAAGAATCAAGAAAGATTCTGACTCTACTTTCTACCATTGCAGTGAGGTTGCCTTTGAGTATTGCAAAAGAACTCGAGAGGTGGCAAGGGCATTGCTAGAAGCAATATCAAGGAGTTTAGGATTGGATGGACACTATATTGAGAGAACGTTAGACTTGGGCTCAACTTTACAGGTTTTCATAGCGAATCTCTATCCCCCGTGCCCACAGCCTGAACTGGCAATGGGTATGCCAGCCCACTCAGACCATGGCCTCTTGACCCTTCTTACAGAGAATGCCATTGGAGGACTTCAAATTAAGCACAACGGAAAGTGGATTAATGTTAAAGCCCTTCCCAACTCTTTTCTGGTTAACACCGGAGACCACCTAGAGGTAAATTCACTTTTAACTTCCATCTACCATGCATTTCATTGAAATGGCATAGTCTGAATTAATATTAGTCCTGCATTCTGTTGCTTATTTATCTGTACAAATTTTCCGTACATAATAATATGGCTTTGAAAACAGCCAACTCTAGCTGTAACTGTTAACGCCCTAATATTCTCCAACTCCCCAAATAAACAATCTTGGAAAGCCCCCCTAAAAAAAAAAAAAAAAGAACACAGAGAGAAAATATATCTTTTTAGCCAATTAATACATAATGAATTTGAGATTTCTTACTAGTTCAAGAACATTTTTTTTGTCCTAGATATTGAGCAATGGGAAATACAAGAGCATTATGCACCGAGTAGTGGTGAACAACAAAGTTACGAGGATATCGCTTGCCATAGCCAATGGACCATCACTTGAGACAGCTGTTGAACCAGCGCCCGAACTGATAGACAATGAAAACAACCCTGCCAAATATGTACCTATGATGTATAAGGAGTTTCTGAGGCTGCAGCAAAGCAATCAACTTGATGCAAAGTCTGTCCTAGATCGTATACGTGTACAAACCCAGTAGCATTCAAGAATATACTTAAGAAGGACAGACGAATCATGTATTGGTGACACCCTCAATGTAGTTGCACGGGGATGAGGTATAATGGATCTTACCCAGCTTTATGCTATATGATTTTGAGTTGGAATGAAGACCTTGCTAAGTTTACTGAAGAACTTGTGAACCTCTTGAATTGAATCCATAAATTAACAAAATTATGCATATCATTCAACAGATACAATAAATCTAGTGAATGAGGCACTCAAAACATTAACTGAATTGTGAGAGGATCAATCCACGAAAGGGAGCATCGGACATTCATATTGTACAAAGCCAAAATATTTTGGGCCAAAGGGCAGCCTCACACTAGATATGAGTGACGTAACAAGTTCAATCATGAATGATACACCAAATTATGATTTGTCATGCCCAGTGAGCCTGTTCTCGAGGATTTCTTCAAATTCTAACGAGGAGTCATCTTAAAAAGAGAAACAAATGACCTTGCCATGGAACAATGTTAGCTATCTCTTGTATGACTTCCAGAACATATTTAACTGCCTAATTCCTAAAGAGTGATGCTAAATAACACCCCCCCCCCAACATGCTAAATCACACCCCCCTCATGGAAGTTACACCTTTGCCCTTGAAACCCCCCATCCTCCATCCTCCACACCAGGGCCCCCTTCATCTTCCATCCTCCACACACCCCCTTCCCTCCCTTCAGCGCACACAGACCCTTCCCTCCCTCCAGCGCACACACCAGGCCCCCTTATCCTCCATCCTCCACACACCCCCTTCCCTCCCTCAAGCGCACACCTGCCCCCTTCCCTCCCTTCCAGCACACCGGCCCCCCTTTCCCTCCCCAATGACCAGGCACCCCCTTCCCCTTCCCCAGCACACCACACCCCCCTTTCACCCACCTTTCACTTGAAAAAAAAAAAAAAACCCTTTCATACATTTAAAAACACACCAAAAATAATCCGAAATAATCTGAATCTTCCTACATTCCTACCTTTTATTCATACCAAATTTAAAAAATGGATCCAAATCAGGTTAGTTTATGTTAAATTTATGTTTTGTTTTTGTTTAATTTATGTTAAATTTATGTTTTGTGCTTAGTTTAATTTATGCAAATTTATATATGCTAATTTAGTTTAAAGTTAGTTTAAACTTATAATTATGTTTGTTTAATAAACTTATAATGATTTTTGTTTAATTAGTATTAAAAGAAAACATTCCTACCTTTTATTCATACCAAATATAAAAAATGGATCCAAATCATGTTAGTTTATGTTAAATTTATGTTTTGTTTTAGTTTAAATTATGTTAAATTTATGTTTTGTGCTTAATTTAATTTATGTAAATTTATAAATGCTAATTTAGTTTAAAGTTAGTTTAAACTTATAATTATTTTTGTTTAATAAACTTATAATTATTTTTTTTAATAAACTTATAATTATTTTTGTTTAATTAGTATTAAAAAAAATTCCTACCTTTTATTCATACCAAATTTAAAAAATGGATCTAAATCAAGTTAGTTTATGTTAAATTTATGTTTTGTTTTAGTTTAAATTATGTTAAATTTATGTTTTGTGCTTAGTTTAATTTATGCAAATTTATATATGCTAATTTAGTTTAAAGTTAGTTTAAACTTATAATTATATTTGTTTAATAAACTTTAAAAAAAAAAAAAAAACTGGAAAAGAGGACCGCCCCTTCCAAGGGGTTTAATTGAATTACACCGCCCACCCCTGGGGGTTTAAATAGTTTAAACTGCCCCCCCCCAATGGGGGTTTGAATTTTTTATTTTCAGTTTTTATATAATTATTAATATATACATAATTTTATATAATTATTAAAAATTAATTATTAATATATAATTATTAATATATAATTTTAGTTTATAATTTTAGTTTAATATATTATTTTATAAAATTTAATTTAAGTTTATAAATTATTAATATATAATTTCATATAATTTAATTGTAATTTATAATTAATATAATTTAAAATCGTTTAATAAATATATAATTTCAAATGATGTAATTTTAGCTTATAATTTTAATTTTGAAATTAATATTATTGTTGATTTAATTAGTAATATATTTATAAACTTGAATTTGCGCAAATTAATATATAATTTTACATAATTTAATTTAAGTTTATAAATTATTAATATATAATTTGATATAATTTAATTGTAATTTATAAAGCATCATAATTAAAAATCTTTTATTAAATATATAATTTCAAATGATGTAATTTTATCTTATAATTTTAATTTTAAAATTAATAATATTGTTGATTTAATTAGTAATATATTTATAAACTTAAATTTGCACAAATTAATATTTAATTTTAGTGTAATATATAATTTTACATAGTTTAATTTTAGTTTATAAATTATTAATATATAATTTCATATTATTTAGTTTAAGTTTTTATTTAATATATTTGTTTATTTAATAGCAATAAGATTATATAATTTAATTGTAATTTATCATTTTAGTTTATATGCAATAAAAATATAATTTCATATTTATTAATTAATTAATTTTAGTGTATAATTTTAATTTTGAAATTAATATAATTGTTGATTTAATTAGTAATAAGATTATTAAATAGTATTTACATAAATTACATGTATTTATGGATATTTTAATATAATTATTATTTATTAATTACACAATTTAAAATTTTATTAGCATAAATAATTAAATATTACGTTAATATTTTTAATTTTAGTGTATAATTTCATATAAATTAATTTAATTTAATGTGATGTTTTACATAATTAAGTTTAACTATGTAAATTAAAATAAAATTTATTAAGTTAATGTTATGTTCTTTAAAATAGACATTTTATAAATATATATTTATTGAAATTAAATTATGTTAATTTGGCTAATATTTTTTAATTATTTGTCAGACATCAAATGAAGGAGCAGAAGAGATATTTTTAGGTCCGGATCAAAGCAATGTTTTTACAACAGACCTATTATTTGCAACTCGAGAATTGGGTAATGAATGGCTTATGGATGCTGCTCATGCTGCAAACAACTATTTAATCATTAGGCGAACAAAAATATTATCGGGTGACCGAATTGGTGTATGTTATGGTTGTACAAATATACTAGCATTCTTGACATGGAGGATAGAAACTTATGAGGGTCGAAGAAAATAAATTGTCCGTTCGCCATCAAACTTGTGCAACAACGATCGGGTTTTTGGAAAGTTAATATGGGCGATAAGTGTAGACACGACCACCCGTTAACTGAGTCTGGTCAGTGGCATAGATCAAGGTCGGGCTTCAAAGAGGATATTCTTGTTGGTGAATTAACTGCCGACCATATTAAGCCAAAGAACATTCTAAAGCACCTTAAATCCAAAGATCCCGAGAATGTTACCAACATTCGCCAAATACAGAATATGGTACAGAAGTGGCGTAGGAAACTTATGGGCGAATCGACTCCAATACAATTTTTCTTCAGGAAAATTGAAGAACATGGATACTTTGAGTGGCATTCAAACGATGATCAGAATCAAGTTATAGAGAATCTCTTAATTGTACACCCAAAGTCCCTTGACTTGTTGCGCAGATTTCCACACGTTCTAATAATGGACGCAACATACAAAACCAACAAGTATGATATGTCTTTGTTGGAGATTATTAGAGTGACTCCAACAAGCAAAAATTTTCACGTCGCGTTTGGATTTCTTAAAAATGAGAAATCGGATACTTTCAAGTGGGCATTACAAGCACTTTCGGTGATGTGCGAAGGTCTTGGCGTTGCTCCAACAGTTATTATCACTAACAAGGAATTGGCCTTAATGAAAGCCGTGGAGATGTTCTTTCCCAATGTCAAACTTTTACTGTGTCGCAGACATATCGCCAAGAACGTGGAAAAGTTCTTAGTTCAATTAGTCATGCATAAGAACTATTCCAACGCATTTATGTGGAGATGGTCAAACTTAGTAGATGCCAAAATCGAGATGGAGTACATGCAACATGTGATGTAGTTGGAGGAAACATGGAGCACCCGATCAGCCTTAATTAGATATTTGAAGATGCAGTGGTTGGATCCATACAAAGAGAATTTTGTAACGACATGGACCCCGAAAGCCAACCAGTAAATCTACGATAGTGGGCCCACCTTCAAGTGGATATGTCAACTTCTAATAATCATCACGTTGACCCTGTCCTCTACCTCGAGAACCCACTCGTGCTGGTGCTGGACCTCCTCTCCGTCGCGTCGGACCTCTACGTGGAACAATCTCTTCCTCCTCTACCTCCTCCTCCTCCTCTTCAGTCAGCTCAGAACCCCCTTCTCCATGAAATGACCTAAAAATATCTTCGCTCGTCGCATTGCCCTTTCCCGATCCCGAAATCATGACTCGACTATTGACTTGGGACGAGTCAGGAGTAAACTCAAAGTACCGCGACCTGTCCGCCCGAATCCTAGCCTCGACCTCAAGAACCTCATCAACATTTGAAAAAAAAAAAGGGAATAGGAATGCTAGTAGGTGTGGGACCCTGATCGAAATGTGGTGAATAGCCGAGTGAATCAGAAGTTGACAAATTATGTTCAACCCTCCGACTCCAATCTTTGTTCTTCTTGTTCGTGTTGTCGTTCTTTGTGAGTGTTGTTGTCATGTTCAAGTTGTCTTTCAAACTCGAGCTGCATCGAAACCATTGTTCTTTGTCTAGATCGCAGATGCAACGATACAACGGTTTTTAAATCGGCTGAATCGTGACAAGTCTTCATCCCCATCACCTACGAGCCTCTTTGAGATTTCTATCGGCCACGTTCACTCCCACCTACGACATCTACATATCATCGTAAAAATATGATATTAACGTAATTTATATTAACGTACTACAAATGAAATTATAAATTAAAGTAATACACCTAATTATAACATAACACATATGAATTTTACTTATCAGTCGTAAATTAAATTTAATGAAATTAAGTGTTTAACAACAAATAATTACAAAAACAAAGGAAGAGTATATACAAACTAAAAATAAATTATGTAAAACATAACAATAAATTAAATTAATTTTATGAAACTATAACATAAAATTACAAATATTAATGTAATTTTAATTATTTATGCTAATATTATTTAAAATTGTGTAATTAATATATAATAAGTCACTTTAAAGTATCACAAAATAAATTTAATTTGTGCAAATACTATTTAATAATCTTATTAAAAATTAAATCAACAATTATATTAATTTCAAAACTAAAATTAAATAATATGAAATTATATATTTATTGCACGATTTTAAAATATTTCATAAAATTATAAATTACAATTAAATTACATAAAATTATATATTAAAATATCACAAAATAAATTTAATTTGTGCAAATTTTAGTTTAAAATCTTATTACTATTAAATAAACAAATATATTAAATTCTAAACTAAAATTAAATAACATGAAATTATATATTAATAATTTATAGACTAAAATTAAATTATATAAATTTATATATTAAACTAAAATTAAATATTAATTTGTGCCAATTTTATTTATAAATATATTACTATTACTAATTAAATCAACAATAATATTAATTTCAAAACTAAAATTATAAAATTAAATTAAATAATTTGAAATTATATATTTATTAAATGATTTTAAATTATAAACTAAAATTATAAACTACAATTAAATTATATGAAATTCTATATTAATAATTTATAAACTAAAATTAAATTTATAAACTTATATAATAAACTAAAATTAACTATTAATAATTATGTAAAATTATATATTAATAATTATATAAAATTACCTATTATTAATTATATAAAATTATCTATTAATAATTATTACTATATTATATATTAATAATTATATAAAATTAAATATAAAAATATTTTAATAATTATATAAAATTAAATATTAATAATTATATAAAATATATATTAATAATTATATAAAATTATATATTACTAATTATATAAAATTATATATGGATAATTATATAAAATTATATTTTAATTTATATAAAATTATATAAAATAAACTGGAAAAAAAAATTTAAACCACTAGGGGGGCGGTGTTAATGTATTAGACCCCCAGGGGGGGGGCGGTCCTCCATATTCCGTTAAAAACTTAACGGATCCGTTAAGTTTTTAACGGAATTGTGAATTTAAGGGGCTAAATAAATTTTTTTTAACAGAATCGTCAAAAAAGACCACCTAATTTTAATGCTAATATATATTAATAATTTTTTTCACAACTAATTATTTTTTACATTTATAACAATTAATTTTTGCATTTATAACAATAAATATCAAATTATAATGCTAATAAATACAATAACTAACGCAAAAAATAATTAGTTGTGTTGAAAACATACCTTTTTTGAAAAAAAAATCCTATCAAATTATAATGCTAATATATCAAATTATAATGCTGATAAATTCAATAACAAACGCAAAAAATAATTAGTTGTGTTGAAAACATACCTTTTTTGAAAAAAAAACCCCGAAAGTCAATATTTTAGAGAGAGAGTTAGATTATTTAGAATTTAGAGAGAGAGTTAGATTTAGAATTTAGAGAGAGAGTAAGATTATTTATTTATAATAATAAAAGGGGGTGTCATTTAGGAGGAGGGTGTAATTTAGCACATTAGGTTTGTTGGGGAGGGGAAGGGGGGCTGGTTGTTGGGGGAAGGAGGAAGGGGGCCTGGTGTTGGGGAGAGAGAAAGGGGCGGTGGGGGAGGAAAGAGGGGGCCGGTGTGTTGGAGGAGGGAAGAGGGGGCGGTGTGCTGGAGGGAAGGAAGGGGGTGTGTGAAGGATGGAGGATGAGGGGGGCCTGGTGTGTGCGCTAGAGGGAGGGAAGGGTTTGGTGTGTGCGCTGGAGGGAGGGAAGGGGGGTGTGTGGAGGATGGAGGATGAGGGGTTTCAAGGACAGAGGTGTAACTTTCATAGGGGGGGGGTAGTGTAATTTAGTATGTTAGGAGGGTGTTATTTAGCATGGTTGTAACCTAAAATTATGTTAGATTGTACGAGACCTAGTATTTACTATATATATACATATATAAACACTCACACGGTTCAACATCTCCTCTCTATTCTGCTCACATGGCGGCCCGTTCCTTCTCCAAGCCGATTCTTCCCTCTGTTACTCCAAACCGAAGGAACGGGCGGCTGGTGAGCAACTCCATGTTTAGAGTTCTACATAGATCCGTAAGAGCAACTCCATGTTTCTTGCTCTATCCCAAATTATTCAATTCTACATAGATCTGATAGCAACTCCATGTTTCTTGCTCTATCCCAAATTATTCAGTTCTACATAGATCTGCTCTATCCTAAATTATTCAGTTCTACATAGATCTGCAAATTATTCAGTTCTACATAGATCTGTAAGAGCAACTCAATGTTTCTTGGTTAGGGCTCTATCTCTATCCCATTATTTTCTCCAACCAGTGCTCCAAGATGGAGCAAGGGCTGATCTTGCGTCATCTTTTCTTTTACGCTATCCCTGCTCATTCATTTTTTTTTAAATACTACTTTTGTTTATTTGTCAATAATAATTTTTAATATAATGATTTATTTATTTATAGTATGTATGATTTATTTCCTCTCTACTACAAGATTTTATTTAATTACTTAGTATATTACTTAGTTTATTATAAATTGTATTATATATATAAGATCTATTATTCAACAAATTACATATTTTTATGCTAATACTTCTACACAAATTTGATTTAATCTTTACGTTAATTTTGTTTTGGCATTATCTAATTGTTTTGGCAGATATTGCATAACCTTTTTTATTTTTTTAATAGATATTTTTTAGTTGTTTTTTTTCGGTTTAGTATATATGGCCTGGGCTTGGGCTTGAAGTTTTTATTTCAGCCTGGTTGATAGGAAACGGGCACGGGCTGGAGCACCATCAGGCAAGGACGCGGGCCGAAGGGGTGTGGGCAGGATCGACGCGTGGCGTACTGTGGCGCTGCCACCTCATTTATGAGGGGAATTGGAAATTGCAGCGGTGCCCTTGGACTTTCAAATGAGGCTGCCGAAGTCCAATCCTCCCAGATTTCGAATTTTAGTCCTCCGTTAGCCTCCCTTTGCCATTTTTTTTTCTTTCAATTCAGTCCTGCCCTTTGCAAATCATTAACAGAAGGCTAACAGAACTCAACCAATCTTTTTTTTTTTTTTTTTTCCGATTTTGCCTCCAGTCTTTTGACCTAGTTTTTCTTGGTCTTTTTACATTTCTGCCCCTCTAGGTTTATGGAGAGAAGGAGATCAGATTTGAAAAAACTTTGGGACTTTTACCCTGGTTTTTCTCAGTCTTTTTACATTTCTGCCACTCTAGGGTTTTTCTTGGTCTTTTTATATTTCTTCCCCGCTAGGGGTTATCACTCTATTATTACTCTTCATTACCAGTCTCCCCCTTCCTTTCAAAATGTTTATCACCAGGGTTTTGAAGGGTGGGGGCGGCAGTGGTGGTGGTATCCGTTCTTTATTACGTCCGTCTTTTCCTACTATGTCCAGATCTGTCTTCCCTACTATGTCCAGATCATTCTTTTCTACAAAGAATGATGAAACAACCGTACCCCCAAAAATTCCAAAAACTCCTACCACAGAACCAAAACACCCCACCTCCAAACACTACAAAATCTCTTATCTTCCCCTAATGCTCCGGGTCCGATGGACTAACAGCTTTTAAGAGTAGTACATTGACAGGCGAACAACATATGGCCGGCGATAGGGAGTCCATCGAACCGGAGCAATAGGGAGTTCATCGGAGGACGAAGGAGGATAAGAGATTGAGAAGAAGCAACAGATTCGGCGAACAACATACGAAAGAAGGTGGATTCCTTGAAATTTGTTTTTCAACAGTTATCTTTTCCTTAAAAATGTATCATCAACAAATTTTTAAGACCCTCCTAAGAGGCAAAACCTCTCCTCCCCACAAACAGCCATAACACGAATAAAAAAAAAATCAAAGGGAACAAAGCTTGGAATAGACTTCAAACCATATATTAGACTTTGAATTCAGTTCAATTAACTTTTCAATATCTTGATGACCAAGTGATTTTGTAGTGTTTGGAGGTGGGGTGTTTTGGTTCTGTGGTAGGAGTTTTTGGGGGTTTTGGGGGTACGATTGTTTCATCATTTTTTTTTTAAATGATGAAACAAACGTACCCCCAAAAACCCCTACCACAGAACCAAAACACCCCACCTCCAAACACTATAAAATCACTTGGTCAACAAGTGATTGAAAAGTTAATTGAACTGAATTCAAAGTCTAATATATGGTTTGAAGTCTATTCCAAGCTTTGTTCCCTGATTTTTTTTGATTCGTGTTATGGCTGTTTGTGGGGTTGTAGTGAGAGGTTTTGCTCCTCTTTAGGGAGAGTCTTAAAAAATTTGTTAATGATACATTTTTTAAGGAAAAGATAACTGTTGAACAACAAATTTCTGAAAGAATCCACCTTCTTTCGTATGTTGTTCGCCTGCTCGAATCTGTTGAGCTTCTTCTCTTAGAAGCTGTTAATCTCTTATCCTCCTTTACTGCTTCGGCTCCGATGGACTCCCGTACTGCTCCGGCTCCGATGGACTCCCCTGCTGCTCCGGCTCCGTATGTTGTTCGTCTTCTCGAATCTGTTGTGCTTCTCTTAAAAGCTGTTAATCTCTTATCCTCTCCTACTGCTCCGGGTCCGATGGACTTCCCTCCTCACAGGTTTAGTGTTTAGTTTTATTTTAGCTACATTAGAATAATTTTTTTAGGAATATATATATTTATCTTTTGGCTAGCCTTGAGATGCATCTTTAAGGCATAGGCATTGTTACACTCAGGACTAAGGATTATTTGTGTGGTTTGTAAATCGAGATTGGAAGAACTTTTACTTTGTTATTTTAATTGTGACGTGGTTTTGGTTAATATATATTACAATCGTAATATTGTGTATTTGTTAATGGATTTATGGACACTAATACCATAATTTCATGAATTAGTACTCAAGTCTATCTTTAAGAATATTATGTGTTTGTTAAAATTCATCTTTATTGTCTATTAAAAGTTATACCAAATGTTGTGCATGTTGTGTTGTAGCCAGAGGAGTTTTGATTTAGGTATAAGCGACTCCATACTGAGGTCATTCTGCATCCTCCATTTAGGTTCTTTTACTTCTTTGCATCTTCTACGATCCACCTTCCATCACCTTCAACTCCTTCTGCAATCACTCCATCCATAATTGATAGTTCTTCGTTTCTCCTCAGAAATGGTTTAGTGATTGGAATTATTACACTAGGCATCTTGATAAGTGAGTATTTTACTCATTTATTGGGTATTATTCGAGCTTAGATTTTACTAATTCTCGAGATTTTTGTAATCTAATGTTTTGTTTTAGTGTTATTTTGTAGTTTCAGGGTTTAAAGGGTCAATTATGCAAATTTAGAGGACTTTGAAGCAAATTTAAAAGTTCAGGAATTTTTGTGCAAATTCTAGAAAGCTGAAGGAAAAATCTGAAAAGTCATTTCCCCCAGAATTAGGGTCGACCGTTCCTTTAATCTTTTGCCCTGTTTTGGAGTCCTTTTTGTGCTCAATGTCTTGTAACCCTTTTCCCAAGTAATTGTATTTTAGGTAGTTATAAATATATCCCTTTTTAGGCTAGGTTTTGGGGGGATCTAGTTTTTAGAATCGTCTTTGAGAAAAACTAAGAGAAGAAGATCGTGAAAATTCTTCCAAGATTCAAGTATTGTATTCATTACTTTTATCAATTTCAAGCTTCTATCTCATATGCTTAATTTTATATATCTTTTGAATACTATGGATTTTGTTTATTTTATTATGAACTAAATTCATAAAGCTAGGTTTTAGGGTAGCCAATTCATGAATATTTAATATTGATTCGACTAGGGTTTCAATTTGAATTATAATTGTGTGAGTGTATTTTTTTGTTCTTAATGCTTTGAAAGATTGACCATCTTTTAATTGATTTAAATCATATGAATGAGACCGAGAGGAGATTTCATGTGATGGATCATGGAAATTTACACCGTGGATCTAAATTCATGCTAGAGATAGATGGGTTGATACACGCAATTAGCTATAGATCGTCTCGAAAACTAGGAGGATTTCACAAACCCTAATGCTTTGTTTTCTTTCTAAATCTACCTAGAGATACGTAGGTTGTCAGTTAACAATAGAATTGGTATTACTCGAGAGAGAATATTGATTAGATTAGGAAATTCTGTTGTCACGTATAGATAATCAGTTGATACCCAAAGTCGTTGATTTATTACTTGGAAGTGAATTAGTGAACCTAAACCTAGCGTTTTCTCTCATTGATATCTCTAAATTTTGTGATCACTTTTACTTGCTTTCGTTAGTTAATTTAGTTTCAAATCAAATCTCAAGATAATTGTTCGTCTAGATTAAAGCGAAAAATAATGGATTTTGATATTTATTGTCAATCCCTTGGGTTCGATAATTCGTAATTTACTTACACTTATTACTTGATCTAGTGCACTTGCTAGTAGGTATTCACCACATCAAGTTTTTGGCGCCGTTGCCGGGGATTGCGTCTTAACGATTTCAGAATTAGTTATTTTTAACTTTAATTTAGATTTTATTTTATTTTTATTTTTTTTTGTAAATAGATGGCTTACAATAATTATCAATGGAATAGTGCACCAATGAGTATATCATGTGAATTCTGTGGAGGAAACCATATGTCTACAACATGCATGGTGAGGTGGAATTCGGTTTATAATAGGGATAATTTTCAAGGGCAGTATTATTCTAATCCCTATGAACCAAAATCGTATAGTCAACCCTCTTTTTCTTCATTCAATAATTGGAGTGAACCTCCTTCTTATTCATCCTTTTATAACGAGCCTTTAGCTGAGTCGTATGATTGTAGCGACGAATTAATTCAACTGCTTGAGAAATTTGAGAATAATTCGCGCGAGAGTTTTGAGCGAACGCATGAGATGATGGATCAAATGCAGCGAACGCAAAAATTGATCGATGATCTAATCGAGCAGAAAAATTATAGTGTTTATCCCAATCTGCAAGAAGACATGAAGGAAAGTGCTAGTGCTAATGCTCACTCTCAAGAGAATTTATCAACAATAATGGATGAAGAAGAAGACGCATGTCCTATGGAGGATGAAGAGCCAATTAGAGAAAGTGAGGAGTTGAGTATAGAATCCCATGTGTACCGTCAAGTTGACTTACCTCCGCTATTATCACAAGAGCCTAAAGAAGCCACAGAAAATGATCTCAAAAATTTCTCTGCAATTGATTCGGTTCTCAACCCCACTTTTGTGGAGCCATGTTTGCCTCCCATATTCTTTCTTGAAGAAAAATTGAGTTCGGATAAAAAAGTGGTGGAGATTGTTGTTGTGGTCACATTGCAAGAATTGGGTGTGTTATTTCCTTTCCTCAAAGCAGTTAAATGGCCATCTAGTAAAAAGAGTGAAATCAAGGAAGTGTACAGGTTTAATGGGCAAGAACTGAGACACTACATGCGTGGTGGATTTTATGGACCAAAGATGTGCGCATTCCTTGGAGATCCGGTACCTCCTTAGTTGAGAAAGGAGGAAAAGAGTCGGGCTAACGACTTTAAACAAATGTGCTTGTTGGGAGGCAACCCAACTAGGTATGTATCTATTTGCTCTCGTAGTGTAATGAAATCTTGTTCGCTCCCTTTCTCACCTTCTGCTAATTTTGTGTTGCACTTTAAAGTCTAAGTGTTTGGAAAGTTTGGGGGTGAGCATGTTTTTAGTGTTGTATTTTTCTGTTTTAAAGTTTCGATTAGAGTCACCCTTTTTGAGTCTCCCCGAGTTTGTGGGTTTATAGGGGAGTGTTAATAGTGTCACCCTCACAAAAAAATTTTATTTTTTATTTTTTTTATTTTGATGTTATTAATGCGAATGTTTAATGGCTTTTGTAGTTGTTGTTGTTGTATTTTTGTTTCACAGGTAAAACAACATGCTGAAAAGGCGGATATTAGAAATTAGAGGGGGACTGCTTGCAAAACTTCAAAATTTGGACAAAATTCGGAGCAGGCGGGCAGAAAGTGTTGCGCTAAGACTACGGTCTTAGCGCCTGGTCTATCCCCACACAACAACAAAAAAAAAAAAAAAAAAAAGACCCAGTTAGACCCTTCGGCTTCACCTCTTCCATGGACTCACTCGCTCTCAAAACACCCACGCACATAGACCCCCCCTCCAGCAGCTCCGGCGACCCCTCCAACCTCTATTAAAACCGGCGACCCACTGTCCCCCTCTCTTAATCCGCGCAACGCTGCAGCACATCTCCGATACCTCCACCGCGCCAGAGGGCAATGGATCGGATCGGGCCTGCAAGCCCACCGGCCACACTTAATATCGGGCCGGGCCGGGCCTAAATTTTACTAGGGTGAAGAAAAGTAAAGCCCACCCATCAAAGCCCATCGGGCCATCGGCCAAAAGCCCTTGTTGAAAAAATAAATAAACTAAAAGGAACAATGGTGATGCCAATTGCCAAATTAAATTCTAAGTTACTTACTAAACAAAAGCAATACTATGACTTATTGTTTGTCCTAACGCTAACTACTAAAGGTAAAATAATGCAATCACCGTATCAAACATTAATTAAAATGGAAATAAATATGATACTATAATGGTCGGGGCTTTAATTATTTAAGAAGTTAACTTTATTGGTCGATTAAAGCAATAATTAAACAATAAAGCAATAATCAAATTGGAATATGTTGCTTCAATGTCCGAGATTGCATTACAAAGATGTATAAATTATAATATCAAACAATAAAGCTAACTGGATCATTCTAGTTAGCTTTAAAATAGAATGATCTTTAATTATTGCTTTAATTATTTAAGAAGTTAGAATTATTTTTTGAGTGAAAATAAATAAATAATAATAAAATAGTGCGGGGCCTAGCCCAAAAGCCCTGGGCTTTTTGATGCAAGCACAATTGAACCGTCGGGCCTAATGGACCGGGCCAAAAGGCCCGCATTTTTGGGCCTCCAAAATTAAACTTTAGCCCATGCAAACATCGGGATCGGGCCGCCCATTGGGTGGGCTAATTTTGCCGGCTCTACCGCCAGAACCCAAGCTCCTGCACCCGTCCTTCCACAGCCCGGCACCACCTGCACTCCAAGCCGGCGACTCCCTCAACAGCAACAATCTAATCTTCTTCATCTCTCCTTCCCAGCCGCACTCAATCCTCTACAGCTCCAAATCCGCAGCAATCTCCAGCGCCGGTGAGTCCATCTTCATCTTCTCCAACGCCGGCTAGGGCCCACCATCGATCTCCACACTCTCTTTCTTCTGCAAATTGAAATTGCAACCCCTAGGGCTTGCAATTTGGGGGTAATTTCTTTCAAAACATTAAGCCCCCTTAATTTCATTATACCCTTGAATTATAGTGCATATTGTGGTTATTATTGATGGGTTTCTGACTTGTTGAGTTCAATTTTGGAGCATGTTGGTTGATGTTGCTTGATTAGAGTTGCTTTATGGAATTGGGTATCATTGTGCTTGAATTTAATTGTTGGGTGAAGATTTCATGCTCCCTGGTGATACTCATACCTGTCTGAGTGGAAAATGTACCCTCTTATGTTATATTGATTTCACATCAAGGACAATGTGAAATTTAAGTTTGGGGGTGGGAATATGTGTCTATGCCATGCTTAAGAGTAGCATGTTTTGCCTGTGTATTTTGTGTCGTTACTTATGAAAAAAAAAAAAATGTTTTCAAAAATCATTTTTGCCAGTCTTGGCTAGGCGTGGTTACTTTCGCCAATGATGATAATCTTGTTTGATTTGTGACGTCTTGTGGATGGCAATGCATGTGCGCTTGTCTAAATACTTAGCTTGGTATACTTGATTGAACTTTGAATCTCCAACTCTTGCGCACTTTACACCATGAATTGATTCTTGAAAGATTTGAACGACTTTATCGGGTTCTATAGTACACATTTCATTCCCTTGGCCTTTGGTTATCAGAAAAATTAGAGTACTCATGAAATTTTTAAACTGTTTTTACTCCTTGAAGTTAAACCTAAACAGAGTTTAAGTAATCCGAACGAAAAAAAAAAAAGTAGAAAAAAAAAAGCATCTTTGTGAAGACTTAGTTTAGCTTCGTAGCCTTTTTAACTCGAGTTAGTAAGTTCGTTGGGGTGTTTTTACACCTAGTGCCTTAAAGCCATTTGGTTTGAGAGTCATTAGCCTAACACTCGTTACATGGGTTAATTAGAAAGCTTAAGGGAGCTAGACATTGCACAGTTCACAAATGCTAGTATCTCAAAAAAAAAAAAAAAAAAAAAAAAAAAAAGGAGAAAGAAAAGAAGAGAAAAAAAAAAAAAGTTCGGTATTACTACTTATGTTTGTAGTAATGGATGGGAGTAATTACGTGGTTTTACGTTTCATGAAAAAACTTTGATATATATATTATTCGTGAAGGTTTGTTCATGTGACATTTGGGGGAATGAATGGAGTACTTGGCCTTATAAGGAATTTCAAGTTTTGAAAGTATTGAGACATGGTTTACACACACACACGGAGATCTATAGTGAGATTGATGACTATTGAGTGAAAGTATAGACTTTTTGCTATGTGTTGTTATTTACAAATTGTTGTAATTCTTACGCTGAGGCATTGTGTAGTGTCATGCCGCGCCTTGACTCGTGAAAAGGAAAAAATATATCTTGTAAATATTTTAGTTTTTGTATTTTTTCGTTTTCTTGTTTTACTCGAGGACGAGCAAAAGTTTAAGTCATCTCAATTATTTTTTCCTTGACTTGTGAAAAGGAAAAAATATTCATCCCTACTGTCTATCTTTAAAAATACCATAATTGATAGTTTTAGCTAGGTGGCAAGTTAACTTCATGTATAAGAACCACTCATATGTGAGCATATTATATAAATATTTCTTAATACCCCACTAAGACTTGAGTACTTTTCACCATTATTGATCTCTAGCTATGAATTCCCTTCTTTCCATTTCCAACTTCTCGATTTCCCTACTACATAGTCCTCTTGTTTTTGTGTTCACTCTTCCTCTTCTCTCGATTGACAACAAGGAGTCATACACAACCTGTGGAAATCTGTTTAACTGCAGGAACTTACAGGTTTGGACTACCCAACCTGGGGAAAGGATCGGACTAGTAATATGGTTGCCCTGTATTAGAACTTGATTGCAATGATGATATTACTAGCATAGACATTATGAAAGTGAAGTATAAAGTGTTGGGGATCGATCACGATAGCCAAGCTCTCAAAATTGCCAGAAAGGACATCTTGGACAATACTCTTGTAAATGAATTCATCAATACTGACTTTCGATTTTTCTCTGATTAGGGGAATATGGCATTTGCTTATGGCTGTCCACTATGTGATCTGCCAGTCCCTGGACAATTCACTTTCCCTGTGACTGGTATTTCTTTTAAGGAGAGCTTTAATTGAGATGCCTAGTGTAGTAATTCCAATCACTAAACCATTTCTAAGGAGAAACGAAGAACTATCAATTATGGATGGAGTGATTGCAGAAGGAGTTGAAGGTGGATCGTAGAAGATGCAAAGAAGTAAAAGAACTTAAATGGAGGATGCAGAATGACCTCAGTATGGATCAGTTTACTTGCTTATACCCAAATCAAAACTCCTCTGGCTACAACACAACATGCACAACATTTGGTATAACTTTTAATAGACAATAGAGATGAATTTTAACAAACACACAATATTCTTAAAGATAGACTTGAGTACTAATTCATGAAATTATGGTATTAGTGTCCATAAATCCATTAACAAACACACAATATTACGATTGTAATATATATTAACCAAAACCACGTCGCAATTAAAATAACAAAGTAAAAGTTCTTCCAATCTCGATTTACAAACCACACAAATAATCCTTAGTCCTGAGTGTAACAATGGCTATGCCTTAAAGATGCATCTCGAGGCTGGCCAAAAGATAAATATATATATTCCTAAAAAAATTATTCTAATGTAGCTAAAATAAAACTAAACACTAAACCTGTGAGGAGGGAAGGGAGTCCATCGGACCGGAGCGATAGGAGTCCATCGGACCGGAGCAGTAGGGGAGGATAAGAGATTAACAGCTTTTAAGAGAAGCACAACAGATTCGAGCAGACGAACAACATACGGAGCCGGAGCAGTACGGGAGTCCATCGGAACCGGAGCAGTACGGGAGTCCATCGGAGCCGGAGCAGTACGGGAGTCCATCGGAACCGGAGCAGTAGGGGAGTCCATCGGAGCCGGAGCAGTAAAGGAGGATAAGAGATTAACAGCTTCTAAGAGAAGAAGCTCAACAGATTCGAGCAGACGAACAACACACGAAAGAAGGTGGATTCCTTCAGAAATTTGTTGTTCAACAGTTATCTTTTCCTTAAAAAATGTATCATCAACAAATTTTTTAAGACCCTCCCTAAAGAGGAGCAAAACCTCTCCAACTACAACCCCACAAACAGCCATAACACGAATAAAAAAAAATCAGAGGGAACACCAAAAACCCCTACCACAGAACCAAAACACCCCACCTCCAAACACTACAAAATCTAATATATGGTTTGAAGTCTATTCCAAGCTTTGTTCTCTCTGATTTTTTTTGATTCGTGTTATGGCTGTTTGTGGGGTTGTAGTTGGAGAGGTTTTGCTCCTCTTTAGGGACGGTTTTAAAAAATTTGTTGATGATACATTTTTTAAGGAAAAGATAACTGTTGAACAACAAATTTCTGAAGGAATCCACCTTCTTTCGTATGTTGTTCGTCTGCTCGAATCTGTTGAGCTTCTTCTCTTAGAAGCTGTTAATCTCTTATCCTCCTTTATTGCTCCGGCTCCGATGGACTCCTCTACTGCTCCGGCTCCGTATGTTGTTCGTCTGCTCGAATCTGTTGTGCTTCTCTTAAAAGCTGTTAATCTCTTATCCTCCCCTACTGCTCCGGGTTCGATGGACTCCCCTAGTGCTCCGGGTCCGATGGACTCCCCTCCCTCCTCACAGGTTTAGTGTTTAGTTTTATTTTAGCTACATTAGAATAATTTTGTTAGGACTATATATATTTATCTTTTGGCCTGCCTCGAGATGCATCTTAAGGCATAGGCATTGTTACACTCAGGACTAAGGATTATTTGTGTGGTTTGTAAATCGAGATTGGAAGAACTTTTACTTTGTTATTTTAATTATATATATATATATATATATATATATATATATATATGAGGGTTACCGCAAAATGAATCAAGGACCTCTTGTGGGTGTGGATGCTGTTCGTGTTTTTTCTGAATTGTGTATCCTCAATATGTTTATGGAAGAATGGAAAATTACATGACCCATGTATCCTTGGTTTATTTTGTATTCTGTAAAGATATTGCTTTTCTTAATTTTTTTTTTTTTTTTTCACACAAGTAGTATGCTTGCTTCAAAACTGAGACTTGATTACGTTGTCATCACATTGTCTCTGGTTAGGCAACCCATTAGGTAGTGCTACCAACATGTGTATAAAGTCCATATATTCTGCTTTCCTATATGCAGCAGAACCTCTATCATATGCTGCCATGTTACGAGGGAATGTTTTTGGGCTGCTTCTCTTCTAAAAATCGAGTTCCATTATTGATTTAGCATGAAAATTAAAGGCCAGAAATATTTCAGTGTTTTGGGTTTTTGATAAGATGGGTTATTATGAATTCATTGCACCTAAAATGTTTTAATTCTATAATGTATGCTCTCTTTTGAATGAAGTGCCCTATTTTTCGTGTCTTACTTTTATTGTGATGCAGGACAGAAACAAGGAAAATATGGAATCGGGTTTGAATTATTATTGGCTTACATTTTGTTCTTATTCCAATTAGGATTAGTAATATTATTAGTTCTTTAGTATTTAAATTCCTAGAAGAATCTGGATTTTATTACTTCAGCTCTAGTCCTTGTAGTTTTTAGATTTACTTGTCTTCTAAATATCGATGTAATCCCCCATCACTAGCCATTGGAGTTTGCTAGAACCAGCAAAACTACCACTGCCATTATCACATTCCTTTCTTTCCTCACCAAACAGACCAACTCTACGTTCAGACAATCACTGTAAGTACAGAAGCTATATCTCTATCTCTTACAGCACCAGTTCTGAACCCTTCCACCCTTGAACCAGATCTACTCTCGGTGATTGACTCAATCCAGATCTGAAAGCTGTCCCTAAAGGTCCAGCAGGGAAACATGCAGAATCAGAAAATCAGCCCATCAAATCAGGTCCGATCACTCCGACTTCTGATCTGCTGAACTGGCCTCCCAACTGAATCATCTCATTGAACCAGTCCAATATCCGAACTGGCCAGAACTAGAAAAAAAGAAAAATAAAAAAAAAACAGGCTGCAGATTTTCGCTTTGGCACTTTCAAACGAAAGCATAACCAACATGCTATTAGCTATGCTAGCTAATGATACTACCGGGCTAGCTAGAGTGAGAGCTAATAATGCTATGATGAGTGGATGCATTGCAAGACAGTGGTGAAGCCACAGGCAGGATGGGGTTCAGTTGACCCCCTTTGGTTCTAGAAAATTGTCATTTTAGTACACTTAATTTTTGAGAGAAATGAGTTCTTACTACTAAAAATGATAATTTTATCAATTTGGACTCCCTTTGTGTTAATGAATATACACTATTTTATAATTCTGAACCCCTTTTGTGCCAGATTCCAATCTTAGTTTCTATTCTTAAATAATCTTGTCCCCCTTTTCAAAAAATTCTAGCCTTGCCATTGTTGCAAGATACTTTGTCTTGTAGTTTCTAATAACAAGGTCTTATCCTTACAAAGTTGAAGGCCAATCTTCAAATTCTTATTGAAGATACATTGTTTCGTAGTTTCTAATAACAAGGTCTTATGCTTACCAAGTTAAAGACAATCTTCAAACTCTTATTAAAGAGGAAGAAGGTGCGCAAGGGCAACAAGCTCATGAGAATGTAATTGAGGAAATAAACGAGATGTACTCGACTGCAAAACTAAAGACAAGGAACAAGAAGAACTTAAAGACAATCACATAGATGATGAAGCAGCTGCGAAAGTATTAGAGAATCAAGCTGCTAAACACTTTAAAGTTGTTCATGTTATCCTAGAAGAGTTATCCTAGTCCAAATAGGATTAGTATGAGAGTTCCTTGTTTAATTATATAATTAGTCCTCTAGTATTTAAATATCCTAGAAGAGTTAGGAATTTCTTTTTCAATTAATTAGCCCTAGTCCTAATAGTTTTAGGATTTACTTTTGTGTTATATATATTGATGTAATCCCCCATCATTGAAGGAGAGCTGATGAGTGAAATGAGTTGAGCTTTAAGGTATTTGTGTGTACTTTTCTTCTTCTTTCTTAAGTCGTAATCTTTTCTAAATGCTTCCGTGATATTGTTTCTTCTATTTGCAGCAGCTCATAACAAGAAAAGTCCTTTTCTCGAGCGCTGCGCCCGTCATTATGAAAAGGTACACTTCCTACATTATTTTTCTGTGATTATGTGCCTTTGGTCTTTAATCAGTTAGAATAGGTGATGCAGAACTACTCTAAGATCCAACGCTTGGCTGGGATCTCAACCGAAGAAAAACCTAGTAGTTCATTTATTTAACCTAATTACACTGGGTTGATTCCATCAATTTGTAGGCTACGAAAATGAAACCCTAATTGTAAGGAAAAATCAATAGTTTGATGATGTCAAGAAAGGGGCTTTATTTTTCGATTGGTGGTGGGGCCGCGGCGATGGCCGTGGCATTTGCATTCAGCCGTAATGGTGGTTATGGTTTATGGTGAGGAACCGCAGGAATAGCTCCCACAGTCATTTTGTAAGTCGTTAGCATATTAAGAAACACCATGTAAAGGGTTATCAGGATCACAAACATATTTTGTAAACTAATCTTTATGAGTTCTTGAGGTTCCTTACGTGTTTCCTTTTCAATAAGGGCCTCTAATTTTGTTGAAGAGACCTTCATGGAAAGGGACAGACAATTGTAGTCGGTATGTCCAAAGTCATGACAATTAAAACATGTAGGTGTATAGAAAATTCCTTGAGAAGATGTAGAATGTGATTCTCTGTTGATCCCCGAATGAGGTCTCTATTTCTTATGGGAAGAACGTCTGGTAAGGGATTAGGAAAGGGTGGGATTCTTTCGAACGATTTATCTCCTTTGAAGTAGGTGATGGGGATAACGTCAGGTTTTGGATAGATAGATGGTGTGGAGATATAGTTTTGGAGAGATTGTTTCCTAGTCTTTTTAATATTGCGGTGGATAAAGATGCGTTGGTAAGCTCAGTTCTTGTGGCCACGGGAGACATAGTTACTTGTCTTTTTAATATTGCGGTGGATAAAGATGCGTTGGTAAGCTCAGTTCTTGTGGCCACGGGAGACATAGTTACTTAGAATCCCATTTTTAGAAGAGCCTTACAAGATTGGGAAATGGGGGAAATTGGGCATTTGAGTTATTATATGCTCAGTAGATTCATAACAACATGGGAGGTAGAGTTACACATGCCCATTCGGTTCCAGAAACCGGAACCGAACTAATTTTGGAATCGCCAAAACTGTGAACCGTCCACTAAAAAAAAAGAGTATTTAGGGCGCTGATTTTCCGTCCCTAATAGTATTTAGGACGGCATTAGGACGGCAATGTGGGGTCCTAAATAACATGGGTGCTAAATGTTTTAGGGACGGGAAGCTCCGTCTCTAAAGTTATTAAAGGACGGGAGTTTGCCGACCATAATGGTATTCATAAACTCACTCATTTTTGGTGGGAAAACAAAAAGGACTCACTTTTTCCGTCCTAAATGTTTTGGCGTGAAAAAATTTGGTGGGAAATAACTAAAAATATTGGCATGTAATGTTGCAAAAAATTGGCGGGAAAATTTATCATTTTTATGGTTATGCCCATGCTGTTTAAATTGTTAAGAATGTGTTCCATTAGCAAAATGTGGTTTTTGAAAAGCATTAGGATACTTTGAAGTTCAAAGTGAAATCTCTAGCTTCTCTAAAGGGATTTCTTCATGGGAAGGATGTAAAGAAGTCTTTTCTTTTTTTCTCACAAGCCTTGAAGTTATAAAAGGGAAAACTCTCCGTCCTGAAATCCATTTGTAATGTTTATAGGCTAAATAATGGGAGACTCTTTCCCGCCCCTAAATCCTCTGCCCACCAACGTCTCCATGTGACTAAACCGGACACCTAAACCTAATGACTCATGCTAACACTACATGCAGATTTACTGAGCCTCACAACTAGGCTTACCTTAGTGTCATAAATATGTACTAAACTATGGAACCAAATCTATCAACGTCCTGTAAGTTTTAACATCAGGAAACAGTGACTTACTACTCATTTCCACAAACAACTTCTCTGCATCCTCTATCATCTCATTCTCACAGTACCTAGCTATAATATTATCATACCCAGCGGTATCAAAAGGCTTGGGCTTTGGCGCCTTACCTGCTTTCTTGAACACACCATAAGCCTCAGAAGCCTTCCCCGACTTGAAACACTCGTTCACCATTATATTAAAAGTATCCGAATTCACAGCTTGTACAACAGGTGGGATATGATTATCCAACATTATCAAACAAAGCCCCTGCCTTGACATTTTTCCCGTGCTTAAGCAAAACCTCCAAAAGGGCATTACAGGTTCAAGGAACCATCAATAATGGACCCGCGTCTCAAGCATAATTACCCTCTGGAAGGTGCAATCCAGGCTGCTAAACTCGTACGAGAATGTCTTCCAGCTAACCCCAAGTATAGGCCGTCAATGGAAGAAGTGTTGCAGACTTTAGAACAGATCAATGCCATCAAGACCATTGCGATGTCCACATTGCATTTCCAAATTTGTTGATGGGCTCAATGCCTATTAAGAGTGTTTGTGCACCCTCCATTTAATTGCATTAGAAACATTCATACACCAAGCAAGCATAGCTGCATACGTGTACGATAAATCTGTGCCAGAATCACATCAATTGATATTTGCAACCTGGATTCTATCAATTTCTTAAGAAATTGGTGGCTGCTTCTTTGTAATTTTATACCCAAACAAGAAGGGTATGCAAATGCAACCAGTGTAATAAAGTGTTGTAAAACTATGTGCTGCTTTACAAACAATGATAATATTCCGTTCAATTCTTAGGAAGAAGAGTGACTACTGGGAATGAATGGGAAGACTGGGGTAGTCTCTTCATTAGTGGGAAGGAATTAGTAGACAAAGCCTCACTCGAAGAACGAACAAGAAAAGGCTTACTATTTAGGTAGGATAGACGGATGTGGTCCAATGGCTGGTG
The DNA here is from genome assembly GCA_016624345.1 of Platycodon grandiflorus. Taxonomy (NCBI): domain Eukaryota; kingdom Viridiplantae; phylum Streptophyta; class Magnoliopsida; order Asterales; family Campanulaceae; genus Platycodon; species Platycodon grandiflorus. Next base: position 9,705,744 of record CM028365.1, on the reverse strand, counting down.
CTCTCGTGCACAAATTATCTTTCAAGTGAAGTGGCATTCTTGTAAATGATCTTGGAATGCTCTCCCGACAAACACTGCAACGAGGGTGTCGTTGGAGTCGGCTCATTTCCTAGAGTCCAAGCAGGGGCGTGGTTGATCGCGGCGAACTATTAGGGTACCGGCAAAAGGAATTGCTATGAGGGTTGGTTGACTCTGATGATGGTGGCGGCAGCGCAGATTTTGAAGTTTAGGGGTTTGACTTGGCGACGTCCACCTCTACGTTTTCTTTAAAAAAAATTTTTTTTAATTGAAAGGACAAGAAGATGGAAAGGTGGTTTGACTGCAAAAAAGAAAGGATGAAATAGATTAGAAACGAAAGAAAGATAGATTTGATACCTAATCTGAACTCGGCAAGCCATGCTTTGGCTCGGATACAATTGAAGGCTGAAGCGAATATAAAAGATAAAGAATTAAGAATAAGAAGAATCAACTGGAGGAGAGAAGAAGAATCACACATAATTAGCTTAAAATCTCAACTTAACTTAATAATTAACTCATAATAATTCTGAGACATTACAATAGTATTTATAGGCCAAGTGATTCTTCTAATTATGCTAGGACTAGGACTAAGATTAAACTAATACTACTAGGAGTAGGAAAACAACTAATTAAGAAATAATAAAAATTTCCTAATTAATAAAGCAATTAAATAAATATTAATGCCAATCCTAATCTAGCAAGGACACTTTCCAAGCAACCAAAAGGGCTTTTGTGACTCTGTAAGAATCTGTCCTGCATCAATGTTTCTTTCCATTTCTATTAGAAACTTATTTAGGTATTGATTGATAAAATATTCCTCCTTGAATGAAATATGTTTGCATTGACCATGGCTAAAGTAGAAATCACTCAAAAACTTTGTCCTCAGTTCTAACCTTATTTTGAGTCGTTACTTTTTCTGGATATTTCTATTGACTATGCGAGTTGTGGAGTCATTAATGATTCTTGTTATGACTATGCGAAGACACAAGGGCTAGGATCTAACATCTTGTGAAGACCTTTTGATGCTGAGTAACCTTAGTGAACTTCTTCAGTTGCAAAAGGTTAAATTTTTTAACTCATTCCTTGGTTTCTTTCATTTACAATGCAATGTGCTGCCAAGCATGGTGTTGAGAGTACAAGGTGCAAGATCTACAAAGAATATTGGTTGCAGTGGAAGGCAGCACAGAACGGTAGTTAAAATTTTCCTATTTGGTTTTGTATGATTTTTATCCTGTTGTTTTTTAAGCCATAATTAAATATAAATGGGAGTATCTGATTAATTTTTGGAGTGACTAAAATTCCCAATGCCATCAATCCCCCTCTCTCACATGGACACACACACATATGCACACTTTCTCTATCTACATTTCATTTTAGATAGAAACTGATACAGATAAGTCCCCAGCAAAATCTTTTCCAAGCGAAAGTTTTAAGTGTTATTTTTGTTCAAAGCACTTGTTTGCTATTCGATCATGATCATGGTAAGTCGGAGGATCTCCTCTTTGCGTTCTTTCTGCATACACCACTTGTGGGTTACGTTTCGGTAAATTTGCTCATTCTTTTATTTTATTTTATTTGTGAGCTGTCCGAAATCTCCATTGCCACGTAACCTCGCAAATGTTACTCCAACCTACCATTTCCGAACCTATAACACCGCAAGCACAACTACGTTTTTCTCTTCACCATCATACCCTAACCTCTGTCGCCTACATCTGTACGCTCTTTCTCTCCGCTTTCATTGGTCATCGACAGCTCTCACGACACTTCAATTTTTTGGGAAATTAGTTGATGAAGCTAAGAAAGTACTTGCTCAGAACATTGATACTCTTCGACAGTGTCACTTTTTAAGAATATCGGGAGTCTATGGGAGCTCCACAATAAACTACTTCAAACTCTGACAAAACTTAGAAAGAACTCTATACATACGTGATAATACCATCACGTTTTGATATTTTTCAGCCTTTAGCATAGTTATAGCCCTTTCTTATTCTTGAGCTTGAGCATACCATATCCTGTTCTAGCTAAGCTAAACGTTGATAATCTAAATACTTAAAACACGGACAGTGCTAAACTAAGGTATAAGGTGACACACCAGAAAGATTCTGATGGCACTTGGGTCGAAGCAGCTCCGCAATAATGAAGGCAAGTTCAAGAGATTGAGAAGCGTTAAGCCTTGGGTCACAATGGGTGTGATAGCGTGATATCAGATCGTTGAAAGTAATAGTACGGGAACCTCCAACACTCTGTCACATTTTGCCCAGTCATTTCTAGATGAACACCACCCGGGTAGCGTCCTTCTTGATCATGCACATCGAAAAATGCTCACTTACAAAGAATAAACATAGTTATAATGAAGACTGACAAGTTTAAATAGAGTACAACTCATGAAAATATCACAATGAGAACAACTTTTTGTATAAAGTGTTATACTTTAAGTGGCCTGGCCCAAAGCTTTTGTGGCCGCCCCTTTATAGGTTGATCTCATAAGCCCAACCCCAAGCACATTACTCCGAGGCAGCCCACCCAGCGCAAATACGGGAGCTGAGCTTCTAGGTCCTTCCTTCAGCACGCTCCTTTATTGCTGCCCTAAAGCCATCAAATATATTAGGGGCGGCAATGCGTGATATCGTATTGTGTTCGTTTCGCACTATTGTGTTTTTATATTATTTATTTTATTTGATCATAAATATAACAATAAATGTTATTTTTGCTAAAATTTTAAATTCGTGCTTTCATGTCGTGTTTCGTGTCGTGTCGTGCTGTGTCATATCGTATCATTTCTCTCTGTAATTCGTGTTTTTAATCGTGTCGTGCTAATTCGTGCATTTGTATCGTGTCAGTCATTGTCACCCCTAATATATATATATATATATATATATATATATATATATATCTTTATCCCTCCCTTGCGTCTCTGTAGAGTAGTGAGAGATCTAGGTTAGATTTGTTTCAGCACACAGAGAACTAGGGTTTGGTAGTTTGGCATTATGACACTCGAAACCCCTGATATGAATAACAGGGGTGTCAAGTGGCATAATGCCAAAGATAACAATACAGCTACAAGGGCAGCGAGTGTAAATGATGGAAAGCAGTAGGGTAGCGAGTGCACTGAATGATAGTTTGGTAGTTATGGCAGTTGGAGATTGCAGCAAAAGAAATCTCCAAACTGCAAGTTGTAAAAGTTTGTTTTAAGTTCGTTCCATTCAGTTTTTCTATATGTAGCTGGATGGATTTGAATTTCATATATACAGAAAATTATACGCAATACATCAATGAAAAATTCTCACAGCTTTTCTCTCTGTCTCTTAAACCCTAGTTCTCTGTTTTCCTTTGATTTCAATGGCAATCCAGTGCATTGTTGAATTGTTTCACCATTCCTTTTTAACTTCACCGCCACAGGAATAATTGTTAGGACAATAGGTATCAACATGGCCGAGAACACACACCACATATATGACAGAAATAGGTTTGAAGTTGATAGGTAAAAACAAACCAAACTAGTCCCACCACCGCTGAGCTTTATCTTCTTCCACCTCTTTAGAGGTAACCTGACATCCGTACGAACACCTTTACTCTCACATAATTCCTCCATATACCATCATTATTTTTGACATCATATTCCAAGAATTCGTTAATAAAGTTCCCAAGCTATTTACTACAAAATCCAACGTGCAGGGTCCTTGCCACATCAACTAAAGAACTGCTCAACATATTAAACTAGTACTACTTTCGTTTCGTTCCAAGAAACAGGCAACAATTCTCTTTCAAACGTATCAAAGAATAAATAAAAATTAATAGTAATTTTTTTTTTTTAAAGCAATGTTAATATACATAAAATATTTGATAATACATATTTTTATAAGTATCATGCATTCAATTAAGTTGCGGCTCAAAACATTAAATTAAATAGAGATCTAAATAGACACGTTCGAAAAAAAAATAATATTTAAATGCGTAACCATTAAGCTCGACAATGAAGCCACTTGCTTTATTGTGCATTGATAAATCAAATAAAAAAACATGCTTAATTGCTTTATATTGCAATTCTTGTAAATTTTAGTGAGACTGAATTCATCTTATCATAGCTAGCTACTTGTGTACAGGATATCTGAAAATAAATTTTAAAACTAAAAAATAAAATACAAAATCTTTAAATACACATTCACCAAACATTACACATCAATCTATATTATTGAATGATTTTAAATAACCGACTACTCATAAGAAATTTAGTATAAAATACTTGCTTTGTCTGGAAGCCAAGCTATCAAAATCCTTTTATCACGGACCAATGAATCGCGTCCCAACTAAAGAGTAGAATAACATTTGATGCATGCTAGTTCAATCTCCTCCCTCATTCACATCACCAGAAAATCTTGTGAGTAATTACAATGAAAATGAAGTAAATGCTTTGGAAAAGATATGAATGCAAGAAGAAACTTTAGAATTAATGGTGTCGAGAGGAATAAATATAGAAGAATGTCTGGTGGTATTTAAAGTCCAAGAAGAAGTGAGCGTAGTCCAAGCATCATTTAAAGTCCAAGAAATGAGTGCTGGACTACAACTTGATTGTCAAGTGGACGCATGGGATCGGCGGCTCTGCCTTGAAAGTGTACGGCCTAACGGAAATTAATGAAATATATGTCCTTTTCTGTGAATCCGTGCAGATTAGTGGACGACGCATGCAATCCAATGTGGATAACCGTCAACAACCACAACCAATAGAATGAAGACACATCTTCCTGAATATGTGTTTGTTAGGGGTACCAACATTGAAATGCAATTATGGCATTAAACAGCTCAACGAGAAGCAACACCCTGGGGGTTGGTCGAGCAACAATTGTGACATACTTCGTGTTGATGAGTGGAGCGATATCTGAGTAACCAATAGAATAGGGTACACGGCGGATACCGAGCTCAACAAGTCTAAGGTGAACACTATATAGCTCAGTAGGTTTAACTCGTAAGAACAAATTGGTTGATAGTACAGCCCAACAACCATGTCTTCGATGATATTCACCTCGAGTTTGACAATGAAACTAAGCAAGAGGGTCGGATTGAGTTATTTGTTGGGGAGAGAGAGAGAGAGAGAGAGAGAGAGAGATCATCTTAGATAATATTGTTGGTGATGGCGATCGAAAATCTCATCCTGATGAGACTGACTTCACAACCTGCTTGATTGTTCTAGATCTATTTCTCTCTGATTGAAATGAGAGAAGGAAGAAGGGATAGAGATAGAGGGAAGAAGATATTCCGTGGTCCCCGAGCACCATGTTGCAAGCCTACTGTGCACTTCGATCATAGCGACACACCATAATGCCAATGGACTTTACTTTTTAACTTTTTTTTTTTTTTGCACTTTCGTGTTCTATTGGTCGTGGCCTATCATGTAGGCATGCTATGTGGTGGTTTGAGGCCATTGAATATTGCCACATGGAGAGAGGAGAAAAAAAGACAAAGAGAGAGAGTGTGTGTGTGTGTGCGCGCAAATCGCTGAGTGTGAGAGAGGGCAGCAAGAAATTCTAGTATTACCCTTGGACAATTGCATGTGTGTCACACATGATGAGTAAAACAGCATGTATAAAAAGGACCTATTGCGTGAAAATTTCAAAAAGGTTTGGACCAGTACTGAGAAGACCTTTTTTTTTTAAAGGACTAATTGAAGAAAACCTCAAAGTCAAGGGACTACTAATGCTATTAGACCCAAATATAAATACAATTTGAAATGGAGAATAGTGGTTTTATAAAGTTGGTGATGTTCTATAGTTCTTTGAAGCATCTTCAATAGGTGATATCTTTTCATCCTTTTTAACTTAACATCTCTCCTACCAGTACCATAGACCATAGTGCACCACTTCTCAGCAAAAGTGACACAATTTGGCTAATGCTTTTATGATGTCAGTGCAATATTATCCCTTGAAACCACACATAAAAAGAAAAACGTAATAATGAGATCAAAGAAAGTGAAAAACTTGTAATTAACGAGTTGATTTGGGAGGAATAGATCCTTCTCACTGACCTTTCAATATGACCGGAGATCATTGGATTCTCAAATGTATAATATAATAATATAAATAAATTCTAAATAATTAGGGGCATTTATTAAAATTAATAAGTCAATTTATTTTAATAGTATTACATAAGAGTAATGATTGGGATACAAATATTTTGTACAAAAATTTCATACAAATCTAGTGGCAAACACGTGATTTGTTCAATATCACATGACTTAACATGTGATATCACATTGAAAATGCTAGGTTTACTTAGTTGTAATAATAGTTGTGGAAATAATTGTAAACCTAGCAAAGTTGTATCACATTTCAATCTATCACAAGCTTAACACCTAAATTAATTTATATGAAAATTTTATATATAAAAAACGTTTGTACCTCTCATTTTTCTATTACATAATATGAATTTTACTGCCATGACATTGCAAAAACTTGTTAATTAAGAGTTTGTCTTGGGCAACGTTATCAAACACAATTTTCATAGAATGTACGTGTGTGTGTGTGTGTGTATATATATATATATTAAAAAAAAAAAATCAGTTAAGAGATCATGTGTACCTGACATGACAGCTTTTTAACTAAATTTAATTTTCAAAATTTGTTGAGCTTTATATTGGATTGATGAATACACATTTAAATGCAGTAAACTGTTCAAATCTCTGTCTAAGTCCTTATCTAAAAGAAAAGAAGAGGCCTAACGTTTATCTTTTCCCATACAAAAGCAAAATGTATTAACTCAAAAAGTTTTATCTTTTTTAGTCTATAAACTACTTTTAACATAATAATAATAAATCAGATTTAGACAATATTTCTATCTCAGGTACTAGGGGTGTAAATGGTTCGGTTTGGTTCGGTTTATGACAAAACCATGAACCGAACCGCCTCCTAACGGTTTCATTTTTTTAAAATCGAACCGAACCGCATGAAGCTTGAAACCGAACCGAACCGAACCATTCGGTTTGGTTTGGTTTAGTTCGGTTTTATGGTTTAAAGTAATTTATTTTTCAAATATTGAAAAAGAAGAAGACAAGGTCAATTTTCAAATATTGAAAAAGAAAAAGAAAAGTTGAGACTAATTTTGTAAGGTCGAGAGAGATTTTACGATGGTTGAGTGAAAATTTTAGTTCTATGAGGTGTGAGAATAAATGTCAGAGAGGTGAAATTAAGGGAGAGGCGCTGGCGGGGTGAGAGGGTCAACGGTGGACTAATGGTGAGGCGCGACATTGCGTTGAGGTGAGAGAAAAAGAGAGAGAGTTGAAAGACCAAGGCGTGCGATTACCATCTTTACTCTTAGATTTTTCTAGATCTCGGTATAAAATTTTCAAGACAAATCAATGACTATTAATAATAAAAATATTATATATATATATATATATATATATAACGGTTTGGTTTGGTTCGGTTTGACCCCTAAAACCACAAACTAAACCGAACCGATTGGTTTATAAACTTTCAAAACCGTGACCGAACCACCCTAATCTAAAACCAAACCAAACCGCTTGGTTTAGTTTGATTCGGTTCGATTTTGCGGTTCGGCGATTTATATTTACACCCCTATCGGGTACAAACAAAGTGTAACCCTTTACATCCGTCTAACTACTATTGGCGGGAAACATGTAAAATCTCGGTTTAGTGTCTTTTTGTGGATAACGAGATTGACGTCAAAGAACAGGTTTTTATCTTTTTCTTCAAGAAATTGCGAGGGACACTCAGCAGGGCCTGTGCAATTTTTTTTTTTTTTATTTTTTTCTTTTTCATTTCATATTGTGTGTACTCTATTTAAGAGGTCCAATTCGCATCATTCTCCAATCCCCATTTCTCTGCTCTTTCGAGTTTCCTGGTGCCTGCTTCTTCTTTCCCGGTATCTCTTCATTTGGTTTTTTGGGTTCTATTTCTAGTTTCACCCAATTTATGCTTCTAATTTTCTTCAAATTTTCATGTTTTATGTGTGTGTGTGTTTACACTTTACAGTAAAACCAATTGTTTCAAGACAATAGTGGGTCTGCAGTTGTTAATTGGCTATTCAGGAGAAAACTCATCTGGGTGCATGCAATTTGTTTCTTGTTAGAGGTAATTGTAATTTAGATCGTGCGTCTTTTAGTTTTATTTTGGCTTGTGCATTCTTTACTGAGAAATGGTTAAAGACGGCGTTTGGCCATTTCTTTTATCTAAGTTTGCTCTGATTTTATTAATTATCTTTCTGTTTGTTATCTGGTATTGGGTTCTCCGTTGAGTTGATTGTGTTGATCGAAGCTTTGATCATTTTGGTCAAATAGAGGAACCAGAGTGGTGGTTAAAGAGTAGCATTAGAGCTTTTAAATTAGGTGATGGAAGACTAGTCAAACTCAATTCTTCCTGAACCTATATATTTGGGTACGATTTCTCTAGGATATACTATCCAATGTTCTTTCGGCCTAACTACGTTGCTGAACTAAACATACTAGCCCATCCCTGTGTTAGTGTTGGTTTTGGTTTTTTTATTTTGCCCATAAATTACTGTCGTTGCTTGGTTTGAACAACTTGATTTACTAGGCGTGAGAACCCCGTTTCGAGATTGGGTTGTCTACACTAGTGTTCGGCACCTAACCATTCCACGGACAAGTAGTTTGGACAATATTGATCCGACGGCTGAGATGACATTTGAGCAAGTGCAAACCTTCACTTGCTATCAACTGGTTTTAAATGGTGATCCAACTTAGCAGGTTTAAGCCCTGCCAATTGTGTTTTTTGCTCCTTAGAAAATAACTTGCACAAACTACTTTCCCCCAAAAATGGTTAGGGGCCAGATACGATTTACTAGGCCAATATTTGATTTTCTTAAAATCCTTCTTTTAGCAAACTTGTTCCTGCTTTAATGATAGAGGTGGTATGTGACAGCTTATAGGTATGTATTATTTCCGCCTCAAACCATACATGCCAGTGATATAGCTCGGGAGTGTTCAAACCTTGCCGGAGGCATCCTTGTTGCCTATTTGCACCCTTTTCATACTCTTGTTGCTTCTAGCCTATTTGGCACTATTTTCTAGCCGAAATGGCTCGATTCTCCTCCGTCCCTTTAGCTGGTATGACACTTATTTTGCATAAGTTGAGGAAGGTCCTATGCCTTCCTCAAATCTTAAAAAAATGAAAAAATTTAAGCAAAAAAAGGCAAACATACTCAGTGGAGTAGCTACTAAAGAGAGGACTTTCATAATGAATGATTATAATAAGGAGTGACATGGGAGCACTCACTTCGGTACATTGATTGCAATGAAAGGACTTTAATCAGTAGATATGTATGTTGTTGTTTATAAAATTTTATTGGATCGGTGGTATCTAATTGAACCTTATGCTTGCGCCAATCAGTTTAACTTTGGTCTCACTAGGAGCATTGGTATTGGTTTCTGATAATCATTGAGAGTTAAATCATATCCGTTGTTTTGTATAGAGTTTGGAAAGTCTCCCTGTTTATAAGTTGTATGTACTGTTTTTTTCACTTACATAAGCTCTGATTCAGGGGACACGCAATATTACAAAACAATATCCGTGTCAGAGACACGTTTCGACTCACAAAAGTAGAGTTCCTAGAAAACCAGTAGAATTTTGCTTCATGGGGGGCCTGTTAGCATTACCGAATTCACTCTGCGTTCATCAAATCAAGATCACAAGTTTGGAAAAGATAGTTTGAGAAAAGTAATTACTGGAGCTTCTAGAATAATAATCATCTATAGCTTATGAGTAGGTCTCGTATGAGACCGTCTTACAAATCCTAATTCGTAAGACAGAGTCCCTCTCTCTCACAGCTCAGCCGACCAACACATGGTGGGTCGGGTGAGAGAGATCCGTCTTATAAAAAATGCCCGTAACACAGTCTTTTCTAAGTTTTTGCCATAACTTATATATCTATTTTGATATTCTAAATATGGCCGTGCGCACATGTCTTGGATTTTGAAGGTCATCATGTCCGGCAAAAGGTGTCTATGTAAACAATTGACACTAGGGCCCGAATCCATCATACTCTAAAAGAAAGACTATTATTTAGTAACACCTTCTAAAAGTAGGGGCATTTCAGAACTGATTATCTTCTAGTTCAATTATTTAGGCAACTATGAGATTTTATACTAAGACCTACAGCTCGTGAGTAAACATATATTAATCTATTATCAGGACGCCACTTCAATACTTGAGTGATTAGTCAGAGGTTTCACCTGTATTACTAGAAGTCATCTACTGAAATGACTGATAGCCTTATCGGACCAAAGGCCTATCAATATCCTGCATCTTAATATTTTATAAGTCATCCCTTCTTGCCTCAAAGGTTTCACCAGCCTAAGTTTCCTTGATGTATCTTCATTTTGTAACTCTTTTGCAAGGGGTGAGATGTAAACAATGTCATTAACATGAAAAAATAGTTGACGAAGAAAAGAAAAATAATATACTCATCTCGCACCTACTTTCCCAACCATCAAAAATTCATCTGCATCCTTTCAATCCTTTAGAAGCAAATATAGAGGATTTAGAGGTATGCTTCATTTCTTGAGAGATGGCAGATTGGTACATGTTTACTCGGAAACTAATCAGAACCAAGTGAACTCAATGGGATTTATTTTTTAAAGAAAAGGTCGTGTCTCAATGATACACATTACCAAGTTGAGTTAAGGAATGTTGTTTCGCTATATATTAAACTGTAGTGTATTAATTAATGTATTTCTATTACCAATTTAAAATTCATAGTCCATTTCATTTAATATTCACGAATTGTCTCTTTTCAGATATTCTTATGTGTTTCTTTGCAGTACTAGGCTAACAAAGATGGAAATTAGCATCACAAACGACCAGCAAATTGACAAAGATGAGAAGTTGGGCAAAACCATGAAGAAAGCTCTACTCCTTTTGAACATCGCTATGCTTGGACTAGGCAACTGCGGTGGCCCCCTGGTGCAACGCCTCTACTTTGTGAAAGGAGGAAAGCGGGTTTGGATATCAAGCTGGCTACAAACAGCCGGCTGGCCATTTCTTATTTTCCCAGTCTTGGCCTCTTACGTTTATCGTCGAAGGAAGGGAGGTTCGGCTACCAAGCTTGTTTCTATGAAGCCTGCTCTCTTCCTCCCTTGTGCCGTTCTTGGTGTTCTAACTGGTTTGGATGATTATTTTGCCGCTTATGGTGTTTCACGCCTTCCTGTGTCCACTTCTGCTCTTATAATAGCTACCCAGTTGGCCTTCACTGCCGGGTTTGCCTTCCTTCTGGTCAAGCAGAAGTTCACGGCATTTACCATTAATTCAGTCTTTTTGTTATCTGTTGGAGCTGTCGTGCTTGCATTTCATTCTAGTACTGACCGCCCTGCTCATGAATCTAGTAGGAAGTACTATGCAGGATTTTTCATGACACTCGGAGCATCAGCATTGTACGGGTTTGTGCTACCGTCAATTGAGTTGACATACAAGAAAGCTAAACAGCCTATTGATTATTCCCTGGTCATGGAGATGCAGATAGTTATGTCTTTCTTTGCTACTGCCTTCTGCACTATCGGGATGCTCGTGAATCATGACTTTGCGGTCTCTCTCTCTCTCTCTCTCACACACACACACACACATGCTCACAGAAACACTCATTAGATGCTCTACCGTCAGATAAGTTCGTTTTCTTTATTGCCATGACAGGCAATTCCAAGAGAGGCACAGAACTTTGGGCTTGGGGAAGCCATGTATTATGTGGTACTAATAGCGAGTGCACTCCTTTGGCAATTTTTCTTCTTGGGAGCAATTGGAGTCATATTTTGTGGCTCCTCCTTGCTCTCTGGTATAGTGATTGCTACCCTGTTGCCTGTCACTGAGTCCTTAGCCGTTTTATTCTTCCACGAGAGATTCCAAGTTGAAAAGGGAGTTTCTCTCACATTGTCTCTTTGGGGTTTCATCTCCTACTTCTATGGGGAGCTTCAAGAAATCAAGAAAAAGAAGCGTGCATCGAGACTAGACTTGCCAGTGTCAAATGGTGCACCATCACAAAACTAGCTGATTGTGAACATGCTTTACCAAAATAAGAATGTAAATAGTGAGTAATATATAAAATGCTCACTTGTACTATACTTGAGCGTATTTGGGTGCTTTCTCTGTATTCATTCATAAGTAAGTGGAGGGATTCCTTCTTTATGTCTTGAGAAGGATGAATGTACAAAGTACAACTTAGACTTCAACATTTTGAACTTTAGTAGTGTCTTTGAACTGTATTTATCTTACTGTATCCGAAAATCTCATTTTGACCAATTTTTGGAACTTTACTGTCTTGGAACTGTATTTGCAACCATGCTTGGCTTTGATCAAATACACATGCATCACCAGTCACCACATAGCTTACAGAGCTATGAGATTGATTTACCAAAAACTATAGTTTAACTAAATATATATTATGCATCTAAGTTCCCAAACGAATAGGTCAGGATGGCCGAGTGGTCTAAGGCGCCAGACTCAAGTTCTGGTCCTCGTGAGAGGGCGTGGGTTCAAATCCCACTTCTGACACTTTTGTTCCCAAATTTTTTTTTCCTTTACCAAAATAAAATAAAGGCAAACAAAAAAATGAAATGCAATCAAGCAGAGTTGAAAATGGCAGCTCGCTCCATCTTCCTCACTCTCACTAGGTATTCCTTTTTCCATTAGAATCTCTCTCTCTCTCTCTTTCTCTCTCTCTATATATATATATATGTAGAAACTGTATCAATTAGTATTAATGATTTTGGGTAAAACCCTAGAAATTGCATGGGGGAGAAGAAGAAGACTCTGCTGAGATCCTTGTCGTCGACGGCTTCGGGAAGCGAATTGGTGAGCTTCGAAGAGTCAGCCCCAAACTCGGGCGAAGATGAAGAGAGTGATAGCGACGATCTGAGGAGCAGGATATTCAGGCTAAGACTTCCCAAGCGCAGTGCCACTAATGTGCTTCAAAGATGGGTTGACGAAGGCCGCCAAATCTCCGTCTCTGACCTCCGTCAAATTTCCAAAGACCTCTGCAAGTCCCACCGCTTCAAACACGCCCTCGAGGTCCCTCTCTCTCTCGATTTCCGAATCTGTCTGTGTTCTCTTTATGTTTCTTGTGTGGTGCTGTATGCTTGCTTGTATGGAAATAAAAAAAAAATGAATTTTTAATTTTTTGGTTCTGTTAGTGCTGATTTGGTAATTAATATCAGTGATTCCTTCCATGTTATTCGAACTATCATGGACTGAAATTTGTAAGTAAATGACATTGGATGGAATGAAATGATTAATGTTGGGTAGCAAACTACCATTGCACTATGGACCTTAAAAATACTGTTATTGGCAATCATATCTGTTTTCCAGCTTGAAGTGGGGAAATTATTTTAAATGCCTCAGTATCTGTATATTCAAAACCAACCTGTTTGTATCTGCATGATTTTGTTTCATGTTCAAGAATACTAGAGACACTTCGTAATTTTGCGTTGCTGTTGTATATTATAGTCCCTATGTTTACCAAGAAAAACAAAGAAGTTTATAATTTAAGTAAAGATGTTGTCAAGGGTTTTAAACACTGAGAGTACCCACTTCAAGGTATATAGATACTATTTATAGATGTATTTTGCATTGGGAACACTCACCGATGCATTGGAAACCCTCCCCATGCATTGATGGGTATTCCCAAGGTAAAATATTTCTAACGCTAGATGCTTTACGAGTCCACTGGGGCATTCATAAGCATGATCCTATAAATTTAGAAACTGACACTAAAATGTTGTTTAGGATAGTTTCCTGAAGTACTTACTATGGTTAGTTCTGATTGATACCAGAAAAATTGACACAGTGGAAATTGATAGGAAAATATGAATCCACCAAAAGATAAAGGACTAAGAAATTCGTCACTCAGCCGTCGGAATCCATTGAAGACATAGAGTTGAAGGTTAATTCACCACTCTAAGGAATCCACCTAAGATATACAAAAGTAATTTAGGAAAGCATAAAGCTACAATCCATGTTTTATAAAAAAACATTCAAATAATCTTCACTACCTCTAATTCTTGCATTTATGACTTATATAGAAGATAAGATTACATAAAAAACACAAGTCGTTGACGAATGTGTCTTAATTCTTCTTGGTTGACTAGGTTGCAACTTGAATAAGTTTTATCTGTTTCTAGTTTTCAAGATTTTTTTTTTTGTATTCTTCTAGAGCCTTGGTCAATACATGAACCCTTTTGAATGGCACTACATTTTTCGGCATCATACTCCCCCCATGAAAAAAATTTTGTCTTCGGATTTTGAGTATTGCATCAAGAGCATTCATAATTATTATTCCAACGATGTGAATTGCTAACACTTGAGTTTTCCCTTCAAATGTTCCGCGAACTTTGCACTTGATAGCTTTTGTAATAATATCCATCCAATTGGTCCATACAGTCAACACAAAATTTTCAATAATTAACTTTGGAATCAACCAAGAAAGAGAAGAGCTTGAACCATTGATATCAAATGGATCCTCGTAAACATGACTAATTTTGAGATATTCAAGAAAATACTTTGAATCACTCAGTTGAATTGGGAAAATGTTTGACATTGACCTTTTTGTTGTCACACCAACTAACGATGCGGCCAACTTACAAACTTCACAATGATGCAAGCATTTATCATAGATGCGTGGTTTTGACCAATCAACTAGAGGATGTAGAGTAACGGTTTCTGTGAAAGCCCAATGTGCATCGTTATTTTTTTTTTTTCCAAATAAGAGAAGAAGGATAAGACGAGCAAAAGGGAAAGAGAAATTGAATATAAGGGTAAATAGATACGTCCAACTGAAACTAGCCAGCCATGTTTCGGCTTTGATACCAGTTTGATACTGAAAATATCGGCACAACGGAAATTGATAGGAAAATATCCACCACCTACGGAATCCGCCAAAGGATACTGGACTAGGAAACTTGTCACTAAGCGGAATCCACCGAAGAGATGTAGAGTTGAAGGCTCGTTCACCACTCTAAGGAATCCACCTAACAAATACAGACCTAATTTAGGAAAACACAAAGCTACAGTCCATGTTTTATAAAAAACTTAAAAACATTCAAATAATATTCACTATCTCCCATTCACACATTGTATGACTTAAATAGAAGATAATATTCCATAAAAACGTAAGCTGTAGATGAATGTATCTAATTCTTCTTGGTTGACTAAATTGGAACTCCAATAAGTTTTATCTCTTTGTAGTCTTCAGGGAATTTCTTTTGTATTTTCCAAGAGTCTTGGTCAATACATGAATCCTTTTGAATGACCGTACATTTTCTGGCATCACTGATTGTATGTTCCTGCATCAAGGTCTTATTTGATAAATTAATGGCCTGTTTATCCACTTGCTCCACTTGCTGCTTGAGTTTACTTGAGTTGCTTTCCAACATTAGTCAATGTTTCTCAGATAGAAAGATTAAGTGCTTGTATGGTACACCGATGGGCACTCCATTCCATGCCATTTTAGTGTAAATTTCATACCATGGTAATTCAAATGGCATAGAATGAAATGAGCACTCTTTCTTACCAAACAAGTACTAAATGTTTACACTTGGTTTCGAATGCATAGAGATCAATCCTCCATGTATTAATCTTTCGGAGAAAGTTAGATACTCCCTTGTTACGATCAGAGAATACCATGAATTTGAGGACATCTCATCATATTGAATGCCATGCTGTGATTGAACTAATGTAATTCAAATCATCCCACACGTTAGTATTCGGAAAAATAAAACAATACTAGAAGAAAGATCCTCATGGTTATTTTGTCGATTCCTTGGATCCATGAAGGGATATGGCAAAGTTATTGTCAGGTTACCTTATGAATTATAACGCTGATAGATTTCATAGTTCAGTAATCTTGTTGAAGGGCAGTAGTAATTTTAGTTGTAACTACTATGAATGTGCCCATTTGCAGCTATCAGAATGGATGGTTTCACATGAAGAGTTCAAGTTATCTGACACAGAATATGCTGTTCGTATTGAATCGATGGCCAAAGTTTTTGGCGTTGATGCTGCTGAACGCTACTTTGAAAGTCTACCTCCCAATCTGAAAACTAGTGAAACCTACACTGCTCTTCTCCACTGCTATGCTGCGTCAAAACTAACTGCAAAGGCAGAAGAACTCTATGCTAGAATCAAAGAGTCAAACCTGCCCTTAAGTGCTCTAACTTATAATGAGCTAATGACTTTGTATATATCAGTTGGCCAGGTGGAGAAGGTTTCATCTGTTGTTGAGGAACTGAAATGCCAGAAAGTTGCCCCAGATCTTTTCACTTACAACCTGTGGATAAGCTCTTGTGCTTCTGCTCTGCAGATTGATGAAGTTAGAAGAATTCTTGCTGATATGAGTTCGGCGGCTGGTTTTAATGAAAGTTGGTCAAGGTACGTGAATCTTGCAAACATATATCTTACATCAGGTCAGCTTGTCAATTCGGAGATCAACTCTGTGGTTGAAAGTGATAAGGGTATTACACAAAGAGAATGGATAACATACGACTTCCTTATAATACTGCATGGAGGCATGGGAAACAAAGATAAACTCGATCAAATATGGAAATCTTTGAGAATGACTAAGCAAAAAATGATTAGTCAAAATTATGTGTCTATACTTTCTGCATATCTAATGCTTGGGCATTTGAAGGAGGTGGGAGAAGTGATTGACCAATGGAAGCAGTCAGCTACAACAGATTTTGACGTCGCTGTGTGTAATAGACTTTCTAAAGCATTTGAAGAAGTAGGGTTGGTTGAAAACGCCAAAACATTCCGCACACTACTAACTGAGAGGGACGTTGACACTCTGATGAATTAGCATAAGTGTGTAGGAAAAGTTAGTACTATTTGCTGCAAGCAGTTTGATGGGTAGTGGACTTTAAACTTTACCACACAATGAATAGAGAATAAGGTATTTTTTTGGTAGTGCTTTCTCGATTGCTTCCTTTTTTTTTGTGTTTTTTTTGTAAAGATAATAGTTCCTTCTTGTTTTCAAATTGTAAAAGCAAAAAAAACTTGTAGTGCTCAAGTAAGCTGACCCAAACAGGGGTCAAGTGTTGTTCCAAACTAGCTGCATATGGAAATTATGATTTGCCACAAGACAAAGTGGCGGTTTTCATAGATAGCCTGGCTTTTTTCTTAGTCTATGATTTATGGAACTGGTTAATGAAAGCAAATTTAGGTGAATAATCATAAATGTACCTCATAGAATCATACTCTCTCCCTTCCATTTCATCCAAAAAGTCTATATTTAAAAAGTCTAATAATTAAGAGATATAGAAGTAACATTACAATTAGTTATAATTATAAAAATAGATCATAGTCAAAATGGTTATTTAACACGTAGAGGGTAAAGTTAAAAAGTTACGGAGATTGTAAGTATAATTTTTGAAGGTGAATTCTTTAAGTAAAACATTACAAAATAGAATAGCTAAATGCTTTGCCTAGAATGGAAGAAGTATTACCTTAAACTTCTTATATACATATTACTCCACTAAGCATAACAAGATAGAGAAGTAGTAAAGAAATATGAGTGTTAAACTTGGGATGTATATATATATATATATACATATATATATATATATATATATATATATATAGCCTGTAGTAGCTCTTAGAGCACGTCTAACGGGAGAGCATTTGGGGAGTTTGGTGAGATTCTGAGAAACAATGGAGTAGCATAGGCGTTGCTTATTAAGTAAAAAGTGATTTGGGGAGCAAATTTTATTCCCGGAGCTTAGGACTTTTTTTCAAAAAAAATTCCTCCAAAATGACGTAGTTTATGTTTAAAAGACACTAAAACTACGCCGTTTTGGTTCTGATTTTTTGCAAAAAAAAAAGACTCCTATGCACTGTAGCGCTTGACACGGCACTGTAGCAAATTCTTTTCTTGCATTTTTGGTCATTTTCGACAAAAAACAATCTTTTTTTTTTGTTTTTTTGTATTGAAGTACACATTTTTATTTATTAATAGAAACTTGGTTTACTTCATTTGGACATTAGATAAATTTTTTATGAATTTTTCAAGTTTCCTCCATTTTCATCTATTCTCCTTCAAATTTGATTTTTTCCAATTTTCGGCTATTTTTTAACCATATATTTTTTTTGTATTAAAGTGTACATTTTTCTCTATAAATAAAAACTTGGTTTGCTTAATTTGGGCGTCAACTTATTTTTTAACAAATTTTTCATGTGTTTCTCTATTGTTATATAAAGATATTAAATTAAATAAAGATAAAGATGGTGGAGTATGTAAACTTATTGGAGTTTGTGCATTGTTAGAAGATAGTTTTTGTTAAGTAACTTAATGACATTTTTGTCATAAAATGATAAAAAAGGGAGATAAGCTCCCCAATGTGGTAGCTTCGTCGTACGTGCTCTTACTTGGACTTGAAAAAGTGTAGTAAGATGCGTAATCTCAAGGGAAAAGGGGGAATTGAATGATATACAATTAAAAAAATGAAATAAAGAAAGAATGAATGAATGATGTATTAACTGATTGAGTGATTATTATGTGCTGTGATTGATCAGTTGATTAAACTTTATCAATAACAAAAGCTACAGCTATAGCTTAAATTTCAAGGATACCCTCTCCCCTTTCTCATAACATGGCTCTCATCTCATCTCATGCTTGATGCCAGGGATAGTGTGTGAGGTGTCTCTCGACTGTTGACAACTTAAATCTAATTTACTTGATGGACTTGTAGCTAGCACCTATTACTATTACGGAAGAAGTTTCGATAAAAAAAAATTAAAAAATTATTTTACGGATATTTTTTTTTGTAAGATAAATTTTTATGATCAAATTCATCGTGTATTGATGAGCTGAGCTGTGAGAGAATGAGGCTTCGTCTTATAAATTAAGATTCGTAAGACGTTCTTACAGGAGACCTACTCAATAGTTTCAGTTGAAATTTAAAACCTCCTCTAGAATTGAAATTTTGTGGATTTGGTATGAAGAGTTTGCGGTCATAGTCAGGCCATGTAATTTAATGAAGTAATTGGAAGATTAAAACCCACTAAAAAGTAATGACATCGTGTTGTATGGAGCGGATAATAATTTTGCCGAAAAAGAGTGCGTAAAATTTATAATTAGGTACTTGTAGATTATAAGTAATCATTCAATTCTATATGAAAAGAATAAAATCAACGTACGTATAGGTAGGTAGGAGTATTTGATAAGGTTATTGTTCCCGGCCGCGTTTTGCTAGTGCTATTACAACTGAATCCCCACCAACATCTTTTTGACCCATCACGCACTGCACTGCACTGAAGCTTTTCTAATACTCCATTTTTATTGTTATTGTTTTTAATATTTATAACAATAATATTATGTTCCGTTAAGATGTTAAATAAGATAACAAATAAAATATAGTACTCTATCCGTCCTTAAATTATTGTCTTTCTTTTATTTTTATCCGTCCCAGAATAATTGTCTTGTTTGAAAAAATTTTTAAGACATCACTTTTATTATTTTACCCTTATTTTTTTTCCCTACTTTAATTATGGGCTACATATATATGAATATTAAAAAAAATTATATATTATATTAATATTAATAATCAAATTAATTATTTTTAACTAATTTTTGTATCGGATTAAATAAGACAATAATTAAGAGATGGAGGGTGTACGTTAACATATAGCCTAGCCAGAGTAGTGAACTGGATGTAATTGGAGCAGATCAGACAGCTAAAGAGAATTAAGAATTGGAAGAGGTTCGGCCCCACTAATACCATCTCAAACAAATTACTCGCAATGGTTACATATTCCGCCTAAACAGCGAAACTTTGCTCCCCCTCCATCGGCTCTTTTTTATGTTTGCTGCAAAGCCACTACTCTTTAATTTTGGCTTTACTATATATATATATATATATATATATATATATATATATATATATATATATATATATATAGCTTCACTTTGTTTTTTCCTTTACTTACACACTTAATTTGTTTATCAAAATTCTCCTCTTGATTTTCTTTCCCTAACACAGAGCTAGCTAGCTAGGACCGAAAGTCGTTGACATCCTCTCCTCTCACACAAACCCAAATTCTCCCATTCAAAGAGAGAAAGAGAGTTCCTCAAAATAGATTACACGAGCCAACGCCATCGTCATCGACACCTAACCATGACCAAACTATCATCGGATCAAGAAAAAATCGACATCGCCACAGCCCCCAATATTCCTAACAAACCTCCCTCCACTAAACAACCGCACCGCACTACCTCCCCTTTCTCTCTCTACTCTCCCAAACTCTCCATCTACCTCTTAGCAACCTGTGTCCTCCTCTTCATCCTCTTCCACATCCAAATCCTGGAAACCTCACCACCTTCTCCCTCCTCCCCACCTTCTCGCTCCTGGCCTTTCATCCACAGCTTGCAACAAATCATCATCACCAACTCAACCACAACCACAACAACAAATCCATCATGTCCCGAACACCAGCTCGAATCCATCACCGAGAAACTCCGAGACTCGGTCACATTCCTCCCCTTGAAAGACCTCCGGTTTGCTCACGCGGCCCAACAAGGCCACACGTGGTTCATGAGTTCCATGTACGACTCACATGAAGAAGGTGAAGTCCAATACCAAAAGTTCCCCTCCCAATCATCAAAGGGTAGAATCTTGTGCATCAAAGGACGAGATAGGCACGACGGTTCATGGAACTACTATGCACTCGCGTGGCGCGATGCCCTCCCCCACAATGCCACTCTCATGAACGGTACAACTTTTGTATCGTACAACCATTATAATTACGACAACATCTGGCACGGCTTATCCGCCATGGTACCATTTGTTGCATGGCATATAAAGAGCGGGTGCGTAGTGCCCTCCCGGTGGATCTTATACCATTGGGGTGAGTTAAGGACTAAAATGGGCCTGTGGTTAAGCACTTTAATGGAGGCCACATTTAGTGGGCTCCTTGAGATTGAAGGGTTCGATGGGGTTGAAGAAGATGGGCCCGTCTGTTTTGAGGAGGCTGTGGTTATGAGGCATAACGAAGGAGGCATGTCTAGGGATAGGAGAATGGAGGTTTATGATCTGATGAGATGCAAGGCTAGGGAGCACTGTAAGGTGGTGAGACAGCATGAGGCCCAGGAGGGTGCACTTGGGCTGACCGTGTTCATGAGGACTGGGCCTAGGTCCTTTAAGAATGAGTCTGAAGTGGTCCGGATCTTTGAGAAAGAGTGCAAGAAGGTGGAAGGTTGCAGGTTAATGGTTGCTTACTCCAATAATCTCACCTTCTGTCAACAGGTGAGTACACGCAATTTAATGACTATATATATTTGCCCTTTTATTGCATTTTTTTTTTTAATAGTCTAATTGTGGTTTAAAGCATCTTTTATTCTCGTGCGTACAAAGGGTTGCATTTAGTGCATATGATTTAGGCAAAACATACAATTGAGTCATTATATTTTGGGAAATGTTGCAATTCGACCACTGATTGTTTGAAAATATTATTTAAACCACTGTACTTCAGTTATCTTGCAATTAACCTCATTTTTTAACTGACATTAGTTCAACCATTAAATAAAGATCAAATACCTATTTTGCCCCTATTTTCATCTTTATCTTCTCTAACATAACTTTCTATGTAAAATTAACTCATCTTTTTTTCTTTCCTTTCCCCATTAATTAATGGAGGAAACTCTCAAAGTCACAGCCAAAGTAGTAATTTTCAAAAAAAAAAAAAAACAACAATAATCGATTCTTTCTTTGGCCCAGTCTTCATCCCTTCTTTCAAAACACACACACACACACTCTCTCTCTCTCTCACACACACACACTCTGCTTCTTTGTGTGTGTGTTGTGAAATTAAATGATAGAAGGCTTGAAAATGGAGAAGGAAAGTCTTGATTCTGGGTCACCATTAATAATCAACGCAGAGAACGATCACCACCGGTTATAGCAGCGGTGGCGGTGCTGAGTTGGTTCAGCCGGCGGCGATGAATGTGAGCAATGGTTCGTCTCCTTCTCAACTCGCTCTCCCCTCTAACGTTCCCCTTTCAGTTCTCCATTTTCTAGCTCTATAACCCCCTACCTAGCAGATCTAGAAACGGTCCTTGAGGTATTGGCTGCCATTGATGCACCCATTTGTGCATTTGGGTATTCAATGCAAGAATCTGACTAAGAGCAACTGGCTTGTCAAATAAATTCGGCTGGAATTTAGAGATTCAAATTCTTGTTCTTGCATGTGTTGATAAAACACCCACAAATTCTTGTTCTTGTGTTGATAAAACACCCACAAATGAGTTTCCCATTTGTGCATTTGGTTTGTAATTTATTAATCTGATTCGTAGCCTGAACTTTAGTACTAGACACAGCCAAATCGGTACACCCATCTGTGCATTTTTGGTATTCAAATTTCCTACATTTAGTTTGTGCGTTTGATGATACTGAGAGTTTGACTTCAAATTGATCTTAGTATATGCACTCTCTGTTGAATTTGGTTTCTTTCTGGTTTGTTTTTTCTTGACCGGAGAAGATGAAGATGTTTATGAAGACAAGGGTAAAATAGGTATTTGATTTTTATTTAACGGTTGAGCTAACGCCCGTTAAAAAAATGGGGTCGATTACAAGATAACTAAAGTACAGTGGCCCAAATAATATTTTCAAACAATCAGTGACCGAATTGCAACCTTTCCCAAAGTACAGTGGCCCGATTGTGTGTTTTGCCTATGATTTATTCAACAAAACTTCTAACAAAATCACTTGGCTTTTAAATGAACCTCATATATAGTATTAAACGACTTCATTGGCACGTGAAAGTTCAACTCACGTTTTAACACCGTGTTCTTGAGTTGATAGCTAGGACCAATCTTTTAATTGTCTTGTGAACATTAATTTTAGATGAGTTTACGTTATGTGTTTGAGCATGTTTGATATCGGTTTAAATTCAAAAACTAACATTTTTTAATTTAATTTATGTGACAAATATTATTACCAAAAAATATCTTTCTGATCAAAGATTCTTTAATTCATAACTCATAAATCTCAATCCAGTTGAATCAATTAATTCAACGATTTATTCATCAAATTAATCTAACACCATGTCTAAGATCGGAAAATATTATCAACAATTCTTCTTTCAAGCAAAACAGTTTATGCAATGCTTTATTTGTTTGTATCTGCAGGCACTATAATATATAGAATGAATGTCTAATTAGTTGAATTGCGTAGAAATAATGCATGGAGTAATTAACATTTTTTAAATTTGGCTCGTCGACTTTATGACTCCATCATATATAAACCCTTTTTTTCTGGTAGAATGAAGGGAAAAAGGTCAAAGCTTCCTTCCTTAAATACATTAATATTCTCAAGTAATGATTATGATGAACCTTGCTTGCATCACGAATATTAATTCCACTTATATTAGTATAAGGGTTTTATCCCTAACAATGTTGGGTGGGGTGGGGTGGGGTGGATCTCCATGATAACAATTTAAGTGCAAGTGTATCAGTCCCAATATATCCCCCATGCATGACACTTGCACCCTCGTCATTGCATGATCATTTTTCAAATATATTCGGCAAAGATGGAATGAAATAGAACGTGTACAAGTGTATATATATATATATATATATATATATATATATATATATATATATATATATTGTCTCATTCCTACCCAAATGTATGGATATTTTTCGCTATTTTTGTAGACAGACCTCTGGTTATTTCCCTTTCAACCCTTCAAGATATAGTGGGGGCATCCTTTTCTATTCTCTCCCTTTGGTTCATCCAAGAGCGTAAAATGTAACAATACACCAATGTTCTCTATTCAGTGATTCAAAATAAGAGTACTCTTCACATTAGCATAGTTTCATTTGGTGCAACATCAGCTAATGTAAAATGCTTCTGATTTTACACTATTGAATGAAGTTCATTAATGTGATGTTAACACATTTTACTCTCTTATAGTTGTATTGACCAAATGGAGAGAATGGAGAGGGGATCTA
Source organism: Platycodon grandiflorus (assembly GCA_016624345.1). Classification (NCBI taxonomy): domain Eukaryota; kingdom Viridiplantae; phylum Streptophyta; class Magnoliopsida; order Asterales; family Campanulaceae; genus Platycodon; species Platycodon grandiflorus. The sequence goes on along the minus strand of CM028365.1, from coordinate 9,681,774 downwards.
AGTCGAGAGGTCCAGATATAGGCCGGGGAGATATTGTGTATGATCACTTTCTATTGATTACCTTTTTGGAAATGTTATAGACCGTGTTACATGTAGTCTTTATATTTGTTAAAATATATACTTGTGTTGACATAACATACGTATAGCTAGTTACGGCTATCTGACTTAAATATTTATATAAAATTTTAACAAGTTAAACACGCATCTATGTTATGCCCTTGTACATATACGGGTTCACGTAACAATTAATAATTCATTTACATGTACACTATTCCAAGTAGTAGAATGTTGACCAAACTCATCATTTCCCGAAGCACTTTTAAGTTCAATTAAAATTTGGTTCGTTTATGATTCAGTTCTGTAATCAAAATGGAAACTCGAGTCAAATCTTTAGACTCAGCTCTAACACTAGAGTAATTAATTAGTGATGAAATTTGACATGCAGGTGAAACTAATGAGTGAAACGGACATATTGGTGTCTCCGCATGGTGCACAACTTACCAACATGTTCCTAATGGATAGAAACAGCAGTGTAATGGAGTTTTTCCCTAAAGGATGGCTAAAGCTCGCAGGCGTCGGTCAATATGTCTTCCATTGGATGGCAAGCTGGTCGGGAATGAAACATCAGGGCGCATGGCGTGACCCTGATGGCGATCACTGCCCGTACCCCGATGATGATCGTAGGTGTATGTCTATATACAAGAGTGGCAAAATTGGGTACAACGAGACTTATTTTTCGGAGTGGGCTAAAAATGTTCTTAATGAAGTGAAAATAAGAAAGGTTGAGGAAGCCTCCATGGAAAACACAGCTACTATTACGAGTAGTGGCTGTGCTTGTAGTTAATCTTTGAGAGCCCATTTATACTAATGGAGTAAGAGTTTGATATAGTTTTTCATTTTACCTCATATACCTAAAAAATTCAGACCAAAATACTTGGTGATTTCATACCCAAATTCATTCCAATGTGTGTCCTTTTTTTCCCCTTCTTTTTCCTTCTTCTTGTTGTATTAACCGAGAAATAGGGTGCATCACTTAAAATGGCGCTATCTTAATTAATTTAATTGCTAAAATAAAACATTATGGAGCCGTTTGGTAGCCAGGAATCAAGGTCAAATAAAATTAATAAACCAAATTGTCAGATATTTTGTATGCAATAAGCAGTCAGAACTAATAGCACGAACTATCTGGATAAAGTTTTTATCCCTCGCTAATAACACCAAGGGAGACGGTGATATTATTAGCGCACTCATTAAAAAAATTACGTAACTAACAATTTTAATCTCAAAAACTACCCCCAATATATAGGTGATGTTTAATAGTGCGGCGCTAATAATATTAAAATTAATAATACTCTCTGCTTATCTCAGTCACACTACCAAACAAACCCTGTTGGGGGGCAGTACTTAAGCTCGGCCTCCTCCTATGGGCAGATCCAGGATATGCCATGTGCATTGGGTTTAATTCAGCAAAGTTTCATACATTTGGCCCATACGATCTTTTAGGCTCCAAATATTCGTTTTACAATTACATTTCCATCATACAACAAAGTACGGTTGAAATAGGACCGTCAAGTCAATCATGCCAAGTTACTTGGATTTCGCTTGAGTGTGACCTAGCAAAGTTTGGTTACGCTCGAGTCCATTTAAAAAAATAACTAAATTCAAATCTTAAATGCAAATTATTTTTCAAATCAAATCAAATTTGAACATCATGAGTATGAGTATGACTCAATAAGCTCCCGAGTTTTACACATTTAATGAGTTTAGCTTGAATTGGGTTTGGTTTATAAGGCCCAAACTCCTCTCATAATGCCAAGAGTTGAGAAAATGTATATATTTCTTTTGGTTAAAAGAAAGGAAAAATTGCGGGCCCGTCCCCTTTAGAGATTATTTAAAGGCAAAATTTAGGTCGGTCCTTTTTTGATAATTTTAATTCGTTAAAGTTCACTATAATTGTTTTCAATTGTTGAAGGACATTCTTTTTGTAAAATATCATCTATGCCCTTTAAAAATACGAAATAGTGGACGTTGTGTACAAAATACATTAACGATACATCGCAACACAACATGATGCACATAAAACACGAAACAGTAAAACTGTGCATCGTCTTCACAAAACTGGGCATCGTCTTGTGCATCGCAACACAAGACGATGCACAAACCACCTTTTTCACTTGCAATGCAAAACTTTATACCAAGAACGATACTCCAAATTGAATAATATATTTCTAACACGTACGCATTATATCATCTGTCAGAACACAAACAAAAACAAGCAAACCCTCTTTACTTTAAAAACACAGCAATCTTCACTTCAAAAAAACAAAAAAAACAAAAACTCTTAAAACCCTTCGAAAAATTTCCAAAAACTTTTTAAAATATTATGATATTCTATTGATTATATTCAAAATGGTTGATGCATCGTCCTCAAACCTCCAACAAGTTTGAAGGATGTTTTACGATGCCTGAATATCAAGTTAATATTGTTGAATACATTTTAGCAATACTAACTAAACCACGGCTTTCAGATCACAAAAATAAACTAACCCTCCTCACTTCAAAAACATAATAATCTTCACTTCAAACGCAGTAAAAAAACGTAATACCCTCCACCTTCAATAAGTTTGTAAGTTGTGTAATATCTACTGTTACTTACGATTATTAAGTACAATCGTATTTGAGTTCCTGACTTGTTGATATTAATCCCTGAGTCCATGTACAACACAAATGGACGTGAGTGACCGAAATTTGCCTTATTTGCGCGTAGAGGTTCCTAAAAAAGATGTCGCTAGAAACTAATTCATTAATTAATGTAAGGGAGAGGCTAATTAATGTAGGTTGTCGTTAGAAACTAATAATGCAATGACGACTCATTTACATCCCTAGTTGAGACCCTAATAAAATTATTCAGATAATTAATATACTCTATTAATTAATAAATTTTTGAGAAACTAATTAAGGCTTTAAAAGTAAAAGCGTACGTAATCTATATATATATAATGACACAAGTGATTTTGGCACACTTACTAAAACAGGTAATTTCCCGCCAAAAACCTCATGCCTAAAATAGAAAGTCTTATTCATTTAATTTTTCATCTGGTCATGCATTGGAAGAAGAAATAATTTACGTATTTTTATATTACTTAAAAAAACACTGAACATAAATAATGCTCACAAACTCTGCCTTGAAAATATCAAATTTGTATTTAAATTGGAGTCGAATTAATGATAATCTTTAATAGAAGAACCCACTTATGATAAGTTCTATACAAAACCAAACCAATTCAACTTTTAAAAACTCTTCATTTCTTTGATAATCAGATTAGTTGAATGGTGTACTTGTGTTTATTACTTTATAATGAATGAGAAACATTTCTGTACTTTATTGCAGAAATCACATCCGTTTTCTCTATCTATAAATACCTCTCCTATGCATCTCTCTCTCTCTCTCTCTCTCTCTCTCTCTCTCTCATCGTTGATTTTTATACGGTTTCAAAGAATGGAGAACTGTTGACCATTGAAATCACGCCAAATCAGGGTGAAGATGGAGTGCCAGAGACATTAATTCTATTTTGTTGGGACATCCTAAAAAGGAAAAGGAGATACTTATTTTGGACCAATGAGTATATATGTTTCCTATGATGGAGTCAATGAAAATAAGCTTGAACTAGGATAGTATTTGCATAAAATATTATCTTTCCGTGAAATAGGATAGTATTTGGCCCGTGCGTTTAACACACGGGTGTAAAACTAGTATTTAATTAACTTTAATACTGTATTTAATAAGTTTGTCATCACCCTTGAATATTAATTATTAGGGTATCAACTACAACGTGCAAATATAAAATGAAAAACGAATTTGTAAAAGTAATACTTAATTACTCCATCCGTTTCAGACAAATAGTATACTTTTGATTTTTTTAGGTCAACTTAGTTAAAGTTTGACCGATAATCTATTTAGATTTATTTGTTTTACAAAGTTATAAAAGTTATAATTTATAGTATTCTTAATGTAATTTTTAATTAATAGAATTTTATATCCTAAAACATAAGTAAAGTAGGCAAAATTTTGATTTGATTTATTTATATGTTGACTTTTAAAAATAGAAAGTGGATTCTTTACTTAGAAACGGAGGGAATAATTATTGATTCGTCCAAAAACTCAATCCGTGATATCGTTGTTTAGGTGATTAGATATTTGATTTTGAATAAGACCTGAACACCTGCAAAACCGACTCGATTAGCTTGAGCAGGGAGATGGTCCTTGCTACCTGTTAGAAAGCTCCAGAATGAGAGTAAGTTCTAACTCTAGTGAAAATTCAGTAGCAATTTAAGTAGAGTTCAAGAGTATTTGTGTACTCAAGTTATTTTTGGATGAAGTTTATATAAGGAAGACTATCATTAATGTCAAGGCAGAGATTGTGGAGTAGATATAATACAAATGTATCTAGTCGCTACACTTTGGTGGATGCTCGGATGGGTTGCATGCTTAGTGTTTGGGGGAGAGTTTCTAGGCAAGAGGTGGGGAAGGACCTTTCCCTTAGTAGAATGGTCTTTGACGTCACTTGCTGGGGTCTTGGGCACTTGCTCGTTTCAGTCTTAGATCACTTTCCACTTTTGGGAGAAGGAGTTTTGACGTAGAACACGTAGCTGATGTGTATTTGCATAAGATGGAAAGAAATAAGAAGTTTGGGAAGAGTATTTGGAAAGTTAGGGGGTAAAGTGGCAATAGGCAGAACTAGTACTAGTAGAAATCACGAATTGGAGGAGTCTTTCGTCGGTAGGGCATAATTTTGGCATAACTTTTGATTCCGGATGAACCACGGGACCCACCGCATATCAAATCCAAGCTCTCGACAAGATCTACAAGACACATTAGTTGCACCTGTGATGCGTTTGCTTTTTAGCCCGAAAAACGCTGTTTAAGTATTGTTTGGGGCCTCAGAAGTTTTCTTTATTTACTTTTGCCGTTTTCCTTTTAGGGTTTGGTTTGGTTGGGGCATATGAATACCCTCTTAAACATTGTTATGAGCAGTTTTTTGATTAATAATAAACGTTTTCTTCTTTGTGAAAACCCTAAGCCGTCTTAGGCTTGTTCTTGGAGTTTCTCGTGATAAGAGCTTTATAGTTATTAGTTCCGCTGGGTCAAGTTTGGTTCTCCCTTCCCTAGGGAGGATGATTCTTTTGGCAATTACTTAAGATTAAAAGTATCCACCACAACGTTTAGTTCTTAATGGGTTAAGAACCCGATAAGTTGGTTCCTCAACATTGGGTTGGTTCTTCATTTACTTGGCCGGTTCCTCCTGGTGCCCAAATAAGAACTGGTTTTTCATCTCATTTTGGCCAGCAAAATGGAGCAGCGTGTGATGCAACGCTACTTCCTAGCAAGCGTGTGCATCACAGTCTCGGAAATAGAGCGTCCCTTGCATCTGCGGTTGTTCCCCCCGCCTTCACCCCCCCCCCAGTCCCACGGCTGCCATTCTCTCTCTCTTTCCTTTATTATTATTTTTTTTGCTTTTATAGTATTTTATTTTATAGTAAAGGTAAAGCTTTTGTAATTTATTTTTGGAAAATATATTTTGTTTTTTACCTTTTTCTGGAACAATGTTTTTTAAATTCTGAATAAAAGTAGTTTTTTTTAGTTTGAATAAGTTTAGTTTTTTTTTTTTATTCTGATTTTTTGAATTCTAATTAAGTTTTTTGTTTTTTTATTTTGAAAGGTTTTATGTTCTATTATAATTTTGGAAAAATATTTGTTGTTTGTACAAAGTATTTAAAAATTAGTAATGAAAATTATATGCCATATATTAATGAAAATTATAAATGAATTAATTTATTTAAACATCTAAGAAATTCAATATGTAAACTATTAATTAAAACTGTAAATAAATTTATTTATTTATGCAAAATATTTAAAATATGCAACATATTAATTAAAATTATAAAAATTTAAATTGTATGAAACGTATAAAAATAAATAAGTTAGTCGGTAAAAATCCTAGATGATATTGTGGACCCCACTTAAGAACAAGTTGAAGAACTAAATATTGATAATGGTTATTAAATGGGTTAGTATGTAAAAATCATAACTAACAAAGTAAAACCCACCTAAAAATTAAGAACTAGTTTTTCACGTGCCCCAAGTAGACATGCCTAAACGGTTCGGAACCGGTGGTTTGAACCGGAACCGAACTGCAAAAAAAAACGCATAAATCGAAATCGTGAGGAAGCGAAACCGCCGGTTACACGGTTCGGTTTCGGTTTTCAATTTCTCAAAACCGTGAACCGCCGGTTTGGAACCGGGAACCGGAACCGCAGGTTCTAAACCGTGAAAAATCGCCAAAATTTAAATTTTTAATTTTAAAATTGCATTGTTTACTCTATAATTTCAAAAATGAAAAGTTTACAAAGTTTCAAAAATTTTAAAAATGCTTTGTACAAAGTTTTAAGATGAATTTTTTTTTTAAAAAAAATTTATAAGAAAATATTAAAAAAATAATTAAAATTTACGGTTTGGAATCGGAACCAGAACCGGCTTAGCCGGTTCAGAACCGGAACCGTAACCGTGATTTTTTAGTTCGATTACAGTTTGTTATCTGACAAATTTTGAAATCGACGGTTCAAAACTGAAACCGGCGATTCGAACCGTTTGAGCATTTCTAGCCCCAAGTCTTGTTGGTTTTCATCTTGAGATTTGACAGGGGTAAGTGAGAGTGTTTCATGGTCGCAATCATAATAGGACTCGGTGTATTGGCATAATTTATGGACTTACTTTGACATCTTTGCCCTTGACTTAGACTTGAGGTATTGTAGTTATTAATCCATCATAAACCTAAATTATAATAATATTGTTTCAACTCAGTTTTGTCAATAAAAATTTTGAAAAGAAAAAAAATAAAGTAAAGAGATATTCAAACTTACAAAATATAAATTTTATAGGAAAAATTACGGGCTAGTTCCTTTTAGAGAATATTCAACCGCATAAGTCTACTATATTTGTTTTCAATCGTTTAAGTCTCTTTTAAGTGATAAATTGATTATTTGTTTCAAAACTGCCCATATATCAATATATGATATTTTTTTAAGTATTTTTAGTGCATCGTCATTGTGTAAAATGTGCATCGTCAATATATTTTTGTGACTTTGGTGCTAAAAAATGTGCATCGTTAATGTATTTGTGATTTTTGTGGTAAGAAATGTGCATCGTTAATTATAATTTTGTGCATCGTCAATCATAACTTTACTATTTCAGTTTTTATTGTAAGTAATGTGCATCGTCAATGTAATTTTGTGCATCGTCAATTATAACGGTACTATTTATTCAATATTGTTTTAGAAATGTACATCGTCAAGTATATCTTGTATATCGTTAATTATAACAGTAATATTTTAGTATGATATGTCCATCGTGAAGTGTTTTTTATGCATCGTCAACTATAATAATTGTAATTTTTATTAATTCATATTGTTATTACAAAAGTTATCAAGTATACAAATCTATAGCATCATGTTACACAAAAAGACTCGATGTGGTCGAATGAGCTCTCTAATACTATCTCAAAATTGACCATAGAACAAACGATTAAACTGTTTTGTATAACTATCTCAAAATACAACCAATAGCAAAGTTGGCTGAGGAATCGTTCTCAGATGCATCGCCCTCAATATAGTAGTGAGCCCTAAATGCAGCCAAATGCGCGTAGTAAGTAGGTGAAACTGCAAAAGCCATCAACACAAATGTGAAATTGAAGTTGGCGTAAACAAGGTCCATAAAACAAGCAGAAATGGAAAATAAAGTAATTTGTTTACAAACCAATGGAGACAGAACGAGTGCAGCTCGCGTATCGAGTGCAGTTGAAAAAAAAACTATTGAGATTATAACAGAAAATTTGAATATGAATTCAACATAAACTTGTATAATATCAAAACTTTAATAATTTTATGAAAATGATTTTTAACTGTAAAATTAAAGTTGGCGTAAACAAAGTTCACAAAACAAGTAGAATGAAAAGTAATGTTATTTACAAACCTATTGACACAAATCGAATGTACCTCGCGTATCATATCTGAAAAAACAGTTAACAAAGGATTTTGAATATGAATCCAATGTATAACATCAAAACTTGTGCATCGTCATATGTTTGAATCGTGTAAGAACATGTGCATCGTCAATGTAATTTTTATATTTTTTGTTTAAAGAAATGTGCATCGTTTAGTATAACTATATGCATCGTCCATTATAATAGTAATATTTTCAATTTTTGTGCATCGTCAAGCATATTTTGTACATCATCAGTTATAACAGTACTATTTTCAGTATAATATGTGCATTGTGAAGTATTTTTTATGCATCAGCGACTGTCATAATTTTATTTTTTATTAATTCATATTGTTATTACAAAAATTATTAAGAATACATTGTTTGTTCATGATGTAATGCGTACGTGAAAGATATAATGCGATTTGATTCAATTTGATGCATCGTTCTTGTTATAAAGTTTTGCATCGCAAGTGAAAAAGGTAGTGTGTGCATCGTTTTATGTTACGATGCACAATTTTGTGATGTGATGCATAGTTTTTGTCGTTCCGTGCTATGTGCATCCTGTTGTATTGCGATGCATCGTTAATGTATTTTGCAATGCACAATGTCTACTGTTCCATCTTTTTAAAGATTATAGATGATATTTCGCAAAAAAATATCTTTTAGCAATTAAAAATAATTATAATAAACTTTAGTAAATGAAAATTATTTAAAAAAGACTGACCCAAATTTTGCCCAATTTTATAGAGCAGCGCTAAACGCAGCCCCCCCTAATGCGCTAAACGCAGCCCCCCCGGTGAAATTACTAACCTGCCCTTTTCTCTATTTTATTTTTAAAATTTTTAAAAACTAAATTTTAAATATAGTTTCCCTTAATTTTAGAACATTTAAAATTGACCCCTAAACTATTAGTTTTTACCGCCCCTATAACTTAGCCTTTAGATAAGTTACACCGCCCCTAAACTTTCGGTTTATCACCGCCCCTACAACTTAGGCTCCCAAAAATTATATAATAGCCCCCTAAATTATACATTTAGACCCCTCAATTTTTTTAAAAAGGAACGGATGAAATTTTTTTCATCTTTTCATCCACAATCTATCTCTCTCTCTCTCTCTCAAGACTTTAAATTTTTTTGTCCAAATGTCTAATAATTCGGCTAATAACTCGGAAGGGAATCCAGTTCGACAATTCAGAGGTAATTTTGTTTAAATTATTCAGTTAATATGTATGTTTTTTACTTTGTGTTAATTAAATTAAGTGCTTTGCGTTATTTGATTCGAAATTGTATATTTTTGGATTAATTATTTCGTTAAATAGACAAAAAAAAAAAAAAAGCCTAGATGCGCCGGCACCACGCGCATGTACAGGATGCCATGCGCATGGTACAAGCGCATGTTGCACGGTTTATAGCATTTTTATTTAAAAAAAAAAAAATGCTACATACGGCGATAAATGCTGTACGCGCATGGTATGGGCGCATGGTTTTATGCGCGGTACAGCGCATGTAGCACAAATTTTTTTCACTTTAACCCTTGTATTTGTCTATTTTTGAAACTATTGCAGTTCACCCCCGAGTTTGTTAGTTTCGTTAAATTGTTTGTATATTTGCATTTTACCCTTGAGATTGTTAATTTTGTTAAATTGAATTAAAATATGCAATTTACCCCGAGTTTGTTAATTAAGTTAGAATTTTGAGGTTTATGAAAATGTTACTCTTTCAATAACATTATGATTAAATATTTATTAATATCTTAATATTTAATTTTTATTTGATTTCTTAATAAATGAACCACTTTTACTCATTGCATTATTAAGTAATTTAGCTTAAATTTTTTTATGTGATTTATTAAATGTTACACTTTGTTTTTTATTGCATTGTGCATTATGCTTAAATAATTATTTTCCCTCTTAATTTAACTTTGTTAACTTTTATGTTACATAATTATTAGTTTTCGGTCTATTAAATGAATTAATATAGTTGTATTATTTACATTTTGTTAATTACTATGAAATGTTGATTGTAATTGCTTAAACAATAATTATTTGTGGCCTATGTTATTTGTTTGGGCCGATTAATTGAATTAATTTTAATATTAAATTTTGCTTACACACGGTTAAATAATTACAGGATTGTTCCCCATAGATGAAACAACAATTTATCCGGATGTTAGCGGGTGCTTTGTTACGAAACAATATTCCGAGTTTAGTACAAGTGGGGAATGGATTCGTTTACGGGCATCTCAATAACATGCATATGATGATTAAGCGGCACGAAGTAGAAATGAAAGGAAAATTGTTTGTTTTGGATGCGAAAGAAGTGGGACTCCCAGTAATCGGAGATCCGAGGCCGCCAAAGAAAAACGCGGTTCAAAGAAAATAAGATGTCCATTTGAGGTTACTGCAGTTCGGCAACTTGGTGGTAATCTTTGGAAAGTGCACGTTGGTGAGAATCGTCGACACAACCACCCACTTACTAAGTATGGGCGTGGCACGATCGAGAACGTCACCGAAAGACGATTATGGAGTCGTTAAAGAACTTACACAAGACAATATGAAGCCGAAGCAAATTCTCAACCATCTGCATAATACGATCCCGATAATGTTAGCTCGCCGTCAAGTGCGAATTTGGTACGAAAATAAAAGGGATGGCATGGGTGAAGCAACACCAATGCAACATTTCTTCAAACGATGTATGACAATGGCTACCACCATTGGGAAGAATTTCAAGATGATGATGTTACTCGAAACATGTCATGTTAATGCACCCAACATCGTTGATTCTTACAAAAGTTTCCTCAAGTTATCATTTTGGACTCAACGTACAAAACAAATAAGTATAACTTGCCGTTGTTGGAGATCATAGGGGTGGCATCGACCGAAAAAATTTCCACATTGCTTTCGCCTTCATTCATGACGAGACCACCGATTCTTTCATGTGGGTGTTGGGTACGCCGCAGCGTTGTTTGCACTTTTGGAGATTTATCCAAAGCTTTTCATCACCGAGAGAGTTGGCTTTGATGAAAGCCATTCAGATTTCTTTCCGTGCCCAACATATGTTGTGTAAACGACATATTTCGAAGAATGTGGAGAAGCATGTGGTTCAGCGACGAAGACTAAAGAGTTTTCTCGTATTTATGTCTAGGTGGCATAAAATGGTTGATGCACGAACAGAGGAGAAATTTGAAGGACATCCGCTGCGTTGGTACGAGTATGGGCTAACAAGTTTGGGTTAGTGAATTACGTGATGAGAGAATGGTGAACCCATACAAGAAGAAATTCATTGTGCGTGGACCAAAGATATTTTACATTTTGGGAATACTACGACAAACAGTATTATATTTGATTTATATCTGAAATGAATTTTTCTTTATTAGAATATAAACTATATTATACATTTTTATCATCTCATATTAATAAATGTGTCCAATATTTTGTCATCTAGGGTCGAGTACGCATTCGCCTAAAGAGATGGTTAGGCTCACCAGGGGTTTCGACACAATATTCCCGGCTACACAATATTGAGTTACGGTGAACGAGCTAAAGGCTCAATTCGAGCAATCGCGCACGTTGTCCATACTTTAACCGAAAAAGCTTCGTGTTTCGACAACTTTCGTGCAATGTATCTCATAAGGCTTTCGAGTTGATGGACGAGGAGTGGATTAAGCTAGAGACACTAAAGGAGGCTAACAAACTCGAAGGATATGGCATCGATCGATGCATTCTGCGATCGTCCCACGGCTTGCCATGTCTTCATGAGATGTTTGCGCGCAACAAAACCTAATCCCGTTTGATCCCACGGATATCAATATTTTTGGAGGACGTTAGATATGGAGGCGGCGAGGAATTATCCACGACGAGACGCAGGTGATGATTTACTCGAGATCTCTTGTCGATATCGGTCCACAATCGATGTTGACAAGGTCGTGCTTTCTACCGGATAGGGAATGTCATTCGTAGACACGCGTCCGAGTTGGGGAGCATGCTACGGATAAGAAACACAAAGGGCGCTCCCAACAGAAGTCAACGAAGAGGGACCCATCCGATTGGGAATATGTCGACAAGCAATTCTCGTGTAGTCGGCGATCGGATCCGGATATCATGTCATTATCCTTTCCAAAGACAAAGTGAAGGACAAGCTCGCCGATCTACGAGTACCGATGACGGAGGTACGTTTATCACCGATTTTCCATACCCAACCGACGTTCCACATTGGATTCTAAAGTACATAATCGGCTATACTAACGTAAAGGGAGATGGGCATTGTGGTTTTAGATGTATTGCCCTTTGTGTGTATGGCGACGATGAACCGTGGGACTTGGTGAGACGCGAGCTAGTTCAAGAGATGTTCGAAAATTGGGAACTTTATTGGAGAGCTTTGACAAAAGATGTACTTATGAGAGCTGTTCGCATATGTGACTACCACGAGGCTACGGCTCCACGGACATTGGTTGTGTTTGACCGATCTAGGGCGGTGGTTGCAACGTATCAACGAATCTTACGGTGCTTTTCAATATCGTCCGGTGCTCTCATTTCTTGCCTCTACACCACGTCTTGGTGGACAAACACGCCAACCGATACTATTACCCTTGCTGGTTCATGGTGCATCTCATTTTATTAAAATTGATTTGAGGCCTTGCGCCGATGCCACCCGGTGGCCGGGTGGCAAAGGATTTGTGATCCAAACATCCAAGGTGGGAACATATGGATTCCTCAAAAGATCTCTATTGGTTTGAGTTGAGTCAAACCGTATGATATTTTGTTTGTTTGTTAATGCAATCTGTTTAAAGTCATATTTTGTTAAGTAGTTTTTTTTTTCTTAAATAAACTTCATTAGATACAATAAAGGAAGTCCTTAAACTAGAATATTACATCAATCCTAACATTTTAAATATAACTACATCCAATCACGGAGGTGGTGGCATATATCTACGATAGCTTGATCGAACTCTTCCTCATCGTAATTCGGTCACGCCGCACGCGAGGCATCAAGTACTTGTTGAGCCCGGTTACCTAAATATTGCATTCGCTGCAATACAAAAGTAGAAAAAATAGTCAAAACAAATATAAATAACAATAAATAATAAATACGCCATGAATATCTTGAAGATTTTAATACTCACAATGCTAGAGGCAACCGACTAGGTGACGGAGGTCCTTCATCAACGACATTCTGGAATCGGTCCGACAACCCGAGGATGAGATCGGGCCCTAAACCACCGCATATACCCGGCATCGTATCACTAGAATTAATACACCTAAATGACCCAAAACGTTCGGGCGAAATGCAGTGGGCTTGCCACATATCCCAATTTCTCTGTTTGGATCGTGCTCCACCACATATAACTTTGGGTTCAAACCCAAATATACCTTAGTAGGGACTTGAGGAGCAGCGGGATTGTCCGAACATACCCGAATTGTCGTAAACACCGCCGGGCATGTATGCCTCCGTAATAGTCCGATAGTGTATGATACCGCAAAACGACTAATCGGGATGGTAACTATCGGGTCATGGTGATACGGAAGCCATACAACCTGTATTAATAACATAACATTTTGAATAATATAAATTAACATCTTAATAAATAAAATAACTATATATTAACATAATCAAAAAATAAGAAACTCAATAATTTTAAATTGTATAGGGGTATTTTATCTTACCTCCTCGGGATATCGATCAAGTCGTCTTCGGTACATATCCAAAGTACCGATGGGCTCCTGTTTCTCGACGTAGCCGTGCGCCAACGAGCTACGTATGGACTTGCGGTTGTCCGGTTTTCAACATGCCCAGATCGAACTCGGGAAGTACTCATATATCCAACCCTAAATCGCAAACATTTTAATAAATAATAAATTAAAATAAATACAAATGATTCCAAATTAATAAATTAAACCAACAAGTAAAACTTACTTCCAACAGAGTCGACATCCGGCCATCTGCGTTGTATCTCGACGAGATGCTATACCGAGCCGACGGTATAGATATGCTAACGCATGTGCCCCAAGCATAGTTGGGCACCTCCTCCAATGGGTCCAAGAACGGCGAGTTGTGAGGTGACCGAAGTTTTTGATTTGTCGACGAAGAGTGACGCACCCAACGTCCACAACAAATATGCAGCCGCTGCTCGGACCGACCATTGGCCCGCCCGTACCATACTCTCTTTGAATGGTGTTGAGCTTGATCAAGTGAGTCTTGAATTCAGCATCCACTTGGTCACCGTCCACCCTAATAGACCCCTATCCTCGGCCTCGGCTCGAAAGGCCGCTTTCTCCCATAACAGGGAACCCGTACGTGTATCGTAAAAGATACCGACATCGTGGAGAGTGATCGTCATCTCCCCAAATGGAAGATGAAAACTGTTGGTCTCGGGATACCATCTTTCCACGAAAGTAAATCAAAGGCATGTTCACGTTTGGAAACATGCATTTCGCAAATGCGCCAGCCCGTTGCTTCAAACTTTTACGTGGCCCCGAAATTGTTTAAACTCCACTTATACATCCGATCGCCACCGTGGAGTCCGAGTAGAGGAGGTCTATTCATTAAACATAAAAACAAAAAAGTACGTAAATACATAGACGCATCAATAAACATATAATTTCTATGTAATGACAAATATAATTCGAATTAAGTAAAAATTAGATATAGTAAAGATTACCATATGTCCGGTCCATAAAGCACATGCGATATGCCCAAGATAACCAATCAATAAGTCGATGATTTGGGGCCTCCTTCTTGTGGCTCCTCAACCTCCAATCGTCGGGGCCGCGATTCCACTACTGCCGGCCCTACTAGGGTTAGGGCGACGACGACGACCACGACCACGAGGAGCCGGTTCCGTGCGGCAATATCCGGCTCAATATCGTCGTCCAACCGCTGAATAAAAGCTTCGTTACGACGTTCTTCCTCATTGGTCGTTGCGGGAGAATGTGAGTGATGTTCACCCACGGCCGAATCTCCCACCGAGGAGGTTGCATCAAAACCTACCCCAAACGGAACCGAGTAGCCGATATCCGTGCCACCGAACAGGGTTGGGGTAAGTACGCCAGCGGGACGGGCGTCTCATCCATCGTAGCCTGTCATTGTCTTTGCTGCGGAGGTCCTCTCGCTCGTGCCGATGCAAAAACACGGCGATCTTTCGCCCGCCCTTCGTAGTCCAAACTATGCTCCATGACCCTCTTTCCACGGCCATCGCCATCTACATGAACAAAAAATTGATTTTAAATATATATTTATATATATATATATCATATTTATAATATTCGCATAATAATAATATAAGCATAATGCAATTGGGAAAAAAGTGTAACATTTAATAAATCGCAAAAAAATTTAATATTATCAATTAATAATATTTAAATATTAATAAAGTGTAACATTTAATAATAATTAAGATATTATTAATAATTATTTAAGCATAATGCAATAATTAGGAATAAAGTGTAACATCTAATAAATCACATAAAAATTTAATATTAAGATATTAATAATTATTTAACCATATAATTTATCCAAAGTGTAACATTTTCATATACCTCAAAGTTTTAACTAAATTAACAAATTCGGGGTAAAATTGCATATTTTCATTCAATTTAATGAAACTAACAATCTCAAGGGCAAAATGCAAAATTTCATAAATATTTAACGAAACTAACAAACTCGGGGGTGAAATGAAACAATTTTAAAAAATTACAAATACAAGGGGTTAAAGTGCAAAAATATCAAATATTAAAAATTGTGCACCATGCGCGTACACAGCATGAAGGCTTGTACATGCGCCCATACCATGCGCATGTACAAGCCTTCATGCGGTGTCTGGCATGAAAATTTTTTTTTAAAATTTTTTAATTAAATCGTGCAATATGCGCTTGTACCATGCGCATGACATACTGTACATGCGCATGGTACAGCCATATACCCCAAAAAAATTTTTTTGTTCTAAATGGTACATTATAACACAACAATAACAACACAAAAATATTCGACAAACATATATATTCAAAACAAAAAACTAAATAACAAATTTATTTAATACAAAGTATACGAAAAACATACCTTTAATGTAGAAAAATAGAGCGAGAGATGAAGAAATTTCTAGAGATAGAATATGTTGAGTTTAGAGAGATGAACCGAAACTTGTGAGTTTGTTAGGTTAGAAGTCCTTTCTATATATAGAAAAATTAAGGGCAATTTAGTAATTTTCTCGAAAAAAGCAAGGACAATTTAGTAATTTTCCGAGGTTGAATAGTGGGGGCGGTGTAAGTTTCAAAAAGTCCAGGGGCAGTTTTAAATTTTCTAAAATTAGGGGGAAACTGTAATTTAAAATTTAGTTTTTAAATATTTTAAAAATAAAATAGAGGAAAAGGGCAGGTTAGTAATTTCGCCGGGGGGGCTGCGTTTAGCGCATTAGGCTGCGTTTAGCGCGTATGATTTTATAAGGCAGATGTTGAATGTGGTTTCACAGAAGTTGTTACTGCTATACAAATGCGTCCATAATTGGTTTTGATTTTGGTACGCAGCACAACATTCCAAATCTTTTTGTTCCGAAGTTGGGCCATGCTCACCTGAGACTGGAATGCAACAAACCCAGCTAGCCACCAACCCCCACATGACACCATCCCGGCCCATATGTCTCAGACCACCACACCCATGCAGTCACCTTAGGGCTTGTCCTTTTGTGTGTGTGTGTGTGTGTGTGAGAGAGAGAGAGAGAGAGAGAGAGAGAGAGAGAGAGAGAGAGAGAGAGAGAGAGAGAGAGAGAGAGATCAAACACACCCATGCAGTCACCTTAGGGCTTCCATGTCCTTTTTTGTGTGTGTGTGAGTGAGAGAGAGAGAGATCAAACAAGATAATAATGGGCCCACTCAATGACTAAAAACATAATAATTGCAAGCCATTAAATGAAATGAGACTCTGAATAATACCTATAAACTTGTGGTGCCTAAATATGCCATCTCTTGAAAGTTGCAAGTGTCGCCTGATATTCCCATTCTACTGGGCCCAATCAAACCCAAAAATTAAGTAAAAAAATGATAGTCATCCTCCATATAAAGACTTTTTTCTTAGTGGCTTCCCAAAAGTGAACTGGCCCAACAGTCTCTATAAACGGCCCAGTTAGTATATATGTATAGTGAGCAATAGTAAAACTGTAATGAAAACAAACTTCACCGCAAGGCATAATGCCTTTTGCCTTATCAGGATGTTTTTTTGAACGGGCAAAATTCGGATTGGTCCTCTTTAGCGCATTTTTAATTGATTTAATATCTTATACTTATTTTTAAGCGAAAAAAAAATATTTTTATGGTGAAATATTGTTTATACCCTTAAAAAATACGAAACATACATGAAATGTATCTCAATTATAATTTTATGCATCGCGATTCTAAATTGATGCATCGCGATTTTTAAACCAACCAAAAGGCACTTTTGTGAAATTTGAAACAGGATGCATCGCAATTCCAATTTGATGCATCACGATTTCAAATTGATGCATTTTGATTTTTAAACCAATAAAAAAAAATTTGTGGAAAAATGTCGTTTATGCCCTTAAAAATCCGAACAATTACGCGATGCAACGCAATTTCAAAATCAATGCATCGCGATTCCAAGTCGATGCATCGTGATTCCAAATTAGTGCATCACGATTCCAAGTTGATGCATCGCGATTCAAAGTCGATGTATCGCGATTTCAAATTAATGCATCACGATTAACTTCGTGCATCATTTATAACATAAGTTGCATCGCGTGTGGCAAGGATGTCTGAGCTGCTAGAGGAGTACGATCAGTTACATTTTTGTTTTTATTATTCTATTCATACTCTCACATTAGAGTTGTGATGATGTATTAAATATAAATATATACGCATAAATATTCATCTTGACATTGATATGAATTTGCTTTGAACATGAAGTAGACGTTGATTCAGAAGAGGAGAGATAACTGAGGAAGTTTGTTGTGGAGAAGCAGTTGTCGTTGTCGGAGAAGACAATGGAGGTGAGAGTTTGTTGGGCAAGATGCCGTGAAAGAAGAGAGAAAATGATAAGCGGGCTGGGTGTTAGGCGAGGAGAAAACCGTTCTTTAGGTCGTTGCTTGGGGCATTTTATGAACAATTTAATTATTTATACACTAAAGTGGACTTTTTCGGTTTGAAACAAATATAGCCACTAAATTGGTTGAATATCCAGCGAAGGGCCACTGGTTGAATATCCAGCGAAGGGGATCGGCTCGCAATTTTTTTCTTTTAAAAAGTCTACTTTATAAAATTATACTTCATCCGTTCTTAAATTATCGTTGATTAAACAAGATGTTTTTCAAATTCAAATTTAATGTATATTCTTTTACTCCCTCCGTCCCTAAATTATTGTCTGGGTTGACCCGGCACACGGATTAAGAAAACTCAATTGACTTGATTATTAATATTGGAATAGTATTGAAAAAGTGTGTTGTTTCCTTTAATGCCCATATGTATGTGACCCATAATTAAAGTAGAAAGAAAAAGTAAGGGTAAAATAGTAAAAGTAATGTTCTAAAAAGGAAAGTTTTGGGACGAACGAAAAAGGAAAGGAAGATAATAATTTAGGGACGGAGGGAGTATTTGTTACAAAATTATATGACACTTAATTCGTAGTACCATTAAAATTTTATGATTTCAAAAAATAAATGTTTGACAAAAAAGTCAAATACGAGGGAGCATCTACGATATCTATAGCTATTTAACTTTGCCATCAATATGTATTATAAACATCTTTATTATGTTTAAGTATTTTTATAATTATATCTAACTTTATTCATAAATATAGATCTTTTAGAGCCCGTTTGGTACTGTTTTTTTCAAAACGTAACTTTTTTTTTCCCTTATAAACGCATTTGAGATACCATTTTAAGATGCAACTGTTTTCTTATCAGGCTTTTCAGACATGAATTCTTTGGGTGAAATAGACGGAGTATTAAAGTATTATACATGGATATAGCATTTTTCTTTTTA
Source organism: Platycodon grandiflorus (assembly GCA_016624345.1). Taxonomy (NCBI): domain Eukaryota; kingdom Viridiplantae; phylum Streptophyta; class Magnoliopsida; order Asterales; family Campanulaceae; genus Platycodon; species Platycodon grandiflorus. Next base: position 9,662,749 of record CM028365.1, on the reverse strand, counting down.
AAAAGTGTTCAGTTTAATAAGTAGAACATTTTATGTCAATTTCTTACAAATTTATATACCTTTGGTTCTAACAAAAATTAAGTAATTCCTCCGTTCTAGACAAAGAGTTTATTTTTGACTTTTTTTTAGTCAACTTAATTAAAGTTCGACCAATAATTTAGTTAGATTTATTTGTTTCTTACAAAGTTATAAAAGTTATAATCCATAGTGTTATTGATGCAGTTTTTAATTACTCCATCCGTTCCAGGCAAATAGTTTACTTTTGACTTTTTTTCGGTCAATTTAGTTAAAATTTGACCGATAATTAACATAAATTTAGTGATTTTTACAAAGTTATAAAAGTTGTAATCCATAGTATTCTTAAGATAGTTTTTAATTAATGAAATTTTATTTTTAAAAACATAAGTAAAGTATCTAAAATTTTAATTTGATTTAGTCACATATTGATTTCTAAAAAAAAAAAGTGGACTTTTTGCCTGGAAGAGAGGGAGTAATAAATTTTTATTTCCGAAAATATAAGTAAAATATGTAAAAAATTAATTTAATTTAGTCACATGTTAAATTTTGAAAATAAAAAATAGACTCATTGTCTGTAACAGACCAGATAACATTGATCGTATTACATAAACTTTAAAGGTAAAGGTAAATGTAAAATATATGTATCTAATTATACTATTATAGTATAGTCATTCGTCAGTTGATTCCTTTTAGGCCTCGATTGGTACATAAAAATGAAATCAATTCTGCGGAATTGATTCCATGAAATTGATTAATAATATTTGGTGGTACAAGAATTATATTTAGAATAGAAATGTATTATTAAAATCTTGGAATTGATTACTAAAATGTAAGGAATCACAATCCTGATGGAGGAGGTGTGATTTAGATTCATAATAGTTGGAATCCATGCAAAAAGACAATAATATCATTCTATTAAGTCAAGTATTTGCTTTATATTTATAACTTTATTTGGTTTCAACTACTTTATAGTCATTCATTTTTCCTCCTCCTCGTCGTCATTGTTCTTGGGCTCTTCTTAAGGCTTTTCTTACTCTTCCCATCTGATTTAATTTGTTAATAATAGTTTATAATTTTATGATTGTAGTATTAATTTTTACGTTTGAATTAGCATGCTCTAGAATTGATTAATCTTACAAGATTTATATTAAATATACCATAATTTTTTTTTTAAAGAATTGACATCGCAAAATATAATGATAATGGTGATTGCTTGGAACTATATAGGAGAATAAAATAGTAATTATTTCAAATAGTAATTACACTTACTTTTCTCTAATTGTTTCAAATATTTAAACTATTTTTATTTGAACTAGTTTAATTATAACAATAGTTTTTTTAATTCAATAAAATTTTCTTGCTTTATTGATGTTAGATAATTTTAATTTTTCTCCAAAATTGAAAAAAATCGAAGAGCTTGTTATTTTGTGGAGCAGTAATAACATTAATGTTTAATTTTTATCATGAAAGTTATTAGCAAATACTTGTATATATTGTGGTAATGTTGTCAGTTACCTTAATTTTATCTTTGCATTCCAAGTTGTTTTGTTTCTTACCAAATAATATAATAGAAAATTATACTACATTAGTAATCACATTCTTTATGCTACCAAACACATTTTAGGAATCATTTTCTCATCTATTTCTGTGAAATCTCATTACTAGTAATCGATTTCGCAAAATTAATTCTATTTTCGAGTACCAATCAAGGCCTTAACATCTCCGAATGGAGTTTAAAGTTTGATAGAAAATTCAGGACTAAATATATTTGAAACATGATAGGGAAAGATTTGGAGGAGATCCATGCGTGTTATGTTTTATAGGCTTTAGGCTATATTTAGCCAAACCCCCACCATCAACGATGGTATGATCACATGGAGAATGATCAACAATCTTATATATATATATATATATATATATATATATATATATATTTATTTATTTATTTATATATATACCTACCACAACTATAGTCACTTGGTTGTTGGTACTCTAGTTTTTAGCAGAAGGGTCCTAAAGGGTGTCGGAATTTAGTAATTTTCTTTTTGGGCCATTCATTTATTTGAGGGACTCCAACATCTTGGGAGGTTTATTACTGAATGGATAAACTCGGTGGAAACAAGTTGAAGAATTAGTGACGACCTAGAAGACATCGAGTTATTGACTTGGCGCTGATCCAAATGAAGATATTTAGTGACGACCTAGAAGACATAGAGTTAGCTACAAAATCAATGGAAAGTCGCCAAAGGAACATCTTTTGTAACTCTAAAAAAGGTATCCGAATGCTTAAATTTTCTATCTCACTTCTTGTTACATTTAATCTTCACTTTACACTATTCTTATTATTTTAACCGGTTTGTAGTCTTCTTTTTACAAGGACACGTGTAGGGTTAGAATTCAATGAGATAAAGAGTGTGACAAAGAGTGAGAGAATTTGAATCCATGTTTTAACTAAAACAATTTATATGCTACTTTACTTCTTTATACATAATGATAGTTACAATGCATAGTGGATTTTGTCTTACTAAAAATGTAGAGTGAGAGTAGCATTGCAGCGTTGCCCGCTTATTAAAACTATTGGAGTATAATTTATTAGAGGTCATCTCATTACCATACATTATTATGTGGCACCTTTATATAGTATTATTTTATCGATGTGGTGTGACGTTTTACTTGCCTTTTAACGCATAGCATAAATATTAAAATAAAATAAAACAAGTCCCTAAATTTAAGGTTGTTTTAGTCTTATAGCTAGGTTATCTAATATTGTAACCGCCAAATGTTGATTTAAGGTTAACGCATCACACCATATCACTCTAGTGACATTGTGTAACAGTCCTACCAAATAACTTCTCCTTATTTTTGAAAAATAGTCCATTAATTCTTGTAAAAGCAAGATAGAGAAAGAGAATATGAAGGGAAATGTGCATTAATGAGGGGATACTAATCTTTTCCCAACTGCTTCAGTCAACATACATTGACAATAATATACATAATAATATCTTGGGACCCTGTTGCACCAAACCTTTTTATAGTACTGAAAAGCACACATACATTGTGCCTACTTTTAGTTCCATGAGTATATAATTACTATATTCCAATTGACTAAACAAACATTAATGGCTACTATTGGCATGAACAAAGAGTTGCAGGAGCCAAAACTCAAAGTTCTATTTGGATAGATACTTAGTTTTGTAATTCCTAGCTAGTTTCTTTCATAATTTTGTAATGATATATTAGATGAAAAAGAAAAATAGATAGAGAGAGGAAATGTGGGACTGTTGAGAGAGAAAACAAAGCCACGGCAAAAAGAGAAAATTACAAAGACGAACAAGGTTAAAATTCCTACATTAAACCATGGTTTTAATTATCATATATAGTACATGATTCTACCTTGTGAATTAATTATTAGTTGATATTGTACTCTAAAATCAATGAAAGATCTTGAAATGTTAACATAATGCACCAGTTGTAATTGTTAAATTTAAACTCTTTGAACCTTTTAGTTTGAACCCATTTAACTTTTACATCAATAATTTCAAGGTCTTGTCATGGTTATCCCTCGTAACGTGAAGATAATAGTAGCCCCCCTAGCCAAAGATCTTTGATTGGTCCTAGACGACCATGTTAGATGATGACATAATGCTCCGTGATCACTAAATTAATATTTTATCATCACGGTACTACTAGATACAACAATATTTTCTTCTCATTTTAAATCGGGCTAGCTAGCTAGTTGCATTACACTAATATCATAATCAAAGTTTGATTGTTGTCGAACTTGGGGACTGTTTAAGGATTAATCCTATTAGTTGAGGACTCCAAATCATTATTGTAATTAGTTTTGTACTACATCAGCTGAGTATCTCAAGTAGCTAGAATTAGTTTAGCTGTTAAGTTTAGAACTCAACTGTTAAGAAGCAAATATAATTAAGTAGACCTTTGGTAGGTTGTGTTGCAAAACCTACTTATTTTATGAAGAGCAAATCTGCTGATATAATCTTTCAAGAACCAAAAGAAGGAAATCAGCTGATGAAGCTAAAGAAATATTTATGCATGCATCCACCTGGACAAAAAAGACAATTCACACGGTATGACACATTTCCTCTTCCAGCTCTAGCTCTTTCTATACCTTTTATTTCTACTAAACCTATTTTGTGTATATAATTGATCTGTTTTGTAGTCCCTCCGTTCCTAAATTATTTCTATTTGTTTTTTTCTATATTTCATATTTATACAACGCATACTCACCAAATAGATGAGCTAAAGCATACGCTAAAGTGCTACTCCATCCCTCAAAAAAATAAGTGTTTACTATTGAAATTACATGAGTTTTAAAAAAGTGTTGAACTTTGTATAACTTTTCCTTGATGCCCCTTAATTTTTTTAGTGGGTGTCAAATCAATAGTGTTCACACCTTTTTCTATATTAAGCAATGCTATCGGCACAAATAAGTCACAAATTTTTTTTCACAAAATCTTCGTTAGTGATTATTAATTGGTTGCATAGTTTACGGACTCGCCACTAACTAATGAAAAAAACCAATAAAATTTGACAACAAGGCTTTTGTGTCTTCTTTCTGCCCAAAGTATTACCCTTTTCTATCTCACAAATAAGTAGGCCAAAAAAGATAGTAATTGACTTGGGAAAGTTTTCAGAAGTGAAAAGGAAACACTTGTTCCATCCATTCCATACGTGCAAAGAATTAACTATTCTATTTTAGAATGTTGTATTTAAAGAATATACTTTCAAAAATTATATCTATAATTTTTAAAAACTTTTCAACTTTACCCTATATAAGCATCTTGAATTTGCTTAAACATTTTGGTAAGTGTAACTAACTCTTATGAAACTTATATATATCTTAATTAGTTGATTTATTAACTATAAACTCTTTGGGTAAAACAGATGGAGTATTTTAGAATATTTTAAAATGAAATAAAAGATATTCCACTTATTTTGAGACAGTAATAAATAAAGAAGGAAATAAGACTCCTGAGTCCTTGCGGAAAGAAAGAGGGAGCATATGTTACTCAATCCACAAGTGCATTCGCGTCGCCCTCATGAGCGTAGCTCAGTTGATTAAGAGCTAGTAGATTTAGAACAGGACCAATGATCGAGTCCTAGCAACCGCAGTGTGAGGGTTTCATCCTCTTATGAGGATGACTCCTTGTAGGTACTAGGCACGGGTCCTCCTAGCTACTTAATCGCTGAGTCACCGTGATTTTCCCTCTCACATTCTCATGGGGCTGGGGTGTGGGGGCTCTCGGGAGGAGAGTTTCCCCTTTTGGAACACAAGTGCATTCGCGTCAGCTAATTGCTGGTTGTAATGTATGCCTTCTTATATATACATTTCATTGGCATAAATTATTGGAGTTAGTTTGAGTAGTATATTGTACCAATGTTCTCTCAAATTAATATATAATCTGAGCTTACGGGACTTGCATAAAAAGATGAATTAAGTTAAGACACGTGCAAAATGACTCGAGCAAAGCGCTTTATGGACTAAACCAATCAAAAAGAAGGTAACAAGAAATGGAAAACAAAATATATTTTCAAAAGTAATACTACTTATGTTCTTAAACAATTATCTTGTTTTTCTTTTTTGTCAGTTTTAAAAATTGTTTTGTTTCTAAACTTATCTTTTTAGTCCATAAAGTGCTTTGTTGGAGTCATTTTGCACATGCCTCAAAACTTAAAATTCTCTTTTTTTTTTCTTTTGTAAAATTTTTTCTTGTTTCTAAACTTATCTTTTTAGAAAATTACTTTTATCATTTTATTCATTTTTTTAAATTCCTACTTTAATGATGGTCTCACATGCACATGAATTAAAAAAAAAAATACATATTATCTTCGTTCCTAAACAATCGTTATGTTTGACTGGGCACACGGATAAGAAAAATTAATGGACTCTATTATAAATATTGGTATAATATACAGTTTTCTTTAAATCCCTTGTGCATGTGTCATAATTAAAGTATAAAGAAAAAGTAATGGTAAAGTAGTAAAAATATTTTCCTGAAAGGGAATAGTTTAGAAAAAAAAATTTTTTAACAGATAAAAAATGAAAGAAAGACAATTATTTAATAACGAAGGGAGTATTATACTAATATTTACTCCCTCTGTTCCAACCAAAGAGTCCACTTTTAACTTTTTTTTATGTTAACTTAATTAAAATTTGACCGATGATTTATATAAATTTATTTGTTTATTCAAAGTTATAAAAGCTGTAATCCGTAGTATTAATCTTAATATAGATTTTAGTGAATGGGATTTTATTTCCAAAAATATAATTAAAGTATGTTAAATTTTAATTTGATATAGTCACACGTTGACTTTTAAAAATGAAAAATAAATATTTTGATCAAAATGGAGAGAGTATAATGGAAAATTTTAACAAAATAATTATTTAGGAACAGTGAGAGTAAACTGGACAGAGAAGCATGTGTCAGTTATTGTTAATAATGGATGCATGGGGACGGAAATTTGAGAGTTAAAAGGAGGAAAGGATTTAGGAGTGAGCAAAATAGCCCATTACTTAACAGCCTGTAAGAGACCTTCAAACTGTCTGGGAAAGCCGACATTTTGAAGGATAATTCCAAGCTAAACCCCCCTCACACCCCATGTGCCTTTCTTCCTTTTTACTAGTACTAGTACATCATCCCCTCTTTCCCCCGTTCCCTTGTTCGTTCCTTACTCCTTCTTCCTCTCCGTAATCATCTTTTCAGCTCCATCCCTGACTCTACTACCATCAGTACTTTCCTGAGAAAATTTTGATTGGTTTTTGTTTAGCTCTCAATCTCATCATCATGTGGGAATCTGAGACTGAATCAATTGGAGGCAGGGACTATGGCAATGGAGTTCTTTCCACAATCAAGAACGCTGTCCAGACTGATGGATTTGAACAAAGAGGCCAATCTTGGTATGTACCATTCTCTTATTTTTCTATTCCTTCGATTAATTATACCCTTGTTTTTATTATAATATAATGAAGTCTTAGTCTTTATGATCGACTAAGTCTTAGGAATAATCTTGAGGTTGCCGGTTCCAATATCTATACTTGGTCACGCCTACGTAATCCGTAAAATAGTTACTCATTAAGTATCTTGTTTGAGATAGATAATTAAGCATACTTGATTGAATTGCTTCAAGCTTTATATAGTGCAGTTTGGCCCGCAAAAATATTTGTTACGTTCCATGTCATTTTTGTACAAATTTTGATCCGTAATAGTTCAAATAGCAATTAATATAATCTCAATTTTACGTACCAAACGAGCACTAGTATTTATGTTTTAGAATGCCTAATATATTACTACTTGGGGATATGTATAGCTTCTGAACTGTGTAGTGTACTTTTACTGCAAATAGGTTTGTTGCAACTGATATACCAAGTGACTTTTTGGTTCAAATTGGAGATGCTTGTTTTCACTTGCACAAGGTATATCTACTTTATCCCGATTGATTTATAAATGATTTAATCAATGACTACATCCGTTCCAAAATGAGTGTCCCTTTTTGCTTAAGATCCTGAACGAAAACAGAGACTCATTTTGGTATGGATGTTTTATAACCTCTGACTTAAGTAAGATGAATAACTCTCTGTGTGTCTCTCTCTAGTATCCCCTGCTTTCTAGGAGTGGAAAGATGAACAGAATCATATATGATTCAAGAGATGCAGAGCTGAGCAAGATAGTTTTAGATGACATTCCAGGTGGGCCAGAGGCATTCGAGCTAGCAGCCAAGTTCTGCTACGGAATTGCTGTTGATCTAACAGCAACCAATATATCTGGCCTTAGATGTGCTGCAGAGTATCTTGAAATGACCGAGGATTTGGAAGAAGGCAATCTCATATTCAAGACTGAAGCTTTCCTCAGTTATGTAGTTTTATCGTCATGGAGAGACTCGATACTTGTACTAAAAAGTTGCGAAAAGCTATCTCCGTGGGCAGAAAACCTCCAAATCGTTAGAAGATGCAGCGAGTCAATTGCTTGGAAAGCGTGTGCCAATCCTAAAGGAATCAGATGGCAGTATACTGGAAAACCCCCTAAAGTTTCCAGCCCAAAATGGAGTGAAATGAAGGATTCAAGCCCCAGTAGGAACCAACAAGTTCCTCCTGATTGGTGGTATGAGGACGTTTCGATCCTTAGAATTGATCACTTTGTTCGTGTCATTACAGCAATAAAGGTGAAGGGAATGAGATTTGAACTGATTGGAGCTGTGTTAATGCACTATGCGATGAAATGGCTTCCAGGGTTGGTAAAAGAGGGGATGGGAATAGGGGAAGAAGGAAGTAGTAGCAGTAATAGTAACGGTAGTAGCAATAGTTGGAAAGGAGGGCTTCATATGATCGTGGCTGGAAACAAAGATGACCCGTCTTCAACTGTTCAGGCCAAAGATCAAAGAATGATTATCGAGAGCCTTATTAGCATAATTCCCCCACAAAAAGATAGTGTCTCATGTAGCTTCCTTCTTCGGCTGTTGAGAATGGCTAACATGTTAAAAGTAGCTCCAGCTTTGGTAACTGAGTTGGAGAAACGTGTGGGGATGCAGTTTGAACAGGCTACATTGGCAGATCTTCTCATACCGTGTTATACTAGAGGTGAGACTATGTTTGACGTCGATCTTGTTCAGAGGCTCTTGGAGCATTTTCTTGTTCAAGAACAAATGGAAGGTTCGAGTCCTGGTAGACAATCCGTTTCTGAGCAACATATGTATGAAGGGATTCAAAGGGCTAATAGTTCAAATGCCAAGATGAGAGTGGCAAGGCTTGTTGACAGTTACCTTACAGAAGTGTCCAGAGATAAAAATCTATCTCTAACTAAATTTCAAGTCCTGGCTGAAGCTTTGCCTGAATCAGCAAGAACTTGTGATGATGGCTTGTATCGAGCAATTGATTCCTATCTTAAGGTAATTGAATCTCAATCCCCTATTCTTTTCATTTCTAACTCTAAATATAAAAGAATTGCAGACGGAATGCAGTTGTGCAGGACAACCACCAATGCATAGTTACCATCATTTAGAGGTTTTTTGATGCATTCTATTGATTGCCAGGCTCATCCGACACTCTCAGAGCATGAACGGAAGAGGCTTTGCCGAGTAATGGATTGCCAGAAGCTCTCGATTGATGCATGTATGCATGCTGCCCAAAACGAAAGGCTCCCACTAAGAGTTGTGGTGCAAGTCCTCTTTTCCGAACAGGTGAAGATAAGCAATGCAATAGCCAACACCCCACTCAAGGAAGCAAGCGATTCTCACTATCAACCCATGGTAGCTAACCGGAAAACATTACTTGAAGGGACCCCGCAGTCTTTCCAAGAAGGGTGGGCAGCTGCCAAGAAGGACATTAACACTCTTAAGTTTGAACTGGAGACAGTGAAGACCAAGTATTTAGAGCTCCAACATGATATGGAGAACCTTCAGAGACAGTTTGATAAGGTGACGAAGCCAAAGCCAACATCGGCATGGACAAGCGGGTGGAAAAAACTGAGCAAGATGACCAAGATAACGACTATGGAAAACAATGACAGTGGGTCTCAGACTCAAGAGCAGCAGCCTAGAAAGACACCTAGAAGATGGAGGAATTCAATTTCTTAGGAAATCATGGACGGAGCAATGGGATGGCCAAAAGAAGGATTGCTCTACATTTAAGCTTTATTTTGAGTTGTTTTCATTCTTTTCTTTTTCCACTTGTTTTCTTTCATTGTTTTAAGCACATAGCATTAAGTGCCCAAGTTTTTACACAATCTGTGATTCTGTTATGGCTGGTTTCCCTGTAGTTTTAAATATATGTTCAAATGTCCACATTTCTTATGTTTTTTGAAAAGTTACCACTAAAATGCACAAGAGATTTTTGTCCTTCAACATCAATATTATTAGAGAAGGTAAAGTTGATGGGCTCTGCCCAGTTTTCTAGCTACTGTAATGGCGCAACTTTGACTAGAACAACTATCATTTTTGAGTGACTCGATCGATCGTTGGAATATGAACTCGCGGTTGTTTAATATCATATATATTGAGCGAGATCTTGATGAAAAATAATTATCTTGTGAGTTATTTGGTTTCAGATCTTATAGGCTTTATATATTCTTAGCAAATATACTTATCTGCATTGTCAGTCTTGAGTTTTGAATGGTATTATCACTGCCCTTTGGACGTTTAAATTAAGTATAATTTGAAACACCTTATCTAGGTGTTTTTTTTTTTACTCCCTCGGTCCCTAAATTATTGTTTATCATAGGGTTTGCTACCAAATTAAGTGGTTCAGCAAGTAGCTAGACTAGACAAAAGAGAAGGGGGTCAATCATTTTTCAGTTGAAATAACTACTCCCTCCGTCCCAAAATTATTGTCCGTCTATCCTAAAAAATTATTTTAATTGAAAGTTTTCTTTATAGAACATTATTTTTATTACTTTATTCTTATTTTTTCTTTCTACTTTAATTATAGTTCATATGCATATGACTTTAAAAGAAACTACACATTATATCAATATTGATAATCAAATCCAATTATTTTTCCTTAATCTGTATATCGGATCAAACATGACAATAATTTTAGGACGGAGGGAAATTAATATGTAAGTTGGTTTTCTTTTTTCTATTTTAGATATTTTTTGCCATTAGTACACAAATAAGCAGAAAAAAAAAAAAGAAAAAGAAGAAGAAATGCTAATTATAGGATTGTCTGGTACGTACTTGGTTGATTATCACGTGTGGGACTTGCATTAAATAACATAAATCTCTGAGAATATATAGTAGTAGACTAGTAGTACCCAATTTGCGGTGGCATAAGAGGCCACGTCCACGGGCTTCCTAACTTCATTAGTAGCCACTAATAATTCAGCTCAAAGACGAAAAGCTATTTAATGAGTTTGAATAGTAATTAATAAGTTCGTACAGTCGTAAATCTTAATGTGTTATAAACTCGTACGTAGTAAAGTAAAGAAGATTCTCCGTCCGTCCGTCCCGTGAAATTAATTAATCAGTTTAATTGATTATGACACTGTACCTGTACATTTGTCTGATGCTACATAACATATATTGGTTGCTGGAAAAGGATATCACTGACAAAAAAGACACAAGAATGTGCTGCTGCACCTTTTTTACATATTACAGTAGTAGTAGAGATGTTAAACGCATTACAGCGGTTTGGGTTAGTCTAACTGCGGGTTAAACTCCTAATTTTTCTACTAATATTGCAGACCTAACCCTAACCCTAACTGGTTTCGGGCTAAACGGGCCACTATCGGGCCATGATTAAAGATATAATACAACAATATTTTAAAATAGTGAATCGATAAATCATTCATAACTTTAATAGTTTCTTATATTTTTCAAAAGAAATATAAACTAGATATTTTTTTTACATCGATGTATTATAATTTTCAACTTATTTTTCTCAAAATAAATAATGTAATAGCTCTACTTAGCTTCTTTCTAAAAAATTATTTATATTTCAAGTATTTATTCACAAGTACACAAAGAAGACATGTAGTGCAAATGATAAATGTGTTTAACTTTGGATTAAAAGGTTGTTGGTTTTATTCTCATAGTGGTTGTTTTACGTATCTCCTAAACTTTTACTAAATTAATATTATGCGGGCGACGCCAACCCCGAAACCTACGGGCTAGCCCTAACGGCCGGGTTAAACGGCCGTCAAAAAGCTCGATTTTAAACGGGCCAAAAATATTGAACCCTAACCCTGTTTTTTTCGATTTAAACGGGCCAACCCTACGGATTGTGGCCCTTTTAACATCTCTAAGTAGTAGTAGTAGTATATATGTATAAATAAGTACCTATATTTCTGTTCATTTCCATGATTCGACGCCACGGTAATTGTTCTGCTTTTCTAAACTTTGTCGACCAAAATAAATAAATAAATAAAAAAAGCACCAGTGGTCCCTCCCTGTACGAACCCTTATAGCATTAGTTTGTTTCTGTTTGTAGGATTTTTGTGAGTATATGTTAGTGGGATGTCGTTAACTTAAGATTTCAGTCAGTCGTTAACTTATCATGTACGTACATCGTTAGTTTTTTTTTTTTTTTTGACAAAAAAGTAACTTGAATCTTAGGTATATCAATCAGTACGCGTCATTTTAATTTTTAAGTTCTCTCCCCGTGAGATCTGTTGTTTTCTCTCTCTAAGCAAAAAATCAATGGCATCTCCTTTTCCTATTAACGATGGCATTGCCGGCGTGAAGTCTACATCGAACTGTCGTTTGACATCGGTCTATAGCGAAGTACAGACCAGCCGTCTAGACCATCCGCTTCCTTTCCCTTCTGTTCTCTGAAGCTCCTTCCAACGTTGTCGACAGTCCTCTGAGTTCCGCCCCCGGCAATCCAGGTGCTTAAATCCCTTTCTAGAAGTATGCACACACTGTGATATCCCACATCGGGTAGATGTGGGACTTGTGTGTGCTTTATAAGTGGCCACCCATTACCACTGGGCACCAACCTATCCATAGACTTTGGGTGGGCTGTGGTGGGCAGGTTGATCCAGGTCTTAGTGGTAGGCGTGGTATGCGTAGCGGATCGAGCCGGGCAGGTCGTTACACACATATGTACCCCACCCCACCAGTCCTCTCCTCTCCCCACCCACTCGTCCTTCCCCAGCTTGTACGATGGTGGGTTCGGTGGGAAGAAGGCGAATTTAACCGCATTGATGACGTCACCCCATCATTTCTCCCCCCACTCTCTTTCTAGAATTCTTTTCTCTTTTGTTTAAATTGAATGGAATGGAATCAAGTTTGACCCACTGTAGGTGTAGTGGAATTAGTGGAGGAAGGAGGGGATTCAAATTGGTGGGTAAGGGTTTTGAGATTTCGGCTGACCCAGTTGGTGGCGATGGTGTTGGATGACCTAATCGCGAAGTTGGTTTGTTTAATCGAGCTAGTCTTTGCATAATCTTGAACAATCTTGTCTTGGTTTTGACGTGCTAAGATCTAGCTACTATGAGAAATTGAACGAATGGAACAATTTTTTAGTGAAAGAAGATTGAGGTGTTAGCATTGGTGGTGGTGGGAAGGGGGATGAACTGGGCGGGATGACAGAGCTGGGTGGTGGCAAGGGCTGTTGCCGGAGAAGTAGGTAGAAATTTTTTTCGCATGGCCTAGGTTTAAAGTTACGTTTTTGCCCTCTAACAAAATTCATATGAGAAGTACACAGTGATTAACGGTTGAATTCCTAATGACGTCTAACGGCAAAACTACTGGCATACAAAAAAATAAACTGACTTGGACCAAATTTTTTACTTTTTAAAATTAAAGACTAATGTTAAAAATGTCTAAAGTATTAGAACCAATGGTACATTTAACCAAAAAAAAAAAAATTATTATTTAAATAATTTTTTTTAATTTGTGTGGTGGTAAACAATTATATAGGAATGACACGAGCCGAGACATGGTTGATTAAAGTTTGATCTCAATTCGATTAATTTATCTTGAAGTTTGTGCTTGGTTCAAAATTAACTTGGAGTCTGAAGTTACCACTCTCTAACAAGTTAACAAAAGAAACTATTAGCAATCTTCAGCTGACGTACCCGTAACCGGCTAATAATGCAATAGTTAATTTTAAATGACCGATTGGATACGGTCTGGATCGATCCGATGCGACATGAACATGCATGGATGTGCATGTGCTTCTCAATAATTCATGTAACACTCTTTTCAACACTACCTCTTCAATGAGATAATGTATACGTTCAGATTATATGATATGATTGTCCCCAAGTATAATTAAGAACAATAATATGCAAACATATAGAAATATAGGGGCTAAACGCAGTTCCCTAGATACAATGTATGCAACAATCTCAAATAAAATTACTAATTTGTTCTTGTCTTTTTAATTTTTAATTTACACTTAACCTCCTTCTAAAATATTACATTTACCATCCCGTTGATTAGTACAAATTTTCAAATTATCCCTTCTCGAATTAGATAACTATGAGAGTTAAAGGACAACTTCTATAGAAATCGAGGACAAGTTAATAACTTCGCCGGGGGCTGCGTACGACGTATTTAGGGGGTTGCGATTAGCACCTCCCTATAGGAAAAGGTCACTTCCCATACTATACCACCTAAAAGTGAAAAGTTGATGCATGATTCTTCTAAAATATAGAGCACTAAATGAATCAATGACCAGCCGGGTACGAGGGCAAGCATGAGAAGAACTACTTTGAGGGGACTGAGTGAAATTGACATACCAGTAAATCATCCTAAGCTAGAATAATCCGGCAGTCATGAACCAATGTCTCCAGTAGGGTTGATGAAGATATCATGTCTCCCTTCTATGATGATCTTTTACAAACAGATGGCAAAAAATTGGAAAATTAGAAAAATGAAACACTAAGCTAGAGTCTGTTTGGGAATCTCAATGATATAGCTTGAAATTAGAATTGAAAAGATAATTTAAATTTCGTGGAGCTCAAATTGTTCATCAAATTTCAATTGCAAAATATGACATTGAGTAGCCAAAGATAACCTAAGAAAATTTGGGGATTACTTCTCCAAGGACATCGGTTTCAATAATTCAATACACAGAAATGTGGAACAATTGAAGTACTGCAAAGCATTTGCTTAGTTGTTTTTAGACCGAAGTCGTGTTGGATTTTGCCTTGGTGTTTATTTTTCTGCTCCTCCTTTTATTTGTTCTCTCCTTCAGGACGATTGTAATTCTTGATTTATAATATTGGTTTAGTTTGAAAGAGCTGCTTCCATGAAATCAGGAGTTAGAAGTTTTACCAAGTCATGTTTACTTGGTCTTTTAGTCTTGTTAAATAAATCCTAGTTTCTAGGAGTAATTTAAGTAGTTGTTATTTATTTCAAACACTTTAGCAACAGCTGCAATAGGTGAGCAGATATTTAGGAATTTCTGTTTTGATGTAAGGCTTTATAAGCCAACCTTGCTGAGTTTTTATGTACAGATTGATATTAAGAGTCAATTGCAAATACTCTTTACATAGTTTGGTTTAAAAAAAAAAAAAGAAGGGAGTAATAGTATGACAATGGCGATTGGCGGGATGTCGGTGAGGTTGAGATATTGACAAGACAAAAATACCCTTCTTTGTTTGACTTTTCTTTTTTAATATATATATATATATATTTTTTGGCTAGCCCAACTTGCATATATGCCTATGGACCAGATTTAGGGGAGTTCCACATTTTACCAATTAAATGATTAATTATAATATTTTCTTTATTTTAAAAATATTATTTTGATTTTTATATTCATTTTTCTCAAAATGTTATTCCACTCTCCAAAGGTGAGATAATTAGATTCTGTTTGCATTATTGTGATTTAAAATCTGATTTTAGTAGTTTTAAGATTTTATTCTCTTTGGTCTCACAACTTTCTCTCTATCTCTCTCACTTTTTTAAAAAAAATTATTACAAAAATAAAACTCAAAATTTGAAATCATCTTAAATCATGAAGCAAACGTGCCCTTTACAATTCATCCTTTTCTAAGAAGTAATAGTTTTCTTTTCACTTAATAAAAAATCAACCTACAACATCAAATCACTATTTAAAATACATTTGTAATGTCTTCGCCATTAAAATATAAAATTTAAGAAAACTATCGATAACAATTTTTAAAATTTAGTAATTAGAATAAGTGCTTTTTAAAATAAAATTTTGTCAAAATTTGACCAAGTTGATAAAAAATAGAATAAAGCTGGTAAGACTATTTTGTTGGGGCAGAGGAAGTATATTAAGTAACAACAAAAGTGATGCAATAATTAGTTGGGGCAATTCAAGAGAAATAATTCAAAGCATCCTCCTCTAATAATCTAATTAGTAATTACTCCCTCAGTCCAAAGACTGTATTAGTTATAATTCTATCTATCACAAAAAATGCTTGTCTTAGAAAGTGGAGCAATTAATTTTCTTAGTTGTCTTCTATACCCCTCAGTAACCTTATGTTAATAACTTTGTTATATATTAAGGGATAACAATCACATTTTACTATAACTAACAGCCCGGCCGTTTGGTGCAGTGTTTTAAAAATGCAGATTATTTAAAACACGATTTTTTTCTTTATAAATTCGTTTAAGATATTATGTCAAAACACAGCTTTTTATTCCCTACTGCGTTTTAAAATCTGCGTTATGGGAAAAAATTAGGAATTTCAGCGTTTTAAAACGCAACTGCGTTTTGAAAACGTAGCTTTTTCTACCACAGCATTGAAACGCTAAGTTAAGAAATAAACTGCATTTTAACCCTGCATTTTAACCAAAACGCACGAAAAAACAGGCTCTAATTAATCTGTTTCTTAGAGGGAGTACATAAGTTGAGTCCTGGACCTCTTGATTACATACACATGTCAGACTTTCAAAGCTTAACTTGTGAGTAGTATTTAATTGATATTCCAATTAACAAGGTGATCGACTCCATTTTAAGCACTACTTGCAGTATGTTCTAATCCAACAACTCATCTTTTACTTACTCCCCCCTTCAACAAAGAGTTAATTTTTTATTTTTTTTTTGAAATTAAAGTTTGACCGTAATTTACATAGATTTATTTGTTTTTATTAAGTTATGAGAGTTGTATTCTATAGTATTTTTAATGTACTTTTTATTAATAGAATTTTATTTCTTAAAACACAAATAAAGTATGTAAAATTTTGATTTGATTTAGTTACATGTTAACTTTTAAAAAAGTAAAGTGGACTATTTACCTGTGATGCGCACAAATACACTATTCCCAAAAGTATACTCCCAGAAAAGTATCCCAAAAGATGTACGGACTAAGCCCACACACACAAAGTGTGCCCAGAAAACAACACCCCCTATAAATAGGGGGCTCACCAACAAAGAAAGTGATGACTTCTTGATGAAGTCTTCTCTCTCTAGACTCTTCTCTCTCTCTCTCTCTCTCTCTCTACTTTACTTTCTCTCTCTCTACTTTACTTTTTTTCTCCTATATATAATGAGATACTGATTATTACACTTAAAGGGTTGAGTCGGACCATGGTCCGGCTCTCCTAACGGTATTTCCTTTGATATCACAGGCAACATCCGATGGTCAAGTCCTCGCCACACAAGCCTTTTGAGAGCCGGGTATTCTACTTGAAGATTTGCTACACACGTGGATCGACGTGGTCACCCGCGACTATTTTGGCGTGATCAGTTTGGTTCCGTTGTCGGGACTCAACGCGACAACGCTTAACCGTGGAGGATTTGCTACGCGGCGACGTGGTATCACCGGAGACAACCTCCATTTTCGTCAGAAAGGAGGGAGAAAACACCATTGAAGCTGGGAGAGACAGAGGAAAAAGGGTGCAAGAAGGAAGAAGAGCCTCCTTCTACTGCTCACCAAAGCCTCCAGCCTTCTCAAATTACAAGAAAAGAGGAAAAAATGGTGGAAAACAAGGAACAATAAGTCGCCGGCGAAGAGGGAGACGGTTGTGTGAACTGGGTCAGCGCAAGGGAACACGAATCAACAAACAAACACCACACCAAGCTGCGCACTGGCCAGACGAACACAACGGTGAAAAAATCGCGGCCATCGGAGCTTGTATGCGTCTCCACATACCACCAGAAGCAGCTGGTCCCGTCATCATCTCCTCAAGCGCCAGCCACGCGCCGACCATACAGATTTGACGCGCCTTCACCCACATCACACATCTTCCTCGTTGAGGAAATTGCAAATAGGCTCCAATAGTTCTGGAAATTATAAAAAGGCCTTTAAAGTTTTAGAAATTATAGAAAGGTCCTTCAAGTTCTAGAATTTGTAAAAAGGTCCTTCAAGTTCTAGAATTTGTAAAAAGGTCTTTCAAGTTCTTAAACTTATAGAAAGGCCCTTTATCTTCTAGAAATTATAAAAAGGCCCTTTATTTTTAGAAATTACAAAAAAGGCCCTTAGCTTCTGGAAATGGCAAGTGGCCCCTCAACTTTTGGAATTTAGTAAACTGACCCCTATATTTCAAGAAATGGCAATCTAGCCCCTAAACTTTTGAAAGTTTGCTCTTTGGACCTTCCACTTCTGGAAAATGAATAACTGGCTCCTCTATTTCTGGAAAGTTATTAATGGGCCCCTCTACTATATTTTAAGGTGATCTCATTCTATTTTTTACTTTCAATTTATACATATGTTGCTCCTATATCCATGTTTTTAATATAGCAAATATATAAACTAGAAAATGAGCCATCAAATTCTAAATTGAGGATAAATATGCGATTCATATGCTTATTAATTGTTTATAATTGATGTAAATCACTAATAATTAACATGCTATGCTCATAAAAGCAACGTCATGATTAAGATTAGAATATCGAGCTTAAATAATAGTACTTCGTTACTCTAATGTGCTCGTTAAAAATATATTCTTTTACGCTTTTGATGCCATGTGACACGGGATTACCCGCTTATAAAAATTATGCGTTAAGTTAAAAGTGTTATAAGCCCATTTATTTAATTATTTACACAAATACATCAAATAGTTGCAATATTACGCACCCACTTTGCAAATAGAAACGAGTTAAAATCTATTCATCGCTATGCTTCAACTACGAATTGAATGAACTCACCAGGCAACTCTAATTTTGATCGTATAAAGTTCGTAAATGGCTTGCGTAATGTTATTAACTCGGGCTACCACGCTTAGTCTCGTAAAAATATATTAGCATAAGATGCACACATTATTCCATTATTTAATTCAATAAATTCGACAATTCATGAATTTAGCATATATCTTGTGAAACTATGAAGTGTCACCGGTACAATTTTTCCTAAAAATATGCGAGATAACATGATCTTTATTCATAAAAATATCTGCCAAAACAAATCCAACGTGTGGAGTATATAACAGTAATATTTTGTGCGACGGCATGCGAAGCAATCTGCGAGCATACAATAAAAAATAAAATAAATTGATGAGTAAAAGCCAACATCATTTTATGAAATTCATTTGTAAATGCGAATATAATATAATAAATACATATTGTCTGCCCACTAGTGTCAAATACGCAAACTCAATATACGATTTTTATCTCGACTGCCGAAAGCTCGAGCTCGACATAACATGGCTAGCCTTGTAGAAATATATTAACATGATGTGCACGCATTATTGTATGCTTCAATTCTGTGAATTCGCACACTGTTTACCATATCTTTTAATAGTGTGACGTGCCACCACCATGATATATCCTCGCACAATGCGTACATGCATACGTGATAACATGTATGAAATAATAAGATCTTTTGCCTATGCAATAGCTACAATTATTTATTGTCATTCACATGAACTACGAGCATGATCACTTTATCTACGCAAGAAAAAAAATACATAATATGCATTTCAATGAAAGGAAAATACTTTTTGATCTGCAATGATGTCTCTTCTACATTTTAAAATGCAAAGTACGAGTTAATAGAGCCTCGACGGCCACGAGCAATAACACGTTGTTCTCCTCGACTAAACGAACCTCGCTGCAAGCCGCTTCTAAAAAGGCCTAAGAGCCTTCACAAAAAGGAACCTCGCCCCATCGAAGTCATATTTCAAAGAGGTCCAAAAACCTATTGAAATATTTATTACTCAAAGAATCTGAAGTATGTACGACCAACGAACTTGATTGGAAAGCCCGTCACCGGGGGGCTTCCGTTGAAGGAAAAAACTATATTTGTTACTTCTCGACCTTAGAACACTCTCCTGTACTCGAGAAGTGTGGGGATACTAGTACTGCTACAATAGTAAGACCTAGCAAAATCTTCAAAGAAAATTTCTCGAAGAATTCTCGATCAAGCAAAGACCACTCGAGTGTAACTCGCGACTGAGAAGTACCGCGCGCCTTCTAGCGTTTATCCTCACCGCTGAGTGTAACTGGCGCTGAGTGTAACTCGCGGATGAGTAGATTCGGTCCTCACCGTTCGAGTGTGTTTCACGGCTGAGTAGTACTCCGCACCTTCCGACGATCATCCTCACCGCTGATTGTAACTCGCGGATGAGTAGATTCGATCCTCACCGTTAAAGTGTGTCTCACGGCTGAGTAGTACCCCGCGCCTTCCAGCACTCATCCTCACCACTGAGTGTAACTCGCGGATGAGTAGATTTGGTCCTCACCGTTCAAGTGTGTCTCACGGCTGAGTAGTACCCCATGCCTTCCAGCCCTTATCCTCATCGCTGAGTGTAACTCGCGGATGAGTAAATTTGGTCCTCACCGTTCGAGTGTGTCTCACGGCTAAGTAGTACCCCGCGCCTTCTAGCGTTTGTCCTCCACGCCCGAGTTTAACTCACGGGTGAGTAGTACCTCATGCCTTCCTGCGCTTCATATTACACTCGGCCTGAGCTTCATATTATTCTCGTGCCGCGAGTTTAAAAAATCCTCATAAATACGAGGTGGCATGCTTTTTTCCTAATAAGTGTGAAATTCTCATAAAAGTCTCGATAAGTTCGAGCATAAAAGTCTCGATAAGTTCAAGCATAAAAAGTCTCGATAAGTTTGAGCATAAAAGTCTCGATAAATTCGAGCATAAAAGTCTTAATACGTTCGAGCATAGAAAGACTCATCTTAGCGAGCATAGAAAGATTCGCCTTAGCGAGCATAGAAGGTCTCGCCTCAGCGAGCATAGAAAGTCTCGATATGTTCGAGCACAGAAAGACTCATCTCAGCGAGCATAGAAAGACTCGCCTTGTGATGCCTCGACCCGGATTCCAATACGGAATCCCAAAGTCGACGCGCCAAAACAACAAACAACAAACAAATAACAATAACTTGACTTTACATAATAATAATAACCCGTGCTTACGTCAAACCATAATAATAAGAACTTGAATAAAATAAAATTAATCATCGGCGACGTTACAGCCGGAACCCAACTAATAAATCACAAGCTACAACATGCTTGGGAAAATAACTGAGTTAAAGATTTCACAGAGTGCCCAAGCTCGACATACACGTGTCGGCTACCAAAAGAATAATAAGTACAACAATGTATCAATACTATCCAAAGTAAAGTCTACATGACTTTACATAACCATACGTCCTCACCAAAAGAATTTCTAGTCACTAAAAATAGAAGAGCTCAAAGGGTTACAAAGCAAAAGACCACCTGCGAGTTAAACGATAATACTATCCGACCTCACCGCGAACTCCCTGCCTGGCTCGGATTTAAGGAAAAACATAAAAACAACAAATGGGGTGAGTCGAAACTCAATAAGTTACTAAATGCAACTACATGTCATGGCATAATGCTCAACCGATAATTATAACATGGTAATACATTTGTATACATCACAACCGAACATGTAACATCATCATTGATATACAATTCACATAGATTATACGTAGCACTTTGATGTTCACATAAGTACTCGTAATAAACCACATTCTAAAGGATATCATATCTCTTTGTCAATCTTTGCGTTGCTCTTGCAATACACAAATAACCAAATGTGCCTCAATACCCGTGTATGTAGTATTGACGTCCCCGATTAATACCATTGAGTTCAATCTAGCAAACCAAAGCCATGTGTATTGCTACAACAGTGGGGCTACTTCTCAACTGTGGCCAACAGAGGAGGGTGTGTGAAACTACGGTACGACGACTTATAGCGATCACAAATATTGATTTGTGAAGACCATAGCTCGTCCCACCTTACTCGACCGACGACGCCAGCTGGACTTACACAATGCACAAATAGATGTTCTTACTCATCTAATGCAAATAACCATCAAGTTCAAAAGTAGTGAACTTGACAAATAACGAGTAGATTATTCTATTCTACCACCAATCATCATTCAACACATATTTGCAAGAATTCTAATCAACACATTAGAGCCATTTAGGTCTTTACATTAACAGTACCAAAAACACGGAGGACTAGAATCTCAATCAATCGAACTCTAAACCTCGTATTAATTTAACATATTGTTCAGGGGATCATAATCTTCCCTAAAATCTACTTTTCGGAGTTATTGCTAAAATTCATAAAATTAGGGTTTAAATGCTACATGCAAAATTACCCAATTTTAAGTCTCAAGTTCTTTATTTATTCAAATCCTAAGGTTAATGTTCAAACCCTAGCTCATCAAACATCATTTAACCCAAGAACACATCACAAGCATAATGTACTCATCTCATCATAGGGCTTATACATGAAAACAACCTTGATAGCAAGTCATACATGATTATTGATGAACTAGCATACATCAAAGCTTAAAGCATACAAAAAAAGGAGGTTTAGTAACTTACCTAGAACCGAATATCAAGCCAACGAAAATGAAATCGAAGCCACCCAAGTTGCTCCCTTACTCAACACCAACACAATGACGGTCTCGGATCGTCAATTGGACGGTTAGATCTTCGGGAACTCAAACACACACACTAATCTCACCAAAGCTCCCACACACACACTCTAGGCTTCAATAGAGGGGAAAAAAATGGGAGGATGAACTCTCTCCACTTGATTTAAGTGGCCAAAAATTCAGATTAGAGGTGGTGATGACGTGGCTCAAGGAGAGCTACCCATTTGGTCCAAATCTTCAAAATAAAGGAAAGTCAAATAAGCTTCCGGTCTTTTATGCGGACGCATAGGGCAGCTTCATAGCTTCTATCCGGGTGCATAACGCGGCCGCATAGATTTCAGAAAACTGAGGGGTTATGCGAGCTAGCACTATGCGGCCGCATAGCCCCCAGGTTCAGGCCAAAATGATTCTAAGCTATTCCAAGGTGATTCCAAGCACTCCCAAGCCATCCTAAGATGATACAAACCTCAAACTAAGTTCAAACAAACCCAACAATGTAGTAAACATAACGATTCTCGTAAACATGAAATGAAATAACAAATTAGGGCATAAATCAACTAACATGCTACTCAAACAAGTATAATAAGCATGTTTAACATGTCAATCATACAATAATACAAGCAAATCATACGTAGGAGGAAATTAGGGTGTTACACGCCTCAGTGAGGATAAAAAGTCTCGATACGTTCGAGCATAGAAAGACTCGTCTCAGCGAGCATAGAAGGTCTCGCCTCAGCGAGCATAGAAAGTCTCAATACGTTCGAGCATAGAAAGTCTCGATACATTCGAGCATAAAAAGTCTCGATACACTCGAGTATAGAATGTCTCAATACGTTCGAGCATATAAAGACTCGCCACAGCGAGGATAGAAAGTCTCGATACGTTTGAGCATAGAAAGACTTGCCTCAGGGAGCATAGAAGACTCGCCTCAGCGAGCATAGAAAGACTCGATACGTTCGAGCATAGAAAGACTCGCTTCAGCGGGCATAGAAAGTCTCAATATGCTCGAGCATAGAAAGTTTCGATACGATCGAGCATAGAAAGAATACTCGCCTCAGCGAGCATAGAAGGTCTCGCCTCAGCGAGCATAGAAAGTCTTGATACGTTCGAGCATAGAATGTCTCAATACATTCGAGCATAGAAAGACTCGCCTCAGCGAGAATAGAAAGACTCTCCTCAGCGAGCATAGAAAGACTCGCCTCAGCGAAGATAGAAAGTCTCGATACATTCGAGCATAGAAAGACTCGCCTCACCGAGCATAGAAAGACTCGCCTTAGTGAGCATAGAAAGTCTCGATACGTTCGAGCATAGAAAGACTCACCTTAGCGAGCATAAAAGGTCTCGCCTCAGCGAGCATAGAAAGTCTTGATACGTTCGAGCATAGAAAGTCTCGATACGCTCGAGCATAAAAAGTCTCGATACGTTCGAGCATAGAAAGACTGGCCTCAGCGATCAAAGAAATTAAATTCTCGATATATTCGAGCATAGAAAGTCTCGATACGTTCGAGCATAGAAAGACTCGCCTCAGCAAGCATAGAAAGACTCGCTCAGCGAGCATAGAAAGTCTCGATACGTTCGAGCATAGAAAGACTCACCTTAGCGAGCATACAAAGACTCGCCTCAGCAAGCATACAAAGCCTCGATATGTTCAAGCAATCAAAATCTCGCCTCGTCGAGCATAAAAAGCCTCGATATGTTCGAGCAATCAAAGTCTCGCCTCGTTGAGCATAAAAAGCCTTGACATCCCCGAGCAAACCTCGTAAGATGAGGTCGTCTTGATCCTCGGCAAGCCCGACTAATTAATTAAAGTCTTGAAAACCCCGAGTAAATCAATTTGAAGCCTCGGTGAATCCCAGCATAATGAAGCTTACCTTGCTCTTTAAAGGTCAAAACAATCAAGTCTTGGTTAGCCCGAGTATAGATGCGAGTATTCCCCGCCTAAGATCAGATATCAAAAGACACGTCTTCGTGTTCAAGACGAAAGCCGCAAACCCTCGAACCAACAAAAGAGAATCACAGGCAGAAGGTACTCCTCACCCTCAAGATAAATCTCGAGGAATAAGGAGTAGGGGGCTTCTGATGCGCACAAATATTACACTACCCCCAAAAGTATACTCTCAGAAGAGTATCCCAAAAGATGTACGGACCAAGCCCACACATACGAAGTGTACCTAAGAAGCAACACCCCCCTATAAATAGGGGGCTCATCTACAAAGAAAGGGATGACTTCTTGATGAAGTCTTCTCTCTCTGGACTCTTCTCTCTCTCTACTTTACTTTCTCTCTCCTATATACAATGAGATACTGATTATTACACCTGAGAGCTTGAGTCGGACCACGGCCCGGCTCCCTTAACGGTATTTTCTTTGATATCACAGGTACCATCCGACGGTCGAGTCCCCGCCACACAAGCCTTTTGAGAGCCGAGGCATCCTACCTGAAGATTTGCTACATACGTGGATCGACATGGTTACTCGCGACTATTTTGGCGTGATCAGCCTGGAACAGAGGGAAGTATATCCAATTTATCATAATACGGAGACAAAATTTACGATCTATAGTGGTGATATGGAGAAACACTCTTCGTGTAGGTGATGTCAGTTAAAAAGTAAGAGTTTTTTTTTTTTTTTTTTTCAACTATTATTATTTTTTTACTATTGTTATTTTTTCTGGATACATATATAAAATTAACAAGTAGGATATGTTGTTTCAAATGCCCTCCTGGCTTTGTGTTGTTTTAGTTGGGGTCAACAATTAATAGTTCCAAGGTAACAATGTAATGTAGGCATCAAATCAATCATCTTAATTTTACGTCGTGACAGAATTTTCATGTAGCCATATTCGTATCAAAAGTTGGGAAATCTTGAAGATAGCAACGCGTCTTTTCTCCTTATCATGTCGACGTCATTCTTGATTCTTCCCTTTCAATTCTGTGTTGTCTAAATTTATAATAGAGTAATGATATATACATCTAAAGTAAAGTGTGCATCAAATGTGTATCAAAATTTTAGTTGTTATCTTTAAATGATTTATAGGTCCTACCACTTAATAATCTTCTGACGCATATTTATTGCACATTTTAGGTGCACGTAGCATTACTCTTTATAATATTACAACATTTAAGACACACATGTTAACATGTACATATAGGCTGCTTTGGCTAGCTTTGATTGAGAGAGAATTGGGCTTATATTTGAAGTCACAGTTTGGTTTGGTTTGGTTTTCAGACACTGAATAGAAAATATCTTAGTAGAAGCTGAGTTTTTGATAAGCTTATTGACAAACAAATTGCACTCCACAATTAGCAAATCAATTAATGTTTAGTAGGTTTTTCGTTGATGGTAATAGTAGGATTTTTAGGATGAGGCTTTCGGAAGGAAGAAACGGTTTAAGCCAAAAATGGAAATGTCCACATCTGGCCTGGGCAGTGAGTGTCATTGACGGCTCTGACCCTTTGAGTGACAACTGCCGGTAACTTTCACACCCCAGGCAACGATCATTGGAAATTGTGACTGGTGGGGGGTCATTGCGCTCCCGTCTCGTCTCGGAAGAAATATGTTTTACCGGACGGGGCGCCTAGTGGCTACCTTTCTTCATGCAAGGCCTGTTGGCAGCTTTGGTTATTGAGTGCAGCCGGCGGTTCCCATACATGATATGGGGCCGGACCACTAGCAGTTCTAATCGGCTGCTTTCACCCACCTTTCTACTTCCGAGATTGAGGTGTTTGCAGGTTTGGACTGGATTTGAGGGATTTACCTTTCCATCCACTCTCACCGTATGACCGTGGCTGCAATAATATTACATAATTAATTACGTACAAGGTGGTCTCTCTTCATTGCATTCGAATCCGCAAACTCTCCACCGCACACATAAGAAGCCCGATCGAATCGAAAATAACGGTTTTTTCCAAGTTCTCTTCCATTGCTGCTGTCAACTCCGATAATGACAGCAGCTAGAAGAATGACATGGTAGTCAAAATCCGACTAGGAGATTTCAAAATAAATCATAAAATAAATTAGCAGATTAGTTCTTTAAATGGGGTGGAATTAATGAATAATGACCGATGAAACACACAATCTCAGATGCCAACGAGGACGTCTGCAGCGAGTATACAGACAGTGAAACAGACTTAGGCCGATGGAGAGGCTGTTGTTGGATATTGGCCACCGATAGTGGCAGTGGTGGTGGAAGAAGGGTGGGTCGTTTTTGTGCAGGGAGGAGAGGGAGAGAAGTTAAGTATGTGTTTTGGGTGTGGTTTAGTGTGTGATAATCCAACACTCAGTTCAATAGCTTTAATTTAGAATTCTCAAGTTCCAGTGCAGAATTGGTTTTATGGGATTGTAATTGAGATGCATAGAATTACATTCAGTTCCAATTGTAAAACCTTTTCGGGTACGCAAACATTGGAATTGGTCCTAGTGGCCTCAATTTTAATTCAAAGCTTGGAATCTACATTCCTGAATAGACCCTTTCCTTAGCCGCTACTGAAGTACAGGCATTGTGATTGGAATTGGGAAACCAGATCCTTAGCCTCAACTGAATCTCAAGCATCTAGTTTAGAATTGAAAAATAAGCAGGATTGGAATTGATCTTTCAGTTTCGAAACTTGGCAGTGATTGCTAAACATAGCCATAGTTCAAAAGTTAAACAAAGTTTTATCTTTATACCTCTTAACTTTATCTTCAATTATTACAAACAAAAATGCAAACTCCAAAACCAAGTCACTAAATCACGATACCAAATACACCTTATTAGAGGTAAATTTCATGTTCCCATGGGTAGCATAAAAGTTATCAAAGATCAAAGGAACATACAATCTTGCAAATATTTTACACAAAAGAGGACAGCAAACAAAGAACAGTAGTAGTAGTATCATAAAATCTGAAATACATACAAAGCAAGAGCAGCCCCAGGGAGCACAAGCACATGGATGAACATGAACATGCACTTGGAGTATTTATTGACCCAATAATTCCACACTAAAGGAAACATCAACACCCACTCCTCAACTGTACATACAACCAAAGTTCAAATAAAACCAGCAGCCCTTCACGACAAGATTTGATCATGAATAATATCAATATTCAAAGGCCCACCCCCTCCCCCTCATCCTTCAAGTCATCACTGCCATTTTGAGGGAGAGTGCAAACATAAAATCAAGAAGAGGCAAAACAAGGTGGGGGGTGGGACCATAATTTACCAAACGCGCATGCACTCAAAACTCAATTCATGGAGGAGTTATCAACAATTCCGGTAAAAGGGGTCTTCTTTTTCACACCACACCACCATCCTCCACCATTCATTCACTCAATTATCTATATGACTTTTCTTAATCCCACAAAAGCCCAAAATTTAATCATTTCCATCTCCACCCATCCAAGTAAAGTGCAATTTCATCCCATTAACCTTTACTCCCATTGGCCCATTATACAGTGATAAAGATTGTTAAAGTAAATCAAAGGCTTTATTTTGCAAAGGAAAAGGAGCCACCTTAGTGTGTGTGTGTGTGTGTTTATACCCATCAATCATTTCAGTCAAAGAAACTCTGCTATTCTTTTTGCCCTCTTTTACCCTTCAACCCTATTGCATCCTTCAACTTAACATAAACCTCTGCTTAAGATCACTAATTATGTAAAATCGCACACCGCTAACGAAAAATGTGGAAAGAGTAACAATTACCATCATTTTTTGGGAGGGGAAGCTGCAACTTAAGGGCTTTAGCAAACTCCAAGAGCTTTGGCCTTCAGCTTCAGGGACTTCAAGTAATTTATAGCTTCATCAATAATCAAAAGTGGGTCCTTGTGATTTGAACCCGGAATGATACACTCAAGAGTTTTCAGTGTCTCGCGTATCTGATCCCTCCTTGACTGCTTCTTGTCTAAACTGAAATCTATATCCTTATATTGGGTCCTGGCACTATGACTGACACAACAGGATTCGGCATCATTTTCGTTATCACATGATCTATCCAGTTTCGCTGAAGTTAAAGCAGTCTGTACCAATGATCTATGGTACCCACCATCAGGCAATTTTTGCCTTTTCGTTGGGCTATCAAAAGTAGCAAAATCCCCACTGTTTTCCTCAACTTGTTCAATACCACCATCACTCCTTTTTAATGAAAATGGAGACTGACCTGTGCTTCTAACTTCATCATCCTCACCATCATCATCATCATCATACTCACCATCCTCATCATCAGAGAAAAGTAATGCATTGATTTCTTCCGTGTCTTCACGCACGTCACTCCCTTCACCTATTACACAATTCTTGTCGGATAAATTTTGAGTAATGGACTTTTCAAATAGCGAACGAGCAAAAGGAAGTTTTGTGGTACCAACAGAATGATTAGCAGATGAAGGGATGAGAGGACTGAAAAACATTCGAGTTTCATTCCTAGACTGATCGAAAATCATGAAGCTCTTCTGAGTACAGCGAGTGAAATCATTTGGTGTAGGGTTAATCTTGAGTCCATGGGCAAAAGAAGGTTGAAATTCTTTGAGATAGGGATTTGGAATGGGCAATGAACTCTTTTCCAACGAAGGTAAACATGGAGACACCTCAAGACCTCCATTTGCTTGGACTGTCCTTACCTCGTGTAAGGCAGAAATTGGGTATCCGGGAAATGCTAAATTTGCAGTCAATACACAAGGGTCCATACAAGATGGGAAAGTATTTTGTGGCCCATATGGTAACATGGAGCTCATAAGATTCAAACTTGGAGAATGCTGGGCAGGTTCCTGCTGAAATATCCAAGATTCGTCGGCTTTCACCATCAGCCAAAACAATCACCTAAATAGTAAAACCGAACCCAATTCATTGTTATCCACATATCAAGAAGAACAATATTGATACAACTACAAGAAATCAAAAAGTACGTACCAGGAAATCAAATGTGATTCTAACTGCAATATTCAATTACTTTCAGGAGCAAAAAATAAGAAGATGAGATAAAACTATATAATCCAGTTTAGTTGTAATGCCCCAAAGTGGAATCAATCTACGTAACAGGTTTAAGCAATTGACGGAAGTATTCGGCCTGGAACAGCAAGATAAAGATGGTATCAACAATAGAAGTTGGTTTAATTAAATCAGTGAAGAATCTTAAAGAATTTCAAAAACAGGAAGACACAATTAACTGGTAAATTAACTAACCTGGCAATCTTGTAAAGGTTGAAAGCATGCAATAACTTTAACTATGATGGTTGGTCTCCCAGCAATTCCATTCTCATGTTTTAATGCCCTGAATCTCGTTTGGCTGGCTGCTTGGCACACCATAACTTTCTTTGACCGCTGGATGAGCTCGAAGAAACTACTGAACTAAGGAAATGAAGCACAAGAAGAACAAGACAGTTGGAAGAAAAACAAAGGCTAGAACCAGGGATTCAATTCTAATTAAGGCTTATAGTAAGTGGAGAAAAGGATTATAAGAACTAGCACTTTTAATTGTAAAAGGAAATATGAACTTGAAGTGGCTTAAACCTACTTTATGTCTCAGCTAATACGGATATAACAAGAAATGAAACAGGGGTGAGTGGATTCCATAAACAGAGAGGTGACAAAAGCTAATGAATTATGGGAGTGATTTATAAAATGACCCGACAATACAAATTCAAAGAGACAACTCTACGGAACACATCAATGGACAGATTCAGCCACCACATTGTTCTTTTCTCCACTTTCCGTCTACAGGGGGATCAGGGGATTCACCTGCAATGGTTGCCAAACGGTGTATAAGTAAGGAAAACATCTTGATGCAAACACACGAAGTAAACAGATTTTCGACCAATTAACACCTCTCAAAACATATTAGTATTGATAAATCCAAGAAGAGGACGGTAAAGAAACCTGGCTTTTGAGTAATTACAAAGAGGGTTTACCCACAATTTCCATTGAAAAACTCATAAAGAATTCATCTTTAAACTGCATATGTATCTCAACTCTCCTTTCAATTTTAACCTTGAAATTATTGGCAACCAAACAGAACCCATAATTGATAAATTACTTGCCTAATAACAACATATAGAGAGAGAGAGAGAGAGAGAGAGAGAGAGAGAGAGAGAGAGATCAAAATTATCAGAAACTAATAAGTACATGTCCTTCAATTCATATGATTCAGTATATTAGTTTCATAAAAAAATATGTATTTAAAACTGAATTAGAGTTAATTTCTTCATCCAAAAATTGGCTACACAATTTTAACAGAAGATTGAATATTAACAAATAATATTCAAAAAAAATCTTTAATTTGAAGATTAGAAGGCCTATATATAAAAAGATGAAACAGAGTATAAGAACTTACGGAGAAAGAATAGCAGATCTTGTTGGTTGTTCAAGACATCAATATTAGGAACCGAATTGAATCTAGAAAATCTATCGCAGAGTTTTGAGCATCCCCACCCCACAGAGAAAAAAGACTTGAACAGTATTTTTGGTTCCTTGCAAATGATAAGTATACAACACTGATGGAATCGAGATAGATGAGTGAATTTTATAGAGCGTTCGGACCATGACGAAATTGCCCTTTCCTTTGTCTTTCTTTTACCTCTTTCATTTTTCTATTTTTCTATCTTTCCATTCTTCATTTGATCAATGGGAGGGAGGGTGTTAGTGACTTAAGTGCTGAATCCACAACCTCTCTCTCCTCATTAAGTTTTGGTGTAACTGGTACGATTCATAAACACAGATATATAAATTCAATAAAACAGAACACTAAATTATTACAAAAAACAAAAAAAAAAAAAAGAGGGAAAACTATTCACTAAAATAACAACCGATCTTACTCTAACTGCATTGAACTTTAATTCAAACAAACAATTCCCACAAGCCGCCACATTTTAAACTTTTCCCATGATACGTGGGAGCGTTGTACCAACATTGAAAATGAATCGAAGATTGTTGAATGAAAACAAGAACAACTCGAATACATAAATTTCATATTGTTGATTACTAGAGCTGCTTTCTCATGTTACAAAGATGAAAGAATGGGAAAATGATTATTGAAAAACTAACGAAATGATCAACCACCCTTGACAGCTAATCAATACAACAAACTCTAACAAACTAGTATTAGCTATTTACATCTTAACATTCACAAGCTAATATTTACAGGAGTGGCATTGTGTTAATGTCATCAAATTAAAGAATCTAGTGATCCAGACTACACTGATGTGGAAGACTACTCCTTTCAATACCACAATCCACCATTTCTAGCTTTTGTGACCATCTACAAACATCTCAATGTATTATTCTCGAGTTGGTGTGTAGTGTTGTTTTTGACAATCGTATTGACTTCACATGGATCAATACACTAGCATCATCAGTAGGCTCGTTACCCTTCCCTGCCCCCAAGTTGAGGTGAAATTAAACTGAGAACCCCCCAACTTGGACAAATAAGACCAATATGAAGACTTCCCTAAAGATTTGTGTAAATATCTGCAAGTTGAAGTTTATAAAGGGCATAAAAAGGATTGATAAGACCACTTATGCACCTTTTCCCTCGAGATGGCAATCTAATTCAATGTGCTTAGTACTGGCATGATAAATAGGATTGGATATGTTATGGAAATAGTTGTAGCAGTGTCATATTGCACAAAAATAGAATAGGGAATATCAATATGCAAGTTTTGGAGTAAACTGCATGAAACCATTATATTTCACAACTGCCTGAAGCAAGAGCCATGTATTTAGCCTCTGCTGAAGATCGAGCAGTTACAGTTTGCTTCGGTTATGTTTGCTTCTTAGACTGCCAAGAGATTAGTGAAGAACTAGAAGCATACAAAATCCAGTATCTGACTTCCTATCATTAGGATCACTAGCCAAGCTACAATCACAATATGCCGTTAAGACCAATTAATTATGTGCAGAAAAGACAACAACATTCTAAGGAGAGCCTTCAAATGAGAGGTTTTGAGATTAAGCACAAACTGACTTAGAAGCATACTTGATACTATGGATAGCCAGATGGCCAACGGGAAAACCATGAAGCCAATAGCATTCATCTTTAACATGTCCTTCATTGGAATAGTTGCGAAATACTCCTTTCTTGAAAGGTGTTTTTTGCTGTAACTATTTGTTCCTTGATTCTGATTTTGATTCGGAGAAGCAACAGCAGCAATGACCTTCCCTTACTGTGACACCCCTATCCCACATCGGTTAAATGTGAGAAATTTGTGTACTTTATAACCCACTACCACTAGGCAACAACATCATGCATGGACTTTTCATCCATGGACTTTTGAGCTGACTTAGTTGAACCAGCTAAAACATGATGATTAGCAAATGTGAATTTGGTAAACTCATTACAAAATGGACACTCATTTTGGGGTAAAACTTTAAAAAATGATCACTTATTTTGGAACGGATGAAGTAATATACTCCGTCCCTAAATTATTGTCTTGTTAGATGTGGCATACGGATTAAGAAAAAATAATTGACTTGATTATTAATATTGGTATAGTGTATTGCCACGGATTAAGAAAAAACAATTGACTTGATTATTAATATTGGTATAGTGTATTGTTTCTTTTAATGTCCATCTGTATGTAGCCCATAATTAAGGTAAGAAGAAAAAATAAGGGAAAATGGTAAAAATAATATTTTAAAAAGAAAAGTTTCAAAATAATTTTGAAAATTATTTAGGACGAACAAAAAAGGAAAAGAAGACAATAATTTAGGGACGAAGGAGAGAGTATTTCAATAGATGTATCCTTCCTTCTGTTCAAGCATATGTAAGTCCTTTTCAACTTGAAATATATTTCAATTGATGTATCCTTCCTTCTGTTCAAGCATATGTAAGTCCTTTTTAACTTGAAAAATATATCAGAAACTATTGAGAATCGCCTCTACAACCACATTAAAATATCCCACGAGATTATCATGCTCACTAGCACACAGGGGGTAAAATAAAGAAACTCTTTTCAGGGACATTTAAAGTCCCATTAATAAGAGATGATTTGTTCTTTGTATATAAAGAGATTTTAAAGATCTTGACCAAGCATTGTAATTCTCATTACCATCGAGTTTAGTGGGAATGAGACCTAACCTTGAATGGTCATTGTTGTGTATGAAGAACTGGGATCTCCATGGTAGCCAATGCCTTTATGGATGTACGTGAGTGTTTGAGTTCACAATATTAGGTGTCATGAACCTATATCAATCCTTTCACAAAGGATAAATGAAGCACAAACTCTAATTTCATGAGTGAGAAATAATTGGAAACGAATCGAAATTTTCCGATAAAATTTTGGAAAAGCGAGATTATAAATCGAATTATCAGGAGCCATTGTTGAAGTTTCGGCTTTGAACATCTGGAAGATCTCTCATCTCATTGAATATGCCAGGATAGAGTGTACGAACGAGAGACGAGATCAAATCCGGAGAAAAAAATTGGAAGACACCCCTAGAATTTGCTCAAACAAAAAACAGAGTCGAAAGAGGGATAGAAGCTAAATCAAAACCATGGAAACAAAATTATAATCTTCTCTCTGATATATCAACATTGAAAGTGGATATAGAAATTTCATTGTTGATTACAGAGCTTCTAGCTCATGTTACAAAGATGAAAGAGTAGGAAGACGATTACTGTACTTAAAGGGGATAAGGGGTGGTCCAGTGGTAGAGTTGGGGCTGTACAGATTGTCAGGTCCAGATTTGATTCTTCCTACGCTCCTTAGACATCCTAAAAAAACAAAAAAAAAGGAAGATGATTATTTTCCTACGCTCCTTAGACATCCAAAAAAAAAAAAAAAAAGGAAGATGATTATTGAAAAACTAACAGACTGTACAGCTGGTAAGTACACCTAATCATCCTAATAGTTTTGGCTAAAAGACCAAAAAAAAATAAATAAATAAAACAACAACAACAACAACAACAACCCTTACCTAACCAAGTTATTTACAAAATAATACTCCCCTAAAATATTGTCATTTTTTTTTTTGGTTCGTTCTTAAATAATTATTTTATTTTAAAATTTTTTAAGATATTATTTTTATTATTTTATTTTATTTTTTTTATTTTAATTATGGACTACATATAAATGGACATTAAAAAAAATACACTATATTAATATTAATAATTAAGTTAATTATTTTTTCTTAATTTATATATCAAATTAAATAAAATAATAATTTAGAGACGGAGAGAATAATATTTTCAAGAGTGCCACTATTTTAATGTTATCAAAGACATTAAAGACTCTACTGATGAAGACTTCAATGATATAGAAGACTCTATTGTTGCAAACTCTGTTGATGAAGACTGTGCACCATTTCCAGCCTTTTGTGACCATCTGCAAACATCTCACATCATTTGGCGACTAGTGTTTTCTTAACAATGGTATTGATTTGTGATTGTCTGATTGACCAATACCTTGAGTATCATCAGTACGCTCATTAGTTTGGACTCATTGACACCATGTTTTTGGGGCTGAGCTTCATAGATTATGTTGTGTGATTTTTAAAATAATCACTGATTGCTATCGCAAGCGCGCGAGTTATCGTATAGTATTTAAGATGTCGATTACACAGGGACTTTGAATCAATTACCAAAGAATTCACAACTTAAATTGTCTAGACAAATCGATTTTCTTTGGTTTGAAAATTAATAAACTAACAAGACTTTTAATTAAAATAACAAAAGGAAGCAACTAGCTTTAAATTCAAGAAGGGGAAAACTTCTAGGGTTTCGGTTCACCGAAGGAGAATTGCGCAAATTTAGTTGATCGCATTCTTTCGAACTACTCTCAATCGTGCTTAGATTAATTATAAATCAGATGTCTCGCTCAATGAATTAATCCAAACCCATTACTTCCTACAATTCATATAGCCTCTAGGAACTCAATTAACTGTCATTCTCATAAATTTCTAGCTCGATTTTAGAGTTCTGTTACCCGCACTTCACATTTCGGTCCTTCGTTTCAGTAACTGAGATTTTCGCATGAACATATGAGTTTCACTTTTCAATCCTTCACTACTTCACATTCACCAAATTCCAAAAAAGCTAAAATCAAATCAAAATCACTAACATTCATAAACGCACGGAAAGATCGCAATTTTATTTATAAATTCATTACAGGCTACACCTAATCCTAGAAAAAGAGAACTACTCACGCATAATTGAAGAAACCAACATGAACATCATAGGAAACATTATAAAACACGAAATGAAAATAATAAAATTAAAGAGAGGGAAAGAGAAAGAACTTGTCTCTAAAATGATTCCAAACGATGATTTCACGAAGTCTTCAATCTTCAATTTACAACTCAAAATCTGCCCTAAAACTGTATAGAGAAACTATGAAATTTTTTGATTTTTGTAGAGAACGAGAGAGTACGAGATTGTGTAGAGAGAAAGGGTGCGTTCGCCCTTTTCATCGTGAGGGAGACGCATCTGAAAGGAGAGGAAAACTCAAGATTTTCTTCCTAATTTAAACTTAATATTAGACTTGATACTAAAATAGGGCGAAACAGTAAATCTGCCCAAAATCTAACGATTCGCGGGTGCGAAAGAAATCGCATCCAGGGTGCGAACCATCCTGTCTTCAACTGGAACAGCTGCCTTCGAATTCCACTTGCGAAATATATCGCAGCCTGCCCACAAACAATACTGATGGCCTGAACCTCTTCCTTTCAGCTCTAAATCACCAACCAAGCTTAAGCTTTGATCCAAAATGCTTCAAGTCAGCACAAATAAGCTCAAAGGCATGAACTGAACTAAAACAACTAATTTTGCTATGATGAACACATTATTGAAGAGAAAATAAGCCTAAAAACATCCTAAAATTATAGATATTTTGCACATTAATTCATCATATTAAATGCAAGCAAATCTATCTATAGTAACTAGAATACAACGATTTACGTTCTTGTGATCCAAAGTAAACCAAAAGAGGTAAAGTACGTCAAGTTGATCCTAAGAAAATTTTAAGGGAATGTTATGAGATTGACAACTGAGTTTGCTTGCATACATGTTAATGTTAACACTTGCATGAAAAGCAAATAATAATCCTCTTCGTGTTTCCTTAATTCTAAAACTTTTGAGTATTTATTTTAGATTGATAAAAGAAAAACATCAGTGTCGATTTAATTCTGAAATTGATATGTCGATTTAATTCATTAGTCCCACCAAATACTACTTGTCTTTGCCAAAAATGAAACCTCCTTTTTTATTCTCTTTAATTTTTTAGATGAACCAGATAAATTGAAGTTATATTGAAAGTGATAATTAAGGAGATGCAACCAAGACGGTAAACACGAAAACAGGTTCCTTGAAAGCCTGCAGATGTAAGGATCAAGGCCTTATTATCAACACAAATAAACATACTTAATTCGGTGTGTGCTTTGTTAAACAAAGCATCTAAAAACTTAAGCTGTTAGAGACGTACGGACTCAACAATGCATATCAACACTCCAGTCACATGTGGAGAAATAAACAAACAAGCCTCACCAAAGGCCAACAATGCATATCAACACTCCTAATCAACAAGCAAACCAAAGGCCAACATTAATGCATATCAACACTCTACTCGCACGTGTGACCCGTCCACACGTGGAGAAATTAACAAACAAGCCTGATCACCGAAGGCATCACAATACTATGGGTCAACAAATTAACAAGCCTCACACCAAAGGCATCACAGTACTACGGGCCCCCTGCACGTGTAACCCGGGAAGACTTGAACGCATGACATAATACTCGATTTGATTTGTTCATCAGTGAGCGGACAGGGAGAAGACTTGAACGTATGACCTTGCCAAATCAGAGCTTTGATACCCTGTTAAGTAACTCATCTAAAAATTTAAGTTGTTAGAGGATGAGTACTCAACAATGCATTTCAACACAGGCACTTAAAAAGCTCAGATCCTAACCATATCCAAACTAGTTATCCCCTTTGATTTGTTACATTGATCAAGGGTATAATAGTCTATATATTTCATCCCACGGTAGGCTGGCAGATTATCCTCGTCTACAAAATCCTGTGCTGGAACCACAACTGTGTCAAATGAAGGTCCGTAAAACGTAGCTATAGACATCCTAGTGGTTTTGTCCTTCAGGGTCACTCGGTGGACAACACTTTTGTACTTCTTGTTTGTTAGAATCTGCACATACAAATTAATAATTAACTTAATTGATCAATATTAATTCTGATCGAAACGTTCATTGATGTTATCTAAGAAATATTTGAAGCTAAAAGTTCAAATATTGAGCGAGCGAGCCATTAGTTGGTATTAATTAATTTTACCTCCATTTGATCTCCAATGCCAACCATTATAGAGTTGGGAGGGGCATTGACATTAAACCATTTCCCATTGCGCTGTATTTGAAGACCATCAACTCCGTTCTGCATTAGCAGTATTAAGAGGCCGAAGTCTGTATGAGGGGACACGCCTACGGCAAGTTCAGGCTGAGGACAAGGTGGGTACATGTTGATGACACAAAAATCAGTTCCGTTTTCCCCTTCAGTTATCCTGCTTATGTAACATTCCTCAAGTTCCAAGCTCTTTGATATGGCTTTCAGCAATTCCTCTTTGATTTCTCTTTGCTTTTTGTTGAACTCCATCAAAGTCTCCCTGCAGTAATGTAATAGGCAAAAAAATAAAGAGTTGCTTTAATGATGCACTTCTTCTTTTAAAAAAGCAATAAACAAATCAGCTAAATAGAGGGCTTGTTCTCGCATTTTTTCCATTAGTTTTCGACCTTTTTAATAGTGAGCTGCGTTTAACGCCTATGGTTTTTATACATGGCCGGTGTATATGTAGGCTTCCTGATTTTGAGTGTGTTTTTTTTTTTTGTAATGATTGAATGAATAAATAGAGAGAGAGAGAGAGAGAGAGAGAGAGAGAGAGAGAGAGAGAGTATTGGTAGATCCACAAAACCAAAAAGTTTAAAATCATAAAATCAAGTCACTAAAATCATAGTGCATAATAGACTATATAGAATATAGTAACCTCCTATATAACATATATTGTAGCTTTACTAATTTACACTCCCTCGATCCTAAATTATTGTCTTGTTTTTGTTTTGTTTTTTTTTTTTTTTCTGTCCCAAAATAATTATCTTGTTTGAAATTTTATTTTTAGGAAAATACTTTTATTATTTTACCCTTACTTTTTCTTATTACTTTAATTATGGGTTACATACACATAAGCATTTAAGAAAACTATACGTTATACCAATATTAATAATCAAGTCAATTTTTTTTAATCCGTATACCGGGTTAAACATGACAATAATTTAGTGAAGAAGAGAGTACATCTTTTAAATTGTACATTAATTATACTCCCTTCATTTTTAAAAAGAGTCCCTCTTTCTTTTCAGATTGTCACTTTCTAATTTTTTTTTCTTTTGGGAATATAACTTTTTTACTTTCATTTACCCTCTATTTGTTACTTATTTTAAATGATGGGTTTCACTTCTACATAGGCATCATTGAAAAATAAGTAGCACATAATATTTATAAAAGAGTTAATTAGGTTTTCTTAATCCGTTTAAAAAAAATCTTTTTTATGTACAAATGAAGTATTTTGTTTTTTTGGAATGAGACTATTTTTTAGAAACAAATCATAAAAGAAAATAAAACCTTTTTCTTGGACAAAAGGAGTATTTATTGAAGGTCTAACGAAAATTAGAATATTTTGGGTGGGGGTATAGGGGTGTGTATGGGCCTAAAGCTCGCGGGCTTTGACAAAGCTCGATATGAATCCATCTAACTGCGAGCTTTAATTTCAAAGGTCTAATAAATCAGGCTTCATGAGAGGATAAATTGGTTGGCTTTACACGTGCATTAAGCGGGCTCGGGCTTAACGAGCTTACCAATTCGCTACTACATGTGTGTGTGGTATGTTTCTGAGCTTCTTATTCCATATGAATAAGCTGCTTCCAAGTTCCTAGCATAGTTGCTCAAATATAAAACGAAATTACTTATATGTCAAAACATGCATTTTACGTTTACATAAGTGTTTTATTTATGAAGGGTTGACTGGGTAACAAGTGGAATACCAATTTAGAGGCCTGCTCTTGAATTAGTACTTGGTTAAACAAATTAATGACCTTGAAGGCTACACTTATGGCGAGTACCACAAAAGAACTTTATATGCAAATATAATTCAATGTGTTCAATCACGAAGTGATGTCGCTTTATTATTGCGCGGGTCAGGCTTAATGAGCTTAGACATATTTAGGGCCCAACGCAGCCCAAACCCGTGGGCCTTTATCACTTTCCAGCCTAGTGCTATTACAGAGTTCGCAGGCACGGGTGGAGCTGTTGCGGGTCGACGAGCCCATGCTCAACCCTAGTGGGGTGGGGGCATACAAAAATTCGTACATTAGTTGAACACTATTTTTTTAGAGACAAGCCATAAAAAAAAAAAAATGCTTTCTCTTTGTCTCTCCGAAGGTGCCGAGTCAAATGACCCGTAACCTTAGTTGGAGTTGTCCCATTTTGGGATATAATATTTTATTCTAAAAAGATGTTTGATCTCTTATTTTAACTGTTGAATTTTTTTCATATGTGCATAGAAATCAAAGAGTAATTAATGTTGTTTATTCATAAATAAAATCGTAAGTTAAATTGTTTGAGATTTGAAAATCTTGTGGGAGGCCATGGTGCTCCCAGCCTATATCTCAAAGGGATGTGCTAAATACAACACCTCATTTATGCTAAATATAACACCATGTACAATTATTATTTTGCACATACTTTTTTGGTGAAAATTTATATTTACAAGTGTTATAAATGCAAAAAAAATAAAATTAAGGTCGCCACCCCTAGGCGGCCATCCATTATTCCGTCTGTTTTTTTTTTACATTTTCAACCCCTAATTAAAATTAAAATTTTCGTTAAAAAGTTAACGGAAGCGTTAAAATTTTAACGAAAGTTGGTAGAAACGCCACCCCTAGGCGGCCATCATGGGTAGAACCGCCACCCATAGACGGCCATCACTTGAAGAGCCGCCATCCCTATAGGCGGCCATCCCAAATTCCATAGTTAGGGGGTCCATTTGCGCTAAATACAAAATTGAGGGGGTTTTGGTGTAAATACTCATTTACAAAAAATGAGGGGCAAAATGGTATTTTTTTCAAGAGGTGTTGTATTTAGCAATTAACATGTATCTCAAACTACTACGCACGTGAAACATTTCATCTGGTAAGTTATTATGTGGAATATTTTGAAAAATGTAACGAAGTAATACAAACCATACCAAAAACCTTCTGGTTTATTAGGGGACTGAAATTGAGGACGTAGAAACGTTTTGATGTAATTCCTCCAGAAATGGGAATTATCTATGGTTGAATGACCACTGCTGCCAACCCTAATCCCGTTGACTACATCCTTGTTCATCATATACTCGAGCAGCTCGTTTTCCTCCATTGAAAAGAATTTACGAGTTCCTTCCATCAATGCATTAGTTACGCTCTCCGGTAGTCCATGATTTATTACCTGCCATGCAAATATAATAACGGTAAGTCTGGTTAACATGAGCTTAATTTCTACAAAATATATACTCTATAATCAAAGAAGGAGAAGAA
Organism: Platycodon grandiflorus; assembly: GCA_016624345.1. Taxonomy (NCBI): domain Eukaryota; kingdom Viridiplantae; phylum Streptophyta; class Magnoliopsida; order Asterales; family Campanulaceae; genus Platycodon; species Platycodon grandiflorus. Next base: position 9,621,963 of record CM028365.1, on the reverse strand, counting down.
ATTTTTATACTATGAAGAAGCTCCATTCATGACAAGCTTTGCCAAGTTCTTTTATCATTTTATTGGGACATTGCTGACAATCCGTAGAGATGAGTAAGGAGTAATCTATGATCGGGATTTCATCTCCTGATCTGCCGATTGATTCATGGGAATTTTCGAAATAGGCATATTGTGATGGAAGAGATTTGTGAAATTTGTTTGCTGCTACTAGTCCTTGGATGGAATCGGAGCCTTGGACGAGTTTCTGGTCTGTTAGTGCCATTGGGATCGCAGTCTCTAGCACTTGTTTGACACAGGGAGAGAAAGAGAGAGAGAGAGAGGGAGAGTTTTATGGAATTGCAAAATCAAAATTAAGCCATGCTCGTCTGGCCCTATATATGTAGAGGAATGGTTGGTTATTTAATATATATGTAGAGGAATGGTTGGTTATTTAATAGTAGTACTTCCACCGTCCTAAAATTATTGTGTTGTTTGATCGGTAGACGGATTAATGAAAAACAATTTACTTAATTATTAAGAGAGATAGAGAGAGAGAGCTATGGAATTGCATAATCAAAATTAAGCTATGCTTGGCTCGCCCTATATATATATATATATATATATAGAGAGAGAGAGAGAGAGAGAGAGAGGGGAATGGTTGGGTATTTAATAGTACTACTTCCATCGTCCCAAATTTATTATTTTGTTTGACCCGATACACAGATTAATAAAAATCAATTTACTTGATTATTAAGAGAGCGAGAGAGCTATGGAATTGCATAATACTCCCTCCGTTCCAGGCAAAGAGTCCAGTTTTGACTTTTTTTTGGTTAACTTAGTTGAAGTTTGACTGATAATTAACATAAATTTAGTGATTTTTACAAAGTTTTGAAAGTTGCAATCCATAGTATTCTTAAAATAGTTTTTAATTAATAAAATTTTATTTCCTAAAGCATAAGTAAAGTACGTAAAATTTTGATTTGATTTAGTCACATGTTAACTTTTAAAAATAGAAAGTGGACTCTTTGGATGGAACGGAGAGAGTAAAAGATAAGCTATGCTTGGGCAGCTTGGCTGGCCCTATATATGTAGAGGACTAGTTTGGTATTTAATAGTGGTACTCTCTCCGTCCCAAAATTATTGTTTTATTTGATCCGATACACGAATAAAGAAAAAATAATTTACTTGATTATTAATATTAATACAATGTGTAGTTTCTCTTAAAGCGCATGTAAATGTAACCTATAATTAATATAGGAAGAAAAAATTAGGATAAATAATAAAAATAAAACTTTCAAAGAAGATAAAAAAAAATTTACGGACGAAAAAAGAAAACAGGAAAATAATTTGGGGACGGAGGGAGTACTTTATTTGTTTTGGTTTAAGGAAAATGGTGGTAAGATTGCACAAATAAGAGGTTCTATATATAAGCAACAATCATCAAGGGCGGCTACTTTTTTTTTTTTTCAGTAGACAATAAAGTGAGTTATTTAGGGGTGTGTATAATTGGTGAATAGATGGTTTAGGAGTAATTAATTTGGTTTGTATTTTTCATTTTTTCATAGCTAATTAATTAATGAATTTTCTTTTGCCAATAAAAAAAAAAGGTTTTCATTGATGTTAGGATAAACATATAATCAATCGTAGAGCTCATTGCATCAAAGAGATACTTAAATGCTAATGTGTGAAACCTCCTTAAATTTAATGATGAGAGTTGCTATTTATACCCAGATAATTGCTGAGTACACCTTATGCCATAAATTACCAAAATGTCATTATAAATTTTGACTTAAATACTCATATTTGTTTGGTAAGGGTGCCGAACAACAATAGTGGTGTTTCGGAAAGGTGTCGAACACCACTATGGGTGTTCGGTAAGGGTGCCGAACAATTTTTAAAAAAAACTCAACAGACTCTATGATGGAGGCGGGATTGACGGTGTGGGTGCGCGGGGGAAGGAGTAGGAGGAGGAAGGAGGGAGGAAGGGAATGGGCTTGACTAATGTGGTGGGGGAAGGAGGAGGAGGAGGAGGAAGGAGGGAATGGGAGGCGGGCATCGGTGGGGGAAGGAGGGAGGGAAGCGGGAAAGGAAGGAGGAAGGAAGAAGGGGTGGGTGGATGGTGTGGGGGGAAGGTGGAGTAGGAAGGATGGAGGGAGAGGCGGGGCACCGGTTGTGGTGGGGGGAAAGAGGGAGGGGAGGCGGGAAATGAGGGAGGAAGGGGTGGGTTGACCGGGTGTGGGTGGTGGTGGGGGAGGGGAAGGAGGAGGAGGAAGGAGGGAGGAAGGGGGTGGGGTGTACTGGCAATGGGAGGGGGAAGGTGGAAGAAGTAGGGTGGGGTGTACTCAATAGATGGGTTAATTTTGGAGAAAATATTGTAAGGGTATAATAGAAAATTGAGGGGGGTGTACTTAGTTTTTTAAGTGGTAAAAAATATTAGGGTGAGGTATATTAAGAGCCCGTTTGGTGCAGCGTTTATAAAACGCAGTGTTTTAAAAACGCAGCGTTTTAAAAAACGCAGTGTTTTAAAAACGCAAGTCTTTCCTTATAAATACGTTTGGAATATCATTTCAATAAGCAGCTTTTTTTTTCCTAGGAGAGTTTTGAAACCTGCGTTTTGGGAAAAAGCTGGGAATTCTAGCGTTTTAAAACGCAGCTGTGTTTTGAAAACGCTGCATTTTCTGCCGTAGTATTGAAACACATTTTTTACAAATAAGCTGCGTTTTATCCCTACGTTTTGGCCAAAACGCTCGACCAAACGGACTCTAAGTAATTAGGTGTACTCAGTAAATTAATGAGTGCAAATAGCAATTCTCTTTAATGATTCCCCACCATCATGTTCCTTAAAGAGAACGAATCATATACTCCTTTGGACAAAGGGAGTAATAGTGTATTTTTATTTTATTTTTTTCCATCTTTTTTTTTATATTAGTGCGCATACATGCTATAATGACAATTAATTATTTTTTTATTGGTACCCTTAAAGAAAAAAATGACTATTTATTTGCTTGAGCTCAACGACATAACATTTTTTTCTTTAGTTCGGTCAATAAGATATTTCATTCAAGATGTTTTTGCGCACCTCAACTTAATTAATATTCTCGGCGAGTCCAAAGCCACAATCCTCATGTTTGGACTATACATTACCTCCGAAGCATCTGCCACAAGAAATAAATGCCGTGAACTGCACCGAACTAACCCGCATGGTTAGCCCAATTCATCTAAATTTTGTTGAACATTTTTTTATTTTTGGTATATATTAATTTAAAATATGGATAGAAAATAACTAAATACCTTGTTTAAATAAATAAATAAAATAAATACCTTAACAAAAGGGAAATCTCAAAATAGTTGTAAAAAAACTAATTTAAAGAAGATATTGAGCATGAATTGAATGTGTATAAAACATAAGGCAAATAAAAGTACATCTACTAGAATGGGGAGTCATTATTAATATTTTATTTTTCAACTACGGCATTTTATAGTATAGTATGTAAAACAATTAATACAAGTATTATAAAGTATCAAAGAAATCTTGGAGTTGAATGAGATTACGAATGTCACCTTTGTACAATTATTTTAATTGTAAATGAGACCTAAACTGAAACGATCGTTTGATATTTTGATGGACTTTGCTAATCAACGCGGTATTTCTAGAGGCCATTTAAAAGTTTAGGTAGAAAATAAATTTTAACATTATAATTTTTAATAAAATTAACAATTCTCATTTTTCTCTTATTGTTTTCTCTTTTTGATTTTTCTACTTTTACCTTTTCTTCAAATAATAACTAAAGAAAGTGGTGAGATAAAAATGTTAAACCAATGATCTTTAATTAGTACGAGGGTCAAAAATGTAATTAACTCTATACATATTTAACCATTGTTAATTTTTCCTCGCATCACATGTTATTAAGAATTTATTTGCTCCATTTATTACTCTTTTAGTCCTGGATAAATATTTTTGGTTGGCAAAACACATGAATTAAGAAACGTAATTATGATAAACTGTAAAATGTGTTCTAACGTAATTATGATGGGCTGTAAAGCGTAATTATGATGAGTAGTAAAATGAGTTTTTTTTTTGAAGAATAGTAAAGAATTTTGTACATTAAATATCTTTAGAAACATTAGTTGATACATCCCAAAATATAAAGTATAAAAACATTTATTCGGGACGAGGGATTACTAAATTAGGTATGTTGTAAGCATCTTGTCCTCAAATTATTATAGCTTTTAGTCTAATCGCTATATCCAATTGAACTTGGAAAGTAAAGAAACTACTTTATCAGTTCTTATATGTTGGAAATAAAAGTAAAAAACTATTCAAAGACGAAAATAAATTTTCTTCTTAAAAAAAAATTACGGTAGATTAATTTAAATTCATTGACTCTAAGGTTAAGTGTTGGTGTTATACACCAAAGTTAAGTGTTAATATACAAATTTATATTCGCACTATGCTAAACAAGGAAAAATTCCACTATACTCGATGACAATACAATATTTTTCCCTCAATTTTTGTGGCTCAAAACCTTGAGTACGCATGATTCAAGATAATACAATAAAAGAGTATGTCTCCTATCAAACCGTCTTATAAATCTTAATTCATAAGATGAAGTTCTACCCTTTTAAAGCTCAGTCCGTCAACACAGGGTAGGTTGGATCAAGGAGATCCGTCTTCTAAAAAATACCCGTAAGACGATCATTTATAAGTTTTTATACATTAAAATAACTTCTTGGGATGATCTCTCACTAGCTCTACCTAAAAGAATCCAAATGACAATTCTATATATATATCCTCTCACCAATGTACATACCCATCTGTGTCATCATCAATGTACATAAAAAACTTCAGTTTAAAACTAAAACACTAGCGCGCGCATTCTTTTAAATTCTCGTTGAGTTCATTACTGTGAGTTATATATATATTTCAAAAGTATTGAATTCATAGAAAGTCCTTCGGTGTGATTACGATCTACTTTCCTAGTTTCCTTGCATGGGGGAGCCACAGTATTGAACACAAAATACCTAAGCAATTTATTTGCTCGTGGGAAACGATATGGTTGGCTTCACATCAAATGGATCTGATGTGCTTATTCTGGCTCGGGTTAAAGTGTATGGTCCTCACTTAAAAATGTGTGCTCAAAATAAATAGAGGTCAGACCCATGCGGGTATATATACGAAAAAATTGCGAGCCGGTACCTTTTGTGAAATTTTCAACCGCTTAAGTTCACTTTATTTGTTTTCAATCGCTCAAGTCTCTTTTAAGTGATAAATTGGTTATTTGTTTCAAAATTGCCCCCGTACCATATAACATTTTTAAGTGTATTTTTGTGCATCGTCATGTGTGTGAGATGTGCATCGTCAATGTAATTTGTAATTTTTTGTTAAGAAATGTGCATCGTGTGCATCGTCAAGTATAAAATGTGCATCGTCAAGTATGATGTTGTGCATCGTCAAGTATAACAATACTGTTTTTGTGCATCGTCAAATGTAATAACTGTAAATTACACTTGCGATGCACAAACTTTTTGTTATGTAGCAGATGTCACAAACTTTGTAATCACAATTTTAGGTCATGCAGAGAGGCTATAAAAGGTTGATTTTTGTTATGTTGTAATTTTTGAAGTTCTTTCTTGTCTATTATTGTGCATCGCGATGCAACAAACAACACTTTTTGTTGAACTATTTGTGCATTATGATGCACAATTTTTGTGCATAGTAAGTGTAATGTTAAATAATAATAATAATAATAATGTGCAATGTAATCAACACACATCCATAAAGCTGCATAGAAATTAATTATCAATTAGTATTAAAATTAACACCATAAAATGTATTCAAATTTTTACATGTATTCAAATAATACTAGAAAATATTCACTACTGGAAAAGCATGTATTAGCGACGGAAATTTTCGTTGCTAAATCTATATTAACGACGAAACTCTGTCGAAAAAAACGGTCGAAAATTTTAGACGAAGGCTATTCCGTCGAAAATTAGCGACGATGACCATTTTTAGTGACGAAATTTAACAACGGTTACGTTCTGTCACTAACTACCCTTCGTATATTCCGTGTCTAAATTCCGTCGCTAATTAGCGACAGAATTTTTGCCACGAAATATTCCGTCTCTAATCAGCGACAGAATTTGCCGTGGAAATAAGGTACGGAAATCAGCGACGAAAATTTTAGTGACGGAGTCTTCCGTCTCTATAAATAAAAATAAATAAATAATATTTTTTTTGTGCCGATTTCAATGCATAATATTAATAAAAACTCTACAAATATTAAAACATACCACAAATTAATTACAAAATTACAACAATTTAAGTACAAAATTATTTACATAAATTAAAACTGTTTAAACTACATAAATAAAAATTGTTCAAACTAATTGTCATGAAATAAATTTCAGGGTTAGATATGATCAGAAGATGGTTGACCAGACGGACGGGATTGACTCTAAAAAAATTGTTCCATGGTGGCCTGCATTTGGGCCACGGTTTGTCGGATTTAGCGAGTTCGGTCTCCAACCTTGCCATGTGCGCCTGGTCAACATTTGGCTGGGCCGAACTTCGTGCTATCGATCCAGAAGCACGTGCATGAATCCATGGTTGAAATGTGTGAGGATCCACCGTGTGCACCCATCCCGAAGACCCTATCGCCCCTCTTAATTCGCCCGTCCTTAGGAGGTGATCTCCTCTCATAATACTTGGTTCCACTCATTCATGTTAAGCTCGTTCCTCATACGTCTCTCGTATTCAACCTGTCATTAAAAAAGACAAATATTAAAACATCGTCATATCAATTTAATTGTAAACAATAATTTTAATACTTACATACGCAGCCTCTGCCCAGGGATTAACCCACTGACAGGATTCATCCTGCCTGATGTGCGTACTTACAAACACATCAGAGAATTGCATATGGTCACCATATGTAACCACTTACAATCAATATGTATTACTATTAATTTTTTATATTTATATGAAATAAGAAATGAAATAGAAGTATAGATTCTAAGTGTTTATACTTAACCCCTCCCCATAGTTTTTTATACTTTGAATTAAAGTACTACCATGAATTTCATAGCATCAACATGACTTCCCAACTAATTTTAACATATACAGAACGATAAGCTGAATAAACATTGAAAATATACACTAACACCCCCTATAGATTATATGTGTTTACACTTAACACCCCCAATATCTTACTTAACCCAAATCTAAAATATTAAATTTTGAATTAAAGTACTACCATGGATTAATGTAGTTCAAACATGGCTACCCAACTATTTTTAACATATATTGAACAATAAAATAAATATTAAAAATATACATTAACACCCCTATAAATTATAAGTGTTTATATTTAAATCCCCCCCCCCAAAATTATCTTACTTAACCCAAATATAATATATTAAAATTTGAATTAAAGTACTACCATAGATTTTATAGCATCTTCATGGCTTTCCAACCACTTTTAACATATATTGGACAATAATTTGAATAAACAATAATTTTAAACTACTACTATGGATTTCATAGCATCAACATAGCTTTCCAACTACTTTTAACATATATTGCTAATGAAGAATTGAATAAACAATAATTTTAAACTACTACTATGTATTTCATAACATAAGCATGGCTTCCCAACTATTTTTAACATATTTTGGACAATAAATTGAATAAAAAATAATTTTAAACTACTATCATGGATTTCATAGTTAGCATCAACATGACTTGCCAACTACTTTTAACATATATTGGATAATAAATTGAATAAACAATAATTTTAAACTGCTACTATGAATTTCATAGCATCAACATGACTTCACAACTACTTTTAACATATATAGAGCAATAAATTGAATAAATATTATTGAATTAAGTTAATCTTTATTTAAACTAATTTATTTACCATACGTGTCTGGTGCTCAGCGACGCTGATAAACCTTGTCGTGTGCTTTATTCCAGTCCCCGACCCGCTAGCCTTGTTTTTCTTTGCCCTCTTCGAGGCCTCCTATGCAGCAGGCCCACCCTAGTACGCTTCGTACTGAGCCCAAACCTCTTTGGTCATGTTGGGAGGCTGCCTCTTTATAAAGTACTTCGACTTCGACGAAGTCCTTGTAACGACCTGCACACAAATCCTTGAACACCGCCAAGGCCTCGTTATCCAAATGCTCGGGCCAAGAATACCTCGATCGCCTAGAAAAAATTGCATGATATGATTAAATAACTATACAATTAATAAACATTTCAAATAAAGTAATTATATTGCAACTTGTACCTTAAATTCACCCCATCATTCAGCTTTTTTTGCCGTTGAGACACTTCTATATTGCGACCAGAATTCTGTGTGCTATGAGGAACGGAGAAGATCTCCAAACCTACGTGAGGGATGACGGCAGGAAAAAGTGTAAATAGGTAGAAACTTACTGTTTAAAGGCTAGATCAATGGGCGTAATAATCCTTCCCTCCGAGTCTAACTAGGAAGGCTCGTCGGTAGTAGTCGCTACCGATGATAAGGGTGTGGCAGGGGAGCCCTGCGTGAAATCCACATCCTGTAGAGGTGTCGATGTGAAGGGAGCACACCTTTCCTAGATTACTCCTACTACCAGATCCTCGACGAGAAGATAAAGTATACAATCGTATTACATGAATTGAAATAATACAAAGATGTCTAAAATAAAGTACATTATTATTTTAAAGCAATTTAAATGACTATCAATCTTCCTCGCCACTAGTTTCGTCTTTGTCTTCTTCTTCATCATCAAATTTTAGGTAACTACCAAAATATCTCAAATATCAAATACATTGCCAAATATAGTAGACAACAATGTTTTACAAGTACACACACCGTGAGTTTTCAAACTGTCCAAATGGATAATTCAAGAACCAATAGTACATGTTGACCACAGTACTCTCAAAAAGTTCGTGTTGACCACAACACCTACTAAAGGTTCTCGAACGGGTTTCTAAGTTTATTTTCTAAAACTACATATAGAGGAAAGTGTAACATAAATGGAAATTGTTGACGTCAAGCATTTGAAAAGACTAATTGGATTCAAGATGGGAGATCCTTCATTTGAAGTACCTCTGTCATTTGGCGTCGAGTAATTGCTTGTCTAAAATCTGTGTACGACATTTATCTCCGCCGCCTAAGATTGGTGAAAAAGAATAATTCTTTAAAGCATACAGGGACAGTGTAGTTTTCTGAAAGAGGAATTCTTAATGTCATTGAAATATGTCCATCATTCATTGTTGCCTGCAAATATTGCTGATGAAAAAGAATTCTTAACACTTGGGAGTGAGCTCAAAAGGGTTGCAAAGGATTCTTATATATATATATATATATATATATATATATATATATATATATATATAAAGTTTGTGAGAATGTCTTAGGTTGTGAATCCAAAACTTTTAGAGTTTAGTGTTTAAGTTTAGGGTTTAAGTATAGGTATTAGTTAGGGTTTGCTTATGGTTAATTAGGGTTAGTGTTTAGAGTTAATTAGAGTTATGATTTAGAGATAATTAGAGTTATGGTTTAGAGTTAATTAATCAGAATTATGGTTTAGAGTTAATTAGGGTAATGATTTAGAGTTAATTAGGGTTTAAATAGGGTTATAGTTTATTTAGGGTTTAGGATTTGCTAATTCAACCTAACAATCTTGATCACTATGCAACTAATGATCAATTCCATAAATAATTGAACTAACCTAGTAGTGTTAGTCTTGTTTATTCACAAGTCCAAGTGCTTAGACTATTTTGTTCGCATACGCGCTAGCTTATTCGATCATTTTATTTCCTTATGATATGCTAAGACACCAAACATCCCTACCTAATAAATTACATATAAATCTAATACACTAAGACATTTATAACATAAAACTAGCATATAAATTACAAAAATGACATAAATAACACAACTAAATCATAACTAACACAAAAATAACATAAATATCGCAACTAAATCATTTAAATCATAAATAGCATGTAAATAACATAAAATAACATGCAAATTACATGTTCATCTAAATTGATCACAAATAAACCCCCACCAATTAGTCATAATACAATCCCCTACACACAGTACACACAAATACAGATTATTTACAAAACTTTTAAAAAGAAAAACAAAAATTCAAATTAATTACTCAAATACAGATTAATTACTATAAAATTATTTACAGATTAATTACCAAAAAAATTAATTACAAAAATACATATTAATTACAAAAAAATATAGATTAATTATATCAAAAATAAAAAAATTATATATATATAGTTTTTGTACTAATTTGTAATTTTTGTATATAGATATATATATATATATATATATATACAAATTAAATAATTACATGAATAGCAAAAAAATAAATTTAAAAATTCAGGGACTTACCTGTTAATGAGAGAGAGAGAGAGAGAGAGAGAGAGAGGCGAGTGGCAGTTGGGCGGCGACAACCTTGTTCATATTGAGACAAACAAATCAAAATTAGAAAACAAATTTATAAAAATTAAAAAAAATTAAATTATAAGAGGAAAATAGGGGTAGACTTACCGTGTAAGGGTGAGAGAGGCGGTGGTTCAGCGGCGGTGAGAGTCGTGGTGGCAGCGGCATTGGTTGTTGGTGTGGCCAGAGATAAAGAGGGAATTAAAGAGAATAAAGAGTGTGAGAGAGAGATTAGTGAAATGGGGGGAGGGTTTCATTGGTGGGGGGTTTCGTTGAGTGGGGGAATCTGGGAAAAGGGAAGCAGTACGGCGGCCGTGGCCGGAGAGAGACAGATGGCGTGGCGGAGGAGAAGAGAGGAGGAGGGAGAGAGAGAGAGAGAGAGAGAGAGAGAGAGAGAGAGAGAGAGAGAGAGAGAGAGAGAGAGAGAGAGGGGAGAGAGAGATAGAGAGCGAAAGGTAGACAAGAGAAAGGGAGTGATAGTGGCGGTGGTGGTTGGTGTGGTTGCCACATCAGCTGATATATTATTTGGTACAAAAAATTTAGTAGTTTTTTAGATACCCATAACATTACTCTTATTACATTGGCCTTTTTTAAGTGAGAGAAACAGAGAGAATGAAGGCTGCAAAAGGTAAGAGAAAGAATACAATAGAGGGAAAAGTATTTTCCATTTCGGTCAGAATATGTAGTCCACCTAGGTATTTCGGTCAGTCTCAAATAAGGATATATTTGGTATTTTAATTTTTTTTTAACAATTTTGTTTGATTTAACAACATGAGGGACTAATAAGACAGTAAAATGTGAGTTCAAGGACTAATATAAAAAAATTAAAACATCTATAGTCAAATTAAAAGTATTGAAAAAATTCAGGAACTAAATTATATATTAATCCAATTAGTTACCCAATTTGTACGATGAAGGCAAAAAAGTTATTCTCCCCAACTTTAAACCTACACTCATCTACTTCATTGACTCTTTATTGGATGAGTTTCTAGTTAGGGTTAACTTCACCAGTAATCCCTGAAATTTTGAGTTTTTTTACCAGTAGTCCCTAATTTCATTTCATTTCTAGTAGTAGGTCCATATATATTAGAGAGTAATACTATATATATATATATATATATATATATATCCAATAAGTACTTAATTTTATGTACAAAATGATATTGTGTTCAATGTAAAATTTTATGGGCTCTACTGTAAAATTAAAAAGTGAAGTCCATTAGATGATACATAGGATGTCACATTCTTATTTACACAAAATTAAATACTCATTAGATGATTTTAGCATTGCTCTTTATTAAACTTAATATCTCAACCACTGCCATTAACGAAACAAAATTTCATCTATAGATAAAGCCAAAATGTTTGCAATGAGTATTGATGGCTCATTACTCATTTCTCTTGGACATTTATGGTCCAGTTTGAATGAATAATATTTCTCTATCCCAAAATTAGTACTGCCTCCATCCCAAAATAATTATTATTTTAGTAATTTGTACATATATTAAGAAAGCTTCTTAAAAAGACTGATGTACCCTTATTTAAATTCAATTATTATAGGTAAGTTGTAGAAATATTTTTCTCTTTTTTCTTACCAACCCTCTTTAATAAGAGTAAAAAATAGGGAATTTTTGGCAACATATGGAAAAATATTTCTTGAAATACTATAACGATAACTATTTTATGACAAAAAAAAACTTTGTTAAAACAATAATTATTTGGGATGGAGGTAGTATTTATTTTTGGGAGATACTACATGGTCCAAATTGAGACATTCAAAAATGGTAATTAAGTAATTTTTGTCATTGATGTTAATGGCGTTGAAGTAATTTTATAACATGACTAAATTGCCTTTATATTTGATCTAGTTGGCTCCACTGTTATTAGGGACAAAACTATAATTTAATTAGTTTATTCATTAATTACACAAAAACCTAAACTTAATTAATTTCACACAACCACTTTTTGAACGTCCAAATTCAAACCGTTTAAATTTACACTTCATTTTCTTAGAAAAAAATATTTCAAAGTGTCCTTTTTTCTAATAAAATCACTCCAAAATATCATTTGCTAACTATCATGTATCAAAGTACACACTGGTAATGGTATACTCCCTCCGTCCGTTCCTAAAAACGAGTCATATTTTCTTTTTGGTCCGTTACAAAAAGAGTGTCCAGTTTTTAAATTTTTCTTCGTAGGAAAATACATTTACAGTTTTACCTTTGATTTGATTTTCACTGTAATTTATGGATCATACGCTCGTATAGGTGTTTTTGGATAACACGCACTATATCCTAATTTTTATAATAAAGATCTAAACCAGGATGCAAAGATCTTAATTGATTATGTTCAACTACTTTTAATATCAACCTTTTTGGGATTTGTCCCTAAACTAATTTTTGTAAAAAAATTATCCCTGTACTAATCAAGTAAAACGCAATTGGTCTTTTCGTCCAATGTTGTTAATTTTTATCCGTTAAATGTAAGCATGTGCAATGCATGCGATTTTAACCGGGGGTAAAACTGTCCTTGCAAAATTTTCTTTTGAATAGATAAAATTATTCATAATAATTTGATTTTTAAAATTTATAAAAGGATATTACAGTAATTTTCATACTCTTTTCTTCTCTATCCCAACCCCTCTCCCTTCGTTCACCATAGCTGTCACAACCATTGTCATTGCCGCTCACCGTTGCCGGAGAAGACGCAATGGAGGGAGGGGAACGGTTTTGTTGGATGTAACAGAGAGACAGAATGACATAGAGAGAGAGAGGGAGAGAGAGAGAGAGAGCTAACCCACTAACTACCCAATTCGCTCCCCAATCTCCATTAATGAATTCGATTTTTCTTTAAGTAAGAAACAGTGTCCCATGGTGAATGTGCAAAATATAGTCACAAACCCTAGATTGGTTTCAGATGGGGTTGCATCTCTTGGTTTGCATATGAATCGAAACCAACAATTTCGACACCCAAATAAAAAAACCAAGCTATTCACGATTCACCAGATTAGTCCAATTACAGATCGTGTTTTAATACAACAAGTTCATCTTCTTCATCAGCCGTGTGTACTTGAGGAAAATTTAGGGTGCAATTGATGGCTTCTTTCATTGATCTTTATCACTGTTGTTTAAGAATTTGGCTTTGAATTGGAAACTAGTGATAGTAACTGAGAAGCGTTTGGGTCGCTAGACATGAGATTTACATCAACCATGTCTGCCTGCTTTACTGATGATAGAGTTTCCATTCCTGGTAATGCTACTGCAATCCTACGAAATAGTGCCTGGCGAAAGATCATCCATCAGATATTACATTATAGTATGTGTGTGGCAACAAAAGGGGTTATAATGCGCAGAATAAAAACTCTGAACACCTGAATCATCAGAAGACTCCTAGAATAAATCAGCTTTATTATATCTCATGCCATGCAGTGATCTCCACTTGATGTTTTTTGCAAATTCGATATGGAGAATTGTTTTGACTTAAAATTGGTTTAATTTTTTGAGGGAAGAGAGATAAAATGATGAATCTTAATTTGAATTTTGAGGGAAGAGAGAGAAAATGGTGAATCTAAATTTGAGATTGGAAAGAGAAGAAAGAAAAATCAAATTACCGTGGGTTGGGGAAGAATATTGATTTTGGGGTAGGTTTAGTAAGGCAAATTACACAAAAGATCACTATACTTTTTAAATAAGAATGACTAATTTATCTTTGTGCAAAATCACGTGAGATTCACGTGATTCCACTTAACAAAAAGATAAATAAACAACAATGGATGGAAGGACCAAATACGTCAAGAAATTGAGTTCAGGGACCGTTGGTATAGGGTTAGGATGAATCCCAAAAAGATCGAGAAGTACAAGGACCATTTGTGTAATTTGCCCTAAATTAAATACAACAACTAGCATATTGGTTTGATGGCTGCTCCATGGAACCTCCAATACTTAATTTGTGCAAAACTCATACCCGTGCTCGGGCTTCTCTTGACTGCTCGCCTTATGTCCCTATCTAATACTCTTACATGGGAGTCCTCGGGCTTCTCTCTACTACTTACCCTATCTATTTCACTCACATGGTTTTAGAGCGGGCTAATCTATGCCAGTCACTCTCTATGCTGCTTCTTCTACTTGTACCTTAACTATCTCTCATCAAAGTTCACCAACTCAACCCTCAAACCTTGATCTAGTGCCTCCTTTTTCCTCGGTCATCGAGTTGCACGTGAGGGGGTATGTCAGAACCGCTATTCCACATAGTATATATATATATATATATATATATATATATATATATATATATATAAGTTGGCCTCAAAGACAAATCCCATCTCCTATATCTCACAATTGTTCACTAGCTGCAAGAATCTCACAATTGTTCACTAGCTGCAAGAAAAGGGAGATCTGTCTTTCATTGATGTCCTCGCTGAAGTGCGAGAAGCCTAAATTGGCAAGGGTCCAAGTCCCATATGCCGAATTGAAGGAAGTCCTGTCTATATTTTTAGTCCCTTCCTTTGATTGAGGGAAGGAAGAAATGGTATATTTTTAGTCCTGTCTATATTTTTAGTCCCTTCCTTTAATGTATATATGTATATACATTAATTATTTATGTATGATTTATTTATTTATTGTGTTTTAAGGAGAGGTGTTGAAAGAGATTGAATCTGATACATTACACTTTTTAAAGCCCCAACTTTACCACCGTTTCACCCCTTAACTTGTTTATGTATGAAATGTTCGATACTAGAATCAAATTCCAACTTCATCAAACATAAACAATAAGGCTTTTATAGAAAACTTCTGACCAAGCAAGTTGAATACATATTAACTATGCTAAAATATTTTTGTAATTATAATCAATTTCAATACTACTTATATATCTATTTATTATTATACTTTTCAAACGTAGATTTTTTGGGTAAAACGGATAGAGTATTAAACTTGCTAAATTATTAATAAAAATGGTTAATGACACTACTAGTCCCTCGACTATGGCCAATTCCACCAATAGTCCCTTAACAATTTTTTTTCAATTTTTTGTACCTTGACTATGAAAATTAGATACGGTTGGTCCTTTTGTTGGATGTCGTTAGTATTTTTTCGTTAAGTCCGTCATGTGCCCATCACGTGCTTTTGGTTAAGGGTATTTATGAAATTTCATATGCAAGATTTTTTGTAATACTTAAATAATTTATTCTTTTCTCTCTCTCCTCCTCCTCCCCCACACATCTTTATCCCCAACCTACCATTGTTCTTGACCTCCCCACCCACCCACCCACCCTTCCTTTCAACTCAATCATCATTGGGAAGAGGGCCGACCTTGAGCCTTCTCACCGCAGGAAGATAGATGGAATAAAAAAAAAAAGGATCCGAGCTTGTTAATGCATCAACATTAGTCTCCAAATCTGACGAAACGGTGTCTTCTCACTCGCCAAAACAATCGCCTGAGGAAAAAATATCCAGTGAGGACTCGGATTTCCCGGTAGTTCAGCGGCGGAGAAATCAGTCATGGACTGCAATCGATCTTCACGAGTATAAGGTATACAAGACGGAGTCCACCGTAGAGTCCGTCGGTAAAATTGCTGACGCGTCTACTCAAACCGACGATAAACGGCGCCGGCGAAGAGCAGTATTAGAGAAATTGAAGAAGAGGATGAGGAAGAGAAAACGAGAGCACGGAGCGAGATGACATCTCTCCGCCACCGCTCGATTCAAGTCCGAGACGTTAAAGTCGCTCATGAAAGCCGACGGGCTCGTCCTACGACCGAATCGAGGAAATCGCCGACAAGCCGACGGAGACTCATCATCCAGCACCGCGCGCGTGAAGGCGTCGTCGGGATGCGCTTGATATATCGCGGTTCGATCTAGTTCGGATCGTGGACCGCGACGGGAAGAATCACCCGGGGTTCTCCTTGATATCGTAAGTATATGTGAGTAGAGTTTCTAGGGTTTTGGGTGGAAAAAATTTCGTGGATCTTCTTGCATATGAAGAAATTTAAAGAGGGATTCGGGTTTCGAAGTATAAACTTGGAACAATGGTAGGTTGGGGATAAAGATGTGCGGGGAGGAGGAGGAGGGAAAGAGAGAGAGAGAAAAGAATAAATTATTTAAGTATTACAAAAAATCTTACATATGAAATTCCATAAATACCCTTAACCAAAGGCACGTGATGGGCACATGACGGACTTAACGGAAAAATACTAACGACATCTAACAAAAGGACCAACCGTATCTAATTTTCATAGTTAAGGGACTAAAATTTAAAAAAAATTCTTAAAGGATTACTGATAAAATCGAATATAGTAAAGGGACTTGTAGTGTCATTAACCCTTATAAAAATCATCTACTTTTCATAAAGTGGCCAAAAATGCCCTACCGTTAGTTCCCTGTTGAACACCTTGGACAACTTGGACAGAAATAGTCAATGGCTATTTTGAAATCCATTTACTTCTTCTTGTTATATTAAAAAATGTAAAATTATTTTAAATTAATCAATTGAAGATTTTAAAATAATTTACTTTTGTACTTTTCTCTTCATATCCATACTAGTGTCTCCGATCTCTCCTTCTAACCCCGCCGTGCGCCGCCACCCACAAGGTCCAACAACTCCTACTCCATTGATGAATACTAGCAATTCCATTGTCTTTGCATGCATCTACGCCTCTGAAGTTCGAATCCTCTTGACCTCTGAGTTTCTTTGAATTTATACCAGATTTTTTATTGTCTCTATAGATCTCCATATTCAGTTCATTTACAATTGACGATGCTCAATCAATCACTCCAATCTAGAGAGAGAGAGAGAAAGAGAACTAAATTGACTGGATTATTCAAGTCTTCTTCTTATCCCGCTGTCATTGGAGATGATGAAGGCATGTAATAATTACGATTTTCTAGCACAGTTGTTTGAAATTGCCATGAATATTTTTATTCCAAGCGGCTATTTTTTCCATACCTATACAAAAGTCACGTCGCCCATTCTGTTAAGTTTTTCAACAATGAACAGACGGAATTAAGGGCCTTTTTGAGCCCTTATGAAAAGTTGGTGGTTTTTTCAGTAATTTAGCAAGTTATATGTTATAGTAATTAAACAGTAAAAGCAAAATTTAATGATATTTTTTGTCAGTAACCCATCAAACTTTAATATGAGAAAAACAAACTAAAATTGCATTAGCTGAAAATGATAAAGACATACAACCCTAATTAAAAGGAAAACAGAAAGTGCGTAGAGGTAGAATTTTATTATTTAAAGCTCAAAAGCCTTATTTTTCCAGAAGCAAATTATCCCTAATCCATAATTATGGGTCTTGGGACACTTAAATTGTTCAGCTAGATCCTGACAATATCCAAAGTAGTTGTACCCTTGGACTTGTTTGTTTGATCAATCTTATAGTAATCTAAGTATTTCATTCCACGATAGATCGGTGGATTGTTGTCATCTACCAAAGCCGGTGCAGGAGCCACAACTGTGTTGAATGAAGGTCCATAAAGCGTAGCTATGGACATCCTAGTAGTTTCCTTGTTAAGGGTTGCTCGGTGGACAACGCTCTTGTACTTGCCGTTCGTTAGTATCTGTCAATACGAAGAATTTGATCAATCCCTTGATAAGTAATTCATAGATGATCTATATGAAAAAGCTAGTTAGCTCATGAACGGATTATAAAGATTAATGTAAAACACCTAAACAAATACGACTAAGTAAAGCTTTTGAGATGCTTCTAGCTTACAACATATATAGTTAGATTTAAACTGCGAATATATATTGGACACTATTAAGACCATATAATAAAAGTAGCTAGTACCTCCATTTGATCTCCAAGGCCAACCATAATAGAATTGGATGGAGCATTAACATTGAACCATTTTCCATTGTGTTGTATTTGAAGACCATCGACTCCATTCTGCATAAGGAAAACCAGAAGGCCGAAATCTGTATGGGGCGACAAGCCGACAGCAAGTTCGGGCTGAGGACATGGTGGGTATACGTTGACACCAAAAAAATCGGTGCCCATTTCCCTCTCTGTTATCTTGCTTATATAGCACTCTTCAAGTTCCAGACTCTTTGATACCCCTTTGAGCAATTCCTCTGCGATTTCTCTTTGTTTTGTGTTAAACTCCATTAACGTCTCCCTGACGCAATAAACAAAAAATTAGTTGTGATCATACTTCTTATATCTATTCCTTTTATCCATCAAATAAATTTCATTAGTATATATACACATGGCATAATTTATATAACATTCATCTTAATTAGGCCTTATTATTATTATTATTATTATTAGTATTTTTTGTTAGATTTCGAAAGGGAAACAAACAACAAAAAGGAAAGGAATTAGTTTTTAATCGTCATGGATAGTAGGAAAACTAAAAAAAAAAAAAAACATAGAAGACTGCGAATGAAAATATTAATTGTGGATGGCATTTCTTTTCCATCTCAATCAACAAATTAAGTCTGAAAATTTGGCTATATATCGAATTCAAGAGGGAGTTGAAAATATGAAAGAAAGCAACTTTCCTTCAAGTAAATTTCATGTTTCCTTTATTTTTCTTTTCTTCGTTTACTCTATATATGTTGGCAAGAAAAAACATTGACCGTAATTTTTGCATGAAAGATTAATTAAAAAACAATTATCTTCCACAGGAACTATGTTAGCATGAAGATTTTTTAATCTGCTGGTATTTTTCTCTAAAGATTTATACAAGAATTAATGGAAAGAAAGGAAGAGCAATGAGTTTAAGGAAATAATAAGCTACTCCATGACTTTGCATAACACCTTGGAATCTTGGATGCTTTCTCTGTTTTTTAAGATAAAATTTGTTTACGAACAAGTTGAATAAAGAAGTGCAGCGAAGTTTTGCGAATATCAGGCCACTTGCAATTATGTTATTATATGGCATGTATTCAGAACATGGTAACGATCGAGGAAATAGTGGTTATACCTGAAGCCTTCAGGTTTGTTAGGAGACTGATATTTAGGACGTATGAACATTTTAATATAATTCCTCCAGAAATACGAATTATCGGTGGATATATGACCACTGTTCCCAACCCTAATCCCATTCACTACATCCTTGTTCATCGTATACTCAAGACTTTTGCTTTCTGGTGTTGAAAAGAATTCATGGCATGCTTCGATCAACGAGCTAGTTAGGCTTTCTGGTAATCCATGGTTTATTACCTGCCATGCATTGCACAGATAATTATCAGATAATTCTATAGAAAAAATACTGTATCTTATATGAGCAAAAATTATTAACGGATTATGGGGAGAGAATTAAGAAATATGTATACTATGAAGAAGCTCCATTCTTGACAAGCTTGGCCAAGTTCTTGAATCATCTTTGAACGTTGTTGATGATCCCCAGAGATGAAAAGGGAGTAGTCAATGATTGGGATATCAACACCTGGTGAGCCCAAGTGATCATCAGAACTCTTGAAATAGACAAATTTTGAAGGAATGGAATTGTTGTCTTTGTTTGATGCAACTAGTCCTAGGGTTGGATTAGTGCTTTGAGGGGGTTTTGGGTCTGTTAATGCCATTTCACAAGAGAGAGAGAGAGAGAGAGAGAGAGAGAGAGAGAGAGAGAGCTATGGATGGGATTGGGATTGCAGGTTTAAAAGCTATGAACGTCTGCCATTTTATACAGATGGTCTGACGCAGGTAAGGTAATAGTGGGAAATTTCCTGGGAAAAGTTTTGGTAAGGTTGTAACTTGTATCCGGTAGAGTCACGTGCACCTCGTAATGCCCGGCTGGAGATAACTTTAACAAGTTAATTTATGAATTTCGGCCTCGGTCATATTTCTACTTAAGAGCAAAAGAAATAGAGGGTTAGATAAATTTTATTGGTTTGTCCTCCTTTGAGATTTAATAATGATTAAGTTCATGTTTGAAATTTTGTTTCTTTGGTCCCACCAACTGTTTTGTACTCCTCCGTTTTATCCAAAAAAAAATCAGGTTAAAAAGTCTAATAATTAAGAGATATTAAATAGTATTGGAGTTGGTCATAATTATTAAAAAAAATTAGTATAGTTAATATGTTTGTAACACATGTGGAGGGTAAAAGTTAAAAATTTTATAGAGATTAAATGCATAATTTTTTAAAATGAACTCTTTAAGCGGAACTTTCAAAAATAGTATAATAGACTCTTTACCTAGAATGGAGAGAATATCCATTTTTAGCATCCACCAACTGTTTTGTATCTATTTTTAGCATCCACACTATAGACTATAGTATTCCAAGGTAAATTTATTAACTTCATATATAGAAAATGACCCTCATTTTGAAACTAAAATATTTTTAAATAGAACACTGATTTTATGTTGGGGCAGATGGAGCCTTGTAGTAGACTTGTTGTAGGTAATATTTGAGTGATTTTGAGCATTAAGCCATTAGCTAATATGGCCTTTTTGAGCTAATGGGGGTCATAAAATTATGACAATTTAAAGATATTTGTAAAATATGTGGTGTATGTTTGTTACCAAAAATTTCACAAATATTCGTATACTTTTAAGCTAAACTTTTCATGGTAACTTTAAAATAAAATTTATATTAAACTTGTATAGTATTTTGTTAAAATCCTATACTCATTCCGTATTTTATTACGTATGTCAACCACAATTACCTTTTTTTAAGGTTTGAGAGAATTGCGTTCCTCCCTTCTTGTTTTGAAGTCTACTGTTGGATGTGATGGCTCGATGTTCTGGCAAGAGGTCGGCGCCCTCCGGACTATTCGGGATTTTGGAAGGCATGCGGCCGCATAGGGCGTCCACTTGGCATACTGGAAACCATGCAGCCGCATAAGGCGTGCGCATAAAGTTTCTGGAAACCATGCGGCCGCATGGAATCTTTGCACATCGTATGCGGCCGCATAGTGCGACCGCATAGCGATGGGTTTTTTTTTAGCCTTTTAAGGGTTTTAGGGTTTCTATTGTATTCATATAAATAGTTTATACCTAGAACGTTTGAAGGCGGTGAGCCTCTAATAAAATTTCGAAAGTCCGTTGACCCCAATCTCTCTCTCTTCTTTGTGATTGATCCTATTATGCTCTGTTAATTTGTTTGCTAGTCTTCCGCTGTGCACAACATCTACCTACCTCATTTTTCTTATTCTCCTTTTTTTTTTCTTAAGGTGTCTTCAGGCCTCAAAGCTCAAGACTAATCCCCCGAGCCAGCCGTAGACATGCCCAAAACGGTTACGGTTCCGGTTCTGGTTCGAAACCGACGGTTCCACAAACCGTGATAAGGTAAAC
Organism: Platycodon grandiflorus; assembly: GCA_016624345.1. Lineage (NCBI taxonomy): Eukaryota > Viridiplantae > Streptophyta > Magnoliopsida > Asterales > Campanulaceae > Platycodon > Platycodon grandiflorus. The sequence continues at coordinate 9,600,287 of CM028365.1, read as the reverse complement.
CAAAACCGAACCGTGGAGTTCCGGTTCCGGTTTTTCGGTTTTCCGGTTTTGTTTTTTAAATTTTTTAAAATTTTATTTTATTAAAATTTTTTTGTTTAATTTTTTATTTTAAAAAAAACTGTTATAAAAAAAAAGGTGTTATTTGTATGTGTGTGTCTCTATATATATATATATATATATATATATATATTTTTTAATTTTTGCAAAAGTTATAAATTGTAAAGACTTTTAAGAACTTTAGTTATCCAAAGTTATAAATTAGAAATTGTAAGAACTTTAGTTATGAAAACTACAAATTGTAATTTTTACAAGTTAAAATTTAAGAATTAAAAATTTAAAAGTGTTAAACATTTTACAATTTAAGAATTAAGGACTTCAAATTTTTAATCTTTGCAATAGTCTTGAAAAAATAGAGTTTGTAATATTAAATTTAGATTTGAGAAAAACTTTTGCAAAATAAAATAGTTTTTCTTAAATTCAACAATAGTTTTGTAATGATTACAAAAAATTTAAGAAATTAAAAAACTTACAATAAAAATTTAGGAAATCAAAATACAAAAACTAAATAAAAAACAGGGTCAGTACCCTGACCAACTTTATTAATAATAATAAAAAATTACAAGAAGGGAGACAACTAGCCTTGCCTTATTATAAAGGAGGACAAAGAAGTCTTACTTCAAAATTCAAATGTACAATATATTTTTAAATTCTAAATTTTTACGGTTTGGAACCGGTTCGGAACCGACGGTTCACGGTTCATTACGGTTCACGATTTGGACGGTTTCTAGCCAGTTCGGTTCCGATTTTAAAAACCAAATGAGCATGTCTAGAGCCAGGTAGAACCACAAGTGGTGGTAGAAACTCTCTCAATAAGTTTTTAACACAGTTGCATTCTCATAGTATTCGAACCCAAGACTTATGGTTAAGCTAGAACAACCGCAGTACTAGCTCATCTATACTCATGTTGGTCTACATCAGTTTTCTAACACATGTAAGAAATGCCCCCAAGAGTAGAGCTTCCATCCAGTAAGCTAACTGATACTCTAATGAAGTTTAAAGTATCATTTTATAATGCAAAACACCTTTTAAAGAGTTGAAGATAACCGTTAAGTTTTTTTAGTTTAACGTAGTATCATATCATATATACTAAAGCAATATGACAAGGCTTAGGTGAGCTCCAAACCCTCAACTTTTCTCATAATTTTTGAGTTTTCTATGGATACCAATGTAGTTCTTTCAATAAAAATCCTCCAAATGTGCTTATGTACAATCGATCCCTAGATTAATCCAAATCTCCACAAGGGATGAGAAAATGACTTTAATACGTGGTAAAAAAAAAGAGACAAAAAGAAAGTGTGAATAAGGAGCTTAGCTAGGAGAATAATGTAAGTAGTCAATAACCAGTAATTACTAATCATCAGTGTTCTAAAAGAATGTATAGATGTCCGCCTAGGTTCCGCATAGGCACTAGGCGCCACCCAGATGCCTAGAAACCGAGCGCCTAGACGCTCAACCTACTAATTTTTTTTTAAAAAAGCTTTAACCTGAAATAACGTTGTTTTAGGCCTTTTTAATATATAAAAAATTAATTTAGATTATTTGGTCATATTTATATTGTTGCAACATGTGTTATGGACTTATGGTTTATTGAGTTATTGATTATTGTTGTGAAATTTGAAATGATATTTAAATTATTTGTCTATTCGGTGATATTTAATATTAGTATATTTGAAATTTTAATGCTTATTAATTAGGTTATATTAAGAAAAATAATTCAAAAATCAGGATATTTATATATGTCTTTCTAGTCCCCGCCTAGGCCCCCTAAACGCTAGGCGCTAGTCTGATGTCTGACGCCCAGCTAGCGATTTTTAACACCGCTAATTACCATACTTAACTTTACTTATCATACAATTTCAAAACATTAAATTTTTTAATGAAATCAACGAATACAATTGGAACTCTATTCTATACTAGATTTTTTTTTTTTTTTTTTACTTATAAACACGTGTTCAGTTAGTAGGATACAGTTACTTTGGAATGTAAAGATTACAAAAAAAATATATTGCTAAGTACCTGTAACACTATCTTTTACTTCTTCTTTATTCAATCTACAAATAAATCATACAATTACTATTTCTTTCATGTTTATTTGAAGAAATATTTTTGTCTGTTATGCTTGTAGCTAGCTACACTTGTGATTTTAATTTTCTTTCACATGAATGAATGGTATGTTGGATTATTTCAAATAAAAGTGTCCCACATGACTTAATATCTAATTGGGCTTTAATATTAAGGGCCCACTTTGATGGTTTAGTGGGAATAAAATATTATTAAAGCTTTTGGGAATTATATAAGGAAAATGATTCTCTCTTTCTCTGCCTATAAAAAGACTTAAAGTTCCAAACCCTAAAATACTTTAAGGTTTTCTTTTCATGTCTCTAAAAAAAAGTCGTCAAGAGAGAAAAGAGAAAAGACCTAGGGCTAGGGTTTTCTTCTCACCATCAAGAAGAGTTTAAAGTAAAGGCAAGGAGGAAGAAAATTCATACATAAAAGTATTCAACTTCAAGCAAAGCATGGATCAAGGTTAGTACTTAAATTCATGTTCCTAAAATTATATATTTAGTGATTATTATGTGTTCCAAGATTCTAGGGCATTATAGATTATGAATTCATGAAATTAAAGTAACATGAATTTTCAATTAAAGTTTACATGTGGTATCAAAGCTTAGGATTATGGAACTCATAATTTTCCTATTACTGACAATTCAATTTAATAAATTATGGTATATTCCGCCTAAAATTTTGTTAGATTGAATTGTTCATATGACCAGTATGTTTGTAAATTGGTTATAAAGAAAATCTCAAATTTGGCCGTAACCCATACTAGGTCCAAGTCTATTCCGTGAAGACTTGAGAAAAAGTAATGTGTATTGGGCACTTTTATTAATAAACTAGATGCTTCTTCTCCCTTATATAATACTAACGTATATGATCCCACGGAGTTGAACAGTTTGTACTTGAGCATGATAGCAAATTGTCATCAAAATACATACTTGGTAATAGCTTAATAGAAATTGCTATTGTCATGCCAAGCAAATTGTTATTGTCATGTTGAGCAAAAAAAAAAAAAAAGCATACAGATTGTTTTTATATTTTATGCCTTGAAATATTATGGTTGGACAAATTGGATAGTATATTTATTTTCCAAATAAAATTTTATTTGTTTGAGGCCTAAAATATGAAAAATATAATGGAACGTGGAGATATTAAATAGCTTGTTAGTCACCAAAGTGGCCGGGCTGAATGGGATATCAGCACATTAAATAAATAAAATTATAATTGTTCATGAGTAAAGAGATGCCTTTAAAAAATGACAAGAATGGTAGATTGAACAATTGCGATTATAGATTATTTAGCTATGAGGTCATCCAAAGATGGATCATTGCTCATAATCTATAACATTAAAGGGATAAATCATCTTGCCTTGGTTAGATAGTCGAATATCCAAAGATAGAAAGCTTATTTAACTAATGTATATAATGATTATCCATTAAAGTATTTTATATTGGCATCAATTATGTTTATGTATTTAGGGATTGCCCAAAGGTGAACTTAAACACATACTTAAAATTTTACATAAAGATGTCTGAATCTATTAAAGTTAACTCAAAGCACTAAAAGATGAGCATGTATGAATGTTTGCACTAAAAGATGATACTAGGGAGTTCCTGCTGAAAATCAAAAAATATTCTCAGTCAAACTTAGCCGATAAATCCATTGTGGGTAGCCTTATGAGTGAGCTAACTACAAAGAAGTTTGATTGGTCTAAGTCAATTCATGACCACGTAACAGAAATGTCCAACTTAGCAACAAAACTGAAGACTTTGGGGATGGATGTGAGTGACTCATTCTTTGTACAGTTTATCATGAACTCCCTTCCTGCTGAATTTGGTCAGTTCCAGGTGAACTACAACACCATTAAGGATAAATGGAACTCAAATGAACTTAAGGCCATGTTAGTGCAGGAAGAAGGGAGATTAAAGAAGATAAGGGACCACTCCATCAACCTCACAGTCTATGATGGAAATAACAACAGCAAGGCCAAACCAGGTATGAAAAACAAGAAAAAGGACAAGGCCCCAATGAAGGTTAATGAGGGTCGAATCCAGAAAAAGGTTAAATGTTACTTCTGCAATAAGGAAGGGCACGTAAAGAAAGATTGCCCTAAGAGGAAGGAATGGTTCGAAAAGAAAGGTATGCATAATATTTATGTATGTTTTGAATCAAACCTTATAGAAGTACCTAATAATACCTGGTGGTTAGATTCTGGTGCAACTACTCATGCATGTGTCTCATGTTATACAGGGATTCCTTACGATCCAGCCCATAAACGGAACTAAGCAATACTTGTTTATGGGAAACAGGATGAAAGCACGGATAGAAGGAATTGGGACGTATAGATTGATCTTGGACACCGGCTGTCATGTAGATCTTGAAGGATGTCTCTATGTTCCTGATTGTGCTAGAAATCTTGTTTCAGTAGGGAAGCTGGATGTTTTAGGTTTTAATTTTAAGTTTGGAAACGGTGTTTTTTCATTATTTAAAAACAAGTACTATTATGGTTCTGGTACTTTGTGTGATTCTCTTTACCGTTTTAATCTTAATAATGAATTTGCGAATCCCGTATCATGTTGATTATAGTGTAGGCATGAAACGTAGTGCATCTGATGAAAATTCTGCTTTCTTGTGGCATCAAAGATTAGGTCATATTTCCAAAGAAAGGTTAATGAGGTTGGTGAAAAGTGAGATCCTTCCTCAATTGGATTTTAGTGACTGGGTTATATGTGTGGATTGCATTAAGGGAAAGCAAACCAAAACCACATCAAAAAAGTCTGCCACAAGAAGCACTCAACTTCTTGAATTGATACACACTGATATTTATGGTCCTTTTGATAACCCTAGTTGGGGTGGTGAACAGTATTTTATCACTTTTATTGATGATTACTCACGTTATGGTTATATTTATTTACTGCATGAAAAGTCTCATGCTGCGAATGTACTTGAGGTGTTCATAAATGAGGTGGAAAGGCAATTAAATAAAAAAGTAAAAATAGTGAGATCAGATAGAGGTGGTGAATATTATGGAAGGTTCACTGAGAAGGGACAATGTCCAGGTCCATTTGCAAAATTCCTCGAAAGTCGTGGCATTTGTGCACAGTATACAATGCCAGGTATACCTCAGCAGAATGGTGTGGCTGAGAAACGAAATCGTACATTAATGGATATGGTTAGAAGTATGTTAAGTAATTGTTCTTTACCCTTATCTTTGTGGATGCATGCATTAAAGACCGCTGAATACCTTCTCAATCGAGTTCCTAGTAAGGCAGTTCCTAAGACACCTTATGAATTGTGGACAGGCAGGAAACCGAGTTTTAGACATCTTCATGTTTGGGGTTGCCCAGCGGAGGTAAGGTTGTATAATCCACAAGAAAATAAACTTGATGCTAGGACAGTCAGTGGTTATTTCATTGGTTATCCTGAAAAGTTAAAGGGGTATAGATTTTACTGTCCTAACCATAGTACGAGAATCGTTGAGTTAGGCAATGCTCGGTTCATTGAGAATGGCTTAGTCAGTGGGAGTGGGGAACCAAGAAAAGTTGACATTAAGGAAATTCGGGTTGAAATGCCTGTACCCGATATTCCTTCAGAAGTTGTTGTTCCTATTGTTGTATCACAGTCTCGCAACATACCAGAACAACAAGTTAATGTTGAAACCCCACTGAATGAAAATATAATAGATGAACCGGTTACTGTCGAGCAAGAGATTATTGAGCCACAAGAGGAAATAGCATTGAGACGGTGCAGAAGAGACCTGCTATTTCTGATGACTATGTGGTTTATAATCTTGAGCATGAATGTGACTTAAGCATTGATGATGATCCAACCTTATTTAGTCAAGCGGTGAATGGTAACAATTCAGAAAAGTGGTTATATAGATGCTACGAAAGAAGAAATAAAATCAATGTATGACAATCGAGTTTGGGACTTAGTAGAGTTGCCTAAAGCACTGCTGGAAAAACGGTGATTACCTACGGAATTTTCCGTAGGTAATTACAAATTTCCGTCGGTAATTATGAAATGCCGACGGTATATTCCGTCGGTATTCCGTCGGCAACTGACAGACGGTAATTACCAACGGAGCCTTTCCGTCGGTGATTACCTACGGAACGTCCGGTAATTACCTACGGAGTTTGCCGTCGGTAATTACCTACGGAATTTCCGTCGGTGAATTCCGTAATTACCTACGAATTCACCTACGGAAATTCCGTAGGTAATTACCTACGGAAAATTTGTTATTACCTACGGAAATTCCGTAGGTAAAATTAAAAAATATTTAAAAAAAAATTAAAATATATAAATTACTGATATTTTTGGTTCCTAATTGATCTCAAAGTTATATAACAATTCAAAAACATAATCATTCAAATACACATAACAAATATATATTCAAACACAAAAATTCAAAAGTTTCATAAATTGAAACACATATAACAAATATTCAAACACAACAACTCAAAAGTTTCATAAACTCAAACACAAGTAACAATTCAAAGTTTCATAAATTCAAACACAAGTAACAATTCAAATTCAAATACAAATCAAAAGTTACATAAACTTAAAGTAAAACAAGTTTAAATGTCTTGAAATAAGTTGCGGGTAAGTCATTTAGGGGAGGGGGTTAGACTCTAGTGGGTTTGTTGCTGCAAGAGTTGTTGGACTTGTTGACGCTGATTCTCTCTTTCCTCCATCTCCACCATGGTTCGTTGACGCTGATTCTCCCTTTCCTCCATATCCACCAATTGGTCTGCTGCGTCTGAGTCAATTCCCTTTGTAAATTCACCACAATTGGGTTACACTCAATATTTGACCCGGAACGCTCTATCCAAACCTTGGTCTTATATTCATTCTGTAATAAAAAAACAAGAACGGTATTAAAACCACACACCTCAACGAGCTAAATAACTTGGAGTCAAATAACAAGTATAAAAACAACTTAAATAAAACTAAAACCATGAATTTCATACATTATAAAGTAAACAACTTAAATAAAACTAAAACCATGGATTTCATAACATCCACATGGTTACCCAACTAATTTGTCATTTTTATTTTGGTATGACAACACTAAATACAAATTCTCGAGTCGACTTCATAGTCAATAGTCAATTGGATCAATTGTCATCGTTTTATTTTATATTAAGAAAATGTAAAAAATTGTAATAGCTCCATTGAATCTGTACAAAGTATGGTCCCTTCCATTTTTAGTGAATGGTGATTGAAGCTTTTTAACATATGTCTGCTCTGTGGGTTTTCGATTGAGAAATGCAGAGGGAGAAGAAGAGAGATTGAGGTGGAGAGGAGAGAGAAGATACTTATACCCAAAGTCAAACACATTATACTCCCTCCATTATTCCTTAATACTAAAAAAAAATCGCTTGTAAAAAGTATGTAGAATTAGGAACATATAGAGGCATGTCAATAATGCTTAAGAGTTGCGCTATATATATGCTTAAGAGCTGCGCTATATAGAAGAAATTAACAATTAAAGTACTAAGAAACTTATGTGCCAATCAAGTCTTTTAAGTGGGTTAGTCTAGTCTATTGAAACATAGTCATTGTAATCAAGTTTTTTCCATGTATTGAAAATTAAAGAATTATGTCAATGTAGGTAAACGTTAAATAACATGGTAATCTATAAGTTTTGCCAAATACCGTTCACTCACAAATATGGTTGTAAAGCCATCGCAATCGCCAAAGCATGACAACCGCAACATCCCTACAAAATAAATAAAGATGTCAAAGTTTTTGAATCACCTTTGATGTAAATTTCATTATTAGTATAAAAAGGGATTAAAAATAACACTTGATAATAGTATCAACAAATCATTAATAATTAAAAAGTAAAAATATTACATGAAACACAACACAACGTGAGCTTATGTGCAATGTTAGAGTTATTTATTTTTATCAATGCTTGCAACATATAAAATATTGCCTAGGAAAATTCATATCGTCATTTACCGGGATTAAAAATGAACTCATAATAGTTTTCTAATTAAACCACATTAACTAAACAAGTAGATGTAATATGTGCGAACTATGTAACCCCCCACACACACACATTCACGCTCACACATTCACTATCACACACACACACACACACACACACACACACAGAAATAACCTAACTTTCTCCCCTTAAGACTTCATTTTAGAGACAAGAGTTAATATTTGTTTTCAACACTAAACCAATGTAAAGAAATGAAGAACACAAACAGAATAAGATGCAATCAACAATTTAAATAAAAAACATTCCCTGACAACCCAGCTGCCATCTTCATCATTTAATTACTAAAAGAGAGAACAAAAGCCAAAATATTTTCTATTCACTATGTGTGTATGTGTGTGTGTGTGTGTGTGTGTGTGTAAAGAGAAAGATTGTGCTTACCAAAGACGAAAGAGGAGAAAGATATTTCAAGCCCTAAATCCGCAGTGGTGAAGTGGCGGGTAGTGGCTGGCATGAGGGGGTGGAGAAGGTGTGGGGAGGGGCGGTGGTGGAGAAGGTGGTGACGGTGGTTAGATCGAGAAGAGAGAGAGAGAGAGAGAGAGAGAGAGAGAGAGAGAGAGAAGTGTGATACGCAGAGTGTATGAGCATTTAAATATCGGTAATTACCTACGGAAATTCCGTAGGTAATTACCTACGAATTCGTCGGTAATTACCTACGGAATTTCCGTAGGTAATCACCTACGGAATTTTGTAATTACCGACGGAATTTCCGTCGGTAATTTTGGCGCAATTTTTTAAGGCATTTACCGACGGAAATATTGGAATATTCTTAAAATATTCTAAAATTACCGACGGAAATTACCTACGGAACACATTCCGTAGGTAATTTGAATGTCCGCCACTTTACCTACGGAATTCCGTCGGTAATGTCAAAATTCCGTAGGTAATTACCTACGGAAATTTCCGTAGGTAATATTTCCGTAGGTAATTGTCCGCTTTCTAGTAGTGAAGGTTCCAAAAGAGTCGGTTGTAAATGAGTCTTTAAGACTAAACGTGACTTGAATGGAAATATTGAAAGGTATAAGGCCAGACTCGTTGCAAAGGGTTATACACAAAAGGATGGCATTGACTATAAAGAGACCTTCTCCCCGGTATCTAAGAAGGACTTTTTAAGAATTGTTATGGCTTTGGTGGCTCATTATGATTTAGAGCTTCACCAAATGGATGTTAAAACCGCTTTTCTAAATGGTGAATTGGAAGATGAGGTTTATATGGATCAACCTGAAGGGTTCGTGACCACAGATAAGGAAAGTTTAGTGTGTAAATTGAAGAAGTCAATATATGGACTAAAACAAGCCTCCCGCCAATGGTATATTAAGTTTAATGATACCATTACTTCTTATGGTTTCACAGAAAACACCGTTGATCGGTGTATCTATATGAAGGTCAGTGGGAGCAAGTTCGTAATATTGGTCTTGTATGTTGATGATATTTTACTTGCTGCTAATGATGTTACGTAATGTAAAGGAATTTCTCTCTAAGAACTTTGAAATGAAAGATTTAGGTGAGGCATCCTATGTGATAGGAATAGAAATATTCCATCATAGGTCACATGGAATGTTGGGACTGTCTCAGAAAGCTTACATCAATAAGGTCTTAGAGAGAATCAAAATGGAAAAGTGTTCAGCAGGAATTGTTCCAATACAGAAAGGGGACAAATTTAGTCAAATGCAATGTCCAAAGAATGATTTGGAACGAAAGGAAATTAATTTGATTCCCTATACATCAGTGGTTGGAAGCTTAATGTATGCACAAACTTGTACTCGGCCTGATATCAGCTTTGCTGTTGGAATGCTAGGCCGGTATCAAAGTAATCCTGGTATAGACCACTGGAAAGCTGCAATGAAAGTCCTTCGGTATTTACAAGGCACCAAGGAACACATGCTCATGTATAGGAGGTCTAATCACCTCGAGGTTATAGGATATTCAGATTCAGATTATGCCGGATGTGTTGACACAAAAAAGTCAACATTCGGTTATTTGTTTCTTCTAGCTGGAAGAGCGATATCATGGAGAAGTGGAAAGCAGTCTATCATTGCTGCTTCTACTATGGAGGCTGAATTTGTGGCATGCTTTGAGGCCATTGTTCATGGATTGTGGTTGCGGAACTTTATTTCAGGGCTTGGAATTGTTGACAGTATAGCCAAGCCACTGAGAATTTATTGTGACAATTCCGCAGCAGTCTTCTTCTCAAAGAACGACAAGTATTCTAAGGGTGCTAAGCATATGGAATTGAAGTACCTGTCGGTCAAAGAAGAAGTGCAAAAACATAGAGTGTCTATTGAGCATATCAGCACCGATCTTATGGTAGCGGATCCGTTAACAAAAGGGTTGCCACCTAAGACATTTTGTGGACATGTCGAAAGGATGGGTATCATGGATAAGTCCTTGTTAGCATGATAGTTTGTATGTGTATACGTATGCATAACAGTTATTTGCTCATTATCTTATAACACTTTGATATCATTTATGGATATGTTTTCTGCTTATTTACATTGTATTGTTTTAATGTATTATGGTTTAGTCTTCTTAGGAGGACTGTATGGTTGAGGCTTATGGTTCACCTCATTATGGTTAAAGTTTAAGTTAGATTGATCTTGTGATACATGGAAGGGATCATGTCGATTGAATGATGTGTGACCGCCATGATCCAGTCAACTTTAACTTAATTAGAGAAAAGTCCAAATTGACATTATGGAGGATATAATAACATTGCGCACTTAAAGTTGTTATTAAATTCTCAAGTCGTCATATGGGCCAAGTGGGAGAATGTTGGATTATTTCAAATAAAAGTGTCCCACATGACTTAATATCTAATTGGGCTTTAATATTAAGGGCCCACTTTGATGATTTAGTGGAAATAAAATATTATTAAAGCTTTTGGGAATTATATAAGGAAAAGGATTCCCTCTTTCTCTGCCTATAAAAAGACTTAAAGTTCCAAACCCTAAAATACTTTAAGGTTTTCTTTTCACGTCTCTAAGAAAATTCGTCAAGAGAGAAAAGAGAAAAGACCTAGGGTTAGGGTTTTCTTCTCACCATCAAGAAGAGATTAAAGTAAAGGTAAGGAGGAAGAAAATTTCTACATAAAAGTATTCAACTTCAAGCAAAGCATGGATCAAAGTTAGTACTTAAATTCATGTTCCTAAAATTATATATTTAGTGATTATTATGTGTTCCAAGATTCTAGGGCATTATAGATTATGAATTCATGAAATTAAAGTAGCATGAATTTCCAATTAAAGTTTACATGGTACGTAAGTAATTATCAAATAACAATTCAAAACTATTTTTAAATTTTTTTATTTTTTATTTTCTAGTATAACCAACCAACATTTTATTTTTATTTTCTCTATTTACGTGTAAAGAATAGCATTTGATCGCTTATACTATAATTTTTTTTCTTTTTGTCTCCAACAAGACTTTTTTTTTTTAAAAAAAAAAAACCTTATACTCCAAGTTGATACAGCAAAGTCAAATTACGTTTGAAGAAGTTTATTTAAGCATTAAGGAATTCCAAGTTGATACAGAAAAGTCGTACGCATGGCTGAGGAAAATGAACAATAAATTAAGGTGCCCTCAGAGTGAGCTTATGATCATAATTCCAGATTTACAACAAAATCACTCCACGTTCAATGGATTCCACAATAGCCGCTTTGTATTCAAATCTTCCCAAAGTTCAGTGGCTTCAGCGAAGCAGCCACTGTTGTATACAGATAGATTATCTATTCGATTGTCAAATAGGTACAACATAGAATAATCAAGTAGTATGGCAGTAGCAAACAATATGACGCACGGCAGTGGGCAAATTGACTACGACGAAGTTTTGATGGCAATAGGCAGATTATAAAATTAAATTCAGTGGCAAAGATTTTTCCAAGACAAATCAAAGCAACGACAGAATTATAGATAAACATGTACAATATACTAATACTGGAAAATAAAATAGCAGTAAAGAAAGAACTTATCGAATTCGTCGGATCGCCTAAATAACGGACTGACCTTGAAGAAGAATTGTCCTCGTACTTATTGGTGCACCTCAATCGAGTTGGCAAACGTCTCCCAGGATAATCCAACGCCAAGAACCGATTATGATTAGGTCAAACGTTTTAGCATAGTAAATAAAAGGGAACATTTAAAACGTTTTAGCGTAGTAAATAAAAGGGAACATTTAAAACGTTTTAGCATAGTAAATAAAAAGGAACATTTAAGCCGAGCACGTGTGGTATTTGGGTCAAGCTACCTAACATGTTACTTGAATAATGGTTCTTTAAACATGTTGACTTATAAGTCGATCTTTTAAGGTTACTCTTTTTATCCCATGTGGGATGACTACAATACTTATTTTAATGTTACCTTTTCAACTTCTTTCAACTATGGATTACACAACACTTCTTAATCATCACTTGGTCAATTAATCTTGGGGTTCATAAATGAGACCCATCACAAATGACCATATACATCATATTTCCAACAGCCACTGCATGCAGTTCCAGCGTCTGGGGTAGGAGAATCATCCTCCAACTTAACCTATGGGTTTATTACAGTATTTTTTCTGGTTTATGAATATGAAAACAGAAAAGCTATTTAGTTAGAGAATGCGAGAAAATTAGAGGCCATTTTCGTCAATTAATCGATCCATGTATCGGCTTTATTAGCTTTGAGGTCCCATGATCATCGGTACGAAGGCTCTACGAAATCTACTATATTTAGTCTTTAATTCAATATTGCTAAAAAGAACTCTTGCATGCTTTAATGATCGTTTTCAGTAAAAAATTTCATTGTGAATTTATGCTAAAACATTCATTGTTTTGTAGAATCTTTAGAAAGTTGTTAAGAACGCTCAGCACCTCCTGCGTAGTAATCATTCAAAGTTTACACACTGTTTCGTCAGCGATTGTATATAAGATGGAGTATATAATAAGTACAACGTTAATGTGACTGAATAGGGTGTCTTGTTTCTATCAATAAGAACCATTAGTAGTTAATTGACAAGTTAATTGGTCCTACATTTTTATAGGGTTAAATATACCAGCGGTTCCTGTACTATGAAAAAGTCTACGTAAAAAGACTCATGGTTTCACCAAATTTTTTTTGTTTAGAAAGTAATTAAAAAAATATTAATTTTTTATATTACTAAATTCTAAAAAAAAATGGTGTAATTCATGAGTCTTTTTCTTAAAATATTTATTTTAAATACTTTAACTTGTAATTAATACCTTAAACTTTCAATTTATATAACTTCATCTTTCTAATCTCACTTAATGGACTAGATTCTAACAACATCCGGCAGAGGGACATCTGACGTGCAAAATTGCCCTACTTTGGTCAATGGCATGCATTTGCAGACTTTTCCATAGTACAGGGACCACTGGTGCATTTAACCCATTTCTATATAATGAAAATTTATAACAGACATATCCAAACTTTTTCAGACTTTGGGGTAGCCCACTCAAAACATTCTTACCGACAATAAACCCCCTTGGAATTGGCCGAGCGTTAGTGTTTCATTGAAATCATCCTCCGATGAAATTGATTAAGTTGAGATGTAAAGAAACTGGTCTGAACGGATCATCTTAAAAGACAAAATACCCTTGTAATTATTGCAAAGACGAAGCTAACCTTGATGAACAAAGTCCTAATAATCGAATATACAAACCTCCTTCCATCTCTATGTCCACACGTTAAATTTGGAATGGTCAACACATGGTATTATGGACATTATATTTAGATCAACTCCAACTAGTACCCCAAATCACCAATTTAGGGCAAAACAACCCCAAACCATTCCAACCGTACCCCAAACTCCCCCTCCCCCAATTTGGTGTGACAAATAGTATCACCCCAAATTTGGGGCAATACTATTCATCTAACCCCAAATTGGGGTTGATGGACCCACTCCTTTTAAAATAAAAAAATTTAAATACAAAAATTATTAATAATATGATATTATTAATTTTAAAATATTTTAATTGATTAATAACTAATAATAGATATTATAGCTATGTAATAAATATTAACAATGTAATTTATTTTAAAGTATTAAACACTATAAATTGAATAAATTATAATAAATTGATCTATTTAAATTATAATAAATTGGTCTATTATAATAAATTATTTAGAAAACACAATCTCATATTTAAATTTAAAAATGACATACAACTTGAAAAAAAAAAAAAAGACATACAACTTAAAAATAAAAAAAAGACATATAACTTGAAAATAAAAATGGCATACAACTTGAAAATAAAAATGACATACAACTTGAAAATAAAAAATGATTTACAACTTAAACATATGACCGACACTAAACTTAAAAGAAAAACGCTAACATTTAAAATACTAACTAGACAATGACTAATATTCCGGGAGATCAATTCTTGGTCCGCCAAAATAACTGTTAAATTGATTGAAAACCTCTGGATGATTTTGAGAACCTTGCCCTATATCTTGAGATTCATTCCCGGCATATTGAGATCTATTGAATTGAGATCCTTGCCCTACATCTCGAAATCCATGCCCGTCATATTGAGATCTATTGAATTGAGATCATTGCCCTACATCTTGAGATCCATGCCGTCATATTGAGATCCTTCTCCTTGACGTGGAAACGATTGAATTTCCTCACTTTGACTTCTTTTTTGTATAATTATAATTTGTTCACAACGAATAAATTCACGCATGATCGAATCGGCTATAGAATTCAAATCTTTGAATAGAATTCTATTTTCTTCCTTTAATTTAAACATTTCGTTACCAACCTTCAATTGCTCAACAAGTTCGTCATTCTGATGAATCATTTTTGACTCATGCTTTTCTTTTTCCTTTTCTCTTTTGCTTGTTTCACCCCAATAGGTTGTCTAGTTGAAGTATCACCGCTATTGTCATTGATGATATTAAGATTAAATGAAGACACACGCAGAGATGCAAATGAAGGAAATTTTGCCTCAGCAGATTCTGACTGAGATGAACCAATATTAGCATATTCTTGTTGACTTCTCGTTGTTGCGACTTCAACATTGTCATTGCCAAATTTCTCAATGTCTTTGAGAATGTGCCACACGTGGTCAAATTTGAAGCCTTTTTGGTATTTTGCATCTTCTGTTAACAATATTTTAGCAGGATTTAACTGCAAAAAAAAAAAAAAAAGAACAAAAAACAGTTATAAAGACAATGTTATGAACAAAGGTATATTTAAAACAAAATGTGGCATCTACTTACAAGATCTTGCTCAGAAGCACCACTTGGATTCAAGTTTTCCATCTGTCATATGCAACCCTTCAATTTAGATATTGAACTAGTGATAAGATTCATTCTTTTTTGCGATGATCTTCTTGGTCGATGCGGACTCGCAAATTTTGGCTTTAAGTGATAGTCTGCCTCAACTCTAGCCCAAAATTTGTCTCTTGATTGGTTGATTCCTATGATTGGATTTTGAGAGATGTCAAGATAAACATGACATAAGTACTGTACATCTTCTTTAATAGAGTATGATACTGATCAGAATTTTGAACTCATTACTTTCAAGAGTAATAGAAACGAAGGTAAGATAGGATTACTGATAGAAGTGAACTATCAATTTCTTGTATGTGCATATATAGGGTCCAAAAGCTAAGATAAGATCAGATTACTAAGAATCTGATCCAGCGATTGGCATAAGGATGAGCTGATCCAATAGATAAGATGAGCGCAGTGTCGTGTCCCATCATCCGTCATTTTGAATAATGTGCTGATAAGATCAGATAACTAAAAATCTAATACAATGGTTGGCATAAGGATGGGCTGATCCAACGGATAAGATGAGTGCAGTGTCGTGTCCCATCATCCGTCATTTTGAATAATGTGCTGATAAGATCAGATAACTAAAAATCTAATCCAACGGTTGGCATAAGGATGGGCTGATCCAACAGATGAGATTAGTGCAGTGTCGTGTCCCATCATCCGTTATTTTGAATAATGTGCTGATAAGATCAGATAACTAAAAATTTAATCCAACGGTTGGCATAAGGATGGGCTGATCCAACGTATGAGATAAGCGCAGTGTCGTGTCCCATCATCCGTCATTTTGAATAATGTGCAGATAAGATAAGATTACTAAGGATCTGATCCAACGATTGCTATTAGGATGAAATTGATCCAACGGATGAGATGATCTGCATATATTTATCAGAAACAACTCAATTCCTGGTCATCAATTATAAATATGAACATCATGATTAGAAATAACTCAATCACACACATCTTTTATCAGAAAATGAATTACAATATTGGAGGTCTATCTAATTTATCATCTGAAAGCTCTGTTGATGATAATTATGTAAAAGCATTTCGTGCACGAAGAGTGGTGATTGCTCAAGTCATTTCTAACAACAATCAAGCCATCCTCAACTATCTCAATGAAGAAAACAACCAAGGTCGATTTCGAGGCTCAACTCCTGGTCACATAGTGATCAATCTTGATCGATGAGCTGGTCATCGTAATCTATTCAACGATTACTTTGCAGAAAATCATGTCTATCCTGATAGATATTTTCGTAGAAGTTTTCGAATGGGAAGGAATTTATTCCTTCGTAATCTTAATGCTGTTAGTAATCATGACACCTAATTTACACAGCGAAAAGATGCACTTGGGTTGTCAAGTTTGCAGAAAGTAATGGCTGCACTTCGAATGTTGGCATACGGTTCACCGGCAGATGCTACTGATGAGTACATAAAAATAGGCGAATCAACTACTATTGAAAGTTTGAAAAGATTTTGTCGTGCTGTTGTCGAGGTATTTAGAGAGGAGTATCTACGATCTCTTAATGCTAATGATGTCTCCAGACTTCTCCAAATTGGTGAAAGTCTAGGATTTTCTGGTATGTTGGGTAGCTTAGATTGCATGCACTGGAAGTGGAAAAAATGCCCAACAGCTTGGGCAGGACAATATGCTGGTAGTGGAACTCCAATAATCATTCTAAAAGCTGTAGCTGATTATGATCTCTGGATATGGCATGCATATTTTAGTTTACCTAGATCCAACAGTGATATCAATGTACTAAATTGTTCCCACCTTTTTGGTAATCTTGCTCAAGGTATAACTCCTCCTACTCATTATGGCATTCAAGGAAAAGAGTATAACATGGGCTACTATTTAGTTGATGACATATACCTAAAATGGGCTACACTTGTTCAAACTATCCATGATCCACGAGGTCCAATGAAAAAAATTATTTTTCAATGAAAACAAAGAAGCATGTAGAAAAGATGTTGAGCGAGCATTTGGAGTACTTAAAGCACGATTTGCCATTATCGTTGGACCTTCATGTTTTTGCGAAAATGCTTTGCACGACATAATAACGGCATGCATTATTATGCATAATATGATAATTGAAGATGAACGTGATGTAAATGCACCAATTGAAGAACGAGGTGAGTGTTGGCTCCAAATGTTAAGGGAGTAGGAGATGATAACACTCGATTTCAAGAATTTCTTACTCGAAATAAACAAATCAAGGATAAACAGGCTCACATTGCACTTCAGAATGCCTTAATTGAACATTTATGGGCACAATTTAGTAATAGTGAGAATTAGGCTAAAATAATATGTTCTTTGAATTGAGTGTTGTTGTTGATTTTTTTTTCTTTGTAGTTTTTAAGATTTAAAATAGACGTATTACTTGCTCTATCATATGTATGAGTTTGTATTTATCAAATAGTAATTTAAAATATATTAAATTACTTATTTTTAAATATTATTAATTATATAAATAATATTTTAAAAATAAACTTATTAAGTATAATAAAATTATTAATTGTGTAATCTTAATAATTACAACTTAAAATGTTAGTAGAAAATCAAAATAGAATATGCAAAGGAATATTTCTTTTGGTGTAAGATTTGGTGTGAAGGATTGGAGTTAAAATAGTGGATAGTTCTGAAACTGTCCCAAATTGATGCTGAAACGGCCCCAAATTGGGATTTTTGGGTTGGAGTTGTGTGCAACTGAAATGGCATCTTTCTGTTTGAATATATAGATGAAAGAGTCAAGTAATCATAGTGTATAGGGGTTTACTGTCTTTTAAAGTAGTTTTAGGGGCTTAAATTCTGAGTCTTAATATTCAACATTTGATCGCCGCAGATTAATAAGAAATGATTTTTTTTAATCTAAGATTCGTAGTATAAGGCCGAACCATGTCTGTACAAAAACTTGCTACTTTGGTTCTCCGAAAGTATCTTAATGGTTGTTAATTATGACCAATAATTGCAACATAAGATCTAAGGTCGGAGTACTAGATTGCGTATATGAGACAAAACCATTCTCAACAAGTTGCAAATATTATATAATGCACCGAAAATATATAAGAAAAATATTATTCCTTCCGTTTCAGGTAAAGAATTCACTATATTATTTTGGACGATGTTTCACAAAAAAAGTCTACATAAAAAATTATGCCTACAATTTTCATAAGTCTTTCAGGCAAAGAGTCCACTAAACTATTTTGTGCCATGTTTCACATAAAGAGTCCAATTAAAAAATTATGTCTACAATCTCCATAAATCTTTTAACTTTAACCTCCACATATCCAATAAACATTTTGACTATCCTCAAGCATTTTTGTAATCATGACAAACTCAAATGCTCCTTATATATTTCTCAATTATTAGATTTTTAAAACATGAACTCTTTGGGTGGAACGGAGGGAGTACTATATTAACTATAACATTCAATTTTGTCACTTTATCAAAACAAAATGAAAAACTAGGTCACTTATTAAAACCATTTATTTTCTTATTAGGGTATTAATTTTTGGTGTATGCATGCTATTAACATATCATTTTTCAACCAATTGCTTAATAAGATAGATAAATTTATGTGGAGATAATTGCAAAATAAACATATACTAGTTTCGAGAATTCAATTTAAATCATGTGTTTTTATTTTTTATAAATTGAATCTTCACCTATTTATTCTTCCGTTAACTTGCTGCTAAAACAAATGACGGAAGGTTGATTTGGCAAACCACGTGGATTTTATGTGGAAATGGCGGGAAAATTATTTCAAAAAAAACCTTGTACTATTTTATGATTTCAAAAAAACATTGACTGTTAACGAATTTTTTAAAAATTTTTTTTAAAAAGAACCTTGTACAATTAATTTGTTTTCAAAATAAACCTTGAAATGTTGTAGATTATGAGTATTTGTATATATATATATATATATATATATATATATATATATTTCATCCACATCAAGTGTTTTCCATAAAAGAAAGGTTTAGAAACAAGATAATTATTTTCAAACGGATAAAAACTTAAAGGAAGAGAATTATTTATAAGCAAAAGGAGTATTAATATTCATAATAAAATTAGTTTATTTTAATTTGTGTGACCAATCAAACATAACAATTACTCCGTAATATTTAGGAAATGAAGAAGTACTTTAATGTATTGCTGTCACACACACACACACACACTAACTTATGGGTATTTATATACATATTTCATCCACACCAAGTGTTTTCCTTAAAAGAAATGTTTAGAAATAAGATAATTATTTTGGAACGAATAAACAATAAAAGGAAGACAATTATTTATAAACGAAAGGAGTATTAATATTCATAATAAAATTAGTTTATTTTAATTTGTGTGTCCAATCAAACATAACAATTACTCCATTATATTTAGGAAATGAAGAAGTACTTTAATGCATTGCTGTCACACACACACACACATTAACTTTTTAATACGTAAAACAGAATAATACTAAAAAAAAATAGTCCATAGTTATGGAGGATCTTTGTTTTCCTACTCCTAACTCATAATAATACAAAAAAAAAAAAATACTTCTCTATTCTTAAAAATATACGTGTTTGATTCATTACACATATTATGTAAAATAATTAATTTTATTGTAAATATTACTACCCCATCCCAAAATATTATTATTTTAGCAAAGTTTTTTGTTCAAAAATAATTGTTGTTATAGAACTTCAAAAAATATTTTCTTATAATCTACCAAAACTGCCTTTATTTACTACCCTCATTAAAGAGGGCTGTTAAGAGAAAAAAAAATTTACTCATGCAACTTATCTACAACAAATGAGCTTAAATAAGAGTATATTAGTCTAAATGTAAGTTTTTTAAATCTGTGAGCTAATTGCTAAAACGAAAATTATTTTGGGACATAGGTAGTAGTTTGTTACGTGTTTCCTTTTAGAGTGATTAATTTTTACTTATTATTTTTCTATTTTTATTTTTTAGAATAAATATATTTAGTCAATCATGCTCATAACTAGCGGCTTGTGTTCCATTATAAGAAAATAATATTATTAAGACATTTGTCTACTAAAATCTTAGAAAATATTAGATATTTTATTAAAAAATTAAATTAATTTAAATAATAATATTTTAAAATATTAATTTAATAATATATAGCAATGTGGTTGATATTAAATTGATTATAACTGGTTTCAATAAACTCAATATTAATTTTTTATTTCAATAATCAAAGATCATGATTTATTATGAAAAGATTTAAAGAAATTGCTAGAGTTTATTTTAAAAATATATTAATTGTACAAGGTTCATTTTAAAATGTTTTTTTTGAAAATTTGTTAACAGCCAAGGTTTTTTTTGAAATAAAAAAATAGTACAATATTTTTTTTTGAATAGTTTTTCCGCCATTTCCACGTAAGATCCACGTTGTTTGCCAAATCAACCTTCCATCATTTGTTTTAATAGCAAGTTGACGGAAGGTTTTGATTAAAAAAATAAAATAGGTAAAGGTTCAATTTGTAAAAAATAAAAATATATGGTTTAAATTAAAATCTCAAAACAAGTACAGGGTTTATTTTGAAATTATCTCAATTTATATGTATTCTCCGGTTGTTAGGAAAATTTTTAAAGTGAGATACTAATGGGGCTGTAAGTGGATAATTATTTGATTAGATAAAACAAATCAAATTTGTATATTTAAGTGAAATACGGATTGCGATGTAGTTAATTGTCCAGTGGGAACTAATATCAAATTCAAATTTTTCTGGAACGAGCAGACATTGGATACTTTGAGTCCATATATCCCACTACGTATTTCATACTCAAAATTTATTCTCTGAACATTATTCATAATAACTAATTTCAATTAATAATTAAAAAAAACCAATTTCAAATCAAAATATTCATCTTATTACAAAACTTACTAACATATCTAATCTCAATCAAAGTATATAATAAGTGGAATACATTATAATAAATCTTCTTAGAGAAAAAAGATTAAAAAAACTTCCTAAAAATTGTGATTGTAACCCTTTTGTCATGTCTTCATCATTTAAATACCTAGTGCAATTTTATTACCGAAGAAAAAAAAAAAAAAGAGTTGCTATTCACAGCCAAGAAATTACTTCGTACACCCCATTATTTCGTACACCCCACCAATATTTTCCACTACTCAAAATGCTAAATACACGCCCCTTAATTTCCTAATATACCCTTACAATAATTTTTCCAAAATTAACGTACCCAATACTAAATACATCCCACCCCAAATAACACTATTCATCATCCTTCCCACGCAACCCCCCACCCACCAACCCCCCTCCCCAACCAACACAGTGAAGCCTGCCTCCCCTCACCCTCCTCTCTTTCACACCCCCACCCCCATAGTCAGCCCGCCCCTCTCCCTCCTCTCTTTCACACCCCCATCACAAACAACCCTCTATTCATACTCCTTCCCCCCACCCCACCTCGCAAAGCTTCTTCCTTGACTCAAGCCCGCTTCATCCTTACTTTTTTTTAAAGGTGTTCGGCACCCTTACCGAACATCCTTTGCTGTGTTAGTAGGGCTAACGAACAGGAATTAAAATTTTTTTTTAACCTAAAAAATAAAAAATAAATAAGGACATTTAAGTCAAAATTTATAATGATATTTTTGTAATATATGAGGTGGGGTGTACTCAGTAAATGTATGGATGTAAATGTTGGAAATTGTCCGTTGTTTTTTGAATATTGGTAGTTGCTAAGGAGTAAAGAATTGCAATTGATAGATTATAAAATCTTTACTTGGATGGTTAGAAGTTGTAATCGATGGATTATAAAATTTATTGATTATACTAATATATAGAGAGAGTTTATCTATTCTCTACATTCATTTAGAGTTAAGTTTATATAAACAAAATACCTCCTTTATTCATATTATGAATTATACATTAATTAGGACTAGCATATTTTTTAATATGCAATATCACAAAAATACAATTTAACGAAAATAAAAATGTTAATTTTGATATTGACATTCGTCCTAATTATAAGTTTTAAGTGTTATAATTTTCAGGGAATTGCCGGAGAGCATGCTAGTACATAATAATATAACAATTGCTCTTGCTTGTCAAACTTATTGTTTGGAAGTCATGCAAGGATAAGTAGTACTCCCTCCGTCCCTTAATTATTATTTTATTTGATTCGATACATGGATTAAAAAAAAATAATTAACTTGATTATTAATATTGATATAATGTGTAATTTTTCTTAATACCCATGTGTATGTAGTCCATAATTAAAGTAGGGAAAAAAGTAAGGATAAAATGGTAAAAGTGATGTCCTAAAAAAAAAAGTTTTCAAATAAGACAATTATTCTGGGACGGACAAAAAAAAAAATAAAGACAATAATTTAGGGACGGAGTGAGTATTGTTAATCTTGGTACTATTATCGTTCTCATTATTAATCCAGGTACTATAACGGGGATAGTATTGAAAGTAAAAATCTTAGTCCAATTTTTTTTTTTTTTTTTTGTAAGGGCGCTAATAGTATCACCTTTCACTTATTATAATTGCGAGAGGATAAGCACTTAATTTATCCGAATAACACAGATTATTAGTCCAGATCGCCTATTGCATACCAAACATCTGACAATTTGACTTATTAATCATATCTGACATTAATCCTGGCAACCAAAAGGCTTTATTAATCATATCTGACATTAATCCTGGCAACCAAAAGGCTCGTAATTGAAATAATACTCCATTATTAGTTCCTAAATCATCGTCCTGTTTGACTTTTTTGGTTAATCAGAATATTTTTTAAATACAACATTCTATTTGAACAAAAAAAGTCAACAAAACGATAATTTAGAATTTGAGGGGAGTATAACAACCACTCTTGCGTATCAAACATCTAAATTCCAGATTTAAGAAGTTACTAGTACATAACATTATTGGAGAAACTGAGAAAATATTGTTGAACCTTTATTAAATTATGATAAGTGTGACAGTTTGGTAGGCGGGTACTAATATATATTCAACAAAGGCAGCCATAATTTCAAACAGGGAATCACTATTAATACTTTAGTTTTTAATTGTGATATTTGACAGTACATTATATAAGTTATTTGATTTAAGTAAAATAAAATATCGATAAAATATTGTAATTAAAATAATGTTGTTTGCTTACGGTTGTACAATGACGTAGTTTGGTATGTTTACTTTTGGATTAAACTTTAATCATATATGTCTAAGCTTTTTCTAAGGGAGTTAATTTGATGACCTCTAAATTATAATGTTCACATTGGCTCTGAGGGCGTCCACAGTTGGAGCCCTCCCACAGCCCCCTAAAAACAATTTTAGAGATTTTTACTCTGATCCTACAGTGATCCTTCTAGTACACATTCTATCTCTAAAACCAATTAAATCATCCTCTAAATATAGGGTGAATTTTAACATAAATAGTTACTCAAATCCTCTACATTTTCTTCACTTTATTTGAGCACAATATATTTTTGTTTAATATTTTGAAATAAAAATTATTAAAATATACCCTCTCCGTCTTTAAATTATTGTCTTATTTTTTTTATCTGTCCCTAAATAATTATCTTTTTTTTATTCGTCTCTAAATAATTGTCTTGTTTTAAATTTTCATAGTTTAGTAGATTATTTTTACTATTTTACCCTTATTTTTCTCTCTACTTTAATTATGAGTCATATACACATAGGCATTAAAGGGAATTACACATTATACCAATATTAATAATCAAGTCAAAAAAAAATTTTAATTTGTTTGCCGGGTCAAACAAGACAATAATTTAGGAATGGAGAGAGTACAATATACTTTTCATATTATATAAAATTTAAAATTTAAAATATTTTATTTTAATGGTGGAAAAATATAAATAAAAGAGGAAAAATATAATAGTAGTTAGATTTGTTAGTTGAGATGAGAGATATTTAATTTTTAGAGGGTCGTATAGAGAGTGCTTGTTATAGTAGATTTATTTTTAGAGTGTTGAAAAAGTGAAATTTGAACGGAAAACGAGGTGTTTAGAGTGTGATAAAGAGATGTATTGTTGTGGATGCTCTTATAAGTCTAGGGGTGACAATGACTGACACGACACGAATGCACGAACTAGCACGACACTATTATAAACACGAATTATAGAGAGAAATGACACGATATGACACGACACGATACGATACGATTTTACACGAAAGCACAAAATTAAAAATTTAGTTAAAATAACATTTATTGTTATATTTATGATTAAATAAAATAAATAACATAAAAACACAATAGTACGATACGAACACGATACAATAGCATGAATTGCCACCCTTACATAAGTCATAACAAACCCTAATTTGTCTAACCCTCTTTGTCTATTAACCAACAACCCCAATTTCTCTAGCAGTAACAGTTATTTGCCGAAATATCATGGGCCAACTATTTCAATATTATTTTGATTATTCTTCCTTTTAATATAGCAGTTGAGGCACAAAATTTTTACCCAGCCATTTGATCAATCAGACTTTTCCTGGATAAGTGTTTGCTGCCAAACTTAATAAAATTGATGGCCTTTTGACATCTTGCTCCAAATCCAAAGCTCGAAAGGAATTTTGTAATTTTCTCCCCATTAGTAAAAGACTAAAAGAATGACTCCATGAACACTGTCATCAAGTCTAATGATCATAGTATGTTTCAAACACCAAACAAGCATGCGGAGCAACCGGTAAGGGAGTTATTTTAGCTTAACCACGCGTCTCAATTTTGAGCCCTGAGAACGCAGCTGCGTTAAAATTTGTTGGGAGAACCTTAACGACTTAACGGGGCCGGCTTGCATGGGTCTTAAAAAATCTATTTATATGTATGTAAGAATAATAAAAAAAAACTCTTGTTAATTTTTCGTACATAAGTTAAACTTAATTAAAAATATTAGTACTTTTAAGTTGGGTCAAATAGTACGCGTAATAAATTTTAATCGTATTGTACATTATGCATCATACTCCATTATATACAATATTTTTAAATAATTTCAATGTTTCAAATATTTAATTTATATTATTATTATTATTCAGCAAATAGATCAAATAACATAATGTTTCATTTTAACATGAAAATAGTAATAATGAAGTCTAAAACATATAAATTTTTGTCACTAATAATTATATAATGCACGTATACGAATACATATTTTTAAGTATCTTTTCATTCGGCTATTGAACTATATTTATTTTGTGAATAATAAGAATATTACGAAATAATAGCTATGAGGGAATATATACAGGAAAATATTAAGGTATATAAACCTAAAAATTACTATAAGTTTCCTTTTCTAAAAAAAAAAAAACCTATAAATTATAAAATGTAAAGATATTTATATAAAATTAGGCATATTTTTGGTACCTAAATTTCATTAAGTATTTCTTTCGTGCATGTCTTTTTACGTCAAACTTTTTTTCGTAACTTTGAGAAAAAATTCATACGCATTTTTCAACGTAATATATGTGGATATCCCGTAGTTTACTAGCTATGCTCTTAGTAATTACATATATTTTTATCAAATTCAATATTATATGGTTTTGGATTGGGGAAGGGAGTTAGGCTGGTGCTGGCTCTATGAATGGGATAATGGGTAGGTGGGCCGGACGACTAATATAGGTCTGGGCTTCGGGCCAAGCTAATAAATCTTAGTCCAAACTTGGCCTACTCTTCTTCGTACTTGAGCCTTTGCCAGGAAAGTGTGTTTCATGTAATGAAGGCCTTTGGCCTTGTGGGCTCTTTTACGTAATTACCACATGACACTTTTTAATAATTTATGTTATATATTAATACCAATATATTCATAGAGCTACTTTTTAACAAAAGCCGGAATCACATAGTAGAGAATAAAAACTTCAGAAAATAGCTGGTCGGTACACCTTGAAATTTTT
Organism: Platycodon grandiflorus; assembly: GCA_016624345.1. Lineage (NCBI taxonomy): Eukaryota > Viridiplantae > Streptophyta > Magnoliopsida > Asterales > Campanulaceae > Platycodon > Platycodon grandiflorus. The sequence continues at coordinate 9,573,975 of CM028365.1, read as the reverse complement.
TTGTTCTTTTCAGTTCATCTTTTCACTTTGAGAATTTTTTTCTTAAAATGCCCCTGTCTCTTTGATGTTGAAGATTGACTTTTACATCCCAGCTCCCCCACTTGAAAGCTTCATAGTATTTAAATCGGAGAAATATAAATTTACAAAACAAATGTGGAAACGAAAAAAAAAGTTGAATTTTCATGCATGAAACATGAATTTGATCACAATTTGATCAAATTCGAATTTTTTGAGTTCATCCCATTTTTCCTTGTTTTTGGGCTGTTTTGGTCACTTTAATCTATGTTTTAAGTTTCGAATTTGTTTAAAATCAATCCATGTTATCCTAACTTAGTACTACATTTGTGCACAATTTTTCTACCAGAAAATACTATTTTCGAATTGGGCATGCTGGGTAATGCAATGCACAAAATGGAGCATCGCAATGCACAAAGTGGAGCATCACTTTTTGTCCCCGTTACTCGCTTTAGCGATGCAGCAGCTCGCCTTAGCGAAGTGCGGCAATCAAAATGTATACCCAAAAAATAAGTGCCTACACGGTGTTTGTTTGTTTGTCTCTGTGAATAAACTGAAATGAATGACTTGAGCAACAGCTCGCCTTAGTGAGCAACAGAAAGCTTGCCCTTAGCAAGCAACGACAATTCAATTTTTTCAGTTGACCCCCCTGCTCGTTAAGGCGTGTAACGGGAAGGCTCGCCCCAGCGAGTCAATTTTTTCATTTTGTTCCCTGCTCGCTAAGGCGCGCACCGATTGGTCCCCTAAGGCGCACTGCGATGATCGCGATGCACCAATTATTGCATCGTGATGCCCAAATTTATAAAAGTGGTGCATCGCGATGCATAAAAATAAATATATAAATTGGGCATCGCGATGCCTTGGGTTACTGACGCGCGTGTATTTTTCTTTCATTAATAGCATAATCGTCTTTTTGTCCAAAAAAAACTTTTTTCGGTTAAAAAAAAAAAAAGAGTAAACTAAAACGATTACAAATATTAAAAAAGGGACCGACTTGTAATTCACCCTAAAAACTTACCTTATTGAATTTTATGACAATAATCACCGGCATATCTTTCATCAAGCCTCCTTTTAGTATACTTTTAATCTTTATATTTTTTATTTTATTTTTTTGAAAATGATAATATGGTATAAAATAGAAGATAATAATATGTATTATGGTTCGACTAATATTTGAACATGAACCTTTTAATTATAAAAATCGGTGCATAGTCAAGTTAGTGTGTTTAATGTAAGCTTCTGTGTGATAAGTTATAGTTGTGGTTCTTTTCTGTATAATTAATTGAAATATCATAAATTAAAATTTGTATGAAAAAATCAACTTAATGTACTTATTATTATTGTATACCAAAAACGAGTAGTCAATTTTGATTAATTCTTTCTTATACTCCATATGTTTCTAAATAATCGTTTTGTTTAACGGGACACACGAATTAAAAAAAATTAATTGACTCTATTATAAATATTGGTATAGTTACTTTCCTTAAATGCCCTTGTAAATGTGGTTATAGTTAAAGTAAGGAAAAAAATGTAAAGATAAATTGGTAAAAATATTTTTATAAAAAAATATGTTTAGAAAGCAGATAATTTTTTATTTTTTTTAAAAAGATAATTATTTAGGAAGAGATGGATGGAGTATATGTTAGTGGGGTTTAAAAAGTCATGCAAATTTAGTCATTTGTTAAATCGTACGTGAAGGGTCCATTAACACTTACCAACTGAGATAAGGGTCGTTGAGTTGGACTTACTTGCCTTCGTTTCAACTTTCAATGTGATCAGTTAGGATAGTTGGGTTTATGGAATGGAGCCATCATTTTTCCGAGTTATAGAAGAAGTACAAGTATACATACAACAACACTCACTTCCTTATAGGATAACTTGTCCTATCTATGTATGTAGTTGTGGTTCTCACCCAAAATTTAGAACCTTCAGAATTGAGCATAGATAAAATTGGTGAAATTTTGTAACCTCTAGAGTCCTGCCAGCATATATTGGCCAAGATTTGATCACACCACCAAATTTCCCGACCCAATAATTAAAATCAGTAAATTTTATTTTTAACTTAAAACTACTTATTATTCATCATGTTCCAAAATAATTATCATTTTAATAATTTGTACATATATTAAGAAAATTTTTAACAACAATTATTTTGATACCAAAAAAAAAAAAAAACTTTGGTAAAAGGACATTAATTTTGCGAAGGTGGTTGTAGTTTTAAAATACTCCCTCCATCCCTAAATTATTGACTTACTTTCTTTTTTTGTCTATCCCACAATAATTATTTTGTTTGAAAACTTATTTTTTTTTAGGACATTATTTTTATTATTTTACCTTTATTTTTTCCCTACTTTAATTATGCACCACATACACTTGGATATTAAAAAAAATTATACATTATATTAATATTAATAATTATATCAATTTTTTTTTAATCTGTCTGCCAAATTAAACTTGATAATAATTAAGGATAGGAGGGAGTATACTACTCTATAATACAAAAATCAGATCCGTATCCCCCGCCACACGCATGGAAAAGCAGCCTTGTTAACTGGAATCAACCCAACATAACATTCACGCCATCTCTGCATTCCTTCCTCCTCTCAGCCCCACAAATTATTACACTTCCCCCTCACTCTTCTCATTACCTTTGTCATTCCCTTCTCGTTTTCTCTACTTCTCTCTCTCTCTCTCTGGTTTAATGGTGGTTGAGTTCCAGATAAAAACAACACTAATGGTTATTTATCTGAAATCCGGCCATGACTGATTGGTTTCTGAGGTGCTGAGAGAGAGTAGCAAACAAACAAAATACCCATAGATTTCCCGATGGATATCGTGAGAATTAGGCAGTTGGTGCTCCTTTGGTGTAGAATCCGAACAACCCGTATGTCCCTAGTGGGTGGAAACCACACCGCTGCCAGGTTTTGCACTCGCTAAATTCCCTCCCCGTTTGGCTTTGATTTCTCTCTCCGTGTTGTGTAAACAAACATTTGTGACTTTTGTAATTTTTCGCGTTTGGGTATTGTTCTCCCATTTGGGTCCTTCGTGATCGCATTTCTGATCTGGTGCAAGCGTTTGCCGATGGATTTGGCTCGTGGGTATCGAGCCAAAGGCAAATTCGAGCTGAAAGGTGTGGGAATTGGATTGAATTCCGATCCCTTTTTGATAATTAAGCTGCTGGATTCGCGGGTTTTACGGATAATCTCGCGGTCTTTGTTCTTGTCAATGGTTATTGTTGCCTTGCCATTCATTGGTTTTATCGTTAGAGATTCTTCAGGTGCTTTATACGATGATGCTAAATTCGAGTCTTCTGATTTGTTTGGAATCAGATCAATGCCGTTGGTTTTGAACATCTAATTGATGAGGGCCTTCTCAAGAAGGGTCATAAGGGTCTATTTCTAAGTTCCAGTATTGGTGGTCTGGATGAAAATTTGCGGGTCTTGAATGATCATGGCATTGATCTAGTCGTTGATTCATTCTTGGACCACCAAAGCTCGATTCCAGATAAGGCATTTGATTTTGTGTATGCGCCGAGCTTTCAGGGTGTTAACTTAATTAATCGGGTTCTTAAGATGGATGGCATTATGATTATGCCATTAAGTAATGATCCTTTGAACAAGTTTAAGCAAGATGAAAACTTTAAGATCGTGTATATTTGTCGATATGGTTTGATGCTTGTCGCGATGAGGAAGTTGAATTTGGCGGGTGGCTTTGAGAATTCCCAAACTACAAGAAGTCTGTGTGGGATTACAGTGGCAGCCAGGAAAGGAGCATTGAAAGGTCTAGAAGACTTGTTGCTAGAGCCTCCTAGACGAGCATTGGCAAAATCAAATAATAGGAAGATCAAGTTCCTTCCTAATCTGTTGGAAGACTCCCTTGAAACTTACATTAATCGTCGAGTTTTCATTACTGATGGGGAAAGTGGAGTTGTGGATTGGTTTTATAAGAACTATCCGACAAGGAATCAATACTTCGAGATTCAAAATGTGGAGCTTGAGATTGATGACAAGGAGAAAGCGTCGCCTTGGGCAACTGGGATATCAGATTGGTTGAGAAAGAATGTGAAGAAAGAAGATTATGTTGTGATGAAGGCAGAAGCAGCAATAGTGGAGAAGATGATAATGGAGAAGACACTGTGTTTGGTTGATGAATTGTTTTGGAGTGCAAGAACCAATGGGAGGATGATGGGGAGAAGATAAAGAGCAAGAGAGCTTACTGGCAGTGTTTGGAATTGTATGGGAGGCTAAGAGAAGAAGGGGTTGCTGTACAGCAATGGTGGAGTCCTTGATTGGCATTCGTTTTTGTCTTTATTGTGAAGTCTTTGGTTGTTTTGTTCCTCCCCTTTCTTCTCATGATAGGGCTTTTAATAAAGATAATAGAGTTGCATCCTTTGGGATCTCGTGCTTTTTCTATTTTGTATTCTGAAGTAAAGGAAGAAGGAAAGAATGAAAATGGTGATGATGTGTGTAGATTGCTTTTGTGTTTGTTGGAGTTCATTTGTACTAGTATCTTTTGATTCTATCATAATTGGCATATTCGTGATATCCCATTCTTCTTCTTCATGTGTTTTTAGTGTTTGTTCTGTACCATAATTGTTTGTTTTAATACTCTATTAAAATGGACTAATGATGCATGCAAGCCAATTTAGTATAACATTCAAACTTCAAAGGCTTCATATGTCATAACTAATAATCCATCTGTCTGTGTGTGGCTACAGGATTTGTGGTATTTGTGCAGGATAGAAGATAACTAAATTGACATGAATAGTTACAGAAACAGGTAATTTAACCTTCAGAGGCAGATTATAACATATTTGCACACTTGCACCATATGACTCTGGGGAGTCCTTATTTGGTTTTGTTCGAGATTGTTTCACTATGTTTGCATCTGCCTGATTGTGAACGAACGTATTACACACATTATGCTGCTTTCTATCTTTACGGAAAAAAAAAAAAACCCAGATTCCATCCATTACAGAGGATATCTATTGGAAACCTAGGAAACAGTCTAGCACAATATTAGGATGCGTTTTGTTGCTATGTTTTTCTTTATGAGGTCTCCTCTTATAGGAGTAATTAGTCTTCCATCAAACTAGGTGCTGTTATTTTTAAATCTTATATCAAACTGTTTTATCTGTTAGTGTTAAACCAAATATAAGACGACATTGAAGAACCAAACGAAATTCTGGATATCCCCAAACAGCTCTGCTGGACAATATAGTTGTACTGAATCCAAAGGCTTGTGTTGGTCTGGGTCATGTGTGGGAGTGCAAATTTGGATAAGAAATTTAGGGATGTTGTTAATTGGGATTGATAACTCATCAAACCTCAACCAGAGAACGCTGTTCAGCAAAAACTATACACACCCCATCGTCTATCAAGCCTCTAGTGGCTGCTATGTTTATCAGAGAGAGAGAGAGAGAGAGAGAGGCAAGCTTTAGCACACAACACATAATTTGCTAGGGAATAGAAATAGAAAATGATATTAATATGTGCAAGGGAATAGAAATAGAAGAAGGCCATTTTTATGTCTATATATTATCAAAAACAGGCTAAATCAATCTAAACATGCTTAGTTCAAATCCAGAGATTACAAAGCTTTAGCACAAAACACATAATTTGCTTCGAGGAGACATGTAAAATCAAACAGCTAGCTTCATATATTAAAGAAAGTGGCCTTCAAAGCTTGATCCTGCATCACACGTCATTCTAGTAGTTCTATAAGCAGGCGCTAGCTAATTAACGTAGTTCACAGCAAGTTAAGGGGTGGTGGTGGAGGGAGGAGTGAAGATTCCGGTGAATGATGGTACGAATGGGGTGGTTGGAAAATTAGTGGGAGAAAAGTTTGGAAGTGTTGGCAGGGAAGGGGAGGGAGAAATGGTGGATATGTTGTTGGCAATGAGGGAGTTTGAAATATTGTTGGTACTGTGGGAGTTGGAAATGTTGTTGGGAGCCCTGGAAAGGAATAATAGTTGGGAATACCAGGAGTGTTTTGAAGACGACGAGCAGCCAAGGCATCATTGGTGACTGAAAGGAAGGTGATCAAGAAGGAGAGTACGAGTATCTTGCAAGAAGCCATGGCTTTGTTTTTTGGGGAGCCTAAAGTGAGAATTGTACATGCAAAGAGAGCAAAAGAATTGGAAAAGAGGGAATGAGGCCAGGTCTGGTCTGAACTTTGCACTTTCTTATATAGAGGTAGGGAAAGAGTGTTATGTTTTATGATGTGATTAAGAAATAGATTAATAAGTAGAATCATAATCATGATTCAATATTAGGTTAGTTAGTGCTTCCATTAGGAATTCTTAATAATTAGTCCTTAGATGTCACTTACAATGTTAGCAATTTTAACGATTCGAGTTTGCGTCTGAAGTTAAGGGTCATAACAAAACTGCAACTTAAGCTTGAATTTTCAATTATCACGAGCGCTAATTCAATTAGTCATGTATATATCAACTTAATTCCCAATTTATTTTTGGTTTTCTTGCTCATCTTTGTCTGTTCAAACCTCAGTACCGTGAAGTCGTGAACCTAATACTCCTTAAACTTTATAGGTAACATCTACCCTCTCATGTTAACAGACATTAAATATATATGCCCTTAATTCAATAGTGAGTTTCTTATGAATTCAAAGAGAATTAATTTGAAGAAAAATATTGTGCGTAGCGGAAGACTAGCAAACAAATTAACAGAGTATAATAAGATCAATCACAAAGAAGAGAGAGAGATTGGGGCCAACGGACTGTCGAAATTTTATTAGAGACTCACACCTTTCAAAGGTTCTAAGTATACAACTATTTATATGAATACAATAGAAACCCTAAAACTCGTCGCTATGCGGACGCACAATGCGGCCGCATACGATTTACAAGACTTCCATGCTGACGCATGGTTTCCAGAACCGAGTGCGGACGCCTTATGCGAACGCTTAATTTTCAGTGTTCCATGCGGACGTACTATGCGGACGCACTATTCAGTTCCCTCGGAGGGAACTGGTCTATTGCCTGGGTAATCGAGTCATCCCATTCTCAACAAAAAAACAATTAACACATTGATTATTTCCCAAATTTAATTAAACACTTCCAGATCAATGAAATGATTACGTACCAAGTTAAATATAAGCTAGGTGGCAATCTAGTTACTTGCATAAATTTCCTTAAAACATGAAAAGTAAGACAATTGGCAATTAGAATATGTTGAGAGGATTTCGCTTGTTTTACACTTAGAGGGAGTCATAGAGATGCCTTGAACAGTGGTGCCGGTGTGGGAAGTACTTGTTCCATCCCAAAATTATTGTCTTATTTGACTTGACACACGAATTAAGACAAAACAATTGACTTAATTATTAATATTGGTATAATATGTAATTTCTTTTAATCAGGAGAAAAAATAAGGGTAAAATGATAATGTTGTCCTAAAAAGAAATCTTTCAAACAAGACGATTATTTGGAAATTGGACAAAAAAAAAATGACAATAATTTTGGAACGGATGGGATATTAATTAATGGTGTACTTTGAAGGTTGTTGCCAGTGGCTTGCCACCAATAAATGGATTCAACAAACCATGGTAACTAAAAGAGCAAAAGAAGCAACACGGTACAGGGTATTCTGGAGGAAAAAAAGTAGTACCTTTTGTACCCAAAATTTATTAATGGAGAGGGCCAGCAGCGCAGAAGTACTTCATCCAACTCCCAACCAAGTGCATAAATATTCATGCCTAAGTTCTGTGACGAGACTACGACTGTAATCTGTTGGTTGCCATAGGCTGTTCTGGAGTCCAAGAATCATAAAACACCACATGAGTGACAGCAAGAAACCAACAAGTTGGGTTGGGCAACATATTCATTGTACTCCATTTAATGCCAACTGAACTACCAAAGAGTTTTCTTGTTATGCTGCAGTTAGGTACAGAACACTGATACGCTGCTACCAACATATCCTTGGTCCATCCTAATTGCCCTGTTCAACTTGATATGTTAGGGTGCAGAACACTGATAGGCTGTCACGAACATATTCTTGGTCATTCTAATCGCCTTGTTCAACTCGATCAGTTATGTGCAGAACACTGATACACTGCTATCTTTCACTGCTACCTGAAAGAACGGAGCAACAAAGAAAAGAAAAGAGACAAAAATATTGATCACGAGAAGTTACAAACTGCCGCATGCCGCTTCACGTCCAAACACGGCTGCTATCATTGGTTTTATATTACACTTTCTTGTCCTCCAAGAGAATACCATAAACAAAGCTATATATTCTAACTAGGAAACAAAAGTAATATCCTAATATAACTCTACAATGAATATAAAATAATTTACTTGCTATCTATAAGGATATACAATGAATGTAATACTTGACTTGCTATGTATAACCATAATCACGTGCTATTACCCCCCCCCCCTCTCAAGCTAGATGGAGGATACCGGAGTTGCAGCTTGGAGGCTAAGAACCGAAACCGAGGCTGTGCAAGAGATTTGGTAAAAATATCCGCAAGCTGATCATTGGAAGAAACATAAGCCAATCGAAGGAAGCTACACTGTTGCATTTCGCGGACAAAATGGTAATCAATCTCGATATAACGAGTACGAGCATGGAAGACTGGGCTACGAGACATCTGAAGTGCGGATACATTATCATAAAACAAAGTTGGCGAGGATAAAAATTAAATAGGCTCAGCTTACGATAAAGAAACGAGAACCAGCGAAGTTCGGCTGCGGTGGTAGCTAAAGCACGATATTTTGCTTCACTACTGGAGCGAGAGACTGTTGATTGCTTCTTTGCGGTCCAACCAACGAGATTAGGGCCAAGAAACACACACGCCCCAGTTGTAGATCGACGATCATCTGGATTTTCGGCTATATCGGAAAAAGCTCGTAATGAAGTGTCAGTGGAGGAAGAAAATGCAAGTCCCATAGAGACAATCCCTTTGACATAACGAAAATCCGTTTCACGACTTGTAAATGAGATGAGAGCGGGGAATGCATGAATTGACACACTTGGTTTTCTGTATAGGCAAGATCGGGACGAGTGAGCATTAGATATTGAAGACCCCCGACCATTCTACGATACGTAGTGGCATCGGGAATAGGATCACCGTCAAGAGCAGACAAGTGTGAGCCCGGAGCAAGATGAGTAGGTGCAGGTTTACAATCTTGTATATTAAACTTACGAAGCAAATCCACGACATAACGAGTTTGAGTAAGATGAAGTGTACTTGGAGAACGAGATGCTTCCACACCTAGGAAATAACTGAGAGGGCCAAGACGACAACTCTCAAAAGTTTGGCAAATACGATCCAAGACAACTGAAACTTCAGAAGAAGACGATCCTTTAACAATTATATCATCAACATAAACCAGAATTGCCACAGTACCTTTGGATGAATGACGAATAAATAAGGAGCTGTCTCACTTACTATTAAAGAAACCAATAAACAGAAGAAAATCATGTAGTCGTTGAAACCATGCCCTCGGAGACTATTTTAGGCCATAAATAGACTTTTGAAGTTTGCATATATAGTGAGGATATCGAGGGTAAACAAAACCAGGAGGTTGAGCCATAAACAATTCTTCCCACAAAAACCCATTGAGAAAAGCATTGCGAACATCTAACTATTCAATTGGCCAAGAGCGAGACTGAGCTAGAAAGAGAAGCATGTGAATAGTTGGGGGTTTGACCACGAGACTAAATGTTTCATCATAATCTACTCCCTCTTGTTGAGTGTACCTGAGCCACAAATCTAGTTTTGTGACGATCAATGTTACCACCAGCTCTTCGTTTGATCTTATAGACCCACTTACTGCCCACAACATTCATGCCAGGTGTAGGTGGTACCAAAGACCACATATTATTTTTGGATAGGGCTTGTAGTTCTTCCTGCATAGCCAATTGCCAATGTGGAAGAGGAGCGGCCTGCTTGTAATTAACGTGGCTCGAAATCTAGAGAATTATTAGAGATGGCAGCAAGAGCAGTTGAAAACGGATACTTCAAAGTGGGATCATTCATAATGGAGCTCACTGTACGAACTCGAAGTGGAATGGATGACTCAGATGAAGTTGCCATGTCTGAATGTTTAGGGGAAGACTGCTGAGGTGATAACCTAAAAGGGATTAGGCTGTTGAGATAAGCTGGTCGTTCACTATGGATGAAAGTGCGGACCGACGAGTCAGGGGAGTTTGTTGGGGAGCCCACTGGTGTTGAGGTTGACTGGGCTGGCTCTCAGGGTGCGTCTGTGGACTGGAGAAAAATGGGCTTGGAGCAGGAGAGTGATGCACGAGTAGCTGAAGGGGAATCATATTGGACCTGGTTGCTATTGGTGGTGTGAGAGCAATTTGGGCTGGCTTGTCACAAGAAGTGCTCGGACTGGGAGCCAAGGAGCAAGGTCGGCATAGGCCAGGTAGAGAACTTGTCATGTTAGTTCTGGATGCAAATAAAAAATGATTTTCATCAAATAAAACATGGCAAGAGATATACAATCGTCCTGTTTTTAAATCCAAGCACCTGTACCCTTTTTTGAGAAGATCATAACTCAAGAACACACATGGGGTCGACTTGGGCATAAGTTTGTGTTTATTAATTATATGGCACAAGATGAGGGAAACAAGTGAACCCAAAAGTCTTTAAGAATCTATAATCAAGAACTCGATGAAGTAACTTTTGGTAGGGAGATATGTAGTTTAATTGCCTCATAGGAAGACGATTTATTAAAAAGACAGAGTAGAAAGCTTCAAGCCAATATTATTGAGCCAATAGGCATAGGCCCATCTCAACAATATGACGATGCTTACGTTCAACAACTCCATTTTGTTGATGAGTGTGAGCATAAGTCAACTGATGTTTAATGCCATGAGTGGCTAAAAATTGAGCAAAGTGATGATTAACAAACTCATCACCCCCATCAGTTTGGATAGTTTTCACAGTGTGAATGGCAAAAATTTTGTTAGCTAATTGATTGTCAACTTGAACTTTGAAAGAGGTGAAAACAGAGCACACATCAGATTTGTGCATTAAAGGAAATAACCATGTGAAACAAGAATAATCATCAATAACTGATACATAATAACAGAATACCGAGTTTGACACAACTAGGGAAGGACCCCAAACATCCAAATGTAGCATGTCTAACGGTTTTTTTGAATGAAAACTACGAGAAACAAAAGGTAGATTACAAGATTTTCCCAAAAGATAAACGTGACAAAAACCATTTTGTGTTGCGGATCCACTAACTGGTATCCGATGTTTATTAACTAAAATTTTAAAAATACGCTGAGACAAATGACCAAGATGAGTATGTCAAAGACTTGAGGAAGCACGTTCACCAATAAGAACTAACGAGTTGATGTTTGAAGATGGTAAAGGAGAGATGGTAGAGGGCACCCGAACTACTGCCAGAAAGAACTGTCTCCTTGGTGTTGTTGTCCTTAACACGAAAACTAGAACTGTTAAGTTCAAAAAAATAGTTATTATCAAAAGAAAATCTACGAATGGAAAGAAGAGACTTATGCATGCTAGGGACGCAAAGAATGTTATTAAACAGAAAAAAATGATTGCCATGCAAAAAATGTGACTTGACCAATGGAAAAAATAGGTAAAGAAGTACCATTAGCAATTGTAACTAATTAGTACCTGTGTATGGAGTAGAGTGGGACATAACCTCAGACGATGAAGTCATGTGATTTGTTGCACTGGAATCGAGGACAAAAGAGACTAGAGCCATGTGGGATGATTCAGCATAATGTGGAGAGTGAGAGGGTAGAGCAAAGGAAGGAGAATGATACGCAGAATAGGCGTAGTTGTTGCGGTTGTGGCACTATGGGGCTATATGCCCTTGTTTATTACAGAATTGGCATGTGGATGTTTGGTTAAAGGGAACAAATTGATTATTTGGAAAAGAGGGAAGTGTATTTTGTGGAGAATGGTTATATGAAACAAAGGGTGTCTGATGAGGTGGTATAGGTAGAAGGCCGCGACCTTGGTTTCCTCAGCCACGGCCATGGTTTTTGTTCCAGTTATGACGTCCCCCTCTATGACCACGCCCTCGATAGTTGCCCCCCATGCTAATAGTAGCCATTGGTTTGGTATGAAGAGGGATAGGCCGAGACTTGTGGGGAAGGTTAACCCACGAAAGGTGTAGAAGAGGGATACGTGTTTTGTTCTTGGGTTTTAGAGGTAGTGAGAGCGGTTGTAGGGTTGATGGATAGTGTAAGAAAAAATCTTTTGAAGGTCTTCTTCTTGAAGAAGAAGATCATAAAGGTCATCGGTGGTAGCTGGGTTTGAAATTTTGTACGGTTATGAATTCTTTGTAGGAGGGACCCAAACAACCTAGGATCCTACAATGAAAGTCAGTGTCGGAGATGATAATACCGACTTTGGCGAGGGAGTTGACTAAGGTTTTACCTTGGAAAATGTATTGGGTCAATGGTCATGTCGGGTTTCAACTTAAGATTATGCAATTTGTCTTGGAGTTTTTTAATATGTATATATGATGTAACTCCAAAACGTTTGGCAAAAAGATCCCAAGCCTCAAAAGCGATTTCAAAGGGGTTAAAATGTGGTTGTATATCGACTATAATAGTAGCTTTTATCCAACCTACAACTAACCTAGGTTGCTTGTGGAAATAAAAGTAAAAGAGGTCTTGGATTGCCATTATCAAGGGATTCGTAAGGAGGGTCTTTTGTAGATATAATGAATGTAAAGTTATGACTTTTTAGGACAGACCGGAAAAGAGAACTCCAGTTTTGATAGTTATCCCCATTGAGATGATAATGAGACATATATGATTGAATATTGAAGAATAGGGGAAAGGAGTTAGAAGACTGTACCATACTCTCTTGTGATACTGAGGAGGCTACCTTGGTTTTGGAAGAAGTTGTTAAATCATCTGCCATGGCTCTTTGGCTCTTATACCATAAAAGAACGGAGCAACAAAGAAAAGAAAAGAGACGCAAAAATATTGAACACGGAGAAGTTACAAACTGCCGCATGCCGCTTCACCTCCAAACACGGCTGCTACCATTGGTTTTATATTACACTTTTTTGTCCTCCAAGAGAATACCATAAACAAAGCTATATATTCTAACTAGGAAACAAAAGTAATATCCTAATATAACTCTACAATGAATATAAAATAATTTACTTGCTATCTATAAGGATATACAATGAATGTAATACTTGACTTGCCATGTATAACCATAATCACGTGCTATTACTACCAACATATATTCTTGATCATTCTAATGGCCTTGTTCAACTTTATAAATTCTTGTTTCTTAAGGGTGAGGAGTACTCCAGGAAAAAGATAAAATTATTTGAAGATAAATTCTAATGGCCTTGTTCAACTTTATAAATTCTAATGGCCTTGTTCAACTTATAAATTCTAATGGCCTTGTTCAACTTTATAAATTCTTGTTTCTCAGTTATGTGCAGAACACTGAAACTGCAACTTTTGTTCTGTAAGTTCATTTCTTTTGTAGTTGTTGCGGCTGTTGAATTCTATGGGAAGAGGAAGGAAGATTTCGATAGCGAATCCATCTCCTAAAATCTCGCTCACTCTTTCCTGTTTTTCGCAGAATTCTCGAAGAGTGATTTGGGTTTCAACATTAACGTGGTTATCCATCCTCCGTCAACGTCAGTTTTACAGCCTAGGTAGCGTAAGTAATTTTTTTTATTTCCTATAGGCAGGTGGCAATGATCCAACGATGGAATAGGAGATGGAATAAAATTTTGGAATAGAGGATCCAAACCGCTTTAATATTAGTAATGCCAACATTTGAAACATCTCAAGTTAAGTAATGTGATGTCTGACCAATTACATGCCATATATGCAACATAGATATTGAGATAGAAACTTGGGTAAAAAAGTTGGGATCACTTCACTACTCCTAATATTAAGCAAAGCCTACCCCAGTTTGGAAGGCCTCTACTTGAGTTGAAATTGCAATGTGCAGTTTATTATTTTGGGCATCAGAACAATTAAATGGCATTCACAGGTTACATCACAGTGGATATATCATACTACTGCACCAGCTCATTTCAAACTAGTCTAGACAAAAAATTAATATTGCAGACTATGAATGTATGCCAACAAATTCAACATTCCAAATACTCGATCGAAAAATTACTTCTTCATAAACAAATGATCTGGAGAATAAGATCAACACATGCTAAATATTTGGGATCCGATCAAACTTATTTGCAAGGGAAGACGAAAGTTATTGAAAAACAAAAGATGAAGTTGATTAGATCATTTTGAGGGAGGGAGTATCCCTTGGAGGAACGAGGAAAACATGGTCAAGGCCCGCTGCGGCTGGAAGCTCGGAACAGTATGTCCAGCTCCCCTCACTGTTGTTAATATCACTCCTTTGTATTCTACCACATATCCTCCAACCTGTCATTATTGATTCATTTAGATACTGTCAATTAACATCAATTAATCAGCATGACTTATTTTACTAATGAATTTGTGAAAATTGGTTTCAACTGAAGACATCCATGGTTATAAACATAATAAATTAAGTCAAGAGGAAAGATGTAATTTTGTAAATCACCTCATTGTTGATATACCATGGGCGCCAAGGTGTCTGGATTGGTAACTTCATGGCATTTATTGAGTACCTAGAACTTGTAATTGGAACGCGCCCATCTACATCCCCACTGCAAAAATCGTTCAACATTTCCAACATTTATTATTTAGGAAAACTGTCATAGTGATCATTCTAAAGTCCAATTTGAAGCGGATTTAGATGTTGTTCTATGTTAAATTATCAATTCATCTAAAAGCTTAAGCTGTTAGAGAAGGGCTCAACAATATATATCAACACTCCCCCCGAATGTGTGACAATACATGAAGACAACAAGGGTCACACATGGAGAAAATTAACAAACAAGCTTCACCAAAGGCAACATAAACGCAAGGAAGATTTGAGCCACAGACTTTGCTGGAGCAGAGTTTTGATACCATGTTAAGTTATCAATTTATCTAAAAGCTTAAGCTGTTAGAGAAAGACTCAACAATATATATATATACTTGCCTGTAAATCCAGAGTCTCTGGCCATTTGCAATGAGATATTCAATGATGGGTAGGATGGTTATCGGGCTGTCAGTCCAAACATTGAAAGGACTGCCAAGTGTTCAAAATTTGATAAAAAGTTATAAGAGGCACAGAAGATTATAGTACTATGTATCTACAATATAGAAATAAAATGTTGTTCTGGCGACGATAATGACATTTTAAAAATTAACAAAGAAGCTCCTAGTTGCTTCCTTTAATTTGTACATGATGCTTTTTGTGAATTGTCATGAGGAGCTTCTTAGTTAATTCGTGGACTGTCAATATTATCACAAGTTTCGTTTCGTAAATTAATGTACCCGCAAACATCCCATGCCGTAGGTTTTACATGGAAAGCCGTTTGGAGCTCAGTTGTATTAAAGTAAGATGTTATATGTTCTCCCCAGCAGGGATCGTAGGATTCGACCTGAGATGAGACCAAAAAAAAAATTTTAAGTCCTAGAAGTTATATGATAGAAAAGTTCATTAAATATTGTATGAAAAATGTTGTATCCACAGAATTTATCAACAGAATGGTTTACGTTATGCATTAAATATATTGTACATTGCACCTATGGTGACATAAACCAAATATGTTGATAAATTATGTACATATCTATCATTGCTCATATTGTATTAAAGTTATTAGACAAACTTATTTATTTCAAGATAAAAAATGATCATAGGCTTACAACTAGATCTACAACTATCGTAAATATTCCCTTCGTTCTAAAAAAGAGTCTTGTTTGACTCGACATTAAATTAAGAAAAGCTAATTGGCTTTTTATAAACATTAGTATGTCTGTCTTTCAAAAATGTCTATGTGAGAGTGAGTCCTATCAATTAAAGTAGGGATCAGAAAAAGTTAAAATGGTAAAAGTAACATTAAAAATAAAAATTAGAAAGCGGACAATTTTCTTAGGAATAGTTTAAAAAGAAAGATGAAGTAGTCTTTTTTTAGAACTGAGGGAGTATGTAAATGCTCAAAGATGGTCCGGTGGGTGAGGCTATCGCCACTACAGAATCAAAAAAGGGTAAAAAAATTATGTGGTCTTCTTGCAAAGTTGAGAGGTTGATCGTTTGAGCCTATGCCGGATTGGTCGAAATGAGCTAACCATACCATTACATTAACTCTAACTTTCTTGCACATTGGAGCAGGAAAATAATTTCAAAAGAATTAACATATTTATTTAAATTGTAAGACTTGGAGAAAAAAAAAAACTATATATGAAAAGAAATACGACTATTAGAACACTACGTATGGGCTAAGGTGTCCTGTAATTTAAAGCAATATTTCTTCCTAATTAATGAACTATGGATCAAGGTGTACTTATTAAACTTTAAGGCATTATTTCTTTCTTATAGAAAAGTGAGAAAGAGTTTTGTTAGACTTACAGAGCCAGTGGAGCCATTGCTTGCTTGGGTGTCTAAACAAATCGGTGCATAAATGTTGTATAAATCGATCTCTCCCCACTCATCCCAAGCTTTATCCATGAAGCTTGCACACTCTCCTGTTGAAGAATCATTCACGAAATTGCAGTACTTAAAGACCCCTTCATGAGTCTCATCTGAGTTTATCGCGTGGGTCCACCAGTAATCAAAAAGCCCTTTCGAGTTTGTTAGATCATCAATCCATGCATTTCCTATCTGCATAATCCATATAGTTTTAGAGACAGTGAGAGACAGAGACAGACAAAACATATGTAGTTAGTACATCGAATCAATATGCATGCTTCATATCCCATGAAGTTTGGTGGTTTAAAGTGATTCGTCAACATCCACATTATGGTGTATATATCACGCACTAACCGACCAGTCACAGTACCACGTCATCGTTTTGGAGTCAACTTCTGGGATAGTGTCTTATATATAAATGTCCATCAATGTCGTTATAAATATTCATGTATGTATATATGGTAAAACGTACTGCAATGCCTTTGAGGTTGATGACGGTTTGGTTTGTCTTCTTGTTATTGAGCAGAACAGTATAGGCAAGCTGAGGTACGTAATGGCCAGCGTAGCTTTCACCAGTTATGTAAAAATCACGGCTTTTGTACTGTGGGAACCTCTCAAGCCAATTGACAAGAAAGGTATATGCATCCTGGGCAGTGCTCTTGTCACCAGTGTTATTATAAACTGAAGACGAATTTGAGTATGAAAACCCAACTCCAGCAGGGGACTCCAAGAAGATCACATTTGCAACTGGAAGGCAGTATCAAGTAAAAATTTAAATATAAAAATGAGATCTAACGAGGGGGACAAAGTATGTAAGAGTTTATTAAATTTTTTAGTTGCATCAGTCTCACCATTGTTCCATGCATAGTTGTTCCGAAAGAGAGTTCGGCCATCGCTATTGACTCTGAAGGGTCCTAGTTCCGCCATGGCTCCAATTAAAGAGGAACATCCTGGTCCTGTTCATCAAAAAATAATTGCTAAAGAAGATTACTTTGACAACTAGTGATGCGACACAAAAAACTTCATGATTTTTATCTGAAAGAATGTCGATTTCAATCCAAACAAGGATTTTCGGGAGTGTGTCCTTCTCTTTTTTTTTTTTTTTTTTTTTTTTTTCTGTTTGTGATGTGAAGATTTGAATTGTATGTATCACATTAAACTCTCGAAACATGAGTACAGAGTGATATGCAATACGTACCTCCATTTAGCCACAATACCAAAGGATTGGTGGACGAATTTTGGGGAGACTCAACGAAATAATAGAAGAGAGCTTTTCCTTCCGTTGGACTAGGATCAACCGTGACATAACCTGAATATTGGTCAAAATCAACACCTTCAGGTTGCCCAGGCAACGTGACGATCTTGTCAAGTTGCGCCAACCCATCTTGGGGTGCAATGTACACGGGAGAGTACTCTTCTGTGCTATCTAATTCTGCAAAAGTATCTAAAACAGGTGGCTGCTCTGAGCTTCTAGACTTAAGCAACCTGTAAAGGTTGTCTGCCTGATCAATACTTGCATAACTTACAGCACACAAGCTCAGTATGCAAAAAGAGAGTACAAGTTTTATTGTCATATTAATTAGTGAGCTTCTAACCTTGCCTGTTTAATTTGGTGTTGTTGAAGGTTCTATATATAGCAAAAGAGACGTCAACTTTTAGGCGTTTGCTTTGTCTGCTGATAATTTGGGATATCAATACAGACATCTTACACTGTAGCAGCAGCTTGTACCTTCATTCCAAAATTTTCTAACTGGGCCGGCTTAAATAAATCTAGTAATTAGAATTAACCAATTCTTACTTCTCTAGATCTTAAATTGCATATAGTATTCTCGTTGTATACATATAATGAAGTTCAGGCCGTCCCTGTGTTCAGACTCTAGGCCAAATTCTTAACTTGGAGCCCTTGACTCTTTCCATTCAAGAATTTCAGGTTTCTAATTAATGTTTCTCTTCGGCCTTTGCAAATTCAAAAAAGAAAAGAAAAAAATAAGAAAAAAAGAAAAAGATTACAAAAATATCAAATACCTCTGCGATTGCAGAACGATAGAACAACCAACTCTTACTTTGATTTTTGAGAAAACTTTAGTAGAGAAGCAGCAAAAGAATCAAATGGAAAGTAGATTTGGAGAAAAGAATCATCGGTAAATGGATTAGGGTTGAGCAAGCTTTGAAGAATAGATTTTGAGGATTAGGTCTGATACTCTGATTTCGTCTGAATATTATGAATTTGTCATTTGTAGAAATTGAAGTGTTTAATGAAGATGGAGAATGGCTGTAAATTTTTTTCATTTTAATATGAGCCTTTTTTCCTTTAATAAAACTAGATTTACGTATTTTAAAATGGAAAGACTAATGAGCTAAATGAAAATTCGGTTAAATAAAATGGGTAATGGATAAAAATACAGATATATATATATGGAATATGGAATGGTTAATGGGCTAAATAGATTGTTCTTCTTCAGGTGGCGTTTCTTATGCAGCTGGTCTCTTGTTCATTTGAAGGGGGGGGGACTAATGAAGTCAAACAATGTAAATTGTCGGTATATGTGATTGAAGAAGACCAATACATGAAGTCAAGCAATGTGAACTGCTGGTATATGTGAAGTCAAATAATGTGATCTGCTGATATATGTGATATATGTGATTGAAGATGACGAATTATACATGAGCTTTTCTAGAATTGATCTCTTTTCGTGTTGTTGTCATATTTTAATGGAAAAGATATATCACCAGAAAAGACCAACAAAATCCATCTACTTCATGCACTCTAAGGTAAGGTGTTTTACTCTTGAGGATTGTACAACACCCTAGAAGCATGATATATGTTTATATTGTAGGAAATAATAATTCTTATGAATAATGACATAGCTTTTTCATTGATTATGGGTACATATTTATAGGGTTACAATCTTAGATTACAAGCTAACATATAAGAGTTTGAATACAATAACAATTAGGAATACAATATTAACTAGGAGACCTAACTAATAGAAAGAATATACCAAATATAATTATAAAGATATGAAGGAGATAATATTCTATTATATGCCCCTGCAAGTTAGATCCCCAGTAAGAGAGGCCAAGCTTGAGGAGAAGATGTTGAAAGCGTGAGCGAGGAAGCGGCTTGGTGAGGGCATCAGTGAGTTGGTCTGCCAAGGAGACGTGAGATACCCGTAAGATACCGTCTTGGACTTGTTGACGGATAAAATGATAGTTGAGAGCAACATGTTTCATGCGAGAATTAAACACCAGGTTGGAGCAGAGATTCATAGAGCTGACATTATCACAATAGATGACTGGTTAGTGCGAGAAGGTGACGCCGAGCTCACCGAGAAGAGAGGTGACCTAGCCGACCTCGGCAGTTGTTGCTGCAACAGCTCAGTACTTAGCTTCAGTTGAGAAGCGAGCAACTGTACGCTGCTTTTTCGAGCTCCAGGAGATGGGGTTTTGACAAAGATACATTATGTAAGCACTCGTGGAAGTAAAATCATCTTTGTTACCCGCCCAGTCGGCATCGATGAACGCATGAAGGTCGAGAGGCGACTGGAGATGAAAAAAGATACCATGAGTAATGGTGCCACTGAGATAGCGAAGCAAGCGCCTGGTGGCAAGCCAGTGATCCGAGGTGGGCCTATGCATAAACTGAGAGAGCTTATTGACTATATAGGTAATGTTCAGGTAGTTGTGAGATAGATACTGAAAACTCCCGACCACTGCTCGAAACTCAGTGGGGTTAGTCAGGGCCGTGCCCGACTCAAGGGTGAGAATTGGTGAGGTCACAAGGGGTGTTGCCACTGGGCGAGCATCGGACATACCAGTGCGAGCAAGGAGGTAGTTATGTAACCTCGTTGGGAGAGGAGAAGCATAGTAGACCGAGGAACCACTTCCACACCGAGGAAGTAATGAAGGTCACTGAGGTCTTTGAGTGAAAACCGAGCAGCGAGGACTGTGATGAAGTCCTACACTGCCTTGGTATTGTTGGTAGTGATGATGATGTCATCAACATATTCTTGATCATTCTAATGGCCTTGTTCAACTCAGTTATGTGCAGAACACTGATACACTATATATTAGAACATATTCTTGGTCATTCTAATGGCCTTGTTCAACTTTATAAATTCTTGTTTCTTATTGGTGAGTAGTACTCCAGGAAAGAAATAGAGTTATATGAAGATAAACAAGTAATGTTATTGCTTTATCGAACACTAATTAGTAAATGAGTTATTTTGGATTTACTGAGCCGATGGACCATTTCTTACTCGAGGGTCTAAGCAAATTTGGCTAAAATTACAGCATAAATTAGGTTCGTAATTGATCCTCCTCAATCTACATCTATTATTGTTTATATTTTTCGTGTTACAAGTAGGTAGTTGTGTCTTGTTTACATGGGATCGTTTGATGACTTCAATTTGTCTTATATATGTCTCCGTGTCTATACTGTAGATTATATAAAAAAAAAAAAAGATCTTCTGCAAAATGGATTTTTCCCTTCGGACACTTTAATATTAATAATGCCAACATTTGTGACATCTCAAGTTAAGTAATGTGATGTCTAACCAATTACATGACATATATGCAACATAGATATTGAGAGAGAAACTTGGGTAAAAAAGTTGGGATCACATCACTACTTCTAATGTTAAGCAAAGCCTACCCAAGTTTTGAAGGCCTCTACTTGAGTTGAAATTGCAATGTGCAATTTACTATTTTGGACATCAGAACAGTTAAAATGGCATTCACATGTTACATCACAGTGGATATATCATACTACTGCCCCAGCTCATTTCAAACTAGTCTGGACAAAAAATTAATATTGCAAACTATGAATGTATGCCAACAAATTCAACATTCCAAATACTCGATCGAAAAAATTTCTTTTTCATAAACAAACAATCTGGAGAATAAGATCAACACATGCTAAATATTTGGGATCCGATCAAACTTGTTTGCAAGGGAAGACGAAAGTTACTAAAAAACAAAAGATGAAGTTGATTAGATCATTTTGAGGGAGGGAGTATCCCTTGGAGGAACGAGGAAAACATGGTCAAGGTCCGCTGCGGATGGAAGCTTGGAACAGTACTATGTCCAGATCCCCTCACTGTTGTTAATATCACTCCTTTGTATTCTACCACATATCCTCCAACCTGCCATTATTGATTCATTTAGATACTGTCAATTAACATTAATTAATCGGCATGACTTAATTTACTAGTGAATTTGTGAAAATTGATTTCAACTGAAGACATATAGTTATAAACATAATAAATTAAGTCAAGAGGACTGATGTAATTTTGTAAATCACCTCATTGTTGAGATACCATGGGCGCCAACGTGTCTGGACTGGTAACTTCATGGCGTTGATTGAGTACCTTGAACCTATAATTGGAACGGCCCCATCTACATCCCCACTGCAAAAATCACTCGACATTTCCAACATTTATTATTTAGGAAGAGTGTCATAATGATCATTCTAAACTCCAATTTGAAGCGGGATTTAGATGTTGTTATATTGTTAATGGCAGTGTCTAAAGTTCAGTTGATATATATATACTTGCCTGTAAATCCAGAGTCTCTGGCCATTCGCAATGAGATATTCAATGACGGGTAGGATGGTTATCGGGCTGTCAGTCCAAACATCGAAAGGACTGTCAAGTGTTCAAAATTTGATAACAAGTTATGATAGGCACAGAAGATTATAGTACTATGTATCTACAATATAGAAATAAAATGTTGTTCTGGCAATGATAATGACATTCTAAAAATTAACAAAGAAGCTCCGCTAGCTAGTTGCTTCCTTTTATTTGCACATGATGCTTTTTGTGAATTGTCATAAGGAGCATCTTAGTTAATTCGTGGACTGTCAATATTATCACAAGTTTGGTTTTGTAAATTAATGTACCCGCAACCATGCCATGCCATAAGTTTTACATGGAAAGCTGTTTGAAGCTCAATTGTATTCAAGTAAGATATTAAGTGTTGTGCCCAGCAGGGATCGTAGGATTCGACCTGAGATGAGACCAAAAAAAAAAAAACTAATTAAGTTCTAGAAGTGTTATAAAAACGATGATATTCTTTGATTAAAAATTTCAAGTTTCTATCTTCAATGTGGAAGCAAATCGGTCGAAAATAAAAATACCCAAGTATTTGGAGAAATAATGGTAAGAAAATAAAAAATATAACGAAATCAAACAAAAGGGAACAGAGGATTTACGTGGTTTAATCCACTCCAAGGCAAGCAACAAATCAATTATAAACGATTAAGAATTACAATTGAGAGTTTTCTATGTACTCACCTTACCTAGGATAAGGGTTACAAGAATTGACACGATCACTACACCTCTCACAGCCCAAAATAGGCACACACTATATTGTCTAACACCGCCAAAACCTCGAGGCCCCTCGACCACTAATTGTGTCGTTGTTGTACAAGACATCACTTATATACTATATGATTAGCCAAGTGATTAGGATTCCAAATCCTAGAGCAATTAGGCTATTCTTCTCCCACACTGCCATGTTGTACAAGTGCAAGAAACTTTTAGTTTGTCACACCTCACCTATTTTTGTTAAATCTTCATTCTCAAGGCTTGACTTTTAGAATTCTAGGAAGGATACCATTAGCTAATAGTTTTAGCTAGGACTATATGTATGATATTGTGGCATATAACATTCTTCAAATACATTAGTAGAAGAACTTTAGCTATTGGCAAGGAAATGAAAAAGTAAGGAAAACAAAACTACGTAATATTGCTAATGGATTTGAACCCAAACTCTTTTGAATGTGAACACTCACCTTAAACCAATTCAACCATTTATATTTTATGTATATCATTAACAATACTCAATATAATAAAGAGTGTCTAAATACATAAAAAATTTCAGTTATGACTATTCTTCTACTATAATAATAATAATAATAATAATAATAATAATAATAATAATAATAATAATAATTACTTAAAAATTTTAGAATTATATTAACACAAGAATATAAGTTGATTTAGTGAAATAGTTTTACGTTAGTTATAATATAATATATTACCAAAGAACAAATATGTTCGATAATGGCAAACGCTTTGAGCTAATTGTGGTTAGATGAGAAGGGATGTAGAACTCCAAGAGCCAAACAAGAGCATAAAATGTTAGCCTTTAATGATAGAATGCAAAAAGTCTTTCTTGGGGTTATCATCGTCATCTCCTCCTATCTTCATCCTCAAGACCCACCCAAGACTCGAGGCTTTTGCTCCTGTTTCTTCTGTGAATAGTAGTACATCAATTATTTAAGGTTTCCCTCGGCTGAAGTGATGAACATGCCAATCGACTCCATTGAACGTCGTCGAGACCAGAAAGAGAAGACCAATGACAATGTGCCCTACGACTCATCACCGCCACCACCACCGTCTCCTTTCTCCTCCGTCGTGGAGATAACGAGAGAGAGATTCTAAGGAGAGAAGAGATGACAGGGACCTCGATGGTTGGGTGGTCGATCGAGGCCAAGCTCCCACCTTCATACCGCGACCGCCGTGGCAACTCTCCTCCGCGGCGTTCCCCTCACTATAGTAGTTCTAAATGCTACTGTAGAGTTATCGGAATGCTAGCTACTTATATTTCTTAATTGCATCCAGTATACTTTGATTTATCATTCTATATACTTAACATTTTTGGTGTAGAGTTATTATGCTTCAAACTTTTTTTTTTTTTTTTGCATTTTAGATATGATTTTAGCTTTAACTTTTTGTTACTAATTCCTCAATTTATTTTAGGTTTCAATTTTGGTTTATAGTTCTTGATTAAAAATTTTCTTCTAATTGTTCTGTTGATTTTGGTTTTGATCATTTTGATTTTTGTATTTTGCTTCTATTTATATGAATATATATTTGACTAATTGTGACGCCGGCTTTAGTGGAGGGCAAAGGAATCATGATCTTGTAGTCGATCATATGAATGTTGACGAATAACCAATGCAGGGTATGGAAGATATGGTTAGGGATGCAGCTGGTCCTGAGTTTACCTGGTCGGAGAACACTCGACAGGAACTAAATACTGCAGCCAAGTGGTTTATTGCTGCTATGGACGCTGCAAAGGAGAAACTTTATCCTAGTTCAGATAAGACTGTATTAGAGGCTGCTGCTGAGATGTTAAACATCAAGGCTGATTCCAATATTAGTCAATCTGCATATAATCGTATCATGAAAGCTGTTAAAGGATGGTTGTCCAAGGGAAATAAGCTGGTCAAGAACTTTTACGAGACAAAGAAGTTGGTGGGGCATATCGGGCTAGGGTACTAGAAGATCGATGCATGTAAGAATGACATCATGCTTTTCTACAAGGAAAATTCAAACTTGACAGCGTGTTCAGTGTATGGGGAAGTAGATATAGGCCAAAGTGTAGGGATAGTTCAAAATGCAATAAAAATGTACCATACAAACAGTTACGTTACTTGCCTTTGATTCTGAGATTGCAACAGCTCTATGCGTAGAAAGCTAATTCAGAAGCTATGCGTTGGCATAAGGAAAGTCCGCGTGAATAGGGCATGTTGACTCATCTGTTTAACGGGGAAGCATAGAAACACTTTGATACAACTTATCCTGACTTTGCTGCCGAAGTTAGGAATATAAGGTTGTGCATATGCACCGATGATTTTACTCCTTATGGGCCTGGGGAAAAGTCTTACTCTTATTAGCCCGTTATAGCCACCGTGTACAATCTTCCTCCGTGATTGTGTATGAGTGATCCTTACATGTTCTTGTCACTTTTTATCCCCGGACCGAACGACCCTGGTAGGAACATTGACGTCTATCTCCGACCTTTGATGGACGAGTTAAAAAATCTTTAGAAATATGGGGTTGAAACCTGGGATGTGTTTAAACAAGAGAACTTCAACATGAGAGATGCGTTGATGTAGACAGTTAATGACTTCCCTGCGTATGATATGTTGTTGGGTTGGAGCACGCACAAAAAATTGGCGTATCCGTACTGTATGGGTGACACGAAGTCGTTCACACTCCAGCACTCTAGAAAACCGTGTTGATTTGATTGCCACAGACAGTTTCTGCCAATGGATCATTCGTTTATGAGTTAAAAAACATAGTTCACTAATAAGAGGATCGAACGTAATAAGCCGTCTTTTCGGTTCAGTGGTGAAGCTATTTTTTGTCTAGTATTTAAATTGCCCGAAACCAGGTGGGGAAAGAAATTTAAGAAGGATAGGGTTTAAGGATACGGTAGATCCCATAACTGGACTAAGAGGAGTATCTTTTGGGAGTTGCCGTACTGGAAGAAAATTTTGATATGCCATAACCTTGATGTTATGCACATCGAGAAGAATGTGTTTGACAATATCTTTAATACTGTGATGGATTTCAAGACCACTACCAAGGATACAGCCAAAGCTAAAATGGACCTTAAGAACATGTGTAAGCGACCTTTTTTAGAGTTGACGGAGGTTAATGGTAAAGTAGTTATATAAACCAGCGGCTGCATACGTCCTTACCAAGGAGAATAAACATGATGTCTTGCAGTGGCTACAGGGTTTGAGGCTTCTAGATGGTTACGCATCTAACATTGGTAATTGTGTGAGTCTCGAAGAGGGGAAGGTTCAGGGATTGAAGAGTCATGATTGTCATGTGTTACTTGATAGGCTACTCCCTATTGTGCTTAGAGACCTTCTGCCTAAGCATATCTGGATTTCCTTAATAGAGTTAAACGAGTCTTTTAGAGCGTTATCATCTTCCACTCTGCGTGTTGATGACATGAAAAAGCTCGAGGATATATAGCATTGTAGTGACATTGTGCAAGGTTAAGAAGATTTTTCCTCCTTCATTCTTCGATTCAATGGAGCATTTACCAGTGCATTTGGCCTACGAAGCTAGGGTTGAGGGTCCAGTTTAATACAGATGGATGTATCCATTTAAGAGGTAATTGGTTTAATTAACCGTTAATTATAATATTCTATTAAATGTTTCATCAGGTGATTAGTCATAACGTTATTATCTAGAAATGGGTATCTTGGTGCCTCCGAGAGGGCAAAAAAGACTAGGGCTAGCAAGTCGGGGACTGGAACGAAGCACACGACGGGGTCCAGCGTCGCTGAGCACCAGACGCGTATGACAAGTAACTTAGTTTAAATAAAGATTAACTTTATTCAATTTATTGCTCTATATATGTTAAAAGTAGTTGGAAAGTCATGTTGATGCTATGAAATCCATGGTAGTAGTTTAAAATTATTGTTTATTGAATTTATTGCTTTATATATGTTAAAAGTAGTTGGGAAGACATGTTGATGCTATGAAATTCATGGTAGTAGTTTAAAAGAATGTGTTTATTCAATTTATTATTTTATATATGTTAAAAGTAATTGGGAAGCCATGTTGAAAAGGGGGGGGATTAAGTGTTATAATCTATAGGGGTTGTTAGTGTATATTTTTAATGTTTATTCAGTTTATTGTTCTATATATATTAAAAGTAGTTGGGTAGCCATGTTTAAACTACATAAATCAATGGTTGAACTTTAATTCAAAGTTTAATATATTAGATTTGTGTTAAGTAAGATAATGGGGGGTTAAGTGTAAATACTTATAATCAATAGGGGGTGTTAGTGTATATTTTTAATATTTATTCAGTTTATTGTTCTATATATGTTAAAAATAGTTGAGAAGTCATGTTGATGCTATGAAATCCATGGTAGTACTTTAATTCAAAGTAAAAAAAACTATTGGGGGAGTTAAGTGTAAACACTTAGAATCTATACTTCTATTTCATTTCTTATTTTTTAGAAATATAAAAAAGTTAATAGTAATACATACTGATTGTAGGTGTCTACATGTGCGATTCCCTGATGTGTTTGTGAGTACGCACATCAGGCAGGATGTATCTCGTCAGTGGGTTGATCCCTGGGCCGAGGCTGCGTATGTTAGTGTTAAAATTATTGTTTACAATTAAATTAATATAACAGTGTTTTAATATTTATCCTTTTTTATGATAGATTGAATACGAGAGACGTATGAGGAACGAGCCTAATAGGAATGAGTGGAACCAAGCATTATGGGAGGAGATCACCTCCCAAGGATGGGCGAAAAGGGGCGATAGGGTCTACGGGATGGGCGCACACGAGGGATCCTCGCACGTGCCAACCATGGCTTCACGTGCTTCTTGATCGACAACACGAAGTTCGGCTCAGCCAAACGTGACCAAGCAGACATGGCAAGGTTGGAGACCGAACTCGCTGAAACCGGACAGACCGTGGCCAAGATGCAGGCCGCCATGGAACGATTTTTTCAGAGTCAACCCCGTCCGTCTGGTCAACCATCTCCTGATCATATCCAACCCCAAAATTTATTTGATGATAATTAGTTTCAGTAAAATTTATGTAAATAGTTTTGTAATTAATTTGTATTGATTTGTGCTATATTTTAATTTTTGGAGTGTTTTTATTAATGTTATTTGTTGAAATCAGGTACAAAAAAATATATATAAGAAAAACATATTTAAAAAAATTAGCGACGGAATCCGTCACTAAATTTTTGTCGCTAGTTGGATAACCTATTTCCGTCGGACTATTCCGTCACTAATTAGCGACTAAATATTCCGTCTTTAAATTCCGTCACTAATTAGCGACGGAAGATATTTAGCGACGGTTTTACACCGTCGCTAATTTAGCGACAGAAATCTTTTCCGTCACTAAATTTTGACGGAAAGACATCCGTGCCCAATCAGCGACCTTTTTTTTTCAACGGTGTTCCGTCGCTAATATGGATTTAGCGACGGAATCATGAAATTAGCGACGGAAATTTTCATCGCTAATTAACGTTTTTCCAGCAGTGTTATTTTGGCATTTGATTATTTTAGTTTTTCTTTTCAATTTTGATTTTGGTATCGAATTTGTTGAGTTTGGTTTATTGTGTATTAACCATAAACATAGTTTTAATAAATTAAAATCTCTATATTTTTGTTTAAATACTCTTGTTTATTAGCATTTTACAACCAAAATGACCAACGTACTATCATTTAATAACTAACGTACTATCATTTAATAACCGATTTCACTCCGTACTCCCAATATCTTAAAATTGACCAGTATACTCACTAATTGAGTCCAATGTGGTCCCTCCCATTAACTTTCCATCAAATTTTCTAACGGGACTACTAACGTGGTTAACGGAGCTAATTTATGAGGGGTATTTTTGTCCTTTTCTTCCAAATCTCACCACCCCACCCACACCCACATACACTAGGGCAGTGAGATTTGGAAGGAAAGGACAAAAATACCCCTCATAAATTAGCTTTGTTAACCACGTTAGTAGTCCCGTTAAAAAATTTGATGGAAAGTTAACGGGAGGAACCACATTGGACTCAATTAGTGAGTACACTGCTCAATTTTAGGATATTGGGAGTACGGGGTGAAATCGATTACTAAATGATAGTACGTTGGTCATTTTGATAATTTTTCCTATAAAATATTAACACTGGAAATAATAGGAATACATAATTTACAATTTACTAACTATAAATATTTAGTCTAATAAACCCATGCGGAGCACGGGTAGAAAAACTAGTCAAGTTTGTAATATTACTCCATGTAAAACTACAATCCTTGGCATCCGCGGTTTTACCGAACCATATTTCCACATGCAAATATAATTGTGGTTTGATTCCTATATTTACTAGAATTTGAGACACAAATTTTAACAAGTTATCTGATAGAGGGGTTCATTTAATATTCTTCATGCAATATTGTATGAAAAATGCTATATGCACAGAATTTATCAACAGAATGGTTTACATCATGCAATAAATATTGTACATTGCACCTATGGTGACATAAACCAAATATGTTGATAAATTATGTACATATCTATCATTGCTCATATTTTAGTAAGGCTATTAGACAAAGTGCTTTATTTCAGGATACGTCAAGTACTCCCTTAGTTCTGGGAAAAAAAAAAAGTTTAGTTTGACTCGACGTACAAATTAAAAAAAAAAAAAACTAATTAACACTATTATAAACATTAAAATGCCTATTTTTTAAAGATGCTCATGTGAGAGTGGGTCCTATTAATTTAAGTAGGGATCAGATCAAGGTAAAATGGTAAAAGTAACATTTAAAAAGAAAAATTAGAAAGAAGACTTTTTTTTTGGGGGATAGTTTAAAAAAGAAAGATGAAGTAGTCTTTTTTGAGAACTGAGGGAGTATGTAAATGCTCAAAGATGGTCTTTTTTAGGAATAGTTTAAAAAAGAAAGGTGAATTAGTGAATTATGGATCAAGGTGTACTTTTTAAACTTTTAAGGCATTATTTCTTTCTAGGACAAAAGTGATATAGAGTTTTATTAGACTTACAGAGCCAGTGGAGCCATTGCTAGCTTGGGTATCTAAACAAATTGGTGCATAAATGTTGTATATATCTATGCCTCCATACTCATCCCAAGCTTTATCCATGAAGCTTGCACACTCTCCTGTTGAAGAATCATTCACGAAATTGCAGTACTTAAAGACCCCTTCATGAGTCTCATCTGAGTTTATCGCGTGGGTCCACCAGTAATCAACAAGCCCTTTTGAGTTTGCTAGATCATCAATCCATGCATTTCCTATCTGCATAATCCATATAATTTTAGAGACAGTGAGAGACAGACAGACACAAAACATATGCTTCGACCAGTCACAGTAACACGTCATCGTTTTGGAGTCAACTTCTGGGATAGTGTCTTAGATATAAATGTCAATCAATGCCATTATAAATATTCATGTATGTATGGTAAACGTACTGCAATGCCTTTGAGGTTGATGACGGTTTGGTTTGTCTTCTTGTTATTGTGCAGAATAGTATAGGCAAGCTGAGGCGCGTAATGGCCAGCGTAGCTTTCACCAGTTATGTAAAAATCACGGCTTTTGTACTGTGGGAACCTCTCAAGCCAATTGACAAGAAAGGTATACGCATCCTGGGCAGTGCTCTTGTCACCAGTGTTATTATAAACTGAAGACGAATTTGAGTATGAAAACCCAACTCCAGCAGGGGACTCCAAGAAGATCACATTTGCAACTGGACGGCAGTATCAAGTAAAAATTTAAATATAAAAATGAGATCTAACGAGGAGGAAAAAGTATGTAGTGTATTAAATTTTTGAGTTGCATCAGTCTCACCATTGTTCCATGCATAGTTGTTCCGAAAGAGAGTTCGGCCATCGCTATTTACTCTGAAGGGTCCTAGTACCGCCATGGCTCCAATTAAAGAGGAACATCCTGGTCCTGTTCATCAAAAAATAATTGCTAAAGAAGATTACTTTGACAACTAGTGATGCGACACAAAAAACTTCATAATTTTTGTCTGAAATTAATGTCGATTTTGATCAAAACAAGGATTTTCGGGAGTGTCCTTTTCTTTTTCTTTTTTTTCTTATTATTATTATTATTTTTTTCCTCTGTTTGTGATGTGAAGATTTGAATTGTATGTATCACATTAAATTCTCAAAACATGAGTACTGAGTAATATGCAATACGGACCTCCATTTAGCCACAATACCAAAGGATTGGTGGACGAATTTTGGGGAGACTCAACGAAATAATAGAAGAGAGCTTTTCCTTCCGTTGGACTAGGATCAACCGTGACATAACCTGAATATTGGTCAAAATCGACACCTTCAGGTTGCCCAGGCAACGTGACGATCTTGTCAAGTTGCGCCAACCCATCTTGGGGTGCAATGTACACGGGAGAGTACTCCTCTGTGCTATCTAATTCTGCAAAAGTATCTAAAACAGGTGGATGCTCTGAGCTTCTAGACTTAAGCAACCTGTAAAGGTTGTCTGCCTGATCAATATTTGCATAGCTTACAGCACACAAGCTCAATATGCAAAAAGAGAGTACAAGTTTTATTGTCATAGGAGTATTAATTAGTTAGCTTCTAACCTTGCCTGTTTGGTGTTGTTGAAGGTTCCATATATAGCAAAAGAGACGTCAACTTTTAGGCGTTTGCTTTGTCTGCTGGTAATTTGGGATATCAATACAGATATCTTACACTGTAGCAGCAGCTTGTACCTTCATTCCAAAATTTTCTAACTGGGCCGGCTTAAATAAATCTAGTAATTAGAATTAACCAATTCTTACTTCTCTAGATCTTAAATTGCATATATTATTCTCGTTGTATACATATAATGAAGTTCATGCCGTCCCTGTGTTCAGACCCTAGGCCAAATTCTTAACTCGGAGCCCTTGACTCTTTCCATTCAAGAATTTCAGGCTTCTAATGTTTCTCTTCGGCCTTTGCAAATTAAAAAAAAAAAAAAGATTACAGAAATATCAAATACCTGATAGGACAACCAACTCTTACTTTGATTTTTGAGAAAACTTCAGTTGAGAAGCAGCAAAAGAATCAAATGGAAAGTAGATTTGGAGAAATGAATCATCGGTAAATGGATTAGGGTTTACCAATTGCAAATTGAGCAAACTTGGAAGAATATATTTTGAGGATTAGGTCTGATACTCTATTTCATCTGAATATTGTGAATTTGCCATTTGTAGAAATTGAAGTGTTTAACGATGATGGAGAATGACTGTAATTTTTTTTCATTTTAATACGAGCCTTTTTTCCTTTAATAAGACTAGATTTACGTATTTTAAAATGGAAAGACTAATGAGCTAAACAAAAAATCCGGTTAAATAAAATGGGTAATGGATATATATATATATATATATATATATATATATATATATATATATATATCTATGGAATGCTTAATGGGCTAATTAGATTGTTCGTCTTCAAGAGCCCTCTCACCTTGATGCTTTAGCCTCCCAACCCTCCTGCCTTTAGCTTTCGCCTGCCCGCCTATAGGATCACCCGCCTTCCCTTCTATAAGCAGAAGGAAGAGAGCTCTCTGTTCAACTTTTCTCCGAGAAAGCACCTTTTCGTCTTTCCACGTTCTCTCATTCCCTTTTGCTTGATCGAAGCTATCCACCTAAAGAGGGAAGGGATAGAATTCAACTTACCTTGAAAGCATACTCAGTAGGAAATGAAGAGAAACCTACACATTGGACATAGAGTGAGATAATGAATGGATAAAATTAAATGAGATGGGGATTGAGAAAAACCTTACAAGAACCAAGCCTAAAACTATAAAAAGAAAGAAGTACACTGCTAACTCGGATCAATACGAAATCACTTAGTTCAGAAACCTCCAATAGTCCAAAAAAAGAAAGAAGAAAGGAGAACTTTACCAAAAGATAGGAATGAGAGATCACTTGCTAAAGATAGGACTCAGAGAACTTTCACTCAAGATGGGACTTAATTAGAGAAAGGAATCCATATTTGCTCCTCCCCAAAAGGACGAGACAAATGAAGTCAAACAAAGTAAATTGTCGGTATATGTGATTGAAGATGGCCAATACATGAAGTCAAACAATGTGAACTGTTGGTATATGTGAAGTCAAACAATGTGAATATATGTGAAGTCAAACAATGTGAACTGCTGGTATATGTGATTGAAGATGACGAATTATACATGAGCTTTTCTAGAATTGATCTCTTTTCGTGTTGTTGTCATATTTTAATGGAAAAGATATATCACCAGAAAAGACCAACAAAATCCATCTACTTCATGCACTCTAAGGTAAGGTGTTTTACTCTTGAGGATTGTACAACACCCTAGAAGCATGATATATGTATATATGGATTTTGTGAATATTTTATGTTGTTGTAGCATTATTTTACTTCAACATTTCTCGTTTTCTTTGCTCGAATGACAAAGTTAATGATCATAAAGTGATTACACCAAACAATCTATAATAATTTAAGTGTATTTAAATACTCATTCATCACAAAATGAGTGTCCACTTTTAAAATTTTCTTGTCCCTAAATAAGTTTCTTTTTTTTGTTTAATTTGCTAAATTTACATTTGTTAACCATTATGTTCTAGTATCTATATAACAATAGCGCTCAGTTTACACGTTTACAATTGGAGTAGCTAAGGCTGTTTATTGAGTTAAAATCCTACGGCTGTAATTTAATCAATTTTTCACACGTACGAAAGCCAGTTTCCACCGTTTGACCCTCTCTCCCCCAACTTCCCAATAGCGTCTGACTCTCCCAATCTCTCTCCTCACTCAACCTCTCGAGTCCTCTCCGTCTCCGGCACCGACGTGCTCAATCTCTCTCTTCACTCAGTCTCTCAAGTCCTCTCCGTCTCCGGCACTGGCTTACTGCCCTTGAAGAAGCCTGTTACAAAGGTCAGTCCCTGGCCTGCTTCAATTTGATTTTGAAATAACCTGCCCTGATCTCCCCCTTTCATCTCAGTCCCCTTTCATCGCGATTTAATTCATCTCTGTCTTAAATTTTGAGTAATTTTGAGTATGTCATGTTTGTGGATGGTGGTTGTGATTTCTTATTTGTGAATGATTTGAGATATCAGTATATATCAGTATTTTTTGTGAATTAAATTATTTTCACTAAGAATTGCAGAGATTTGGGTTCTTAATGATCTGTTATTTTTGTTTCCTGGCATGTTGTTGAATTGATCTGTCATGTTGTCGCCTCTCACCACTGTGTATAAGCTAAATTTCCAGTCAAAAATTGTCGCATTAATTTGTTTGAATTTTTTTCTCTTTCTCTTTTTCTGATTAATTTGTTTGAATTTTTTTCTCTTTCTCTTTTTCTAATATGTATGTGATACATTATACCATTAACAAAAGTTATTGCAATCTCTGATAATATCATTGGCCCTGTTTAGATACCATGCATGCTACCTATTTGATAAAAAGCCTCAGCGCAACAAACTTCACCAAACTTCAACAAACTTTATGTATGATATTTCTTTTCAATAACTTCTGAAAATTACAAATTCTGTTGTAAAGAAAAAGAAAAAAAAATTCCCATTGATGACTCAGAGTGTTTAAGGTTGTGATTGGCCTCAACCTTTACTCAAGCAGTTTGCTATTTGAAAATTTGGTACTTTTGCTAAAGAACCAAAAGAGTTTAGTTTTACATTTATGTGTGTTTGGTGGTGTGTATTGAACTTTTTATGTAATTTTCGAAGGCTGGTGTGTGTGACTGGTGTGTGCTGGTGTGTTTGTGTGTGTGCTGTGTGTGTGTGGCTGCTGGTGGGTGTGTCTGTGTGTCCTGGTGTGTGTGTGTGCGTGCTGGTGGGTGTGTGTGTGAGTTGCTACATTTTTTTTAACTTTTCAAATGAAACTATGCTGGAGTATTATTTATTTATTTATTTTAAGACCGGGGGAGTTTAATACATCACATGAGCGGTCTACAAAACTCGCTCAAACAGAAAGACACAAGGAAGAAGTCGGAAGAAACAGAAAATCAGGATATCGAAAAAAGAGAAAGAAAAAAAAAACTATCTCATACTTTGATCCGAAGAACTATCTCATACTTTGATCCGTCTGTCCGTCTGCCCAATTAAATATATTTCTTTACATGATCGCAATCTTCAGTGGTGCGTCTTTTAAATTTTTTTTATTTTGTTTTTGTAAGTAGCGTTGATTGTATCGGCATCGTGTCTTTGTTCTTTGTTTTTTGTTAATCTGAGCCTTTTAACGTTTTATTGATGAATTTTATGCTCTTGAATTTTATTTTTCCGTTTAAGCTTTGAGAAAATTAACTGCTCCGCAGCTTAGCTTAACTAATTTGAATTTTATGTGTTTTTTGGTGTCAGTTGGGTCTATGGGAATCTAGCATTCCTAGATTCACATTTTTGCTGCTGTTGTTGTCCTGCATTTTCTCGGCAGCTAGACTGGGAATCACGAATTCGCGATACTTCTGGTAAGGAGTTTGTGCAATTAGAGTGCTTAATGTTGTTTATAGAGAGTAATTTATATTGACATTGCTATATGTTGTATGATATTTCTTTTCAATAACTTCTGGAAATTACAAATTCTGTTGTAAAGAAAAAGAAAAAAAAATTCCCATTGATGACTCAGAGTGTTTAAGGCTGTGATTGGCCTCAACCTTTACTCAAGCAGTTTGCTATTTGAAAATTTGGTACTTTTACTAAAGAACCAAAAGAGTTTAGTTTTACATTTACGTGTGTTTGGTGGTGTGTATTGAACTTTTTATGTAATTTTCGAAGGCTGGTGTGTGCTGGTGTGTTTGTGTGTGTGCTGTGTGTGTGTGGCTGCTGGTGGGTGTGTCTGTGTGTGTGTGTGCTGGTGGGTGTCTCTGTTTGTGCTGGTGTGTGTGTTTGTGTGTGCTGGTGTGTGTGTGTGAGTTGCTACATTTCAACTATATAGGTCTACTTTTTGTGTGTGTGTGTGTGTGTGTGTGTGTGTGAGTTGCTACATTTCAACTTAGAATTATATACTACTATATAGGTCTACTTTTTTTGTCTTTAAACCTTTTCATTTGGTATTAATTCAAGTTGAAATTTAAATGATTCAAATTGCTTAAAAGCTTTTTGTCTTTGCCTCATATTTATGCAAAACATGCTCCTTTCGTTTTTCATTATATGACTATTATATAAGAAATTTAAGTTTTGGTTTTCTCTTTAACAAAAGGAGATCATATCAATAATTGTGGGGGGGGGGGGGGCTTTTCCTACTTTGTTTAATTAATTAATAAGTATAATTAAGCAACAGATAGAACTTGACAACACCAAGGAACATCAATCATGTCTTTATCAAGGTGGTCACATGCCATAGTGAGAGTCTTACAAAGCTTGAGTTTACAGTCACATACAACAAAATTCCTTTTCCTTTTCCTCTTCTTTCTCAGATCATCTTTTTAAGCTCTGCCAATATGTTCATAGTTTTTAGAGGGAGGGATTGATTATAAGTTCAATATATATATATAATATATATACATGGCTAATTCATTTGATATGATTAACATCAAAATAGCTATATGATGTGACAGCAGAGAAAGCATGTTACATCGCCAACTAACCCGTATAGTTTTGTCCATTGAACCAGAGTATAGCCTACTAGCTCCAACAACTAGAGTCACAACAGCAGAAGTGTGACCCATAAGTGATGCAGCTGGTTCAAAGCAATTAGTGGCCACATTAAACTTCCATTCCAATATACTACCATCCTGCAGCTAGAATTTTTTCTTTCAGATAAAGAAAATATACGAATGCTGAAAGGAGAGAAAGAGAGAAAGGAGCAAAACACATGGTAAAAATGTGAAGGGCTTTAAATTTTTTAACTTCTATCTAACATGCTTTCTCTGCTGTTATTTCTCTGCTGTTGTCCGTTAAACTTCTATATACATGCTTTCTCTGCTGTTATTTCTAATTCATTTGATATATATATATATATATATATATATATATATATACATATACGGGTTAGTAGGCTAATTCATTTGATATTATAAGTTCAATATATATATATCCACACACACAAAGCCATATGATATGATTAACATCAAAATAGCTATAGATTCATCAGGTATTTATATATAGATAGTTGTAATTTGCCTTTCATTAAGCTTAAGTATGATTTCATATATAGAAGTTTTGATGAGAGAAAGTCCAAAAGAGCAAGTGTAGATTGCCCAGAGAGATGATGTGCAGACTTTGAAGATTAGTTTATGGTACCAATATAAAACTTAATGGACCACACAGACTGATTCACTTTCCATTCTTTTGCCTTATTTTTGGATAAATGCATTAAACCCCCTGTGTTTTCTGCTTACACTCTATCTGCTCATTTTTTCCTACTGCTTTAGTTTGTTCTTGATGTGCAACTGTTATTTGAAATGTTAAATCTGCCATAATTGTAGCTGATTGCATAACTGATGCTCCTTTCGTTTTTCATTATATGACTATTATATAAGAAATTTAAGTTTTGGTTTTCTCTTTAATCTTCCCCTTTCTTATACTACTTGGAGATCAATTTCAAATGTCAATTTTTTTCAAAGTAGAATATTTTCTTTTGCTCAATTATTGACTTTTTTTTTTTTTTTCATGTTTGGGTATTAGGTTATTTGAAGCCTTTGCAATGTCAAAAGCTAAATAGACAATCTGTTTTACTGAAAATTAGCTCTTGAGATAATATCGTTGTCTCAGCATTCAATTATGCAATCGTTTACTTAGTATTGAATAAACAACTGCCGATTGAGGATGAGTGTTTTTTTTTTTGACTTGGCATCTATATTTATATCTATATAAAAGCATAGTAGTCTCCAAAAAAGGAAATATCTTGCCAAAAGTTTAGTTTTCCGAAAATCTATTTATATAGGATAGTCTTCAAAAAAGAAAATATCCTGCCAATATTACATATGTATCTCATTCTTTTGTCCTTCATGTGATTGTTTGATTAACAATTGTCCTA
Source organism: Platycodon grandiflorus (assembly GCA_016624345.1). Taxonomy (NCBI): domain Eukaryota; kingdom Viridiplantae; phylum Streptophyta; class Magnoliopsida; order Asterales; family Campanulaceae; genus Platycodon; species Platycodon grandiflorus. The sequence goes on along the minus strand of CM028365.1, from coordinate 9,536,189 downwards.
ATTAAATGATTGTCATTAGAAACTGATTGTAATAGACAATTTTGGTGTTATTTTGGAGTTGTTATTGTCATGGTCCGTAAGCAACAGAGGCGTGAAGAAGGTGGAGTTTTTTTTTTCATTTGTAATTATTTGACTCTTTGTAATGTGTGTTCTAGCTTGAGGTTACGCTAACTCTTAGTTCTAACTTTTTTATTCTTACTTATAACTTTTATACTTTGTTCATAAAATATCTGGATTTTTTTTTTCCTCCCAAAGTGTTGATGTTCTTCTACAGTTTGAATTTGAATTTCCTTGACTTTTGTATTAACAGTTAGCAGTTAGCAGTTAGCAGTCAAGTAATGGAAGTGGGAGAAACCTTAATTCAAAAATTTGCGCTGATATTATGAGCCAACATTATACATGGCAATCTTCGCTACTTGATTTCACTTAAGGCATCAAATTATCTGCTTTCTAATATCATTTCTTTTTAACATGTGGTTAAGGGTTTGAGGAAGCAGAATTTAAGGATCCTTATGATATCTCTTATAAATTTGGAAAGAGAGACATTGGTCCATATAAGCTTTTATTCGCAGTTGAACAATAATATCTGAACCGAACAATAATATATATTTTCTTAGTTGACAGATTAAAGTAAGCACTTTTTAAATATATTTAGTCGTCTTTTACTAGCACTTTTTTCATTCTTATTCAACCAATTTATAGCGTATTTACTAATTTCTAGGCTTCTACTTGGGAAACTTGCATCTAACCCATATCAAGAGAAGCTTGCTTTTTGGATTAATACTTATAATTCATGCATGATGAATGTATGAGTGAGATCTTTCGTAAGTTAACTGCTCAAATTGAATTTCTTATTAGCTCTTTGAGTGTTATAATTTTTATTTATAAAATACATATATAAATTTGCTAAATATTTAACTCTAGGCATTTCTAGAACATGGAATACCAAAGAGTCTTCAGTGGTATCATTTCTATTTACTTTTGTTTATGTTTCTGTTCAGGCTTGATCGTAGTAGTTACTTTTGTTTATGAATTTCAGTGTAGAATATTAGGAAGTTGGTCAAGGATGGTTCCATCATCAGGAAGCCAAGGATGGTTCCATCATCACTCCTAAGAATTGGCTTACGTGTAGGTGAAAGTAATGGAAAAATGTATTGCAGTTCGCGTTTCCAAAGCAGACATTGTTGTAAAGCAAGAGCCTCCGAAAAAAGATTAAGTTTTTTTTATTGAGAAAACAATAAAATAATGTTGCTTTCATTTTTATTACAATATTTTATTATTAATTTTGTTACGAAATAAATAAATTATACTTCATTATTATTTCATTATTTTTGTATCATTTAGTTTTACTCACCCCTTATAAAATTTTGAGCATACGTTAACCTCGAGTATACAATAATATGATCCCTACTGTCACCGTGCCATAGGCACGGGCACAAAATCTAGTTCACTTACAATGTTATAACATGGATAGTAAGGGCATAAATGTTTATGTGCTACTAAAATGACTTAAAAATTAAATTCTTTAAATTTAGTGAAAACTAAAAGTGGACGCTCATTTTAGAAGGGAGATGGAGTAACAATTATTGAACTTCTAAATCATACTCCCTCCATTCCTAAAAGAGTCTTGTATGATCGTCATATATTTTAAGAAAAAATTGTTCGCATGTGTTGTATTTTAAATGATGCTCATGTGAGTTGAGACTTGAATTGAAATAGCAAAAAAAAAAAATCAAGGTAAAACAATAAAAGTAACATAAAGAAAAAAAAATTTAAAGTGGACTTTTTTTTAATTTTTTTTATTTTCTTTCTAGAATAGCCTGAAAAGGAATAATGAACTCTTGTTTTTTAAGAAAGGAGGAAGGAATAAACCCAATATTAAATACATTAATAATAATTAAACTTCTAATTACCTGATAATAAACCTTTAGCATTAAACACATTAACAACAATTAGACTTCTAAATATTTAATGATAAACTAACAATTAAACCGTTATCAATTATAAAACTTACAAAATTCTGTTAATTCTTATAGTATTCGAACATGGTTTTTTAATAAAACCAAAAATCAAAAAGAGATGATATCCAAAATTATGATCATCATCCTAACAATTAATCTCCCTACTGTCAAACAAATGTATAATTACGGAGTATATTTTATCGCCACCGCCTTTGCCCATTTCAAGTGCTCCATTATTATCAGTATGGTCGACATCAGACATGAATCTTGACCAAAACCAATGCTGCTTCCAAACAATGACCATTTCGTCAATTGGGATACCCTTGGTCTCCGGCACGAACCAGTACACGAATAGAGTCATCATCACCACCCAGAACAAGAAAAACACGAATAACCCGAATTTCAAGTGGCAGAGCAGCATTAAGAACATTTGTGCCACCACGAAGGTGAAGATCATGTTCACCGAGACATTGATACTCTGAGCAGCTGATCGGATCTCGAGTGGGAAGATTTCACTTGGAACCAACCACCCTAGTGGCCCCCATGACCAAGCAAAGCCAGCAACATATATGCATATAAACATCACAACCACAATAGCGTACCACTTGGGTAAGTCACCAGGGTTTCCATCTATTCCAAATTTAGCACCAATGCAAGCTGCAATAACCACCTGTTCCAAAGAAAAAAACAGAAATAAAATTAAAAATTATTTGAAGATTAATTATAGCTAGCCCAAAAATGGTAGGTTGGGCTCTACCTGGCAAATAAGCATTTGGGCACCACCCTCAAGGAAAAAAAATCTTCTTCCCCATTTATCAATACCATAAATTGAAACCAATGTTGCAAGAACGTTGACTCCACCGGTGAACACAGCAGATGCTAGAGACGCATTGCTTCCAAAGCCGATTGTTTTGAACAAGACGGGGGCGTAAAACATGATCACATTAATTCCAGTTAGCTGTTGAAAGAATGGAATAAGTATAGCCATTGTCAGTTGTGGCCTATACTTTCTTTCCAAGAGATTTTTCCAAGGGTTCTCAACTTTCTTAGAGGCCTCACTAGCCGTCACTAAATCATAAAACTCCTCATCAACGTTTACAACACCCCGAATTCTCCTCAGTTTGGATCTTGCATCTTCGGTCTTTCCACGCTCTATCATGGAGTTTGGTGTCTCGGGGAGGAATAGTGATCCAACGATGATAATGAGGGCAGGTACCACCGCACCTCCCAAGCTCAAACGCCATCCCCAACCACCGTCAATCTTGGCAAATAAGTAGTTCAATAAGTTGGCTATGAGGATACCGACGGTGATGGATAATTGGAAGCAATTGTTAAGTGAACCTCTGTACTTTGATGGAGCCATCTCGGATAGGTAAAGTGGCACAGACTGCATTAACAAACAAATCGTTACTAATTAACTCAATTCAATTCAATTGGAGAGAGAATAAAACAAAAGATACTTCATGTCAATTTAAATAAATTCACTTTAGAATCACTTGTTTTATACTTTCAAAAAAATAAATAAATAATGGATGCCAAAATTTTAATTTGAAAAAGAATCAAATTAACTTGAAAAAGTCAATAATTCATTATTAATTAGTTTGAGATGGACTCATGGAAGTAGTAACTAAATATTTAGTTAACATAAAGAAATCCAGTTTGGCAATTAGACCCATGAACTAGCCATGCTAGTAAGTACTCTATGACACTTAATAATAATAATTTAAATCAGCAATTTTTTTTGCGATTAGGGAACGTTGTCAATTGATTGATATTGATTTCCAATGAGCATAAGTTTCAAATATATAACTTGTAATTTCCATTGTATTTGGTATTGATTCTTAATGCCGATAATTTTCTAATTGTGCACATGTTAGTAAAAACCTAAAAATAATCATCTTCCTGTTATACATATGAACAGGAAATCGTAATATTAAGAAAACGTTGTATTTCTGTTTAAAATTTAAAAAATTTAGTTGAGAAAAAAATGGGAATACCTGATTAGCAAATCCGATACCAAAACCGAGAAAGATCCGACCCAAGTAGAGCATCCATTTTGCTTGAGCAAAGCCATTAATCAAAGCTCCGGCACAGAACAATAGTCCACCAAAAAGCATTGAAAATTTGCGACCCAGTTTCCAGGTTACGTATGATGCTCCTAGTGACGATAAAAGAGCTGCCAAATACAACGAGGATGTAAACATAGTCAATGCCTGACTATCAAATGTACAGTATTGATCCGTTGTCGTATGTTCTTTCTCTTTCACGTATACCCCCGGGAAGAACTTGTTCAAAAATGGATCCATAGACGTCACCCCACCTGAAAAAGAAACAAATATTCATCAATTAAAAATTCCAAAAAACATGAAATTAAAAACACGCAAAAAAATATATTATTGCAATATGGTACCAGAAATTCCAATGTCGTAACCAAAGATGAGACCACCCATGGAGGCAACAATGCAAGCTACTGTGACGTAAAGGGTGAGTTTTCCCGGATATGTTTTACCATCACCAGTACTGATACCGCCTCCGGCCATCTTAATTTGGACTATCTATGAAACTTTGATCACTCTAAAATTAAGAAAATTAAGGGAGAGAAGACAAGGGATGAGTATATTATGGTATGGGGATCCTAATTAAGGCTATGGCAAGTTGAGCAAGTATATATATATAGGGATTTTATTTTCCTTAATTGAATAAACTTAATTATATAGCTGTCCAAATAAAAATATATATCTTAATTTGTAATTGGATAAGGTTCTAAACGGTTTGGAGATCTATGCAATATATATCAGACAGGGTACGGTAAGACTAGTCCCTAGCTTTAAGGATAGAAATAGGAGGACTGACTAATCCTAACATTAGTAGTAAACTTAGATTATCAAAACATGCATATACCCGTATGTTATCTTAAAACTCTCTGTCTCTTCCAAAATTAATGTTCTTTTTATTATTGACTTAATTTAGACGAGTTTTAAAAAAGTAATTCGCTCTATATAATTTTTTTATTATTTATTATTACCCTAAAAATCTAACTTAAATAATTGACTTTGTATATTTTTCTTAATTTATTATCCTCAAAATATATATTCCATAGTGGTACGTGTTGTAAGATAAGGCTAGTACACGTTACGTTGTTAAGGATATAAGGAAGACTAATCCTCCTAACATTAGTTGATCATCAGAACATATAACCCTTATTATGTTGTTTGGTTTGTCTTAAAATTCTACTACTCCGTGCGTGTTAAAAATGGAGTCCACACTAATTAGGACGATCTATTCTACATGATGGCCGGATTAATATTAACAAAACTAGTTAGTTTATATATGATAATCCTAGTAAGTAGCAAGCTAGTAGATATCTTTTTTACAAGATGATTATAAATAAAAGAGTCAAACTCAAATCACTAATTAATTCATTCCTACTAATTAAAGCACGGTTTTCAATTTCGTCCAAGTTTATGTAAACATTAATTCCTACTACTAGTTGCTATCGAACATTGTTTACGTGAATGTTTATTTTTAGTTTTTTACAAACACATACATTAATTAATATATATATTTTTAGTGGTCGCATTATATTATTACAAGTGTTACATTGTAATTAATTGATAAATGTTAATTTAATATGTTTATATATTTGATAAATGACACTCATTTAAGGATAGTTTAGTCACTAAAATTATTAAACAAAAGTACTCCTCAATTTTATTTCATATTTTTATTTGTGTCTTTTGTTCATTTTCCTTGTTTTTATTGTAAATTTCTTATTATCTATTATTCCATGCGTCCCAATTGAAGAGGTACAATTTAATTTCTTTCTTAAATTTTTTTTTTTTTTTATTTGACCAACTTTGCATTCGATTTTGAGTCAACAAGGGTCAACGTCAACAAAATTTGCTAACTTCATTTCCAAGTAGAATGTCTGTTAACTTTAATTAGTGGTGGCAATTTGTGCCCACGCCTATTTGCCCGCCCAGAAGCTCAATTTCTTTCATGGGCATAAATGGGCGCCTGAACATAAAAGCTTTGAAATGCTAGTTTTTTTTTTTATTTTTTATTATTAAATCTAATCTTGAAATCATACTCCATTCATAGATCATTTAAAAAAATCTATAGCACTTTGAATCATTTCAATCGGGCGAACGAGCAAAAAATTATGCCCAATGAACAACATTAATATATGTTTTAGTTAAAATTTTATCCAAGATTTAGTTGAAACATATATACATACAATATATGTATGTGTAAAATATGCACACATTAGTAAGTACGCGTAAGTACACATAATTTACATGCTTACGAAAAATTAAAAAAAAAAGAAAATTTATATTTTAACCATTGTACAAATTTGGGATAACCGATTTGACCAACATAATTCTAATTTTCAAAATGTGACCAACGTACTCACGATTTGAGTGCGATGTGGTCCTTGCCGTTAACGTCCCATCCAATTGTTAACGGTTGTTAATGTCTCATTCATTTTTTAACGGGGCTGCTAACGTGAACTATGTGGGCCCCTATCTTGAATAAATGGTTGCTTGCGCGGACTATGTGTGCTTAGTTGTACAAAAAAAATGTTTGATAAAATAATTATGATGAATACTTATCTTCATTAGTTTGATAGAATATTATACTACAATATAATTTTAAATTTTTTTTTATACAACTAAGCACACATAGTCTACACAAGCAGTCATTTACGCAGGATAAGGGCCCACATAGTCTACATTAGTAGTCCCATTAAAAAATGGATGTGACATTAACGATTGAAATTATTTAGGGATGACATTTCAGTTAAGAAATTATTTCAGTTAAGAATTTGATGATATTTAGGGATAGTGGCTAAATTGTAACCCCTTTTAAAACTACAATGACATTTTATCTTAAAAAATATATAGTACACAGACAAAGTATAAGGATTTATTAAAATACAGTGGCAAAATAAACTATTTTTCCAAACATTGGGTAGTCTTTAGGAATTTGAAATCCTTGCTTATTGTTGCACAAGGAAAAAGTAGACTTCACAGCCTACACTCAACCAGAAAGAATGCATTCCATGGTGACATAGTTAGGAACTTTGGATAGAATAATCATGGAGATTTAGCTTCATTGTTCATATGAACAAAAAAAGAATATTCATTTTGGGATGGAGAGAGTATCATGTTTTCAATTACCAATGAATCAGGCCGTCGTTAGAGAAACGTGGATTCCGACTTCAGTTTCCACTTTAGCTATGACATTGTCTTAATTTTTGTTCATTTGTTTCCGCTCTGTTTTACAAAGCTGCTAAAACTTAAGATAATCCATTCCAACAAAACGGAAATTTAGAAGCACTTGGACCAACAAACACATACTAATTTTGAGAGATTTTTTAACAAAGGAAAATGCAATCACACCAGTTTTGCTATACACAGTAATTGTCAGAAAGACCATGGATGAACAATGTAGTAGACCCACAGCCCAATTGACATCATGATCAAACCATATCAAGTGGAAAAGAGATTAAGCGATATGAAGAATAAGAGGCGATGGAAACAACAAACCAAACCCCATACACAGATCCTGATTCCCGAGCAAACTCTTCGGGAAGAAACATACTAAATTTTAAGAACTAGCTACTACCCATGTAATGTAGCATGATACCTTGGTGCCAATGAATTGATCACCGAAAGATTTCTTGAAATACCAAATAGTACTTGAACTACTAATTATGGCATGACACCTCTGAAGTAGAGGCAACTTGACAACTTTAAGGTATTTCGGTTGGGGTAAGAGAGGGTATGGTGGGGATTGTGGGCTTAGCTGGAAGGCCTGGAAATTCAGGCAATTCTGGTAATTTCGGCACTTCCAGCTCCGGCAAATGTGGTATACCGGGAAATTCTGGAATGTCAATCTTCGGTAAATCAGGTAGTTCGGGGTTTGGAAGGTCGGGAAATGTTATATCTAAAAGATTTCTTGAGTCAGCGAGAATTGTGTAGCTACTCATTGAGGCCAAGGTTATGATCAGCAGCAATGGTAAGACAAAGGAGGTGTATTTGTTAAGGTAAGGCATTGTTTAAAACAGAGGAGAGGAGAGAAGCTGCTCTTGCAATGCAATACCTGTCTAATTATGTACTAGTAGTTTAGGCTTTATGTAAATGAGAGTTACCTTGTGGAAATAGGTCCAGTGGTTTGGTTGGTGGGAAAGTTGTGTTGTTAGTTCAACTTCTCATCTATCTATATGAATTAGTAATATTTTCTCTCCCACCCAATTGCACACTTGGGAATCTTGATTTTCCAAAATCAACAATATCTTACCAATCTAAGGCAATCACCTTCATTATTCATACCACAATTCCTTTTTTCTCATTTATTATTATTATTATTATTATTTTAAATTCTAATTTCAATGGCCATTGAGCTATCATTTAGTGAGGAAACTGGAGGAACAGAGAAAGAGAAGAAACCAAAGAAGCTGAGATCAATCAAGTTTCCTAAAAGGCTTGAAGCCACAGACAATTAATGAACATGCAACAACAAAATTGACATTAACAATTAAGCACGATAATTAATCTCACTTCATACTTCTGAGAACATAGAACCATGGTGATCCTTCGATGCCAACGAAGGAATCCATGGTCAACATATTAGGGTTTTGATCACGTCTCGAGAATCTGGACAAGCATCGTACTTTCTTCAACCTTTCCACCGAATTAAAGGTCTTTTCACCGTAAAAGGCTCCATTCACCATCGACCCCACGGACTAAAGCACATTGCGGTGGTATTGAAATAGATATTGGTGCACATTGCGGTGGCGGTGGCGGTGGGTGAGGGGAGAGAGCATCGGATTGGTCTCTATTTCATTTTGATTTGAGATTAGCTGTACTTCTTCGACTCATTTAATGTTGGGGACTTTTGCAATGGTGGCTGTTCTGTGGTGGGTGTGGGATGGTGGTGGCCGGAGATTGAGAAGAAAGTATTGTTAAAGATCAGTGTTTATGCTGTGTGTTAGGAGCAGAGCCCGCAAAATTAGCCCAGTCCAATGGACCGGTCCAGTCAATCTGATATTTACATGGGCTAAAGTTTAATTTTTGGAGGCCCAAAAATTCGCGGGCCTTTTTGGCCCATTCCATTAGGCCCGACGGTTCAATTGGGCTTGCATCAAAAAAGCCTGGGACTTTTGGACTAAGCCCGGCTCGCACTATTTTATTATTATTTATTTATTTTCACTCAAAAAATAATTCTAATTTCTTAAATAATTAAAGCAATAATTAAAGATCATTCTATTTTAAAGCTAACTAGAATGATCCAGTTAGCTTTATTCTTTGATATTATAATTTATACATGCTGTAATGCAATCTCAGACATTGAAGCAACATGTTCCAATTTGATTATTGCTTTATTGTTTAATTATTGGTTTAACTGACAAATAAAGTTAACTTTTTAAATAATTAAAGCCTTGGACCATTATAGTATCATATTTATTTCCATTTTAATTAACGTTTGATACGGTGATAGCATTATTTTACCTTTAGTAGTTAGCAGTTATGGCAAACAATAAATTATAGTATTGCTTTTGTTTAGTAAGTAACTTAGAATTTAATTTGGCAATTGGCATCACCATTGTTCCTTTTAGTTTATTTATTTTTCCAACAAGGACTTTTTGGCCCGATGGGCTTTGATGGGTTGGGTTGGGCTTTACTTTTCTTCGGCCCTAGTAAAATTAGGGCCGGCCCAGCCCAGCCCGATATTAAGTGTTGGCCCGGTGGGCTTGCACTGGGCCAGCCCAACCCAGTCCATTGCCAGCTCTAGTTAAGAGAAATTTTTTTTACTTATACAACCTACTGACATATTGCACCCCTTCAGTTTGAAATGTATTTTTCAAAGGCTCATATTGAATTTTTAAAAGAGGCAATCTATTTTCACTATAAATTTTACTAATCTACCACATTCATTAATGGTTAATTAAATTAATCACTGTCATGACACAATTGCCCTTTAATTACTTATATTGTTTGATGATGAAGTACTTGCCTCAAAATCAATTAATTTTTATTTTATTTTTCTTTATAACATAAAATTAATATTTTCCTTTCCTTATCTTCTCAAATAAAGTATGTTTAATTGTAAACGCTACAAAATAAAATCTATCCATTATTATTTATTTAATTTCTTCAAATAAAATTATTTTTAAAGTAAATTGAATTTAATATCAAAATAAATTAAAGATGTTGTAAAACGTCAGTTTGTTGTAAAATAGTTTTAAGTAGTTGCTAAATATATATATTCATTAATTGATTTACCATTCGAGTTATATCTCTTTAAAATTCATAATTTGCTCTCCAGAATTTAATATTATATAACTCATGTCACTCTTTAGTTTAGTCTATTTTGTCATTTATATTTTTTTTCTTATTTGTAATCGAAATAAATTAGACCTATGTATTAGTTTACTTTTGGATGTTTCATTTATATTTTCTAATTGTTTGCATTAAAAATTATTTATTTTCTTGGGCATGATTGATATAATATTAATTGCAAAGAGACAAATAATGGACAAAAATTAGAAAGGGAAACAAGATTTTTAAATAAGGTGGATTTGAACGGCAATTGTGTCAAAACATTGATCAACTTAATTAAATTTTAATAAATGTAGTGGATAAGCAAAATTATAGTGGAAATAGACTCTTCCTTTTTAAAACACAGGCGCTAAATGGCGCACCCACTTATGATAAGCGACGCACCTTTTTAATTAATTTTTTTAAAATTATGACGAAAGTGTCCTTAGTTAGTATTAGATATAATTAAGATTAGAGTTCATATTAATGTTAATGACAAATAAAAATATTTGTACAATTCGGATAAATTTAACGTAGTATTCACTTACACAAACAAGACTAATTAATATAACTCAACTCTCTCCTTTTCTCTCTTTAATATAACTCAACTCACTCCCTTTCTCTCTTTAACTCTCTCCCTTTTTTTTTCACTCTCTCACTTTCTCTCTCTAAAAGTTTCCTCTCTACATTTCTGTGTATGGTAACATGAATTATAACAATGGTAATTTTACTTTAGAGATGATTATTTCACGGTACATTTTTTTTTCTTTTTTCTTCATTTATTTCATTTAATTTAGGGTCTTTTTACGGTGGAGGAGAGCCGGCCCGGCCTTATTAGAAATGCCGGCCCGGCTATATAACAAAATGTCGGCCCGGCCTTTTGTTATATATTTGTTATATAGCCGGTCTAGCTATTTCCAATAGGGCCGGTTTAACACGTCATAAAAAAATACTCCCTCCGTCCCTAAATTATTATCTTTCTTTTCTTTTTCGTCTGTCCTAAAAAAATTATCTTGTTTGTAACATTTTTCTTTTTAAGAAAATATTTTAACCATTTTACCCTTACAATTTCTACTCTTTAATTTATAAGACCCACAATAGGACCCACCCCTAGGCTATTACACTTATTTCAAATTTTAAAATTATTGGGGGAAAATCTTGTAATCATATTCCAAATTTCAAAAAGTAACTTTTTTTAGGGGCAAAAATGGAAAATCATACAAATATCAATATTAATAATCGAGTCAAATGTGTTTTTTCTTAATCGGTGTGTCAGGTCAACCCAAACAATAATTTAGGGACGGATGAAATATATAACTTAAAAGTACAATTTAAAAAAATATGAAGAAATATAAGTACGATATTGAAATGCTTACCTTATTAAATGGATTTTTTTTTTCTTTGAGATAAAGGGAGTACTTTCTTCCTAAATTAACTCTTCTTTTATCCTTGATTTCAAGAGTTAAATCATTGGTACTTATACGAATTGAATTAGCCCTCACCGGTGTAGCTCAGTTGGTTAAGAGCTAGTAGATTTGGAACAAAATCAAGGATCGAATCCTAGCAACCGCAGTGTGGAGGTTTCATCCTCTTGTGCGGGTGGCTTCATCCTCTTGTAGGGGTGGCTCCTTATTTGAAACAAGACCAAGGATCGAATCCTAGCAACCGCAGTGTGGGGGTTTCATCCTCTTGTGGGGGTGGCTTCATCCTCTTGTAGGGGTGGCTCCTTGTAGATACTAGTCGCGTGTCCTCCTAGCTACTTAATCGCTGAATCACCGGCTTCATCCTCTTGTAGGGGTGGCTTCTTGTAGGTACTAGTCACGTGTCCTCCTAGCTATGACTCACCGTAATTTTCTCTCACATTCTTATGGGGCTGAGTGTGGGGACTCTCGGGGGGAGAGATTTCCCCTTTTTGGAACACAAATTGAATTAGAACAAGGACAGTGGACCCGGATCTTCGTAATTCTAATCCTAATAGGATACGAGGAGGGATGATTTACGTAGTTTAACATTAATAAAATTAATATCGTGTCAAAACCTAGCTAGTCCGTACAGAATTTCTAAATGGAATCCAATCCTATTAAGAAATAACTTCTCATTGCAAACTATAAATTGCTTCTCTGCCAATTGCCAAAGAAAACTATCAAGGCCTCAACACATCCATCCATCCATCCATCAACCTCCAGCTAAAACTCATCAAACTTCAAAATATCACCATGAAATTAGACCATTCATCCCACCCTCCTACCATAAATTCCCATGATCCGAAAGACTTTCAGTTCGTAGCGATTACCTATTCATCACAATGGAGCACCACCTACAAAGCTCAGTATGTAAGATCATCGTCGTCCCAGCAGGCTGATCAAGATATGTTAGTAACAATCAAAGTCTTCCATAACTACAACAAGGTGGAAGATATTTACGGTTTGACTCGAGCAATTGTTCTTGCCAAGCACTGCAGTGATCATGGTTATAACATCATTAAAGTTTACTGCTCATTCAAATACAAAGATCAGCTTTGGGTAGTCATGCCCTTTGCTGCTGGGGTATCTCTAAGGTCTATGTTGCAGTCTTCTTTCCCACATGGCTTGCCGAAAACCCGCATGATTTTCATTCTTGAAGAAACCCTAAAGGGTCTCAATTGCGTTCATGGACATGGTGACGTGCATGAGAAGATTGATATTGATAACGTATTTGTGGAAAAGAGTGGGGATGTGAAATTGGGGTTTGGTCTGTTAAGCTATAACGAAGACTCGAATGGGCGACCCGACTGGATGGCGGCCCCAGAACTGATTACAAACCAAAGCAGAGGGAACTTTAAGAAGGCGGACATATGGATGTTTGGATTGCTCGCGATGGAGCTGTTTTATGGAAAAATTCCTGCTTCTGATCCCGAGGAGTTTATGAGCTTAGTAACAAGAATCACGGATTTCTTTGGCTCCTCCACGAGAAAGACTTCGAGAGACGGTACTAGTATTAAAGGGAAATCAAAGAATAATAATTCTTCCAATCTTATTGTGAAATTAGTTGGTGGGTGTTTTCCATGTTCTTGTGCAAGTAACTCTGCAAAGATGCCCTCAAGATTGTTGGGAGAGGTGATGGCGCTGTGTCTTGCTCAAGATCCGTCGAAGAGGCCAACAGCTAACGAGCTCTTGAAACATGAATTCTTCAAGAAGTCCGGATGACGAGAGTCTCATAAAAGCCCAATTAAGCGGGAAGGCAACCACTTTAGGAAGACCATGGCAGTGATGGCTAATGCAAATATTGAAAGGTTGATAGGAAAGATTATGATTCTGTATTAATTCAGCTATGTCCTTTGATTTACAATAAACATATTTAACCAAAATTATATTTGTTCATACTCACTCTAGCTAGTAGTCCAAGTTCATCATGCAAACATTTTTCTTTTTTCGCTTTCTGTCTAGTTTGATATTCTTGATTGTCTCCATAGGCCTTCTCTTTTGCTAGTTTGATATTATTCACTGTCTCCATTGGCATCTCCAAGTAAAGCACATGCTTCCTTGAAATTAAAATTACTTTCATATATCCGAAATTCCCAAATCCAGTATTATGTAGGACAAGGTTCGCAATGAAAAATTCAAAATAATATTGTGGATGCTCGATCGCTCAAGACTCGTTGATACTTTCTCATTGGATGAATGTTATGTGAAACAATAATGGTAAGTTGCCTATGTAAATACTCATACTCCTTTTACCTTACTTCTAATTATGCCCCTCATATCATCCTTCCTTTCATCTCTACCCATCTCCCGGTGTACATCTCTACTCATATTAACCCTCTTTTCCATTCTTCTTCTCTTTTGTTCCTCCTCCACCGACTTTCAGATATCTCTCACCTTCGTTTGGATCTAAGAAGCAAATATCCCAATCCCTCATTCTCGTCCTCTCGCTAATGATTTTAATTAGCACATGAAGAACAGCTTGAGGTCATGATCTTGAGTGTAGAGAGTCAACAAGAATGACTTATAAAATAGAAAGATGAGGGGGTTTGCTAAGAATGAAAGTGTTTAGGGGCAATATTATAATATGTTTAGTTACCTCCGCGTGCATAAATTTTCTTCTCAAATGTACTTCTTTTCTTTAAACCTAGCTCTCGGTTTTTCTTTCTCTAGTTCCTTCATACATATGGTGGAGATGGTTGGATGATAGAGTTGGTAGAATTTACTATAATGGCCGCGGAGAGGAGCTGTATTTAGAAAGAGAAACCAAGTTTGGTGGTGGGTGGGGCGGTGTTACAAACTCATTCGTTGTTGACTCATGGGGCTTTTTCCCTTGTGGTTGGTGATTGGTGCTGTAGGCATTGCTTGAATGTGGAAAGGGTTATGATTAGCTTGAAGCATTAATGGCACTTATGTCCAATTAAAGTTGATAAAGGTTGTGATTTTGAAGCATCCAGTTTCATTTTGCGTTTTTGTACATGTTGTTTTTGGGGTGGTTTTGCATACGGTCACAGTGGAGGCAGTTCTAAACCACGAAACTTAAACTCCCTTTGTCTCGGACATATTTTGTCTATGTCGTGCTTTGTGCATGTTTTGTCGTCTTCACGTCTGTGTATCCAGTTTGATTATGGTGTGGTTTGTCCATCATCTCTTGGCCATGGCTTTTCTAGGTGTTTGGTGGTTGCTCATTATTGCCCATGTTTCATCGGTTAAATTAATTACTAGTAACAGCTTGCAGGACTTAGAGCTCATTTGGTGTAGTATTTTTAAAACGTAAATTATTTAAAACGCGACTTTTTTTTTTATAAATGCGTTTGGGATATTATGTTAAAACGCAGCTTTTTATTCCCTACTGCGTTTTGGAAAAAGCTAGAATTTCAGCTTTTTAAAATGCAACTACATTTTCAAAAGCTGTTTTTTCTACCGCAGCATTGAAACGCTAAGTTAAGTAATAAGCTGCGTTTTAACCCTGCGCTTTGATCAAAATGCACGAATAAACGGGCTCTTACGGTAGAATTCATTGGCTAAGAGATCGATCACTTCTCGAGCAATTGAACTTGTCCTTAACTGAATTGTATAAACTTTTTTATTTACGAAAAAATATTACCAGAACAAAGAAAGAAAATGCATGAAATTATCAAGTGACTGTAAAATGATTGGAAACGCAGGTTATATGTCTGTCCAATCAAATATATATATATATATATATATATATATATATATATATATATATATAACATTACACACAACGAATCTCGTCAGATTTTGGTGCCTTCTCCATGTATTCCTGCTCATCCATTGTATCGTAAAATGTAGCATCCTTAGTATCAGGCAAGAAAACTACAAAAATCCCAGAGATAAAGAGCAGAATTCCAAATGCTCCATACGAGAGAAATGTGTTGTGTTTACCAAGAGCAATCAGGATAGAACTAAATACACCCCCAATCACTGCTGATTGCCTCAATATTGACATAGCGGAGTTCCTCACACACGTTGGAAATAATTCTAATGCATATATGAGGAATAAGGCATATGCCATATATGCCCCGGAAAAAGATGTGAGCTCTAATGCAACCTGCAGCACCTTCAATTGATCGCCCACAGTAGCATAGATTATACTGCACACACCGCTAAACAAGCTCACGAACAGCAGCAGACTCCTTGTTGTCCATTTACCAATTGAGAGCAAGGTTATAGAAGTTGAGGGTACTTCCATTAAGGCATTAAGTGCAACACTCAAGTAGAGATTTACTGTCATGTTGCCAACAATTTGTGGCATGCCCAAATAGACAGCTCCAATCCCAAAACCAACTACCATAGTGGTCAGTAGTCGTCGAAGGGCCCACTTGGTCTTCAATAACAACTTGATTGACGAGAGAAGGTCCTCTGCCGCATGATCTTGTTTGGGTAACACTCGAGTGAAGCTCGGTTCTAGGTTTTTACACTGGCTTGGTGCAAACTTCTTTAATGTTGCGATTGCTTCTTGTTCACGTTCATGCATGAGAAGCCATCTGGGAGACTCAGAAACTAAGAAATGAATCAATATACAGTATAGAATTGCTGGAATGGAAGTGGTTAGATATAGAATTCTCCATGAAGAACCTCTGGTGAGATACGCAATAGCTGGTAATGATAAAAACCCTAGTGTAGAGAAATAGAAACCAATGATCCCAACTCGGCTTCGCCATTTCCTCCCGAGGTTTTCTGATGGTAACACGAGGATGCATGGCCCCATCGCTGCTCGACCAAACCCGCTTATGAATTTCAAGCCAGAGTAGATCCAAATATTAGGGGAGAAAGCCGCAAGAAGCGCAGGTACGGACATAAGCAAGGATGAGATGAATAACGAGTTCTTCCGACCCACTGAGTCGGCAAGTGTGGCGAGAAGCAATCCACCAAATAAACAACCCAAAAAGAACGAAGAGGCGGGCAGCCCAGAAAGGACCGAACTGCCACACACAAGGGACCATTCAGATATAGTTGATGTGTAGGCAGGCTCATCCCAAGCCCACGATGACTGAGGGAGGTTACAAAAGTTGGAACCCGAATCGCAACTGAGTTTATCAATGCAGTGCCATGCAGGCTCAGCATCCGTGAAGACGGTAATAAAAATTTGTTGGGCCTCAAAGAACCATGCGAAAATGACAAGAAAGGCTTGAAAGAATTGAGCGCGCCCTAAGCCATTTCCTACCAAACTCTCCATCAAGTCATCAAGTGTTGAAGGAACAGATTCACGATCTCCAGACGTGGAGTTGGATAAGAATGGAGTTGCAATTGGATCGGACGCCATGTTTTGTTTTTGATTATATATATATATTATGATTGTGCCAAAAAACGTTAGCCTATTGATTGATTTATATAGTATACGAACTACAATATTATCAAGTATATTTAATCGACATGCAGCCGCTGGAAGCAATTATTAAGGACACCATTGTCATAGAAAATACAAGTCAAATTCATAATAAGAGTACTACGTACTAGAGATAATTACAGACAGCTGCCAAAACATTTTAAAGCATTTTCATTATCATAGCTGACACTAATGTCAATCTTGATTAATGGCTATCTTCAAGCTAGCTAGCTAGCTAGGAGGTTTTATATTTCACGATTCTCGAAGAAAAAAACAATTTAAAGTGACCTCGATCTCCATATTTAAATTCAATGACTCAATTAGCTGAACAAAAGAAGAGTGACGTGAAGCTAATGCCTTGCACTATTTGTTTAATACTATCATAGAAATTGAGTACTCCATAAATTTTGGTTGTTTACTTCAAGTGCTTGTGTGATATCACATTTATGCATGTCCATCTTCCTTCTTTAGACTGGTTTTAATTAATTATTACTCCCTTTTCAGTCTTAAAAATAGTTTTAAGTTACTTTGATTTTTCTTGATTTACTTAATTAAACTTTTACCAAAATTTTATAAAAGTTTACTTATTTTTATGAAATTTTAAAAATTACTATTATTGTTGGAATCTGTCCCAAAAATATGTTGGGCTTTGTGTTGGACTTTCTAATGCTAATTAAGTTTGCATGTGTACAAGAAGATTTGTTGCATTGCAAGCAAAGTCAAGTACAATCTGTGTATGATTTGGATTCGGGATATGGGATTAATGACACATACTCTTTTTTTTTTCTTTTTTTTTGGGAACATTTGTTTAATTTCAACCAGTTTTTTTAAACAAATATATAATTTTTCAAATAATAATATTGGTGGAGCTCATGCTATGTTTTCATCAAGTGTGTTCATTTAATTGGAAGTATCCAGCTTGCTTATTAGTAATGTTTTATGGAACTAGTTCAAAGACCACTTGGACTCGTGTGGCCAAGATGATTTCTAGGCATCTATATGGGTGCGCACCCAAAGTGAGATGCATGACTAGCAAGCAATAATGATAATAAATGATTGATGAAATTGAAATTACAAAGAAACAAATAGAAAACATACCTTCTTTCAATCGGTTGAAGAATAAAAGATTGAATTAAAGAGAGAAAAAATTTGAAAGAAAATTTGAGTTGATTGTTTGTGAAAATGAATGTTATGAAGTTGTTTACTACTCATTTATAAAGGACAAAGAGCAAAACGGTTATTTTATAATATTAAGTCAAGGGTAAAAATGGCATTACATTAATTATAAATTAAAATAGGCATGTACAAATTTGTACACCAACACTTAATGTTGGTATACAATATCAACACCCCTAATTGATAGATAGCTAACGATTAATTAAATGTGTGTACGAGAGAGAGAGAGAGAGAGAGAGAGAGAGAGAGAGAGAGAGAGAGAGAGAGAGGAAAAAAAACAAAAGTTAGTATGTCTTGGTATAAGGATTTGAACTCCTTTTGAAGTGCTACGTTTAGCACAACTCTAAAGATTTATTGGAACTCATCTCAAATGTGTTGGGCTTTTGTGCTGGGCTTTCTAATGCCTATTACATCTGTCTCAAAATAATTGTCGTTTTAACAAATTATTTTTGTTTTAAAATAATTATCGTTATAGGATTTCAAGAAACATTTGATCATATTTTATCAAAATTGTCCTTATTTATTACCCTCATTAAAGAGGGTTGGTAAGGAAGAAAGAGAAAAATATTTTTACAACTTATCTACAACAACTAAACTTAAATAAAGGTACATCAATCTTTTTAAAAATTTCCTTAATATATATATAAATTATTAAAACGACAATTATTTTGATACGAAGTTAGTATGGAATTTGCATGTGTAGAAGGTGATTTGTTGCATACAAAGTCAATTACAATCCGTGTGTGATTCAGATTCTGTGGAAAGCTTTCGGAGTGGACCAAGTAAAGTGCTAAATGATTGCATGTGGCATGTCCTAGTAATTGCTTAATTAGGAATAGGCTATTACTCCTACTTACTACAGGAGGTTAATGGGGAGATTGAGATTTATCTCACCATCAGACTTGTCTTGTCTATCATGTTCACATCTTTAAGTCAGTGTATGGCTTCTCCTAGCTAGACTTCCTCATCTTCATGCTGCTCACAAGCTAGTCACATACTCCTTTGTTACAGGCAAAGAGCCACTTTCTTTTTTTTAAAGTTAATATCTGATTAAATTAAATTAAAATTTTACATAATTTACTTATATTTTTGGAAATAAAATTTCATTAATTAAAAACTTCTTAAGAATACTATGGATTATAACTTTTATAATTTTGTAAAAATAACTAAATTTATGTAAATTATCGGTCAAACTTTAACTAAATTGAATAAAAAAAGTTAAAGATAGACTCTTTGCCTGGAACGGAGGGAATACATCACGTGGAATCCTAGACAAGGTCTCTACTGCTACTTCACAGCTCCAAGCATTTTGTGATTCAGACTGAGCAGAAAGAGTGTTTCAGGATAGTTAGTGTATATTGTTGGGCGATTCTCTGGTGTCCTGGAAATCCAAACGTCAAACTACTGTTTAATTCTAGATCTTCTGCAGAAACAGAATATAGGTCAATGGCAAATACAGCTTGTGAAATAACATGGTTGCTCTCTGTACTAAAATATTTTGGCATCACCTTCTCTTCCACCACACTGTGATAATAAAGCAGTCATCCATCTACCTTCCAATCCTGTGTTTCGTAAATGCACAAAACACATAGAGATAGACTGTCATCTCATCGAGAAAAAAATTGTTCAAGGATATGATTGATTAAGCCATGCTATGTCTCTACTCATCGTCAGCCTGCAGACCTATTTACGTACCAAGTCTTTGTCTCTTGCTCCTTTGGAATATCTTTTGTCCAAATTGCAAGTGCTTAATCTGTTAAACACTTTCAATTTGATGGGGGATGTTAGACAGACTCATAATGATACTACAAACTCAAGCTGCAAAGGAAAAGAGTCGATGTGTATAACAAAGGAAGCAAAAGATTCAGTCTTAAATAATCATCTTCTTCAGGGGTGTCGAGTGTAAATTAGTGTCATCTTAATATTTATAGTTAGTTGGTTAGACAGTTAGATGAGAAAGATTCCTTTCTTTCCCGCCACATAGGTAAAAGTTTTGTCCATTTTGAATAATTCTGTGAAACTTTGTCATAATACTTTTCTCTGTTTCATGGTTGTGTTGCTCATAAGTACGGACCCCATATCATCATGCACATCAGAACATATGAAGGAACAAACCGAATGTTTGATTGAAGAACAGCTCTCCCCAAGGTTTGATCAAATTAAGTAGAAATGGAATATGAATCCAAGCCAACTGAATAAAATGAACTTCAACAAATAATGAAGTACAAACATGAAAAGCACACAAACATCATAAAAATTCTATACAGGAGAGAGTACAGAAGAGTGCTCAAAAGCACCGCTACTAGCTCTAGCATGGCATCAACAAGTACATGGTTTATCAAATTATATAAACGGAAAATAAAAAAACAATAAAAGAAAAAAAAATAACTGTAAACTGATTTCTTTCATCCTTCAAACACTTTGAACACAGAGGTCATAGTGTTCAAGGGTGAGGAAGGGATGGGAATGGTATGTCCTTGGGCAAGGTAGGGATGGTTGGCAACGTGGGCTTAGGCAGCTCAGGGATTTGAGGCAGATGAGACAAATCTGGCTTTAGCTGTTCAGGGAATTCAGGCAGATGAGGTAACTCGGGCTTCGGCAGAGTGGGCAGTTCTGGCTTAGGCAAAGCCGGGAAATGAGGCAATGGTGGAAGCTCTGGCAAAGTTGTCCCCAAAATGTGGCGTGCGTCAGCAAGGTTTTTCTCATTGTTCATTGACGAGAAAGTAACAACTAAGAGCATTAGGAGAAAGCATGAGTTGGATGAACGCGCCATTGTTGCAAAACCAATGTCAATTTGCAGCTGATCAGAAAATAAAACAGCAAAAGATTTAACTGGTTGGATTGAGAATGCTTGGTATTGATAATTAATATGTTTATATAGATCTGGGATGTGGGGAATAGAGAGGAGTAGAGGGTTGGGTTGGTCGGAAATTGAGACTATTATACAATGTTAGTTCACCTTCTCATCCATACATCTTCCATTATTATATATTTATATTGGTTTCGTATACTTTACGTTATACAATACTAATACTTTAGGGTATGCTGAGGTTTGGACTGCTGCAATCACATATATTTTGAATAGACGAAAGAAGAGTCTCCAAATAGAAATCTTGAACCAGTGAGTTTTATATCCAACTGTGCTCTTGTGTAGTCATGACCTCAAGAAAGAGAATTTGAGTTCAAATTTGCCGAGGTCTTTTGTGGAGATTGATTTACGCTGATGTACATAAGCAAGATTTAAATGCAGAGGGTTAAAGATTAAACATCCAAACTTCATACAATCTTCATATGATAATGAATCTCTCTTTTTTGTATAGTCCTAACTCCTATATGTATGTTACTTTTGATTAAATTGATCCAAGCAAGTTGTAATATTATAGACAAAAAGTCACTTATTGTTTGCCAGAATTAATCTTGGACAAGGTAGTAATTCTTAAACACAAGGAGGCAGGGGGTTAAATTCCTCCCTCTGTTTTCCCTACCTCAGATATACAGTAATGGAATGCTTGCACATGACCAATGAGACGAGCCAAGCTTTGGATTTCAACCTCAATTTGTTAATAGTTCAGGCAAGCTCAGGCTGATCTAGAGCTAGCTTCATTTGAGCTAAAGAATTACAGTATTTTCAAGCTCAACTTTTTTCCATCGTGAATTGAACTATCCATAAGTCAAATCTTGAGCCGGTATTAGAAAATACTTGCAAACTCTGTCCCAGAATGAATCTTATTTTCGATAATAACTACTCACAGAGGATGAATTGATATTTTTTTAAGTTGATTGAACTTAAATAACTCAATCTAAACTAAAATGGACATTCACGTTTGGACAAATACTTTCCACTTGGGGAAGGAAGTCGTGGATAAGATTTGAAAACAAATTTTTGTATCAACACTAGGTTTACTTAGGCTAGTTGAGCCGGGCTGGGACCATATATAATCCAGCATGCATCATCTTCAAACTTTTCTCATATACTTTACTCATTTAGCTTTAAATCAAACTTGGGCCAGCTCTGTCATTTACAACCTTGCTTGCAGACAGTTACTGCCCCCAAACTCAAACCCCAAACCACTTTCTCATTCTTGCAATCCAATATTATACAATTGAACTTCATAATGGCCTCTCCACAAGTACACGTATGAAGAAAGAGAAGCAAAAAGGAAATGCATTGTGACTTAGAGATCATAGACCCAAAGGCAAAAAGAAATTTTATTCCCATTCCATCCTCTTGCTATAAGCTGATAGTAGACATACAACATCATTTTTTTTTTGTCTCCCTTCTTAAACTTTTTTTTCTCTTGTAACTAGAGAAAGTGAAAATACTACTTTCCCCTTCGCTATACATTTAACCTCTCAAGGTAAATTAATGGGAGCAACCTTTCACAGGACTTCTCTTTTACGATTGGATTTCATTTAACATTTCTTTTGCTAACCTTTCGTTAACTTTTATAAATCCATTTTGAACTCTCTAAAACTGTCATAATTCTTCTCTTTTTCATGGTTGTTTTGCTCATAGGGACCTCAATCGTCAAGATTTCTGGTGCACATATGAAGGAATAAATATTATACTTGATATAAGAATAGCTCTTCCAAAGGGTGAATCAAGTTAAACGTATCGTGAGATCAAGCCAACTTAATAGTAAGATGCCACTTTAACATGTAATGAAGTACAAACTGGGAACGCATACAAACATTACAAAACCCCAATATAGAAGAGCGTACAGAAGGGTGCTCCGAAACACCGCCACTAGGTCTAGCATGGCATCAACAACTGCACGGATCATACAATAATAAGAACTGAAAAAAAAAAAAAAAAAGGGGGAGGGGGAAAGGAGCATGTAAACTGATTTCATTCGTCCTTCACACACTATCTTTGAACACTGAGGTCGTAGTCTTCAAGGGTGGGGGAGGGATGGGATAGGCAAGTCCTTGGGAAAGGTAGGGATGGTTGGCAAAGTGGGTTTAGGCAGTTCAGGGAATTGCGGCAGATGAGGCAACTCGGGCTTTGGCAGGGTGGGCAGCTCTGGCTTGGGCAAGATCGGGAAATGAGGCAATGGCGGAAGT
Source organism: Platycodon grandiflorus (assembly GCA_016624345.1). Classification (NCBI taxonomy): domain Eukaryota; kingdom Viridiplantae; phylum Streptophyta; class Magnoliopsida; order Asterales; family Campanulaceae; genus Platycodon; species Platycodon grandiflorus. Next base: position 9,512,851 of record CM028365.1, on the reverse strand, counting down.
TCCACCTTAGGCAACTGTGGAAGCTCAGGTAAAGTTTCCTCCAAGAGGTGGCGTGCCTCCGCCGTGATTTTCTCATTGTTCATTGAAGAGAAAGTAACAACTAAGAGCAGTAGGAGAAAGCACGGGTGGTATAAACACGCCATTGTTGCAATACCAATGTCGTTTTGCAGCTGATCAGAAATGAAAACAGAACATAAGCTTTTTTATCTGGATTGATTTGAGGGATGAATGGGTGTTGATATTAATATGTTTATATAAAGGTGGGATGTGGGGAATAGAGCTGAGTAGAAGGTTGGGTTGGTAGGAAATTGAGATTGGACATTGTTAGTTCAACTTCACATCCATGTGTCCTCCATATATTATGTTTTAAATTGCATATTTGCTTGACATTGTCCAAGAGTAGTTTGAGGTGAGCAATGGTTAGACAGCTGCACCTTCAATTGGTTGGAATAGCCACACACACACACACACATAAGCTCCAAATAGAAATCTTTTACCATTGAGTTTTATACAGTTGGACAACGGATGACTTCAGGTGACACTGTTAATTCATAAAGTCTAAGTTTGGTTGGGATTTCTGAAGTTTGACTTTTCCAGATGTTTCAATATCTATGTTATGGGTTTAACAGTTAGGTTCAGATGCAATGCAGGATATCATCATAAGGGGATCGAAGCTAAACATCCTAGAACAAACATTTATTATTTATTTTATTTTATTGTAAATAAAGAGGGGCAATACCCTCTAAATTTACTAACCACTAAAAGAAAATAAAAGTGGGGGCTTAAACCTTGACCACTAAGAACGTATTTAGGTTACAAGGAGGGGGAGACATAAATTTTATCCGATCAAAGAAATTACCTGAAAGATAAACTATATGAAAAGTTAATAATTGAGACGAGTATCTTTTCAATTACCTCAATGAAACGTTATACAGCTATCCACATTTAGACTTTCAGTAATATGTTTGTATTTATCGAAGACAGACATAGTGGAATCAATGTAATCTTCCTCATCCGCTTCATCAAATACTTCCAAAACAGTAAACTTATTGGGGGACAAATTAACAGGTGGCTTGGTTTCCAGGGCATCAAATCGATTAGACGAAAAGTAACATGTTCGTATTTGTCAAAGTCGGATATAGTGGAATCGATCCTCATCCTCTTCAAATACTTCCAAAACAGTAAACTTATTGGGGGGACAAATTAGCAGGTATCGTGGTTTCCAGGGCATCAAATCAATTTGGCGAAAAGTAATGGACTTAGAGCAATCACAGTGATACTCTCTTAACCAACCTCTAAAATTATTTATAGAGATTTTTAACTCTTCTAGCCCTAGAATGGCACCCATTATCAACTTTCTATCTCTAAAATTAGTTAAATCATTCACTCAATATAGAGAGTGATTTAGAAGGAATAGTAACTGAATTATTGTCTTTCTTTCTTTTTTTTGTTCATCCCAAAATAATTGTCTTGTTTGAAACTTTCTTTTTTAGGACATCACTTTTACTATTTTACCTTTACTTTTTCTCCATAATTTAATTTTAGATCACATACACATGGTCATTAACGAAAATTACACACTATATCAATAAATCAAATCAATTATTTTTCCTTAATTCGTGTGTTGGATCAAACAAGACAATAATTTAGAGACGGAGGAAGTATTTTTTATAAAATATATATTTAAAATATAAAATATTTCATTTTAATTGTGTTTCTTTCTTTTTTTGGTTCATCCCAAAATAATTGTCTTGTTTGAAACTTTCTTTTTTAGACATAACTTTTACTATTTTACCTTTACTTTTTTTCCATAATTTAATTTTAGATCACATACACATGGTCATTAAAGAAAATTACACACTATATCAATAAATCAAATCAATTATTTTTTCTTAATTCGTGTGTTGGATCAAACAAAACAATAATTTAAAGACGGAGGAAGTATTTTTTATAAAATATATATTTAAAATATAAAATATTTTATTTTAATTGTGGTGGGAAAATAGAATGGTTGTTATGTTTGTTAGTTGAGAAGATGGATATTTAATTTTTAGAGGGTTATATAGAAATTACTTGTTGGAGCGAATTTATTTGTAAAGTGTTAAAAAAGTAAAATTGAAAGGTGTTTAGAATATAATATTGTGAGTTATCATTGCGGATGCTCTTAGAATGGAGCATGTTATCCTCCTTATTTTCCCCATCAATTCCTTCCATAGTTTTCCCTTACTGCAAAGAATTACTCGCCATAATTTCATCTTCACAGACTTCCAGAATAGCGAAACAGGTAAGGATGTAGAGAAAAGGGTTTGATTGTGAAATACTCCCTCCGTTCTAGGTAAAGAGTTCACTTTTGACTTTTTTTTTCAACTAAGCTAAAATTTGACCAATAATTAACATAAATCTAGTGGTTTTTATAAAGTTATTAAAGTTGTAATTCATAGTATTATTAAGATAGTTTTTAATTAATGAAATTTTATTTCTTAAAATATAAGTAAAGTATGTAAATTTTTTATTTGATTTAATATTATGACTTCTATAAAAAGAAAATGGACTCTTTACCTGGAACGGATGGGATAGATAGATAGGGAGTCCATGTAGAGAAAACCATACCGGGACTATAGGGCTTTCAACGCCAGGCCTAAAATCCAGCATCCACTTGAACACTGCATCGGAAAAATTTCCAAGGAACCATTGGTTCTTCATCCATAATCGCCAGTAGTCTACTTGATGGTTGACTGGGATAAGGATGTGTTTTGGATCAAATTTGAATGGTTGCGCAAGGGTGTTTTATAATTTAGCCTGAGAGACCTAGGGCTGGTTCACCCTTGAACGAAGTGGGAGGGATAAGGGGGATGTCGGTTTGCATTGTTGTTTGGATACGATGGAAGCAAAGGATTTCAGGTGCATTGGAGACACCGGCAATGGAGGAGAAGGGGCCGAGGCGGCCATGAAAACCTAAACGCGCAGCCCTAGGACGAAAGAGCGAGAGAGAATCTGTATTTAGGAGAAAATCTCGATCTCTTACTCACCCATCTACAGATCACTTTAAAATTAATTAATAGGGTGGAAAACTTGCCAAGGAACTTGTAATTGTTAGAGTTGAGGGAAAAAACAAGTCCCAGAAATGAATAAACATATATAGTGAGGGCGAAAGCTGAATATATTCTCATTATAACAATGGAAGGGCACAAGTTTAATTTATAGTTGAATAATAAAGGAACTTAAATTATTCATTCTCCTTCTCCATGCCAATGGTGCTAACTAATCGATCTGTAAAAAATTTCACAAGTCGGATATATTATGACGGAAAAGTAACTAGATTGATACTCTGGCTTGCCTTTTCTCGATCCCATGTTCATGGCATGATGCCAATGGGAATTAACATGTGCAACAAGAATGAATCCCTTTACATTTTCCTTTCTTCTTTCTTTCCCATGAGGAATGAATGATCCAAACAGATGAACACTAGTGAGTTTAAAAACGAAAAGAACTAACTCTTCATGAAGGTTTACTGTCAAGATTTCTTAATTCCTCAATAGGCTTTATATATATATATATATATATATATATATATATATATATATATATATATATCAATGTTTGATGTTATCTGATATGCTTAACAAGTAGATACCGATACTTTTTTATCATTATTATCTTGCAGGAAGCAAAAACTCTCTCCAACTGAACAGTTTGAAAGGTAGTAAAAAGTTTTAATCAGATTAAATACAACAGTACTGAGCATCAAATCAACCCCCAATTGCAATTTTCAACCATGAAGCATGCACATGTAGTGTAATTTCAATACAGATTTAAAGTACTAAATAACAATCAGAAAACAAGTATACCACTGCAATGGGGCAACCACAACAGGAGACTCATGGGTCTCAAGATCAGGGTAAAGAATAACTGGAAAACAAATGTGCTACCTTGTCCCATACACATATCAAACACTTTCTTTCAATCAAGGATTGGAGAGATCGAGGGGATGGGAAAGTCCTCGGTCTAGGTAGATGGTTGGCAATGTGGGTTTATGTGGGTCAGGGAACTCAGTGCCGGCAGCGCTGGCTCAGGTAAAGTCGGGACATGAAGCAACAGTGGCAGTTCCACCATAGGCAGTGTAAGCACAGGCAACATAATTGTCTCCAAAAGATGGCATCCATGATCTTGTTTCCACTCATTGATGATAAAGTGACAATTAAGAGCATTATAAGGATAAATGGATATTGGAAATGAGCCATTGTTGCAGTGCAACGAGAATCTTTTGCACTCAGATTTGTCTTGATAACCCTTCGTTAGCTTTTACTCATTTGAACTCTACAAAACTTTGGCATTATTCCTCTGTCTTGTTCATGGTTGTTTGCTTATAAGGACCCTATGTGATGATACAGATTTTTGCACCGTGGTCCTAATGGGAAATTGCTCCGGTGAAATGACTTGTAAATGGCCTGAAATAAGAAAAGAGTTACTGCACAGGGAGAGAATAATGTTAATTGAGGGAGTAAAAAGTGTATAGTTGCACATATATGTCTAATAGTATTATTTATTAGAGAATAGTATTACCCTAGATAACTTCGGGCTGTGATAGATGCGATCGGATCCCGCGGTCTGTTCTGGACTTATTAGTAAATCGGAGATAGTTCCATAATATGATCAAAGATAATTCCGTAATGTGTTAGGAGATAATTCTGTAACTTACTCGGAGATAGTTCCGTGATGTACGAAATATACCAAAGAATCAGCTCGCCTAAGGAGGGCCACCCCTTGAGGCTCGCCCAAGTGAGGCTCGCCCACTTGAGACTCACACAATGTCTTTTGGTCATTTTACCCGGTGATTTTGATATTTGTCATTTTTATCCTTGGTGTATAATTTTGGGTAGTTCACTATGTTATCAAGGTTTATAGTGCACATATGAAAGAAGAAATAGCACATCTGATAGAAGAATAGCTATTGACGGGTAAATAAAATTAAGTAGAAATGGAATATGAGATCAAGCCAACTTTAACATATAATGAAGTACAAACATAAATTGCACACAAACATCATAAGCGCAAGATATAACAAAGTACAAAAAGGGTGCTCAAAAGCACCGCCACTAGCTCTAGTGTGGCATCAACAATGGCAGGCATCATAAACTTATGGAAACAGAAAAAATAGTACAAAAAACGAGCTGTAAACTGAATTCTTTCATATTTCACACACTAGCTTTGAACCCTGAGGTCATAGTGCTCAAGGGTGGGGGATGGATGGGATAGGAAACTCCTTGGGCAAGGTAGGGATGGTTGGCATTGTGGGCTTAGGCAGTTCAGGGAATTTGGGCAGATGAGGCAACTCGGGCTTTGGCAGAGTGGGCAGCTCTGGCTTGGGCAAAGTCGGGAAATGAGGCAATGGTGGAAGTTCCACCTTAGGAAACGGTGGAAGCTCAGGAAAAGTTGTCTCCAAGAGGTGGCGTGCCTCCGCTATAATTTTCTCGTTGCTAATTGACGAAAAAGCAACCACTAGAAGCAATAGGAGAAACCACGGCTGGCATGAACGTGCCATTGTTGCAATATTTGCAGCTGACTAGAAATTTGAAAACAGAAGAAAAGCTTTTTTAACGGATTTGATTTGATGATGAATGGGTGTTGATATTGATTATGTTTATATAGATTTGGGATGTGGGAATCAAGAGTAGTAGAAGGTTGGGTTGGTAGGAAATTGAGATTGTACAATGTTAGTTCAACTTCTGATCATACATGTGTCCTCCACTAATACATTATTTAATCAACTTCTCATCCAAGTGTCGTCCACTATTAGATTTGAATGGGAACCTTGCTTGACGTTGTCCAAGAGTAGTTTGAGATGAGCCAAGGTTGGACAGCTCCACTTTCAGCAGAGTGGAATAGCCATTGAGTTTTATACATTATGCCTAGATATGGATGAGGTTAGGTAAAGAGACAATGACCTCGAACTCGCCTATTTTCTGTAGGCCTTTATGCACTTCTGAAGCTCGAGTTCTTCGGATGTTTCGACGATTATTTGAAGGTCACGTGATTAGGTTTTGGAGGCAGGATTTCATCATAAAGCGACAGAGGCTAAACATCCTAAAAGTATACAGTAAGTGAGGAAACCTGAATATCTTGTCATAATTAAGGAAGGGCAAACATCCTAAAACTTACGATTCTCGTTTTTCATTAAAAAAAAAAAAGATATTTAATATACAGAAAAACAAATAAACAATTGAATTTGAAGAGTTGGCTAAGCTAACATTCATACTGCTCTTGCTTTCCTACTAAGGAGCACTTAACCATGGATGGGCGATAGATTGCTTTGGCCAGACTTGAACACCTAACCTCTTCTAAGAAAAGGTAAAGCTAGAGCTTGATTCAACTTGGGATAGTCTGTTTTATACTCTCTAAATTAAGACAGGGATTTGTCTTTATGTATAAATGAACAATGCTTATTTTCTTATATATTTATGTTTTTGTTTGTTTTCTTGGTCTGCCCTGTGTCTTGGAGTTGGAAGTGTGGAGCTATTGTCCAAGAAGCTTGCTAGCCACTTTTAGGGTCGCTGACAAACGCTTCAAACCTCCCCATCCATAATTCTTCTTGTTCAAAAATTTCTTTGAGTAAAAATTTTATATTTAAGATATCCCCAATGCTTGTTTTTATCCTAGTTTTAAAAATTTTGTTATGTGAATATACAAGCCTACAGGCTACAGGGGTGGTAACCCTGAGCTCTGGTATTACTGAAGTATATCAAACTGAGCTTCCACAGGCACATCAAACACTTCCAAAAGAATTGGAATGAAAACATTCGCAAAAGTACAGCTCAAGGATGACGGAGAGGGGGGAAGTCCATGGTCAAGGTAGGGATTGTTGGCAATGGGCCAGGTATAGACACGTCAGGCAACTCAGTAGCTTTGGAAGTATAGGCAATGGTGGGAGCTCAGGCAAAGTTGACTCCAAGAGTTGGCGAGCCTCTGCCATGACCCTGTCTCTATTAATTGATGATAAGGTGACAAGTAAGAGCATTAAGAGGAAAGATGATGGTGGAAAATGAGCCATTAATGTTGCAGTAGTATGAGAATTTTATCTCTCTTAGTCATCGCTCTTCTCTCTTTGTGATAAACTCCAATGTTGAGCTGCTTGATTATCAGCAACATCATATTTCTGCTGTTTCTCTATTACTTTAACTTTTTTTCTTTAATTCAGTCGTGTAGCAAAAGAAAGTGAAAACTTGAGTTTTCCTTCGCAATACCTTTATCTTTCCATGGTCAATTAGCATGGATCAAACCTCTATGAGAATTTTTCTTTTATGATTGGATTTCGGTTAACATTTCTCATGCTAACCGTTTGCTATCTTTTATCCATTTGAAACCTGCAGTGAAACTTTGGCTTCTTTTGTCTCTGGTTCATGAATGTTTTGCTCATAGGGACCTCATATTATCAAGGTTTCAGTGCATATATCAAGGAATAAATAGCATGATTGATAGAAGAATAGCTCTTTCCCAGTATTAATCAAATTAAGAAGAAAGAGAACATGTGCTCATGCAAACATAATGAAATGCAACTTTTAGCTTCAATGAAGTACCAACATGAGAAGAATACATACATCAAACGAAATCTAAAAAAAGTACAGAAGGGTGCTCAAAAACACCGTTAGTGGCCTTGCTGTGTCATCACCAACTGCACTGTCATCAAATTACAGACGGATATAAGGAAGAAAAGAACAAGCTGTAAACTGAATTCTTTTGTCCTTCACACACTTCCAACACCTGAGAAGTCAATATTAGATAAAAATAGGTATGGAACGACACACACAGTCGTAAGTGTTCAAGGGTGGGGGAGGGATGGAAATGGTAAGTCCTTGGGCAAGGTAGAGATGGTTGGAAAAGTGGGCTTAGGCAGTTCAGGGAATTCAGGCAGATGAGGCAACTCGGGCTTTGGCAGAGTCGGCAGCTCTGGCTTGGGAAAAGTCGGGAAATATGGCATTGGTGGAAGTTCCACCTTAGGCAATGGTGGAAGCTCCGGCAAAGTTGTCTCCAAGAGGTGGCGTGCCTCCGCCACGATTTTCTCATTGCTCACTGACGATAAAGTAACAACTACGAGCATTAGGACAATGTATGTGTGGTATGAATGCGCCATTGTTGCAATACTACTAGTGTCAATTTGCAACTGATCAGAAATTGAAACAGAACAATTAAAGCTTTTTGGGTTTGATTGTGGATGAATTAGTGTTGATATTGATATGCTTATATAGGTCTGAGATGTGGGAATAAAGCGCAGAGGGTTGGGTTGGAAGGAAATTGAGATTATACAATATTAGTTCAACTTCTCATACATGAACCAGATGTCCTTCACTATTATTGGTGATATCCTTGCTTGACATTGTCCAAGAGTAGTTTGAAGTGACCCTAGGTTGGACACCTGCACCTTCAACAGGGTGGAATAGCCACACACACACAACAACAACAACAACAGCAGCAGCAGCAGCAGCAGCAACAAAAAAGGAAACCTTGAAATAAAATTCTTCTTGGAGTATGAATGAGTTTTGGTAAGAGACTATGAATTCGAACAAGCCAAGTTTATGTGAGGATTATGCACTATAGAAGCTTGACTTTTTCAGGTGTCTTTTTTATTTTGAGGGTTAAAAGTTAGGTTCAGGGGCAGCAGCAACTTCATCACAAGGGAAATAGCCTAAAGATCCTGAGAGTATAGACGTGAGCATCTTCTCGGAATTATTGAAGTGTTGAACTATTGTCCAAGAAGCTCATTAGCCATTTTTAGTGTCACTGACAAACGCTGCAAACCTCGCATCCACATCATACTCCATATTTCCTCTCATTCAGAATTACTTTTGATTAAAAACTACTGTATGTTTTAACATATGATTAACGCTTGTTTAAATCCTAGATTTAAATTTTGTTTTGTGTCCATACATAGATGCTAGATGACCTTGAATTTTGGGAGCTGTAGTATTAACAAAAACTAAATCGGTTCCTGATGGGCGTCAAACCACCAAAATATTTTCCTACTTTCAAATACGAGTATATGGCAAACAGGGTCGAATCCTCAGGGAACGGGTATAATTTCTTTCGAGTGAATAACAGAGAAATAAAAGGGGGGATTTTTGATTAATTTATCTAATAGTTAAACAATTACTATCAACTAAATTAACAAGAAAAATTATAAAAGATAAAATAGGAACAATTTTAAAACGAGTAAATAAATTTGAGAAAATAACAAGACGAGAAAATTTCAATTCAAGGATCGTGACATTCAATTACATTATCGATCATATGCCAAAATAAATATTAATTCTTGCGATTCAAGTATTCAACCAAAGACTCGTTAGGATAGCCGTAACAAGTCTTGCGTTTTCCTAATTTAATTGACCGAACCTAGCATCCAGTCAAAACTTATCATCAATCGATTGGGCACGATAGCGTTCCATACCAATTGATGATAGCACTATGCTCTATGAAAACGGTTGAACCTAATTTTGATAATCGAGATAGCTGCAATTATCAAAACTAGTCTCGTAGATTCAATTAGGCAAAATTAACTATGATAGCACAACTAATTCCACCTATTGCTACTAATTTCCATTCATTCATGATAGCACAAACTCATGGATAGCGGACGGAAATTATTAATTCAATTGAGTCGTCAATTCAACAAAATAACAATTTCCATGAAAATCAAATTGAATCTACAAGTACTGAATATAACAAGAAATAATTCAACACATAGCCTCACGATAAACGTAATTGAAATAAAATTGACCCTTGAATAAGAAAAAGAACCTTAGCCACGCATGTTTGAAATCATCATCATCTTCATAAAAATATCTTGTTGATGAAGAAGAAGAGAAAAATTGCAAAAGAGAGTGAGATAGGAGAAGAAGTGGCGTGTTCTTCTTGGGGTTGGGAGAGAGGAAAGAACGTTTTTCTTTTTTCTTGGAGTTAGAGAAAGAGTGAATGTGATCTAAACAAAACTCCTCCCTACATAACTCTTCAAATTCCCACACTAAAAGAAAGAAAAATAGAAAATAAAAATAATTATTTTCTTTCCAAAATAAGAGATGTCTTCATGGGCCTCTTCTCCAAGTTTGGGCTCTCTAATAATTCAAGACCATCACTCTTGCCTTCACTCTTCAGTCCACTTTTGTCATGTCTTCACAATTTCGCCCAAAAATCCATCTTTTTAGCCCAATTTCGCTCCGAGTCCAAATAATTCATCCCCTACATCAAAAGATATAAAAATGGATCAATTAAGTGCAATAATCAACCAAAAATAGGAAGAATATGAATATAAAATGTGGACAAAAAAGTACACATCAGTTCCTCTGTGACCCGCTCTAAGGATTCAGTTTGCTACTCTCTTCTATGCTGTCTTCGTTTCACGGATTTCCGGACAGAAAGTGAACGAAAATGGAACATTCGTCGGTTGTAAGTTATCCAAATTTTGTTAGATATAAATGGATAAGAATAAATGTATATGTATGTCCATTTCGTTGTCTCCTTATCCTTTTCAAAATCTCATTTTCATGTCAATTTAAACCTGCAAGAGTTCCTTTGCATTTTCATTTCCTTTCCCTCAAGGTATCTTACATTCAAACCGAACACTTGATGTGTGTATTCAAATGAAGAGCAACACTATATGGAGTTTTCATGTTGGGGATTCTTTCTCAACAGGTATGATTAATGTTTTACTTCCTAATCTGAAATGCTTACCAAGTACTCCTAGATACCAAATTTCTTTAATCCTTATCTTGCTGTAAGCAAAAGCTCCCACAACTGAAGTTTTGAAAGAGACTCAAAAGTTCTAAACATGGAAGGCACATAGATCTATTATAACTTCAGTACTGAATAAAATACAAAATTACATTCGGAATAGTACTGCTTCAATGGAAACCGTAGAATCATGGAGCGAGAGAGGGGTGCAGGGGGGGGGGAAGAGAAACTGAGAAGCAAACGTATATCAAACTGAGCTGCCTAGTTCCATAGACACATCAATTACTTCCAAAGGCTGATTCAAGGTGAAAATTTTACTTAGAACACGTACTAATGTAATGAAAGATATCATAAGCATTCAGGTAGTGCTTAAGGGTGAGGGAGAGAGGGGATAGGCAAGGTAGGGATGGTTGGCAATGTGGGTTTAGGCAGGTCAGGGCAGATGAGGCAACTCTGGCAGCTTCGGCACTTCTAGCTTTGGCAGTGTAGGCAGCTCAGGCTCAGGCAAAGTCGGGACATGGAGCAATGGTGGCATTTCCACCTTTGGCAGTGGTGGAAGCTCAGGCAAAGTTGTCTCCAGAAGGTGGCGTGCCTCCGCCATGATCTTGTTTCCATTCATTGACGATAAAGTGACCACTACGAGCACTAAAAGGAATGTTGGATGGTGGAGATGGACCATTGTTGCAGTATTATGAAGATTTGAGCAGAGCTATCTCAGGTTTGGTTGAGCATAGGCAGAGGTGTGGTATTTACATTTATACAGAAAGCATGAAGAGGGGGTAGAGGGAGTAGGAATTAGAAGGTTGGGTTGGTGGGAATGGCTTAGCATTGTTAGTTCAACTTTCCATCTATATATATCATCACTTGTTTTATTAGCATTATTGCATTTAGTCATATGGTAGTACAAGAGTGTTGAATTGTAAATGATAAGCTATCCGCTAGATGTAATCTTTGCTCTGCATTCCTTGTGTAGGATAACGTAATTTGAAGTGTGCACGGCCTTGCATGGTTAACTTGCTGGGAACCAACGTTCATCTCAAAACCAATCCGACTTATGGCAGATGTGGTCCCATGATCCTTGTATTTAAGTGGCTAAGCTTGTATCTACCCGATGTTAATTAGAGCCTCAAGAGTATTTACCTCTTTTCTAAGTTTTGTAACTTTTTCGGTTCAACTTATTAGATGCAAAGATTATGCGGCAGCCATCAAAGGCCAACTTTTTGAGAAGTTGAAAAGGCTAGGAAACTGCTAACTTCTCGGCTTCTCAAAAGCTACAAGGCTGTTGGGCATCATAGTATAATTTTTCAATGCAATCTCAGTCATGAAAACAATGTCCCAGTCTCCTTCCTAGAGGGGCTCAAGTTGTGATGAAAGTCATTTTCATCTGCAGAGAAGATTAGAAACAGAACAGATGACAAAATGAAGACACTGATGCAAACAGTGCATTTTAATTCCCTCGGTTGGGATGAAGGAAACGTTTAAGAGCTGGAGGCGTGGAGGAAGGTAGGATGACTTCTCCTGGATTTTACCAATTTCTGCCTCCCATTGCGAAAAATCAACGTGTGAGAACAATAGTGAAAACATGCTAAACCACCTCATTACCTATTTGATCAAACGAACACAGACACTTTCCCTTCCTTCAGGATCGACAGTCGAACACAATTGAAAGACACTTTGCCTGTCCCTTCAGGATCGACAGTCGAATAAAATTGCTTTCCCTTCCTTCAGGATCAACAGTCCAACCATGGATCCATTTTTTTACATCATTTTTACCTGAAGCATTTGTTTCATCATTTTAACCTGACTTGGCTACAGGTAATTGAATCATTTATTCAGAACATCCAAGAACATGTATCAAACCCAAGCCATGTTTCAGCCTTTTTAAACTCAAACAAAAAAACAAAAAACAAAAAGGCAAATTTAAATAGAGGGAAAGGAAAAGATCCAGCATATACCTCTATTTATGGAAATTTCGATCTGTTTTTTACACAATACAATCACAATCTCATTAATTTATCATAAAATACAAACCCGATACAGATTACTATTACACGAGATGATAAGGTTCCCCTCAAACACACAAGAGGGAAGGGTATCTGAAAACTAACTGAAGAAACTTTCTTATGGACTTGAAACTGAAACTAAAAAACAAACTTGGAAGAGTCTTATTACGTGAAATTCCAGCCAACAAACCACAAACGACAAAAATAAAGGAAGAATAAAGCTCAGCACCAAAATTCTCGGTTTTTGACAGAGTATCCACCACTTTCCTGTTTCGAGCTACCCCTCTGATAATCAAGAGTCCACTTCTCGTATGTACAATCTACAAAATCATAGTAGCCACCGTGGAGAGAAAGAAGACCTTTTGACACCTTCTCTTCTATCCACGGGTAACTAAGCAAGTTCAACAGCGAACGGTTTATTGATTCCTGGAAATTACACAAATGGTTCAAAATTTCAGCACACAGATTCTTGTGTGTGTCTTATCTAAATAATCAACAAATCAGAAATACATTATAAATGAGGCAACAATATGCCAATGAAACAAAACTAGAGCACCTTTTCACAGTGTCTGCACTGCTGGTCGAAGCTGAGATTGGAAGCAACAACCTTCGTGCCCAACCTTGCATTCTTCCCGTTTACCACCCAACTCGTAATAAAGCTACTGCAAACGCAAAATATGTTAAATGAGATAGTAAATGCGCACAAACACCCACAATCACTCACACACGAGTTAACCAAAAGGCTCCAAAGAAGACGAAAAATAATAAGTTCATGTTATCTAAACCTTGAAATCACTTTATCTTCCATACTCATAAGGGCACGAATGCCTCCACAGCAGCTGTGACCAGTCACCAGTATGTTTTCAACCTGAAGAAATTTTACGTTTCAGAGTTATAACTAGATCTTCAGCTCATTACATATTTCAAGAGCGATTTCATTCAACCTAATCACACCAAGCAAATTATAGGCAGTACTCAAGGTTTTTACAGAAGAATATACTTACTTCAAGGTTAATCACTGAAAACTCAAGAGCAGCATTTGTTTCACATGGTCCATTCTGCACGCACAATAAAGACAACATGAATACTCGAATCAAACTAGACTATTGCTACTCAAACCCAACAACAATGTGTTCTCTAATTGATGGTTATCAATTAGAAACTTCAACAATGATAAGAGGAAGAAAATGCAATCTATAGATTACCTCGAATGGAGGAACTAGATTAGCGATATTGCGAACAACAAAGGCCTCACCAGGTTGAAATCCTAAGATATAGGAGGGGCAAACCCTTGAATCTGCACATGAGATCACCATGAACTGTTCTTGATATCATCAGTCAACAAAACTTATACCATTTCAGCAACAAAGTTGCAGTTTCAATTTGTTGCAGTTTCAACACTAAGATTACCTTAGGAGCTTGAGCTTTGGAAAGTTTCTGAAAGCATTCCAAATTTTCCCTGTTCAAAATTTATATCTACGTTAACCAGAGTTGTAAATTTTATAATGCTAAACTTTAGCCTAGAGCTTTTTGCTTACATGTACTTGTGTCTTTTAAAACTCAAAAACCGGTCCTTCATCTCAGTGAATGAGTCATTTCCATTTGGAGATTCCTTTGTACTCTTTGCGTTATTATTTGTAAGTTCCTGAACGAATCCTTGAATGTCTCTCGAGGCCTTCAATCTCAAAGCTGGATGGCTCCTATGAATGTGTGATTTGAATTTAGAGGAAACAAAGAAATATTTCTTAGTAACTGGAAGTACCAATGAATGATTGCACATGATTTAAACCGAAATAAGGCATTCTTATCTCTTGGGGTCAATCCCGAAGGTTGCATGGATGTCTGTTATCCTAAAAATATGTCTTTCCTATAAATAAATCATCAAAACAAGCCAATCAGAAAGCTTGCCACGAGATCACAGTAACTTCAACTAACTAAGCTCCTTTATGTGGAAAGATATTTCTTTTAAAATAGAAAAACACAAACAGATCCAGGCTCAGTTTAGGAGATTGGAACAAAATACTTTATGCATGAAATACTCTTAAAAGGGAAAGAAAGATTTTTTTTTTCTGTTCTTGAGAGGATTCGATGGAACATATGTTGAGCAGTACAGCGTCAATGAACAAATTACCATTCAAATCTTGAGGCAGGCAGCGTAGTGTCAATTGAGTCCGGCACCTAACCAATTGAACGGTCAATTAATCCACAACTTGGACTTTAAAAACATGACACATGTCAGGAAACCAAGTCCCAATTTGTGGATTAATCAGTCATTCATGATCACACTGATAGACACTAATGCAAGTAACTTTTGCCTCAATCGACTACAATTTCCAATAATTTGTTCTTAAAGAATCAAATTAATAGCTCACAACATCACTATCGCGTAAGATTCCATCAACAACAACAAGCAACTATCTAGATCACACAAATCCAAAACATGGAATTCCCCGCCCAAACCCCCCACACACACACACACACACGCGCGCGCGCGCACATGAAACGAAGAGAACTTAATAGAGAAACAGGAAATGCAGATTTCACAAAGACCTACCTGTAAGAATTCAGTAATCCCAACTGTTTGTGCTCAAATTTCAACTGGGTATCAAAGATCTGCCCAACAAATCAAAACAAAAACATCAATTGACCAAGAAATTACAGGTAATAAACAGACAACTACCTCAACAGGAGGGAGAGTTAGAACTTACAGTTGATGACGTTGGAGGTGAAGTTCTTGGAAAGTGAGGGGAGGAATTGGAAGCAGGGGAAGATCGAAGCAGAGCCAGCGCCATTTTAATATATTATGAAAAATCAAGAAATGTGAAAGAAAAAAAGAGAAATTTTGAGAGAGAAGGGTTTGCTTGTTCATCAAAGTAAGATGCATACAAGACATATATATAAAGAGAAATGAAAGTTGAGGTGTCGTCGGTCGGATCAAAGAAACACTTGTTTCTCTCCCACAAAGGCGGAGAAATCTATGTTACTATAAATTTCCAACTAATCTGTCAGCTGCCCGCTTCAGTTTCCTAATCTGATCTGACTGCTGCTCTTTTTTTTCCTTGATCCCCCCAAATTACTGAAAATTGTAATAATTAAAATATATTTAAAATAGACTCTTTTATTGAACATTTTAATATAAAATAGTGAATTATTTGTCTCAAACAGAAAGAGTATTAGTTTCTCTTTTAAATGTTTTTTTTTTTACTTTTGTCAGTTACGATCTCAAGAATAGAACTTGTTTTTCACGTGTCAATTGATTAAGAGTTTGTTCTCCATCGCTATTTTAGTGACTTTAATTTGTAGTTTTGAACTTACTCTCGGGTCAATTGATTAAGGGTTTGTTCTCTATCGCTATTTTAGTGGCTTTGATTTGTAGTTTCGAACTCTCTCTATTTCTATTTTTTTTTCTTCAATTATTGCAGAACAAAATTCAAAACACCAATACCAAAGGCACTAGATTGAGAAACACATCGTCAAATATTTATTTATGTTATAAGTCAAATATTATAGGCCATGCTCATTTGTGGTTCTTTTTGTGATTCGTGATTTTTGTTATCTTTTGTGATTTTCACTCTCTCTCTCTCTCTCTCTCTCTCTCTCTCTCTCTCTCTCTCATTTGCCTCACATTTTCCCTCTCTATCTATTTCTTCCTTTTTATATTCAATCATTAATTATAATATCATCATAAATTACAAAACAAATCCCAAAAAAAAAAAATTTAAAGTATCTTTGTATTAGAACAAGATCTTATTGTTGAGAAGGGTAAACAAAAGAAATGAATTAAAAGTATAAATTTGAAATGTTGAAATTTAAAATAGATGAAATGAAATGTTCTTATTGAGAAGTGTAAGAGTATAAATTTTGCGAGAAATAATTACAATATCACATCCTAGTTCGTTTGTCAGTTGGATGGGGCAGTTGGCAAGTTTACATACTAGCTAGGTTATTAAGCACCAAACAAAAGTTATTAAATTTGGTAGTATTGGACGGATGAAATCAAAAAATTTAATAAGGATGAATTCCAAAAAAAATTAAAAGTAGGGGGACCATTTGTTTAGTTTGTCTTTTTATTTATAAAAGGGAATAGTAAGTGAATTTCATACCACTAGTGATAACTTGAGACTATTAGAGAAAATGACATAAAATCAAATATATTTTTGAAATTTGTATAAATTAAAAAGGAGACCCTTATTCTGAAAATGTGAGAATATTTGATACGTATGAATGTTACGGAAAGGAGAATTTCAATTTCAAAGCTGAGGTGGTGTAAGAAAATTCAGGAGTAGTTATATGGTTTTATCTCATCAAAATGTCGTTGTAGTATAGTGGTAAGTATACCCGCCTGTCACGCGGGTGACCCGTGTTCGATCCCCGGCAACGAACGTAGTAGTACGTAGTGCTCTACAACTACTGTATTAAATATTTCTTGTTCAAAGTGACTTAATTTGTTTTACGTAATAACTTTACCTGTTCCAAATCTACTAGCTCTTAACCAACTGAGCTACCCCCGTGAAGGCTGTAATAACTTTACCTGAGTGAGCTATTATTGAGAAGGGTAAACAAAAAACTCATATCTCATTTCAAGAGTCTGTTTGTAAAATATTTAAGAGTTTTAACAAAATCTCTCGCAATATTTTACCTTTCTCTTTTTTAAACGAAGAAGATTACAATGAAAATAACTTGGTGGTTTTAAGTTGTATTTAAAAAAAGAATTTGCAAAAAAGATAAATAAGTTTCTCCAAATAAGACATGAATAATGAGTTTGGTTGACTAATAAACAACTTCGTGCAAAATTTTTACTAATCTTACACTTTTCTCAATATTATTTTAAATTTAAGGAAAAATTGAGGGCGGTACCTTTTTGACAATTTTTAACTGCTTAAGGACACGATAATTGTTTCAAACTACTAAAATCCCTTTTAAGTGATAAATTGGCTATTCTTTCAAAACTTCCCCCTTTGAGCGTGTTGTCTCCTTCACTTCCCAAGAAACTCAATTCATCTTTCCAACACTATAATCATCTCCTTCACTTCCCAAAAAACTCAATTCATATCATTATCCTCTCAACTTCTTTGACTCTCTCTCTTCCTCCTTGGGAGAAAATGAATAGTCATCAATTGGCTTGCCAATCCACTTCAAAGTTTATCCCGACTTTTCACACTCAACTTAGTCTGACGATGACAAGGAAGGTGTACCGGAAGAGTCTTTGATTCTAGCTAACCGACCAGATTCTGATCAACGAAGCCATTCTTCTTGTGAAAGGAAATGGACAAAATAGCACCAAAAACCCTCTCATCATTAACAAACAAATGGAAGTGGCGGACGAATTTGGCCAAGAAGAAAGGCAAGATGTTCACATTAACTAGGCAACCAAGATGTTCTCTTGCAGAGATTTCTTCCAATATCTTAGGATTTTTTGAGTGGGCAAGAAGAAAGGCAAGATGCAAAAAGGAGGTGAATATTGCTTACCCATCTTCTTCTTCTTCTTCTTCTTCTGGGTGGTTGATTTTGTTGATTTTCGAAAAGTTATACATCGCACGTGAAAAAGGTAATTTGTGCATCGCCTTGTGTTGCAATGCATCATTTTTTATTTTGCGATGCACATCGTGGCTTCCGTGTTTTTATGTGCATCATGTTGTGTTGCGATGCATCGTTTTTTATTTTTGCGATGCATAACGTCCACTGTTCCGTGTTTTTAAAGGGCATAGATGACATTTCGCAATAAAAGTATCATTTTTCGGTTAAAAACAATTATAGTGGACTTTAGCGAAAAAAATTATTTAAAAGGGACTGGCCCGAATTTTGTCCTAAATTTAACACACACACTCTTATGGAGTATCAAATAATAATTGAGATATTAATAAGAGATACAAAAATTTTCAAGAGAAATAATATACTTACAAAACTAATCCTGGTTATGTCAGGTTCTATTCGATTTGAGAATTAGGGCCTGTTTGTTAAAACTGAAAATTAAGCTCTGAAAACTGATGTCTGAAAAAGTAGAGCTTAAAATATTAAGACATCATCTTTTGACTTAAAATTTTGGCTATTTTTAAGATATACTTAATTTATTAAGTGATATAATATTACATTATCAAACAATCTTATTTTTAATATCACTTAAAACTTTCCTAATTAAACTCTTAATTGGGTTACCAAACATGCCCTTAGTCATTGACCTTCGGGCCTAAGAATACCTTGAAAAATCAATGGTTGGGCCGCTATACTGATGAAATAGAGTAGACTACTTATACAATTATACTTAGAATTCGTTTGATCATGCATTTTGGTCAAAATATAGGGATAAAATGCAACTTATTTACAAAAATTGTGTTTCAATGCTGCGACAGAAAAAGTTGTATTTTAAAACGCTAGAATTCCTAGTTTTTTCCCAAAACGCAGGTTTTATAATGCTAGTAGGAAAAAAAAGTTGCATTTTGAAGTGATATCCCAAACAGATTTATAAAAAAAGAGTTGCGTTTTGAAAAATCCGCGTTTTAAAAACGTTGCACCGAACGGGCTCTCAGTTAGTTACTAAATAAGTGAATATTAGGTTGAACCTGTGCAATTCAGGTCCCAAAAAAATATTCCTATTTTTTATTATCGTTATCCAAAAATTGTTTTCTAACTTTTAACATAAACATTGACATTATTTTTGAAAAAGAAAAACCAATTTTTCAAAAAGATCACATTGCTAGTATGTACCATAAAAATAATTATGTTATATATAGAAACAGAAGTATAGCAATAAAAAGTTTAAAAAGTTTCATTTGTCTGATAGAATTGTTTTTTTTTTTTTTAGTGGACAAAGTGTTATTCCCTCCGCCCCTAAATTATTATCTTGCTTTTCTTTTTTATCCGTCTAAAAATAATTGTCTTGTTTGAAAGTTTCCTTTTTAGAACAATACTTTTATCATTTTACCCTTACTTTTTCTTCATATTTTTAATTATAAGTCACATACACGTGATATTAAAGGAAACTACATACTGTACCCACATGCACATGGCATTAAAGAAAATTACACATTATACCGATATTAATAATCAAGTCAATTAGTTTTTCTTAATTCGTGTGCCGGATCAAGCAAGACAATAATTTAGGGACTGAGTGAGTATTATTCTTTTGATAAAAAGAAGAGAGTTGTTATTAACACCCCACCCCCAAACCTTTAAGTATACCCCCCTCATATATTACCAAAATATCATTATAAATTTTGACTTAAATGTCATTATGTATTCTTCATTTTTTTGGTTAAAAAAAATTAATTATTGTACGGCAGCCCCCTACCAAACACAACTAAAAGTGTTCAAAAAGGGGTGTCGAACAACCATAGTGATGTTCAATTAAGGGGTGTCGAACACCACTATTAGTATTCGGTCACACAATACCGAACAACTTCAAAAAAAAAAAAAAAAAGCTTATCAATCAAGGCAACGATAGAGACATAAATTCATACATTTTTAGAAGTGGGTTCTGTTAATAACATGTTTGTTTCTTTAATAAAAGTTATAATTTGATTTTTGTGTAATTAATTTAAATTGAATGAGAAAATGATGAAAACATAAACACGATGAAGAATGAGGAAGGAGGAACGAGGGAAAAAGAAGGAAGGAGATAGGGGGAGGCGGGAATGATAAGGGAGATTGGAGGAGGAAGAAGGAGAGGGGAAAGGGATAAAAAGAGAGAGAGAGGAGAGAGGGTGAAATAAAAAAAATTAGGAAGTGTATTTAGTATTTAAGGGCTGTTGAAAATTTAGTAAGGAGGTCTACTTATAGATTTAAGGGAGTGTTAATATCAACTCTCCAAAAAGAATAGATCACATAACAGAAGGAACCTTTCCCTCATCCAATTTAGAAAATCAGTACATGACCAATTATGTTAATCGAACACACTTTATAAAACACCAACTCTACCACTAGATCACCCCTTAACTCGTGGTCGATATGACCATTAAACCCTTTGTATCAAAAACATATGAAATTGCACTTTACAACCACCACTATCACTAGGTGGAATTGAATAACTGTGTATGTAGTGTAGCTAACATGAAAACTCATTTCTTGGGCGTGTAGCATTTACAATCTAATCGGATGTAGTGACCATCTCATAAGGGGTTTACAAAAAATTTCTCCCAACACAAATTCACTGAAAATATAGAGTACAATGCTGATAGCAATGACGTGATATTACTAACCTATCAAAAAGCACCAAATCAACAACATTGCCCTTCATATCAGTAATTTGCTTATTTGGTTTTCATTAGTTGGTGATACTACGTCATTGATATTAGAGTTACACTCGATATCTACTCCGATTCGCGATTACAAAAATTTGAACTGCCACAACCCAACAGGCCCAACATGCCTCAAACATACATGGAACTGGACACTTTTTGGACAAGTAAAGCAAGGGAGTGACTGTCAACCCACTGCACTGGCACTCAACAATCTTAACACAGGAGAGCCAACACAACAACCAAAGGACGAATTCCCCCAGCTCAGCCGGAGAATTCACAATATCAAAATTCCGAACAAAAGGAAAACAGCCCTAAAGTTGAATGTTTCATCCTCTTCCATCATACTTCCCTGCAATCAAGCATTAGAAGGAAGAAACCCCCACTTCACTTTTCTACCTTATTAGCTGCGCAAGTTGCAAACAGAGCCGAGCATAACCACAGTAAAAATCCAACAAGAGGCAATGAACATATGTACCTGTTTTTGGCCCCAAAACGCTCTCTGCAAGTACTTTCGAGTTGATGCTTCTCACCATCTGCAGACAAGGAATAACAATCATTACAGCAGTGTTAACTGAACCCGTCATGTTAATGAAAATAACTACCTCGTCTGGCCTCACTGTCCCTCGTTGGCCTGGATAGTAGTGTACCTCGACAACTGGAGGTGTAATGGGTACGTAGAACTGAAGTCATACTCGTACTCGTGCATACCTTGCATCCAATAACCTTTCCAAGATGACACAAATAATACCAGGCGCCTTAGAGAATTAGTTCATGAAACAGATCCTAATTGAAGCTAAACCAAATTGAAGCTCAATTGACAGCTGTATCTGTGTATAAACTTGAGGAATAAAACATAAAAATCAAAAGTCGAGAAGGTGCCAGCGATCTGTAATCTTTCTAGCAAGAAGACGGTTAACCATACAACTGAAACATAAAAAAAAGTCTCACAAAGGATACCCAAAAATAACATTAAATTGGCAACAAAGAAGTCAGTTTCTTGGCGCGCACAGAAAATTTAACAAATACAAAGCCAACCAAGAGAAAAGATAGTATGATCGCAAAGAGTAATGCTATGTGCACCAAATGTGCACCAAAATCCAAGTTGGCATCTTTTTATTAGTTAAATGATTTGTGGGTCCAACCACTTAAGAATCTTTTGACTGACCAAAAGATGCCAACACGAATTTTTGGTGCACATAGCATTACTCTAATGCACAAAAGAGATGCCATTTGGAATGATGAGATTGTTGAGAGGTAATAATGAAATATAAGCAACAAGTTCTGGAGAAAAAACCCGACCTAGGATGCAACAGTAAATACCTCTACCATGCAAATGACACTTCAAGTTTTGTTCTAAAACATAACTATTTTCTCGACTTCATGGATACAAAAGGAAATCCACAATCTGTCGACAACACATGAAGGACATGGTTTTTCTGGTGATGCTACGTTGCTAACAACGTTGGCGCATCTTCCTCATGCCCGGTGGTGAAGCCACAGCCAACTATAGGTGGTTAGTTAACTCCCTTTAAATATGCAATTATGTCATTTTAGTACCTTGTAATTTTATGAAAATGACTTTATACAACTAAAAGTGAAGATTTTTTTCATTTTTGACCTCCTTTATTTTAGAAAAAAATTGCACTACATTATAATTTTGACCCCCAGTTGAGTCTAATTTAGATGTTATCACATAATTTTCTATCCTTAGAATAATTGTGACCCCCTTAAAATAAATTCTTGGCTTCACCACTGCTCATGCCATCCCTAGTAAACCATTTATCCATGTACAGCCACTTAGCGATTAGTTAGACAAGGGAATTACCAAACAAACTTATAATATGCAAGGAAATAGTTCAGAGTTTATTTCTAAATTTGCAAGGTCAATATGTAGAAAAGTTGTATCGTTCTGCAAGGTCCCATTATATATAGAAACCCACTGAAAGGAAAGTACCATAGCAACAAACACCCATAACCATTTTATTACCATTGAATTTACAAAAGATGTCTTTTTACTACTAAACACAACTTTTTATCAATTTTGACCCCTTTTAGTTTAGGAAAATTTTGCACTTTGGTATAGCCCATTTGAGCCAAACTCAGATACCAGCTTTTATCTACCCCTAAAAAATCTTGACCCCCTTCGAACAAAATCATCGCTTCACCACTAACATAACAGTTACCTTAACTAAACCAATTTCATATATGGATAAAAAACAGAGAAAACAACTACTGCCTTTCAACATGCGTTAGCATTTCCAGAGCAGCAACTAATATAAAACGAGTATATATATGGATATAAGAAACAGATAAAACAACTACCTGCCTTTCAACACAAGTTAGCATTTCCAGAACAGCAAAGAGTTCGTAAAGTAACACCCCACATCATGTCCTTTGACGGCGAAGGTAGGCGAGAAAACCAAGAACACAAGGGAATGAGGAACATAAGGACAACTTGAAGAACAAGAAAAGACAACATGGATCTTTGCATTCTGTATGACCATTTTCTTTGCCTCCAATCTCCAACTCATTTGTCCACTCCTTCAATTAAGGTCGTGCATCCTTCCCTTGGGTTCACTCTTCGCACTTCCTCAGTTATCAATTGTATCTTGGCCCAACCAATTACTGTAGAATTAAGTGTATATCACCGTTTACATTTCATTTCACATTATATAAGCATGACAATAGCCATTCATGGCCTCTCTTCAATTTAAATATCAATTTTATTATCTCAACCTCGTCTTGAGGAACGGATACTGACGATGATTAGATAATTCATAAACATTGGCTTGCCAGGTCTCTCCTATAAAAGTTAAGATCAACAAACCGTTATAGAGTCTGGAAATGGAAAGCATGCAATACCTGAGAGTTCAAGTATCAGGTTGTTCATGGCTAGTAGACCAGGTTGATTATCTATTGATCTTCACAATATCTTCGCTACCCATCCAAAGTCTTTGCTCAGATAACTTTAAATTTTGTAACAAAACCAAGATAGCTGTGTGGCAGATGAATGTTGCCTATCAACAAAGAGATTAACAGAATATTGCATTCCCCTAAAACAAAATTAACATCCCAAGGGATCAAAGAATAGAGTGGTAAAACGTTTTCCATCCCCGGAGCCTTGAAGAGACTGATAGAAAGAATGCGAGACAGAAAGACAGGTAAACCCTTGCAAGGACAGATTGAGTATGTCAGTAAGGAGGAATAGTGATTGAGAACGTTGTCAAGATTTTAAATGTAGAAGAGAGAGAGAGAGAGAGAGAGAGAGAGAACTTCTCATCAAGAAACATTTTTCTCTGTCATAAAGTCCTTCAATCGCTTACAGATACGTTTTATGTAGCTGTGGGCAAAGATCTTCCCAGAAAGATTCACTTCCAGCCAGCATAGACACATAAAGGTAAAACATGAACAATAATGCAAAACACCATATATATCAGGATACTTAAAAGGACAAATATGCAGTAAGAACTAAGAACTTCCCTGGATACCAACAAATTACGATCAATAATTAAGAAAGAGAAAGTATTAAACAGATTACCATTATGGATTAATGTATAACCATTTTTGGGCACGTTGCATGCTCTGTAGCATGGTGTCTCTTGGTAGCAGGTAGAGCCAGGCACATAAACGTCTGGAATCCAGTTTTCACTGGCCAATAGCAACTTCGGAAAGTCATTTACACTTCTAAAAACCTGGAGACGGAAACAACCACAGTAAATTTGGATTTTCTGGTCCTCAAGCGTTTGTCAACTTCTTTCTGGGGGACAGGTGGCGACAGTTCACAGGGCGTCAATCAGAGAGATTAGTTAGGATAGTCTCAAAATAAAGTGAGCCAATGAATTCCACCAATTAAGTAATGTTCTCTTGAGTAGTGATAGGGATCCAAATTTTTTGTCCAACTTTTCCATCCCAATCAAGGTGTCAAGCATATAATTGGTTACAGATGACATCACTTAACATGTGATGTCACCTTTCACCCATCACATGCTCGACGCCTGGATTGGGATGAAAATTTTGGGTAAAAAAGTTTGAACTCCTTTTCTCTTTGGGTTACTCGGGAAACACAGAAAGAAGTAGAAAGCAAAAAGGAAAAACAAAAGAAATGCAAGCAAACAGCCAGCACCAAACCAAATTCTAGCATCATGCATAAAATATGAAGGAAACCTGTGCTAGCACACTCCCCTGAACAATCCTGAGGAGCCCCAGTGACTAATCCCAGGTCAACTCCATTGCATGGATGCATCCTAGAAGCCCCATCATAATTGCAGTATAATCTTCAACAGTTATTTAACGGAAAAAAGAATGTCGGCAAAAACACTTGATAGTATCATCAACACGTGTTAAATAGGAAATAACTGACCAGTATTGAAGCGTGGACTTCATTAAAATCAAAACCATAATTTGTCTCTGTACTCATTAAATTAGAAGTAAAAGGAAATACTACCAGAAACTTGAACCCAAAAAATTAAGTAAAGTTAACATAAAAGCATTTCATCCACAATACTCCTGTTCTCTTGTACTGTCCTGCTTGATCCCTTCAAGAGTGGAAATCAATTGCAATTCTTGGTTACATTTATGTGAAAATTCAAAAGAGGCAAATGCATTCACTCGCAGAGCTGAAAATAAAGAGTCCCAGTACAGTAGATATGATTCCTCCTCTCAAGTTGGGAGACAACGCATGCAGCAAGAAACACAAGAGAAAGCTAATTAACGTCCAGCTCAGCAAAAATACTATGATAAATCTTTTAATTGCAACATTTCAAAAAAGGAACTTTTATCTTAACTCAGATGATAGTTTGCATTGATATCCAGAATACTGATCCTCAGCCACAATCTGAGATCCTGTAATACAATGGACACTAAACAAAGCATGGACTGAATAAGCCTCGATAAGTATATAGCAGAACCAGTTGTGATCTGTGAACCTAGGCAATTGATCATAAACAAAAAAGTTAAAACAGTAGTCTCAAAGATAATTTATATAGATGGGCAGAGCAAAAACAAATGGAGCTTGAAAGTAGGAAGATACAATTCACCAGTAACATGCATAGCCGTCATTCATATATAACATAGAAGCTTAATGTTGGGCTAAGTTATAAAACAGCTGCAGCCAAATTTTGATAGGAGAAATGTAGTCCTGTTTTCACTGCATCCACCTCAAACAAATGTAGTCCTGCTTTCCTTAAATACAAAGACTCCACAGCAGGTAAAGCTCAAGAAAAGAAAAAAGCAGTACTTCCTTTCCGGGCATGATAATTCAGCAAAGAGATAGCTCGCACTTGGAACAATTATGAGATCTACTGAATTTACATTACATTTAACGGCATCAAAACCATCGAAGAAACTGACTGGTTGACTACATCATTCATTATTATAGGAATACAAAAACAGCTACAACAACTACAAACTACAGCTACAACAAAAAGAGCCTTACTTCACTAAGCAGCCTTAACCTTGTCATCACCCACAACTGATAGTATCGGAAGACTACTGAGAAACTCATCGAGACCTTCAAAAAACCCAATTCCTTCAATGTTATCCTCCTCCCTGTGCCCTCCTCGATTTCCAGCAGTCATTCCAGGAGCAGGCTCTTCCCCATCATTATTATTGAACTCCACATTCAAATCCAATTTCCCCAACTCCTTAGCAACCCGCCCCGACTGCCTTCTTGGAACAGCACCCACAGCTTTCTTGCTGGTCTCTGCTTTCTTACTAGTCTCAGCTTTCTTACTAGTCTCGGCCACAGGCACATTAGGCACGACCACACCCTCTTGAACCGGAAACCCATCCCCCAGATTCTCACCATTTCCCATATTAACACCCTGGGCTGCCTTAACAGATTTATCTTTCTTAATTCTTTTACGTCCCACACCCTTCCTCTTTATCCCCTTCACTTTCTTGGCTTTCTTCTTCTTTCGAGTACTACCCCATTCAATATCAGAATCCTCGCTCGGTTCAGACACTCCCACAAACACATCATCTACTACATCATCTATATAAACCCTAGGACCAGTATAATAGTTCCTTCGCGGCTTCACATTCTCCTGAAATCCCCCTTGTGGAGCAGCAAACATTGGTGAAAACGGTGTCCAATTCGAACCCTTACCCTTATTCTTCTCCAAACTAGCCATTGAAATCCCAAACGGGAAAAAACCCCAACAATAATAGTATGCTTCTGTCCCCTCAGATACCAGAGGAGGCGTCTGAACGGCCACAGCCTGAAACGCCCTTTTACAATTCTGGCACCTGAGCGTGCACTCAGCATAAACCCTAAAATACTCGTACATGTTGAAACAAAATGGACATGCAGTCCAAAACTTTGAGGAACCATCCCCATTACCACGACCATCCATCTCTCTCTCCTCCCTAACCCCATTACTATTCTCCCGTGGGGCCGGGGCATGGGCATTCCGCTCTTGTGATTGCTGTTGTGGCGGCGGTGGCTGGTGAGGTTGAGGCGGAGCCGGTGGCGGTGGCGGAGGAGGTTGTGGATGCGACTGAATTTGAGGTTGTGGTTGAGGCTGCTGCGGTTGAGGTGGTGGCGGTGGTCGTTGCTGAACTTGGGGCGGCTGTCGCTGCTGTTGTTGTTGCTGCTGCTGCTGCTGCTGGTGGGTGGGCTTACTTTGAAACGGAGGATGAACCGGTTGTTCCGATTCGCGACCCGACCCGACTAGGTTAGGTTGAGACAGAAAATTGTG
This sequence comes from Platycodon grandiflorus, assembly GCA_016624345.1. Taxonomy (NCBI): domain Eukaryota; kingdom Viridiplantae; phylum Streptophyta; class Magnoliopsida; order Asterales; family Campanulaceae; genus Platycodon; species Platycodon grandiflorus. The sequence continues at coordinate 9,485,194 of CM028365.1, read as the reverse complement.
CTGTTGATGAGGTCTAATTACAAATGGACGCTCCGGCCGTTCCTGCTCGCGACCCGATCCAGCAACGTTCGGCGGAGAGAAAAAATTGTGCTGTTGTTGCTGCTGTTGATGGTGCTGCTGCTGGGGTTGGGGTTGGGGTTGGGGAACCTCACGGGTGAACCCGATAGGGTTAAACTGCTGGGGAAAATTAAGCTCACTGTCGTAAATCGATTTTCGCATAGGGTTTGAGAGAACAGACCAGGCCTCGGAGACGAGCTGGAAGGCTTGATCGGCGTAGGGCAGCTGGGTCTTGTTGGGATTGAGCAAGAGGGCGAGTCGCCGGTACTGACTCGCAATCAGCTCCGAGTCGTGAGTCAAACGAACGAGTTGAAGGATCGAGTACCAGTCGGGGTGGTTGTTGTTGTTTCCGACCCTCTTCTCAGCAGCCAAGAGCGTGTCGGCGATGGCTAGGATCTGCTCAGCGTGTTCAAGTCTAGGGTCGGACTCTCGGGCTCGGATCGCGAATGTCTTGCTGCCAACAAGGTCGCGACCCATGAGCAGCTTCTCAGCTATACCGAGCCACCGTTGGGCCTCCGCTCTGGCGATGAAGCTGTGAGGGTCCATTTTTCTTTTTCTTTTTTTCTTTTTTTTTCTCTCTCTCTCTCTTTCAGTAGTGTTTCTCTCTCTAGAGTCTAGAACAACAAAACTCTCTCTCTCTCTCTCTCACTCTTCGTTGTTGTTATTTGTTAATGGGGGAGGAGGGAGATATACATACTTCTACTACTAAATAACAAGAGAGGTACAGGGAGAGGGGTACAATTATTATTTTTGGACGACGAAAAAGGACTCTGTTTACATTTAGGGAAAAAGTGAAAAAAGCCTTTGGGGTTGGGTTGGGTTGGGTTGGGTTGAAGTCAACAGTGAGTGAGTGAAGGGGATAGGGGTATTAATGTCATTTCAATAGAATCTGTGTAATCTATTTCAGATTTTGATGTGTCGTCGTGACATTTCGTAGAGTTGTAAAAAGTATACTTACTACTTACTTAGTAAAACTTGGGGTGGGAAGGAAGGAGGGGAGGACACACACACACATTACACATTACACACCGAGAGAGAGAGAGAGAGGGTTCAGTTGACGTTTTCTGATTTTGTTGTTTTTAGAAGTAAGAAAGAAGAAGAAACAGAATAGTATTGGGCGGGCTAGGTGGTAGGTTTGGTTTGGTTTTTTTTTTTTTTAAAGGTGAATTACGTATCCCTTTTTAAATATTTGTAATCGCTTTAATTCACTCATCTTTGGAACAAAAAGACGGTTATACCATTAATAAAAGAAAAACACACGCGCTTCAGTAACCTAATGCATCGCGATGCACTACTTTGGCATCGCGATACACCACTTTCGCATTGCGATGCACCAATTGTTGCATCGCGATACATCACTTTTGGCATCGCGATGCAACAATTGGTGCATCGCGATCATTGCAGCGCGCTTTAGAGAACCAACGCATCGCGATGCACCAATTGTTGCATCGCGATGCACCACTTTTGGTATCGCGATGCAACAATTGGTACATCGCGATCATCGCAGCGTGCTTTAGGGAACCAACACATCGCGATGCACCACTTTTGGCATCGCGATACAACGATCATTGCAGCGCGCTTTAGGGAACTTGATTTTCGTTTACCTTTCGGGGGCGTTGCCCCCGAACCCCCACAAGGGATGCTGTCCCCTCGACCCCTGCGACCTGACCGGGCAGATCGAACCCCGTTGCGTTACCCAGCATACTGCGATTGGCGAATTAAATCAGTCCAAGAACATCTTCCTCTGTTTTCGAACAGCACACTGTCAAGCTTGATTTGAAGCTCAAAAATAGTGTTTTTTGGTAGAAAAATTGTGCACAAATATAGTACTAAGTTAGGATAATAATATGAGATTGATTTTAAATAAATTCGAAGCTTAAAACAGAGATTTAAGTGGCCAAAACAGCTCAAGAACAAAGAAAAACGGGATGAACTCAAAAAATTTGAATTTGATCAAATCGTGTTTTATGCATGAAAATTGATACCCAAACATGAAAAAAGACTATATTAACAACATAAAATCATTTATACATCAATTTGAATCTCAGATCTGAAGCAACCATGTTGTTGAGGGTATTTTAGGAAGAACATTTTCAAAATGCCTTTTAGTGATTAAAAAAAGAAATGTACTGGAGAGAAAAAAAAGTTAAAAAAATGGACCGACCAGCAATATTTCTTTTTTTTTTTTTCCTTGTGTTAGTTAATTGGGCTTTCCTTTTGGGTCATAACTTTTGTACCTAATTCCATTTGAGAGAGTATTATTATTAGGATTAATATACAATTTGGTCCCTGAACCTGCAACATTTTCTTGATTAGGTTCTAGTACTGTGATATTTCCTATTGTGGTCCTTGAACCGAACTTTAAGCCTTACAGTTAGTCCTTCAAGTGACGGCCGTCACTTTACCAGTTAAATTTTTTTTGAAATGCCCAAAATGTCCTTACTACATGTTGAGTGTGATTCCACGTGGACACTTGAATTTAATGTTTTTTTTTTCTAAGTTATGCAAATTATAAAAACTCTCTCTCTCTCTCTCTCTAAACATTTTTTACACCCATGTCTCTCTCTTTCTCTCTCTCTCTTCTCGCTTCTCTCTCACTCTCTGAGCTACACCTCCCTTATTCTTGAATTTAATCCTTGTTTTAATTTCTTCATCCAAAACACAAAAAAGACATAGGCACCCAAATGTACATCACCACCACACCAGAGCTAGAACTGCAGAGGTATAAATCAATTTGATGATTCCGTCATTCTCCTTCCGCTCTTCGATCATCTAGGGTTTTCTCCACCAAATCCCCAATCTCATCAACCTTAATCCGCACCATCGCCACCACATCGGAGCTCAACAAACCCGAGGCCGCCGCAGCTCAATCCCCACCCGAACCAGATCTCCCTCCTTGAACCCCACTCGTCAGTGCTAGGGTTCATTTTCCCAACCCCGATGATGCAATCGAAGTCTTCGTTGATGGTTATCCAGTCAAAATCCCTAAGGGATTTACTGTTCTCCAGGCCTGCGAGGTCACCGGCGTCGACATTCCTCGATTCTGTTACCATAGCCGCCTTTCTATTGCTGAAAATTTCCGTATGTGCCTTGTTGAGGTCGAGAAGTCTCCTAAGCCTGTTGCATCTTGCGCTATGCTTGCCCTTCCAAGTTGATATATTTGTTGTTGGTTTTTGAGTTATAGTACATTTGGGTGCTTATGTTTGTTGATTTTTGTAATTCTTTGGAAAAAATTAATTTTGATGTGTTTTGTATGAAATCAGTTATCTATGTAAGCATAGTAGTCTTTGAGCTCGGTTTATTTCAGTGTAAAGTGTATGCCTTTTTTGTTAAAAAGACATTGGATTGTTTATGTTTGGGTGCCTATCTTTGTTGAATCTTGAATCTTTACCGAGAGGGAGCGATGCGTGAGGAACAACTTGAGCTCGGTGTCTTTGAATCTGGGGTCCCTTCTCCGATTTTCAGTGATACAGAGCCCATCACTCTCTTTTACTCTGCTTCACCACACTGAGAGAGAGAGAGTGTGTGTGTGTGTGTGTGTGTGTGTGTGTGTGTGTGTGTTTGAAGTGAACTGTGTGAGTTTATGAGATAACAATGAAGAAAGTAAAAAATTTAAATAAAACTAAATTAAATTTACTTTTATTTTTCATTGTATATATATTTTTTGCTTTATAGTATTTCCATCTCAGCATTTTTCTCCATGTGGATACACAGTCATCAAGGAATAAGGGCATTTTAGTCTTTTTATATAAAATTTAACGTTTCTGTTAACTTTCGTCAGATGGGGGACTAAACGTAAGCCCAAATGTTCAGTTCAAGGACCACAATAGGAAATATCACAGTACTAGAACCTAATCAAAAAAATGTTGCAGGTTCAGGGACCAAATTGTATATTAATCCTTATTATTATGAGTTATTATTCATTCATCATCATCATCATCATCAAATTCAATGGCATTTATTGTTTTGCCATATACCAATACCAGTAGATTTAATATATCATTTTCAACTATTACAATCTAATTGCACTTTCAATCTTGTTTCTTGTTTGTTATATAGTGTACACTCTATCGTTAATTATGTACTCCCTTCGTTCGTTCTTAAATCGTTCTTTATGATTTTTATTTTTTTTAATCAAACAAGATGTTTTATAAATCTAAATTTGATTTTTATTTTTCTAAAATTATAAAATACATAATTCGTAATATTTTTAAATTACTATGAATTACGTACTTTATGATTATAAAAAAAATAATAAACTTTAAATTTATATTTAAAAAACATCTTTTTAACTAAAAAAAAGTCAAATAGTTTAGCAACTTAGTGAGTATATATATATATATATATATATATATATATATATCTTACTAAAATTTGCTTAAAATTTTACTTCCTTAAATTTTCTTGAAAAAAGAAAAAGAAATACTCCCTTCATCACCCTAAACGACTGTCCATTTTTTAAATTTTCTTATCACTACATGATTGTCTATTTTTTTTATAAGATTACTAATCTTACATTTGGCACTCATTATGTCTTTGTGTAGACTTTGAATGTTATCTGCGAATATTAAGGACATTAATGTACATGAGTTACTAATAGCCCATTTGGTGTAGCGTTTTTAAAACGGGGTAGCTTTTTCTTATAAATGCGTTTGGAATATCGCTTCAAAACGTAATTTTCTTTTCCTATCAACGTTTTAAAACCTTCATTTTGGAAAAAAGTTGTGAATTCCAGCGTTTTAAAACGCAACTGCAATTTAAAAACGCAGTTTTTTCTGCCGCAGTATTGAAACAAAATTTTTGCAGATAAACTTATTCCTGCGTTTTGGCCAAAACGTACGACCAAACAGGTTCTAAAATGAACACTCCATTAGAGACGGAGGGGGTACATATTTTGGATCGAAGTACCTTTATTGTGTTTCAAATGCAAATTGAACTCTAAAAAAAATTCTCTTATTTGACAAATTAAATTTTTAAAATTGTAGTTTTACATGCTTGTATCTTCTCTAGAATACACCTATTTTTTTTTTTTCCTAAAATAAGACTATTTTTATAAGATAAACTAAAAACTATAATGAGTGACTTTTTATTTTTATTTTATTTTCTTGAGATCGCGGGAGTAGTACTTTGAAAATACTCGGCGAGACTTTTTGTATTCTTACAAAAATCGGCATTCTTCATAAGTCAAAACACATAAGTTTGCCACTAAAAGAATCATTATTAAAATAAAATAAAATAAAAAAGAGAGAAAGATGAAAGTACTCTCTCTTTTAAAAAAATAGTCTCGCTTTTATTTTTGTTTGTCCCAAAACAAAAAAAAACAAAAAACTAATCCCATGTTAGTGTAAATTATAAAAAATATATAGAAGGTATTTAAAAATTTGACTTGTCAAATAGAACTACTCCTTCTATCTTACGTAAAAGATAATTTCACTTTCTTTTTTTGGTATATCTCAGAAAAATAATCTTATTTCTACAAATGATCTATTTATAGTTTAACTCAAAGATATAAAAACAAGTAAAGCTAAAATCTGAAAATATTTGACATGTCAAATGAAATTATTTTCTTAAAATGGAACGAGTATTATTTTGGAACAAAGGGAATAATCAATTAAATAAAAACATTCTTTATCATGCCATTAAAATAAAAATAAAAAAACGTATGCAAGTAACATTAAATGGTCAATTTTCTTCTTTCCAAAGTGACATCAAAAGTATGTTGAGAAATTTTTCTACTGCCTCTCCTTATCTAAATGTAATTGATTTTTAGTTTTTTTTTTTTCTTTTTGTAGATTAATTAAGCATCAATATGTAAATCATTTATTTACCTTCATATATATATATATATATATATATATATATATGCCCTAACTAATAATAGCTAGTCCACAACACATGTAATGCACGAGATTAATGTAGTGATGAATTAATTTTTATAATTCAATTAAATATAATAATGGCGAAATATATTGATGGTCCGTAACTTTAAACTGTTCACCCTTGTAGAAAATAGACAGCAAGTTCCACGTGCTACCAATTCTTCATCTCAATTGAAGTCGACACATTATTATTATTATGATATTGTATTATTGTTGTTTAATTAAAAGGGAACCTAACTTTGTAAGCCTGGTTTCATACTCTATAATTATACTACTCCACTAATTATGAAAAATGGAAATCTTATCTTTGATCTTCATAACTCTAATTTTGAAAAAGAAAACAATGCCTCAGTTGAAAACCTGAGCATTTTTTTCCACACACACACACACACACACAATAAACGAAAAACTATTAACTCATTAGGGGAGAAGGGAGTAGTAGCTGTAGCTTCTTCAAGCAGGAGAAGAGCATCATCAATTATCAACTTTTTTTAACAAATCTATCTAAGCCTTACTTAGTTTCATTATACAATCATAGTTTTGTCTGGTTCACACTAATACAACAACTAAACAATCTACCTACCCCTATACACTGACAGCTCAAGCAAATTCAATTAGCCACTTGGACCATAATTTATGAGCCAGGAACATTAAGGTGCTTAAATAGCTCAGGAAGGTGGGCATTTGTGAGCTTGGTTCTCTTGCTAATTTCCCGCTTCTTCTTCTTTTTCTTCTGCTTTGTTTTCGGACAAATCCCATGAATCTGTGCCATGGCTCTCCTCTTTCCTGTGTTTGTTGCAGGTTTCATCCCATTCTTCTGCAGATCCTTCTCGATGTCAATCATATCTCGTGGCAGTTCTATTGCTCGGAATAGCTGTTTCAGATCATCATCAACCTTAATAGGCACTCGTGGGTCATTTGGGTAGGCTATGTCCTCCTGTGAGTCCATATTTGACAGAAGCCAGATCTGACGAGAACCTTTCAAAGACTAACAAAACAATACTACTACAGTATTATTCATCTGTGGGATTTCCAGGAAAAGGGATAAAAAGTTCAACTATATAGGCCCAGAGTTGTATGTATTACCTGCAAGTCCTCCATGACAGTTGGGTAAGCATCCTTGAGATCAATAACAGCAATACCCTCTGGAAATTTCCGTATTAATATAAGAAGTTGATTCTTGTCTACCACATCATGCTTGGACTGTAAGCAAAATATAACCAAGTTATCCCCGAGCAATTGAAAGATGGAGATACAACATCAGGATTACCTTGTAGGAGAAGCGTTTCCCATCATAATACACTTTGGGGTTGTTCTTCAAACTTTCAAACACAGCCTTGTTTGCATTCACATCAACATAGCATGCTTTGTTTATCTGCTCTGGGGTAAAGGCATGCCTTGTCTGCATATGTTAACAGAATTAGCCAACCACAAGATCTTCTCTGCCACACCAGAGAGATTGACGTCTATAGATATAAGTTTAAGCGTAAAAATTCAAAAAATGATGCAACAGTATACACTTTGCAAGGAAAAACAAGAATTGCCAAAAAATATGAGCCACCAAAATGGGCCCTAACTCCCAAAGGCAGTACTTTAATTACCCGTAAACACTCTTCGGTATGTCAAAAACAAAACAAGTTTGACCAAACAAGCATCAGAGCTTCTATAAGTAACAAATAGCATTCAATTGTATGAGACACTCTTTATCATGGCATATTCAACTCAAGTAAACGTAATGCACTGTCACATAGTACATTACAAGAACTAAAATTTAGTAAACATATATTCTGCAGAAGAAACGTATAATTGTCTTCTCCTTTTTAGAAACAAAGCAATCAAGAGAAGCCCTTCCTAGCTAGGCATTTAGGCTTCTAGATAGTCCCATAATTTGCTTCATTGCGAGTGACTACTTATTTTGTTCAAAGGCAGGGGAATAATTTCCTCTTAATTTCAGGTATAAATAAAATTGCCCATGCTTCTTTCGAGTAGCTGACCAGCCACTATACCCTAGCAATCCTACCAGCAAGTACCAGTAGGAGGAGGCCAATCAGCAAGTAACAGTAGGAGGCCATCACCAAGTAGCAATATATTTACCTTAGTTGGAAATATTTAACACAAAAAAAAAAAAAAAAAGTAAGTAACAGTAAAATAAAATAATGAATAGTAGAGAAACCATTCGATTGAGGTTTGTACCTCTAATAGCAGGTCAATAACACGTTTAATCTGAGCCCCAACAGGGCCTTTCCTTATACTGTTGATGTATTGGAGTCGCTCTGTATCATCAGAAAATTTGACTGCAGGGGCAGGCAACTTTGTCAGAGTGCTTGCAGGTACAACTTTAGGAGTGACAATTGTCTTTGGACCTGCTTTAGCCGCAATGCTGGTGAGAGTTGACTGGCACTTCTCTTGCTGCTTCTTGAATCGATTCAAACTTTCTTGCAACGCCATACCATACCTCTGTGGCACACTCACTTGTTACCAAAATTGCTAATATTGACAGAAAGTGAAGATATTGTTAAGATATGAAGATGTTCAAGCTCGAGACAAGCAAAACTCTTTATTCCAGTGACAAATAACAGAAAACAGAAATTGAGCAAAGTTGTTTAACTTCTGTTTCTCTAAAAGGAAATGGATATCGTTGGCATAAATGTAGCATAAAACAAGTAAAAACAGAATTGAACAAAAAATTTAGGCAGCGCTGCAACAGAAAATATTGGTACTTATCTACTTTCTTCTTGAGGTATGGGTAATCTGTCTAAATGAATCATCGTCCTACACTTCAGCACTCAAATCTTAACAAAGGAGTCGCAACAAAATCATCATATCAGTCGAATGTTTGCTTATGAAAAACGAAAACAGTTAGTAGGATTTTGTAATGAGAAAACAATTAGAAAATGCAAAAAGTTAATGGAAATTAAAAGAATTAGCCTCCTAAACTGAAACAGAATCCAACTCTCTCATATCATCTCATTAGAATGTACATGATCATAAATAATAAGATAAGATAAACCAGAACCATCTTATGCCAAGATTCACATTGTTATACCGACTATTTCAGTATTTCTTATAGCTAATTCCTGGCCAAAGAGTTCCGATTTTCAAATCAATATTTAAGAGCTACTTATGTACTTTCTTCTCAATGAACGGATAATCTAGCTAAATGTATCATCATACTGCTCTGCTGACCTAATCTTAACCAAAGAGTTGAAACAAAATCATCAAATCTTTCTTTGTACAGAACGAACACGGTCCTTAACCAGAGAGTTGCAAGAAAATCATCATGTGTACCTCTTAAATATTTTCAAATCAAATGTTTATGAGGCACATAACAACCCATCAGAGCAACCATTACAATAAATGCTAGTATTTATTGTATCCTATCCAACTTGTTTATTTCATACAACATTGCTAGATTAACAACTAGTTCTACCACTATGGTAACAACTTTGCCTTGTAAATGCGCATGCACTTAACATACTAGTTGTAAACCTAGCATTACTATATTTCATAATATGAGGATAAAGAATTATAAACATACTATTTTAAAATGGGACACATTCAATGGAACACTCTTTTGATTATATTTCATGGATATTAAGTATGAATAAAATGAAAACCAAACAGTAGTCAGCTTTTGATTCAGGAAACCATAATATGGCTTGGCATGTTCGACTCCGGTGCATGTACAAGAAAAATTAGCTTTACAGGTATAATTGAGCCCTAAATTAACTTGAAAAAAACCATAGAATTAATTAATAGTCACAAACGAAAATTGAGGAACCCAAATGAGTCTCAACGCAAAGAACTAAACTGGAAGGAAAGAAATAAAGGGAGGGACACTCAAAAAATGAACTAGAAAAGAAATAGGTTTGGGATTCGGCGACTAACCCGCAAGAAATTCGTGAAGAGTTTCCCAACGTGCACAGTTAGAAAAACCCTAGAGACAGAGAGAGAAGATGATGATGAGGAAAAGAAAAGGCTGTTCTGGGGATAATAATGATGAATGTGAGTGTGCAGGATGAACTGAACCGGGTTTTGAGTCCCGAGTCCCCCGACGTATCGGGCACGAAATTAACAAAGTGTTCTACTAGGTTTTTTTTTTTTTTTTTTTTTTTTGGAGGTAAGAGAGATGACAAAATCTGAAAGGGAGTAAATGTAAGATTTATAAATCAGAGAGGGGACAGATTGTCACTTTTCCCTAAAAATTAAAAAATCAGCGGGGGATTTCGGGAGGGAGGGGGCTGCATAGCCTGCCTGCATTTAGAGCATCCACGATTGATTGCACTCTGTACCGCACTTTTAAGTACATTATTTTTTGTTCTAGTTTTATTTTTTTAATATTTTAATAAAAAAATTATTCTTAATAAAAAAATTTTATATAATCATCTAAGAATTAAATATGTATTATCTTAAATAACAAAGTTAATTACTATTTTATATTTTTTTTTATTTTTTTACCACAATTAGAATGAAATATTTTAAATTTTATATTCAATGAAAAAAATATTGTATGTTATAATAATTTCGCTTAGAACCAAATGCAGAGGAATTAGCTTTGGAAACAGAGGATGGGATATCTTTAGGAGTCAAGATCCTTGCATATTGACCCCAAGGAGTAGCCTTTGACTTTAACACACCGGCACAAATACTCAACCCAAGACCAACACAGAGTCATTTGGGTACGAGGAAGAAACCTCAGAATACGCAGCCAAATTGTCTTCTTTAGACACAGTAGACATAGACCCAGTTGTTGAGCCACCAGAAGCACCCCTTCGTCACCATTAGGACTACCAATAAACCCAAAGTACCATCCATTTTACATGGAGAGAGAATGAGATTGAAAAAAATAATAATAATAATGAAAATTTGAAGAGAGAGAGAGAGAGAGAGAGGACTTGTAAACGAGAGAAAAGAAGGTAAAGAAGAGAGCTCTGGAAATTTTACTATTTAAACTAAATCAGTCTCTATCCTTAAAGGGTGATTTAGCAACTTTTAGAAATAGAGAGTGTGATAAAGTGTCCACTGTACGCTTAAGAAGGCTGTTAAAATTCTCTAAAAATAATTTTTAGAGTGTTTGTAAATGCTCCTACGGTTGGTACTTCAATGATTTACTTAAAACTACTCTAATTTATTTGAAATCGCTTAAGATTAGCCAACGTTTAAATCTTAAAGTTGTTGACTAAATATAAATTTGTTCACTGATTCCGTCTTGAATCAGTAACTGAAAAATGACTTAATTATTTTCTAAATTAGTCACTGATAATTGGCATAAGAGCAGTAGATTGATATTATCATTGACTTATCTCTTGTGTAAGTCAACTGATGATCAAACGGAAGCTTCCTTGATAAGCTTCCGTAATTATTTTAAATTTGTGTCAGTACATTGTGTGCTTTAAATTCAAACATGTTTTATGTTTTACATTTAATATATTCTGACATACTTTTCATTCTAAGCTTTCTGTTTATTTCAGAATAAAAAAACATGTTCAACCTACCTCTTATGAGATAGCTCAAAGCTCGAGGAGAGTTATTTGCTTAACTTGACTTGGAGAGCATTTAATGCAAAGTCCAAAGCTTCCAACAGCAATAATCTTAGCTCTGTCTATATAAAGCCGAAGAAGCATTGAAGAACTCTTACATGTACATACAAGCTCTCAAACATTTAAACCACTCTAAGACTTAAAAAATTCTAGAGTTTTCATTAAAGAGCAAAATACTCAAATCATTTACTACTTATTCTCATTCTTTGTATTTGCCTTTAAGTTCAATCATTGTATTGAATCTCTCCCAACAACTTAATTTTTAAGGGATCATTGATTGTAATACACGAGATTGATCTATTCCTTTGAACATTTAATCTTCATATTCACTTAATGATCATTTATGATTATTAATATTAGTGCACTTTAAAATTCAATTTTGACTAACTTGATAGTGGACGTAACAGTCTTCATAATGTGAACCACTCAACATTCTGTGTTCATTAATTATCAGTTTTTTTTTTTTTACCAAACTAACCAAAACTTTAAGTATTTAATTATTACTTAAAGGTTCAATCGGTCAATTTTTTTACTCTACATCAGGTCTACACTTCAAAGTTATCTCATAATTAAGCTGATTTTTCAACTGGTCACTTCTATTAATCAGTTGGCTGATTTCTTTAAAATTGCATTTTCGTTGTCAAAGTTTTTCAAACATTTTAAAACTTTACAAAAAGATTTTATAAGGCTATTCACCCCCTCTAGCCTTATTAGTTGCCTAAAGTGGACAGAGACCCATAGTAGTTGCTCTTAGAGTTGTAACATTATTTGATTGTACTTTCTCAAATTGCACGAATATTATTACTATGTTTAAAAATTAAACTATTTTTTCTAGGGAGAAATCATAGAGGAAAGATGGATTGTTTTTTTGGGGACAAAAGAAGTATTATTTTGTCAACTTAATTAAGATTTGACCAAGAATTTATAAAAAAATATTTATTGATAGGAAAATTTAAAAATTGATTTGGATAATACTGAATGATGAAATTTTATTATCTAATAGAAATACATAAAATGTATATCAAATACTGTAGTAAATTTAACATTATATTTTATGTTGCATTTTCAATATATAAAATAAATGTGTAATAGTTTATGGTGGGGGTATTGTATTGTATTTTTTGCACATTCGTTTTCTTCAAAAACTTATTCATCTTTAATTTACTAATGAAAAATAAAATTTGACAGATTGTGGCGATGATTGAAATTTGATAGTTTGCCCTTCCTTTATCAATTAAAGGTAAAGGATATATTATTAATTGGGTGGGTTGTCGTACTCGTTGTTAGTTGCCAAGATACCTTCCCATGCTGCTGCTATAACTGCACATCTTCGATTTTAAGGCAGGGAGGGAGGGAGCGAGGTAGGTAGGTATATTTACAAATTAGGCTAATGAACTAGATTCGGCATTACATTTAAATTCCACGTTCCTTGATTTGGAGACCTTCATCAGGATGATTTATTTGTGTAACACTTTGTTCGAGATGAGTTATTTGTGTAACACTTTGTTTGGGATGACAAACTATCTTGCTTGATCATATTCTTGCTCAATTGACTCCCAATTTAACGGATAAACTTATTTGGATAAAAAATATTTCTACTCAATTAGAAACCCTAGTTATTTCATATGTTAGCTAATCAAGCGATATATATATATATATATATATTTTCGTTGTTTTTTCCAATGTATTAATATGATGCTTAAAACACACACGCACACACAACACAAAAAAACCTTCCATCCGCTTGGTTTCTTTTGATTCCTTTTTACTTTTTCTCACAAATTAACCACGTATTTGTCTTTTTAAATGTATATGGCTTTCACAAGTAAATAAAAAGTATTTGTACAAAAAAAAAAATTTTTCCTTTACAAACAAATTAAGATTATAATTGATAAATAAAAAACACTTGCGTATTCTCTTACTTGGTTTTGATTTTTGTGTTCTTGCTCACTTTTTTTTTGGTCATTTATTGGTCCTAAACCTTCTCTCTCTCTCTCACACACACATACACACTTTGCTTTAGTTATTCTAAGACCATCCTAAAATAACAAGTTACTCCCTATCCTAAAAGAGTAATGCTAAAATAATAGATTTTATTTACTAATTTGGTTTACATTCAATAGTATAGTGTTGTACAATACAACTTGTCAATGTATTAGTAATTATATTGTACAACACTACACTACTAGTTGTAAGCCAAATCTGTTGCTCTATCATTTTCTATCCTAAAATGATTGTCCATTTTCAGTTATTCAAAAAAAATTAAGGTCCGTTCTCCTTGTATGATTTAACTTTAATTTTTTGTTTTAGACTTTTGTCTTTCTCACACTTTAGCCCTACCAAATTCTCTTTATCTCTCTTACTTTTTTTACAATCATTACAAAATAAAAATCTAAAATAAAATTAACCTATTAAATCACCGCATAAAACAAGCTCTAAAAAAATGACCTTTCTAAACACTTTTAACATGGCCGCACAAAACAAGCTCTAAAAAAAATGACCTTTCTAAACACTTTTAATAGCACATATGTACCTAAACACCCTTAATATATTTACATTGTGTCATTGCAATTTTGGAACAAAATCATTTTGAAAATAGACGGTGAGTTTAGGATGGACGGATGGAGTATCAAAATAGGAAATATAAGAGCCTAAAAGGCACAGCTTGTCAAGGACAGGGTATGTATATCAAAGGTAGTTAAAAGAAAGAAGGAAAAGTTAAAAGGGAACGTTACAAAATTTCCGGGTGGCAGTTATCGTTAAACTCTCCCGCTAAAGACCCGTTCCGTTTGCGACTCAAAAAATTCATCCCCATCATCTTCATTCTTTTTACACTATCAGCTTCCAAATTCATTCTCTCTTTCTCTCTCTCTCTCTCTCTCTCTCTGCGTTTTAATTTTAGTTTCTGCTTGCAATTCGACCTGTTTCTTTTCCTCTTCAAATTTAGATTTTTTAAAAAAATTTTTTTGGCTCAATCGGCATGGATGAAGAGTACGATGTCATAGTTCTCGGTACCGGTCTCAAAGAATGTATTCTCAGTGGTCTTCTTTCCGTCGACGGCCTCAAAGTAATCTCTCTCTATCTACATCATTTACAGCTGATATATAAATTTCAGAATTCTAATTTATATTCTCTTGATCAGCTCAATCTAGCTTTGCCTTAGTATTTATCTGTGATTTTACTTGGGTTATATTCTTTACCTCCTTATAATATGTCATTGTTCATAAATTTTTATATATAGGTTCACGAATTAATTAGATTTCATTTTCACACCCAAATCACTTCTCATTTCCAGAAATGACCGATACGTTCAAACCGATTGTTATGTACAACGCTTTACGTCCTAAAAAAAAAAAATTAGTTTTATTTCCTTATTGGAAAGTCATCCTAGTACAATATCAAATGACTATTTAACACACATTTATTATGTCTTAGCTAATGAAATTTCAATCACTGGTATAATATTAAGAATACTATCAATAACAATTTTTATAATTTTGTAAGGATTTGTAAATTTCTTAAAATCTTTGGTCAAAGATTTAACCAAAAAGTCAAAGTGAGACTATTTTTTTTTTGGGGATGGAGGGAGTATGAAAGTTCAAGAAATTTCCTACAATGATAGTCCATTTGCATTTACACTCATCCGTATGTAAAATTTTAACCAAATTCACTGATCAACGATTCTTCAGCTTGATCCCACCCATGATCTATTCCATGGACTCCTCAATTTGATCTGGAAATTGTTTAAAACATTGGCCAGGGCTAACAAGAAGAATTTTCTCAAAGTTTGATGAGATAGGTGAATGGTACATTTCCATAAATCATAAACATACATCAAGTTTCTTACATATGTCCATTTTGTTTGAATATGGAAACATATCAGAAAAAAAAGCATAATTGCCATAGTCGTGTAAGAAGTATATGCTCCTTTGAATTCTGACTATCTTTCCTTTCGTATTAGTGTATGAAATTTCTTATTGAAAACTTGTGAATAGGAACTCTACACTATACATGGATGAATCTCATTCTTACTTGTCATTTAACTTACAAAATGTGGGTTGTTTAACTTAGTCATTGTCCTGCAACCTCTTCTTTTGGGTCAAGGTTCATTTATGGGCCAAATTATCAAACTGTAGTTATAGAAGCATATATCTGAGGATATTGCCAATGTTGAATTCTCCAATTTTCTGAAATCCAGTCAATCCTATAATTGATTTCCATTAGTACGTGGAAATGGAGTAGATGGCATTGTAGTTGAGCTGAAAAAATAGTTAGAAGATGTTGCCGTTGTTGTGGAAAGCTAATTAAAGTATGAAGCTGGGACTAATGAGGCTCAGCTTGGCCTTGCTAGTTATGTAATATTGGTAGATGTCTTTTGCTTGCCATCATAACACACAACTACTGAAAGCTCACAGTTGCTTTTACTATCCATTTTACTCTCCTGTGTTTTTGTGATTACTTTTCTACCGAGTTTCATTTTATCCAAATTATGTTTAATTTTTTTAATGTTGACATCTCTAGCTTTTTAACTGGATAACAATCTCAAACAGGTATTACACATGGATAGAAATGACTATTATGGAGGAGAGTCGAGCTCCCTCAATCTTAATCAGGTACCTTGTGACTAATAATCCTGACATACATTCTCTACAAGCTTCCTACATATCTTGTAGGATCCACATACCGAGTGCATTAATGTCTAGTGAATTTGAAGTCCTTTGTGTTTTTTATTCTTTTCTTCTTTCTCTTTTAACTTTTACCTGCTCTGTTTAGCTTTGGAAGCGTTTTAGGGGGGATGACAAGCCTCCAGAAAGTTTAGGTTCAAGCAAGGAGTACAATGTTGATATGATTCCAAAGGTACATAAAGTTCAGTTCGTGGCCTGCAACCATTTTCCCTCTCCTCCCACCTTATCCCTCCCCATCTCTCGATCTTGTTTCAATGCTTTTGGACATTATGCCTTTTCTTTGTTGGTGCAATTGGTATGTTAAGTGTGCGGTCTTTGTTTCTATATCCATAATATGTTTCTCAGTTTCAGACTATAGAATTTTTAAGATTCTCTTTTGCAGTTGTTGTTCTGGAGTATCTGTCACTTCTTAGGGGTACCGATCTTTCACCTTGATAGCATCAGAATTGATTTTTGTCATAATAAACTGATAATTTGGGGACAATCAAGCAATGAAAGATGAAGAACATTTGGCGGGAAAATAAGAACAATGAGAGAGACGCTGGAAGAGTTTCTTAATAATTAAGAAAGCAAGGTTACAAAAGCTTATAAAGAAGAAATCAGATCAATTCTATTTATACAAAGCTAGCTCCACTAATCTCTTAACAAACTACTCTGTATATACAGCTACTACAGGGCCCACCACTCAATAACAAACCACTAACTAACAACTTAATTAACACACTCCACTAACCACTAACTGACACCACGTGCCACTCTCTTATTTAGTGCCATTTTCTCCTTTCTCCTTACAAGCAGAATGCACACCACCAGTATCACATTGCTGCTGTTGTTGATCTTCATATTGCTGCTGATGTTGAACTTGTTGTTGAACTGGATCATCTTGCTTATTATTAACATCCCCCCTCAAATTGAAAGTGGAAAATAGATTAAACACTTTCAACTTGATTAATAAAGACAACAAATGAGAAGAAGAAAGAGATTTGGTAAACACATCAGCAGGTTGCAAAGAAGAAGGAATATGAGCAGTTTTGAGAAGACCCTGAGTGATGTAATTGACAATCAATTTCGATGTGTTTCGTTCGTTCATGGAAAACAGGATTTGCAGCAATATGATTTGCAGCCTGATTATCACAAAACAAAGTCACAGGGGAGAGAGTAGGAACATGCTGATCCTTTAACAAAGCTACCAACCAAGCAACTTCACAAGCAGTGAAAGCCATTGCCCCTTTTGCAGAGCTGCGAGAAACTGTATTCTGTTTCTTAGACTTCCAAGATATTAAAGAATCCCCAAGGAAGATGCAAAAACCAGTTAGAGATTTCCTTGAAGTTGGACAACCACCCCAATCAGCATCACAGTAGGCTGTAAGCTGCAAAGAACTGGTGGAGGAAAACAACAAGCCCTGCCCAATGGTACCCTTCAAATACCTGACTAGTTTGAGAGCTGGATTCATATGAGGAACCCTTGGACCAGACATAAAGTGACCAAGTATTTGGACAGAATAAGAGATATCAGGTCTAGTCACAGCAAGATAAATCAGTCGGCCAATAAGTCTTCTATACTTGTTTGGATCAGGCAATAAATCCCCAACTTCAGATGACAAACCATGATGTTGCTCCATAGGAATAGAAGAAACCTTAGCATTTTCAAGACCAGTATCCTTTAAGATGTCCAGCACATACTTCCTTTGATGAAGATAAATACCAGAATCATTCCTAGCAATCTCAAGGCCCCGAAAGTATTTCAAATGACCCAAGTCTTTGATATTAATAGCCTTATGAAGATGAACCTTTAAAGCTGCAATTAAGGAATTATCAGAACCAGTCAAGATCAAATCATAAACATAAACAAGTACCACCAGAAAAGAAGACCCCTTCACCATGGTAAACAAAGAATGATCACTGAGGGACTGGACAAAACCAAAGGAGACAAGAGAGGATGAAAGTTTTTGAAACCATTGCCTTGGAGCCTGTTTGAGGCCATACAAGGACTTCAGAAGTTTGCAAACCAGTGGTCCAGAAGTGGAAGTCTGTAACAATACCCAGTAGGTAAATCCATGAATACCTCCTCATGAAGATCTTCATGCAAAAAAGGCATTAGACACATCCATCTGTGTAACAACCCACCTTCTAACAGCAACCAAGGCAAATAAAGTTCTAACTGTTGTCATTTTGGCTCAGGAGCAAAAGTCTCAAAGAAATCCAAGCCCTCAGTTTGTGTAACCCCTTTGTAACCAGCCTTGCTTTGTACTTATCAACTGTACCATCTGGTTTATACTTGATGACTAGGTAATGGTTGTAAAGACCAAGTGTTGTTGTTTTCCAAGGCCTGCAATTCTTCAAGTTCCATAGCTTTGTACCAAAGGGGATCTTGCACAGCTAGGTTATAAGTGTGTGGTTCAGAAAGAAGAGACATATTGGCAAGATATTTCTTGTAGGAACAAGAGCACTGATCATAAGTAAGAAAAGAAGATAATGCATGAGGAGAAGTGTTAGTACTGACAGAACCAGAACAGGGTTGAAAAGTAGAAGGCAGTCCTACATAATCCTTGAATCTGGCTGGCACAACCTTTGTCTTGACAGGTCTGGATGGCTGAGATGTGTGGTCTGAATGATCAACAAAGGAAGGTGGAGAAGGAATAGAAGGAGTAGGAAGAGGCAATGAAGGAGAAATAGAATCTGGAGGAGGAACAAAATCATCATTATTGGACACAGTGGAAGAAGGAAAAGCAGGAAACCAGGATGGAGATGAGGAGGATAAGGACTGAAAAGGAAACTGATTCTCATAAAAATGAACATCCCTGCTGTATATGATTTTGTAAGAAGAAGAAGAAGAAGAAGGAACAAAATCATTATTATTGGACACAGAGGAAGAAGGAAAAGCTGGAAACCAGGATGGAGATGAGGAGGATAAGGACTGAAAAGGAAACTGATTCTCATAAAAATGAACATCCCTGCTGTATATGATTTTGTGATTCTCAAGATTATTTAGTTTGTATGCCTTTTTACCAAAAGGATACCCTATAAAAACACACTTTGAAGGACTGAATTTGTCTCTATGAGATGAAAGTGTTGAAGCAAAACACAAACATCCAAACACCCTCAAATGAGAATAAGAAGGAGAGTGTTTTAAAAGAAGTTCATAAGGAGTTCTGTGATTCAGCACTGAATTTGGAAGTCGATTAATAAGGTATGTGGCTGTTTGAAGACAATCTCCCCAGAATTTAATAGGAAGATGAGCTTGAAAAAAGCTCTTGCAATTTCAAGAAGATATATGTGTTTCCTCTCAGCCCTCCCATTCTCTTGAGGAGTATCATTGCAAGAACTTTGCTGTTGAATGCCAATGGATTGAACAAGAGAAGAAATGTCATTATTAAAGAACTCAGATCCATTATCAGATCTGATTTCTTTAACTGTGACATGGAATTGATTAGTGACCATTTGAAGAAAGGTTTTGAGTGTAGAACACACATGAGCTTTGGATTTAAACAAAAGGTCCAAGTAGCTCTAGAAAAATCATCAACAATGGTGAGGAATGAAGAACATCCATCATAAGTCAAGTGTTTATATGGTCCCCACACATCACAATGTATAATATCAAAAGGATGCAGAATGTGAGAGGAGCTAATTGGAAAAGGTAATCTTGTTTGTCTAGCAAAATGACAAATATCACATGCTGAATCAAATGAAGATTGAACATTCTTATTACTGGAAATGATATCAAGATGTTTCAAAGAACTCAAAGGTGAGTGACCAAGTCTCATATGCCAAAGATACAAAGTATTATCACTAGATGTTGCATGAGAAGTATGAGAAGGAACCACAGCAGAATGACAATTAGAAAAAGGAGCAGGAACTTTTAAGGATGTGCCAGGCAGAAGCAGTTTGTAGAGACCATCTTCAAGCTTACCAATCCCCTTTAGCTTCTTCTAAACTAAGTCCTGAATCACACAATGATCAGAATAGAAGGTCAGACTGCAATTGTTGTCTGAAGCAAGCTTACTACCTGACAACAAATTGAATTTAAAGTTTGGTACATAAAGAACATTGTGTAAGACAATGTCTTTTGTAAGCTGAATAGTCCCTTTATGAGTAATTAGAGCGGTATTACCAGTAGGTAAATGAATTTTTGATAGCATAGGAATAGGATTTTATAAAAGTTGGAAAGAAAAGGTTATATGATCAGTAGCACCTGTGTCTATAATCCAACTCTTTGATGCATTACTAGGACTTGCCAAGCAAACTGGATTAACAAGACTAATGGTATTTACAAACATACCAGCCAAATGAGACTCAGGGCTCTCAAGACTACTGTTGTTAAGCAAGGACAAAATTTGCTGATATTGAGCATTGGTAAGAATTGGAGCATCAGAAGAACTTGTAGCAGTTGCAGAAGCTATGTTGACACCAGAAGGTTGATTATGCACAGCAGCCTTGGGAATGAATTTGCCTTTGTTCTTTGGAATTTTAGAAGGATCAGGGTTAGTGCCATAATCTCAATGCCAATCAGGAAATCCATTTGAAAAGAAGCATCTATCCTTAGTGTGTGAGTCTCCATGACAATGCTCACAGAAAAATTTGCCCTTCTTTTTAACAGTATTCATAAATCCACCACTGTTGAACTTGTTCATCAAGGCTGTCGAAACATCTGTGGTTATAACAGAATTACCAAAGCTGTTGTTGCAGGTTCTTTGCTTCTCCTCTTGAGCCAAAAGAGACACTGCCTTGCTCACAGTAGGCAGGGGAGTCATCGTCAAAATTTGTCCTCTGGTTGCTGTGTAGCTCTCATTCAATCCCATAAGGAATTGAGTAAGCTTTTGAACAAGATCATACTCTTCCTGATCTCTAGAAGCATTACAAGTACACTTTGGACTTGGAATCAAGTCAGTAAGTTCATCCCATAAGCTTTTAAACTTGGTAAAATAAGCATTGATTGACATATTATCCTGAGTTAAAGAAGCTATTTGTTTTCGTACTTGAAAATTTTGAGGAGCATTGCTCTGTGAAAATCTAGCATTCAAGTCATCCCATATATCCTTGGCATTCTTGATAAACACAACACTAGATCTTATATCAGAGGATAATGAATTGAGCAACCAGGAAATGATCATGCTATTACACCTATCCCAATGAACTACATATTTCAAATTGATTTTAGGTTTTTTGTGCAATCCAGTAACTATACCAAGTTTGTTCTTAGCAGTGAGAGAGATTATAATTGACCTTTTCCATGGATTAAAATTTGATTCAGTAAGAACTTCTGTCACTAACAACATACCAGGATGGTCATTGGGATGTAGATAAAGTGGATGAGATGGATTCAGTTGAATCACAGTGTTATCCAGATCATAGCAATCAACTTCTTCAGCTTGATCATTGTTTCGATCGGTGCTCCTGCTTGAACTGCTATCATTGCTTTCATTGTCCGACATTTTGAGAAAATTAAAATCAAATGATGAAGATCCAATTTCTGTAAATCAATTTACAGAACCAAAAGAATATTGTATGTGGAAGACAAAGAATTAAGTGGATCTTGCAGCCATGCTCTGATACCATGATAATTTGGGGACAATCAAGCAATGAAAGATGAAGAACATTTGGCGGGAAAATAAGAACAATGAGAGAGACACTGGAAGAGTTTTCATTAAGAAAGCAAGGTTACAAAAGCTTATAAAGAAGAAATCAGATTAATTCTATTTATACAAAGCTAGCTCCACTAATCTCCTAACAAATTACTCTGTATATACAGCTAATACAGGGCCCACCACTCAGTAACAAACCACTAACTAACAACTTAATTAACACACTCCAATAACCACTAACTGACACCACGTGCCACTCACTTATTTAGTGGCATTTTCTCCTTTCTCCTTACAAGCAGAATGCACACCACCAGTATCACATTGCTGCTGTTGTTGATCTTCATATTGCTGCTGATGTTGAACTTGTTGTTGAACTGGATCATCTTGAACGGATCATCTTGCTTATTATTAACATAAACATAACACTTCCAATCAACCTTCCTAACTACATCACGTACTTAACATTTCTCCTCATATTATCTGGAAATTTGAAAGGTTACCACTAACTCTGAGACTTTGAGATCGTATGAACAACTTGAGGCATGTAATTGCCTCGTATTTGAGCAGGCTTATATCTCTACTGTCTTGACATTGTCCATGGTTCACCCACCTGAACCAAGAAAGTTTACCTGAAGCAAAACTTAATGTGGTTGCACTTCCACCATTATTATTGAAATATGATCATTTTCTCTTATCAAAACATTCACCGAGGTTTTATCTTCAGATATTGGCACAATTTCCATCTTTGCCTCCTATAACTCAATTCTTGCCTTGCTACTTATTTCCTTTATGGCACTCATCTCATTAGTATATTTCAGTGTTTACAATTGAAGCCTTTTTAATGTTTTGGGATAGTTCATGATGGCCAATGGTGCCTTGGTCCGTGTTTTGATCTACACTAATGTTACCAAGTATCTAAACTTCAAGGCTGTAGATGGTAGCTTTGTGTACAACAAAGGGAAGGTATGCTACATTCGACCATTTAGAACTTTTTAACTGTTCATTCCTTACATTTTCCGCTAAAACATTACTTTCCTCAATAATGTTGCCAAAAAAAACTTTCATTTTCAGATCTATAAAGTTCCAGCAACTGACGTTGAGGCACTGAAATCTACGCTTATGGGTTTATTTGAAAAGCGACGTGCTCGAAAGTTCTTTATATATGTACAAGACTTTGAAGAGGATGATCCTAAATCTCACGAGGGTCTGGATTTGCACAAAATTACAGCAAGAGAGCTTATCACGTACATACCTTATCCTGCTTTTTTCTTATAGAAGGCCTACCATAACAGCACAATTGAATTTCGCTTATTGATGAGACCTTGCAGTAGCTATAACAGTATTTGGACATTTCGAAAATTTTCCTTTCAGAATCATGGAACCTTTAGCAAAAACTGAACAACTTCTTTTTGTCGAAAGTGGTGAATACAAAATCTCATACTTATTTATTTTTCTTTATTTCCTCCTTCATTACAGAAAATATGGCCTTGAAGATGATACAATTGATTTTATTGGTCATGCCTTGGCACTCTATCCTGATGATACTTATTTGGATCAGCCAGCTATGGACTTTGTGAAGAGAATGAGGGTGAACTTCATACTACTGTTCTACTTCTCTTATTAATCTTTATGTCAAACATATGCAATGCGTTTATAACGGCACATCGGCATATATCTTTATTCTGTATGCATCTCCCAAGATTATGCTTAAGGAGACGCTATGTCTTCTGTTTTGGTTTTGATGCATAGAAATGCCATATGCATTGAATGATCAACTCCCTCTCCACGACCCCGAGGAGAAACATTTTTAGTGCAAGGATGACATATTATCTTGCTACATAGCGATACTATTGTCTTGGATTTAGGTTGTATCTTATCTTGCTTTGACAGGGAAGACAAGTAAACCAATCAATGGTCTAGAAAAGGTAGATCAAAAGAATAAAAGTAAGGATAACATTTTATATGGATCATTTGGATGAACTCCTGAATGGAAAGGATGGCATAAGGCATTAGGCTCCTGTATTGCGGATTTTGGAAGGATCTAATATAAGCTACATTATCCCAGCAATAAAAAGAGATTGTTTTCCTCGTTCACATCCATGACCTCCAGCTCAACATTAACGTGGATATAGGCAGATTTGTAGTTCAAATAGATAAATATGGCATCAAATAGACAGAATTCAGAATGAATCCAGTAACCTGCCCATATTAGTGAGAGAAGGCTTTTTAAAGATGAACTAGATTGAGCCTGTTCGAAAGAGTAGGTAACTTCCTACTTTGTTGATTTATAAGTTATACAAAGGTGAAGTAGAGAATCTTAATTCTAGATGAAAACACGGTGCAGAAAAACCCTGGAGGTTTGAAGCAGTTGTGCACTCAGAATTTTTAATTCCTGTTCATGCATTGCCTTGAACTAATCGTGTGACTACTTCGATAATGAAGCCGCACATGACATGTTTCTTCACACCAGTGCGTAATTGATCTCTATAATGCATTTCTTATCGCACAAACACACAAAAAAAGATCTCTTCTAATGCATTGGTAAAATTTTAATGTTAGTTGTGTCAAGAGTTTTTGTAGTTGGTTGTATTTTACGCAGCAGACCATGAAGTTAAGCTGTTGCTGTAACTTTCTTCTAGGTACTAGCTATTAACAAGAGAAAGCATCATAGTAGAATGGGACGACATAAGTGCTATAGATTCTTTTAATTTTATAATAATTGTAAGCTGTTCCTTCTAGAATCGTGTGCAACATATCTGCCAATCCTAACTATAATCCATTTAAAATAGAATGAGCTTTTGACTCATTATTGTAGAAAATAATACTGATGAAAAGATAATGCAGAGGTTTTCAAGGTCTAGACCTCTACCTAGTAAGAGGAGTTTAAAGCTTTAAGTTTGTAGCTCACCCTCTCAGTTTGCTGGGGCCAGTAATTTACTATCTTTTTCATTGGGTGAAATTGTTCATTTTGTTAATTTTGTTTGCTAAGTAATAATTAATCTGTATTTGCTTCCTTAAAGCTCTATGCAGAGTCTCTGGCACGCTTTGAAGCAGGATCACCTTATATATACCCGATGTATGGGCTTGGAGAATTGCCTCAGGTTAGGCTTTCTTTTTCTCACTTTACACCAATGCTATCTGAGTTGCTTTCACCTGATTGCGTGCTATGTACTTTGGACAGGCCTTTGCGCGTTTGAGTGCAGTTTATGGTGGAACTTACATGCTCAACAAGCCACAATGTAAGGTAATTTTTCAACATTAACAGAAGCTCTCACCCACAGATTCATGACGCTTGTGATCCTCATTCCTCTGTAAGCCTGTCTAGTATTAAACTCCATTATAAACCATAACCAAATTGCATTTTTTTTTTTGTACTGCATATTTGGGGGTTGCATTTTTTTTGACCCTTACCTTTTGGGGTTCAAAGAAATACATTATGTTAGTTACTCTCTCTGTCCCAATTGAAGAAGTACACTTTTTTTTTTCAGTATGACACAATCAAAGGGGTACATTTCCCCTTCACTGCTTCAGGAAACTATTTTTTAACATAATGTCTTTAATAGAGGTTGAGAATAATCATGTCATATCAACTAAATCAATTTGAAATGGCGACTAGAAAATAATAGGGTGTTTTAGGAAGTTAGTGGTTATTCAACCTTATTCTTAATTTGCACAATTAGTCAAAATGTACCTCTTCAATTCGGAGGATGAAGTATATGCTATGAGTTTGTATCTCTCTTTGAGGTTTTGAACCAAGGATTTCTCCTCTGGGACATGTTAAACCTTCAATAAACTATTCAACGGATTGTTGTCTCTCAAACTTTTTTTTTTTTCATTCTAGTTCATTCACGTAAATCTCTCTCTCTCTAAATATATATATATATATATATATATATATATATAATAGTCCAGCAAATGTATGGCCTAAAACAACTTCAGCCCAGCATCTAGGGATATGGCACTCATCTTGTTTCATGGGAGAGTAAAAGTTATCTCTAAGGAAAGTACACCATCTTGAATCAACCATAAAATCTAACATTTCTTGAATTCAGTGAATTTCTGATCATAACTACCATTTCTATTTGACAGATTACTACTGAGTTGAGGTCAAGATTTAGACTAGCCAGTATAATTCTTTATTTATCTTAGATACCTTTTTGAACATAACAGTCCAGTGATTGCCCAATTTACCCTATGATTTAGGAAATCATATTTCTATTATCTTTCAAGTATGTTGATGGATTCATTGGTGGCTTGATAAATCAATGAATCTTGGGATTCTAGGTGGAATTTGATGCAGATGGAATAGCTATTGGCGTGACCTCGGAAGGAGAAACTGCAAAATGCAAAAAAGTTGTATGTGATCCATCATATTTACCCGACAAGGTAATCCCTAATTCAAGTTAATGCAGTATTATATCGAACCTCAGCTTTTCCATTTGACACGCTACATGCAGCAATGTGCATGTTCAGTACGAGAATATCTACTAAAGGAATAACGATCATTTTATACTGTTTTACTGTTTTTCATTATTACTGCAAATCATCTTTGGATTGTCAGTCTCTGATGAATGCGTGCAACAGGTTAAAAATGTTGGAAAAGTTGCAAGAGCTATATGTATAATGAGTCATCCCATCCCAGACACCAATGACTCTCACTCAGCCCAAGTCATTCTGCCACAGAAGCAACTTGGTCGTAAGTCAGATATGTATGTTGACAAAAAATTGGACTTTCTTCTTTAATTTTAAAGTAAAGAAATGTGTGAAGGTCCATTCACACATTTATTAGATAATAAATATATTTGATATAAACAAATTTTAATGTATGAGACGTTCAAGTTGTTGATTCAAGGAAGTCTTTGAAATATGTTTCTCGTCTTTTCCATTGCTTCAGGTATCTATTCTGTTGTTCTTATTCTCACAATGTGGCTGCCAAGGGGAAATATATTGCATTTGTCACGACAGAAGCAGAGACTGACAACCCTGAGACTGAATTGAAGCCTGGGGTAGACCTACTTGGACCTGTAGATGAGATATTCTTTGATACATATGACAGATATGAACCCACAAACAATCATGACGCTGACAATTGCTTCATATCAACTGTAAGTACTAAGTGGACATATACATGCTGAATATTTTTAGTTTGATGCTCTCACTAATTAGTTTGAGAGAGCAAAACCTTATAGAGATCTGCCAACACCAACTCGGCATCTGATTATCTTCTTAATAAATATCATATTCGATCTTTGAAAACCATCAATTGGGGGTGTGATTATATCTAGCTCATGATTGCATACAGGGGTCTTCTTGCTTACTATACTTTATGCCATAAATATTTGGCCATAAATTAGCAGTCTCTTGTATTCTTTGACTTCAACAATTTGAAGATGAAAACAAGCTTCTCTTCTGGGAGAATAAGTTGTTACTGTCCAAAGTTACCTCAGATGCCAACTTTGTTTAACTTTTTAACTTTAATTCGCAAAGGGTCTTAAAATATTGTTGTAAATGTTTTTTTTTTTTTAGTTTAGTCAGAGATCTTTTGGTAAATCAGGCTATACTGTCACAATATATTGGATTTATGATTTCCGCTATTTCCCCGAGGCTATATTGTCACAACATGTGGGATTAATTTCATATTTCTTGCAGAGTTACGATGCATCAACACACTTCGAGTCAACAGTGAAAGATGTGATCGACATGTATAGCAAGATAACTGATAAGGTTTGTCACGAGTACTTCCGTTCAACTATACCAAGAACTAATTGGCTTTTTAAATATTTTTTTTACACACATATTTCGTTAATGAATAAAAAACAAAGAACCGTGTCTATGCGACTGTGTCAAACTTAAATGCAAATGACTTGGTAGGCAAGATCTCTAAACGAAAATGAATAGGGCCTATCACGTGAATGTGAATCATGTGCCTTCATGGTGTTTATATTCATTCAAGGGAAAGTCTCACTTTACTGTAACGAGTGTTTATTTTTGACATATCTGCCTTCTTTATGCATGAGATGGTTCATTTCAAATCATTTGTTTTTAGATGCGTATGTGCATTGTAATAATTGGTTTTCTCCTGTTATCTGGTTTAGTATCTTGACCTTTCCGTGGACCTGAGTGCTGCAAGCGCTGCTGCTGAAGAATAAATTCTTTACATCCTGCAGCAATGAGAAGACTAGCTTATCGGCTGTAGTGTTTTAGCTATGCACCTTTTCCCTCTCGTGTAGCAAATTTTACATAATCTTTTAGTGAGCTCCAGATGAAGATGCTGTTCGAGGGTTGAGGGGACGACCGATATAATATACTCTCCCTCTTCCCACTTAGGCTATTTCATTTTCCTTTTGACAGTTATTGCTGTAGGTTCCAAGCAGTTTATTGTAGATTGTTTCTCTTTTCCAAAATCACAATGAATAAATGGTATTTGAGGCTCTATGTTAATTAATCCTACTGTTGTTTCATTTTCCTATGCATTTCAATAGATAATTATTCTTTTTGATAGGGTGGACAACCTGCTATGCGAAAAACTTGTGAAATTTTGATCATTTTTCTCATAAAAGACATCCAAATTATCATTTTGTATTCTTTCATTGAACCTGGACCACCACATTAACCGATAATGTGGTAGTTTCGGACCACGGAATATTTCTCATCGGTATTGTTACAATTGAGACTTGAATCTTGCGCCACTCTCTCTCTCTCTCTCTCTGTTCCAACCAAAAGAGTCACTTTCGACTTTTTTTAGTCAACAATTAATTAAAGTTTGACCGACGATTTATATAAATTTATTTGTTTTTACAAAATTATAAAAGTTGTAATCCATAGTATTCTCAATGTAGTTTTTAGTGAATGAGATTTTATTTCTGAAAACATGATTAAAGTATGTTAAATTTTGATTTGATATAGTTGGACTTTTAAAATAAAAAGTGGACTGGACTCATTGGTACGAGAATTACATTCAACAGCACAATTTGCAGATGTACCCTTCAGAAATGAGCAATTCACAAGCTTATTAGGGAAGAAAAACAAATCTTCTATATAATAATAATAATAATAATAATGAAAAGAAATCGAGTGCCGACAAGCATGCATGAATGAACAAAAACCAAAATTGTGAATTTCAACAAATTATTCTCTAAAAAAGAAAAACAACCAAAATTGTAAATTCATCTTAAAAAAAACCCTCACCCCCCACACAAAGGTTGAGAAGATTGGATGTAGTTTCGGAATGAAAATAATATGTAAATAGAAATACAAAACAGAAAAAAAATTAATTTATATTAAATAATTGTACCGTAATTTTATCCATATGTATTAGATTAGTGTTTCATAGTTATGTATATTTGGCATAGTTGATTTAAGATAAAAGAAAAAATAAGGGTGGGTCATAGTTTGTTTGGGAGGTTAAAAATTTTAGGGAGTTTAATATAAATTATGGGGTTAATGACACCATTAGTTCTTTGACTATGGGCTATTTCATTAGTAGTTCCTTAATAATTTTTTTTCAAATTTCAATCCCTAAAGTACCAAAAGTCACGCAGCTAGTCCTTTTGATGGATGCCGTTAATAAAATTCCGTTAAGTCAATCATGTGTATTGCACATGTCATTTTTTAAAGGGTATTATGGAAAATTTCTAGTGTGATTTAATTATGAAAAAAAATTTATCTTTTTTTTATTTGAATAAACAAATTCTCATCAAACTCACTTCATCAATTAACAAACCCAGGACTTCATCAATTCAAGACAACTCTGCTTCACTGTCCTCGAATCCAGCCAAGGTCAGAGATGAATAAACAAACCCAGTTCATCAACTTGCTTAGCAGCAAATTATCCCCTTTAGTATGGAGTTTCCTGGAATTGCTCCATGGACGGTGAATTATTCATCAATTGACAAACCCAATTCATCAATTAACCCCCCTTTATCTTTTATTTTTTCTTAAAAATTTTTTTGAATAAACAAACCCAGTACATCAATTAACCCACGATTCCCTCTCATCTCTGCGATTCCTTCTCTCTCTATGTTCCGGTTGCTCACTCTACCCGAATCTAGCCAAGGTCCGACGTCGCTAAGATTTCAAACCCAGCATCGTTAAGATCTTCAACCTCTCTTTATTACTGAATCTCGTTTGAAGATTCTTGGATCCACTTATTTCTGCAAGCAAATCCCACCATACGATGTCTTGGGAGCATCGCATGCCTAAGGCGAATCAACCATTTGTTGCCGTCACTGGATCTTGGTCGTCGCTGTAGCTTGAGGATGGTGATACGCGCAAGTCATCACCAGACGGCAGACTCACTCTTTACTCTACTACTCTTCACTTAACAGATTCCAGTTTAGGTGTATGTTTGTGTGTGAGAGAGAAAGAATGGGAAAGTGGTTCGGTTCACACTTTTATATAGTATTTAGAGAGAGAGAGAGAGAGAGACGTCTTGGAAGCACTTACTGTTCATGAACTAGTGCGATGACGGTGGCGACAATTTTTGTGGGTAGTCTATGCGAATTGGGTCTTTTCCCAGGCCATATTCTTCACTTTCATTTTCGATTTCTGCTAAGTTATCTTCATAAAGGCGAGATGCAATCAAATTCAAAACAGATTAGAATCAATCACACAAATATCAAAATAACAATTCTCTTTCCTTCACTGCTGCAAGTAAATTGAGTTTGGATCTAGAGAGAATTTGATCTATTGGAAACAGGTCGTTGCAATTGAAAGCAAAGAGAAAGAAGAGTACTGCGAACATAGCTTAAAGGAAAATGAAGAATTAGACAACGAGAAATCAAATCTAGGTTTGAAAACCCATAGTAGTTAGTATTGATCTTGAAGAGAAGAAGAGAAGTAAAAGATGAAGTTAGTAAAGAGGGGTACGCAAAGTCCCATTTTAGCCTTTACTTAAATACACGTGAGAGGCACATGAGTCACTTAACGAAATTTTACTAACGACATCTATCAAAAGGACTAGACTCGTAATTTTTTGATACTTTAGGGACTGAAATTTAAAAAAAATTATTAAAGAACTACTAGTAAAATAGTACATAGTTGAGTAACTAATGTTGTCATTAACCCTAAATTATAGAACGGAGTTACTAAATCACTGCAGAGCCATTTGGTAGTCCTGGATAGAATTACAAAAAAAAAAAAAAAAAAAAAAAGACATGGTTAACATTTTTAATTCTAAAATTACCAACTATATATAGGTAGGCCATTTGGTAGTCCTGGATAGAATTACAAAAAAAAAAAAAGAAGACATGGTTAACATTTTTAATTCTAAAATTACCAACTATATATAGGTAGGAATTAATAACATGAATGCTAACAACACCAAAATTAATAAAAATACTTATTTCTGGCTAACTACCAAACATTCCCTCCATAATAGTACAAATCTTAATCTGCTCTTAGGAAGGGCAGATAAAAGGGCTCGTTATCACACAGATCCTTCTTTGAAAATAATAGTTATAATAATAATGCTGTAATTATAAAATGGAAAAGGCAAAATACAAATACGTTTGAATTTCCTCGACCTGGGACTTGACAATGGGAGTGACCAGTTCAGGCTGTTCATCGAAGAAACAACATTCGGTTTATGATTTCGACGGAGAAGAAGAACCGGTTGAGATTACTCCACGGAGATTCATCAACAATGAAAAACCGAAGAAAAACCCTAAGAAGAATTCTCTTCCTCCTAATGATAATACGCGTGTCGATCATTATACATTCCTCCAGTCCTGTAAGTTTTCTCCCCTTACCGAGCCCTAACTATCTCTCTCTCTCTCTCTCAAGCCTCTGTGTATGTGCGTGTGTTACTATTCTGAACTTGTGCTGTGTTACGATCATTTAGTAATTAGTACGCAGTTACTACTGTGTGTGGATGCCGTTTGGTTTTGTGCGTGATTCAATTTATTAGCTCACTTTCTTTAGGTTCTTCTGATCAAAGAGTTCATTTTTAGAATGTCTAATAATTAAGGGATGTAGTAATACCCTTGGAGGAGTTGGGACATAACTTCAAAAATATTTGAGCATATCTAAGATGGTTATATGACATGTGGGGGCAAAGTTGAAAGGTTAGGAAGATTGTAGGCATATTTTTCGAATGAGGACTCTTTAAGTGGAACTTTCCGTAATAGGATTCTTTCATCTAAATGGAAGGAGTATATTTTGATTTTTCTATTTTTCCTATGTTTTATTCATGGATTTAAGGGATAAGAAATGAAAGTGAAGTGGGAATTCATGGATTTATATATATATATATATATATATATATATATATATATTGGCTGTGTGTTATCTTAAAATGGGAGTAGAAAGTAGGAGGAGACAAAGCAGGGAGAAAGTTTCTTTTCCTATCATTTTCTTTTTTATCCGGTCGTATCTGACTACATTGTAAGCATCTTTAACTCCTTGAACTAAACTGAGCATTTATCTCCAAATTTACTGGTTGTCCTTAATAACAAGGATGTGTTCACATACCACTTTAGAACTTAGGTTAGAGGATTGAATAATTGAAGTTACCAGAATTTTTTTTCTCCAGGAAAGATGATATAGGACCTCAAAGCTCTGGAAGAATATCAGCCTATGTTACCTGAATCCTTCATTTTAGCCAAAGTTCCGATAATTATGGCATGGGTATGGGTATGGGTATGGGTACGGGTACGAGTATGGGTGTTATTTTTAAACTACACTCTAGTGTAAGATCTTAAAATTTTGGCTGGTTGGATACTCGGATCCATACCCATATCTGACTGGTGTAGACAAGTTAGGTAATATAGATCTCATGATCTCCTTACTGAATAGGTAATCATTAGATGGTCCAAGCCTTGGACTGTAGGAAATTGATAAGAGTTTTGGGTTTTATATCAGGGCGGGACAGGGTTAGAGTTAGAGTACTCTTTATGACGGGGGTGATAGTTGATTTTATTGCTTCCAGTTCTCTCTGATACCACATTTGAAAAAATTAGCTAGGAGGAGATCGTGATTTTAGGGTTCTCATGAATTGTTAAAAGCTCAATTAATTGTAGTAAGTGACTACATGGGCATGGAGGTAAAGACCAAATTAGCTCATCATTATGTGATATAGATTGTTGAAAAAGAAATTTTTTTTTGGTAAAAGATGCATGACTTAGTGCATGTTACCTATTATAGGGACCTGACAAGAACTGGTATGGTCTTTTTGCAAGTCACTGCATTAGTACTCTTACATTCTCTTCTTGATTCTGATTGCATTTTATGTGGTGCACAGAATAATAATGATCGGTCAGTCTATCTTGACGATACGTCGATCCCTTATTCTTGGACTTGAGATTGCATATTCGTGGAGAGGAGGCATGGTGACAGATGCTATACTATGTCGACTTAGAATTAGGTTTTAATTTGTACGTGAACAAGATAAAATAACGAAGTTTTGATTTAACGATGCCGTCGTAATGGTTGAAATGTTAAACTATACTTGCATCTAGCAATAACCATACATGGAACTAATCATGGATTATATTGTTCTATCAATGGTACATTGCAAATTTTCTTATCTATTGCCTTCTTTTCTCCTGATCCATTTTCTTGATGGGTCTATTGTCACTACGTTCAGTCATATCTGTATGATATTTGACATGTATGCAGAATCTAACCACTTACTATCTTCTCTAATTTCTCTACACAGTTATGCAAGGAACCAAGAAACAAGGAAAGAACTTGAATGAACCAGTAGATGTGGCTGATGTCGCCGAAACTGTTAAAGATAGGATTTCTGCATCTGATGCCGCTTCACAGTCGAGTTCTTCACATTGTAGACCAGAGACTTATTGCGGGCCAAAGTACCTTGATTCTAGGCCTGTCTACTCTGGATCAGACTTCAGCATTTTGAGAGGCCTTGGCAAAGCGACTGGCCAAGATCATTTAGACAGTACTATACCTCGTTTTCTGTCAGATGTACTGAACTTCTTGATTTTTCACATTCTTCGCGTTTTTTTATTATTGGTGGAATTCGATAGCAATTTGGAATAACCCAATAATTATCCATCTAAATTCTTGCAGAACGAGCCAGTTCATGTAAATTCAGATGACGACAATGAGATTGAATTGAGTTCAACAATCCCTTCCTTTGACCTTACTGACGCTGCAGGTTTTCCCTTTGCACTGCTCAGTTTTTTAGCTCTGTTTACTTGGAGAGGAATCTGTGATTATGGTTTTTAGTACTTGCCTTTTCAGGTCCTTCAGGAGAACAAGTATTAAAGCATGGTTCCAGTGGATGCGACATTGTAAGAATAGTATAATCCTTCTTCAGATCAATGGTGAAAATAAAAGAAAAATTGGAGGTTTAGATAGAAAAGTTACCTCTGCTTAGTTTGTATTTACTACAACATTCTTCCCTTGATTGCATTCTGCCGCAGGAATGCTGCACACAGACTTAAAGATTGCTTTTATTAAAGAAACAAAATGATACCCTGTTTCATTGAAATTCCATATTCACCTCTTCTTGTTTTCTCTAACAATCACAGGTTAGCTAAGGATGACTCCCCCACCCCCCCAAATATTGCTGTCCTTGTGATTGAAGATTTAGGCTATTTAATCCAGGAATGCGGATATAGAACTTTCATCCTTACCTTTCCGGCTTCTTTACATTTCTGTGAAAACAATAACAGAGATGAAAAACAAGAATTATTTACTAGACTAACATAGCCGATTTGGATGAAACATTCTTCATAGAAATTGTTAAAACTCCACTGTTGATTTTTTCGTTGTGTGTCAAACAATCTCAACCGATTATATTATACACACAAGGCAGTTCCATAGTAGAGCTACTTGAATAATAGGTCTTTAAACAATTATACTTATTCGATCATCTACTCACATATGATTACAAAAATTTGTAATTTAATAATAACAATGGTGGGCCCCTGGGGCCTTATTTATGGTTTCTATATTCAAGTAGCCTGTCTTGCATCCTTTCGAATAAAATCCTCTAGATATTCTAACCTCTTTCGGTTTGCTGTGATTTTCAGGAACCTATTGTCGTTGTTTCTCCTAAGCATGTTTCTTTTGGTAAAAAGCGTTACTGGAATGCACAATTGATTTTCTCTTGCAGCTCCATTAAGCTTGATGTTTCAACTGTAATTGGGATCACTGAACCTTTTATTTTGGAATGGAAGACTGCTGATTTAGTTAAGATTGAGACAAAGTGGCGGGAGCAGGTGAGTTAGAAGTTTCAACTTTCTTATTACAAAAAAAAAAAAAAAAGTTTCAACCTATGACTCCTTCTTTAATATGTCCCTTTCATATGTTCAACTTTAAATATATATAGTTTCTCGTATTGCTGGTTCAGTTCAAAACAGCTAATGTGTGTCTTCATCTAAAATCCGAGGACGGAAAGGTAGCTGACAATTCTAAAACTCCAGGTAGCTGCATTTCTATAAAGTGTTGCCTTGAATGTTGATGCCTTTCTATTTGGTTCACTTGAATGGTTTAGCATTTTCATTCATCTGCGGAGTTGAATCTGATGTTCTAAAGTTACTTGACAGCTTCAACAAATTCCTTGTTATGTTTAAGAAGTACTGCAAATTTGAATTTGGAATCAAGTTTATGAACAAGTCTTATGATAATATTGCTCCTTTTGTTGACTGAGGTCAACTTACTGGTCCTTGTTGTTTCACATGTTAGATATTATCAGCATGAACTTGATACTCCCTTGTCCTTCTTGCCTAATAGCGGAAATTTATAGGTGATTAAACTATAGAAACAGCTTATCCAAAATGTCTTTTCCCCTTTTACTTCCTCCCCATGAAATCCTAGGATGTGATAGAACACATAGCAAGCTTGTCAGTAAACAGGGTCAGAAACCCGCATATTGATAAAGTAGTCTAATCATCTCCCGTAAGTGCATCAAACATAAAAATTGAGGCATTCGGCTTTACCATCATATTTGCAAATTGTCAGTATACTCATTATATATTTTTAATTATCTCAAAGCATTCTATCTTTGGGTATTGTTGCATATTACTATTTGATAACGACATCAATGATTCAAGCTTTGCCCCTCTGAGATTTTGTTTGATCTCATGGCTTTGAAGTACAAGACAGGTGCAGTAGATGTGATATGTGTGTTCGTCTTTGATGTTTCATGCATATTTCTCAGTTTTTAGAGGTGTTGCTGCTGTTGAACTTTTCCCATGTGAGATTTGTGTGTTCGTCTTTATTTCCTTAACTCCTTGTGTATTGCTTCTTTCTTTTGTGCAAACCATGTCAATTTGTATGTGTGACTATGTAGCAATACATGTTTTATTCAAAAGAGGAAAAAAAAATAGAAAGATCATATTGTTGCTAAGTCTGAATCTTATAATTTATGGAAGTATACAATAGTTTATTTATTAAACTCAAAATCAAAAGTTTCATCTCATGTCTTGCTATTTGTAGCATGCTTACAGCCTTACTAATCAATTGGAACCTATGCAAGTATATTCTTTTATTCAGTCCATATCAAGTACTCACTCTTATGTGTGAGATGCAGGCATTGTTGAGTTAAGATTTGCTGTTTGCGACCCTCTTTGGTCTCAAAGAGAGGAAGCAATCAAATTGTTGGATGTGAGATACATAGATAAATGGGATGTTGATTCCAAGTGAGTTCCTTAGCAAACATGTTTACAATTTTTATGTGTTCCTGTTCATATTTAAGTCTAGCTGTCTTTTCTTTTTCTGAAATGTTTTACTTCTTCTTGTTCTCTTAATAAAACGTAAACAACTAAAAACTGGTTACAAGTTAGGAACTCTTGTATGCAGTGTTGGGTTATGGGGCTTTAGCTCCCTATAGTTTGGTTTTGAATTCCGGTAGCCTTGTGATTTGTATAGTTGTCCTGAGAATCTCTTTAACTTTATTATGCAAAATTACTTGCCCTTGTTGGGCAGAACATTTAGTCATCGGTAACTTTTTGCTTTAAAGGGGCACATTCTTTCAGAACACATAAGGCTAGGAATGGAGATGCTTTAACTCTTCTGAAAGTATAGCCTTGTTATGTTAGTGGAAACAAGTTATCCATCTCTTGGATACTTACTCCTGTAATTACTAAATAATGGAGAATGTTCTTTTCATGCAGGGAGATTGGTATTGGCAGATAATGCTGTTGCATTAATTCCGATTAATTCTCTAATAAAATTTCTACCTCATGATGTTTGCTTAATTATTGTGCAATTCAGTTTTGATGCGTCCTTTGAAGATGTTATCTATCCAGAAGGAGATCCTGATTCCATTTCCATTAGTAAGAGAGACATTGAGCTACTGCAACCAGAGAGATTCATCAATGATACTATTGTTGACTTCTATATTAAGTAAGTGTTATTTCTTAAACTTAATACGTAGCTACTTGGTCCAGTATAATATATATTTGTTTTTGTTCTCCTGATTATTACTTCACTCTGCTCGCTTAAAGTGTAAATTGTTCCTCACTTTGTGCTTCTACCTTTGTGACCATTCCTTTTCCTTATTTTTTTAAACTTCACGATAGTGAATTTAGTTTTACAAGTGTGATTAGTTTACCAATCTTTATGGTGTCTTCTTGTCTATTTTAATTTACTTATCATGTATAGAGTTCAACTTTTTTATTTAAAATTCAACATGGGTATTTATCTTATCAATATTCGACATACATTTATTATATTTGTAGATAAATAATAATTTCAAACATTGAGAATACCATCAACTGCAACTTTTATAATTTTGTAAAGACAAATATAAATCTTCAGTCAAATTATAATCAAATTAACCAAAAGAAGTCAAAACTAGAGTCTTTATGTGAACGGGAGGAGTACAAACTACTAACCTGACCTGTGCATGGCCTTTAATGAGCTAAGTGTCTTTACTGGACGATAGATAAATGCAACACTTCCCCGCTTGAGCAATAACCTGCTCTAGTTTCCTAGGAAATGGGTAGCCAAGCCATTAATTTAGGCCCCATTTAGTAGTAATCATCTACTCGAGGTTCTCCATTCAACTCCATGTATGATCAAACTGACTCCCAGCTCATTCTTTTGTCGATTTTGTGGATAGCTTTTCGGTGACCTAGTTTCCTTTTGAGTTTTCTTTCTGTGTACAAAGGATGCGTCTCCTGTTTAGGCGCGTGTTTATATATTTTTACTTTACTTATCAAAAAAAAAAAATGATCAACTTCTCAATGAGGAATCAATAATCTTCTCTACTCAAATATCTTATGTCATAGCCTTTACCCCTTTTATATTAGACAAAAGTATCCTCACTTTCACTTACTTTTAGGGTATTCTTGATTTTTACCATTTCCTTATGAACTCATAGCAAAAAAATCTGGACAGTTCTTTCACCCCTTGTGTAGGCGAGTTTG
This sequence comes from Platycodon grandiflorus, assembly GCA_016624345.1. Classification (NCBI taxonomy): domain Eukaryota; kingdom Viridiplantae; phylum Streptophyta; class Magnoliopsida; order Asterales; family Campanulaceae; genus Platycodon; species Platycodon grandiflorus. The sequence goes on along the minus strand of CM028365.1, from coordinate 9,447,111 downwards.
CATTGGCACCCAGTCGCTGCCTCTCTCTCTCTCTCTCTCTCTCTCTGTCTCTGTCTCTCTCTCACCAACTATCTCCAATACAATAATGAAATCTTTGTTGAGTTCCAGTTTATACTCATCGGAAGGCCAATGTTGTTTTCACCGTTTCGTGAGAACTCTCAACCCCTCTTTTCTCATTGTTATGGTGGTTCTGTCATCAAGAGATTTATCATACGCGTCTGCAGTGTGAATCTCACCATGATTGTTGCAAAATAGTGAAAGTTAATGTATCTATTGATTTGTTCTATGTGATTTAGTCCATATGTTCCAAGGATATTCAGCCAAATCAATCTCGTCAGCCAAGTTTTGCAGCTACTTCATTTGTGAATGTTCAGACCCTTTAGGAACAGGGGTGAGATACACATTTAAAAAAGGGAAACTCGGTGAAGAACAATTTCATTACAACCCAAAGTTTGCATGTTATACAAGCTATAAATTGAGCATATTTTTGTCCATGCAAATATGGGCTAAGGCTAAACATATACAGCTGGCAAGTATATATGTTCTCTGACATACATAATTATTTCAAGTGCTTTAGTTTGCATAGTTATTTCAAGTGCTTTTGCACAAAGAGGTTGGTTGCCATCGTAAAGTATATTGGTGTTGGCTAAACGATTCTATTTTCGCAATTACGTTCAATACAATGCAAGATCATTATGCAAGCCACCCCACTTGCTCATATCCTTATAATTATTATTGTCCATTTTAATTTTGGTCTTCCCTACCTCTAGTCATTAGTCAAGCTGTTTATGTAGATACTATCACTTAGTATGTATTGTAGTATGTCATTTGTTCCCTACATTTGAAGCAATGGGAGGATTAGGATCTAGTTTCTTCAAAGTCAATCAGATAATATCAGTAGCTCCTACATTGTCTACCTTTTTTGTATGGGATATTAACCAAATTGACTCAGGTACTATTGCGATTTTTTATGAATTGAACGACTGACTATGTTTGAAACAAATTGACGTGTGCTTTTAATTCATTCTCGAATTTCTCTAAAACCCTACCACTGTCTATGTTCATTAACAGAAATGCAAATGCTGACAGGACAGTAGTGGAGCTTATTTTCTAACTCGAATATTTAAACTCTGTCACGTAAATCACTATTTACTGTATTTAGTCATACCCAAGGCCATATGCTTATCATATTGGATCAAAAAAATAGGTCCCATTAATGCCATGTCAGCATTTATGTGAGGGGAGATAGACATTGTCAGGGTTTTGGGAAATTTTGAAAGCAGATTGAGAGTACACATGCCAATGTGCTCAAAACGTAGTATGCATGTTAATTTGTAAATAATGCAAAAGGACGCTAGTCCCTTGATCATTTTCCCTTTTTGAAACATGATATGAACATATGTTGTATGAAGTTCTATAGTTAATTGGTTGTATAGTATGGTGTAACATAGTTACTGGACTTGTACTTGTTTGAAGAATCTCAAGGATATATACATTCTCTTTATATTATGTTCCAGTGTTCTTAGGTTGTGCGAAGTTACACATATTTAAGAGTATTTTATTTTTGGTTGATTTTAGCTTCTATGCTGGGATTTGAAAATCATTTACATGAGCCAACTGACTGTCAGGTATCTGAAGAACAAGATGAAACCTGAGGATAATCATAGGTTTCACTTTTTCAACAGTTTTTTCTTTCGAAAACTGGCTGATTATGATAGCAATAGTTCAAGAGCATGCAGCGGCAGAGAAGCTTTTCAGCGTGTTCGTAAATGGACAAAGAAAGTGAATCTTTTTCAAAAGGATTACATTTTCATTCCTATAAATTTCAGGTCAGAATCTAGTTTTGTGACCCTTCAGTTATTTAGAATTCTTGTTACTCTTCTCTGATATGGACTACTTACCTTGTGGCAGCCTGCACTGGAGTTTGATTGTTATTTGCCACCCTGGAGAAGTGGTAGATTTTTCAGGCAAGATCTTATTTGATCATAATGTTGAACTTGTGTGACTCGACCTCAAAATGACAAAACCTCTTCTGCAGATGAGGAAACAGAGAAGTCAGTCAAGGTACCTTGCATTTTGCATATGGATTCTATTAAAGGTAGTCACAGAGGTCTCAAAAATCTTTTTCAAAGGTAACTTGTGTAGATTTTGCTCATGGAGGCCTTGATACTGGCTTGAAATGATTTTTTTTTTGTAATGAACTTGCTAGCAACTTTCTTGTGCTTGCAACTTGCAAGACCTTTTTTTTCTGATCTAGTACAAGTGTACGACGCCATCTCCTTCCTCCCCGAATAATATCCTTCTTTAACATCATCCAATCATTCACTCTTAATAGGGTGGGATGCATCGAAATGGCTCTCTACACTGTTATTAGTTATAATATTTGCTTCCACTTATTAATTTTATTGAGTCCATTACTTAGTCTTAGAAGAGTGCCTATAAGCAAAATTGTAAGTAGACTGCGTGCTAGATCTTAGTCGTTAACTCTATTAGGATTTAGCAATAACTAGTTAGGATCGATGACTTTCAAATGGCGTTAATCAGCAGACTTCACTTAGATCAGGAGACTTGTGTTTTGAAGCAAAGTCTGCCATAGTTCTCACTCTACAAAGCTGCTGATTTAGAGGATTCGAAGTTTGCAGATTTCTAATCTACGTGGACTGATAAGTGGATTTTCTCTCGGACTTTCAGGCCTTATCTTTTCAGAGACATTTTGACTTCTGAGTGCTTTCCACTGTGTCTTCACGTGGGCCTGCGAAAAGCACTTTCCTCTTTTAGGCAACAACTCAGTTAAGAAGTCTTGTTCCTACAGTGTAGCCTACGTCATTTTGTGTAAAAACTGTTGTGCAATTAGTTCGCAACAGTAGAGCCGCTCTTTTTGAAGATTGACTAGATAGCTCAGCCAATAGGATTCAAGGATTTAAGACCAACACTTATATGCATTTAATGCATTTAGACTTCAGATCAAAGTGGTTGAATCCTTTTTCTTCGAACGGCTCCAAAGATCTGAGTATAAAAGCCAACATTTGGTAGCATTGAAGAACTCTAGAGACCAAGTACATTCAAACGAGCATTCAAGAGACCTTGAAAGTTTTTAAAGAGCATTTACTCGAGAGCAACATTCCTTCATTGCATTCTTTATTGTTCCAAGTTAGATCTCACCTTCAACAGTTATTGTATACAACCATTGAGTGGCTTTCCCAATTATTAGTATTCGAAAGCCTCATTGATTGTCAGCCACACAGGAGTGTTTTGTTTTTCTTTAAAAGAACTTACCTCTTATAAATTCCTCTAGGTCAAAAACTGTTTTTGTACATGATCCAATAGTGACCAAGATAGTTATTGCACTCAAGTTTTCTCCCGTGAAAACTTGACTAAAGTGTAGGCTTGACTTGTAACCTTTGGATAATTAGTGCACAGTTTTAAAATCCTAGGTTGACTACCCAGGTAGGGGACGTAGCACTATTCATGGTGTGAACCATTTTAAATCTTGTGAGATGTACTTATATGCTGTGAACGTTGCTTATTCTGAGCTATTGTATTAATTCTGAAAAGTCTGCAGATGAAATCAGCACACTGTACTGAAATATAACAATCATACAATAGCTTATCTTAAGCTTGTTTGTGCTTTCACTTAATATCTTTCAGCAACATTTTATATAAACTTCCACTGCAAAGTCTGCTGATATTTACTTGCCGACTTCCTTAGGCAACTTTGTGATATACTTTCCAATCAATTTCTGCTGCCACAACTAATTCAATAGTCGGTAACTTTGATAAATTGGAAAGTCTACTGATTTAATTTTAAATCGATAATAGGGTATTGGATAAAGTTTTTCCTTTCTATTTATATCTGTGCAATCCCCTTCCACACCCCCACCTGCATGCATACAGTTTTTTTTTTTGTTTGTTGGCTGTGTTACTTCATTGATGTAACACAGATACATTATAGACTAAAACAATCTACATCACCACTCACAAAAGAAGAAACTTCATTCCAGTAAGTGTCAGTTTGCTAAAATTTCAGATTACAAGAATCAACTTCTCCAAACTTGTATGTAGCAGGTTCTTAGATGTAACCTCGCATGAACACTCATCCGATCATATGGAGACCAAGCTATGTTAAACATTTTTCGGTTCCACATCCATTATTAGCTTTTCCATTCTGGAGTGTCACTTTTTGTAATTTCAAGAAACTATCATTCACCCGTTCCATTATTAACCTTGATCCTTGAGAGAAAAAGACAACACTGGAAAAGGAATTCTCCTTCACACACTGGTGGCCGTTATCCGGAAGGAAGTAAAGATCTGCGAAATTACAAATGATACTGGTAATCTGTATGCTTTTTATGATGACATGACATAGTATCCATGTCAGTTGGAAATGTGTATCTGGTAAATCAAAATTGCAGACTTTCTGAAAGGCATGTCCAACAAAAAGGTCAAAATCTTGAAGTTTCATAGGATATTAACTTACTTTGAACTTGACTGATTATATGTGGGCCTATGATGTTGGAAAAGTGTTGAGTGTTGGGATCTTTGTACCACATTATCTACTATGCAAGTCCTACTAATAACATATTTGTGTTCGTATTAATTAGACATGATCCCAATCCTTTTTCTTCAATTTTGTCTATGTATGACCTGTTCGTAACATAAACAATTGTTTAGATGCTCAAATTACATGTCATATGTTATTGAAATTTTGGAAAAGTTCCTTCTATCCATAATTAGTTTGTTTAACTCTTTCATAGCTACTTTTCTCTTATACTTTTTTAGAAACTTGTAATAACGATTATAGCCTTACAGTTATCTGTTGGAAGAGTGGAGAGAGAGAAGCACCAATTCAGCTGAAGATGTTGCTTCAAAGTTCTTGAATTTGCGGTTCCTCCCACTTGAGGTATTTACTCTCTCCATTCCCTCACCCCCCCTTTCCCACCCCCTGCCAAAAAATAAAAAATAAAAAGAAGCAAAAACTAAAACAAAAAAACACACAGGCAAACTTGCCAAAAAGAAAAACAAGCATACACATGGCACTTCAACTACGGCTGTGAATGAGAAAGTATTGTCTGATATGTCCGTGGCCATTTTTATGAAAGGAAAGCATTGTTCATTGAGGAAGGAGATGGCCAGAGAGAGTTTACATGCTGATAGGTAAAATTTTGTGAAGGAAATAAAATGATATCTCCACTCTAAACCTGGAGTCCTCTATCTTGCATAATCGAGTTTAGTCTTATTACAGTCTTCTATTTTTTTTTAGTACAATATGTTGTTATTCTGTTGTACTTGTGATAAAATTTGTATGTGCCTGGTGTGCCTCTGTGTATATGTACACTCACACAAGAGTCTTAGACTTGGCCCAGTGAAGAGGCTGCTCACTTACCTGGTCTCCGCTTGTCCAAGGATGTGTACAGACCCTTTCGTAGACCCTGCCACTCTGGGCACTTCAACATTTTTTTTTCCTTTCAAGTGCTAGCAATTAATATCGTATGGTATTTTGGGCCAATTCATTCTGTCCTGAACATGGGCTGCAGTAGGGACGGATGTTTTTTATTTTGGTGGTATTGGGGTCAATATATCTTTGGGCTGATAGCCCGTTTCGTTAAATATAGTTGAAAACATCGATGGTTAACCATTTTGCTTTCTGTTCTCAGCTACCACAGCAGCAAAACTCATTTGACTGCGGTCTCTTTATGCTCCATTATATGGAACTTTTCGTGGCGCAGGCTCCAGTAAAATTCAGCCCTTTCAGATTGTCAAAGTCTTCAAGATTTGTAAGTTATCTCACTTCATTTAGTGAAGCAACATTTGAATGTTTAGGCCTTTTGGTTAGGAATTAACCAGCATGGTGTGCTTATCTTTAAACGTGCCTATCAAAGGTTTCTAACAATACCATTGTCGCCATTGCTTAAAATTTGTTCAAATTTGTGAGATATTGCTATTAAATATGGTATATGCTAGTCCAACCATCCCAAAACAAGAGCCCTACTTTGATACGTCTAATTTCGTATATTTTATTTTTATGAAACTGGTGCAGCCAATAGAAAGCAGTAAAAGCACAGCAATATGAGTGAGAAAACTAAGTCAAACTGGTTTGATTATTTAATAAACAAGCAGCCAAAGCAAAAGAAAAAGAGAAGCTGTCACGGGCTGTTCTCTCGTGAGATAATTTTCGAAATAAAACTCCAAAATTAAACCTAAACCCTAATCCCGTCACTCTATAAACCCTACATAAACCTAGTCTTAACATCCTAAAATACCCTCATAACTAGTGCAAAATATTTTCAAATCAACCCCTAAACAGTTTATTGTTACAAAAATCCCTAAAAAACTCAAATAAACCTAATTTAAATAACTTAAAAACTACAAATTAGATTCAAGTTAATTGCTGGATCCCTTCAATGTGACTCTCCTTGTATTGTATTTTCCTATTTTTCACATATGCCAAACAGGGAAGAGACTTTTCTATTGGGATGGAGAGAAAGGAGGAATTAACTTAGAAATTTGTATCTTACACGTCTAGACTCTAGTTCTCAAGTTGCTCACTTCTCCTTTTTAATGCAATGGAAATGAGGAGTTATGAGTCTCCCTTCTCTTTTTGTTTCAGTTTAACAAGGATTGGTTCCCACCTGCAGCAGCTTCTCTGAAACGTGCTCATATCAAGAAATTGGTCTTTGAACTTGCCGAACACAATTTACGGAAAGTTCCTTCATCTGCTAGCAGTGACAAATGTTCTTCTGAGTTCACTGACCTCAACAAACAAGTAACAGAGTTTCTTCAAGAGGCATACAATTCAAAGGAAACGTGGCATGAAAGTTACCTTCATACTAATGCTGTTCAGCCAATTAATCTTACACCACTAGCAGCAAAACCTCTGAGAAGTGTATATATAGGCGAATCAGATTTTGGAGGGTTCGCGGAGCCAGGGTTATATAAAGGATCACCTATTGATGGAAATGACCAGCCTTTTGGACAAATGTTGCGGAATCAATCGATAAGTGTCATGTCACCGATAGAGGTATAATTATCTTTCTTTGCATTGATCCTAATTAGTTTATTTCCTAGATTTGTAGCTATTTGTATTTTATTGTTCTCGTCTTTTTTCTTTTTGTGAATATATGAGTGATAAACGGTAGATCCTTGGCAAATAATTGTACTCCATTAGATGAAATGCCTTCCTTGGTTTACTGGTGCGAAATTTGTTGTTGGGCTTGTCATTTCTCATAAAAAGCCAGCTCGTACCTGTTTAGTCAGAAACTTCTCGAGTCTTTTCAGAATTATTTAATGCCCGAGCTCTTGGTGCATGCGCAGAAATATCGACCCTTTCACATCGAAGCATATATTTTGCACCTAAAGAGGTTATATTCTTCTTCTTTCTCAAAAACAGGAAGATGAAGAAACATCAGAGCAAACTGCATGTTCGCCAACAGAAGCAGCATGTGATCTGCAATTAGCTTTGATATCTGAACCTTCTGCGAAGATGGATACACATTGGTCCCTTGCAGTGTTACCGGACTCTGATGAATTTGAGAAGGAAGACCAAATTTCTGGAACAGATAGTCGTGAGTCCCCACTTTCACCAGAAATACATACGAAAGAAAATTACACACTTGAACTTTCAGGATCGAGTCGGGAGAACACTCAGGTTATACGTGAATGTTCTTCAACATCAAGTGATGAACTTGAAGCTTGTGTTATTAAGGATTCTCAAGAGGAAAATGGGGAACTTGATGCTAGTGTTTGTGAAATTTCTCGGTGCCAGAGAAGACTATTTGCCCCCTCTAATCAAAAGGGCGACTTATCTGTTGAGAACATTGTACCAACAAAACATATGCCACCAACGGTACCTTATATCATTGAGGACTCTCAGGAGGAGATTGAGGAACTTGGTGCTGGCAATAACGAAAACTATCGTCCCCGGAGAAGACTTTTTGTCTCGTTTAATCAAGAGGTAAACTCTGCCGTTGAGAACACTAATGTTCACCAAGTGTCCCCAATGTTAGAATTTGAAGTAGTACGGTCTTCAAAAAGACCAAGGCTTATGTCGCCACGAACAGAAAGGAGGGTGACCAGAAGCTTGTCAAAGGGTATTGAGGAGATTGTTATTTTGTGAATAATGAATGTAAAGTCACGTATGATATTACTTTGGATTTTGAAGGACTTCAAAGAGGGTTGGTTATAGATGATGCATATAGAACCCCTTTGGGCCCTTGTTTTGTTGATATGCCTGCGCTCCATAGTATTGAAAAATAGGCGCTAGTAGTAATGGAATATTTTGATATACCATTATATAAGATGATGCTGCTCTCTCTCTCTCTCTCTCTCTCTCTCTCTCTCTCTCTCTCTCTCTCTCTCTCTCTCTCTGTGCGCGCCTCTGTGTCATTGTCATTGTCACTGTCACACCATCTTCTAAATTTGACATGTTAATCTGAATTTATGAAATCAATTACATATAACTAAAGAGTGGGGGCTATTAACACCCTCCCACTCTCTAAATATACCCCCTTAATTTTAATTACAAAAATGTCATTTTATAAAAAAAACTGTGATACTCTTATCTCTTCTAAAACTTTACTTTTCTACTTTCTTTTTTCTCTCTCCGGCGGCGTCACCCTCTTTTCCCTCTCCGGCAACATCACCCTCTTTTCTCCCCTTCTTTCTTTCCTTATTCCTTCCACTTTCCCTTCTCTCCTCTCCCTCCGTCGCCGTTTTCCCGTCTTTTTGTCTTTCTTTCTTCCCTTCTCCTCTCCCTTCTCTCCCTTTTTTTCTTCCCTCCGAGAGCTCACTGCCAAACCCACTATCGTCTTTAAAAATAAAAAAAAATTACAGTGATGTTCGGTTAGGGTTAGCCGAACAATATTCGGTTGTCAACCATGGCCGAACGAGAGATTGCCGAATTTTTTCAAAAGGTTTTCAAAGAGGAGGGAGGAGAAGAAATAAAAGAAAGCGGGAATGAAGGAGGGGAACACTGATTGCTGGAGAGAGGGAGGGTAGGTCTGAGAAGCAGGAAAAAAAAAAGGAAGGAGAGAGAGGAGCGGCGTATATTGACAGAGGTGAGGGAGATTGTCGGGGGGTGGGTTTCTGCCGTGCGTATGAGGGGGGTGCGGGTTAGGTTTAGGAGAAACGAGAAAGATAGATGAATTATTTAGTAAGGGGTAAAATAGGAAAGATAGGTGTGGTGTATTTAGTATTTAGGTTAGTGTGAAATTAGTATGGTAGGTGTATTAGAAAAATTAATGTATTTAGAGAAAGTGTGGGTGTTAATAGCCCCACTCATAACTAAAATATGACTTCACCAAAACATCAATTACTTTATTAATAGGATTAATATATAATTTGGTCCCTGAACTTTACCTTTACTCCTATTTTGGTTATAGATGTTTCAAATTTCCTACATTGGTCCTTAAACTCACCTTTTGTTACCTTATTATAGTTCCTCGTGCCGTTATCTCAAATAGAATTGTTAAAATTTTTTAAAATACCAAATATACCCTCATTTAAGGCTGAGTGGGATGCCTAGGTGGATTTAATTTAAAATCATAAATTTAATTTAATTTAAGTTTTAATTTTAATTTCCTATTCAAATAAATATGTTTCATATGCAAATAATGCTATGGACTTATATTTTGCAATAAAAAAATAAAATAATTTCATATAATACTCTATAGTTCAATAATTCATCTACCCCTTTTTTCTTTTTAATCATTTTAAATCACTTGATTGCAACTACTTGGTGTCATCTTTCTTTCCTGACCAATAAAATCTTCTCTCCAAACAGAGTTAAAATCACTCTTTTCCCATCCTAACCACCACCAGTCTATCACTCACAATCACCAACACCTACATCCAATTTGCTTAGATCCATTTCAATGGAAAGGAGGAATGACATCTTAGGGACAGTAGAACTTCACTCTTCTCTTGATAATGTTTAGAGAGAGAGAGAGAGGAAAAGTAAATTTTTTTTTTGTTAGGGAGAGAGAAATGAGGATGAGAGAAGAGAGGTATAGATAAATAATAAATCCACCTAGGCATCCTACTCAGCCTCAAATGAGGGTATAATTGATATTTTAAGAAAATTTTAACGATTCTGTTTGAGATAACCGCACTAGAGACTTATCAGGAAGCAAAAGGTGAGTTCAAGGACCAATGTAAGAAATTTGAAACATCTATGACCAAAATAGAAGTAAAGGTAAAATTCAGGGACCAAATTATATATTAATCCTTATTAATATATAGGTACGTACTTCTACTCAACGAAACTATGACTAACATAATTTTAATGAAATCGGAGACATGATTAATAAGTTTTTATTTATGGATATCCTAAGTTTGCGGCTATTATTAGTGCTGTAATCCTTCCATTTCAAAAAAAAGTGTCATGTTTTTTTTGTTTCGTTTTAAAAATGGCTAGTTTTTAAATTTTTTTTATAGAAAAATATTTTTATTATTTTATCCTTTATTTAATTTTTACTTTAATTTATAGGGTCACTCTCACATGAGTATTTTTGAAAAACACACAAGTATTTATGATAATTTCTATTATTTTTCCTTATTCGTATGTCGGATCAAACTAGACACTTTTTTTAGAACCGGAGAAATAGTAATTGTAATAATATTACTAATATTTTACTCTGTATATAAAGTTATCTGGGTAATATGAACATTTCTTTTTCGGATTTGAAAAGTCTATTAAGGGAGTTTTTGGTCTTTTGGGAAATCAGAAGTGATCTTTATAAAGCGCCATTAGTCACGTACGCTTTTAAGTAGATGGCTAGTGTCGAAAACTCGAATTGTAACCGTCACCATCCCCCATTCCTCTCTCCTTTCTCCTTAGCGGACCATTGGCGGTGTGTGCGTGTGAGAGAGAGAGAGAGAGAGAGGGAGAGAGATTTTGGGGGATGGGGGAGGAGAAGGTGAAGAACGAGGCGATGGAGATAATGGGATTATTTCAAGTTCTTCCTCGTTTGGTCGTTTTTGATCTTGACTACACCCTCTGGCCTTTCTACTGGTTTGATTCTATTTTTGTCAACTTTTTTGAATTCTTCGATTCTTAGAATTGTTAATTACAGCTCTATTAATTTCGTATAATTTTGTTTCATTAGACCAATTTAAATTCCAATGTCTAATATCTATGCTCCCAAAAACATTGTGTGAATGAGTATTTGCAATTTGTGAATGATAATCTTCTGTTCTTTCTTTATGCAATTGGGATTGTGAATTTTTTCAAAATTTGAGCTTTATTGACTCCTTTTATTTTTAATGGTATGTCTATGTCTTTTTATTATTATTATTTTAGTTTATTATTTGGAATTCTGTTTATCCCTTCCGCCTAATTGAAGACTTACAGTGACTTTTTTTGATCAAGCTTATTTTTGGATGGAAATTTAACATATTGTTATTTACTTAGAGAGGATAAAACTATAACATTTGAAAACTACTCTAAAACTATTATAATTCATGTCTTTTATAATTTTTTTAAACATAACTTTATCCTCATCAAATGCCTATTTAAATTCAAAGTGTGCCTCTTTAATTGGGACGGGATAGTACTTCTTTTAGTCGCCCTTTAAATGGCAATAGCTGGGTAGTGATTGTGGGCATCAATAGTCGCCCTTTAAATGGCAATAGCTGGGTAGTGATTGTAGGCATCAATACCTTTGCTAAAACATAAAAATTAAAGATCATGTCAACAATTCTATAAGCAACTGATTTATTGAGCAACAATATAGTATTTTCAGATATATTTATGTCTATTTATTATGTGTACTAAAGAGTTTTTTTGTCTACCTCTTTTTCGTCACGACTTGACATAGATGGAAGGACTGTAATGGGATTATACTTTATCGTTTTGGCTTTTTGCCATACTTCCTAACTATGGTTATGTTTCCTTAATCACTACGCACATCATTATGAAAGAATAGGGAACTCGAAAAGCTTTATTTTACGTAAAAACATGTTTCTATGCTCCGAAAACTGATAGTCAGTAACTTTTAACTAAAGTCAATATTTGCCTTTTCTATTCAGTGAATGTCGCTCCAAGCGCGACAAGCCGTCAATGTACCCCCATGCTAAAGGTATCTTATATGCACTCAAGGACAAGGGAGTTGATGTTGCTATTGCCTCCAGATCACCCACTGCAGACATAGCCAATACATTTCTCGACAAATTGGGCATAAAATCAATGTTTGTTGCCCAGGTGAGCTCATGGGATTTCTTTTCCCTTTCTTATCATGATTATTTTATGTTATAAGGTCAAGATGATACAGTCTTAGTCGTTTGGAATAGATGGAAAAATAATGTCGAATTTCTTAATGGAGATTGGAGAGTATAAAATACCATATAAAATGTGTAGTGGCCAGTGAAAATTGCTTCTGTTTAACCAATCTAGGCTGAACTGCCTTGTTGTAGGGATGAGTAAATAAACTGTCAAACGTTTACCTTCCACTTTATCTCTCCTTCAGTATCCATGAGGCTATTCGCTAAAGCAAATACTACTTATTTTAATTTCTTGGCAAAAAGGTCCTTTGGGCCATCTTACTTTTTTTCAATATTCACGTAGGTCACCCTACTCTCAATTTATTCAATTAGGCCACTTCACTTGATTTCCGTCTTCAAATTGCCCCATTTTTGGACTTCCATTAGATTTTCTCATTTAATTGAAATCTCTGCATTACCCTCACTTCCATTCATGTGCTAATCACATGCTAGCTATCAGAAATTTTAATTTCTAATTGACTAATAACTTCTAAAACTACCCCAACCCACCATCGCCATCATTTTCCCCCTCCCTCATTAGTGTGCATCTCACCAACCTTCAAACATTGGGCTCTAGATCCAGCGTCTTGATTACATCAGCAGCGGACCACACCAAGACTAAATGCCATTCTCCGCAACAGTGTTTGATCTACGAACAAAAAAAATTTGCATCTACGATTTGGGTGGTACAACCCATCATTGTCGTCTCTGTTTTCTTCTCATTATGTCTCGGCATACCATTTCTGTTTGATAGCCAGATGTATTTTTTTTAAGGGGTGAGCAAATGGGCCCGCCGGCCCGCGATAGCCCAGCCCGCAAAGCCCATGCCCGCGGACTGTGTAATAGAGTTGGACCCTAAAAGTCACAAAGGCCTGCGGGTTTGGGCTATGCCGAGCCCTAAATATTTCAAAGCCCGTTGAGCCCGACCCGACCCACCATGCACAATAATAAAATGACGTCGTTTTATATATATATATATATATATATATATATAATGATAAAAAGCCCTAGTAGCAATTAGGCATTTCGGTTTAGAGCATCCTCTAAGCAAGGCATAAATATTAATAATTTTTTAACAAACTAATACGGTAAAATTGTTAATATAGTAAGACTATTGTTGTATAATATTTCAAGTATGGAATTAGGAATTTGAAAAGAAAACGACATTGAAACATTATGAGAGATTTTCAGGCATTTAGGGTCATCTTCTTTTTCATACATTGTCCCCACTTCATCCCTCTCCCTTGGTTCATGTTTGTTTGTTTGTTTATTTTCCTTATATTTGACCTCAGACATTTGAAAACCCTTTGAGAAAACAAATAGTAATAAGGGTGTGCCTACTGCCCTACAATTAATTTTTTATGGAAAAGCTTTTCATAATTAAAATCAACACTAATTAAAAAGTTCGTCAAGCCCGAGCCCGCTTAATGCCCATGTAAAGCCCGCAAAAGCCCGTTAATTTTAAGCCCGCTATATTGGGCTTTTGAAATTGAAGCCCGCAGGGCTCATACCGGGCAAAGCCCGTGGGCTTTGGGCCCATGCACACCCCTAATTTTATTGTATACTCCTTGTGTACATAGGCCACGTCACCTGTTTTGATGCTTGTCTTTATATATATTTACTTATTAAAAAATATATAACGATAAGAAATGAAAAAAAAAGGGTAGAACAATAGGATTAATAGGAATAAGTTGTTATTTTTTATTACTAATTTATTTTCAGATAATTATTGAGAAGTTATTTTATATTGATAATTTTATTAAAACTGTAATGTACAACTATATCTTCAAATAATTAAACAAATTTCAATTCTTTTCTCAATAGGGACCTAAATAGTATTTCTACATTGTTAATTATTTTTGGGCATTATAACATGTTCTTTTATCTTATTAATTTTCTATACTAATTGAGAAAAGTTTGATTTTTGTCAAAGTAAAATTGATTTTATTAAGTCACTATTTCATTAACGTCAAATTAATAAGTTAATAGTAATAATTTTTTTATTGATTTTATTTGATTTACTAACAAGATTAATAAAATAGTATATACTTTGTACAAAAAAAATAAAACAAAACAGTATATATTTAGTTAAATAGTACAAGTTTGATGGCCCAGGTGAAAGAGTAATATAGGGAGTTTACATAAAATTAATGGAAAAATCTAACAGATATCCAAAAGCGGTGTAACTTGAAGACGAAAACGGAGTGAAATTAGAGTGACCCATGTAAATATTACCGAAAGGTAGGGTGGCCCAAATGACCTTTTTGCCTATTTTATTCTACATTCCGAATATGCAAATACTTCTGTGTTCTATATCTTTTTATCCTCCAAATATCTAGGTACCTCTCTTAAGCAATAAACATTCACTTGGAACTAAACAGTAAACGTACATACTTGGAAACAGCTCTTTTTACAAATTTTGTTGGAGTATGTCTTTTCTCGTTTCCACTCCTTTTTCCTTAGTTGTATACTGAGGTTTCCTGTTCCTTTAGCATTTTTCAGAATTAGCTTCTGTTTTCATTCTCAAATTTCAAACATTAGATATCACTTGTGAAATTTAGGAAAGGTGCTTCATTGTTATCATTTTTGGACACCGTTTTTTAATTAGTTATTGTTAAATAACCGTCATTTGTTGTAATCTTTATCCATATTATACTTTTCGATTCCTGAGAATGAAAAGCGATAACTGTCTTGGGGATCAACAAATGGACAGGAATCAAGGTTTAAGCTTCATTTAAATGGAATTGCATCTAAGAAATCCTTTCTTGCCTTGAGCAATAGTTACTTTTATGACTTGGAGTTTGTAGCTCGAGTACCCAACTCATAAGGGAAGATAAAGGCTTAAGTCCGGTAAGATGCTTCAATTCCCATAGTTGGCATTATTGTATTCTTATCCTCCAAACAAAAAGTCTTAAGGTGCTTCCTTTTTAGTTTCTGCTACCAGACTGGCAGACACTAGATGAAGAGACAAATATTGATGCTAGTTGTGTGTGTGTGGGAGCGGTGACTAGCTTTCTGGTTTTGACATTGGTGCTTCTTTTCTTTGTCTAACATTTCAGTTGTTCATTACTTCTTGCAATGAGGAATAAGTTAGCTAGGTCCATCGAACACAAGTAACTCTTTCTGCATTTCCAGGAAATCTTTTCCAGTTGGACGCACAAAACTGAGCATTTCCAAAAAATTAACCGGAAGACTGGAGTGCCATTCAATTCAATGCTCTTTTTCGATGATGAGAACAGGAATATAGAAGCGGTAAAATGCTTCCTGTTTATTTTTGCATGTGAAGTTGAATGGTGAAATCCCATCCAGGACCAGCTGTATCAAAATTCTATATTCGGTTTTAGTTATATTTTAAATTTTTATATAATTTTCGCAGGTCTCAAAAATGGGGGTGACAAGCATTTTGGTTGGTAAAGGGGTGAATCTTGGAGCTTTCAGGCAAGGGTTGACAGAATTTTCTCAGAATTCGGGTTCCTCACAGGGGAACAAGCAAAAATGAGCATCATTTCTATGTTCAGTTCGCATCATGATATAAGATACCATTTAATACGAGGAAATTATTATATTTTTGTGCTGCATATTAAGTACATGCAAATCAACCTGTTGATGTAATTGGTTGACTTTTCAGAAAATTTTCTCCTTGATTCAATACACTCCAGATTGTATCATGAACGAATGCAGATGTTGGATGTTTCTTCTACATTCATCTCTCTAACACAATCTCCATGTGAGGATGAGCAATAGTTTGCTGTCTCCATATTGGAAGATCAGATTCAGATAATGGCTATCGGCCAGGTTCAGATGTTCACCATGACCTTGACAAATTCTAACATGGATCATAAGTGAACCCGACCATGGGCACGACCACGACCCCAACCGCTGACTGAAGACATACTGCCCCATCTTACGAGTGTGCTCAGGAATTTTTTTTCGAGGGAATGCTGTGAGGTATACATTTTACCACCAGATACAAAAACAGGTCGTGTAAGATTCTAACATTAACACAAATTGAATCTGAAACAGATTAGGGAAGATTCAGACTTTTTTTCTTGACATTAAAAAGGATACAGTCTAATCTGCAAGAGGGATATCACAAACTGCAAACATTTGCAGCTATATATCCTATACATTAATATCTGTCGGCGGCAATCAACACATTGTTTTGATTCATCTCTTGCACAAAGCACTCAGAAATAAGAAATAAAAAATGAATTACGAGGTGAAATCCTTCAAAAGGGTACAAGTTCTATCCTGTAAAGGACTGCAGCTAATTGTTCAGTTCCATTAGTGGTGATCTCATGCCAGTACTTTCATTGATTGATTTCCTCGAGGGAGAAAACGTATTTACAATGCCTTTTTCTCCATCAGGGTTCTGCAATATCTTCCCCAAAATTTCCACCAATTCACCATCTTTAGCAGAAAATTCATTGATGTGTTTACACATTCCGTCCATTTGAATCAGCAAATCTTCTCTATCTGAGGATAGTTTTTTGATGTCTTCAAGTAAAGCTCGGTTTTGACACTCAAGCTTCTCGACTAGACCCTCCAAATGCCTTCTATCGTTTCCAAATTGATTCATCAGTTTTTCTGTTTCCAACTTGTTTGCTTGCAGTAATACTTCAACCTGCTCCGCTTGTTGGTTCGACCGGTAGAGTGATTCCTCTTTAAGTTGCAGTCTCTCACATAAATCAGTGACCTCAATCTCCAGTTCGACTAGTTTCTTGGTCTTCTCTTCAATCTCCAAGGTTTTCAGATTATCAGCCTTCTGAAATTCTTCACGTAGCTCATCCATCTCCGTCTGCTTTTCTTCAAAACTGATTACAGCATTTGCGTTATCTTGCTTCAGCGATTTAGATTGCTCTTGAAGATCTTTAATCATCTGTTCTCTCTCTTCAATAACCTGTAAAAGGCTCTCTTTTTCATGCTCAGAGACTTTTTGAGCATCTGATTTTGCAAGATTCACACATTCTAATTCTCTTCTTGCAGACTCTTGCCTCAGAGAATCAATCTCATTCCACGACTGATTTATGCTACTAATCTTATCTTCTGCTACTTGCGAAAAGTGCTCTTTCTCCATCTTAAAAGCTTCCATTGCCTCAGTTTTATCTGCAATCACTGATTCTAGTAAGACAATTTGTTGCTGCAAACTACTGACTCTTTCATCCTTCTCTTTAACAATGCCAACAAGATTTGCATTCTCTCTCCTACAGGCATCCAGATTTTCCTCAAGATGTACCTTCAAGTTTTTTGCCATAGATTCCCATTTCTTTATTTCACTTTCAGCTTGATCAACTTCATTGATTTTCTGGGACAGTTCAAGGTTTACTTTTTCTAAAGCACCTGAAGCATCTCTACCATCCTGCATTAGAGCATTTTCCAATTGCTGAACTTGTTCTTTCAAGAAAAGTTGACATTCAGATGACTCAGCATGCATCTTCTTATGCCTTGCAAGTACTTTCTCCATAAAGTTTTGCTTCTGTTTCATATGATCACATGACTCGACTTTCTCCAATAAAACTGCTGCTTCATCACATTTCTTAATGAGATCCGCATTAACTTCGTGAAGAGCATGGTTATTTAACTCTAATTGTTCTGTTAGAAGTGAAATTGTCTCTTCACTCTCTTTCTTGCACCACTCCATTTGAAATACTGCATGATACAGCTCCAACAAACAACGGCTAGATTTCAACTCTTCCTGGAGTTCCTGGATTTGTTCATTTTTACCCTTTAATTCAGATAGGTAAGAATTCATATCAGCTGTCACCTTTTCTATTTGAAAATTCCATTCAGCTTCCTTTTCTTTGAGATTCAAAGAACATTTTTTGTGCAATTGCTCCAACCCGTGAATCTTTTTTTGAAGCTTCTTCAACGAGGCATTGGTTCCAGTACTGCTGATCTGAGCCTCCTGGAATTCTCTAAGGGATCCCCTTAAATCTTGATTCTCTTGCTCGAGTTGTGCAATTTTGTACTCCATCTCCTTGAAAAGTGTTCCTTTTGTTGCTAATGAATTTCTTAGTTTCGCAACTTCTTCATCCCTCTTAAGAGCCAAATTCTCGATCTGCGACTTTGCTTCTTGACACTCTGTAGAAACATTCTCAAAGCGCAATTTGTACTCAGAAACTTCAACTTCCAAAAGTTTTCTTCTGCTTTCTTCATGAGCTAATACCTGGTTGCACATTATCAATTGGGCCTGAACGCTTTCTGATTTTCTAGTTTCAGAATCCAATCTTGCTTGCAATGAACAAATCCCTTCAACCAGCGCAGATTTCTCTTTCTCCCACTCTGCTTTACTTGATCGGAAGTGGGCTTGAATCCTTTCATGAGCTTCTTCGAGATGTTGAAATTGTTCATTCTTCCATTTAAGCTGATCCTGAAATTTTCTATGTTCCTCATCCAGTTTAAGGATAAGATCATCTCTTTGTTTGAGCTCCTTAGATTTTTGAGCCTTCTCCTTGGTTTGAAGCGATTTATTATCTGCGACTGATAATTGTCTCTTGAGACCTTCAGTTTCCTTGTTAGCAGCAGAAACCTTAGATTCCAGCTCTTGGATTCTTGTCGTTGCTTCATCTAAGGCCAACACCAACTCCTTGTTTCCTCCTTCCAATTTCTGAATTCTCTCACCATAATCAACTCGAAGTTTTTCGTTTGCAGAACTTTGGTACCTAAGAAACAATTCTTTTTCATGTAAACTGGATTTGAGATCCTCAAAGAGTTTTCTCAGTTCAGATATCTCCTCAGACTTGGTAAACAGCTCTTGTGCCTGTTTCTCAGTTTGCAGCTTTGCTTCTTGAAGTTTAGGCAAGACTTCACTGTGAGCTTTTCTCAGACTCTCATATAGATCGGTCTTGTTCTGGCACTCTTCCTCCAGCTGTTTCTTCTGTGCTCTAACTTCAATTAACTCTTCATAAACCCCATCCATTTCCTTTTCTTCTGGTCTGCTATGCACTTTTAAGATAACCTGTGGCAGTACAAGGTGAGAATGAGGTAACTGGCCGTGATGATAAACTGGATTCAAGTTCAAATGTAATTATAGTGTATAGAGGAACTCAACTGCTACAATGCTTCATAAGATAAATCTACAAATCGATCAAACTAAACGACTTGGTTAATACATATTTTGGCTTTTAGCTTCCTTACAAACAATTCACTGAAATCCGGTTCTCTAATGTCATAAACTATCACATTTGAATAGATGTTTTCTGCCAACCACAAATATTGACTTGTATGATAAACATCTAGAACATTTTGGGAGAAGAAGGAAATATTTGCATCTTCAGCATGCTGCTTTCTGGACTCTGAGTAACCCCGCTTTTTGAAAAAAAATAAATTAGTAACTGTAATGAGGGCTATAACCAAGGAACACTGTATCTTATGCCAATCTATGTTGTTGAAGAAATTCCAGAATTGAACAAGAAACAGAAGATTATCAATGTGCTTAGTCAAACTATCGTTTCCTTGGTTCTCCAATGTGGGATAATGAACCCACTTAAAAACGAGCCACACTTAAAAAAGCTCTCCACACATTTAACTTGCTATTTACCAAGCTAAGATTTCCAACATGTGCAGCTCGAACACAGTCAATGAGGAAAAAGTGGGGATCTTTAATTTTCAAGGGAAGGGGCATCAAAAACTGACCTAGCCACTAAAAAAAGCAATATGCTACAGATAGAATGGTACCAAGATAGGAAAAGGAAACAAGATTACTGAAACTTACTTTAACGGGCTTACTTGTGCTGAATGTTTTTTCTTAGAAGCCCAGACCAAAAATTGAAACCCGTTCTACCTTCTTCCTGTTTCCAAAATAAATTAGGTTCCGGAGTCGGCAGCTGACACTGTGAGACTGTGAGTAGACAAATAACAGCAAAAATCCATATTCTATAAACCTATGAAAGTTTCAGAACACTGAAAAACAAAGGACTCTCTCAAATATAAATATGCCCATACAAGAATTTTTCGAAGCACCAAAGAAATTATTTAGAAAGAGATCCATCCAAAAGACGAAGTAAACTGCTATGTACAATATTATACTCTCTGTGTACCAAAATGAGTGTCCCTTTTTCTCATGATCATGAATATGAACAAAGAGGGACACTCATTTCGGGAGGGAGGTAATAGCACATATTCATTTTCTACTTTCTTAGTAGTATTAAAATCAATAAATAATACCACCCACCAAGATGTTTGAAAACTGCATCTAAAGAAACAGACTTCACACTAATCATCTCCCCATGTTTTTCATCAATTCTTCTTCAGCTAAAAGAATTTAGGCAGAGTTCATGGAGAGCAACATTGGGACGGCAATAACAAATCGAATTACAAGAACTATCAAAAAAATCTGACAGACTTTATTTGGAAAAGATATGGCATTGAAATTTGGAAGACTTGAAATAAAAAATCAAAAAGAAATGGGGGTGTTGTAAAATCCATATTTGTTTTCTTCTAATTTACAGTTGTTATGACTCAATAGAAGCACAATTGAATTTGATTTTAAAAAATGAAACCTAGAATTTGGCGCATTTTCTCTACACTCAGTTTTGCACTTGCGTTATACTACTACGCATCAAACAATCAGTAGAAGCAACGAAAACGTAAATGAAGATTCACCTGGTTAATTCGGCCTTGGTTCTGTGTGGGAGAGAGACGCAGTTTTTAGATCGGAGACGGGGTGGTTTAGCGGGAAACGCAGTTTTAGATTTGAAAATCTCACCAAAAGACGACGACTTTGTCCGTTTGTCGCTGGGGATTTTATCGGTTCCGTTTTCGGTTTGTTTGTTCTTTTTTTTTTCAATTTTAAAACTAAAATTCAAATTAAACTAAAAAAAAACCCAAAAATCAAACCAAATTCAAATTTGGTTTTTGGTTAAACCGAAATTTTGAAAATTCAAAAAAATTCTGATTTCTTTAATTGTAAAGGCCCATAAATTTATAAATATTACAAATTAACCAAACAAAAGTTAAAACATCAATCAAATTTAGAATTTAAATATTTTAACGTTGAAGAAATATCCAAAACAAAGATTAAAACTTCAACACAAATACAAATTGTCCCTAAAAATTATTTAAATAACCATATTAATATATTTATTTTATTATTATTTTATGCAATTCGATTTTTGGTTTGAAAGAAAAAACCAACAATTATATTGGAATTCGGTTTGGCCAACCAAACCAAATTCTAATTTAGTTTCAATTTGTTCAGCTCAAATGATCAATTTTTCAATTTGGTTTTCGAATGAAACCATATTAAACACCCAACAAGAAAGGTTATGTAATGCATTACGTACACAATATTGCGATTATTTAGTTAACAAATGATATTACAGGCTCGAGCTTGTATTATTTCTTCAAGCTTTAGTGTTTGTCACGTCCCTAATCCCGCACCAATCGAAATCGGGTGCGCGAGTTGCTGTCTAACTCAATCCAGAATTTCGCAATTAAACCTAATATGTAAACTCACAGCAGAACAAATAAGTAAGTAATATTTTCTCAAATCATCAATTTTATACAAAACACAATTTTGTTACAATTTTGATAAAACCCAAAATTAATACATAAATTAATTCTTTAAAATCGAGCACTCTGATCGCGAGTTTGTGAGCCCGGTAAGAAACGGGACACACAATACCATAGAGCATAACAAAAACATTTTGATGCAAATATCATGGTCCATGATGACGCACAAAAAGTTGGGTGTACCGGGGGTGCCGCTCCGATCCTTGTTGCGTCGTGGATTTAGGATATCTAGCGTAGATTTGTCTGCAAAAAAGACACCGCGAGAGGGGCGAGGAGGTTTCCACGTCAAAACCCTCCGGCATAGGAATCAGTATACTAGCCACGGGAGAGATAGGAAACCGTATAGAAAGTAGAGTACAGCTTACCTTGGACTGGCAAAGGAAGGGGTATATATATACCCGCAAGAGCCAGGCCTCTATTCATTTCGGGCCCACTTGCTTGAGTGAAACCCATATACTTTAGCCCGGGTCCAAACTATGTATATCAGAAGCCCCCCGCTCCTTATTCCTCGAGATTCATCTCAAGACTAAGGAGTACTATTTACTCGTGTTCACCTCGGACCTGCCGAAGTTTCGATGTCTCACTTTCAATAGGCGAAGCTCGTATTTGTGCTCGGGCCTGCCGAGTCCTGAATTTTGACCTTGATTTATAAGGCTCGTTTGAACTTTGACCTCGACCTGTGAGGTTTATTTGAACTTTGACCTCAACCTGCGAGGTTCATTTGAACTCGACCTTGAAGTTCAACAAGGCTCGTTTACAAATTCCAACCTCGTCCTGTGAGGTTCGTTTGAACTTGACCTCGACCTGCGAGGTTAATTTGAACTCGACCTTAAAGTTTAACAAGGCTCATTTATGAATTCTAACCTTGTCCTGCGAGGTTTGTTTGCACTTTGACCTCGATCTGCGAGGTTCATTTGAACTCGACCTTAAAGTTTAACAAGGCTCCTTTTAATTTGACCTCGACCGGCAAGGTTTGTTTAAATTCGACCTTGAAATTTGACAAGGTGTGTTTACGAATTCTTACGAAACTTTGTAACTGTCTCATAGTAGAGGGTCATGTTCGTAACTATTTGGCAGTGGAGGGGCCATTTTTGTAACAATCCGGCAATTAAAGATTCAAGTTGTAACTTTCCAGCAATTAAGGGACCAAGTTTTTAACTGTGCTGCATTGAAGGCCAATCTGTAACTATCAAGCAATGAATGGGCCAAACTTGTTATTGCCTATAATGGAAGGCTGATTTTGTAACTGTTCAGCATTCAAGGGACTCTTTGGTAACTCTCAATAGTGGAGAGAACCGTTTCACCCATGTTTGTAACTGATGTGCGTGGATTGGAGGCATTATGCGTCACATCTGCCCACGCTACTCCTCATCTTCTTCGGCGTTGTCGCCACACGCACGCCACTATTCTCCTCCGGCGATCCCTACTACTATATACTGCTGACCACCGCCACTTCTGCGATCATCCTCGGCGACAGTTTTTCATCTCCGGTATCATCTTCTCAGGGCGAAGGGCTCTTTGTTAAGGCTGGATGGTGGTGGCTCTACGTCGCCAGCGACATCCGGGAGAGGCGAAGCTCACTGTGGTATTTAATTCTTGATCTGGGCTCACCAAGGTGAGTTGTCTACTAGGAAGTGCGAGCAGGTTTAAGCCTTATTTGACGATTCGTACAAGAGCATGAAGAATGTCATGGAGAGATTAAAGGATGTGTTTTTGCAATCAAATCTCGCCAAGGCTACTAAAACAGTTGTTAATCTATCATCTCAAGTTGTTCATGACCAATTTTCCTCCTCGCGCGCTGCTGCCAAGCTAGATATTAATTATTGGTGCACTCTACAACTATTTCTCTATCTCCGACAAAGAAAAAGAAGTATGGTAACAAGGATTAAATTGAACCCTCATTTGTACTCACTCAATCATCAACCTTTGTAGTGAAACGTCATTCTTTGTCATTTTTCTCCATTGAATCCTTCATGGAAGGATTTCTGCCGTACTTGTCTTTGGGGGACTTTTTGTCTTGGAGTTGTTTGGGAGATCCTTTATAAGCGCTAAATGCAACATCTCATTTATTCTTAAACGCAACACTTTTTGAGAAATTATCTTTTTACCCTTAATTTTAATTTCCAATAATTTCCAGTCGCCCCCTTCCAATTTCCAGCTGCCCCCCTCTAACTTAAACATGTTTAATTAGTTTAATTAGATTTGGTATTGCAAATTTATATGCTAATTAGTTATAATTTGTAGGTAAATATTTTTTAATTAGTTTAATAAATGAAAAAAATATTCTGGAAATGATGAGACTCGCCCAGCCCAGGCGGATTGAATTAAATAGATCCGTTAATTTTCTTCTTTTTTTTTCATTTAAACCCTTTAAATTCAAAATTCCGTTAAAAAACTTAACGGATCCGTTAAGTTTTTAACGGAACTACTAGGAATCCGCTTGTACTAGGCGGATTGAAGCAAAAGTTCCGGCCTGACCTGCCGGATTTAAGCCAGAGTTCCACCGGCGGCCTGAGGATTTTTTCTTTTAAAATTATAATTTTAGTTTATAGATATATATAATTTTATATAATTAAATTTTAGTCTATAAGTTTAGTTTCTAAATTATGCCCTAATTTAATATAATTTAAGTTTAGTTTATAATTTTAATTTATAAATTAATAATATAAAATTATATACAATTAAATTTTAGTTTATAAATTATAATATATAATTTTAATTTATATTTATATTTTATTAATTATTAATATATAATTTAATTTTAATTTATAATTTAGTTTATAATTTAAAATCTTGTATTTAACACATAATTTAATTTTAGGTTATATTTTTAGTTTATAAATTATTATATTTGTTGATTAAATTAGTATTAAGTTTATTAAATAGTATTTGCACAAATTCACATTAAATATATTATTTGACATATTTTAATAAAATTATTATATATTAATAATTACAAGATTTTAAATAATATTAGCATAAATGATTTTAGAAAGAAATTAGTATATTCGTTAATGAATGTTATAATTAGTTAGTTTATAATTTTATTTTATTTTATTTTATTTAATGTTATGTTTTGATTAAATTATTTTTGTTGAATAAATTAGTATTAAGATTTAAAATATTAATTGCACAAATTAAAATTTTTAATTAAATTAAATTCGTTTGTGTTATGTTTTTTTAATGTTAAAAATGTTACACTTGAATTTTCTTTCCCTTTAGTATTGTAAATTTTCAGTTAACCCTCTGAGATCACATTTTTAGTTTGTTTATACTCTCCTACCTAGGGGTTTTGAATTTATTTGTTGTTAAAGACTTAATTTTATTTTATTTAATTTATAACTGATAAGTTAAACTATTAAAATCAAATTTATTACGTTAATTTGGCTAATATGTTAATTAAACTATGTTATTCTTGTAAAAGACATTTTATGTTTATTTATGATTTTGAAATTTAATTTGTGCAATTTGTCTAATATTTTTTTAATTATTTGTCAGACATTTAATGAAGGAGAAGAAGACATATTTTTAGGTCCGGATCAAAGCGGGATTTTTACAACAGACTTACTATTTGCAACTCGAGAGTTGGCGAATGAATGGATTATGGATGCTGCTTATACTGCAAACAACTGTTTAATCATAAAGCGAACAAGAATATTATCGGGTGACCGCATTGGTGTTTGTTATGGTTGTAAAAGGGGCGTTAACTACAGATATACTGACATTCTTGGCATGGAGGATAGAAACCTACGAGGGTCGAAGAAAATAAATTGTCCGTTTGGCATCAAACTTGTGCAACAATGATCGAGTTTTTGAAAAGTTAAGGTGGGCGATAAGTATAGACACAACCACCCGTTAATTGAATCTGGTCAGTGGATATGTTAACCTCCAGTCATCATAACGATGATCCTGTCCTCTACCTCGACCTCCCACTCATACTGGTACTGGGCCTCCTCTCTATCGTGTAACTCTTCTCCGTACTACAGTCTCCTCATCATTCTCATCCTCATCTTCCTCTTTCTCCACCTCCTCTTCCTCTTCATCATTCTCCTCCTCCTCATGCTGCTCAAAACCCCCTTCTCCTTGAAACGGAGTAAAATTATTTTTGGTCATCGCCTTACTCTTTCCCTTTTCAAGAATCCTAACTCAACTATTGACAAGGGACGAGTCAAGAGTTGACTCAAAGTGATGCAGCGCCCTGTCCGCCTGAATCCTAGCCTCGATCTCAAGAACCTCTTCAACATTTGAAAAAATAGGGGGAACAGGAACAAGAATAGGTGCGGAAACATGATCCCAAAGTGGTGTATAGCCAAGTGAACTAGAAGTGGAAAAATCCTCATCAACCCCAAGATCACGGTCAGTTTGTAGCTGCGACATCTGCTGCTGATACTCGCGCTGTAACCTATTCCGTTGTTGATGTCTAGCAATGACTCGAGGCATTTCTCTACGTCGTGCAGACGGAGCGATACATCGGCCTTTAAGTCTACCTGAATACTGTGAGTAGTCATTATCACCTGCAGGCCTCTTGCCTAAATTTCTATCACCACCGGCTCCACTCCCACCTGCGCCTGACATTTACATATCACCGTAAAAACATGACATTAACGTAACTAATATTAACGTAGTACAAATGAAATTATATATGAATTTAAAGTAATACAAATAATTATTACCTTTTCAAATGTCTATTTAAAGAAAAAATATGGCAATGATAATATAACATAATAAAAAAATATAACGTAATAAATTTGATTTTAATTACTTAAAAGTTATAATTACTTATCAGAGTAATAACAAACTAAAAATGTGATCTCAGAGGGTTAAATAAAAATTTACAAAACTAAGTTAAAAAACATTAAAGTGTAAAATTTTGTTAAATTAATACAAAATTAATTATAACATTCAAAAAATATAACACAAATTAATTTAATTTGTGTGTAATTAACATATAATAATTCAATTAATATATGATGTCATAAATTTAATTTGTGCAATTAATATCTAATAATATTCATACTAATTTAATCAACAAACATAATAAGATAAAAAAACATAACATTAAATTAAATTAAATTAAATTATAAACTAAATTTTAAAAAATTATATTTATAGCATTCATTAATGTAATTTTAATTGTTTATGCTAATATTATTTTAAATAGTGTAATTAATATATAATAATTTATTAAAAATTGACAAATCATATTTTAAATCTAATTTGTGCAAATTATATATAATAATCTTAATACTAATTTAATCAACAAGTATAATAATTTATAAACTAAAATTATAATATCTCCAAAAATAATATACTAAATTATATATTAATTACAAGATTTTAAATTATAAACTAAAATTATAAAATAAAATTATAAATTATATTAAATTATATATTAATAATTAATAAATTAAAATTATATATTATAATTTATAAACTAAAATTTAATTATATATTAATACTTTATAAACTAAAATTAAATTATATTAAATTAGAAACTAAAATTATAAAATAAAACTTAATTATATAAAATTATATATATATATCTATAAACTAAATTTATAATTTAAATTAATTTAATGATTTAAAAAAAATAAAAAATCCTCAGGCTGCCGGTGGAACTCCGGCTTAAATCCGGCAAGTGTGGCCGGAACTTTTGCTTCAATCCGCCTGGTACAGGCAGCTCCTAGGAGTTCCGTTAAAAACTTAATGGATCCGTTAATTTTTTAACGAAATTTTGAATTTAAAGGGCATAAATGAAAAAAAAAAGTTTCTTTTTAACGGATCCGTTAACTCAATCCGCCTAGGCTTGGTGGATTTTCGGGATTAAGCCGCCTAGGCTGGGCGGGTCTCATACATTCCAGATTTTTTTTTTCATTTATAAAAAATTATGATGCTAATTAATACATAAGGGGTAGTTTATGATAATTAAGAAAATATAGGGGTTATAATTGTAAATTTAATTTTTAAAACAAATTAAGGGTATAATAGTAATTTTAGGGGGTGTTGTATTTAGCGCATTTCTGGGTATTGCGTTTAGCGCCACTCTTCTTTAATGGTGTCTGCTACTGAAGTAGGTTGTACATTAGTACCCACCAACTGTTCGCTAAAATTCCTAAGTGACCCACTATTGATTTCAAACTAATTGCTGCTCTCAAGGCCATTGCAAAATGATAAATTAATTGTTGTCATGCTGTTGTGTTAGAATGTTACAGAATGCTCTTCTTAGAAATTACTCTTTGGATGTGTGAGGGAAAGAATAAACACACATGCCAAAGTCACCACCAACTAACTAACTATGTTTGCTTCTGCCATTTACTTTTTCGATTGGAAAGAATGAATTGAGGATGAAGTCTTCATTCCCAGCAACGGAACCAACTGATGACGCACAAAAAATCTGGCATACCGGGAGTGCCACTCGATCCTTGCCGTGTCGTGGATTTAGGATATCTGGCGTAGATTTGTCTGCAAAAAAGACACCGTAATAAGGGTGGGGAGGTTTCCAAGTCAAAACCCTCTGGTATAGGGTTCAGTATACTAGCCACGGGAAAGATAGGAAACCGTATAGAAAGTAGAGTACGGCTTACCTTGCACTGGCAAAGGAGGGGGTATATATATATACCCACAAGGGTCGGGGCTAAATCTATTCATTTCGGGCCCACTTGCTTAAGTGAGACTCATACACTTTAGCCCGGGTCCAAAATATGCATATCAGTCCATGAAGATAAAATATGGATAATTATTTCATAGCCAAGTATCGGAACCGATCAATACCAAATACTATTCAATCATAAAGCATAATTTAGTTCATTATGGGTTCAGTGGCATTTCAATCGTAATTGGCACCTAGCTATTTGAGCTAATTAACTGAATCACAGTAACCACCTCACTAAGACCGTCCCACCGATTAGTAACAATAAACTATTTTCATATAATCATGATTTTCTTGATCAAATAACAATGACCACATATTTTCCAAAATCCATTTTGATTAACAAGACGAAACTATTTCAATAACAAGCAATTGCAACGGCATAACGATGATGTTTTAGGAACGATCACGTGATCAAACTGATACAGAATCAGTACTGTATAGTCTCCCTTACCTCAATACTGATAAAACTAAAACACGAAAATCAGCAAGTACTAAAATCACCAATTTCCACCTATCAAACCTTGATTTCTTCCTGTGACGCCCCGACCCAAATTCCAATACGGAATCTCAAAGTCGACTCGCCAAAACAACAAACAAATAACAATAAAAAATAGTAAAAGCACGTGGCGCAACAACCCGTGCTTACAACAACCATAATAATAAGAACTTGAATAAAATAAAGTCAATCATCGGCGACATTACAGCCGAAACCCAACTAATAAAACACAAGTATAAGATTTTGAATAAAACCATTTATACCAACAACTATCTCGGCCACAACATGCCGAAACAACTGTACATAAACCACAAGCTACAACATGCTTGGGAAATAGCTGAATTAAAGATATCACAGAGTGCACAAGCTCGACGTACACGTGTCGGCTACCAAAAGAACAATAACAAAGTATCAACACTACCCAAAGTAAAGTCTACATGACTTTACCTAACCAATCGTCCTCACCAAAAGAATATCTATCACTAACAACAAAAGAGCTCCAAGAGTTACAAAGCAAAAGACCACCTGCAAGCTAAACGAATACTATCCGACCTCACCGCGAACTCCTTGCCTGGCTCGGATCTAAGGAAAAACATATAAACAGCAAACAGGGTAAGTCGAAACTCAATAAGTTACTAAATGGAACTATATGTCATGGCATAATGCTCAACTGGTAATTATAACATGGTAATATATTTGTATATATCACAACTGAACATGTAACATCATTATTGATACACGATTCACATAAATCATACGTAGCACTTTGGTGTCCACATAAGTACTCGTAATAAACCACATTGTAAAGGATATCATATCTCTTTGTCCATCTTTGCGTTGCTCCTGCAATACACAAAATAACCAAATGTGCCTCGATACTCGTGTATGTAGTATCGACGTCCCCGATTAATACCATCGAGTTCAATTTAGCAAACCAAAGTCATGCGTATTACTACAACAGTGGGGCTACTTCTCAACTAAGGCCAACAGAAGAGAGGTGTGTGAAACTCCGGTACGGCGACTTATAGCGATCACAAACATTAATTTGTGAAGACTATAGGTCGTCCTATCTTACTCGACCAACGACGCCAGCTGGACTTACACAATGCACAAATAGATGTTCGTACTCATCTAATGCAAATAACCATCAAGTTCAAAAGTAGTGAACTTGACAAATAACAAGTAGATTATTCTATTCTACCACCGATCATCATTTAACACATATTTGCAAGAATTCTAGAGCCATTTAGGTCTTTACATTAACAGTACCAAAAACACGAAGGACTAGAATCTCAATCAATCGAACTCTAAACCTCGTAGTAATTTAACATGTTGCTCGGGGAATCATAATCTTCCCTAAAATCTACTTCTCGGAGTTATTGCTAAAGTTCATAAAATTAGGGTTTAAATGTTAAATGCAAGATTACCCAATTTCAAGTCTCAAGTTCTTTATTTATTCAAATTCTAAGGTTAATGTTCAAACCCTAGCTCATCCAACATCATTCAACCCAAGAACACATCACAAGCATAATGTACACATCTCAACATAGGATTTATACATGAAGACAACATTCATAACAAGTCATACATGATTATTGATGAACTAGCATACATCAAAGCTTTAAAGCATACAAAAAAGGGTTTAGTAACTTACCTAGAACCGAATATCGAGCCAACAAAAACACAATCGAAGGCTCTAAAGTTGCTCCCTTACTCAACACCAACACAATGACGGTCTCGGATCGTCAATCGGACGGTTTGATCTTCGGGACCTCAAACACACACACTAATCTCACCAAAGCTCCCACACACACACACTAGGCTTCAATGGAGGGAAAAATAGAGAGAATGAACTCTCTCCACTTGATTTAAGTGGCTGAAATACTCAGCCAAGGGGGATGATGACGTGGCTCAAGGAGAGCCACCCATTTGGTCATAATCTTCAATTAAAATGAAGTCAAAATAAGCTTCGGTCTTTTATGCGGACGCATAGGGCGGTCGCATGGCTTCTATGCGGACGCATAGCGCGGTCGCATAGATTTCAGAGAATTGAGGGGTTATGCGCGCTAGCATTATGCGGCCGCATAACTCCTCGGTTTAGGCTAAAATATTTTTAGGCTGTCCAAAGGTGATTCCAAACACTCCCAGGCCATCCTAAGATGATACAAACCTCAAACTAAGTTCGAAACAAACCCGAAATAATGTAGCAAACATAGTAATTCTCGTAGACATGAAATGAAATAACGAATTAAGGCATAAATCAACTAACATGCTACTTAAGCAAGTATAATATGTATGTTTAACATGTCAATCAAACAATAAGACAAGCAGAATATACGTAGAGGAACCAGGGTGTTACACTTCCGACTATAATGATCTATTTTACAAGCACGTCGTTCCTACGGAGTCAGTTTATCGAAATCCCGCTTCACAACTTCAAGATCTAACTTTCTCTCTCCAGATTCTATAATGTTCTCTCTCTCTCTCTCTCTCTCTCTCTCTCTCTCTCTAAAATCATGAAAAATAAGTAGGAATGAGCTTTTATAGCCCCTCCTATGTTTTCTTAGCCAGGAAAAAGGTTATATGCAAAGTCATAATCTCCTAGCACAAGGTGCCGACACATAGGAGCTCAAAATAATGACTCATTGTTCATTTTGATGAGTTAACATCAAACACAAGATGTAATGGAACAATTTCAAAATAATGACTCATCGTCCATTTTGATGAGTCAACATCCAACCACGAAGTGTCACTTATAAACTCAAGATGTGTCATCGGCGATTTTGCTTAGTGGCATTCAAATAAAAATAGGTGTCAACATAATAAGATAACAACTTGATGTGAGACTCACCCAAATACTTTTAGAATCCGTACTTATCCGTACGAAAACAATTCATGATATTAATAGGAATCAAATTTTCTGTGTCACTTTTATCTCAACCATTGATTTTTTAAAGTGATTTCAAGCATTCGGTCGCGGATAATAGAGCATCTTAAAATCACATGGTTGAGATGAAAGTGGCACACAGTTTGTGGCACAGGAAATTTGATTCCATATTAGTACTCTCATTTAATAAAATAATATTATTAAAATATAGTTTACTAAACATGACTTGATCAAATATATTAAAGTATTAATATTCTTACTATATAAAAAATAGTAAACAAAATATTACCAAGTCAAATACAATAAAAATAATATCAAATTTGTTAATATTTTAAAATCAATGTAGGATAAAATTTTGGGGTATAACAGTGTTAGTGTCATCTAATCAAATTTACTTAGATTTCTACACGTCAAATCAAATTTACTTTTTTCTAAGTAATTATATGGACAAATTTGTAAATTTAATCTAACGTACACTAAATCTTATAAAAATACTACAAGTTCAAACACATAATATGACTTCATGTTAGTAATATATGAGCAAAAAAAAAAAGTAATGTAATACATTCCGTACACAATATCTTATGCAAATATTTTAGTTGATAAATGGATTGTTAATGGAGTATAATAAAATGTCGGTGCCTTTGAACAAATAAGCAATTCGTAAATGAGTACTCCCTCAAAAGTCAAAAGAGAAGCACTTTGCTTTTTGATTTGTCTCAAACAGAAGAAAGAGTGACATTTTATAATTTAAGCTTTAAATTTTCATAATTTTTTCTGGTTTTTTAAAACATGATTTTTAGCTTACTTATCAAGCAAAATAATATCTGATTTTATTATTACTCGACACAACTCAACTCCGCCTTTGTCTGGTTATTTAGGGTCAGCCACATAAATTCTTTTTTGCGATTCGACTCAGCCTAAAGCAAAGTCATCACACACATTACATTCATTCATATGCTCCGTATTTATTTATTATGAATGTTCATGTTAGTTTCGGTTATTTTCTTCTACTACTTCTAATCTAGTCGATATTGAAAAACTCGTATTTTTTAACGGGTGTACTAAACGATTTACGTTATATGTTTTCTCTCATTTTATTTGTTATTCGATCGACTTTTACTGTGTCACGAATTTATTCATTACGAATTCTATTTTTTCTAGTTTTGTCATGTATCTATCTTAACACTCGCATTCCACACTCGTCTTATTAACTTGTTTTTTCTTAGTTGCGCAATATTGGATTCTATAAGATAGTGTGATCTAATGGTATACATCGATCACATAACTCTCTTAATGAACTTCTCTATATATTAAAAAGTGCTATATATTAAACAATTTAATATTTTTAAAATGCAATTTTTATTTGGAGTTCCTCTTTTTCACTCTACTGTTTAACTATTAAGAAATTTTTTGTACATTTCAATTACTCCTCGATCGTTCAAAAGGAAGATTTCTACCTTCAAATCAAATATACTATCCCGTTCCAAACCTCACCTCCCCCGCCCCAATTTCATAACTATATATATGCCATCCCGCTTGCATTGCTTCCGGTTCCATTTTTTTTATTTTTCATCATTTTTCGAATCAAGTCTAATGATCAATCGGTTTACTGAGGCAACAAATTTCATTCCACCATAAAATCCATCAACAAAACAGCACAAAGGTTTACAATTATAATAACACATTTTGGCAGCTACTCCAATAGAACAGGAATTTTTCGTGGAAAGTTGCAAACGCTAAAAGTCTAAAATCTACCTTCCAAATCACACCATTATGATTCACGAATAAAAAATAATTAAAAAAAAAGGAATCTATTACAATTATTAGACATGGCAAATGGTGATCCGAATAAAAGGAATCTATTACAATTACTTCCTCCGTCCTTAAATTATTATCTTTTTTTTTTTTATTCATTCCAGAATAATTATATTATTTGAAAATAATTTTTTTAGGACATTACTTTTATAATTTTTTTCTACTTTAATTATGGACCACATATACATGAATATTAAAGGAAATTACACATTATACCAATATTAATAATCAAGTAAATTATTTTTCTTAATCCGTGTGCCGGGTCAAATAAGACAATAATTAAGGGACGGAGGAGTATTATTTATTAGACATGGCACTACGAATCTAGGAGTGAATTGGGTCCTCTCTAGTGTCCGAGAGTAAGAGTACGGCGTAGCGTCAGAAGAAAGTGTTCGGTTTTTATCACTTCGAGATCGTTTTCAGTACACTTCGAATCAAAGGACAAATAATACATTTGTCCCCACTAGAATCGCTTATGACACTCACGCAACGATCCACGTAGCATTCTCATACTCATTTGGGTCAATCTAGTCCGTCGTTACACTTAACACGCACCTATATGCAAACTGATATCAACTATATGAATCTCAAAACATTAGTATTAATAAGCTAAATAATCGAATGTTTTGTACGCAATAGGCGGTCGGGACTAATAGCTCGAGCTATCCAAATAAAGTCTTTATCCCCTCGCTAATAATACCAAGATTGAGAGTGGTATTATTAGCGCTCTCACTAAAAAAAAATAAAAAAATAATACATTTGTCCCCACTAGAATCGCTTATGACACTCACGCAACAATCCACGTAGCATTCTCATACTCATTTGGGTCAATCTAGTCCGTCGTTACACTTAACACGCACCTATATGCAAACTGATATTAACTATATGAATCTCAAAACATTAGTATTAATAAGCTGAACAATCGAATGTTTGGTACGCAATAGGCGGTCGGAACTAATAGCACGGGCTATCTGAATAAAGTCTTTATCCCCTCGCTAATAATACCAAGATTGAGAGTGGTATTATTAGCGCCCTCACTAAAAAAAAAACATGTGACTTAACATTTTTAAATCTAAAATTACCCCCGATTTATAAGCGAGAATTAATAGCGAGGATGCTAATAGCACCGGGATTAATAATACTCCTTATCCTTGTCCAACTACCAAACAAGCCCATGTATTATTACTGCCCTTACTAATAATAATACTCGACAATGAATATTTAAGAATAACACAAAGCGTTTTATTATGCATTAATATAAATAAATAAACAATACATAATAAATAAGTGTCTCAACAAATAATGATACATCGTAAAATAGACTCGCTTCCTAGGGCATACACCAACAAAAAGAATTCAAGTACAACCATGAGACTATGGCACTGGCTTTTCTTCACTGTAATCTTGCCTTATACTCATTCTGCAATCAGCAGTGCTTCAAGTTCTTCTCTTCTGCGCTCCAAGTCCTACAATTTTAACATTAGAAGTCAAGTGATTCCATGAGATGTAAAATACCGAGTTTCTATGTCTTGCATCCAGCACACAGAAAGGGTTGAAAGGTGGTTTAAAGTAACTTCAGAAGATGCAACATTACGCTACCGCCTTTGTCACTGGAACAGGATTGTAATTTTATGCAATTACAATGTTTATGAACCTGCTTGCATCACAAGTTCTGTTTTTCATAAAAATGAACTTCTATAAGCCAAACAGTTAATATCCACCAACTCTTCGGGGACAAGAAAATATAAATCATATTTGTTTTTGCATTTTGAAATAGGAGTCATGTCACTGTATAAGTTGATAGAGTCATAATACTAAATAACCTCACAGAAGATACTGCATGCAGGGAAAGCAAAAGAAATATCATCTTATCAGATTGACAAAAACATGAAACTCATGATTAAGTAGAGAAATTCCTCTCAGGGAAAAAGAAAGGTGCACAGGAGCGCTTCTTATTAACTTAATGGTTCCGTGCATAGACTCCCATCTCTACAGCGTCTATTAGCCACTTGATTCCTATTTTCAGAAGTCTACAAGAGATGATTCAAGAGGCTTAAGGAATTAGTTTCAAACTTATCTTTCTGACTTGAGGATAAGAAACAAGAAAGTAGCAAGATTGACGTCCAATGCAGGCAGAAGGCCCAATATCCACTTGTACCCAACACTTACTTGCCAGTAAATAGTTTTACCTGCAGATCCTTGATGGCCTGCTCTGTTGAAACTTCTTTCTTCTGGCGAGCACGCTTGAGAAAACCAATGCATAGAACTCCCTGAAAATTGGTACAGAATAATGTTGGATACAGTCATTTATCAGTGTTACTTCTACTATAAAAAACAAAAACTTTGCTCAAAATAAAAGCTGGTGCGCTATGGCTTAATTTTTTGATCAGCATTGCTAAGCCAGCTAAAGATAAATTTAAATAGGAACGAATGACGTTTTAGCCATGGGAAGAAAATTTTGCGAGTGATGTGAGTTTTATAAGATATTAGGACTCTATATAATACAACAGTTTGGCTGGAAAGAAAGAGAATATATAACTTCCAGTTTCTCTTATCTTACCGAAATAACATAAACTAGACCACATGCCAGGAGCATGTAGCTTGCTATATTCTGCAGAAGTACAAGCTCCTTTCGCACCCCAGAAGTATTGGGGTAAGCTCTAGTCATAACTGCAACGCTGATAGCAAAATAACAAAACATAAGTCCCCAAAAAAATCTAACTTTGAGGTAGGAAACTTAGCTAGACTTTATGATGCGTAGTTTTAACAATGAAATCTTTTAAGAATTAGTAATTATTTTCTTCAAAATTCGGATTAAGAAAGCATGACATATACACGATACAAATCTTCGTCGTAACTCAGTGTTACAAGAACAACTTCAGTTTCAAAAAAGTGAGTCAGTTTTGCTCTTGATCAGATTAAAGGTATGTGGCACGATATCATCATTTTTTACGTGCTTAAAAAATATAATTAGGTTGGACTTGATTGTGTGTAAAAGCTCAATCTATAGCAAGCAATATGTATGTGGCCATGTAGAAATGGTAATACATGTCCTAACTTAAATATGAACATACAAGATCTGCAGCATACCCCTGCCAGCCCAATACTCCAGTACCTGCACCATGTTGAATGAAAACAGAATTAGGTGATGAGACCTAATTAAGGCCATTGACACCAAAAACAGAGCAGTACAAGTAGCCATTTGATACTAAGCACTACCAAGAATTGATCAAGACTTCAACTGCAATTTGGAGTCGAAAGCTAACAACTAAGATAAGCTACGCAAGTGAATCAATTAAAATTAACCTAATTGATTGGGCCATCAATATTTGAGCCACCAAACAAATAGTATCCATCACTAAAGTCTGCCAACATCAGAGTCTCCGGTCCTCTGGGCACATCTGGTTGACAATAAAACTTGATACAAGCACCAAGCAAAACTGTTCGGGTAAGAAACCACAGACTTGAATTCTTAAAATATACTTACTGCCTCCCGAAGCCAAAACCATTGACAATTCACTTGAAGACAATCACATGTCTGAAAGAATAAATACATAAAAGCTCTGCGAACAAGAAAGGGCAAAACTGATGCAAACTCACATAAAATATTAAAAAATGCAATAGCTTCATTATCCATTAATTTGTAATAAACCTCCACTGGTGCAAGGAATAAAATAACACTGTTGCATCCTTTCTAAGAATAAGAATAAAATAATCAAGGGCTTGTATTGTAAAGATATTGGTGCTGTGAAGGGCTTGCAAAGAAAAACCCATAGGGAAACATCTTTATTTACGAATTCAACATACCAATGTAGCATGACCGCAGCACACCACAATAATTTCATTCGTTTTTTAGACCAAATTGACTTCCCTTTAGCAATTGGATCCATATGTATAAAGTCTCTAACCTTTCACTCATTGTAGATTTCGACTCAATCCAATGCCTCTACTTTGTATTACACCAAAGTATCCTTTTTAGCCAGATCGCCATAACTAACTAGCTTGTCTAAAGCAGGCAACCACTCCACTTCCACAGCTCAACCACTTCTCAACATTTTCTCATTAAGCTATCACTATTTAGGTAAAAGATTTATATTGCTTATTCAAATTATCATTGATTCTCTTTCCTCCAATGTTCTTACGCTCTAGGATTAAATATATTTGAAGTTCTAAACAATTCGGTGACTCAAACTTGCTCAATGTTCAAAATAAATGGTAGACAATTACAAATATATAACTGATGCAAAATGCTATTCTCAAACGCAAAGCAAAATTGTACATAAAAATGAACAGAATTAACAAATTATTGAATATTGCATGACAATATGAAATGGAACCTTCCAGAACTTGGTGATGAATTTCCATTCTGTTTCAGCGACCACCACAAAAATCCCAATTAAAACGGCGTAACACCGAAATATTCCATCAAATACCTACAAAAATGTAATACCATAACATAACAAATTATAAATACACACAGAAACGGAGCGAGAGAGAGAGAGAGAGAGAGAGAGAGAGAGAGAGCATACATCGGATCCGTCTTTGAAAGATCGAATGGCGGAGAAGACATTGACAGTAATGCAAAGAATAGCAGCGAAAGCCGTAACGAAGCTGAAGCATCCACAAGCAACCAGAAACGGGTCGGGTCGGGTCCTAGCTCTGGTGGTGGTGGGGGCGGTGGTTGTAGAAGAAGAAGGATCCGCGACGTTGCCTCTTTCTGAGGTTTCCCCTTCCTCCTTTCTCGACATTTCTCTGCAGCTTTCTCGGAATATAGAAACTTTTTCTCTCGTTCCCAACAGCCAGTAAAGGAAAATTTTCTGTCCAAGTTAGTCAGTGAGCTTGGGGGAATTGAAGGAAGGTGTAGTTCATATGGTTTGTTTAGATGTGCTTTCCTTCCCCTGCTAGTCAAGGATTTCTTTTAAATTTTATTTTTTGGTATACTTTAATTATTACATCCCTTTTAAAGAAAATACGGAGACTCAGTCCTCGTGGGAATAATGAAAAGAGTAATCTTACTACGTGTATAGATTTTATTACTAATAGATTTATTTACAGCATATTTTAAGTATTGTACTCTTTTCATCTTTAAATTATTATCTTATTTAATTTGGCACACAAATTATTAAAAAATTGACTTAATTATTAATATTGATATAGTGTGTATATTTGATCTGGGACATGAATTAAAAAAAATTGACTTTATTATTAATATTGATAGAGTGTGTAGTTTATTTTAATGCCCATATGTATGTGACTCTTAATTAAAGTAGGAAGAAAAAGTAAAAGTAAAATGGTAAAAATATTGTCCTAAAAAAAATTTCAAACAAGACAATTATTTTAAGACGGACAAAAAAAAAACAAGACAATAATTTAGTAACGGAGTACATTTTAACATACAATATTTTAAGGGCAAACTACACAAATGGTCCCTGTAGTATTACGGTTTTTTGCAATTCGTCCTTACACCTCGCAAATGGTCCCTATACCGAGACTTTTTACACAAATGATCCTTCCGTCTAATTCCGTTAATTTTTTGCCGTTAACTACGAACACGTGCCACTCATGTGCATTTGTAGAAGGGCAAAGTAGTCATTTTATCTTGAAAAAAAGTACAGGGACCAATCTTAAAATATAAATATTAAATACACCTTTTTTTTTTTAAAGAAAATGAAAGTGATTGTAGCTTCACCAAACCTCCTGTCCATTTTCATTTCCCAAACCTCCTTCTCCCTTTTTCACCAACAATGGCGGCATCACACACACATGCGCATACACAAACATCCAACTCTCATACTTTACTCTCTCTCTCTCTCTCTCTCTCTCTCTCTCTCTCTCTCTCTCTCTCTCTCTCTCTCTTGTTTTTCTGCAAATCAAGGGAGAGCAGATTCTAAGTTTTGCAGGGGGAGATGATGATGAATTAAAAGTTGGTTTGTAGTCGGTTTGAAATGGGTACTGCGTTTCGCTTCACGAGACCACCCTGATTCCGCCACCACCATGAAACTCCATAACCCATTTGGGTCCAAACAACCAGACAACAAGCTTCTGATCCCATCCCCCACCAAAGTCAAGAACACCAACAACAAACCCATCAGCAGTGATTTCACACACACACATACACACAAACATCCACTTGAAAGTGATTGTAGCTTCAAATTCCTACAAAGCTTGAATCACCATTAATGACCCTAACGAGCAGAAGATGGAGGCTGATTCATCAATTAGGTATACCACGTGAACTGGTCTTCAAATTTTAAATTTACCTCGATCCCAAATGGGTTCTACGGTAGTGCTCTGGCGGTGGTGGTTCTTGATAATGATAATGGTTGTCATTGTCGCTGTTGCTTCCAAAGAGGACCATCTTCTTATCTCCCGAATTGCCTTTGGGTCACGCAATGGCGCAGTGGGTTCGCGGTGGTTCCGTAGGAACTGGATCCGGCGGTGGCGGCGATAATAGAACGATCCGGGTTGGAGACCTTCATAATTAGATGAACGATCCGGGTTGGAGACGCACACACTCGTCTCCTCTCACCGGAAACCAAGTTAAATCAACTTGTTTGATGTTTTTAGGTGTAAAAAATAATTACGGTAGGTTTTTGAAGTGGGATTGAGCGGATTAGCGCGCCATTGATCGGTTGAGGGACGAAGATGGCCAACAAACCCGAGTCTTCTTCATGGTTGTTTCACCTTACAAACCCGAGTCTTCTTCATGTGATTATTGAAGGAGAGAGGCTTTGACTTTGACCCTCCATTCATGTTTTTAGCCTTAGAAATGCACAAATCTCGCTTGGGAATTAAGAAACTGGACCAATTTAGGATGGTAATCAGGGGTGACTCGTTTTTCAATTTTTTTAGTCGTCACCATTGTTGGAGAAGATGATAATGGCCGGTCAGATTATTACGGCAATGCAATTCTTTTTCAGTTGGACCCCTTTGGGTTTCTAATATTACATAAAATTTTAGTATTTCACTGTTGGTCCCTGTACTTTAATAGGTAAAATGACAATTTTGTCCTTGCCCAAATTCATGTGAGAAACACATGTCAAGACTTAACGGAAAAAATTTAACGGAACTAGACGGAAGGACCAATTGTGTTCAATTGGTTGGTATAAGGACGACTGGCAAAAAAAATTTTGTACAGGGACGAATTGCAAAAAACCGTAATACTACAGGGACCATTTGTGTAGTTTGCCCATATTTTAATCAAGCTATAAATGTGTTCGGTTGATAAAATTTGTGGATATACTCCCTCCGTCACTTAATTATTGTCATGTTTGATCTGACACACGGATTAAAAAAATAATTGATTTGATTATTAATATTAAAAAGTTTAATTATTAAGGTATATATTAGTGTCATTGAATTTGGTTATAATTACAAAAATACTTAAGTACAACCAAAATAATTATAACACAAGTGGAGGGTAAAGATGAAAAATTATAAAAACTGTAAGCATAATTTTTTTGAAAGTGGACTCTTTAAAGTGAAACATCACAAAATAGTATAGTAGACTCTTTGCTTAGAACGGAGGGAGTAGGAGATTTGGTAAACATAGGTGCTATTTACAACACTCATTTTAGAATTATATAATTATTTGGTCCCTCAACTTTATCAAAACTATGCATTTGGTCCGTTCGCTAAAAAAAAAATATACAATCTGATCACTCGATTTGCATTTCCTTAAGAGATTCCCCCTTCAGGCCGTTACCGTTAAAATTTTCGTCTAATATTTTTAAAATGTCCAAAATACCCTTAATACATTAATTTTGATGTGTAAATTATCCCATTTCTTTGGGGGTTAAGTGAAAATCTCTTTTAAATAGCGGTTAAATAAAAATTTATTTTGCAAACTCTCAGGGATAATAACCCCCACCCACCCACCACTGTCTCTGGTCCCTTTCACCATTTTTTCCGGCTTAAAGCTTTTTCGCTCTATTATTGCCCAACCCAGTTCCAATCAAAGAAATCAAAAACCCGATTTCTCAAATCTGAATCCAAATCTCAAATTCAAACTTGAATACACACTCAAGAGCAAACTCTTTTTTTTTTTTTTAAAGGTTGGAGGGGACATAGACCTTACCCCAACCTTTATTATTATTATTTAATGCCTTGAAAGGCTACAATGACTCTATGATGCCTTTTTGGTGTGGCTAGAACAAATTGATCAAACACCCGACCTCTTCGCGTACCAGGGTGGCTATGGTGTAGGGCTTGAACACTCAACCTCTCTGTTAAGAGAAGTGAGCAATACTAAATGGGCCTTTGGTAAGGCTTGAACAACAACGGTGCCTCTGGCGAGGCTTGAACACCCGACAATTTTAGTACCAGGGTGTCGTCTCTGGTGAGACTTGAACACTCAACCTCTCCGTTAAGAGAAGTGAGCGGTACCAGTTGAGCTAGAGCTCATTGGTACTCAAGAGCAAAACTCAAACTCAAATCAAATGCTTAAATAACAAAAAGAACAAAACCTAACATGAACAGGATTCTGCTTTCTTCAAACTAACAAGATTTTGCTTTCTCCGATCTCCTTCAAATGCATTTTTACGAAACCTGCCCTTACCTCAAATTCGCCCATTTCACTGCCAATCAAGTTATCCTCGAAGCCTTTGCCGGCCAAAAGAGGGTTCATGTCATCAATTTTAGTATGAAGCAAGGTATGCAATGGCCGGCTCTGATGTAAGCCTTAGCACTCCGACCGGGCGATCCTCCCACTTCTATTTGATCGGGATTGGACGGCCGTCACATGATAACACCGACTACTTACAGGAGGTAGGTTAGAAATTAGCTCAATTGGCGGATACGAATCATGTGGAGTTTTAATATAGAGGCTTTGTGGCTAACAGCTTAGTGGATCTAGATGCTTCGATGCTTGATTTACGTGAAGGTGAAGTAGTGGCGGTTAATTTGGTTTTTGAGTTGCATCAGTTGTGAGCTAGACAGGGGGCGGTGGAGAAGGTTTTTTCGGTGGTGAAGGAAATGAATCCGGTCATATTGACGGTTGTGGGGCAAGAATTAAATCACAATGGACTGGCTTTTTTAGATCGGCTTACCGAGTCTTTGCATTATTATTCGACCGTGTTTGACTCGTTGGAGAGTAGCGGTGGAGGCGGATGTGTAGATGGTGTGGCGGCTACGGCGGCGAGTACTCAGGATAGGATTATGTCGAAAGTGTATTTGGGGAAACAGATCTGTAAAACAAGCATCGAAGCATTGGTAATGATAATGCTTAGAGAGGGATTGATGGTGGTGGTTGTTGATGAAACTCTTTTCTTGATTTTTTTTTTTTTAAGAGAAAGAGACTTGAGAGAAAATAATAAGATGGGAAACAGTAAAGCCAAGATGAACAGGGGTAAGGGAAGCATTAAGAGTAGTTTAGGTATTTTTTTTAAAAACAAACAGAAAAATAGACGTTAATGGAGGAAAGTGGTAATCTCTTAATAAAATGCAAATCGAGTGACCAGATTGCATTTTTTTTTACCGAAGGGACCAAACGCATAGATTTAGTAAAGCTGAAGGACCAAATAATTATATAATTCCTTATTTTATGCTAAATACAACACCCTTTAAAAAATTACTATTATGCTCTCAATCTTACAGCTTTTAAAATATTGCAGCAGCCCCCCTGTGGTTCAAAAATTTAAAAGATACAGAAAAGAGTTCCGTAAACATGTTTGCTTGGTCGGTGCTAAGAAAAATATCTAAGTGATATCGCCGCCAATCAATCAAAATGCCGCATGGTCTCAAAAGGTTCAAGAAAATTAGATATTAAACAATTCAATCAATCATATAATAGGAAGGTATCATGTTGCATTATTTATAACTTAGTGATACCCACAATTTACTCTTATAGTATGACTATAATTACGTTGTGTACCGATGATGCAAAAAAGATCATTCGTATGGGTTGTGTTGTGAATTTTAAATATTTGGGATCGATTGATCCGTAAAAAAAGTTACCGTGTGAGAAAGGTGGGAAGGGTTCTCTACCAAAACCCTCCAACATGATTGTCAATCTCTTAGTCGTCAGAGAAAAAAGAGAGCAATGTATATTTTTTACTATAAATGTCATGAGCTTAATGTTTTTTTCCACTAAAAAAGATTTGTTAAATAGGAAAACTAACCAACAATCTAATGTATTAGGTTTTTGTGTACGTGTCTACGACATGGTATCAGTATGATATCAAATCAATGTATGCTTAAAATTTTGTTGAGAGTGAGTAAAACTAAAATAAACTCTAAAATTTTAAATTAAAAAAATAAAAAAATATTCAAAATATTCCCATGGTCGAAGGCTCAAGACCAATCTTCATGTGGGGGTAGAACTACAACTCCACAAAGATAATAAAACTCTTTCTACCAAATTAATTTCACATAATTTTAGATTTTTTAAGAAACATAATTTTTTTTTTTTCATGAGGTGTTCCCAAACTATTGGGTAGGACCGACGGTAAAGCTCCCCTAAAAATTAAAAATGTATTTATTTTTATCTTTTACGGGATATCCCCAACTAATCTCCAGCTTTAATTAAACTAGTTTTTACCCCGTGCGTTAAACGCACGGCATATATATTTTTCAATTAAACTATACATACGCAAAATGAAGAGGAAAAATAAAATTAAAAGAATAAATTAAAGAGAATAACTTAAATAGAAATATATCATTGTAAGACTAATCATTATAGATTCTGAAAAATCTCCTTATACACTACATTTGTTGTTGTATTTGTTGGCTTTTCAATTTTATCACATATCAAATGGCTTTTCATCTTCATCGCATATTAAATTAATTACCTATATT
Source organism: Platycodon grandiflorus (assembly GCA_016624345.1). Lineage (NCBI taxonomy): Eukaryota > Viridiplantae > Streptophyta > Magnoliopsida > Asterales > Campanulaceae > Platycodon > Platycodon grandiflorus. The sequence goes on along the minus strand of CM028365.1, from coordinate 9,402,696 downwards.
TTTTCACATTAGTTAGTAATATTTTTTTATATAAAAAATGGTCTCAATATTGTTATATTTATGTAAGATTAAGAAAAATTGACTCAAACTTTTTCATTTAATTAGTTTTATACTTTTTAGTCATGAATATCTTTGAAATATAAACATTATACAAATAAATATAACATTAAAAAAAACAAAAATAAAAAAATAGATGAAAACAAAAAAATCAGTATTAAGACTATTTGCAAAATAAATAATATCATAAATTACAAAAAAATCAATAATTGATGAGCTACTTGATCCCATGAATGGCGAAATTCGATACAAACGATACTTTCCCTTATCTCGTATTGGCATATTAGCTGGGGAAAAAAATTTATTATTGATAACATTTACAAATAAAAAATAAATAAAAATTGCAATTATAAATAATCAACAATCATACCGTTTGTAATATTTGAAAGAGGAGGAATGGAAGTCGAATACAATGCACTTTGAAAAATAAAATAAAATTATGCAAATTTTTGGTTAAACTTTAATTAAAATGACCAAAAAAAGTTAAGAGTATACTCTTTGGTTGAGACAGATGGAGTATATATTATTACTTATTTGTTAATTATCATAGCTTATAACAAAATGTCCGAAGTACAATAATGAGTTCGATTTATATAAAATAAACAAATAATTAAAACGTAAAAATTAATAAAAAGTAAAATTAAACAAATAACTATAATGTAAAGATTATTTGTACAATGTATTTAAAAATTAAACAAATAATTAAAATGTAAAAAAAATAAAAAATAAAATAAAAATTAGATAATCACATAAAAAATTATTATAAATTATGAAATACTCTTTTAAATACAACATTGGTCGTTGAGCATGTACAATTACTACTACTATCACTTCACATATTGATACAAAAAAATAATAATGAGTTTAAGAAATTAAACAAATAATTAAAACATAAAAATTAAAATAAGTAAGATTAATAGAGATTGAAAAATATCAAGAATAAAGGAAAAGAACAAAGCATCACTAAAACAATAGTGTACAACCTCATACTCCATATAAATTTTCCAGTATGTATGCATTCTTTTTTATTCTCAATTAGAGTACCAGTATGTATGCGTTTCCGTTACTTTCAAATTTTGTCACTCAATATGGCTGAATTCAGTGAAAAAGTTCATGGATGCTAATGCAAGGAGTGATATACTAAGCTGACTGTTTTGTAAAATTCGATATTTACGCTAGGTTTTGTCTTTGTATTGTTTAACCGGCGATTCCTCCCTTTGTTGAGCTAAAAGAAGGGATGTTTGCAAAGTAAAATTTATTATCGAAGTGTTTGTTGGATCCAACTTGTTTTTAGTTCATGCATTGAATTTTATGCAAATGATTAAAGCTTAATTATCGAAATGATTTTCTCAATAGAACATCGTAAAAAGAAAGTAGGAGTTTTTTAGTGGAACCGATACAAAATTATACGCCGTCCTTTCCGATCAAAAAATTCACTGAAAAGTCAAATAATTAAGGGAAATATGTATCCATAAAGTGGTTATAATTACAAAGATAAGCATAAACTTTGTAAAATTCAAGGTTTAAGTGTAAACGGTAAAGTTAAAAGGGTATGAAAATTGTAAACATAATTTGAATGTGAACTCGTTTTAAGTGAAACATACCGAAATAGAGTAGAGGATCCTTTGATTGGAACGGTCCGAGTACAAAGAAGATTTCTACACTTACAGAATACGGGAAAAGAAGAGAGTATGCATATAAAGTGATGCACTATGTGATAATATAGGCATTGCTGCATTATTATATAACTGTGTTATGTTTTTTTGTAGTTAATGAATATAGACATTTGTGTATTGTTTCATTGCATTATGCTTTTCTGTGGTTGATGGATCTAAAGCATTTTCCTTATACATATCCCTTTATCAGCCACTCTTACTGGAGGAGGCAGCATTCCAAGCGTTTCTGGATATTTACCGTCTGAGCCATCGACCTTACCAAGCCATCATCTATGGAGTTCTAGTTCATCTGATTTCCTGCATAAGGATGTAAGATTTCATGCTCATTGCAGGTGTTTAAATTATTATCTTGACCAATAGATAATGAAGAAGTTGGTGTTCGTCCCGAACCTGTCATTGGTGGATTCAATGCTGGAGCCGCCATTTAAGGTTACTCATCTCCTTTGGATGACCCAAGTTTACTTGGAATAAGAGATGCTGCCCTAGGCATTGGTCCTGGCATCCCCAACATAATAAGTGAAAGGCCCGACTCTTTGAGGAAGGTTGACAGTCTCCCAGCTGCAAGCAGAGAATCAAACATTTTGTTTGTTGATGGGCTTCCAAATGACTGTTCTCAAAGATAAGTATCACGTATCCTTTTTTCTCAATTTGGGGGTTTTAGTACAGAGAGATGTATAGGAGAGGTATATATAGATAGATAAATGGAAGTGGTTTCAGCTCCCCAAGAAATGCCTCAGCTTCCGTTCTCAATTTACTATGTAATATAACATTCAATTAATCCAATTTCTAAGGAATGAAGAGTTGTTTTAGCAATCTATAATAAAATAAAAGTGATTAAAATATGGAAATTTACATTTCAAGGTTGGGCTCGGTTTTTCAACGAAATAGCTTAGGTTCTATTCATTGAATTAATCTATGTCAAAGATGAAGAGAAAGAAGAATGCAAACAGACAATTACTGAATTGATGTTCCATTTTTAGCAACTTGTTTTAGGCGGGAAACTACTATATTTAGCAGGCTAATATGCATCTGTCATTATATATATATAGATAGGAGTGGGCTATTAACACGCCACTCCTCTCTTAATACACATATTCTTTCAATACACCCATCATAAAAATTTCATTTCAATTTAATTTATTAATACATCACTCTTATATTTACAATTTTACCCCAGCTCAAATAAATCATTTTTCTTTTCTTCTAAACCACACCTCCCTCGCCTCCCAAGCACGGCACGCAGAAAACCCACCCCCTTCCCAAACTCACGGCATCCCTCATCTCCGGCCGATAATGTAAGTCTCCTCAATCTCCCTTCTTCCCCTTTTTTTTCTTCTTCCCCGACCTGTCCTACTCCTCTACATTAATTTGTGTTCCCCTCCCTCATTCTCTCATTCTTTTTTTCTTCTTCTCCCTTCTCTATAAAAATTGTTTGTAAAATTTTGGAAATCTCTAATTCGGTCATGGTTAACTGAATAATCGAGTGCTGTTCGACTAGGCCTACAAACGAAAAATCGCCAGAATTTTTTTTAAGAAGGGGTGTATTGGGTTTGGTGGTCTGATCTCGTAGGGAAGAAAAGAAAGGGAGAGGGGAGGGGAAGAAGGAGAGAAGGGAGAGGGGAGGTGATGAAGGAAAGAAAGGGGAGGGGGGAAACATAGATAGTGGTAGAGGGGGAGGAGAGAAGGGTGAGGGGTGGGGAAGATGAACAGATGGAGGGGAGAGAAGGGTGAGGGTTGGGGAAAAGAAGGAAAGGGGAAAGGAAAAAAAAAAAAGAGTAAAGGGTTTGAGGTCATTTTATAAGATGATATTTTTGTAATTAAATTTATTTAGGGTATATAAAGACAAAGTGGGGAGTTATAGTCCCGCTCTAAAATAAAATAATTTTAAGTACCAACAATCGAAACTGTGGGACATATAGGGCGCAGTACACACACCTAAACAAACGGATTTGTCTTGGACCTCTTGGTGCTTTGATCATCCAGTTAGGTAGTAGTCTCTCACGGGAGAGTTTTTTCGAACTATAGACAAACTGGATATGGAAATGGAGAAAGAAAACGAGGAAGTCGCCGACGGTTCTATTTGCGGGTTCGAATCTCTTCATCGCCTCCTCCAATCTTCCCTCACTCCTCAAGTCTTCAAGGTCATATTTTCCCCTCAAACTCAATCCCTTCTTCTCGATTGTATATCCATTTTCAATTCGAATTGACTTTTTTTTTAGTTATGCAATATTATTATTGTAATAGAGATGGCTTTTTGTAAAAGTGGTGAGCTTGATCATTTGAGTATTTCTTTATTTTATTATTACTTTTGTATGTACGATTTTGTAGCCGAACCAAGTAATTAGAGTTTTATATGAACAAATTTTTAACTGGAAAAATGATACCGATCCATTCAAAAGTCGCCTTGTTTGGATATATGGTTCTTTTGTGGCTCGTTTTTTTTTTTTTCGTGGTTGTGCAATGATTGAATCAAAAAGTAAGGGAGAGATGGAGAAGAAAATGGTGGGTGATATGTATAGAAATGATATGCCTTGAAAGTTTAGAGTTTCTTAGCAGAATCACACTTTTTCGCCAAAAAAAATCAGACTCAACACTTTGTCCCTGTTGTTAGATCATTTGTGTTTCATAGAAAAATTATGGTCAACTCAAATCACTCATATTGCGTTTTATAAGGTTCCGTGAGGTGTGTAGGTCTAGAAATATGTAGTCACAATTTGTTTTGCTTATATGTGTTTGTTGTTGTCATTGACTTGGATAGGCATATATTTTTAGCTGTTGCTGATGCAAGTTCGAACTTATCTTGAATCAGTGGCCTTGGGAAAAACTGTGCATGTGTATAGAAATGTTTGTGGCACCTGTAGAAGGCATCCTTTTCAGTTCTGAAAATTCAAAAACATGGAGAGAAAAAAAATGTGTGTACTGTTTTGAATTAAGTGGTGGTAAAGTTTAGGATTGTGCTGATGATTGATTTCTATTGAAGGAAGTCAGTCGCCTGCTTAATGGGCTGAATAATGGAGCAGCACTTGAGTCCATTACTCTTTCAGAGCCTGTCAAAGAGCTATCGTCAAAACATGACTTTGATCTTCAGGTAGGCGGTTATCTCATTCATTGCCACTTTTGTTTAGACTTTTGTGGGGATAATTTATCTGGAAAAGAATTTTTCATGGGTAGTTTAATTCTATAATGCCTTTTATGAATCAAGTATGATGTAGAAAGCGTAAGCCGCTTCACAGGTACATGCTTGGTAGTACCAATGCTTGGATGTCAAGAGGAATTGGCAACTCCATTAGCTAAATGAGATTTACGCCATAATATACTCAATACGACATTAGAAACTGAATGAGGTTGAAAGTTGCTACAACCATAGGTGGTGAGGATGTGACATATTTCATGCCCAAAAAAGAGACTTTTCTCATTGCTTATGTTAATTGATGTATGGAAAGAACCACATGATGACTCATTATTTATGGAATAATTAGAGGCCCGATGACAGTGTGTGCATCTGTGATTGTTGGGCTATTGGCCCTTCAAAGTAAAGATGTATTGGTGGTAAGTTGGATGACAAGTTGAAGTGGGTGCTGCCATAAAACCTTGTATTTTATCAGAATGGAAAAAGGGAAGAAAACTTCTAATAAAAGCTAAGTAAGGCTCGGGTTATATTGTCTTTTTGCTCTTCTTTTTGAAATACCTTGGAACTTCAAACTTATCTCTCATCCTTGAGTAAAAAAAATCTGTACACTTTATTTGATTAGTTTATCTCATCTCCTTTGTCATGTTAATAGATACAAATTTCTATTTGATATTTTATATGATATGTTACAGGCATTCTCCTTTCATGCTGACAAGGAGTTGCTAAGAGAACCTCGAAAAGTCAGGGTTGGCCTTATTCAGAACTCCATTGCTCTCCCAACAACTGCACCCTTTCTGGACCAGAAGAAAGCCATCTTTCAGAAGTTGAAGCCCATCATCAACGCCGCAGGTGCATCAGGGGTCAATATATTATGCTTGCAAGTGAGTCATTATATGGAAGTCCGACACTTCTTTATGACTGGGTGTGTTTCTCTTGAATTCTGAAATGTAAGTACGACAATTTATTATTGGAATACAGGAAGCATGGACGATGCCATTTGCATTTTGCACGCGTGAGAAGAGATGGTGTGAATTTGCTGAACCTGCAGATGGCGAGTCTACACAGTTTCTTCAGCAGTTTGCTAGGAAATATAACATGGTTATAATAAGCCCAATACTTGAGAGGGATTTGAAACACGGGGAGACTCTCTGGAATACAGCAGTGGTAATTGGGAATCATGGTAACATCATTGGCAAGCATAGAAAGGTAAATTTTACTTTATTACTAATTCAGATGTCTTCCCTATTTTCGTGGTGTGCTGAAAACATAAAATGGAATCTATGGCGGCAGAATCATATACCTAGAGTCGGGGACTTCAATGAGAGTACATATTATATGGAAGGGAACACCGGGCATCCTGTGTTTGAGACAGCTTATGGAAAGATTGGTATTAATATATGCTATGGAAGGCACCATCCTTTGAACTGGTTAGCTTTCGGCTTGAATGGTGCAGAAATTGTTTTCAATCCATCCGCTACTGTTGGTGAACTCAGTGAACCAATGTGGCCCATCGAGGTTGTCCTTTATTCTCCTTTTCTGTTCTTCACTATTTACTTAATCTAGTAGATTGTTTCAATTTACTACTCTTGTTTCTGCTTGCTGAAATTTTTGTGTTTAGCTTAAGTTTATGATAGTAATCAAGATACTAGTTAGCCTTGGATACTCCAATATAAGAAATGAAGGCATTGATTTGGATATATTATGGGTGGGTTGCAGGCACGCAATGCTGCGATAGCAAATAGTTACTTCGTTGCGTCAATCAATCGTGTTGGTACTGAGGTCTTCCCAAATCCATTTACGTCGGGCGATGGAAAGCCACAACATGCAGATTTTGGTCATTTCTACGGCTCAAGTCATATTTCCGCACCGGATTCATCATGTACGCCATCTCTTTCCCGTTACAAGAATGGTTTGTTGATATCAGACATGGATCTCAACCTCTGTAGGCAGCTCAAGGACAAGTGGGGATTTCGGATGACGGCTAGGTACGACTTGTATGCTGACATGCTTTCGCGCTATGTGAAACCAGAGTTTGAGCCCCAAGTTATTTCTGATCCCTTATTGCATAAGAACCATCTTTAAAGGGACCAAAAATGTAATTTCCATTAAACGCATGCTAAACTTTCAGGGGAAAATAAGCTCTACTTTATGTTGCTAGTTGTAACTTGTGCAAGTAAGTTTTCATTTGAACTACTGCAAGTCCATAATTTCCCAGATCAATTAGTAAGAGGGATTTCATAGTGTCTGCAAACTGGTATATATTTCATCAATCTGAGTGGAGGGATATTTTTGTTGGACCAAGGGTCTAAGGCAAGGGGATCAATACTCTCCTTACCTTTTCTTATTGGTCATGGAAATTTTTATCTGCCTTTTTGGTTAGCTACACTGCTCATGATTTAAAATTCAGTCAAAGGTACAAGGAATTGAATATAACGTAATTCACTGATGTGGTTTGTTATGGTTACCGCTGAGGTCAATTGGATCCAGTTGATTGCTACTGCTCTAGGTGAAACCTAATTCATTCGAGAGTTCTACATATCGTGCCAGGTGGTTTCCGATCAAGTGAGAAGGTATATTTGCTTTTCGTTGAACATGAAGGGGAAAATTGCTAGTGTTGTTGTTGTTCTTTCTTTTTCCTGAATAGTGGGATAGCAGCGATAATAACTTCTTCACTGGGAGGCACCCCCAACCTAGAGTGGCCAGATGAGGAAGTAATAGCAATTCTTCCCCCAACCTTGAGTAGGGGAGATAGGGAAGTACCCTTCTCCATAAGCAGGGTTTCCTGGTATGAAATGAGCCACTTCAAATAGGTTCATTGCTCTACCCAGAATATTACTGATATAAGTTGCTTATTAGAAAAAAGAAACACCATTTGAATAGACAATAACAAAAGAAAAAACCCCAGTCTGGGAATTTTTATTTTTTTTTCTTTTCTTTCTGGGAATTTGATTAATTTGGCAAGGGCTAAATGAGCCACGGGTTACTGATAAATTGCTTTGAGTGGGGGATTTTCCGCCCACCACTCTGAAATTGGTGGTTTCTACCTCAGTTTCTATTCCTATATAAAGAAAGGGTTGATGTCAGTAAACTCTGAATAATGATGTTCTCCATTACTAGATCTAAGGGTTAATAGCATTTCAGGGTTACTAGAGTAATTTTCGTTAGTATTTACCGGTTAAGTTGGCATGTACGGATCATGTGTCAAATTTTTTGACTTTTTTTATAGATTTTTAATTGATCATAATATGAAGGAAGTTTAAATGTAAATTCTTTATATTTGAAGGAAAAACCACACACACACACACACACAAGAATATCACATGTTAGCTGTTAGCATTGTACCCCAAAAATAGCTACTCCGTATTTAAGAAAAAAAAAAAAAAGGAACGAATGATACATACATTTCTGGAGTCGTACACCATTTGAAAAAAAATAAATTCATAGCACTTTGAATTAGTTCGTTGAACAAACGAACGAGAAGTTTTGGCCCAAAAATTACCAGGGTAGTAAGTAAAATTATACTAGTTGTTAGTGTCATTTTATTTGCTATTCTGACATTTTTGGGATAAAAGTGAGTTGCTATTCTAAAATTTTTTGGGATATAACTTCTCACTCGATCGTCTTATCAAATTACTATTAATTGTTCCTATTTCTAGAAACATATGTATTGTTTGTTCTTATTTCTTTTGCTTTATCTTAAATAGCTACTATACGGGTACAAGTTGTGTATACGTGGCCTTCTACAAAGTGTTGTAATAAATTAATTAATTTTTTGATATGAAAAAAAAAATGATTAGTTTTTCATTTAAAGAAATGATATAGGTTAACTTTTTTTGTTGATGTAATTGGATCATGATCTAAATCACATCTAAGCTACTAAATTTTCTGAGTTTGGATCAAGATCTAATTCATTTTAGTTTGTCGATCTACTCTAATGCAATGAATGAACTAATTAATCATGTCGAGTCAGTACATGATTTGAGATTGTCAGGTCTAGTTATGATGATGAAATATAAAATGACGCACAAGAGTCTTGCAAATATTTCAAAAATTACATAGACACCTTGTATTATGATTGTAAAATAATCTAAAAGTTCATAAAAGAGTTGCACCAGACTAATACATGCCAATTAACGGTCAAATTGTAACGAAAGTTACTTTACACCCTACAATTAGCACAAAATTGAAACTTTGGACTAAATTGCTAAGATTAGAACTTGAAACTCTAAAGTGACTAGTGAGAAACAATAATAACTTTGAAATGTGGAGTGTTATGAGCCCTTTTTTTTAACGCCTTTGAAATGTGGAGTGTTATGAACCCTTTTTTTTAACGCACCTTTGGATGTTTGTCACGTTTATTAAATGCTGATGCGACAAACATTCAAGTCTATAAAATAAATTTACGTCAAATATAAAAAGAGATATTATGAACTACCTCTTCAGTTTCAGACAAATAATCCACAGATTTTTTTAGATGTTTTATTTAAAGATATTACCATAAAAAGTTATGCCTACAATTTTTTATAATTATGCTCAAGCCTTTTTGTACTACCTTCTTATCCTTTACAATTACAACAGTAATTATGACTAACTGTAAGTATGCAATACTTCTATATTTCTTAAGTACTAGTAATTCACTCGTGCAATGCTCGGAATGTATATAAAAAAAATTAATTTTTTAGTGGCTTTAATGTATGAAAATTAAACATATTTAAAATGTAAAGATTAAAAAAAATTATGAGAGAAAAAAAAGGGGGGTTTGAGAAATTAGAGAGAGAGAGAGGGGGGGGGTAAACCCGGGGAAGAATGAAAGGGGTTTTTTGAAAAATTCTATGTTGTTTCCACTTCAATTGAAATTTGTTCAAAATTTATGAGTGAAAACTTGTATTTTCAAGACATGGTTTTATAATCAAAATAAATAAACTTTTAGTTTTGACAACTAAATTTTTGGAGGGATATTTTAATTTTTGGAGACTATCCTATGTCTAGTCGAGAAAATGATGGCAGTAGTTAATTTTGTTTTTAGTAATAGTCGATAAATTCATCAAATTAAGAAAGCATTTATTACTAACAAATTAAGTAAAATAAAAAAACGCAGCTGCGTTTTGAAAACGCAGCTGCGTTTTGAAAACGCAGATTTTTCTACTGCAGCATTGAAATGCTAAGTTAGAGAATAAACTGCGTTTTAACCCTGCGTTTTGGCCAAAACGCTCGAACAAACGGGCTCTAAGTTCACACCAAACATGACGATAAGCTTACATTAATTCTCCATATATAGAAGTTTAGTACAATTGATATGCCTCCAAAATTTAAGGCAACTTAAAAACCAAACATGACCCAAGAGTTACAATTAAGCCAAAAGTGTGTGATTCACTTCATTCTTCTAAGAATGACTTGGTATATAGCATATGATATCTCATTCTCCTTTTAGTTGTTCAATTTAAATTTGTCGCATAGACAAAAACAAAAATAAAAAGTTATATTAGCAAAATAAAATAAAAATGCAAGTTTTATGAACCTCATAATGTAAATATAATCAGTAATATAGAACATGCAACTACCAAAGTGATAACATCTAAATATTACTCACCATTAACTCACTTCTCAGTTACTAAATTGAGTGGTCAGGTTGTGCATGTTTATAGCTCTCAAAATCAAATCCACCAAAAAATAGAAATTCAGGTAGCTTATGCAAAAGTACTACAAACGGTCTAACATGAAAAGAGTAAAATTTATTGCATAAATTTATAAAGAAGGATATCAATAATTAGATATACCCACAATGACGAACAAAAAAAAAAGATGAGAAAACAAATAGAAAAAAAACAAACACTCCCTCGGTTCCACCCAAAGAGTTTACGTTTGAAAAGTCTAGCTAATAATTAAAAGATATATTAGTGCCATTGAAGTTGGTCATAATTACAAAAATAAAAATACTTAAGCACAACTAAGATGTTTGTAACATAATTGGAGAGTAAAGATGAAAGAAATTATGGACATTATAAGCATAGTTTTTTAAAGTGAACTCTTTAAGTGGAATATCTCAAAATAGAATAGTGAACTCTTTACCTGAAACGGAGGAAGTAATTGCTTACAAATTAATTTTGGAGCAACTTTTATTTGTCTGGTCTCTACAGAAACTTCAAGACATCTAACTATGATATGCCATGAAAAGCTTTCACAAAATAGTAGTATAAAAATTAAAGAATAATCAATCAATCAATCCATGTTACAATGGCAATTTGTTTACCAATAAGATATCAAACTTAGTAATACTATCTAATTGACACAACATTATATAGATGTTACATATCACTCCAATAATATCAACAATTAAAGAACCAAGAAAGGAAAATACTAAGACACTAAGAACAAAAAAGAAATTAAGAAAAATAAAAACTAAATGAGAAGTTACATATGAACGAACGAACTTACATGATGAATTTTTTTCTTTCTCATAAGGCGTAGTAAATTAATTGAAGAGAGAGAGAGAGATTAGGGGGAGGGTGGCCGTACCCCTTCCTTTGGGGGAGGATGGATGTATGCAAAAGCTGAATGAGAGAGAGAGAGAGAGTAATCATGTTTGATACTAGTATTAATTATCCCTCATAAATCCCAATTTTGATTCATTCTGTTAATTTCAAAGTTAGGAGATAAAATAATGAAGAGATCGAGTATATTTTGATAAGGATTAATCTTCAATCAACTTCTTTTAAAAAATAAAAAAAAAAGATATATATAATTGTTGATAATTAATGTTGATTTGTTAATAATAAATAAATAAAATTGTGTTGATTTTATTTTAAAAAGAAATTGTCTTTATCAAGGCTTCCATATTACATTTTATTTTATGTTGGGCGGAAATTTTTTTTATACGTAAAGCAGTCATATGGACAGTGAGAGAGAACATTGAATTTTATTTTAGTAGTTATTAATAGATATATATATATATATATATATATATATCAAACTTTTTTAGAACTGATCTCCATAGTATAAAGAAAGGATCACTGGGTTTCTTTTGCTAATTTATGAATGAAACTTTCTTCCACTTTCTTACTTGATCGTAATTAATGGAGAAGATATCTAATTAGAGGGTTAGTATTTTTGACTTACTTAACATGGTAAGTTTCAATCAATGATGCTTATCCAATTGCTTAAACCTCAATGAAGAAGCAAAAGAATAATAATTTGAATGTATGGAATTTAGTATTTGAAAGAAAATGTAACCAATATAAGAACATATACATAAAAACGAAAAGTGTGTATTAGTTGTATTTAAGAGGATCGTAAATATAGACGGAAAAAAAATTACTTACGCGTAAAAAATTGATTTGATAAAAAGAGTTTGATTAGGTAAGGGAACAATGTTTAGATAATGTTGTTAGTGTTCGTCCCCAAGAGTCTCAGAAATAAGCTAGAGGGTGGCCGTGAATAGCCTATTTACCAATTTAAAATAAATCGTTTCCAATTTAAATTAAAAGGGTTCACTTTTCAAATATAATCAAAGTAACCAAGTATTATATTGGTTGGGGTAGCAGAATGGTTGGAAAGTGTATATCGCAAAGCTGCTTGTAAGAATAAGCAAGGTTGTATCATCATGCTTTGTAAGTAGATGCAAGTATCAGATCTTCTTGACACTTAAGAAAATTGAAGCTTCTTAAGTATCAAGACAATCAGTGAGAAACACACACAAACTGATAAAGAAATGATACAGGATATAAAGTGGTTCACAGTAAAAACTGCTACGTCCACTACCAAGGTGGTCAACCTTGGATTTCAAAACTATGAACTATGTTTTCCATCAGTTACAAGTATAAAGCCTACACTATTGTCAAGTTTTCACAAATGAAAACTTGAATGCAATAACTAACTTGATTACAATGGATCGTATACAAAAACTATTTTGACTAGACATGCACAAACGGTTTAGAACTGGTGGTTCAAATCGGAACCGAACCGACCAAAAAACCAAATAAACCGAAACCGCGAGGAACTAAAACCGTCCCTGAACCGAAACCGCCGATTACACGGTTCGATTTCGGTTTCCAATTTCTCAAAACCGCGAACCGCCAGTTCCAAACCGTGAAAAATCGCCAAAATTTAAATTTTAAATTTTGAAATTGCCTAAAATTCAAAAAATATTTTGTACAAAGTTTTAAGATGGAATCTTTTTTAAAAAAAATATAAAAAATATTTTTAAAAATTTAAAATTTGCGGTTTGGAACTGGAACCGCCTTAGCCGGTTCGGAACCGGAACCGTTACTGTGATTTGTCGGTTCGGTTATGGTTTGTTATCCCAAGGTTTTTGGAACCACCGGTTCGAACCGTTTGGGCATGTGTAATTTTGACCGATTATTTATAAGAGAAGAAGGATCTATAAATAAGAATAGAGTTCTTCTCTTAGGTGGGTGCAATCAATGAGGCTTTCAAATAATAAGAGTTTCGAAAGCCACTCATTGATTGCTTACAATAGCTGTGTGTAGGTGTGATCAAACTCAGAACAAGAAATATAATAGAGTGTAAGGTCATTTGTTCTTGAATAAGATCTGGATACTGTCTCTCTCTGTATGTAATGTGTGTTCCGTCGGTCCTTTCCAACTTGACTCTTGAAGTCTCCAAGGTTTTTATAATAAGTCTTCAAATTGTAGCCGTTGGATTGAGTCTCTGTGTATACATCTAGAGACAACAATGCATTAAATGCATAGAGCGGTTCAGAGTATATATTTTGACTAGGGATGAAAAAGGCTCCAGAATCTGAGCAAATAATAAATGAAAGTATTGACTATAAAAGATAATGTTAGATAATATAGGAAAAAGTGTGTTTGCTTTATCATAAAGAAATGAAGAAAGAAAGAGAAATCTCTCATAAAATGACACGTGTAAAATTAATTTTGAATTAAAGACTTATAACACTTTTTCACTTGCCTTTAAAGCAAGTGGTCAATACTTTCACTCAGTGGATGACTTAAGAAAGCTTAACTCACTCCAACTGACCAAAGCTTTTCAGCTTGACCAACCAAAGCAAACATCAGTTGCTTCATTAAAGGTTAAGTCACTCCTACTAACCAAAGTTTTTCGGTCAGTAATTTTATCAACCAAAAGAAACATTACTACTATACATGAAGGCTAATATTTAAACTTTAGTGTGTAGCACGCAATCTACTAGAAAATAAGTTTAGGCAATTTTCTAAGACTTAAGTAATGATTACAAGCAAATCTAAAATATTAAGGAATAATCACAAAATAATTTTAAATAATTAATCGGGTGAATATTCCCAACAATCTCCTCCTATTTGCTTGTGACCATTACTACTATACATGAAGGCTAATATTTAAGCTTTAGTAAAAATATGCTTTGAAAAATAGGGTTTATATATCAGCTCTATGTATAGCTTCCTAATACTAAGTATTATAGACTCGAAAAATATAGAATGAATATAGAGTAAAAGGTATAGTTCAAATAACATAAAATGGGAATATAATCTTGTTAATATATAGGAAAAGCATGAGCATGAAATTTAAAACACTGATCACTATATTTTAAATCAGTTGATAAAGCATGTAGAGTTTTGTTAAAAATATAGTAATCACTAATGATATAAAAGGATATTATGAAGTGTAGCTTTATCCTTATTTTTAGCTCCTCCTTAATCTTTTTCTCCTATATATTTTTAAGAATATTTATTTTTCATTTTCATTCTACTCCTAAATCACATTCTTTCTTTTCTCCTTAATCTCAGCATTCTCTTGTTACTTTGAGTATTCACTGATTCTCTATATTTTTCTCCTATTTAGTAACATCATAATTTTCTTCCTTAATATCTGAATCACTTTCCTTTTGTGCCTTTATGTATCAATTATTCTCCTCCTTAATGGACACAAGCGCACTCATAATATTTTCCCTTATTATTCTTCTCTGAAAGATTATAACTATCAACAATTTAATCATAGAGTAAGAGTGAACACTTAATCAACTTTTCAATTGAAGCACACAAATAATGTATCGTTGATAAGTGACAATCTTCTTTTAAGTATAGAATTAAACTGATGGATGATAAGTTAGAGTATAACATCTTTGAGCATTTATCATTGGTCGTGAATCCAAGTTATTATCAAGCAATAGTTACCATAAGTGAATATATTTAATCAATGAGTTTATCATGGCATAAGCATTTAAGCAACTTGAAATAACAGAGATAAGACCATAGAATTCAGTTATCAGATCTTAGGAGTAAGAATTTTAATGAGATGAATACATCATGATTGATTAGAATAAGATGTATTATGAAGCATGTAATCAATCATAATATCATGAACAAAATGATGATAAGTTAAGAACATTTCATGACAAGAAGTTTGAATAAAGAGATGAAGAGTAGAGATGAATACCATTAGATCCAGTAATGTGTGAATTCAGGAAGAAGACTTTCATTGGGTCTTTCAGATAGAGAGATGTGAAAACATTTTTGAAAAATTAAGGATTCGCTATATAACTGCTCCCTTTTTTTAAAAAAAAATGTATCCTTAAATTCAAGTAATTTGAAGAGTTTTTGTTTGAGCAGTCATTCATGGGGAGGGTTAATAAAAAATTTATACCAAATTTTAGAGATGCAACGTGGTTTAAAATTTTAATCAATGAAAAATAAATCCTGATGTGTAGATAATCGTTTTGATTTTTTTTTAAGGATGCAAAAATTATTTTATAATGAGTAGAGAACATACCTGGGTTCTTTAAGTCTGATTTGAAGACTTAACTTGATGGAGGGAGATGATCAGGACGAGGATGAAAATGGACTTACACAGGTTTGAGTAATTGTCAGTTGTTGAACATCCTTCTGCCATTGATAAGCCAAATCTCCTCCTGACTAATTGTTTCCATGATTGACATGTATCATAAAGAACTGACACTAACCCTTCATTCGGTCATGTGAGATAACTGAAAGCAATCCTTGTAATCATACTGATTTATTATTATTATTATTTTATTTATTTATTTTTATTATTTTAATTATATATACTTATATATATATTATTATTATATCTATAAAATCTTTGTTTTACATATAACTTTTCTAATAAACTTTAATCTTATCTTAAATCTGTAAAATCTTTTTTTACATGTAATATTTTTCTATTTACTATTTTAACTTTAATCTATCCTAAATTTGTAAAACCTTTTTTTTATTTGTAATTATAACGTTCAGATTTACCTGTGTAATTTTTCTAACTAACTTTAACCTTATCATAAATCTGTAAACTCTTTTTTTTACTAGTAACTTTTTTCTAATTATTGTTTTGACTTTAACCGTATTTTAAATCTATATAAAAAAAATTCTAATTACTGTAAAACCATTTATATATATATATATATATATATTTTGTAATTACTATTTTGGTTAGTTTTGGTCATTGTATTTAAAGTGATCGACATCGATTTTTATTAAAAAAATAGTAATTTAAATATATAGTATGTATTTGCTTAAAATATATTATATGTATATTTTTTTAAACGAACGATATGTACAATAGATTAGTTATAGCTCGATTTGAAACAAATAAGCGTTAATCTAAAAAAAAACTTCTTCACATTTTTAGGTATATATGTGATTATGCTAAAATATAAAATGCATTATTTTTGAATTTTTTCATACATAACTAGTATATAAATAATTTGAATACAATTTGAATTTTTAGATTAAATTTAAGTCGAATAACGTATAACTCGACTCGTTGGACAGGTAGCAGCGTAGATATTCATTTCAGTGCTAGTAAAAAAAAATGAGAGTTGCTATTTATACCCAAATTTTTACTGAGTACATCCCATTACTAAGTATACCCCCACCCAATATTTTCAACTCCTGAAAAATCTAAGTACATCCCCCCTAATTTCATATTCAACCTCTAACAATATTTTCCCAAAAATACTATCCTACTACTAAGTACACCCCACCCTTCTCATTTTGAAACCCCTCACCCCTTACCTCAAAACAAAAGTAACACTTCTTCCGCAAACCCCCCCCCCCGACAACGATACAACTGCAACGACAACGGTAACAACAAAGGCAACGACAACCAACCTTCATCATCCTCTACATTTGTCTTTCAACATCAACAATGGACGAAAGGCCACTTGTAGGTGTGAATCTCATCTTTTTGCATTCTAGGTTAAAATGTTAATTTTTTTTCAATTTTTATGTTTAATTTTTGTTAGGGCTTAGTTACATTCCAATGTCTTTGCATTTTGATGTTAAAATATCGTGATTTAAAGGAAGTTTTGCTGAAAAAATAGACTTAATATGGCGTGGGCTGTTCGACACTAGATAGCCGAACTACCTTTGAGAAATTCGGCTAGGGTACCGAACTCCTCAAAGGTTGTTCGGTTAGGGTACCGAACTCCTTAATAGTGGTCCGGCTAGGGTATCGACCATGTTTTTTTTTCCTTCTTAATCTTTTACAATTGATATAATACATTATCTATGTACAGAGCATACATATAGGAGAAGACCTATTGCTTCAGCTAGGAGACAAAGACAACAACAAGAACAACAAGATACACAATAACAACAAGAACTACTACTACTACAACAACAATTACAACAGCAACAACAAGAACAACAACTACTACTACTACAACAGCAACAACAACAACATAGTTATGAGTATGAAAGAGGAGGCGGTTTTAAGGAGGAGGATGATGATGAGGAAGAGGAAGATGAAGATGAAGAAGAGGAATTCACCCTGTTTCCTGGTGGGCCACAAAATCTATCATTGTTGACTACCTTCAAGGATCATGTAGCGGGATGTATTTGCAATGGGGAAGAGCAAGCGTTGTTGAATGTTTGAATCACACTACCAAACAACAAGAGTAGGGAATTCGTAATTACTCTAGTAAAATAATGAAGAATCTTATCAATAGCTCAGGGCTTAATGTGTCATCCAGGTGCTTGTATGCAGAGGTTGACAAAAGTATTGGTGTCGATATTTGTGGAACGGTGGCATCCAGAGACGAATACCTTTTACATTCCCATTGGAGAGATGACAATCACACTTGATGATATGTATTGTTTTACAGGACTGGATGTGGCTGGGCAACCACTGCTTTTTAGGCGGAGTGTGGCCTATACACCTCAGGAGGTTGCGAATTTGTTGGGAGTACATGTCTCTGAGGCGATCCTTGGGATGCATGGTGTTAGAGGCTCATCAATAAAGTTAGAGTGGCTGCGTGAGACATTCCATAAAGAGGGTACATCCAAACATCTTGTTGCAGTTGCACTCTTTTCACTGATAAGAGTGGGACTCGGGTCAACACTAGCTACTTAGAGTTTTTAAATGATCTTGCTAGCGTACATACGTATGCCTGGGGGGCTGCAACTCTAGTGTATCTGTATAGACAGCTAGGGCAAGTGTCTCGAGCAGATGTTAAGCAGATGGGTGGATATTCCACGTTATTGGAGGTAACATACTTACATTTCCAGTTATTTTCATTACATTCAAACATTAGATAAATAAATTATATGTTATTATTTATAGTAAATTTGATAAATGTTGTGTTTTATTGCATGTAGGCATGGATATACGAGCATTTTCCTCCTTTTAGGCCTGCATATAGATCAAATTACAAGAATACATACCCACTTGCAATGAGGTGGGAACCAAAAGGAAAAGTTGGAGCATCCATGCAAAAACTAATCTAATACCGAGAGTGTCTCGACAGCCTTAGGGCCAATGATGTGAGTGTTATTTAATTTAGTTATTTTTTTATTTTATAATACATGAATGTTAAATTAATTTTCATTTGTTATTATAGGTAATTTGGAATCCGTATACAGGCACTTTTAGAGATCTACATCCATTTCTCACAGTTTCGTTATATCATGGATGCTTAGTGTCGTGCTCTGTTGTAGAACCATACCATCCGGACCGGGTTCTTAGACAATTCGGTTATGTTCAGACGATTTCATCCACACCGATTGTTGCTGATGTTCCTGTGAGATGGGATAAAAAGAGTCAGTCTGTCCTCCTGCCCCTTGCACCGTACTTTTACGTTTGGGATAGTCACGTCCTATCAAACGATTGTCTTGGTATATTTCCCAACTACCATGGGATTGTGCTGCTGACTATTTGCAGTGGTACAATGTCCATTCACATCTATTGGTTCAAAACCTCGATAGACGGTCCCCCCAATTTACCGTAACATCTCCAGTTCAAGTACCTGACACATAGGAGATGGTTACATCTGTACGAAATTTGATACAACCTCCAGTGCAGAGATGGAGGTCAGGTGATCGATCGATGACAGCGGATGACTTGGCTGATGTCTTAGACAGAACATATATGATAGTAGAAGGTCCAGATAATGCGGGACCTTCTACTTCCGTGTGAGACGAGGCGAGGGTCATCTCAGGGCGGGACTCGTTGTAGGAGACGAGAAAATTGATTAAATTTATATACAACTCTGAGACGTATTATATATTAAGTTTGTATTTTAACATTTATATTGAGTATGACCGAGACTGAATGTTATGTTATGTAACTTTTTATGTTCAGCACGAGTGTTCATTCCATGAATGTTATGCAACTCATTATGTTAAGTATGACTATTTCAAACGTATGTCCAACTCATTATGTTAATTTTATGTTCAGACGTATTCTATATATCAAGTTTGGGTTGCACACACTTACAAATGATCCTGTATTATAATTTGTTATATGGAAATTTTATTTTTTTTTACACACTATTCGGTAGCTTCCAGTCGAACACATTATGAATTGTTCGGCACCATAACCAAACACTTCATAAGGTGTTCGGCACCATAGCCGAACACATTATGAATTGTTCGGCACCATAACCAAACATTTCATAAGGTGTTTGACACCATAACCGAACACATTATAAATTGTTCGGCTGGAAGCTACAGAACAGTGTGTAAAAAATAAAATTTTGTTTTCATTTTGAAAATATAATACGTCAATCACACAATACCAAAATCCAAACAAAACTAAAAAACACTGTAATATTGACGTCCAAATAGTATATTACAAAACCAATAGGGTTACAAAATAAAGTTTAGTTTACATCAATAAATTCTTTACTATCTTTGGTGCGACTCTTTCCTATACTACCAACGTACATATCTTGTTGAACTCTATAAATATCCTTTCACCCAGATGCACATTCTTCGTGAAACGATTCCCAGTAGGTTGTCACCGGAGGTAATGGGGCGCCTTTCCGCAAAAACACTTACAAATGAAATACATATATGAAATGACTTACAATATAAAGTGTTGTTATAACATATAGTAAACAGTAGATGAATAGATGTGTGTGTACCTGAATATAATGGTCTCTGTTCATACAATCGGTACAGATTAATTTTTGATTAGATGGGGCTTCGATTCTCAAAAGTAAGTACGTGATTGACAATCTCTTATCTAAACTAACAAAGGCAACATTATATGTTGATGCAACCAAGTAACCCATATATGGGTTACAAAACCAATATTTCTTTGGTGCAGTCACCTCGTAGTAGTCCAGACTTTTCAACACTTTATCAACGCGTCCATGTTCATTGAAAACCTTTGAGTAGAACTCTATGTGGGTTGACAACTCATTATGGAAGTGTCCTCGAACCCTACCCCAATCCTCTTTTTTATATCCAACTAATTCAGCTACGGCACGAAAACCGCAATGACCATCACCAAGAACATTTTTAGTGTCTTCAATAAAGTTATGAAATTTTGGTGGTAGTAGATAAATATAACCACTCGAAGTTACAGCTCGGGTGGTTCGGCGGACAACCTATTGAAAAAAGAAAAGTTGACATCAACATACTTTATGAAAACTAATATTAAGTATTATTAAAAAATTACAATATTTACCGAAATCTTTATCTCGGTGGTCGTGAATGTCGCAAGTTTAGACGATGGACCAACCTCGTAGGTTACCAATGGTTCAGCCGACGAACAACTATCTTTAATGGACTCCACATATTCAAACTTGCTATGATCACGTTTCGTTGATTTGGTCAACCTAGCCTTTGCAGTCTTGGGACGACCACAAGTTTAGACCTCAGGTCTGGGTATATTGAGTGGTGTTGTTACTGGATTCGAAGCTTCCATCAATCGTTTTAACATTAACAGTCTGTCGTCCATAGGGGCGTCTTTAAATTTATTGACAAACTCATCAACACAATGACTGATTTTAACTTCTAGTCCTCCCGCACACCAACAACCTCATCTCCCTTAGGTGGTATCATATCTAATTTTCTCCAAAATGAATCAACCTGTTCAAGGGGAATTGGTGTGTTCAATCTCACATACTTAGAAATCTCATGACGACACGGCAATCCGCAAGTCTTTCTCAATGTACACCCACACAATAGAGGATTTACAGGATCTTCACGGCCAATTCCACTCATTTCTTCATAAATCTTGTTCAATGCATGTATTAACACCATACCTCGCAGAGACATAAATACAATTGATTTGTATTTTTGTTGAACTACATTCTTGCTCTTCTCAAACGATTGCTTTATTGGATTGTGTGATGTCTCTAAGAATGTGTAAATCTGTTTCCAACATGTCTTGAAGTTACCATGGCTCGATCCAAGCTGTCATTTCAATAATATAGATGACTCTCCACCCTGAAATCAATATACAAGAATCCGTTGGTTCAAAGTACATCTTTATCAAAGACATATAAAAATCAATATACATTAAAGTGAAATACCTGTTTGTTGTGGTGTTGTCAAAATTGACGATAGTATTTGTCCAACAAGCTACAAATCTCTCCTTGTACGGCACCACCCATTGCTCAATGACATACTTCACGACAGATGGATATTATTTAAAGTTTGATTGCATACTACTAAGCAACTCATTAAACTCTAACTCAGTATCTGCGACCACCAAAACGTTTCAAGTTGCAATAAACGAATGCCACATCTCCTTTTTCCAGAACATTTTCTTGCAATTCGCCAAAACATTCTTATTAATATGCCACTGACAAAGGAAATGTCTCGAAGAGGGAAAAGTTTACTCAAGTGTATCAAAGCCTTTTCTCTATCAGTAACAATGACACTAGGTAGCTCGGATTGATGCATTAAGAATTTTAAGATTGTGCACGCCGACATATAGTTTTCTTCACGTTCACACCCCAAATAGGTGACTGCAATAGAGAATGTCATATGTGTTGACGTCAAACCAACAATCTCCAACAAAGATAACTTGTACCTATTTGTCTTGTAAGTACAATCCATAACGATGACCTTCGGAAAACACTTCAGTAACTCAACGCTCTTTGGATGAGCGAAGAAAAGATCCTTCACTTTATTAGTCTTCTCGCAGCGCCGATCATGAAAGAAATACCCATGCTCCTTCAATTTAAACATAAATTGCTGCATTTCCGATCGGCCATCACGCTCATTAACTTTACTCTTCGTACGAGCATTGTAGATCGTCTTTATTATGGACTTATTATGTTCAAATTTTTGTTTTAAACCAAACAAAATGTCTTTCGGTTTACTATTGTTGTATGACAAATCATCTACATAGTTCTCCTCTTTCACTGATAATTGACCGACATATGAGCGGCTTTCTAAGTATTCTGCAGTTGGATGATCGTGCACATTACATTGAATCTCCAATTGCTATTGATTATCTGATACTTGCTTCCCCTTCAAACGAAAAGGACATCCACACTTCTTCGTACTAGTTTCTCTCTTCCTTTTCAGTTTACTCACATTATCATTAGCCTCTTCGATATTTTTCGCTGCTGATGGTAATGCTCTAACCTTTTTATTTTGACGGTAATATCCACTACGTTCGCAAGCCATCAACATCCAAGCTCTTTTGGAACTAGCGGTACCACTGTCCGACTTTATGATTACTATCACAATGCTATGCTCCTTTCCCGTAGTGCGCACCCATTCAAACATATTCTCTCGAGATGAAAACAATTCATGCGTCGTGAACAAGTCTGTGAAATCGATAACAATATCTTGAACAATGTTTTCAACTTTAGGTTCATAAGGAATGATCTAATTTTCTTCAGGGCCAACAATACTGGCCTCCGTAGACAACGTATTTGAATCATATTAACAATTACAATTACAAAACTTAATAAGCAAACAACATACATACTGTTCGGTAGGGGATCATGGAACATTAAATGGAGGGTTCGGTACCCCTGCCAAGCACTCTGAAGAATGTTCGGTACCCCAGCCGAACAACCCTTATAATGTTCGGTAGTCCATTGTCGAACACGATGATCCAGTTTACTCCGAAAAAATGGAAGAAAATTAAAATTAAAGACATGAAATGAGATGAAATAGTTACATAATTGGTCCCTTTGACTTGTTCTTCCTCCCTTAGTAGCAATGTGGATATATTTTTCGGGATTTAGAGTTTGAAGTCTGATGGATGGAACTTAAAAGAAGGGGTTTGGAAGAAGATAAGTTTTTTAGATTATGGATTTGTTGAGAGAGATAAACAGGGGTGTACTAAAAAACCTTGGGGTTAGGTGGGGTGCACTAAAAAATCTTGGTGGGTGTACTTAGTACTATTAAGATGAGATGAAAAAAAAAGTGAATGTGTACTTAATAACAATAATAGTATTTAGGTCTAAATTTATAATGACATTTTAGTAATGAGGATTGCTATTTACACCACAAAAATTACTTAGTACACCCCACCCTAATATTTTCAACCCCTCAAAATACTAGATACACCCCCCACTAATTTTCTATTCTACCCTTACCAATATTTTTTCCAAAATACTAAGTACACCCCACCTCAAACACACCTCACTCCATCATCCTCCTTCCTGGTACACCCCACCCCCTTCCTCCTCCCTTCTCCCCCCAACATAGCGCCTCCTTCCTCCCCCCACACACGCCTCCTTCCTTCCCCCCCACCCACCCACACACACGTCTCCTTCCATCCCCCAAACACAGCCGCCTCATTCCTCCTCTCTTCCCTCTACCCACCCACCCACCCACGGCCGTATCGTAGCCCACCCACCTCACCTTGCTTTGATTTTTTTTTGAACACCCCCTTTCTCGACTCCTTTCCCCACCCCACCTCCTTCCCCTACCCCACACACAGCCCGCCCCCTTCCTTTTTTTTTATAAATAGTTTGTTTGGTACTGGGTTACCGAACACCGATAGTAGTGTTCGGCACCCCTACCGAACATCACTATGGGTGTTCGGTAGGGGTGCCGAACAGCCATAGTGATATTCGGCAGGGGTGTGCTGAACAATCTAAAATTTTTTTAAAAAATAAGGCTATTTAGGTCTAAATTTATAATGACATATTTATAATTTTTGTTGGGGGTGTACATAGTAATTTTATGGGTGTAAATAGTAATTCTCTTTAGTAATTTATGTTGGGGGTGTACTTTGGAAAAAATCGGGTATAAATAGCAACCCACCTTTCACCCTCCAACACTATATTAAATTGGGCAAACTCCACAATTCGTCCCTGTACTTTTTGCATTTTTTTGTATTCGTCTCTGTACCAAAAATTTTTTTTGAGACCATCCTTGTACCACGGACATTGAACATGATTGGTCATTCCGTTAAATCTCGTTAACTTTTTTCCGTTAAGTCGTCTCACGTGCCTTGCATTTGCTTTTCACAAGGGGTAAAATAGTCATTTTAATAAAAAAGTAAAGGGACCAAAAGCACAGGGGGTGAAGCTGAAAAATTGGTTCATCTTCTTCACAAAAATCGCACCTGTTCTGTGCGATGGTTTTCAAAAAAAAAATTCCAAACCTTGTTTATACAAGTCTCGCCAAAACTTAAATACAACCACATCCAAGACTCCCTCTCCTCCGATTCTCTCTCCTTCTACTTCCTGCTCACAATCACCCAGATTTGATTTTTAAACAAATAGGTGTGCTATGACGTCGCCGGTGCAGAGGGCTTGAATTTCATGTAAGTGCAGACGTCTTTTGGTGAGATCGGAGAGGGAAGCTACGGAGGTGAAAAAAGGACGGTCGTTCGGTCCAACGTCGAGTGACTTATTGTTCTCGTCTTCGGCGAGGAGGCGACGGTGAGTGTCGTCGTCAAAGAGGTTGTTGACGGAATCGTTGACGGTGCGGGCGATGTCCACAGGCTGATATTTGGTTTTGACTCTGGATTTGGTCTTATCATCCTCTTTTAACTTAGATTTGTTATTCTTACCCTTGGAGCCCGATGATTTTGCTTTTGCTTTTGCCAGAAAAGTGGTGGTTGTTGCTGTTGATGTAATGGTGGTGGGAATAATAATGGTGGAGAGATTCGGTGAACACAAATTGTTGTTGGGGTTGGGCTATTCAAAGGCCCTGCCGGAGCAATGCTTGTTTTCCAAGTCCCTGTATCCTCCCCGTTATGTTATATAGCAAGAACAGTGGCAAAGAACTTGAAAAATAGTTAACAATTGGTCTCTGTACTATTTCTAAGAAAATGACTATTTTACCTATGGGCCAAATCACGTGCCATGCACATAATCCTACTTAACGAAAAATAATAAACAAAAATAAACAAAATGATCAAATGCGTAAAAAAAATGAGCATTGCTATTAACACCACCATTTCCTCTTAATACACCCATTTTCTTAATACACCCATCCCACTAATTTTACACCAACAAAATTTCTAAATACACCACCCAACATTTCCTATTTTACCCCTCTCACTTAACTCATTATTTCTTTCCCAATACACCCACCATATATCATCACACCTCACCCTATTACTCAATACACCACCCATTTCAAACACAACACCAACAACACCGTTGTATTTCAAACTCTTGCAACCCAGCTTTGTGCAAGGAAGAAGAAGACCAAATTCAAACAATGAAGAAAGCCCTAGGTATGAAATTCTTCTACTTTTTAAGTTCAAATGGTTTCAATTTGTATGCTGGGTTTTAATTTGTGTTATAAGTCATAAGCGATCGAAGAGAATTCGGCCTGGTTCTTCGAAAAACGTGGTGTTCGGATGGTCCTAGGAACAACTGCGGTGGTGTTCGGGGTACCTCCGAACACCACTGCAGTGTTCCTAGGACATCCAACACCACATGTTCCATAAGGCGGCGAACATATGAGAGGTGTTCCACATGTAAGCCCGAACACCACATGTATTTAGTAAAAGAAGGGTATTTATGTCTAATAATATAATAGCATTTTTGTAATTTAATTGGGGGGGTGTATTAATAGGATTGGGTGGTGTTAATAGCAATGCTCAAAAAAAAATTAAGTTCAAGAATCATATAAGCTCATAAAGAACGAATAAAAAAAATACAAAAAGTACAGTGAAGAATTGTGGACTTTGCCCATTTAAATTACAAAGGAAAATTCAGCCTTATCCTTTAAGAAATTTATACCCTGGCTAGGATGACATACAAACTCTAATCGACTGACTGTCGTCTCTCCATCACTTCCAAATCCAAATTCATTTTCATGGCGTCAATCTCTCCATCCCCAAGCTTCCCTTCCACTCGCTCCGATCCAAGCCCTCACAGAATCATCTTTCCCAACCTCACCCCTCCTCCTCGTTGGAAACGTCCTTCATCATCCACGTTTCCCTCTCAATCTCTCTCTAGGTCTTCTGCTGATTCCACAACCTGTCGCTGCCACAGCAGCGGTTCTACCTCCGGTTCTCCGTCTCCGTCCGATAACTCCCGCCGGTGGGATTCTCCGATTCACGACGGCGTCAGGAACGCTATTAAGTGGTTCGATGGTATTGTCAGAGCTTATAACAGCAATCAGGTGGTGCAAGAGGAGTTGAAGAATAACGAGAAAGGTGGAGACAGTGAGGTGAAGAATGGAGATGGAGAATGGGATTGGGATAGATGGAAGAAGCATTTCACTGAGGTTGATGAGCAGGAGCGTATTGTTTCCTTCTTAAAGGTACTTACTTGCAATAAACTCTTTTTACTGATAGCTAAGTTAGCTTTTTCGAATTATGATACAATAAAAGATGCATAGAATTTTCGAATTGAGACAGCATGTGAAAGTAAAAAATCAAATATTACGCTTCTGGCGTTTAACATGTCTAGTAGGTGAATGCAAAAGGATTTGACAAATAGGGAGAGAGGGATAAGTGGATTAGGATTCGAGGACATAGGATGGAGACACATATTGTTAGTTGTGCAACGAGAATCCATATTTACATCCATTTATTTCAAATTCCTAAAGGTAACTGAAATAGAGATGATCAATATCTATCAGATTGGTATTGGTGATGTTCAATAAGGAACTTCAAGTAATCACTTGCGAATATTAAAATGGTTAACATTTTTGACAAGGATGATTGTGGTGCAATTGCATTGGAATAATTTTTGTTATTGTTGACTAAGGAACTTTTTCTAATTTATAAAATACACTACTAGCATACATAAACTTTGAATTACCATATATTGGGTATTTTTCATTGCATTTATTTGCTAAAAGTCCTTTGTCTTTTTCTCAGACTCATCTTATATCCAGAACGAGTGCCCGTCACCTGAACCCTAGGCTCCATTGCATTTCTCTTTTTCTTCTCAACTAGGCTACGCGTTTCCCAGACTCCCTTCAAAAGGTCCAAGTGCCATAGCTCTGGCATTCAATTGCCAATCTGGTACCCTACATGTCCCTTGCTTACTTCTCAGGATATGTAAGCCACTCAGTCACACTTCCACAGGCGCTTGCATCTCCCTGGTTATGTTCTAACCAACCCATTCTTGAATGAGGGCTGTGATGGTGACTGGTTTATTGGTGGTTAACAACACTGATGGAAGTGCCCCCTTGTGCTTAGAGTTCTGAAGAACATGGGTTGATTGGACTCCCAAAGGTTCCCGGCTATTGTTGGCCTAGTATACTTTAGCTGTTTGATTGAACTTCGGAGTTCCATTGCATGATGGCCCGAGCCATTTCTCCCGCTGTAGGTCCTATTTCCTCCTTATAAACTTAAATATAAGAAAACATTTGTTAGAGCTAGATTGTTAGCTATCAGTAACAAGTTACTCCGCTTTCGAGGTGTTTCTAAATTGTGAGGGATGTTGAACCAGTATGGAGGTGCCTTCGTTACCGGCTATCATTGCCCTGTTGGTCTAGTATACTTGAACTGTTTGATTGGAGTTGACGCTAAGAAGACATGATTTAACAGCACTTGGACTTGAGAAGACATTGCTTGAAAGATTAAAAAGAGAAGGACAAGTAGCTGGGCGAGGATGAAGAACTCCAACCTTTCAGGGGAAACAACTCAATCATTCAATCAGAATATAAAACTGGAATGTAGATATTACAGCTCTATATATGGAATTCAGATTTAGCGTTTTACTTTTGGATCACCTCGGACCATGGTTTTAAATTGCGGTTTTGTGATACGTAACAGTTGCGGTCGCGGTGTAATGGTATCGGGAGTATCGGACGTTACGTAACGTTAATTGGTTACTGTAGCGGTGAATTTTTTCCGAACTCTAGAAAATCAGTACATAGGCTGCTTCAACTGTTTTGATGTTTGTTTATATATATATATCTACTCGTACATATATAAAAAAAATACTCCCTCCGTTCCTAAATAATCATCTCTTTTGTTTGATTGAACACACAGATTGAGAATAACTAATTGACTCTATTATAAATATTGGTATAGTATTTAGTTTCCTTTTAAAGCCCTTGCGCATTTGGCAATAATTAAAGTAGAAAGAAAAAGTAAAGGTAAAGTGGTAAAAGTGTTTTCTTAAAAAGAAAAATTTAAAAACAAGACAATTTTTTTTGAAATAGACAAAAAAGGAAAGCCGGACAATTATTGAGGAACGGAGGGAGTAGTAGAATGCTGTATTTTGAGTGTTTCTAATGGTGTTTAAGCAGTATCTAATATATTTAAGTCAAGTTTTGTTTGTTCAATGTTCATTAAAGGGAATTATATTGTTTTTCTCTGTTCACTTTTACCAATTATTGAAATTTGTTGCAACTCATTTGTAATATATAACAAAAATGCACATTTCCCACAAGTTCACTTAATCAAAAAAGATACTTATGCATAGACTACACTCCAAGATCGAAACAAATTAAACAAATCAGATCATGCTTTTCAAGTGAATAGAAATTATATAATAGAGTTTCTTATACAAATTAATCAAGGAGTTTAGCTTTAGCCCATTCCAAACAAAAAAAGTAAATTTTTTAAAGCCCAATTAAAATGTCTATTCTAGAAAAAGGAAAATAAGAGCAACATATAAAGAATTAAACAAAATCAACCCAAACTAGCCCAATTAACAAATCAAGTCCATTTTTAAAAAATGGAAGAAAAATGTTAATAGCAAAAATGAAGAAAATAAAATATTATAGCCCAACTAAGCCCATTAGCCCAATTAACAAGTCTACTTAAAAAAATAAAAAGTATTTACTCCACTTCTCTCAAAAATGAACTGGAATTGGGATAGTGGGAACTGAAAAGAGGAAAGAGCAACAAAAGCTTCACAAACAACTCATATAACCAGAGCATAAATCGAGCTCAATCTTGGAGAGGGTGAGAGAGAAAGCAATAAATTGAGAGAAGGATGAAGAGAAGATATAGGGTTTTGATTATTGAAGAGAGGAAGAAAATTGTTT
The DNA here is from genome assembly GCA_016624345.1 of Platycodon grandiflorus. Lineage (NCBI taxonomy): Eukaryota > Viridiplantae > Streptophyta > Magnoliopsida > Asterales > Campanulaceae > Platycodon > Platycodon grandiflorus. Next base: position 9,373,249 of record CM028365.1, on the reverse strand, counting down.
AGATATTGTTGCAATTGGAGCGGCAACAGTCGAGGATTGAAGCTCAAATCAGGCCTCGAATTGTGTTTTAACAACTTGGAAAGGACTGAAAGGTGCACAACCCTTTGTCTTCAAGTCTAATTTCCTTTTTTAGTTTTTCAATTTTCAGAATGTTAGATTTGTAATTTGGGGCTTCTTTGTGTGTAGTGGGTTCCCCAATCTGATTGAGGCATGCATCTGTGAATTATTACTAGGAGAACATGGGTTTGCAATTGCTCTGCAGATTTGTCTGAGGAATCATTTGTCTTCTTCTTTTTCTGGCTCTTCTTGAAATGTACAAAAACGGTTGTAACAGATAAAAAAACGCCGTTATGACCGTTACTCCGTTACGTTACGTAACACCAATTTAGAGGTGAAGTTTATTCTAACCGATAAATCGGTGGGTATGGTATTGGCACCACCAAATCCCATTGTGTAACGCCGATTTGTTACGTAACGGCCGTTTTTTAAAACCATGCCTTGTACCTGTATGTTAATATTTTCTTTTCCAGTACACGTCTTAATTCCTTTACGGTAGTATAGCATCTATATACTGATATTATTTATCGGTCTCATTTAGTTACCGGTAACAAATATTAATTTTAATGTCTCTCTGTGTCAACAGTCACAGATGACTCGTGCTATTTTTAGAGAGGAGTATGAAGATGCTGCTAGGCTTAAGGTGGCAATTGCAGCTGCAGCCACAAATGACACTGTTGGCAGAGTGTTGTCTCATTTGAATGTACGAGTCACACTTTTGTTTTAGATATGAAGCATTGATTGGGTAACCTTCTTTCTAATCCTTTTGTACCTCTTTGATGCAGAAAGCCATAAAGGATGAGCGTTACCTGGATGCAGCTTTCGTACGAGATTATGCTGGTGCAGGTTTGGTGAGTCAATATTATTTCATTAGATAATGGGCATACATATGTCATTCCCTTTCACTTGTTTCCAGGACAAACCGATTTGGTTCCATGTCAAATCATGAGCTTAAATGCTCCTATCTGTTTAGAGAAACAAAAACAAAACATGAACTGAACCGCTTACTTCGCAGAAATCAAACTGAAGTGAACTTTATAATTTCTGTTTGATACTGTTCGAGTCACTGGTTCGTGTCTGGAATTGCTGATGATCGCGACGGTCTCGTTCGCACGACTAAAAGATCTCACGAATCAAGGGAGGTCAGAAAAGCTTTTGGTCGTCCGCGAGGACACCTAGAACATATGATGGGAGTCGAGAGAAAGAAAACCTAAAACCTGTCCAAGAGTTCTGGATTGTATGGGAGATAGTGGTTTTCGCGATGGGCTGCTGGTTGCTAGCTTGGACCAATATAAAAAAAATGTTTTTTCGATGATGGTGGCTCATGGATGAAGTGTGGAAGAATATCACAGATTGAGAAAGACAGAAGATCAAAAAATAGTCTGGCGAAGAGTTTCTTTTCGATGGTTAGAGTCTCGAAGATCTGTTCTCTGATGGTGCATGTGTGTCAGAGAGAGTTCAGGAGTTTGATAAGATAGAGAATGCGGTCATAAGGTTGAGAGTAATGAGAGAGAGATAGTGGAATCAGACAACTTAGAGTATAGGGTTTTCCGCACATTAATGGTTAAGATTAAAACTTTGTCATCATTATTATATGGATGGTCAGGATGTAAAGCTAACTTAATTGGTATGGCAACGTTCTGGTTGGTTCAGTTTGATGAACTGTGGTTCAGCCTTAACATAATCTCCTACAAAATCTGCATATCAATACTATGTCTCTAACAGATCCAGTGCCTGTTGCAAGTCATTTTCTTCTTCTTCTTCTTTTTTTTTTTTTTTTTCAGATAAGGAAAAACGTTTATATTAGAATACAACCAGATTGCAAGAAGATGGATGAGAAATCCATCAAGGTAAACAAAAAGCAAAGCAAGCTTTTTATCCACACACACACACACACACAAACACAAAACATGCTAAAAGGGAAAAAAAAAAGGAAGCAAAACAAGCTAATCCTTTAAGTACATAGACTAGAAAAGAGCCTTCCAGTCCCTGAATTACAGAGGTGACCCCATGAAAGGCTCCTCTCGCTGATGCTCGTAGAGAAGCCAAATGGACCACCCTATTCCATAAGAGGGTCCTTGACAAGCTCTGACTCTTAAAAATTCTGGCATTCCTCTCCGTCCAAATGCTCCATAAAACCGTGTAGACCCCACTTCGCCACAACAAATTTTATCTCCCTTATTCCCAAAACTCGAAATTTAACCTGAAAGAAGGAAAGACAATATAGAACCAGGGCAAACCCAATCCTCACTTGCCACCCCAAAAAGCCTGTGGCAGCCAAAGATACCAGGCACCTTCACAATGTAGAAATAAATGGTCATCAGATGCTGAGGACTTACAGATCACACCAATCTGTAGAAATCTTCTTGTAAGGTCTGCAGAATTGAAGCATGTCATTGTAAAAGCACGAATCAATCTGTAAGTACCAAAAACTTTGAAGGATTTTATGGATTGGTGGTTGTACCACACAATCCTTTAAGTTTTTATTGGAATATACCAAAGTAGGCATGTATTTTAAAAGTCAGAAGCGAAATATTGGCTTTGTTGCTGTTGAAATTTGTCCTTTTGTAGATAATGATGTAAGAATGATCTTACTGGCTCATTGCATTTTTAGAAAGATACTACCTCTGTTATTAAATAAGTGTCATGGTTGACTTGACACATAGATTAAGAAAAACTAATTGACTATTCTAAATATTTATATGTTATGTATTTTCCTTTGAAGTCCATGTGTAAGTGGGACCCATCATTAAAAGTAGCAAGGAAAGTAAGGGTAAAATGGTAAAAGTAACTTTTTAAAAAGGAAAAACTAGAAAGTGGACACTTTTTTTGGAACAGACAAAAAAGGAAAGGTGGACTCTATTTTAGGAACGTAGGGAGTATTGTTTATTACTCCCTCTGTCAAATGTCAACATTTTTTGGTTGAATGTGGCACTAATTTTGACTTGTGCCATCGGAACATCTAGATATTATTAAAATGTAGTATGGGAATGACAATCTTTTGAGGATAAAAGATGATACTAAATGAATGTATAATATTAACATACTAGCTTACTTGGGGATTTCTTTGATGTGCCATTTGGATGGTCTTAAAGTCCATCCCCCATCTTATGAAAAAATGGTGGAAGCTTTTATATAAACTAGGTACTTCCTTGGTACCAAAATGAGTGTCCTAAAAAAAAAAATTGTGACCAGGAGTGTCCCTCTCAAATTTACTAAAGTCATCTTTGTCAACTTACATGTCCCGTATACACTTGTGAAGCTATGGAAACTACGAATATTCATATTTATATGAACTAGTAAATTTCTTAAAAGTAAAATTTCTTAATTTACATGAAAAAACTAAAAACGGACACTCATTTTGGAATGGATGGAATAGTATTTATCCGTGTTGGGGAATCTGCTGAACATGAAACCAGTCTCACTTTCTTGTTCTTAATATGTGTTAGGCTTGATATACCGGCCCGCTCTCTTACATCTTGAACTCTTAGATGAGTTGGTAACTTAACATGGTACCAGAGATTTGGTTAACCAAGGTCTTGGGTTCTATTCATCTCGTTAGTGCATGACGCTCGGTTTGTGATGCACCTAGTCATGCATGTTGATCTATCTGTCCACGTGCCAGCAGAGGTTGCACGTGAAGGGGTTTGTTAAGGCTTGAAATACGTTGTTGGGTGCTATAATAGCTTAAGCTTTTAGAAGAGTTGGAACCTAACAATTTCCAAGAAAAATGCGAATCCGTTTCTAAGCAGTTGCATTTTATGTACTACTTTTGCTGTTATCACATACTGAATCTGCATTTCAGGTGGGATGGTGGGCTGGACTTTCAGACGATAGCAATGATCCTTATGGTCATATCATTCGTATAAGTGCAGAGCATGGAAGATATGTGGCTAAAAGCTTTAGTCCCAGGTGGAGTCACTTACTCTGTGCATAGTTCATTTCAAGTTCACAATGTGGAAAGAATCCCACCGGTTGGTTGTACTGCGTCTGATGGCTTCCAAGACAGACTTAACCAACTTGTCAGTTCTCCGGAATTTATTTATCATTGGTGTATTTTGTCTGTCTTGTAATGTCATTGAAGTAATCTCGCATCTGTACATCCATCTTGTGTTAGACCTTCTTGCCCTGCTTTACGGGGGAGTTCATGGACTTCTACAGATGTTCTATATGTTTAGGGAAATCGCGTTACTCTTCTTTCCCAGACAAAGACTCCCACTTTGAATGTCAAACTTTTTGAGCTTCTATAGTTACCTATAGGTTTCTCAAATGTATCTTCTTTGGGAAGATATATTTTTATTCTTACCTTAAAACATCTTAATTGTCAAAAGTTTCCAGCCCTACTCTACAATGACTTGATTATATTTGTGAGAGTAAGGGAAAGAGGGTGGCAAAAATGAGGGGTGAGAGTTTGGCTGTCAAACAACCCCATTTTTTCATTTTGAAATAAGTGCCAAAAATTTACCCAGAAAAACCCAAAAGAGCTGCCAAACAGGGCCTAAATGAAAAGAAGTTTCACATTTATGACTCGTATGGTGAAATGCTATTTAGAGGTGTATCTGCTCAATTTTTTGCTTTGTGGAGTGCAAGTTCACTTGTAAAATGTAATGACAGTTTTTTTAGGCGAAAGGTGTACCTTTTAGATGCAAGGTCATGCTGAAAAAGCTCATAGTTCACTGTAATTTCAGTGTTACATCCAAGAACAGCCTACCACAAAATTTTCGCAAATAAAGCAGCAAGTACAATTCAGTGAGATTTCATGTAACAGCATAACAGAGATCGGAAGAAGAAAGAAGGCCCAAAAGAAAGGGAAAGTATGAAGGACGAAACAGAGGCTAAACAAGGAATGGATATATATAGGAATGGATATATATAGGAAAAGAAAAAGGAAAAAAAAGGGACAAGGTTGGGTGCTCAGCGGAAGCTGAGGCTTGAAGAAGAAGAAGGCAGAAAATGAGGCTAGAAGAAAAATCGGGCATAAAAAAGAATGGAAAAAAGATAAAGTTCAATGAGGGAGGAAATTTACCTATACTATCTGGAAGTCATGGATGTTCAAGGCTTGTTGTTTGCTTTATATGTTTAAGATGGCAAGGAGCTCAGTGGCTGCTCGGTATCTTGATAGTGGAGTGCAGAGATTTTGAACTGTGAGAGTTGCGAAAGAGGAGAAGAGAGAAACATCATGTATCGAGCAATTGATCTTCCATTGGTGCCTTTGAGCACTGAGGGATAATGTGCTTAGTGCCTTGGTCAAGGCATTTCACCAAAAAGTAAATGATTACTTTGGACCCCAAAGGCTTCTTACCTGAAAAACTAGATCACTGTGTCAAACTACAAGGCACAGATAAGCGCATGTGATTCAGTTTGACTCATGTTGACCAAACAATGTTCTACTAGCTAGTGTGCCTTGCCTCACCCCACGTAGTTGCGCCATTACTTGCGATGGTAACACAACGCTGTGGTTTGAACCTTTATGAGATCTGATGAATAACTTGATAGTTGTCCAATTCTTCTGAACTAGCTATCCAGTGGAGAATTTGGTCGATATTAGTCATCAGTTATTTGTTGTGTCTTGGGCATGTGAGGTACCCAGTGGATTAATACCAATATCCAAAGCCAGCGTTGAGCCATTTACCTTTCCTGCTGGAGGCAGCAGGAGATTCCACTCAAGGTTCAGCTAACAGCCTGTGGTATCCACTGCTTATGTTTACTTCAGAAATCGCACTGATGTGATGCTAGTTGATTAATCTTAATTAAGGGCTTATAAATGAATGTTTCTTTTAACTTCACAAGTACTTCATTTATTAGTATGTCCTGTTGAAGGTTAATTGCCATTTCCTTTGGGTTTCAGGCAGCTTGCCACTTCCACGGATGGTACTCCATTGTTTGAGATATTTCTTACAACGAATAAGAAAGGTGAATACAAACAGCAGGTACCTTTCTTTACCTGCCTGCATCTGGCTTTATCACGTCTAAACTTCTAAACAGGAGCATGGGCTGCTGGGTCCAAAGAATTTGCTAGAGTATCTAATCATTATACTGCTAGCACCATTGCATAATAGACATCAGATTACATGGATGCAACAGTGTTAGTGTCGAAGAGTTCATTATCTACTTAATTGTAAGTTGTAACAATGTTTACACAACAATAAATCAATATTTGAGAGTCAATAACAAGGAATGGATGGGGACCAGCGTAATTTATAGAGCGAAGAAAGTGAAAAATTGCATTGCTGTTAATATTGAGTGAATATCATAATGAATAAAGAATTAATGTATCAAGAAATCAACTTGACTGTAGGTTTCCGTGTGTTCCAAGGCATTTGTGATTGTTTGGGAAAAAATATCTATTGTTATGAGCCGAAGATGATTCAATTGTCAGTTTGCTTGACATGCATTTTGTTGCTTTGAGGCCAACTCATAGGGGTTTATCATATATTGTTAATCAATATTAATTTCTATGTATTTGGAATATATGTGATACTCCCCCCGTCCCGGATAAATGCTCCTACTTTCTATTTTGAGATGTCCAACTAATGTTCTTAAATACTTTTCATGTACATATTCTTTTTCATTCTTCTCAATATACCCTTAAAGTTTCTTTTAATATAGCACATCCTAGAGAAACTCACTTATTTAAAATTGTGGAACTCAATTAATGTTTATGGGTATTATCGTCAAAAAATATTTTACAGCACATCATTAATTACGTTTCTTAATTCCTGTGCGTTGTCAACTAGGAACGTTTATCTGGGACGGAGGGAGTAATATATTAATCTTTGACAACATGTTTTAACATTTGTCATTTTCTTTCTGGAGAAGTTTTATGTGATCATTTCGGAATCGAGTTCTGTATCTCGGGGGGTTCATTGTTTCAATCTCATAAGCCGAGTGCCAACTCTTTTTTCTTCCTCTTTGGAGATGATATAATAGAACTTCTTTCTTTTGGATTTTATATGGTTCATAAATGGCCTGTAATTTGATGGGATTCTACATTCATCTTCTCTTCAATCACTCATGTCTGTATGGTTTAAATTACAATCAGTTTCTTATAAAATGCTCTCTACATGTTCATGTGTTATGCTCTGATTTTGACATTATTTTAGCTCCGTGTCTGGTTTACTTTGTGCTGGAAACTTTCTCCTTCTGAGTGTGTGCTTTATCTATTTGATTAAGTGCTTGCACCTGCTTGTCCATATTTATATACTTCCTCCGTCTTGAAAAAATACGGGGTTTGTACCAAAAACATAGCACCATTCTAAAAAAATTAAACGAGGTACAAACAAGTACAGCTACAATCTTAAGAAGTTTGACATATCAAATGGGACTTTTGTTTTTGGGATGGAGGGAGTATTTTGATTGATAATGGGAAACATATACAGATTTGTATTTAACTAGTTGCTTCACCCTACGTTTGCTCTTGCAAGCTCATTATACGAATTTGATTTGCACGATTAGGCTGTATACTTGAAACAAAACGAAGTTCCTCAAGATTTGCTGATTTCTTCCTCCAATTCGTCTGGTCTAACCGGTAGCCTGGATCCCGTAGACCCATCGGGCGACAAAGGGGATCTGTTTGCAAAAATTGTTGAAGATACAGAAGATGGTGACAGTGATGATGATTCTCATATAACTGAGGAATCTGTTTTTGAGAATATCCCGCGAGATATGATTCCTGTTGTGAATGACATGAAGGTCAAGGTCTTGAACATGCCAATATCAGGGAAAATAGATCGGGACCTGATATCTAAGGTGGTTGAGCAAATGATGGAGGAAGAAGATGAGGAGAGGAATGCTGAGTTGGAAAGTGTGGATGCAGAGGATGATGTTAAAGGCGAAAATGATGAAGAACAAATCAATTTTGAAATGGGCCATAAATTTGATGAACTGGAAGCAAAAATCCAGATTGCATATAAGATTTTAGTTAGTTGCTTTGTCGATAGTAAATATGGCACATCTTTGAAAGATCTTCGAATACCAGCTAGGCTAGAGAAAAAGGGTCGCTTGTCATTTTCATTCTCTATAAAGCAAGATGACCGACAAGTTTCTGGTGGGGATGCACTGTCTTTATTGAAGAAGAAACCTAAGCTGCAAGGTAATAGAAGCATAGACAATGTTATGCTTGATCTAAAGGAGTCTATGGGCAATGGTGGGATAACCGTGGAGGTCAGTTTGTAAATTCAGAATAGGAGAAGCTACAGTCTATTTTTATCAGTAACTCGTAGTTCATTGTAATATGGTTCAAATATGCAGGCACTGAAAGATTTTAGTCAATTGTTAAATCTTTGTCTGGCTCAACATTCTCAACCTTTATCTGGATCAACAACATTCAACCGAATCGAGTTTCCAGCATCTCCAGATCCTCTAAACGGTGATCTATTGTTAAAGTTTATAACATTTGTTCGTGTGCTGTTTATAGTATTGCAATTTGGTTATATTGCTGATCTATTGTGCCTTTTTATTTAAGGGTCTTTTTTTGGATAGGTAAATATAAAAAAATATATTGTGAACAAGCGTCAAAACAGGTGACGCATCCTATGTACACAGGGAGAATACTAAAATGCCACCCCTAACAAACAGTAATACTGTCCACAAATTCTACAAAAGGGTTCGCACCCGACGAACTTGAATTGTCACACCAAAATAATATAGTCCGAAAGATTAACTCCTTTAAGGGTCTTTGTTAGTCTCGGGCACTTTCCCAGACTATTTATTGAAAAAGCTCTGTTTTTGGCAGCGGTATATGTTGGTGCACATGGGCTTTTTTATTCAGAAATCATTCATCTAAGGCGCAAATTTGGCCAGTGGCAAGAGGATGGAAGCAAGAATGAGTTTCCAAATCTCGAGTTCTATGAGTACGTTGAAGCTCTAAAATTAACTGGAGATCGCCATGTACCAGCTGGGCAGGTAAATTTTGGTTTTACTATTTTGACAATCATGTACATATCCCTTTTTTTGAACATTTGTTCTCCAGGGAGAGGATTTTAGTGGTGAAAAGGCTGCTTTGTTCATAGTATGAGGTTGCATGGTGTAGGCTGATTTGGCTTAGTTAATACATTATTGCAGGATCATATTAGTGATATATTGTTGTGCTGTCTTGGGGTTAAAATCATATTGAAAATAACAATTAGTATAGTGGTATATTGTTGCGTTTGCATGCTAGACTTAGATGATTATACCCTGAGGTATTTGATAGCAGCTTATCATGAATATTTCATGGACATTACGTGGTTGAAGGACATAATCAATATCTAATATTCATAGTTTACGGGGCGCAAAGATGTAAAGTTCACACTAGATGTACAGGCCTCTCTGTAAAGCCGCAGTGTTTAATTTTCAGTACTTGACCGTTGAATAAATAGGCATTGGGTAATTCTTGCAAAATCTTAAGATGTCGGTTTAGATATGTGACAATGGTGGATATGTATTGATAAGGAATATTTCTGTTTTAAAAATCTTTACATTCATGTGATTAACATTCTAAAGAATTCTTTTGGTAGCTCTTAACGATTGTGATTATTATCTTTAATCCATGGCGGTGCCCTTTTTTTAATCTTTGCTTCCATTAGTATCGCTAACTGGATGGATATTAGCCTCCAGTTTTAATGCTGGAGAGGGATCTACTTCCTACTTGTTGGCCCTATAATTAACATTACTGCTTTGTTTGTTATGTTAGTTGCGTATTCAACTGACCTACATAAAGTATGCCAGCATCTTTTAGGAGAGACTGAGGATTAAGGGGTTGGGTTGCCCTTTATTTACTTGCTTTCCAACAGTTATTATTCATTAAGATGTCTTATTATCCTCACTTAGCCTTGCTGATACAGTATTGTGCTCTTATTCTACAGGTTGCATTCCGTGCAAAAATTGGAAAAAAGTATCAGCTTCCGCACAAAGGGATCATTCCAGAAGAATTTGGAGTGGTATGTAATTTGCTTGTTTTACTTCAAGCATTAATAGTGCTGTATACCGCATTATCTTTTTAGCTTTTCCTTTCCTTGAGTTTGTCTGTGGTCTTATTGGCAATTCAGATTGCTCGGTATAGAGGACAAGGGAGGTTGGCGGAGCCAGGCTTTCAGAACCCTCGATGGGTGGACGGCGAACTTGTTATTTTGGATGGAAAGGTTCCATCTCATTTCCTTTCCTTTTTCTTGTAGCGGTTAGGAGTTATCTCAAATTGTATAATGTATTTCGAATCCCCCAGATAGTTACTGATTGTGTAAGATGAACTTCTATTGTTTTTTTGCAGTTCACTGGAGGAGGGCCGGTTGTTGGGTTTGTTTATTGGGCACCTGAGTATCATTTCTTGGTATTCTTCAATCAGCTGAAGCTGCAGGATTAGATGCCACATTGTACATGAAGTTTCATATTTTCCGTTCTATCTTGGTTTTGTGAGTAAGTTCTTTCTCATGCATCATATACATACGTATAAATCAATTACTGCCGGCTAATGTTGGGTTCGAACCGAGCTTGAACATGATTTCAGGCTTGGGGAATAAATAAGCCAAACACGGCTCGGCTTGGCTCGAATAAGCTCAGTAATCACTAAATATCAATAATGTATATTTTATATTGTTTATATCATAATTTTATGCTAAATCCACTAAAGCTCGACCTGGCTCGAATTCCATCAAAAGTAAAAGAGCTGATTTCGAACAGTGGATGCTCGTGTCAGCTTGTTTATCTTCCTAAGGCCCAAGGGCGGCTCTAGTTCTCTTGGTGCAAGAAGTGATGACCGAAGCTTGGAGACCTGGATTGAGCTTTAGTTTTCCTAGGCTCGTAGACACAAGTTTCAGAACACCCTATTTCTGAACCTTCATGAGAATTTTGACCATAATGGAGAATTTGGTTGAGACCCTATTGCCCACTCAAATCTAAGAATCCACTTCTCAGTCAGTCACTTGGATATTTTATCTTGATTACCATGACTCTGTAGTAGTTGTACAGCATTGCTCCGTTTTACTACTCATGAACATTTTGAAGTTCTATTTAGCATATAATGATCCTGTGACGCATTCAATTGAGTGAAATTTTGGACATCAATATTAAAAAGATTTAATTCACTTGCACTAAGGACTAGGTGCAGTTCAAAAATGACCTATGCTGAGCGTGGCAGAAGCTCAAAGTGAACTCAAACGCACATGTTCAGTTGTTGAAACTTGTTCCTGTTTATGTGTAGTATAGGATGAGGCATTAATTTTGCTATCCACTGGCAGACCTGCAGTGTTTTGTCTGTCAAATGGGATGACTGTAAACTTGGAAGATTTTTAAAGACAGTCTGATTGGGAATACCCAACTTAACAAATGTAATTGTTATACTCCCTCCGTTCCATATAAGTAGCCCTCTTTCCATTTTTTTTTGTCCCAAATAAATAGTCTCATTTGTAAATTTTAACCTATAAACTTCCATTATTTTTCACAATTTTCTTTCTTTTCAAAAACATGACCTTTCTAATACATAGCACACAAAAAAGTGGCCATGTTAGTGCATATTATAGGAATTATATAAAGGATTTTATTTTGATATGCGGATGGTGTAAATTTAAATTTACATGAGCTTTTCAAAATACTTCATTATACAATGAATTAACATAAAAACTCGTTTGATTCATATCATACATGATACTAATTGACATTCTACTTATTTTTAAGGTATATAACTCATGTAGTTCTTTAAAATTTATTGTTCATAATTACCAATCAAATGTCTTGAAATAAAATCTCAGTCAATTTAATGCTAAAAATTGAAATTTGTGTCTACAACATCTAGTGTGTAGTTAATACTCATGTGATAAAGAATCAATATGAATGCATTTTAGAGAAAATTCTTATCAATCAACGTATTTTTTAGACCGCTTGTGTAAAAAAAAGACATTACACGATGTATCAAAATTTTACTCATATATAAAAGCCAAATTACAATTTTTTAAAAGTTTGAATTGTGAAATGGGACTATTTTTGGGGGACGGAGGAAGTAACTTTTTTAGTACAGAGAATCACAGAACAAAAAGTGGTTAGGTATTCCCGTGGTCAAACTTGGGATAATGTTTCTCAACTTAAAGCGTTTATAGTTTCTTTGGGAGAATTGTTAAGGATTCTTGAAGAATCATCTTGATAGGGTTTCTCTTTTAATTCCTATTTAGCATCCAGTATCAGCCAGAAGTAGGATCTGCCGTGAATGATTGATGATAATTGATCTGTTTGTTAACGCAAATTAAAGTAATTATATTTTTAATCATATATCTTGTTTCTTGCAGGGCTCTACGATTTCTGTTTAGGGTGAAATGGCGGAGTAAAATTTAGGTGCTATTGGACTGGGTTGCCGGTCCTTGGTCAACTGACATATGTAACTATAAGTATTTTGAAGCATTAGGATAAATGATGTAAATAGGTAGTGCTGAGTCTCGCTCAGTTTTTGGGTAGCCACTGAAGCTCTGTTATTTAGTGAGTGTTGACCCTTTTAGTGCCCAATAGGGGTAAGGTGACAATGATAGAAAACAATGTTTTCTGTGATGTATGTATATTAATTCATTTTAATTGGGAAGACCGAGGTATAGTTATGGTGCCCTTTTTCATATTTTAATTTTTTTTTTCTTGCCATTATGAGCCCAATTTTTGTTTCCCTTTCTTCTCGAGTTATGGTTATGGTTTCTGTGGTCTGGCTTTTGCTCTTACCCTTACAAACTAGCAAAATCTTCTGGTGTTTCTGTTTTTGTAATTGTGACGAGCTGCTAACTTTGTAGGTGCATTAGTTGGTTGCAAAAAAAGTCCAAATCAGGGGTGAAAGATAAGGTAGATCTTGGCCAAGATTCCTTATGTAAATCATGCATTTGTTTTTCCTTTTGATTTTTGGTGGCTGGGACAGTAAAGTTGTTGTGGAGACCTGCCATTTGCGTTGAATTGATACAATATACTGTAATAGATATGGGGGCACGAAGCAGAACATCAATATCAGAGAAGCACAAGACTAGTAAACTTTTGTGCTCTGTCCCCTCATAGTCTAGGTACATGACTGTTGTTCCTTGTGGCAATTGGCGAAGAAGTCGCTACACTTTTACTGAAAAAAGGTAATTCCTTTTTGAGTTTTGCTGGATGACAGACGACATCCTTTTCCATGAGTAATACGTCATATTATTTGTTAATGTAATTAGTGCAGACGACTGGAACTGAGTTGATTATCGATTTGGAGAATGATGACTAGGAAGCCTTTTGGATTGATGATAATAGGAGAGCACACAAGTTGAAGTTGGGAGTCAAATTAGATGGAGAGATGTTCCCAATGAACAAAAGTCTTCTCTGGTGGCTTTAGTTTAAGCATAGATGAGGATTCAGAATCGAAGTAGGCGTAAGGTTACCTTCTTGTTGAAGTATAGTTGTGGAAATTTTGCTATTAGTGCTTCAGGGAACTTGGTGACGAGTAAAGTCATCCATTACCAGTGAAAGACCATGACACGAGTTAGGCGCATTGTGCATCCATTTCCAGCGAAAGACCATGACATGAGTTAGGCGCATTGTGCACCTGTGACTCGCATACCTGATACTACCATTTCCAGTAGATTATCCTTCCTCGGGTACGTAGATTACTGCACATATATATTCTACTAGAATCATAGGCAGTTCAAAGCTACCAAATGCACGTAGAAACTGACATCGTTAAATTTTTGGGCAACAACACTTTGACAAATAGGCAGGAGAAAAAGTTTATACACCATCTTATTGACTGAAAACTGAGAAATAGTATGTTTTCATGGCTTCTTTAGTACACCAAAAGATAAATCCTTTGCTATCTTAGCCCCCCTTCCTTTGGCCATGTAAAGACCGATATGATGCATTAGCTCCTGCCAATAAAAATGAGCATTTATATAAGTAAAGGGGAATAGATAAGCTCTACAACTAATAAATGTATACGCCAAATTTGGAACATGAATGGAAGGGCAAGTATATTTTTACAGTATTGGAAGCTGTTAGTGATCAGACAAAAGATTGTAAAAATGTAGCGATTGAGAGCCCCCTTTTCTATCTAGAGAGAGCTCTCATCAATTCCTCCCCATTAGGTGGTCCATGAACACGAGAGAGAGAGAGAGAGAGAGAGAGAGAGAGAGAGAGAGAGAGAGAGAGAGAGAGAGAGAGAGAGAGAGAGAGAGAGAGAGAGAGAGAGAGAGAGAGAGAGAGAGAGAGAGAGAGAATTTACCTGGGGATGAGCTTGGGCATCTTTGGTGTCCCTTGCAACGGAAGCTGGAAAATCAAAGGTGGCACAGGCACGGGAGTAGACCACTACATCCTCCAACGGTGGAAGAAAACCACGGTTTCTAGCTGATAACGTGGAACTAACAAAATCCAGCACACAGATGTCTGTGCATATACCTACCACCATTAACTTCACCAAAAAAGGAAGATGCTTCAATGTCCATCTCTGATGCTAGTTTAATAACTTTCCCACAAAATAATTTCGATGAAATACAGTTATCTCCTATTCTGTTATCGCCTTCGTTTTTCTTTTTGGTTGAAAAAGCTCGTGTAATCAACTTTTCATTTTTTCTGCTAAAGAAAAGGTAAGTCCCTGTATCTCCACAACAGGAGTAGCTATGTTGTTCAAGGACTGATGATATATTGAACGGTATATGTCGATAAGCGAGGGAGATGCATGTATTGCACTAGTGGTTATAGTGACCAACAATAAAGTCTTGACTAGGTAGGATGAGTAGATATATAAGACTTGTGATTTCTGAGAACTCAAAATTTAAAAAGGTCTTCCAATTAAGTTTGAAAGGCATCTAATTAATGGTGGCTAGTCGTGGTGGACCTGGTGGTTTGTCTATGCTTAATGGTGGCTAGTCGTGGTGGACCTGGTGGTTTGTCTATGCCGCCTATATGAGGGGATACCATCCGAGACGAATATCCAATCTAGTTACTGTAATTAAGGGTAGAAAATTACTTACAACTTGAATCTTGTTGGTTTTCACCCAGTCCACGAACACGTTGGAACCATCCTCTTGAATCGAACCTAGATATCCATCATAACAATCCTTGCGCCTGATGGTAACATTTGGCTCTTCCTCCAACCACCGTAAAGCTGCATGCACATACAGAGTGTTTATACATGAACACAGAGATTCATCTAGCCAAGTGTTTGTTATACTTCTCTTGGGAAGGGAGGAAATGAATTAGGTTCAAGTACCAGGAACTAAATTGGATTCATTGGAGCCGGTGAGACAGTGGGGAGGATAAGGGTGCTCGAGTTTTCCGGGTTCATGAGAATCAAGAAATGCAAGAACAGGCCATTTCTTGTCGCAGAATACTCTTGCCACCCTTGCTGATTCTTCAATCATTTCAGATATCTGGTGGTTTGCCTCTCTTGGGGCCTAGACATGACGCAATTCATATATTCAAAATGTTAGCTTTTGCCACGATCAAAAAGGACTGTGAGCGTGTGTGAGAGGGAGTGAGAGAGACCAGATTTCCAGCGCCGACGGTGCAGAAGCCATTGATGATGTCGACAAGAACGAGTCCGGTCTTGACATCTTCAGATATGAAAACTGATTCCTCCTCAAGAGGGATCTCGTTCTTCAGAAGCTCTAGTGTGTGCAAAACCATGATCTCTTCTTCAAGCTTCTCACACACCAAATTAAGCTCCAATAAAGTCTCAACTAACAAAAACTATCAATATGAAAGCTAAGAAGACAGGCTTTGACAAGGGTTATTGATCGATGGCATCATAGGCGTGCAAAGATTAAATATCTTGGCATATTACCAAGCATGAGTCCACCATTTTTGACTAAAGAAAACCAAAGCCTCTCATTTTTCATTTTATTAAAGATATTTATTTTTAACGAATATATATATATATATATATATATATATATAGAGAGAGAGAGAGAGAGAGAGAGAGAGATATTACTTTTGCAATTCATATTGTGACTTTTAGTTATAACAAAATCATCTAATAATCACATAACAATTATTGTCCATTAGGTGCATCTGGTTTAATAGCGTAGCGTAGCTCAACTCTTTTCTGTAGCGGTGGAATTTTTTTTTTTTTTTTTGTTACTAGTGTTGTGTCAGGCGGAAGCAAACAATCAAATAATTGAACATATACCAATTATCAAATAATTGAAAATTAGAAGAGATGAAAGAATTTGATGTTTTAAAACGGATGCATATTGATATTTTAATCTTATACATGTCTTAGGATTATAATTTATATATAAGATAGAAGAACTAAGCCCTAAGTGGCGTAACCGCACCAACAATAGGATATCCGCCCTGAGACCCCATGCGTGCCAAGCGGCCGCACCAACTTCAGAGACTTTAGCCACATTCCCGTGCGCCTGCCCTGCACAACCGCGCCTTCACTCGCTCTGCTACGCTCAGCTCGTTTCGCTTCGAGAAATTGACTCATTAATTAGAACGAGTCATCCTTTTTAACAACTGTAGCTACGACATAAGAGAGGCAAAATTTTGAGTGTACCAGTAAATTTTCATTGTGGATCAACCATAAAACTGTACAAGTTTTGTAATACTCCATTTGTTTCAAAATATTTGTCGTTTTAGCTTCAAAATTTTGTTTAAAAAAGATTGTCGTTTTAGGTTTTCAATGCATGTTTTGCCTAATTTACCCTTGTCTTCTCACAAGTTTCAATAATTGATTATCTATTCATTAAATATTTAATTTTCTCCCAATAACTATCTCCTTCTAATTTATGTTTTCAACTACTCCTAGCACAAAAATTAAAGATATTTAATAAGGGTATATTTGTCATCCTACAAAATTTCTTAATATGTGTGCACAACTCTAAAACGACAAATATTTTGAAACAGAGGGAGTAATAATTTTATTAATTAGCACCAAAACTTAGGGTGATAATCCAAATAGACGAAGTTGTTTCCGATGAATCATGATCACGACTCACGAGACATGGAGTCGAGAGTAGGCTCGTGAGTCTCATCCCAAACATAAAGAATAGTTAAATTAAATCATATCCATGGATTGGAAGGAATATTTGGAGTTTGGCAATAATTGAATATCCTGGGAGGATTTTTGTGTAATTTTTCTAATAAGAAAAATCTTGTAGACTGTGCATGATGATTCCAAATGAAATCAATAAATAATTGACCTGTTAAAATCAATCACACTAATGTGATCCACTTCTTCACGTTGCGATCTGTTTAACGTTATGTACTAAAGAATTATTCGAAAAGTAAAAAATTATAGAAATTGCCATACACAACTTTATAAACTTTATTCTTTTTTTTACCCTTATATTTAATATTTTCAACAACTTACTATATTTACAACTTTTCTTCCTTGACCAAAATGTTTTTAGTCTAAAATTTAAACTATAATTAAAAAAAGCAAACTTATTTAACTTACAATCTATATATTTATAAAAGCTAATAAGTCTAAATATGGTAATATCCCGCCAAAATTGCCATATCAAAATTAGAAAGTCTTCACTCTGTCTCAAACTGGTCTGTAATGCATTAAATGACCACGGTTTTGGAGATATGGCACACGGTTTTGCTCTTGTACATGGTTTTGTACTTAAATCTGAACATAATTATACTTTAAATTAAATAGATTTGCCTATTTTCAACAAAATTTTGTTATTAAAAATTGGTATTAGACTTGGCATTCATTAATTGCTCTCTTTTCAAACAAATATTTGAATTTCGTATTACTCTTTAAATTCTGTTGTTGGGAAGCAGTTTTGATTTAAATTCTGGAACAGTAACAAAGGTAACCTTTGGGTTTCCCAATCAAATTACACCTAAGCATGCCTATAATCCAATCACAGCAAAGATGTTACTCCCTAATTAACTATAATTAATTATTATACAGGCCAAATTTGAAAATTCTTTGCACATTCTGTCTCAAACAGCAACAAAGGTGACCTTTAGGTTCCCCGGTCTTCACCTATTCATGTACATATATATTTGTCATTTGAGTGAGATCCATAATTTCTCTGCAAAAAAAAAAAAATTAAATCCATATTATTGAAGCTGTCCAAAAGAGATGGAGTCTGTGGAAGAAAAAAAATCTTTTGTTCCTTCCCTTTTAAAAGACATTCACACAGGTAGATCAGATTGGATTTTAAAGGTTAGACTTTTAAGAAAATGGTGTGTTCCAGTAGATAATCAATTGAAGCTCCCACCAAGCATGGAGTTGGTTCTTGTGGATGCTAAGGTGAGTATGTAAAGTCTTCTCAATTCTTTTATTTTATTATAACAAAAATAATCTTCACAATTACTTTATTTTCTTCGAGTTACAGGGCCAAAGAATTCACGCTTCAATTAACAAAACATTAGTTAAGAAATTCGAATTATTATTCCGAGAGAACAACTTATACTACCTCTCGAACGTTTGCGTGGCCAATAATCAAGGCAAATACCGTATAACAACCCACAAGTACAAGTTAATATTTATGTCAACAACTGACGTATTTACGATTGGTGACAAGAACTTTCCAAAGACAATATACCAAATTACAAAATTTCCAGAAATTATGTCGATCACAAACGTGGATGAAGCTGGATTACTAGGTAGTTTCTGCTAATCACCTATGTATATTACCTTAATTTATTTATATCGTCCATTTCACTAATATGACTAATGTTTTCAAATGCAGATGTCTTGGGTAAAGTTGTTGGTAAAGGTTCGTTGAAGCATCAGCCATACAATCGTTCCGTGCCAAATTCCAAGTACATTGACATTGAGCTAGAGGACCTAGAGTACTTCCTCTAACCTTTTTACATGCAATCTGTCATTTATACATCTTTGTTATTCTTTGATAATTATGTTAGCTATATGATTGTAGACAAAATAGACTCAAGTGCACATTATGGGGAACATATGCCGATGAGATCTTGACGCATATTGAAGCAATAAACAATGATACATTAGTAGTGTTGCTCCAACTATGCAAGCCTAAGACATTTCAAGGTAGTATAAATCCTAAAACTATTTATATACAACACATTTAATATAGTTTAATTTGACCCCTTTGAAATATTCTACAATATAGGGCAAATAACAATCTCAAACGCCTTCTTTGCAACTAAAATATTAGCTGATCCAATGTTGCCAGAAATAGATGAGATGAAAAGGTAATAATATCAATACGTGGTTATCCTATTTTTTTATGAGACACTTGAATAATTGCAAAAAAATATCAACATTAGAATAAAAGTTATGATACTTATATCAAAGTAAGATCAGACTTAACATTATTTTATTACAAATATTTCATTAGGATGTTGCTTGGGGATTCCAATTCATCCCAGAAAATTGTTCAGTTGTCCTCAACCACTACCGGAGGTGCATCAGAGGAACTTGTGCCCATTTATGGCAGCCGCAATATGCATTGATGAGCTTTAATGAGGAAGTGACCTGCTCCGGTGCAGAAGATAGAACTTCTCTGGAAGTGACCTTGACCTTCTAGATGCAGCTTTTACTTAGAGGGCAAGCAACTCTTTCATCCAATGAGGTGCTAGATGGTGGCCCCGGGATGACGTAGTAGCACGTGGGCATTGAAGGCGGCAGCTTTTGTTGACTTTCTCTACTTTCCGGGGTGGAGACCTCGGGGTCTTAGCGTTGCAGCTCGGGATGAGACCTCGCGAGCTCTCTATGTTCGAAGTGGAAGGCTTCAGGGCTATCCCGAGCTCCTCGAGGAGGTCGGGTCGAGACGGAGGTATACGTACCCGGGCTCTGGGCTATCGTCCAAGCTCGGGTCGTGGTTCTCTCTTCTGGGCTCCAGATAAGCTTGGCCACGTGTCCCGCTAGTGCCATGTGAAAGCTGGATATTTTAGTATCTTCAATATAATATATATATATATATATATATATATATATATATAGGTGAGAATCGAATTAAGTTGGCGAAGGAGGAGTTTTGAGATCTAAAGTGAGAGTAGTGGTAATTAATTAATGTTATGATGGAGACTCCGGGCGGGGAGTGTGATGGATGGAACTAGTGTTGGGACTACACGCATGCATGCATGGGTCGTGGCAAGCTAAGGAGTAATGGAGCTAGCTAGCGCCGTGCTATAAGGGTTTCGACTTTCGACCTCCATTGGAGCCAAAAATAAAATTTGGAGGAAAACTTTCCACCAAAATTTTCACCGGTCGATCAACATGTATAGTGTGCCGATCGATCGAGGTGATTAGCTAGCAACGAAATTTCCTTGGAGATTAAATTTATTCAGGAAAAATCGAAATTACCTATATAGGAATGGAATTTCCTTGGTAATTTGTCCAGTAAACTAGTTAGGCCTATTCCGAAACCTAGTATGCCAGAAAACTTTAACCCTATTATAATAAAACTAATTAAAGAATGAACCAAATTCTGATAAACTAATTATCAACCCAATAATAGTTAGTACATGTATCACGTATATTAGGACATGAAGGTAATGCATTCTGTTATTGAACATTTTTAAATCATCATTATTTGATTTAATCATTTTTTGCATCAATGTATCACTAATCAAAGTGTGTCCTTCTTCTTAACTTATTAGGATTACAATTGAGTGAGGAAGAAATTCAAAATTTTACTCTTCTGGAGATTGAAAAAATACTGCGAAGCAGAGGTAAAAGTTTGCGTGATTTTCCTGTGATGCCGTGTCCAAATGATTTTGATGCTTCAATCTTCAATAATCAACTCATATGCGATGAGTTGTCGTATGACAGAAGTTCTTTGGCTGATGAACACAGTAGGTTGTTACAATTGTGTACAGATGAGCAAAAGAATGTTTACAAAACAATCATGCAAGATGTTGAAAGTTGTAATGGAGGTCTTTATTTCCTCTATGGTTGCGGAGGAACTGGTAAAACATTCATGTGGAAAACGCTCTCGGCTGCTTTGAGATCACAGGGGGATATAGTGTTGAATGTTGCATCAAGTGGTATAGCATCTCTTTTGTTACCCAACGGTCGAACAGGCCATTCAAGATTTTCCATTCCTTTAAATCTGAATGAAGACTCAACGTGCAATATAAAACAAGGGAGTGCACTTGCAGATCTAATAGTGAGAACAAAGCTTATAATTTGGGATGAGGCACCAATGGTGCACAGGTATTGTTTTGAAGCTCTTGACAGAACCTTGAGAGATATAATGAGGTTTAAAAACCCAGATAGCTTCAATCAACCATTTGGAGGCAAAACTATTGTTTTTGGTGGAGATTTTCGTCAGATCCTGCCGGTTATACCGAAAGGGAGTAGGCAAGATATTGTCATGGCAACCATCAACTCTTCATATTTATGGACGCATTGCAAGGTTTTGAGACTTACGAAAAATATGAGACTACAAGCTCTAGGCAATGATGAAAGCGGTCTCGAGCTAAAGGCATTTTCTGAGTGGATTTTGAGTATCGGAGATGGGACATATGGGGGTGAAAATGATGGTGTTGCAACAATAGAAGTTTCAAATGATCTTTTGGTAAATGCATCAGATAATTTAGTCGAGTCAATAGTTGAAAGTACATATCCGTCATTTTTAGAGTTTTTTGATGACGTGTCATATTTGCAAGGAAGAGCTATACTTGCCCCGACGCTTGATGTTGTTGACACCATAAATGAGTACATGGTTTCTAACAACCAATCAGAAGGAAAAACCTATTTAAGTTCAGATTCTATTTGCAGGGCAGAGAAGAATCCGAGATTGTTCGATGACATTCATTCTACGGAGTTTTTGAATAGTGTAAAGTGTTCGGGATTGCCTAGCCATGAACTAACGCTTAAGCTTGGAGTTCCAGTCATGTTGTTGAGAAACATTGACCATGCTGCAGGGTTGTGCAATGGAACAAGATTAATCATTACAAAGCTTGGGAATCACGTTGTTGAAGCTAAAATTTTGAATGGAAGCAATGTTGGAGACAAAGTGTTTATCCCAAGAATGTCATTGACTCCATCAGATGTGAGATTGCCTTTCAAGTTTCAGAGAAGGCAATTTCCACTGGTAGTTTCGTATGCAATGACAATTAACAAAAGTCAAGGTCAATCACTGTCTCACGTAGGACTCTTCCTGAAAAAATCAGTGTTCAGCCATGGGCAGCTGTATGTCGCCGTTTCTAGGGTAACAAACCGTTCTGGACTAAAGATATTGATAGCTGATGAAGATGGAAAGCCAACAAATAAAACAACAAATGTTGTATATAAGGAAATTTTTAAGAATTTATAATATTATTGGTACAAATCTAAATTTCTATTTAAGTAGTTGTCTCTAACTTTATATTTCCTTAATGTATTCTCTTAATTTTGTTTATCCTCTTAATTTTGTTTATCCGTAATAATTTGCTTAAGTATAGATTTAATTGAAAAACATATATGACCGTGCGTTTAACGCACGGGT
The DNA here is from genome assembly GCA_016624345.1 of Platycodon grandiflorus. NCBI lineage: Eukaryota > Viridiplantae > Streptophyta > Magnoliopsida > Asterales > Campanulaceae > Platycodon > Platycodon grandiflorus. The sequence continues at coordinate 9,350,849 of CM028365.1, read as the reverse complement.
GTAATACTAGTTACCTATTAAAATCAAAGTCTTGCAAAAGTTGCCAAATTTATGGTTAAAAACAATAAACTTACGCTACCGAAATTTTGTCAAGAAATTAATACTTACTCGCGATAACTAAGTTTTCCGTATAAACGAAATTATGAAAGGAGAGTTGTTATTCATACCTAAGAATTTACTGAGTATACCCCATTACTTAGTACACCACACCCAAATATTTTTCACCACTCAAAAAACTAAACACACCCCATTTAATTTTCTATTATACTCTTATAATATTTTTTTCAAAATTAACTCATCATACTAAGTACATTCCACCATCCTTCTTCCTCCTTTCCCCCCACCACCACACTAGTAAAGCCTGCCTTCCCTCCCTCCTTCCTCCTCCTCCACCCACCCACCCACCCACTCACCAATCAAGCCCACTCCCTTTCTCTCTCATTCCTCCTCCTTTCCCCTCCCCACCCACACGAGTCAAGCCCACCCCCTTCCTCGCTCCTCGCTCCTTTCTCGTCTCCCCTCCCCCCCCCACCACCACTAGTAATCCCAGCATGAATGTCTAGATAGTATCATTACAGAATAATTTCTCAATCGAATATCATTTCAACAAAAATTCAACCCACTGTGACATGAAAAATTTTACCAAAAAATAAATAAATAATTATAGCCCAATAAAACTATCAAGCTAATTTTTTAAAATTGTTCGGCACTGTGTAACCGAACACCCATAATGGTGTTCAGCACCCTTACCGAACATCTTTAGATGTATTCGGTAGGGGGCTACGAGGGGCTACCGAACAGTAATTAATTGATTTTTTTAAAAATAAAAACTAAATAAGGACATTTAAGTTAAAATTTATAATGACATTTTTGTATGAGAATGCTGCCTAAAATGCGTCATATTATCCAAAGCTAAGGCCCAAAATTCAAGTGTCAACGGCCCATCTTTCATCATCATAATAGGTCTGTCAATGGATTGGATTTTGATCCAAATTCGATCCGATTTCGATGAAAATTTTTGGATATGAATTTGTATAATGGTCCAATAATTCGAATTCGATCCGAATTCGATAATCTGTTTAATTAGTGGATCAGATACGAATTTACCTATATTCAATCCGTTAAAAATTCGATTCGATTCAAAAATGCGTATTTATTATTATACACATTTTTGGATATGATTTTACGATAATTGAGAGAAAAATTTAATTCTATGAGGTGTGAGAAAGATTGTAATTTAGGGGTGTAAACGGTTCGGTTTATGCCAAAATCATAAATTGAACCGCCTCCTAATGGTTCAATTTTTTTTCAAACCGAATCGTAAGGCTTGAAACTGAACCAAACTATTCGGTTTAACTTGGTTCGGTTCGGTTTTATGATTCAAAGTAATTTATTTTATAATTAATTATTTTTCAAGAACCTCTGAAGAGATATTGAAAAAAAAAAAGACAAGACCAATTTTTAAATATTAAAAAAGAAGATGACAAAGTCAATTTTTAAATTGAAAAAGAAAAAAAAAGTTAAGACTAATTTTGTAAGGTTGAGAAAGATTTTACGATAATTGAGAGAAAATTTTAATTCTATGAGGTGTGAGAAAGATTGTATGAAAGGGAAAGAGCGTTGAGGTGTGAGAAAGATTGTGTGAAAGGGAGAGAGCGTCGACGAGGTGAAAGAGACAACGACAAATCAAATAAAATATTTTTTTGAATATATTAACTAATAACGGCTTCGGATATATATTCACATACATATGATTCATTGAATTATCAAATTGAATCGAGTTGTTGAAATACAATTTCAGGTTAAATATACCTATATATCCGATGGATGTCTGATCCATTGGCTGGCCCGCATCTTACTACAAAGTACATTGTACGCACACCATCCCGTCCGTTCTCAACCAGTCAACACTCCCCCACAACCAACTATACAAAAACTGAATCTAAACCATGAAACCCTAATCTTCACACACAAAGAAAATGTCAAAATCTCATCTCAAATGATCAATTCTCCAATCTCTTCAAATCCCCGTAGAGCTATATAATGCAATCACCCACTATTTCGTCAAACCCACATCTGTATTCCCCACCAATATCCCATCATTTCCCGCCAAACTCCCATTACTTCCCACCAAAATCGCGGAATTTCCCGCCAAAATTCGATCTTGGGCGTCTGAGAATGGCTTCCTCCAGTACCTTTGATTGGCTGAGGGTTAGTTCCCAAATGGGTGATGTTACTTTAGCTAGTAGTGATGAAGGATTCCGTACGCTTGGGGAATATGCAGGCAAGGGCGGGCTCAATGTGGGTGATGACTTGGTTGTGTTGCTTGGTCACTTGGAGTATGCTTGCAAGAGAATTGCAGCTCTGGTGGCTTCTCCCTACAATTCTAGTTTGGGTCAGAGTTCGAATTTTGCAGGAGACAACGGTGGTGGGTCTGGCAGAGATAAACCAAAGCCACTTGATATCGTGTCGGTGCGTGACGTACTACTCCTACCCCATTTATGAATCTAAATACCTTTAGATGTAGTAGTCTTTGCCTCTTTGGGTCATTCGTATAAATCAAACTATGTGTACTTATTTATATTGAGGGGATGTTCTTATGAACTTTTAATGAGATTTTAAAACCAAAATCAACGTGAACGACCATAATTGCGAAAGATACGAGTGAGTGAAGTTTGTTTTGACACATGTATTGTTCTTTAATAGAGTGAAAAGGAATTCATGTGGTTGACCCCAAGTCTGAGATGAGTTGAGCTATAACGGGATGTAGTATCTTGCTTGCTTCTTGGAAAATTTTTATTTTATTGAATTGTGGTGGGTTTTTGCTGTTGTTGTGGTAGTTTTTAATGTGTTTAAATGATTAGAATCCTTGGCATTTGAGGACTGGCAATCTGGCATTGCTTTAGTGGTTTGGATGAAAGTTGGATATTATTTTGATAAGTTATAGGAGTTAATTGATTGGGTGTCATGATAGGATTTTAACTTCATAACCTTGCTCGCTCTGCTTAGTAAGTTTGTTTTGCCACTTTTTACCCTCACTGCTCATTGACGTTACTAGATGGGTCGTGGTATTACCATTCTCACTCTTATTATTAGGACTATGTTTCTTATGAATTGGGTTTTATAGCAATTGGAACTGGCAGTGACATCTCAAGCGACCATGAAATGAATCTTCAATTAGTTGAATGGTTTTGAATCTTGAACGCTTGATAGTTCCAGAATATCAACAAGAATAGATATCATAGTAACTTACTTTGATATGCAGAATGAGATTATCTTGTCTTCTCTACGGAAATCTGGAAAAGTTGCGGTTATGGCTTCAGAAGAAGACGATTCTCCAGTTTGGATAGCTGATGATGCGCCATTCGTGGTGGTGACTGATCCTCTAGATGGTTCTCGTAATATCGATGCCTCCATTCCTACCGGAACCATCTTTGGGATCTACAATCGCCTTGAAGAAATTGACCATCTGCCAGTGGAGGAGAAGGCAATGCTAAATTCACTCCAGAGTGGAACTAGACTTGTTGGTGCTGGCTATGTTCTCTACTCATCAGCAACTATACTCTGCACCAGCTTTGGCTCAGGAACACATGCATTCACACTAGATCACTCCACGGGAGACTTCATTCTAACACATCCAAACATGAAGATTCCTCCCCGAGGTAATATATTTGGCATGTTATACTGTAGGCGCAAATACAAACTAATTTATGTGACTGCTATGTTTTTTTTTCAGGGCAAATATACTCTGTAAATGATGCCCGATATTTTGACTGGCCTGAGGGTTTGAGGCGATATATTGACACGGTGAGACAAGGCAAAGGAAAGTACCCTAAGAAGTACTCAGCCCGTTATATTTGTTCTCTAGTTGCTGACTTCCATAGGACTCTCATGTATGGTGGAGTAGCAATGAATCCAAGAGAGCATCTTCGTCTTGTTTACGAGGCAAACCCTCTCAGTTTCCTAGTGGAGCAAGCTGGGGGTAGAGGTTGTGATGGTAAGACAAGAATTTTATCCATTCAGCCGGTCAAGCTGCACCAAAGACTTGCTTTATTTTTGGGGAGTTCAGATGATATAGAAGAGCTAGAGAGTTATGGAGATGTTCAACAGAAAGTGAATCCAGGTTATGAAGTATGATAGCATGGTATGATCTTCGCCGGTTAACTTTGGATCGGTTAATGGTCTGTTTCTGGCTCCACTTGGTTCTTCATTTCCAACAACATTTTCTCCATTTTTGCCGCAGTAATAACTGTAACAATGCGTCCACTGTATGATTTAGCATATCACACAGAGTATGGTCGTTGTCATCTCCCTCTTCTTCCCTTTCCAATCTCTTCATAGCTTCCAATTAGTTTAGCTTATATTTATGGTAGTAAGAAGTATTTCTACACATTCAATTTTACATTTATTTTTTAAGCCACCTAAAGAATTTTTAGCATAGATACTAAAATGGGTAGCAATCGAACATGAATAAGGTGATAAGTTCAAAATTGACCACCCAATTACAAAAACGATTGAAATCAAATTATCCATAGAATAGAGCCAACTTATTTTTCCAATTTTGCTTAAAATCGATAAATAGCATTACGGGTCTATTCTCCTTGCAATTTAGAAATTTAATTTTTTGGTGATTGATTCTCTCTCTTCCGGTAGCCCTATTTAGTTTCCCTCTATTTCTCTATTACAAATTATCTTCAATCATAACATAATAAAAATCAACCACAAAACTAAAGAGTTGCTATTTATATCCGGTGTTTTTTACTGAGTACACTCTAAACATAAATTACTAAAATATCTTTATAAATTTAGACTTAAATACTTGTTATTGTCACTAAGTAAATTCTCCCTTTTTTTTTTCGTCTCATCTCAATAGTACTAAGTACATCCACCAAGGTTTTTTAATACACTCCTCTTCATTTCTCTCAACAAATTCATAATCTCAAAACTCATCTTTTTTCAAGTTCTATCATACTTCAAAAAATAAATCCCTAAAAATACATCTACGTTGCTGCTAATGGAACAAGAACAAGTCAAATGAACCAATTATTTAAGTATTTCATTTCATTTCATGTCTTTAATTTCAATTTTTTTTCAATATTTTTGGAGTAAACTGGGTCATCGTCTTCGGTTATGGAATACCGAACATTATGAGGGATGTTCGGTAGGAGGCCATGGAACGACATTAGGACTGTTCAGCAGGGGTGCTGAACAGTCCTAATGTTGTTCAGCAGGAGTGCCGAATTATCCTAAGGGTATAATAGAAAATTAGGGCAGATGTACTTAGCTTTTTGAGGGATTAAAAATATTGGGTGAGGATGTACTTAATTATGGGGTGTACTCAGTAAAAAGCTAGGTGTAAATAACAACTCTCCAAAAACTAATATGCCTAACAAATGAAATCTTTAGCACGCATTAGTATTATGACACTGATTTTTCAACTTAACATAATACTCCATCTATCTCTAAATTATTGTCTTTTTTTCTTTTTTCGTTCGTCTCAAAATAATTATTTTATTTATAATTTTCCTTTTTAGGAAAATATTTTTACCATTTTGTCTTTACAATTTCTACTCTTTAATTTATGAAACCTATAATGGGACCCACCCCTAAGCTATTACTCCTATTTTAAATTTCAAAATTATTAGAGAGAAATCTAATAATTATGATTCCAAATTTTTAAAAAAAAACTTTTTTTTAGAGTCAAAAGTAAAAAATTATACAAATATCAATATTAATAATCAAGTTAAATATATTTTCTTTAATCAGCCGGTCAATTTGGACAATAATTTAGGAAGGAGGATACTAAAGATTGCACCCAAAGATGCTAAGCATTGCACCTCATTAATACTCAATTACTATTCTACCCTTAAGCCAATTTTAAAAAAAAAAAAAACCTAACCTAACTCCCCACTCACCCCCTAATCTGCCCCCCCTCACCCGGCTCTCTCTATCTCTCTCTCTCTCTCACATTTCTCCACCATTGAAGAAAATCATTGGAGCCATTTTACTCAAAGAAAAAAGGTATGTTTCTTTCTAATTTTTGTAATTTTTTATTAATTGTTTTAACTAATTAAATTGAAAAAAACTGAATTTTTTTTTTTTTGAAAAGTCGGACAGAGCCGGGCTGGCATTAAATAGAATAACCGGACCGGCTATCTTAAATAACACTGGGCCGGCTATATTTAAGATAACCGGGCCGGCTCTTCTTTATAATGCCGGACCGACCCTTTTTTTTTTTTTTGAATTGAAATGATGTTCCTTTGGTCCACTTTTTATACTATACTACATTATTGATTGTTAACTTTTTAAAATGTTATGTTTTTGTTAGATTAAACTTTATAAAACATAAATAAAAATCCCTAAACCCAAAACCCTAAATCCTAACCCAAAAACCTCAAAACCCTAAACACTAAATTCCTAAACCCAAAACCCTTAAAATGTAACCTCTAAATTTTTGTTAGATTAAACTTTTTAAATTTAATGTTTTTGTTAGATTAAATTTTTGTTTTACGTAAATTTTATACTTCTGCTAATTGTTATTGTCATTTATTTATTTATATTAATTGTAAACTTGTTATTGTTAATTTTAGATGTCAGGAGTTGGTAGTAGTGGCGGTGGTGACCAATCAGGGCAAAAATCATATAGCGGAGGTAGGGGTGGGCAAATGGGTTCGGGTTTCGGTTTTACCCGACCCGATCGGGTAGTAGCGAACGGTTCGGGTTATTTGACAAAAATTGGGTTTTGGGTGTTATCCGAACCCGAATATGATATATCGGTTCGGATTTCGGTAATTAATCTATTACCCGAAAAATTATGGGTACCCGAAAATTAAGCGTATACATTAGACTTTTAGAAAGATAGGGTTTTTTTTTCAATCTCTGTTTCTCACTTCAGCTCTATCGCCGTCACTCGTCACCGCAAGATCAACCTCTCTTCCCAAAGCCTCCTCCGGCTCCTCCACCGCAAGAAAACCACCAACCACCGCCTTCCGCCCCTCCGGCCGGTCCAGCAGACCAAGACGACAGCGACAAAGACGAGCACGACCGCATCTTCAATTAATCATTTTCTCTGTCTCTCCCCAAATTGCAAGTAGTTGAAGGCTTGAAGCAAACCCTTCAGTCACTCCTTCACGGCGACGGCAATCGATTGGCATGGTAAGCTCTCTCCTTGTTACGATTTTGGATCCAATGCTTTTATGTCTTTATGTCTCGTGCGTGTAAATTTTTACTTCCTCTCTCGTCTTGGAAAACTAAGTTTTTTTCTCTTTGATTCTACCCAAAGCACATAAAAATTATAATCTTAAAAAGTTTTACTTCTCTCTCTCTGTTGTGGGATTTTTGCATGTATTCGTCTACATTTTCATATATGCACGTTTGCATATACAAATTCTAGAGTTCATCATAAGGGTGTGTTAATTTCTTCGTTCGATCTCGATGAGTGTTTTTTTATTTAATGATTTCCTTCAAACTATTGATATATTGATCTGTGTATATTTGTGAGAATGTGATCATGGTGATTTTTTTGATTTATTGGTGTTGTATTTTATCATGAAATTCTTCTTGACCGCTTATACTACTTTATATACATAGTCCCCTTTTTTGCATAAATTCTTCGATTTGGAATTCATTAGATTTTACTTCTTTTTCTTTTTGAATTTGTAACTAATTCTTTAATCGTGAAAACATATCAAGCCATTCGCAAAGTCGGTTGGGAGGTAGTCATCAACTTTCTCAATCGGTGTGCTAGGAATTGGATCACCCCTACAAATTAGCATATACGGTGTTAAAACACAAAGGGAGCTCAATATTCACATTTATATAAGCGTGAGATGTCATATCAACATTAATAATGTAGACAAAGAATGACTAAAACAAAACTCAGCAGGATACAACATTCATCTGGAGAAATAGAAAGACTAGAAGTGAATGGCTTGACTTATTAAATAAGGATTAGATCAAGATATTCCATATTCGCTGTTATAATACTTATTGGACATTTTAACTTGCTTAGCTGTTGACTGATTTAATTTTGAGCATCCTATTTGCCTTGGATTATTGTTGAGAATGTTTTTTGTCATATTAGAACTGCCATATAATTGTTTTTTGTTTTTGAATGTAGATGTCCACCTCCAAGTCACCAGCCGTATCCCATTCCCAAGAGAATGAAGTTAATCGAAGAGAAGACGAGGTTCAAGTTAGTACTAATGCGAGCAATGTTAATGTAGATAAAGATGGTATGGTTTCCAATGATTCAGACAAGAAAGGGAATGATAAAAAAAGAAAAGAAATGGAACCAAGGTCACCATATTGGGCTCATTTTAATAAATTTGTTTGTGAGGTTGAAAAAATTCAAAAAGGCGAATGCAAGTATTGTAAGAAGGTGATTAAGGCTGATAAAAATAAACATGGGACTGGGTCTCTTAAGAATCACTATGAGTCATGCAAGAAAAAACCCCAACAAGTTGAAAATAGTCAACCTCGAGCTGTATTTCAAACTCGGGTAGGTGATAAGGACACATCTATTGTTTCATGGAAATTTGATCAAGCAAAATCAAGAGAAGCATTGGGTCGTTGGTTGGTTGTTGATGAGCTTCCATTTAAAACTGTTGAGAATAAGGGTTTTAAGTCTTTTATGTCAGCTGTATGTCCCATGTTTACGGTTCCATCACGAAGGACCGTAACTAGAGACATTTATAGTTTGTACATAGAGGAAAAGAAACAATTGAAGGACTTTATCAAGAATCACTCTCAAAGAGTTTGCATCACTACAGACACATGGACATCAATTCAAAGAGTTAACTACATGTGTCTCACTGCACATTTTATTGATGATAATTGGAATTTGCAAAAACGAATTTTGAACTTTTGCCCAATTACTGGACATAGGAGTGAGGAAATAGGTAAAGGAGTGGAAAAATGTTTGCTTGATTGGAACATTGATAAAGTTTTCACTATTACAGTTGATAATGCTTCTTCAAATGATGGTGCAATTGCATACTTGTCGAAAAAATTTGATAATTGGGGTACAAATGTTTTGGGTGGTAAGTATTTGCATGTTAGATGTATTGCACATATTGTCAATCTCATTGTGCAAGATGGTTTGAAGAACAAGGATGAACATTTGGCGATCGTCGTATTAGAGGAGCATGAGGTATGTAAAGAGTTCTCCACTAGGTACAAAAATTCTTAGACCGTGTTGATATGGAAAAGTTGGAAACAAATAAATTGTTAAGTCTTGATGTACCTACTAGGTGGAATTCCACCTACTTGATGTTGGAGTCCGCGACATGCCTTAGAAGAGCTTTTGATTGTTATCATGATTTAGAGCTTGGTTATGCATTAGATCTTTCAAAGCAACCATATGATGGGGTTCCGACAGATTATGATTGGGAGAGGGCTGACTTGTTGTTGAAGTTCTTAGCTCATTTTTATAAGCTTACTTTGTGCATTTCGGCTCATCATATGTCACAAGCAACAATGTTTTTAATGAAGTTAGTCGAGTAGAAATGCTTCTTAAAAGTTGGTTGGAGAGTAATGACTTTGAATTGAGTCAAATGTCAATAAGGATGAAAGAAAAATTTGACAAATATTGGGGTTCAATTGATAAAATGAACATGATTTTTTATTATCTTTGTGATTCTTGATCCGCGTCGTAAATTATTATTCCTTGAGTTTTCATTTGATTCATTATATGGTGTTTATGATTTGGAGAAGAGTATGACGTTGAAATATAATGTGAAAGTTGGGATGGAAGAGTTGTTTGAAGATTATAAATTGAGATATGGGTTAAAATCAAATGAGAGAAGTGAAGCCATTTCGTCATCTTCATCGGTATCTAAGGCAAGTGTGAATAGCTCCATGTCGTCTACGATGCCATTTAGAGATTTGATTGATGGATTTAATAGATACAAGTGTGGAGGAAAGAGTCGAATGCTAAATCGGAGTTGGAGAAGTATTTAAGTGAGGATGTTGAAGATGAGTGGGAAAACTTTGATCTACTAGCTTGGTGGAAAGTCAATTCTCAAAGATTTCCTATTCTCTCTAAGGTAGCTCGTGATATATTAGCGGTTCCGGTTTCCACGCTGCTTCGGAGGCTACATTTAGCACCGGTGGCGTGTGCTCGATGCATTTAGGAGTTCTTTATCTCCTAAAATAGCTCAAGCTCTTATTTGTGCTCAAGATTGATTCGTTTGGACTCTTCACCTATATGCGTGGAAGAGGATTTGGGTGAAATTGAATTGCTTGATAAAGGTATATTACATTTTATGTTTTTAGTTTTTGTCGTTACTTTACACAATGAGAATAATATTCTTTATTGCTTATTTGTTGTATATGTTGTTTTTGTAGAATTAACAAAGTTGGGGGTTGATTCAACAATCATTGATGTGTGATTGAGTCACTTTAGTATGTTACTATCATCTTTATGTGTAAGTTAACAAAATTTCAATTTTGCTTGTCAATTAATTACTAGTAAGTGGGTATTTGTTATCATTAACTTGTTGCTTATATTAGAATATTCATGATGGATTGAGTTGTATGTGGGTATTTGGTTCAGTCATCGTCGGTGTTCGGTGTATGAGAGCTTGGTTGATAAATGGACTTGTACCTTTGTTCGCTTCAAAATGGACTCTGTACCTTTGTTCTTGTTGTGGTTTTGTCAATCTTAAGCCTTGATTCGAATTTGAAAAGAACTCATTACTTTCGAAGGAGATGAACCACCGTTTTGTTTTTTGTTTTTAAATTATCTTTGTTCTATGATGGTTTATACTATGATGGTTTGGAGTTTTTAAATTATCTTTGTTCTATGATGGTTTGGAGTTTTTAAATTATCTTTGTTCTATGATGGTTTATTTTTAAAGAACTCATTACTTAGTGTGTGGTGGTGACTTCGTTTCATTTTTTTGGCATTTTGGACAGCTTTTAGAGCGAGTAGGCAGCAGCTTTTTTTTTTTATTTATAAATTTATGTTGGCATTTTGAGTAGGCAGCATTTTAGAGCCCTTGTGTATGATTTATGGGCGGTTTGGGCTTGTTGTTGGTGGCACTGGTTGAATAGTCTTGGGCTGTATGTGGGTATTTTGGTTACCCGAAACCGAACCCGAACTACCCGAAAATATCGGGTACCCAAATATCCGGGTTTCTAGTCACCTTGTTTGGGTTCGGGTACTTTTTTCATACCCGAAACCCGAAACCCGAACCCGAACTACCCGAAAACCGAAACCGACCCGATGCCCACCCCTAGCCGGAGGTGAAGGATCGAATAGTAGTTGCATCCGCCCGAGCAAAAGCGAGTAAGAAGTAGAGGCGGGATAGTATACCTCAGCCTATTGTCGCAGATCGTTGACTCCACCGATAGTTCATCCAGCCAGTGTTACTCATGAGCGGACTCCACCGGCTTTTTCAACTGGTCAGGGATCTTTTCATATCGGTGGTCCTTCGCCAATGGCTGAGAGTGATTTGGCGGTAGAACGAGAATTAGAGGAAATTGGGGGACATATGTTTTAGATGGGTCCTTCTGCTAGTAATCAGATGACAGGTTCGACCATGAGGCCTGGACGGGGAAAGGGTGCGATGAGTGCTGTGCATTTTCAGCAGTTGCATCGCAACTATCAGATTCAGATGGGTAGGAGTGACGATGACGATGATGTTGATGTTGATGATGATGATGACGACGAGGATGTTGCTATTGGTCGAGGAGGTCGAGGTCGTGGGTGTGGGCGTGGGCGTGGGCGTGGTCGTGGACGGGGACGAGGAGTTGATACTGATGATGATGAGTGGATGTTGTTGGATGCACATCCAGGGGGGCCTGCCACGCCGACTTTGCTTACTGGTTTTCTTGGCCATATTGCGCATGCAATATGGAATGGCGAGGTAAAATAAATTATTTTTATGCATAATTTTGATTATTTTTATTAATATTTTTTTAAGAGATTGGTAATGATAATTATTAAATGGGTGATATTTTTTTTAACAGGAAAGGCAAGTGTTAATTTGTCATAATGCTGCTGATCGCCTTACTAAATGGGTGATATTGTGCCGTCAGACGAACGACCTTATTAACGGGACTGGGTTAGGACATTTGAGGCAGTGCATGTTTCAGCACCTAAACATGCCTTTGATTTCTGCGTTTGTCGAGCGATGACACCCAGAAACGAATAGTTTCCATATGCCCTTTGGTGAGATGTCTATCACTCTACACGATGTTCATTACATTCTACGGATTCCAGTTACAGGGAATGTTGTCATCCCAAATACATCAATATCGGGAATCAAGGGCCAGTTGTCGGCCCTACTAGGAATGACTATGTCTGAGATCAACCAGCAGCTAAAGTCGAGCGACATTAAATTCAACCTGTTAATGGAACGTTTAACTCCAGAAGCAGTTAGTCCAAGAAATAGGGCGATGGGTTATATTATGTGGTTGCTGGGTGCAACATTATTTTTGGACAAGACTCAGAACCGATTAACTGTTCACTATTTGTCATTATTGGCGAGCTTAGCAGACGTTTCAGGTTATGCGTGGGGTGCAGCTGCCTTAGCATATTTATACCGCCAGCTGGGTATTGCTTCTAGGTCTAATACCGCCCAAATCTCGGGGTGTTTGACTTTGCTGCAGGTGTGTATAATTAATTAATGAAATTTAATTATGTAATTTTTTTTAATACAGTTAATTGACATTTTTTTAGACTTAGATCTATGAGTATTTTCCTGCATTTAGACCGAGCAGGAGGCAAGGATGGACTCCGAACCTGCCGTGTTCATTGAGATGGGCCCCCACTGCGATACCTAGGACGTCACAGACAGCTCTGCTAGAGTATAGACGTGCACTAGATCGCTTATCTGATGATATGGTAAGTATTTTATTTATTTTTATGTCATTGAATAGAATAATAATTTTTTTATATCGTCATTTTTTTATTAATGGTGTTTAATTATTTTATAATACAGGTGGCGTGGACCCCATTTGAAAAAAATCCGACCGCGGAAGTCCCAATTACTCTTTTCTCGGGCATAATTCATTCCAAGGATATTACCGAGCCGTACATGCCTAATCGATGCCTGGGACAGTTTGGGTATACACAAGTCATACCGTCTCAGGTATACATCCCAAGTGTGGTGTATAGAGGTTGAAAGGCTCATAGGTACAAATGCAGGTACGATCTTATGAAGAGGGCATGGCAAGAATGGTGATTTGTTCTAATCAATTTGAGCGCCATTGGGTCTTCTGTAGCGAGTCACCCGACTAAGACGGTAGACGGTTACTTGGCTTGGTTTATGGAGCATTCTCATCCTCGAGTCTCGCCGTTGGGTAGGAGTGCCGATGCTGCTGGGGAAGTTGATCCCCAAGAGATACCCGAAGCATCTACGGTGAGTAATTATATTAATTTTTTATATCGTCATTTTTTATCAATCATTTTACTATATTTGATTTTGACATAACTATTAACACTTGCAGCGGCTGCGCTGGGTAGCTAACCAATTGCAGCTTCTTCATCCCGAAAGGCGGGAGGAGACAGACGAAGTTGTATTTTGGGAGACACTTGATGACTTGTGTATTAAAGTGAGAGAATGGTTGTAGATGAACATGTTGTCGACTTTAACTTTAGCTAGGACGAATATATGTATTATTTACTTATTTTGGGACGATATTTTGGTTTCAATCTTTATGTATGATAAACTTTTTCCTGACTTTACATTCTAAAAGTGTTGGACATTTCAAATTGATAGAAAAGTGCCTAATTAATCACTGTAACATTACACAAGATAGGAAAGTTCATAATTAATCATTGTAACATCACACAAGGATAAGTGCTAACATGATAAACATTTTGATTATGTTTTCTTTTTAAACCAATGTTGTTCAAATTGCTGCAGTCGTTGCCTCCAAAAAGGAAAATTCTTCCAGTGTGCAATGTTGGGATCACAAATGTTTTTCCAACCGGGTATAATCTTTGGCATGGGAGAGAACTCAGGCATATATAATGCTACGAAGTGGTTTCCATTAACCAAACCGAAGTCTATCTGTTCAGATAGCGGTGTACCTTCTTCGAGGTGAGACTTTAGTGGTAAGTATGTCGTGCTTTACTGAAGTGACCAACATGTGACGATCTTTTGGTACTTGGTCGCAATCACAAGTCCCAAGTCCATGAGTTCCAAATAATGGTCTTCGGGTGCCGGAAAGTGATACCATTCAAGTCTATATTTTCCTGAATTTACTACATGATCTTGCAAAGCTAGTACATAAAAATCCCAGTTTTCCCTGAGCTCATGGAGCAAATCGAGTCTCATATCAAGCCAACGCTCCTCATTACCATACTGAAATAGGTCAATGACTCTGAACCCACAATTTCCATCTCCCTTCACATTTACATAATCATCAATGAAGTCATGAACGAAGGATGGTATTTGATTTGCGAATGGAAATGAATTACCCGTACTATGCATCGATGGAGAACGACCTCGACCGGAGATGGACATTGGGTCACTCTTTGGCCCAGTGAAGTAGGTCCTATCACGTGCTCCCAGCCTGACAACTCCCTTTTAGTTGAGTTTTTCCTCGGACGTCCTTTGTGAGGCTCGTGTTTAAGTGTACTTGTTGTCGCCGCATGAGAATGAAAGTATGCGTGGAATTGGCTGGCATAATGCTGCTTTCTGTCTTCAGGCTTCTTTTTTATATCATACATAAGGTTGTTGAGCAATTCATCTGCCACAGAGTAGCTCCCATCCAGTTCATCAAATATTTCTCCCTCCATATGTATAGTCCTCCAAAACACGTGAATACCGTGGGGATCAATCGGTAGATTAGCGGCCTCCAACAAATTCATTTCATGTGCACACGGTAAGCCATGTGTTAGTCTGAACGAACAGCCACATTTTTCAGCATCAGTACCAATATTCTTTTTCTGACCCCATACGTCAACCTCTTCGATAAGCAGTTGAATACAATGGTGTGAGACTTTACCTCTCAAGTTAAAAAACAATAACCTATCGTTATTGTCAAATCAAAGTTCATTGCCCTTTCAAATGTAGTCTTGATCTCATTGAATTGGAGCTCGATCAAGTCATGGATCTGCAGGACTAAACTATCCAAACTGTTTGCCGATGTTTTTAACCAACTCTTTAACATCCCATGTGCACTCTCCACTCTGTTGTAAGACATCACATAAAAAATTATTAGATCAATGTAAAAATGGATTTCTTAAACCATTAAATTAAAGATAAATGTAAAACTAGTACCTGTTGGTAGTTTGTGTTCTAAAATGCACGTAATTTTTGGTCCAAGCATTGACAAATCGATTTCTGTATGGTTCCGACCATTCCTTTTTCACGTAAGTGACCTGAGGTGGGATCCATTTCCAAGCCTTTTCCATCTGAGCCAACATAAGTTGATATTCCTCCTCAGTATTGGCGTGCACTATCCTTTGCCACCTTGAACTAAATGCTTTGGTAAATCTTTTATTTTTCATCAGCTGTACCAAATATTTTTCACGTTCTTCGATATGTGTCACCTGCATAAAAGATGTTTTGACTCGGGAAAATTAAATTCAATAGCACTCATTAAAGACAGTTCTCGATCAGTAACTATCACATCAGGAGCCGCAGCTCTATAAAACATCATCCGCAGCTGCGACATTGCCCAATAGAAGCTTGTTTTCCTCTCATTTCTTAAGAAGGCGAATGCTACGTGATAATTTTTTCCCGTCGATGTAATCCCAATGATCTCCAACATAGGCATATCATATTTGTTTGTCCGATACGTACAATCCATACACAAAACATACGGATATAATGTGAGCAGCTCCTGCGCCTTCGGGTGAGCAAACATGACATCGCCCAAAATGTTTGTCCCCTCCACGTGCCTAAACCATGTCTGGTATCCCAAATTCTTTAACAAATAAAAAAAATACTACATTTTTGTCATGTTGCCCATTTTATTAATTCGTATCTTCTGTTGGGCATTTTGTACCTACGAGCATTAAATAAGATTTACGTCAATAATGAATCTAAAAAAAATGTTATCAATTATTTAAACATATTTCTCACTAAACACATTGATTTCTGTGCTTGTCTTAAATTGCTGCAGTTTTTTGGATTTTCTTTCTTTATGACGTTTAGTATCTGTTTCCCCTTTATGTTTGCATGACTTAATTCTTTGATCATACCAAATTCCTTCTCAGTAAACCCCGTCTCAGATCTATGCCACTGGTGATAATCCGACAATGGATGGTTGTGTTTGCCCTTCTCTTTTTTAATGATCACGTTCCATTTACTAAGGATATTTTCCACAGCTATTACTTCAAACGGGCATTCTATTTTTTTTGTGCCTCTCAAATTTCGGTCCGCTTCGTCCAACTCTCCACCATATTTGTAAACCCCACCCCTCTCACATCCAAACCACAACCTTTTACATCCGTCCGCTCTTGTTTTCTGTTTTGAATTCTTGAAGTACATATTTTGTTCTTTTCCTATTGCTATAATCCAAGCTTCAACTTCTTCTCGACTGGCAAACACGTCATCAGTCGCAAAAAAATGAGACACATCAGGGAAATGTTCCGTATCATCATTAACGATGTGAATATCCTGCAAATAATAATGTAACATTAAAAAAAAAAACAACTGTCCATGTATTGAATTAAAGTATGTTACTTCATTTGTATATAGTGTAATTATATTTAACATAAAAAATAAAAATAAAATAAAATAAAAATAACCAAGACTATTTAATTTACAAAAAAAAAAAAACCAAGACACTTTAATTAAAGTATGTTACTTCATTTGTATATAGTGTAATTATATTTAACATAAAAAATAAAAACAAAAAATAAATAAATAACCAACACAATTTTATTTACAAAAAAAAAATTTGAAGCAAGGCAGGGCCGGGCCGGCATTAATGACTATAGTCGGACCGGCTATATAGCAAAAGGGCCGGGCTGGCTTTTTGTTATATAGCCGGGCCGACTATATTCGTTAATGCCGGGCCGATTTTTCTCGATTGGGCCGGAACGGCTATAATTAAAATGGCCGGGCCGGCTATATTTGTCTGTCAAAAATCCCTAAATTAAATGAAATACATTAAAATAAATTAAAAAACGTACCGTAAAATAGCTATCTGTGGTAAAATTACCATTATTGTTGTAATTCATATCTCCGTATATAAAAATTTAGATTGAAATTATTAGAGGAAGAAAGTGAGAGATAAAGTGAATGTGAGAGTTAAAGTGAAAGTGAGAGTGAAAAGTGAAAAGTAAGTTTTATATTTTATTTAGTTTAGTTTGTTTTTGTAAGTAAACAGTACATTACATAAGTCCTTCGTTAAATTTGTCCGAACAAATAAATAGTACATTAAATATAACTGCACCAATATATTTATTAAGAACTCTAATCTTTTGTATCTCTAATATTAATTAAGGGTAATTTTATTATATTTTAAAAATTTTATTAAAAATATAGCACAATTGAATGCGTCATTTAACGTCCTTATTTAGAAATAGAGTGAGTTAAAAAGAATCAATCATTAGGGAAATCTAGTGGGAGAAGTAGCAGAATTCCAAAATCCTTCAAATTTCCACAAAGGCACAAACAGTGAAACTGCGTGCGTGCGGCACTACAGCCACCGATGCACTTATACCTTTACTTTTTGTTAAAAGCGACGACTGTCAGCATTACGTATCTTAGTTTCCAATTGGCCCCTCTACAGTCTATGCACTCGTCTAAGACCGTCCACAATAAGCACTTCTTATATATCTTTATATCACATTTTAAACACCTCATTTTCCGTTCAAGTTTCACATTTTTAACACTTTAAAAAAAACTCACTCCAACAAGCACTCTCTATATAACCCTCTAAAAATTAAATATCTCTTATCTCAACTAACAAACCATTATATTTTTTCTTTTTTATTTATATTTTCCACCACAATTAAAATAAAATATTTTAAATTTTAAATTTTATATATTATGAAAAATATATTGTACTCTCTCCGTCCCTAAATTATTGTCTTGTTTGACTCGACACACTGATTAACAAAAAATAACTGACTTAATTATTAATATTGGTATAATATGTAGTTTCTTTTAATGTTCATGTGTATATGACACATAATTAAAATAGAGAAAAAAATAAGGGTAAAATAGTAAAAATGATCTCCTAAACTATGAAAATTTCAAACAAGACAATTATTTAAGGACAGATAAAAAAATAAGATAATTATTTTGGAACGGATAAAAAAAAAAGATAATAATTTAATGACAGAGAGTATATTTTAATAATTTTCATTCCAAAATATTAAACAAAAGTATATTGTGCTCAAATAAAGTGAGAAAAATGTAGAGGATTTGAGTCACTATTCATGTTAAAACTCCCCCTATATTTAGAGGGTGATTTATTTGATTTTAGAGATAGAGGGTGGATTAGAGGAACCACTCTAGGATATAAAAACCTCTAAAAATCTCTAAAATTGGTTTTAGAGAGTGGGGCAGGCTTTCCACTGTGGACGCCCTTACCACGACCTCCAATTGAGAGAGAGAGAGAGAGAGATTGGGGGATAGATAGAAACTACCGTCTAGAGAGAGATAATTAAAACATGTCTAGAGAGAGAAAATCAGCGGGAAGGTGACTAGTGGGCTCGGGAGTTGGCCGCCGCCGCCGCCTCACCAATGTTCGAACCCAGCCCTTACCCCGCCGCTAACGGCGTCTCCACCTCCAAACGTCAAAAACCGCCAGCCCCGCTACGCAACATCCCTGTCGGCTCCGCCGGCTTCCGGCTGCTCTGCCACGCGTCTCGCATTGGCGGCGTCATAGGAAAGTCGGGCGCAATCATAAAACAACTCCAACAAGACACCTCCGCCAGGATCCGAATCGAGGAGTCCCCGCCCGGCACCGACGACCGGGTCATTACCGTGATTGCCTCGAATTCGCTGAACAGAACATTAGCATTAAAGAGTGTAGGCAAGGAAGAGGATAACAGTGAGGAAGTCGTCGAGGTTTCGGCGGCGCAGGAGGCGCTAATTAGGGTTTTTGAGAGGATTCTGAGTGTTGCAGCGGAGGCTGATGGGGGTTATCTTGCGCCAGGGGGTATTGTGTCATCTAGATTGCTTGCCGATACTGGTTTGGTTGGTTCGGTAATTGGAAAAGGAGGGAAGGTGATTGAGAGAATTAGGAAGGAGACTGGTTGTAAGATTCGAGTTTTCGGTTCCGACAAGTTGCCTTCCTGCGCTTTGCCTAGCGAAGAAATGATCGAGGTTCGTGCTCTTTTGCCATACTATTTAAACTGATGATTTGATATAATTGGGGATTCTGTATAATGTAGAATGCATGTTCTCAAAACTGTGTGATATTATTAGCGGTTCCCCACATTCTAGGAAGTTATCCTATGTTTTGCTGTGAGGGTTCTAAACTGTTGTAGTGTGAATGTCAGATAACCCACGGGCTTTCTATTGCTCACCGAGTTCCATAAAAAGAGGCACATGTTCCTTTTTTAATCTCTCCGAAAGAGTGGATCTTTTTTCCCATCATTGGGCTATGCATGTCAATGATCATTAAACATTCTACCCTTGAGAAATAAATCCCCAAGAGTTATGCTTGGTAATACCTGGCACGTGTGCTTTGTAATACATTGTGAATTGGCGGCCACATGGTTGGAAACTTCTTCCCTCGTCCCATAAAAGTAGTCCTACTTTTCTTTAAAGTTTGTCCCGAAAAAGGTCCCATTTCTAAATACAAATTATAAATCTCACTGTTTTTCCTAATTTTTCTCTTTCATTTCAAAAACATGATGTTTCTTGTACTTATCATGCAAAAAGTAGATGCAACACTAATGCAAATTAGGAAGAAATATATGAAATCAAAATGCACCATTGAATAGTTTGATGTCAAAATAGGACTCTTTATCTTTTGGGATGGAGATAGTTAGAGGATAGAATCATGTGAATAGTTATAGAGATATTGGTCGCTGGATTGCCCTAGAGTGGGTTGTATATCATTCTTTTGCGGGGTTATCGTTTTCGGCTCTATTTTGGAAATCCAATTTCTTATAATCTCAACTATTCAAAGTGCCACTCTCCTCCTGGGAACGAAGCTGTAATATATATTTTAGGTAAGTGAACATATCTTAGAAGGTTCATAGGGATATATTAATACCTCCGTTCATGGAAAGAGGCTGTATTTGATGTTTTAAAGTCAACTTGACCAATTAACCATTCTTTGAATGAAGATTTGACATTTATTTGTATTTTCAAACTATGGAATTTGTGATCTTGCTAGTTTTTATTCTGCCTACGAAGGTAATTGTTAATGAGTTCGTTTCTCCAACTGCTCGATTAGTTCTATTGTGTGATTTGATCTGTGAAAGTAAATAAATCTGTATCAAATTTGGTTCCCTGAAATGGTCAAGTTGATTTTGAAAATTCAAAGTAAGTCTGTTTGTTTGGGACGGAGAGAGCAAGATATAAGATTTTGAATCTTGCCATATTATGAAATTTCCAAATGTTCAAGATAGTAACAAATTGAAGAGACCGAATAATCCTTGAAGCAATAAGACAACCCTTTAATGTGGTTAAAAAATTATCTCTTGATGAATCTATATAGACCATCTATTTTTGGCCGCACTGACTGCTCTTCTTGGTAAGCAAGGATATCATGAGATGCTGCTCTCTGGAAATGATCCAATTTTTCACAGCTTGATATTAAGGAAAAATGTGATCCAAAATTTTCTCCTTAAAAGTTGTATATTAAATGATGTGGCAACAAATGTGATTGGTAAGTATGCTACCCTGTCACTGACAAACTTATCACATAAAACTGGCAGCATCACATATGTTACGTATTTAGGGATTTGTGATCCTTAGCGGTTACTCTTCAATTAATTGGTGTTACCAACAAAGACCAAGGGCCTTTTCTTTAAACTACTTCTCCAAACAATTAGAAGTGCTTCTCTAAGGACGTTAAATGGACCCACAGTTTTTGTACTTAATAGCAAAAGGTAAAACACCCTGAATTACTGAAGGAAATTACTCTTCTCAATGGTAGAAAGTGGTGCTTATCAATCAAAGAGTTAGAAAGAGTTCTTTATGCTCCCTTCCTCCCAAAATGATTGTCCACTTTTGACTTTTTTTTGGTGAACTTGAAAAACTTATGACTGAAGATTTATCTACATTTACTTGTCCTTGCAAAATTCTGGAAGTTGCAATTGATAAATATTAGCTGAATATAGATTTGATATTGTGCCATGTTGGCTTTTTCAATACAGAAAATGGACTCTTTTTTAGGACAGAGGGAGTATGACACAGTCTTCTTGCATCAGTTATTGATTTGAGAGAATACAATTTGAATTGGTTCAATATATCAGAGTTGTTTTTGCCTGGCAATATTTTCTGTTTATCTCTTTTTACTTTTCCATTTCAAATATAGTTTGCTGTTTATTATTAGCTCTAAATCAGTCCTGTCTGGTAGAATGCTTTGCATCTTTTGACAAGAAGTGCAATGTTGTGCACTGTAGTCTATTAGACAATTGTATTTCGAGTCTTTAGACACTCTATAGCAATGAAAGAGAGAAATTTGAGGTATTTAGTTGCCTTAAAGAATGAGTTTGTTTTGCTTTCTTTTGAAAGAATTATAATCTGCTCATTGTTTTGGCAGATTGAGGGTGATGTTTTGGCTATTAAGAAAGCTCTTGTAGCTGTCTCTCGCTGCCTTCAAGATTGTTGTCAGTCTGACAAAACACGGATGGTAGGTAGATCACTTGAGGCAGTTCCTCCAGAGACCTTACCTGATGTGCGCATTAATTTTCCTCCTCCTGGGAGTTCAGTGCAGCAACCTATATCAACCAGCTCTGTTAATCAGGCCTCAGGAGGTCGTCCTGTGTTATTGGATGCTGATGTAGTTCCTCCAATGGACTTCAGAACACCGCAGCAAGAAGTTCATTTCAGGATCCTCTGTTCCAATGATAGGGTTGGAGGTGTGATTGGCAAGGGAGGAACTATTGTACGAGCTCTTCAAAGTGAAACTGGTGCTTCTATAAGTGTCGCATCTCCTGTAGCCGAGTGCGATGAACGGTTGATAGTTATCACTGCAATGGAGGTTTGTTATGTTGTAATTAATCAATTGTATTGGTGGTTTCTGAATCCAGCTATACCAACCCTGTGTTCATTGTTGTTTTATTTTGGCTCCTCTTGTGTAGAACCCAGAATCTCGGCTGTCGCCTGCACAAAATGCTGTAGTTCTTGTTTTCAGTAGGTCTGTAGAAGCTGGCTTTGAGAAAGGGCTAGATTCAGCCTCAAGAGGATCACCTGTATCTGCTCGGCTTTTAGTTCCATCAAGCCAAGTTGGTTGTTTGTTGGGAAAAGGAGGCTCCATAATTTCAGATATGAGGAAGGTAACTGGTGCTTTCATAAAGATAATTGGGGGCAACCTACTCCCAAAATGTGCTTCAGAAAATGATCAAGTGGTACAGGTATGTTATCTTTGCTTTGATTCCATTCATAATATCTAAGATAATTGGTGATTGCTTTCTTTTTATTCATTGATTTTATGGTTTAATTCTTCTTTCTCGTATTAGACGTAATTATCCAATCTTGTCCGCTTGTAACCTCGCATCATGTACAAGAGATCTTACTATAAACTCTTATATCATTATCTAGGTTTGGGTGCGGTTGTTTGGTTCTGTTTACATTTAGTTGATTAGATTTGGCGGAGTTTTTTGAATTTTAAACTCAACCCAGCAAAGCATTCTCCCACCTACTTGGCTACATGAACTCTACTTTGCCAACAAAGCCTTAGTTTCATGGAATTATTCAATCACAGTAACTTAAAAAAAATAGAAGAGGGACAACAGAGTGAAATTTCTTTATTATCTTGGTTATCGACAGGGCATGCTTCCACCCTCATTACAGCTCCTATATATGAGCACTGAAGTTCATTTTTAGCAGGTTGAAGTTGGCCATTCCTGATAGGATGTGAGAGGCGCATCTTAGTCCAGCTAAAAGAATAGGTCCTTTTGTGTGTGTGTGTGTGTGTATTCTTATCTTTCATTTTGCGCTTCTATTTTTTTTTTTTTTTGTTGGTGGTGGTGGGGGACGGGGGCTTTTCAGGCAAGCTGACTCCCCTTGTCTATTGGGTGCAGTGTCGAGTTGAAATTTTAAATGCCTTTGCCTCCAATTGTGTATTGCAATCAGCCAATCACAACCCTTTATTTTGTAGTGAGTGATGCGTTTCAGCGGCAAAGCCACATGCATTCAATGGGGGATAACTGCACCTCTTTAGTTCTTGGGAAATAAATTTAAACTAGTGTGAAAGTGTAATTTTATTTTAAATAGTAGAGATATTTTTTTAGATAGGATACTTGCCCCCCTTTATTTGAGAAAGAATTTTCTATTATTTATCATTTTGCATCCCTAGTGGTTGTTGTGGGAAACGAAGTTTGTAATTTACTACCTCACTACTTAGATGAATGTCACTTTGAATTTATGCGGCCACTCCATGAACGCTTAACTGGGATTGACAATACAATTTCAATTTGCTATAGCAAAAAGTCTTAATCAAACCTCATGCTTTTGTACAAACTATTTTCATTATGAGATGATATAATATTATTTCTGCCCACCTTTTGATAATACTATGGCTTCACTGCTATATGTGTTGATAGATCCATTTCTATTTGAGTTAGTTAAGCCTTTTTCCTAAGCTCTCAAATATTATGGAAAATGATGATAGGTAGGACTCCAGGAATTTGGGGGGGGGGGCGCACGAGCTGATTATGATTGACTTATATCAGTTGGTTTATTGTAATTAATTCTATTAGTGTTACGTAGAATAGTCAAACACAGAAATTGAGAGGAATAAACTGAGACGAAGAAATATGATTTCCTGTAAATATATTAGGAGCAAATACCCCTTGCAGTTATCATTATATAAAAGACTAATGCAAGAGCAACAGAACTGATTTGCATCAAGCTTTAAGCTGTTGTACAGTCAACTTATCAAGGCATCAGTAGTTGGACTGTACAAGACTACATTGCTTACTGTAAACCTAATCTGTGGATGCATTCAGTTGCTCTATCATTTTCCTATATAAAATCTGCATTCGTTGCAAAGCCAAAATATGTAAAGCTGGTACGTGGATTTATTCCATTTGATCTCTCTCAACTTCATCCACTCAGGAAGACTCATAATGAAAATTAGAAAGAAAAATAAATAAACAAGGAAATCGTGATCATAATGCTTTATGTTATGATCTTTGGTGTCAACTTACCTCCCATACCGTTTTCATCTTACAACTGGCAGGCCAGTTATCTCCCTTAATGTCTTCGAGTCTCGCTGTAAGAGAAAGTGAATTGTTTTTGGTCCTAGGGAGGACTTCCCATTTCCATTACTTCAATGATCGGAAGATGGTCATAGGAATTGGAATGGGAATGAGAATCAACTTCTCTCCTTGTCCAGCCTCCACTATAGCTGGTTCATTCACAAGCTTAATCGTTCGTGATACTGGGTGCTCGCTCTGGAAAGGTGCTCTCTCTTCTACTGTATTTCTTATTTTGATCCATCAAGCATCGCCATTAAAAGATGTCTGAATATTGCATTCTTTCTATCTTACCAGATATCATTCCTACATGCACTGTGATGTGCACAATCATGAACTATCAACTGTAGTTTTATCTACATGGAAATGGATTTGTTAGGTACTTAGGTTTGATCAATATTGACTGTGAAAACGTTTCAAAGCATGTTCAGAAAGCTTGATAGAATGGGATTTTATTATTATTACTATTATTTTGATAGGTAGGATAGAATGGAAGTTTTGTTGCATACAAATTTTGGAATCTAAATACAAAGAGTTGGAAATTTCTAAAGGCAGACTCATCTATTAATTTTAGGGTAAACTATCCAAACCCCCCTTTGGTAAACCCCCTTTTCCAGGTCCCCCAATATGTTCATTTTTTTTAAATAGCCCCCACTTAAGGATGTAACGTAATGGAGGTGTACTACAAGCGCATCAAATTGCGTGACAACCAAGGGCCAGAAATTTTCTGCAATTTTTCACAATTTCTCCCCAAAATACCCTTATTAGGCCACCTAAATAAACCCAAGACTTTTCTATTTCATCCCCCACCCTTCCTCCCTTCACCAACACCGCCAGTCCTATAGCAGATTTATCAATCACACATTCATACTACAGTATGGCTGGACCACCTCTTTTCTTTTCAAAAATCAACGAGAACTTAATATAGAAAGGTATGGTTTGATGTGATGAATCAACATAATTGATCATTAGAGTCACTGAATACAGCAACCAAAAATTCTCAAGTTGATTTCTCTGAAACTGCTTCTACATACACAGATTTATACAACATAAATAGAAGAAGATGGTCCACCCAAAGAAGAAGAAATGTTGAGTTACTGAAGTGAAAATGGGGAAGCATACCCATTAGTCGTTCTTTCTACCATCACGAGGGAGTATTCCTCAACTCAGATCTCAATCGAGACAATCGCCGAGTAGAAACCCTTCTCGTCTCTGACAAACAAATTCTCGCTGTCGTTGACTTTTGACGGCGAACCATGCGTCTCCAACAGAGCTCGATTCAACTAATATCTCTCCTAATTTCGTTCTTTCAATCTCGGATCTGGTGAATGAAGATATTGATGTACAAAAACCTATGTCCATCAGTTGTATTTTGATGTTGAATTTTGTTATCTGTCGAATTTTGATGTTGAATTTTGGTGAATAGGAGTTTTTGGTTTTTTATTGAACTGGGTATGACGTTGGTTTCATTGAGAGCTGGGTGTGGTGGAGTTGCCAACTCGAGGTATCACTAGCAGCGACTAGGTCGTCGGTCGTCATTCGTCATTATGGGCAGGACAGGTGCTGTTGAAGTTGGGAGATGTGAGGGAGAAGAAGAGATTGTGAAGGAGAGAGAACGACGATGGGGGGTTAGTGGGGTTACAGACCTCACTTGCTTGTGAGGGAAAATAGGTCATTTGAATATCTTTGTTAGGTCCATCATGTCTCCATTAGGCATTTAGGGTATTTTATAAAAAATAATAAATAAATGAACATATAGGGGGACCTGGAAAAGGGGGTTTACCACATGGGGTTTTTCGATAGTTTTCCCTTAATTTTATCTCATATTGACAGATGGCACCACTGCCCCCATTAATTGTGTTAACTAGATTAGCGGATGTACTTAAATCACATTTACAGTTAGCTGGCAAAGATTTTTCTGGTAGTTTGGAATCTCATCATGTTTCAGATATGAGCAAGATTTGTGCAAAACCTTGTATAATGTTCTGCGAGTGCTTGATTATTGAAGACAGCATTTTGTCAAATACAAATACTAAACGTATAAAGTTTTGTTTTTTATTAGATGACAGGGGAGCTTGTGAATGTGCGAGACGCATTATATAGTGTCACTGGGAGGCTGCGAAACAACCTTTTCTCCAGTAGAATGCTAAATGCTCCTGGGAGGAGCAGTTCCTCTAAGATTGACATTAGCCCTTATGGAAGAGGGTTGGATCCTCCCTCCCTTGGGCACTCATCTGGCGCTGCTTCTCATAGTGATAACCAACATATAACTTTGACTCAGAGTATGGATAATCTCAGACTTTCCCATAGTAAAGATCGCCCTTCATCACCCAGGTTAAGGAAATCTCAGGTAAAACAGTTTCTTCCTGATTTCTTTCCTCCATTCTTATAAACTGGCTTCTCAAGTTTCTCCTGTCGACTTTGGGCTTAATTGCAGGCGGCTGGAGCAAGTCCAAGGAGCGGGCAGGATGCTGGCAGAGGATTAACTTCTGTTAAAGGTGGCCTGGAACTTGGCAGGTTTGCTTCACATACTACTCTTACACAATAGTTCTATGTTTTAAGATGGCACAAGCAGATTAAAACCCATTTACTTGCAATATCCACATGCACAAAAAAATGTACTTCGATTAAGAAAATGATCAGATTTCACCCCTCTGCAGTGTGATGACGACAACTTAAGGGGTGAGTTATCAAGGATCAGTGCCAGTATATGGATCTGAAGTTGTTTAACATGGTATCAAAAAAAAGAAAAGAAGTTATTTAACATGGTCATTATTGTTTGGTGATGGATCAAATACCTTGAAAATCTGCTAGTATCTTGTGGCTTACTGCAGAACCCTCCACTGCATCCATTTTAGTACAATTAGAACTAGACAATACTCTCTCATGTCTAGTTTTGGGATTTATATGTTGTAGACAGTTATCTACAATCTTAACATCTGCTTATCTTAAGGTTACTTTATAATGACTGCATCCTATTTTAAAACAAATTGAGCCAAGTAATGAGACTTAAATAATTGAAGCAGATATTTATGACATTGATCATTGTAATAATCTACCTGCACTGCTAAACTTGCAGTCCACTGAAAATTGGAGATTGTTTATTTGTATTCTGTCTTGAGGTTAATATCCTATTTTCTGTAATTGGAGCTAGATAACTAAAGCTATATAAATGAAGCAGATATTTTATGACATTGACCATCGTAGTAGTATAATTGTATATTTGTATTGTGTCGTGAGGTTAATGTCCTATTTTCAGTAATTGGAGCTAGATAACTAAACCTATATAAAAGCAGCAGATATTTTATGACATTGACCATCGTAGTAGTATAACTGCATTGCTTTGCAGTCAACTATAAATTGATAATTAGCATTTATCTGTTGGTGGGGGTTATTATTGCTAAAAATATATACTAAACGGAATATTACTTTATGGTGGAAAGTTACTTCACTAGTTCTCTAGTTTCCATGAAAGTTTTTGAGGAACTTCAAACAGTCCTTGGATAATGTAGAAACATCTCCATGTTGAAGAAACTATTTTTAAGAATCCAAGATTGGAAATATTTTGCATTAGAAATCAACACCACTGCATTGGGGAGTGATTTCAATTCAGTGATGACGATTTTCAATGCAAAACATATCTATTAGTGGATCCTTAACAAGTGCACTTCTAGCAGGACCCTTTTAATTATCACGGTAATGCTTTTGAAGTCAAGGAAACTGATGACAGCTAGCACCCTAAAGTTCCTCATACTGCTAAATAAGTTTTTGATGTATATGCAGAATTTCTTGCTAGTTTGGTACTTAATATTTTTGAACCCTATAGTGAGAGTTGTCCTTTAAAGTACAAAAATATGGATAAGCCTTGTCTGGGACACCTCGAAATGCTTGAGGAATTGAAATGGCAGTAAGTGCTGGATATTTCTGCTATGAAAAATAGGACATACTACACATTAACTGCCATACTGCTTTGTCTGGCGAAGGTTCTTAAACCAATGATAGTTCTATATCTGTAAGAGTGCTTCACAGTTCCTTTCAATCTAGTTGAACCCGGGGCCAATGTAGGTGGGGGGAAAAAAAACATATTTTTGACTTCCTCTGGTGTTTGAAAGGAAAAAATGAAACTGAGCACTGTCAAGACTGAACGGAGGGTGATGGTCAGCATTAGGTAAAAGCTTAAGTCAGATTTATGCATGATGTGTCCCCATAAGCTTCCCACTAAAATTCCAGCTCAGCATGACGTTTCCTGTACTAGAGCTATTTGTTCAGATTATTATAATCTGCAGATTTTTCTTAGCGATTCCTAGATTTTCTTGCATATCAAGTGGAGTTATATAATCTAATTTTTGAAGCTGGCAACTGGTAGAGGAAATGTAATGAGTTTTCTATTATTTTGACCACCATCCTATTTGGGGACAATTAAATTTGACCATTGTAATTTGAGGATTGCAAATGTAACCTCTGTACTAATATTTCAATTTTAATTTTAACTCAAATTAATAAGGGTTGCTAAGTGTTTGACGGACTTGCTGATGTGGCATCT
Source organism: Platycodon grandiflorus (assembly GCA_016624345.1). Classification (NCBI taxonomy): domain Eukaryota; kingdom Viridiplantae; phylum Streptophyta; class Magnoliopsida; order Asterales; family Campanulaceae; genus Platycodon; species Platycodon grandiflorus. Next base: position 9,322,008 of record CM028365.1, on the reverse strand, counting down.
ACAAGCCTAGCTTTGCTTTGCTCAAGTAAGAGCTGATGTGGGCATGATTTGTCCCATAATTTGATTGTTAATTATTTTTCTCTCTTATTTCTTTTTCTTGTTGGTTTTCTTACCTTTTCTTTTTCATTTTCTGTCCATAAAATTTTCCAAAAATACATATTTAGGAATTAAAATGTATTCCGTTTCTGAAATATATGTCTAATTAAAATATATTTTTGCCCTTTTTCTCAATATCTTAATCATATATATATATATATATATATATATATATATAGTAATTAGAAGAAGAAAAATATAAAATAATAGGAAAAGATGCATACAATTAAAGCAAAGTTAGAATACAACCTAAATTAATAAATCTATACTCTAATTATTATTAATATATATATATATATATACAAAAAATTGAAAAAGAAAACAAGTTACTCAAATTAACAATACATAATACTGATAAGATTGACAAATAAAAAATATTTTTTTGTAACTAAAACTCCATGTCACAAAATGACTATGTTTAATTGAAAAATATAATATTTTGGAAAATTGTATGCACAGAATGAAAAAAAAAGGGCAAAAAAAGGACAATAATAAAAAGAAATAAGAGAAAATAATTAATAACAAACAGATTAGAGAAATTATCCGATGTCAGTGCTTACTAAGCAAAGGTGGAGGCGTGGAGCTAGCATATGCCACGTTAACAAAGTTCGTCAAACACTTAACAACCACTATCAATTTTGGTTACATTTATAGTTAAATTATTAGTGCAGAGATTAGATTTGCAATCCTAGAAATACGATGGTCAAATTGATGATCCCCAAATAGTACAATGGTCAAAATAGTAGAAAACCAGAAATGTAATGAACCATCTATATACAAGGTAATTACCACCTATACAGTAGGTTGTATAATCAACAGTAGATGTCATCCAAGTTAGCTATGCTGCTTGGGTCACCAGTTGGTCACTGATCTGACCTGTAGTTGATATGGTAATTAGTCACCTATACAGTATGTTATAGTAATGGCATAGCCAAATAAGAAGAAAGGGTATACTGTAAAACATCTGGCCTAGAAAATTAAAGTAATTAGTTACATTTGTCTGCAGCTTAATTTTGTATTTTTGCTTGACAAGAAATTTGATTTGCTAAGGTTTTCCTCCTGATGTTTGCAGTGGAAATAGATCTGCTATTGTGACCAATTCAACTGTTAAAATAGTAGTTCCTCAAAATATCATTGGTTCCGTCCTCGGTGACAATGGAAGCAATCTGACTCGGCTAAGACAGGTAGCTCCTGCTTTCGTTGGTGACTATAATCCTGCATTACAATCAACAGAAGTCATGCTCTAGTAGCTGTTTTTGGCATCTGAAAATTCTGAGTAATGTATTTTATGACTCCCTGTGTCGCAATATTCTATCCTGATAAAAGAAGTTCAAATTTCCAAGGTGTGGCTCCGTGGAGACTCTTTGTTTGAAGTACAAGCTAATGAATATAATGGTATGTTACGAGTTGGAATGCTGGAATAATTCCAGGTTTAAAAGACAAAAAGTATACGCCTATTGCCTTGTTGTAGATTCAGGTTTAGCATTTTTAAATAACATTAGAATAATAATCTTACCAATTAGTTCTTAGATGATAATAGCAGAATGAGAAGAGAAATAGAAATGAACTTGGACTTTGCCTATAAGAAGTTTAATCAAGTTGACCAAAGAAAGGCAAAGTAAACTGTTTTTTTGAGATAAAGGGAGTATTATTTTGAATATACTGTGGTGCTATTGCTGCACGTGAGCCATTCCCAGTGGTAGTGGCAAATAACAGATGCAAGTAGTTTATGACTACATTTAAGCGAGCTTCCTTTTCAATTTACTCATATAATGTGGGGTCATTTCCCAACGAATCCTCAAGCCATCAGTCTACCTTTACTCATTGATTATTGCTTACTGTTTTTTCGTCTTTTTTGTATGGACCAGATTTCTGGCGCGAAGGTTGTTGTGCATGAGCCCCGTCCTGGGACAAATGATCGGATAGTCATTATATCTGGTAGTCCTGATGAAACCCAGGCAGCTCAAAGCCTCCTGCAAGCATTCATATTGACTGGGCAATCATGACAAAGCTCTGCATCGGGTGTTAAATTGTTTGACCCCTTCCCAACTTTTGTATACTAATTTTATTTGTATTTCATAACCTCTAATCCCAACGGCCCGTCAGTTTTGTCATAGCGCTCAAGTTGTTCATTACTCATTTATTTTATTTTAAAAAAAATAGAGAATGCTAACCTATGTGTACAGAGAAAGAGTTGCATTTAGATTTTTCAAAATCAACTTTTGACTTTTTCTCAAATGAAAATCTATCTGATATGGATTTACTTGTTAGTTCAAAAATCATAAAACATGAAATTTAGAGCGGAGAATCACTATTTACACCCCCTTTTTTTTACTAAGTACACCCCCTTTTGATTATTACAAAAATGTCATTATAAAATTTGACTGATTCGCCCTTATTCTTACTAAGTACACCCCCTTATTTTTATTTAATTTTAACATCTCTAAGTACACCCTCCTCAAAATAATATTCATATATCTCCTATATTCTTTCCACAATACACATATTCAAACATATTATTCTTACCCCTTCTAAGTTCCAAACCCCTCACTAAATTCTAAACCTCTAAATTCATCTACATTGTTGAAAAACATAAGAATGAATTATAAAAATTGAAGGGAACAAAAATTGTAAGTATTTTTATACTAAAATAGCTTAATTTTTTGCATTTTAAGAAGCACAGACGAATGACCTGCATTGGTATGTTCGGTTAGTAGTGGCCGAACACACTAAGGAGTGTTCACTGATGGCCGAACAACTTCATGTATGTTCTATCACTATTGAACACCCTTGGAGATATTCGGTCAGTACTGATTGAACGCTTTTGGAGATGTTTGGTCAGTACTGAACGCCTTTGGAGATGGGGGTCAGTATTGAACGCCTTTAGAGATGTTCGGTCTGACTGAACGCCTTTGGAGATGTTCGGTCAGTACTGACTGAACATTTTTGGTGATGTTCGGTTGGTACTGACCGAACATCACCAAAAGTGTTCAACCAACCATGTCCGAACACTATAGACCCAGATCACTTCGAAATTCAACCTAAAATGCAAATTTTTTTTTTTTTACACAAACCACCAATTTTAAATTGTAAAGAAAATCATAGCTAACTTAATTCTAAAAATTATTTAACATACAACTTTAAAAATTTGGTAATATTTTTGGATTTCAATTTACATTTGTGTGTGTGAAATTAAGGGGGGGTTGCAGGAGAGGGGGAGAAAAGGGAGCGTGTGTGGGGGGAGGGGGAAGGATGAGGAAGGAGGCGGGCTGGAGGAGAAAGGGGTAGGGGAAGGAGGTGGGCTGTAGGGAAGGGTGGGGGAGGGAAGGAGTCAATGTGTGTGTGTGTGTGTGTGTTGCAGGAGAGGGGGAGAAGAGGGAAGGGGTAAAATGAGAAATTGAGGGGAGTGTATTTAGTATTTAGAGAGGTTTACAATTTAGGTGAAAATGTACTTAAAAAATGGGTGTTCTTAGTAATTTGGGGAGTGTGAATAGCAAATCTCTTTAGAGTGCTTTGCGTGTACTTTACGAAGGTTATAGTTTTAGTCTTGCCAACTAAGGTAAATTGTGTGAAATATCAATTGAAAAATAGTCTTTGCAAATTGAAAAAGTAACTTTGTTTTGGGATGATTCTTTTTAGATTGACTGAAATGAAGAGCGTGGACTTATTTTTAGTTGTTAGTCAAGCAATCTCTCTCGAAGAAACGTTTCCTTTGTGGAGCCCCAGAGTTGTTATTAAAAAGGGTGAATTACAGGCCATTCTTTTTTTAAATATTTGTAATTGCTCCAGTCCACTCATCTGTTTTTAAAATCGAAAAAAGACATTTTAGGGGCAAAAAGACGATTATGCTATTAATGAAAAAAAATACGCGCGCGTCAGTAACCCAAGGCATCGCGATGCCCAATTTAAGTATTTATTTTTATGCATCGCGATGCACCACTTTTGCATCGCGATACACCACGTTGCGCATCGGGAATCCAATTTCAACGGGCAAAACAAAAAATTGAGGCTACCGCACCTCGCTAAGGCAAGCAGGGTAAAAAATGAAACATTTTGATTGCCACACCTCGCTAAGGCGAAGCTGCCGCACCTTTGCGTCTTTTTTCATGGTGTTGTTGGACTGCTCCATTTTAACTTCATCACTGGAGTCTTTGCTCTACTCCTCCCTCCATCAAAGCCCATTTGTGACCCAAGACACTCTCTGCTCTACGCCTCCCTCTATCAAAGACCCGAACGAAGCTCACCTCTTATTCGTCTCATTCCAATCTGGAGCCATTTTGAACCACAACACGAGACCTTTCCCTTTTTCTCTATAGACCTCTCTCTTTCTCTCTCTAGAAATCTCACCATACATACAATCAACTAGCAGCTGAAATCATCCAAAAGTTCACGAGAATTGTGAGATTTAAACAGAGCACCTCACTCACTTGCTCATTCTCAATTCAATTTCATATCACTTCAATTTAATTCAATTCCATTCCTCTGTTCTCTCATTCCTTTTCAAATGAATTACTGGTCTCGAAAACTCTCTAACTGTGACGGTTTTGGTGAAGAATATACTGCGAGTTTCGGACTTGGCAATGGAGTTTTCGGTTTCGATCCTTTGGAAGCTTAGCAAGAATGAGAAGAGGGAAGGAGGAGGTGCTATGGTGGAAGCCATTCAAGTAAGTGCTTTTCAAAAGCTATTGTTGCTGTTACAAGTTGGGTCTAGTGAGAGAACAAAGGAGAAAGCAAGTGACTTGTTGAAGTTGTTGAATCTGCATAGGGATAAGTTGGAGTGTATTGATTCTATGGATTTCAAGAATCTCAAAAGGTCTTTCTGAATCAATAAGAGTAGATTAGTATAGTATATTTGGACATTTTTATAGTATATAATGTACAAAACACACACAACACGAGACCTCTGTTGGGCATCGTGATATATATGCTGGGCATCGCGATACAATAATTAAGCATCGGGATGCAGTGCCAATTTTTTTTTCAGATTAATTTGGGATCGGGATGCAAGAATTGGGCAGCGAGATTCAATTTGAGATGCAACAATTGTTGCATCGAGATGCAATAATTGGGCATCGGGATGCAATGTCACTTTCTCGGATTAATTTGGGCCTCGGGATGCAAGAATTGAGCATCGAGATTCAATTTTGAGATGCAACAAATTAGGCATTGAGATGCAACAATTGGGCATCGGCATGCCACAAAGGGGTATCGCGAATCCAAATGAAGCGCCATTGCAGCGTGCCTTAGCGAACTAGTCGGTGCATGCCTTAGCGAGTAGGGGGAAAAAATAAAAATTTAAGGCTGCCGCACCTCGCTGGGGCGAGCCATCCATTTGTGGCTGCCGCACCTCGCTTGGGTGAGTGTGGTAATAAAGTGAAAATATGATAAAAAATAAAAATTTAAGGCTGCCGCACCTCGCTGGGGCGAGCCATCCATTTGTGGCTGCCGCACCTCGCTTGGGTGAGTGTGGCAATAAAGTGAAAATATGCTCACGTTCTCCCTCTCTTTTTCTTCTTTTTCCTAAATTTTCACAGTGGAGTAATCACTTGGTCTATGTGGAGACAGTCTTACAATTCAATTACCAAGTTCACATCATCATCACTTGTTTAAAAATCACACTATTTAACAATTTAGTAGCTTTAATTTCATATATTAATTATAAAATTGTAGTAATTGAATTGTACATGTGGGTGGGAATTGTTAATAATTAATTGGTTGTTGATGATGATGGGAATGAGTACCATAGCTTCCTTAATCATGTTCATTTTCACTTTCTATTTTTCATCGTCTTTATTAAAAAGAGGATGGTTAGAGATGGGGCGGAAAGATGGGGGCATTTTAGGAACAATAGTTTGAAACTGTCTTTTAGCGGTTTAAGAAAAAGAGGGTGAATTGGAAAGAAAAAAATGTTAAGAAAATGAACCGGCCAGCAATTTCCTGTATTAAAAACTTATATTTGTCAGTACTTACTTGCCGCTGTTGATATACTGTGCGTTTCATGTCATGGCTCTTGATGGATTCCGTGACTTGAGATGTGAGTGCTGCTGCTCATTTTCGTTCGTAATAATCATAGAATAAAACTGCACATTCATTTTACAACAAAGAGAGTGGTAATATTCCACCAAATTTCTTCAATTCTGCTTCTTTGGTACATAATAATAATAATGTCTTAAGACGTCGCTCTTGATTAAAACCTTGCATTCTATGATATGGTTAACGAGAGTTGACTCGAGCTCGCTTTGTCTTGAGCGACGAGAAAATATTTACTCACTCTGTCTGTCTTAAAATAATTATCTTTTTTTAATTTTTGGAAATATTTTTCTACTAAAATGAGTGTCCGTCCATCTTTCCTTCCATAAAGTTATTGAATCTATCGTTTGCTTTCTCATATTTTCTCAATGTATATTTGCATTTTGCAATACTGTAGTGTGGATATCAACAAGGACTATGTTAAAGTTATTCATTCATTCATCTGGTTCAAGGTTTAACCAATGAAGACTCATTGCTGATTTATCCCATAATAATGTAGGGTGAAGGATGTACACTCGCACTGGGAAAAAAATTACGTAACAGAGAGCTTAAGGGTGGTCACTAGATCCAACATTGGTACTGCGGAGAACCCATTGTTGGTGCAATCAGCTTTCTTTCGCCTGTAGACATTACTACGAAGGGATCGAGCCAATGATCAAGATAATGATTTCCGTTTCCTTTTTTAAGTTGTTTCCACATACTGTCGACTGGATGCATAGAACTTACGCTCGAAAAACCAATTCCACCTTTTTTAATTTGTTTTTGCGTAATGGTCACTGATAAACAAATCTCATTATTTATGAAAATTATACGGATTGTTTAAATGGTAATTACTGTTAAAAGAAGATAAATAAATGCTTGATTGATGGCACATGTTGACAGTTTGTTTCTTACAATATACATATATGCTCTACATATAAATAGCTATTAGCATGTGTGGCAAACAACAAATGCAGATTTAGAAACCAAGAGTGCGACACATTCTAGGCAAACTTCATAGGTAAAAGATGGAAAATAGCATAAGAGATGCTCATTACCAGATCCTTCGTCACATCACTCTGACTCCAAATGTATCAATAAGGAGGAAATTTATAAAGGTACACATAATCTTCAAACTATACAGCGAATACATGAAATATAACAAGTTTTAAACTGGCCCAAGGCGACGAGGCAATGAGAGATTTACCATATATTTTAGGAGCAGATTAGATCATGCTGCTGCTGCTGGCGTGGGTTTAAGTACAATTTCGACATTGTCGTGTACACCTTGTAGTAGTAGTTCACCATCATATGTTAAAACTTTGCGTTTCTTGGCTGCCCTCAGAGTCCCAACCAAAGCTTCAAATATGTTTGCACACCTGTCATCATGAAATAGCACTCCGAACGTCACCTACAAGACAAAACATACTGTCAAACGCATATAGAAGCTTAAGTTGATTAAGCAAGAGATTAATAATGTAATCTCAGTATTTAGTGGATTTTAAGCGCAAAATGCACTAACATACTGGGCAGGCAGGGAAGCTAACAAGGACATCTCTTTTTTCTTTGTAATGCAATTGGCCAAATAGGACGAAGTTTGCACTGTCTCGTTATCTTTTTCCTTCAATTGCTTTCAGTATATTTCCAATAAGGCAGAAAATACTGCTTTCAGTTTGGAACATAGAATGACATTGTCATGTATGTTTTATTTTCTAACCTCCTCACACTACACGCTCCAGCCTTGAGCACTCATGAGTTTTAAAATTTCCTTCCATATTAGAACACCATTTGCCAAACCTAGAATCCTTTAGACCAATGATGGACAGGATTGACTTCCACACTACAGCGCCCACTTTGATCTGCTTAGCCTTGACCTTTTTATAGTAGGTTCTAGCTACATTATCTTTTTGTGGCCACAGCCCGTCAAAAGCTTGAAGCCGACCTCATCTAATTAAATCTTTAAAGGACTCAAGTGTGGATTGTAAAAATTAATTAACCATGCCAGTGTTACGGAACAAACTGGCTAATGCTCCATGCATCAAAGCCTTGTCTCAACCATTTGGGATCGATTTTTCAACAATTCAGTTCCAGGCATAGCAGTACCCTCTATCAAAACCACATGCTATCATATCTTTCCTTTGTTGTCTCCGTCCATGTTGGTTGGTAACTCTGCTGTCACCATTGATACAACTAGCATCACGTTTGCTAACTCGCACACTTAATGGTGTACACTAATAGTGGCTTAACTATCTTACATGAGTTTCTCAGGTATTATCTCTCATTGGGGCTACTTCTACGTACATCCAGATTATACATGTTCATATTTTCACAACAAATACATGTCAACATTCCCATCTCAGCCAAGCTGATTTCTCAAACATATTGCTTAGCAGTTGCGCAACATTTCCTACTAGCTACTGATACAATGATAAAATCACGTGTATCATGTCATACAAACTGAAAATGAGAAAGTAGGAGAGTCAATCTACACAGGTGTTGGGCAGCAGTTTAGAATCAACCCATAAAGGTACAAGTTTTATTAGTTTTGATTTCAATCAAGATGTTATTATTTGAACGATTTAAGGCGCATTTGAAACAGTTACCAAGCGTATTATAGTTTGTATACTTGCTCAGTTGAGAATTGGTGTAATATTCAAAATCAAACCTTTCAGAATACGAGTATAGGATCACCGAAATGTATGTAGAATAAACAGAAAAACAAAAGAAACATTACATATTCGCTCAAATGTGAAAAGGGTTGGACATGAAGGAAAAGTTTGCAGGAATCAGGACTTGGACACAAAATCAGCAAGCAGATGAACTTCCGGGGCTGGTTTTCTATTCAGTTCAAGTATATGAAATGAATGGCTCTGAATTTTCCCTGATGAGTCTACTTAAGATATAAATGCAAGTTTATATGTTCAGATTTGAGAAGATTGAGGTGATTGGAGAGATGGAATTCCAAACAACATATCATGAGAGTTAATGAATTCCTCACTAGCAAGAACTGCACTTGCACATCTATCCCACATGTGCACTATCTTCTTGAATGGTTACTCGATGTACCTAGTCAACACTAAATTCTTATCGAAGCCCATCATTTAAAGTCTATACATTACACACATAGGACCTACGAGGATCTATGAACTTGAATCACATTTTGTCCTTTTCTTGCTATCTTATTTGTTCCAACATAAGCTCCACATGCTTACCTTATATGCGTCAAACGTCTACCATGAGCTTTTCACTTAATTATGCGTGTCAAACCTATTTGAAAGATGGCAATTTGAACAAGGAAGATGTTACCTGCATCCCCAAAAGGATACAACCTCCAAGCACATGTAGTTACTCACGAGTCGTCGGAACAACAGTACATGTAACAAAAGTTTTGCACTTTTATCTGTCTAAGTGACAAACCCAATTCACTACTAAGCTATGAAATCTAAAACTGACAACAGTACTTTAAAGGACAATCTGCAACATGGTATTTCACTGCATAATTTTCATTTTCAAACAGTAATTCAACACCCAGAAAGTGAAACTGGAACATGAAAAAGCAGATAAAATCTGAAAGCAAATCAACAATATACAGGTGAAGAGGCTTGATATATCAACAATTAAGGTCGGCAAGAAAATCACGAAGTGCCAGAAGATAACAACAAATAAATAAACCCAATTTCTAAAGGATTCAATCATGGAAGCATGCTATATAATCATAATGGGCATTGGATCAAATACAAAGATGAACAGTAAATCATAGATCCATCATAGCGACAATTAAATCACAACAGATCCATAACCAATTAGGAACATATATGAACTTTCCTTCCCCCAATTATACATTTACACACACAGCACACAAATGTGTGTGTTTGCTTGTGTTGTTTCTGGGGTGGGGGGTACCTTGTAAGAGCCATCGTCTTGAGGGGTGCCAAGTCGTTTGATTTCTTCTTTGAGTCGCTCGACCTCTTCTTCTACGTTCATGGTCTCCTTCTGAATGAATATGTTTTGATGGATATGATCTCAATCTACAACTATTCCCATCTCACAAGTAGCAGTAGTATTTATCTTTCAGTTTTCCTTTAATATAAGCACTTGTTGGAAATGGACTATACATGGACATGGTGGTAAAGGGGCTTAAGGGGTTTCTTGCAAATGGTCTAGTCAAACTCTCTAACATTTTATTTGGCCTAATTTATTTTAAAATAATTTATATAACCTCTTTTTATTTAAAAACTCAAAATATCCTCTTTTTTGAATGACTCAAACATAGTTTAAACGATTTACGGAGTCGTTTAAACAATTCACGGAGTCGTTTAAACGATTCATTTAAACGATTCACGGATTCGTTTAAACGATTAACGGATTCGTTTAAACGATTCACGGGATCGTTTAACCGATTCAAAGGGAGACAATGAGAGGAAGACAAAGATAGGGCTTCATGGTAGTAGATGGAAGGAAGACAGAGGAAAATTTACAAGATCCATGGCAGTAGTGGGAGACGATATGGTTGGAGACGGAGGAAGACGGCGAAAATGTGGTTGGAGATGGGAGGGGGAGACGACGACGATGGGAGGAAGACGGCTGTGGTTTGAGAGAGAAAGCCGAGATTTGAGAGAGAGTGAGACTGAGTTAGGTTTTAAGGGCTTTGGGGTATTATAGGAAGTTTGTGTTAATTTTTAGTTAAATATCATATAAGTTGTTTTATTGAATCAAAAGGCTTTACTTGATATATACCACGTAAAGGACAAGAAACCTGCCATTTTAGCTTTTAACCCATTAGTAGCAATAAGGTAAATGGAAAATTCAACCCATTTTATCCCTCTTAATAAAGTGGCTACTAGAGATTCAGTAATTGTTCTGCTGGTTAGAGTTTTACCTTTCTGCTGTTGGTCCCAGAGTCGAATCTCGTTGGGGTTTTTGGGGGGTTTAGGGTAAATTTAGGATATTAAAAAAATAAAATAAAATAAAGTGGCTATGAAAATTGAATAAGTGGAAATAGAATGGAATTTTCAGGTGCGACTCAAACACAAGAATTATCATTTTTCATTTACAATTTGTCGAGAACAAAATTCACTTGGATTTGGCTGATTGTCGACGTTGGAGTCATCACGATACTTTGAATAAGGACTTTTCTTGTGCTTTTCATCTAGAGAGTAAGCTGTGAAAATAGTTACAAAAAAGTTGTAGATATATACTACTGGTGTAAAAAAGTCCAACTTATAAAAAAATAGGTCCAACTTCTCAACTTATGATAAGTTAGAGATTGTAACTTATTAAAAAAGAGTTACGTATAAGAAATTGGTATGAAAATAAAAATATTTTATTATCCTTCAAAATTACAATTTATTATATATATATATATATGTCAATACTCTAATTATTAATAGGTAGGGGAGACAAAAAAAAATTATTATTTATTAGAAATATTAATTATTAAGTTTCTTCATATTTTTATCACCCAAAAAATGTACATTTGTGGGTTAAATTCATACCAGTGTTCAGCAAAGTTCATCTAACTCTTAAAAAAGTTTCTAATATCGTTTTGAATAAGCTTCGCTTAACTTTATTAAGGGGAGAAGGAAAGTGTAATTCATGAAGCTATCGAATTTCAAGAAAGTAGTAGGAATCCGACCGACCAATAATGACTCATTTGTGGTGACCTTCAATAGTGGATTATTGTCATTAGCTTCATCTTCACCTTCACTTTTATATTCACATTCACCTACATTTGTAACAGCAAGCAACTTTTCATCCAATAAAATTTGGTGAGCAATATCTTGTTTTTTTTAGAGTGAAGGAACATTTCAATCCTTAGATCTAGAAGCATATACACAAAGTTGTTTCCATGTGATAGTGCCTAGGATAAGGAATTAAGGACCACTTGGTTGATTGAAGATGGGACTATTTTAAATTTATCTTATTGTTGAATCTTTAAGGGTTACATAATGTGTATTAGAAAATTTCAAATCCCTAGTTAATATTTTCACTCTAATACTTAATATTATCACTAAGAAATTTAAATAATTATTAACTATTAAGTAATAGAATTATTAATTATCCCACGTGAAAAAATTAAATCCTAAAAATTTATTAATTAATAGAGTATAATAATTATTGTGATATTAATTATTAGAGCGTCGACTATATATATATATATATATATAATTTTTTGGCTTAATATAAATATACTCTATCTACACTTTAAATGCATTATTAAGTTAGTGATATATAGTTTTTAATTTCATGGTGTTATAAAATAATTTCTATGAATGAAATTATTACTATTTATAAATTGTTGTATTATTTATAATTATGTGTTGATAAAATGTTTATTAGATCAAATTAGTAAAATTAAATTAATATTTTATTAGTAGGGTAATGCGGTCCATTTTAATCAAAATGCTTTAAAACTCATGTTTTTACTAGACACTCAAATTGCAAAAGTAAACTTTTCGATCTGAATAGTCTTTGTTTGATAAGTCAACTTTTCCACACAAAAAATCAACTTCTGAAAAGCTTTGTTTCAAAAAAATTGCACCAGATGAGGCCTTAGTCTCGAGGGATAATCAAAGAGGCTAAGGATTGGTCATTCCACCAATTGGCCCCTAGTAGTGCTGAGGGTCGTCCATTAAGGCTTACGATGACGCCAAAATAATCACCATACCGGGGGTGTCGAAAGTGTTGGTTAAGTACGTGTCTGTTGTCGTCATCGTGGTAGGATATCTGCGAGAACAAACAACCGTGAGATGACAGAGAATTTTCCCCGCCAAAACTTTCCGATGTAAGAATCAGTGTTTAAGGATATATAGAGAGATAATAAAGGTCAGTTTATATGTGTGTGAAGAGAGAGAGAGAAAAGAAAGCTTAAGGACTCAGCCGTCTATTTTATGAGGGGGAGCCCCCTATTTATAGGGTGACGAAGCTTCTTGGACACACTTTGCGTGTGTGAGTCCGTTTCGTACATTTTTCGGGATATTTGGGAGTATACTTTTGGGGTGTATATTTTTTGGTCCTTCAGCTTACAAGGATCGAGTTCGATCCATGCGGTCGTGCCTTCAAACGGAAAAAAGAAGGATCAGTCATTCCTTGAGGTTAATTAGGCTTCGCATTAGACTTATCTTCAAGATAAAGCGGAAGAACTTTAGGTGTGGAATAACGTGAATATCATTTAAATTAAGTGCAATGAACATAAAAACAGTTACAAAAGAAAAACATAAAATGATTTAAATCTGTGAACTAAGTGTTGAATTCAACGAATGAAAGTAAAACAAGGGCACACAACATCTAATTTAGGGAATGATGCTTCAAATGCCAATGGTTACAATAAAGAACACCTATTATCTACGACAAATCGTGAGTTCTTAGAAAGGATTTACAAGTTTAGGTGCATAAAGGGTAAATAATTCTAACATACGAACAAGAAAGTTATAGTGATGCTAGAAACATGAAATTTACTAGTTACGCTAAGCTATTCTAGGATTGAGATGATTGAATAAAAGTATTATGTTGATGTCGTAGAATTTTGATCTTGATACGATGCTCTCTATTCATTGCTTGGTTGTTTGAGTGATATTACTCTATTCATTGCTTGGTTGTTTGAGTGATATTACACATATTTTGCTCGAAACTTCATACTTTTTAGATTTGATATTAGTTTGCTAAAATCATTATCCTACATAGACTAAATATATATTTAAGATGAATTATATAATTATTTGGTCCTTCGGCTTTACTAAATCTATGTGTTTGATCCCTCTGCTAAAAAAAAAAGCAATTTGGTCACTCAATTTACATTTTTTTGTGAGATTGCCCCTTTGAGCTGTTACCGTCAATTTTTCCGTCTGTTTTTTAAAAAAATTCCCAAACTACCCTTTCTTCTCCATCGATCCGTCTTCTCACTTCATGCAACAAACACACACACAACCCCATGAATTGACTATTTGGCTTTGTAGGACATTACATGAACAACCCAATTGCAATTCAAATAAACAGAATTGCTCCAAATTTACAAAAATTCAGATAAACCCCCCACAAAATAAAATCAATTCCCAAACCCAATATTTCAAGAATTCAGCAGTCATTTTTGCCTAAACTAAAATTCTCTCTCTCTCTCTCTCTCTCTCTCTCTCTCTCTCTCTCTCTCTCTCTCTCTCTCTCTCTACCTCCATATTTGTGCTTGGGACTCTTTTGCCACCGGCCATAGTAGCTTAGCATCTTTTCTCCTCCTTCTTCTCCATCTTCTTGCTTCCAGATCTGCTTGATTCTGACGTGGATCTCTGCAGATCTGCGTCCTCCTCATTTTGGAGTCAATAGTTCGTGGTAAAGCATGTCTCTCCAAGGTTTTCAAGATTCAACATCAGTGCCATCAAGATCTCTGGCTCTCTCCATTGCCATATCTCGTTTGAAGATGCCTGGATCCCCTCCTTCAAGCAAGCAGATCCAACGACGTGCCGTCTAGGGCTTTGCTGCTGAGGCGACTTGTCTTTCCCATCATCGGTCTCGCCTCCGTCCCCGCAGCTCGGTCCATGCGTCGCGTATGCGGGTTCCGGCCGAATCTTGTGTTGTGGGATTCATCAGTTTCTTTGTATTTTGTCTTCTATTGAGTCGTGATGGCAGTGTTAATGTCGTGTCTTAGGTGACTCCAACCTTTTCTCTACGCTATTGAAGAGATAGAGAGGGAGAGAGAGAGAGAGAGAGAGAGAGTGATTAGGGTTAGTTGAGGGGGTGTTTCAGTCTTTTGAAGGGAAGCATTAAGGGTAGTTTGGAAATTTTTTTAAAAAACAGACGGAAAATTTGACGGTAACGGCTCAAAGGGGTAATCTCACAAAGAATGTAAATCGAGTGATCAGATTGTATTTTTTTTTAGCAGAAGGACCAAACACATAGATTTGGTAAAGACGAAAGACCAAATAATTATATAATTCATTTAAGATCTAATATATAAGTTTGAAAGGCTACTGCAACTAATGTCGATTGATTTAAAAATGAGACCTCCAATTTAGTCCATACCTAATAGACGAGTCGGACTCAAATCCATGACACTTGACTCAATTTTTAAATAAACGAGCCGAACTCAAATCCACGACGGTGGAAAGTCGAAACAAGTTGGATCGATTCGAACTTGATCCAGGGCAGTTGATTAATTGTATGGGAGCCCTAACCTTAAAGCATTTGCTGAATGCCAACAGCCCCAAAAAGTAAATTAAATTCTGAAAAAGCCACAGAGGTGAGCCACAGGTGAGGTGACCCAGGCCAGGAGGCAGTGATGAAGTACGCATGTCACGTACTCCATCATGAAATGAATAACAATTTGATCTTCAGACAGTCAGCAAGTCAATCCGACTTGGGAGTATTATTAGGCCCACAGCGGCCGCTTTAAATTACACCCCCACCCAGGCCCGGCCACACCCGATGCCTTATTTCTCCACCCTCCTCTCCCTCCCCCTTCCCTGAAACTTATCGAAACCCCACCCCATCCTCCGCAGAAAAAATTAATTCCCTCTTTTACCCCTTCTCCCGAATCCCATTTTCCTACCAATTTCGTTTTTTGATTTCATTTTTTCAACTCCAAGTCTTCCCTTTTTCACTCACCCAGTCCTGTAATCCTGTCTTAATTCTAATTCTTTTTTTTTTCTTGTGAATTTATCTAGCGTTAGTTTCGAATTCTGATTCTTTTGTTTCTTCCAAGAAGGGGGTGGGTGTGTTTGTTTGATTGTGGCTGTTAAATGCTATAGAATGTCGGAAGCCAATCGTCAAGCTTCCATGTACGCCGCCGCAGCAGCTGAAGCCATGAACATACAACAACACGGAGGAGGGGGAGGAAACCATCATCACATGGACGATGAAGAAGACGAAGACGTTGCCGGTGGTGAATCTATTGACAATCCCCAGATCCGATATGACCAGCATCAGCTCCAAAACGGTGCCGTTGTTGAAGGGACCGGTGGTGTGGAGGAAATGGGGGGTGTTGCCGGGCACTCTTTGTATGTACCGGGTTCGGATATAATACCGGCTGCTTCCGGTGGTTCAGGTGGTGGGGCGGATCAACTTACTCTGTCGTTTCAGGGAGAAGTTTATGTCTTTGATGCTGTTTCTCCTGAAAAGGTATCTCGGTTTTTCCTTCTTGAGTTTGTTTGATTTGGTTTTTGTCAATCAATGAAGCTATGTAGATGGAAAACATTTTTTTTTTCTGGTTACATTGTATTGAGTAATTTTTGTGGATTGGGCACTAAAATTCGGTCTTGCATGCTTTATTTCCTGGCAACACACACACACATACCACGATGAGAACTCTACCTAACTCAACAAAGGGTGCCTTATGCATTGATGACATCACACATGCAAGTGTGTATCAATTTTGGTGGTGTAAACGGTTTAGTTCCCCTCATCTCGATACACGACCACCTGAAAAGTTTTTGGTATACCTGTGAGTTCGTTTGAATTGTGATTCAATGTTCTGTTTGTGATTAGGGAATTGGTAATTTGAAGTTTGTACGTAATGTAGTAGAGGGGTTTGTGCGTTTTAGTTTAGTTATGAACTTCTAATTGATTTTTTCCTTGTTTATATGAATTTAATCAGGTCATCCTTGGGGTTATGCAGATTTTTGATTAAGTTATGGACTCCAATTTTGTTTTTACCTCTTTTTTATATGGGTGAATTACATCATCCTTAAGAGTTGTGCTTATTTTACATTGGCTTATGAACTTCAAATTACTTTTTTCCTTGTTCGTGTGTAGTAAAATTGGTCATTCTAGTGCTTTGTTTCTGTGGATTAGGACTTACTTCAGTTGCCGGATGGTTTTGTTAAGGGGAAGTGCTGTTTATATAATGTTGTGTGGTTAAGATACACTCTGTAAGAATTTTCTATTTACCTTATGAAGTGTTTACGAGATTTCGTCTTGAACGATATCTTACAGGTGCAAGCAGTGTTGTTACTATTGGGTGGATATGAAGTACCAACTGGTATCCCTTCCTTGGGGATGCCCCCTCAGAATCAAAGGGTATCACATAACTTCTTTGTGAAAGTTTTATTGATATATAGATCTGTACATTTTCAGTAGCTGTCTAAAATTTTCATAGGGTCTGGGTGACTTTCCCGGAAGGTCAAGTCAACTACAAAGGGCAGCTTCTTTGAGTCGCTTCAGGGAGAAGAGAAAAGAACGATGTTTTGACAAGAAAATTCGTTACACTGTGCGCAAGGAGGTTGCACTCAGGTAATGATGCAAATAAAAGTAGCCAATAAAACTATCCGCAGTGTTTTTGTTCTCATAGCTTAGCTTTTGGTCATCCTTTTTCTTTTTATTTGGTTCTTTTTTCCTTTCCTTTGCCTTTTTGACACTTTGGGTGGAACCAATACTTATAAGGAGGTTCATGTTGTCAGATGATTCACCATGCATTCATGTTTTTCTTCTTTCCTTTATTTTTATTTATTCAACTATTCTGTTTTTGTATTTGTTGCTAATTATCAGCAGTTGGGACAAATGCTGTATAGAGTTGCACAACATTGTGTAGTTTTGCTCTTGCATAACGATAGTTCTATAGATATCTTTTTTTTTGATAAGTAAGAATTAAATATATATCAACATGCGTCAAAACAGGTGATGCGTTCTATGTACACAGGAAGTATGCTGTATACGTCACCACTAACAAACATTGATGCTGTCCATAAACTCTACAAAAGGATTCACGCCTGAAGAGATCGACTCGTCGCACCAAAGGAACAGAGTTCGATAGATAACTCCCTTTTAATCATTCGCGTTCATTCTCAAAAACTCTGTGATTCCTTTCTTTCCAAATGGTCCAACCTACTACCAAAGGGGCAACATCCCAAAAGCTACTCCTTTTTCTTTTGTACAAGGATCAGCAGAGGAGAAGATCCTTGACAGAGTTTGGCATCACCCACGAAAGCTGGAACAAACAGAAAATGAAGTCCCAAAGCTCCTTAGCCAAAGGGAAGTGCAACAAAAGGTGATTAACATTTTCTCCGTCCCCGTTGCACATATAACACCAATTAACATAAATTCTCCTCCTGGCACGCAAGTTATCGCCTGTTAGAATAGCTCCATTTGCTACTTCCCACATGAAAAAAGCCACTCTAGCTGGGGCCTTAGATTTCCACACAACCTTCCAAGGCAAAATCTTGTCACTACTTCTCATCTGGTGGTAATAAGATTTGACCGAAAAGGCCCTGTTCTTTTTTCCGTCCCACAAAACAAAATCCTCGCGATTGCCATCCACCTTTTGGGCATATAACAGCTCAATCAATAAATGAAGAGAATCAAGTTCCCAATCTTGCGGATTTCTTCTAAAAGAGAGATTCCACGTAACAACATCACCCACAAAATGCATAACAGAGCTAACCAATTCTCCTTTGTCCCTTGCGAAATTAAATAGAGCGGGGAAAGCTCTCCGTAACTCCATATCCCTACACCATTTATCCTCCCAAAATGTAACTGATCTTCCGTTTTCGATACCAAAACAATATACCTCTTAAACTGGTCCCACCAACCCTTTCCGAATTCCTTTCCACACACCAACGCCGTAAGTTGTATGGGCCTCGCTCAGTACCCACACATGATTGCTAATCCCATATTTACCCTCCACTACTCTCCTCCATTTCTCTCTACCAATAATTTCCACAACCATTTTCCCATAAGAGCAGAATTAAAAGATTTAAGATTCTTTATCCCAAGCCCACCCTCGCTCAAGTTGGAGCATACCAAATCCCATTTAACTAGGTGATATTTTCGTTCTTCCGACTGCCCTACCCACAAAAAGTCCCTTTCCAGCTTCTCTAACCTCTTCGCCACAGAAACAGGGATAGGGAACACCGTCATAAGGTAAGTAGGTAAACTGTAGAGAGTGCTTTTAATGAGAGTGAGCCTACCCGCCTTCGAAAGATATTGTCTCATCCAACCTGCCAACCTACGTTCAAATTTCTCGATAACCAGGTTCCAAATATCTTTTGCCATTGAACTAGTCCCAAGAGGGAGGCCAAGATAAGAAGTAGGTAACGAACGTGCCTTGCACCCAAAAAAAGCAGTCAAGGAAGCAATATTGTCCACACAACCAACTGGAAAAATCTTGCTTTTGTGAATGTTGATCTTTAACCCCGAAGCAGCTTGGAAGAAGAGAAGCCCCAAACGTAAATATACCAACTGATTTTCCTCTGCCTCACAGAAAAATGAGGGTGTCATCCGCAAACAACAAATGGGAAACCACCACTTCGGACAAACTATCACAGCCCACCCCAAAACCTCGAATAAAACCACCTGAAACTGTGACCTCCAAGATCCTGCTAAAAGCTTCCATAACCAATATAAAAAGGAAGGGCGATAAAGGGTCTCCTTGTCTCAAACCTCTCGAGCTAGAAAAAATCCTTTGGCCTCTCCGTTTATTAAAACGGAAAATTTTACCAAAGAAATGCAAAATAGAATCCAATCTCTCGACTCCATCTCTCACCAAAGTCCATTCTATCCAGCAAGTACGACAAAATATCCCATCTAACTTTATCATAGGCTATCTCAATGTCCAGTTTGCAAAGCAAACCCGGTAAACCACTTCTAATTCTTGCATCAACAACTTCATTTGCAATCAATACTGCTTCGGTAGTCTGACGCCCCTTCACAAAAGCATGTTGAGACTCAGAAACCACCTTCCCAATAACCTTTCTTAGACGAAACGAAAGCACCTTTGCAATGATTTTATAAACTCCTATCAAACAGACTAATTGGTCTGAACTCCCTTATGTCCTCCGCGCCAATCCTCTTAGGAATCAAAGCGATAAAAGAGGCATTTAGACTCCTCTCAAATCGCTTATGAATGAAAAAGTAGTGGAAAACCTCCATAAGATCGTTCTTGATCACATCCCAGCAGTGTTGAAAAAAGGACATTGAATATCCGTCAGGCCCTGGAGCTTTGTCACCACTCATACTTTTAACAGCTGTTAACACCTCTTCTTCTGTAAACGGGCCCTCAAGAGAATCCCTCACTTCCAAACTAAGAGATTTAAAAGTAACTCCCTCCATTTTATGAAACCAATCACTATTCTCCTTGAATAAATTCTCGTAAAATCCAGCAATCCCTTTTCTAATATCAGCCATGTCGTCAAAAACAACCTCATTAATCTTTACCTTGCTGATCTGATTAACCCGCTTATGAATGTTTGCCATCCGGTGAAAAAACTTTGTATTCCTGTCCCCCTCCTTCAACCATTGCACTCTAGATTTCTGCCTCCAACATATCTCTTCATTGATTAGTAGCCTCTGAATCTCTGCCTTTAAAGACACCCGACGAGCTGCCTCATCTAAGTTTAGACTGTCAAACCCTTCTTTGTCATCTAAACTTCTGACTTCTTCTAAAGCACTATTCAATCTAGAGTTAACATCCCCAAAAAGGGTCCTGTTCCATATTCTTAAATCTTTCTTGAGCATTCTCAGCTTTTTAGAAAAACCAAAACAAGGGTTGCCTACCACCACATAGGATTGCCACTTAATTTTTATACAATCCACAAAACCCGGATCTCTCAACCACATATTCTCAAAGCAAAACGGAGATTTTCCTTTAATAAAACCACCACACTCCAAACGAAGAGGAACATGATCGGATATCACCCTCGGAAGACAAGTTTGGGTGGACCCTCCAAAAACATCAAACCAGTCCGTCGACACGAGAACCTGTTGATCCTTGAACACTGCCGGGACTCACTATTTCTTGCCCAGGTGAACTGCCCCCTACTAGCGGGAGATCCATCAATTCCAACTCGTTAATTAGGTCATTAAAATCCATCATTGATTGAGAAAAGACCGTAGCCCCAGTACGCTCGTGTGGAAATCGAACCACATTGAAGTCCCCCCCAATACACCAAGGAACTTTCTAATGCTGAGGAACAACTTTAGCTCATCCCACAACCTTTCTTGCAACGAATCCACGCAAGGACCATAAATCCCCGAAAAATTTCATCTCAAACAATTATCAACTCCCTCAAACAGACAATTGACTGAATGATCGCCAACTATCGTCCCAATTTTAGACACAACTCTGCCATCCCACATCACTAAAATGCCTCCATAAAATGCCTCCAGATGCTCTGATTGCATTTAAATGTTCCCACTTCGTCCAACTACCACCGCCCAGACTCAAAACTTCTCCTCTGTCTATCTTCTCCATTTTTGTTTCTTGAAGACATATCACATGAGGCTTCCATCTCTAAGAGCTGCTCTCATCATCTGCCTTTTCGAGTTGTCATTTAAACCCCTCCCGTTCCAAGAAATAATCCGCAGATGCATCGTTAAGTCGAATTGTGAATTCTCCTCCCCTGCCCACCTCTGCTACCTACCTGCTCGAAGTTTAAACTGCAACTAAGATTTTTCAGCTCCCTTTTACTTCTCACCCGAGACTTCTGCTTCCTAGAGCTGTTTTCTTTTCCCACCGATTTATTTTCCTTTTCAATCTCCAAATGCAAACCCAAAATTTTATCTTCAAATCCTGTGTAGGATACCCCCAGAAAATGCCCGAAGTTCTTAATTCTCCGTTTCACTCAGATAGAGAAATCGTCATTATTCACTGAGCCCAACAAAAATCTGAATTTTGCCAACACTCTGGCCGAGGACTCAATTACCTCTTCTGTGGGTGTTTCGGATGTTCCGCAACTGCCACAACACTTTAAAGCCATCTCCTCTCGCTCACTTAACTCCTGTTGTACTTTATCACCGGACGAACCCCTTTCGCACTTCTGTGATTCGAGGCCATCTTCCTTTGTCACCCCTCGTTCTGATGAAAACTGTCGCGAACCTCGATCCTCCTCGCAAAAGCTCGCTTCAAACCCTCCCATCGAATCACAATCAGTAGTGGTCTCTTCGAAACCCTTTCTACTCATGTCTCCACTGCGAATTATTGGCGAGCACTGAGTATCCCGATAAATCTTGTTGGCTGGTTCACGAGCTCTATCAGTTCGGGCTTTAGGGGCACCATTAAGAATAGAGGGGAATGGGCCCTTAATAAAACCCACTCCGCCCACTTGGGTATTTGGCCCATCACTATTTGAACAACTAAAACCCCATTTGTCTTTACTAGCTGAAGATGAGGGTCCCCTGCAAGGTACTGGGCCTTGAGCCGGCCACAACTTTGCCCGCCATCCAAATTCCTGTAGAAGCCCGAGAGATCCTTCTCCATTCCCTTTTTCCCAGCTACGTCGTCTCGAAAACGAGATTTGAAATTTGAATGTCTGACCTTCCACGTGCCACGGTCAGAACGGTTGACTATCTCCTTTGACTTAAAGCCAGATCTCCACGCGTAGTAATGTCACGCGTGACGTTCAATCGTCTTCTTTCCCCTTCGATGTTTCTTGACAAAGTTTTCCTCCCTAAACCTACCGTCGTTGTCGCCGTTACCACCACATCTCCTCCAAGACTTGCAAAAACTTGCCGTCTCCGCCCAGATCGGGACCTCAAAGATTCTCCCATCGACTCCAATGCGAACCCAAGCCGGTAACTTTTTGTAATGGACCAAGATCCTTGCCCATCGCAAATCTCTTCTAAATTTCGTCTCTTCATCGGTATCTATGAATCCTCCACACAGATCACCTATCCCCCGAAAAACCTCACTACCCCACAGGTGCAAGGGTAAACCTAAGGCCCTAATCCAAGCAATCTTAGGTTTTCGGCCTTCGCGATGGCAACAACTCACTGGATTCCACAGATCTAACAACAATGGATTATCATCAAACATCCAATTCTTCTGCAATAAAATCCTGCTAGCTTCATCTTTCGAAGGAAACTCAAACAGAAAAAATTTTCCATTCATGATCACTACTCTAATGCCCCGGCTGTTTTCCATTTACGATCCACCCATCTATAGATATCATTCTTTGAGTATGAACTTTAAGGGGTCATTTGGTAGCCAAACAAGGATAACCATTATTATTAATAATACGGGGAATAATAATACCACCCTCCCCTAGTATTAATAGCGAGGGGATTAAACCCTTTATCCGGGTAGTGGGGATTAATAATCCAAGCGCAAAAGCTTACCAAACATCCTTTTTTGGTGCTATTAATTCGATCCGGTCATTTATTCTAGCTACCAAACAGCCCC
This sequence comes from Platycodon grandiflorus, assembly GCA_016624345.1. Classification (NCBI taxonomy): domain Eukaryota; kingdom Viridiplantae; phylum Streptophyta; class Magnoliopsida; order Asterales; family Campanulaceae; genus Platycodon; species Platycodon grandiflorus. The sequence goes on along the minus strand of CM028365.1, from coordinate 9,298,805 downwards.
CAAGTGTGCTGTCTTAGCACACCCAAGTTTAATGTTGAAGATCACTAATTTTCATTGTTTCAGTATATACTTGAAGTGTGCTGTCCAGCTTAGCTCTTTGTTCTGTGCATACAGTGCTAAATTCCTCTGCAAAATTTTATGAATCCATATTTGTGGGATCTATTGATTATCTAGTGTGAGGGAACAGTATCTTGTCCAACACTCTATCGAGCATCATCTTCTTTTTTAAGTCATGTCCTTGTTTGATAACATTAGGGTGGTTGAACTCTATTGGATTATCAGATAGTGCTGGAAATGTATGTGATGCTACTACTATTCTTCCACTAATTAATAGAGCAATATGTGATATAACCCCATGGTTTACATATTTGCTGTGAATTTCAATCTCTCTCTCTCTCTATATATATATATGTGTGTGTGTGTGTGTGCATACACACAATAATATATATACACATGCGCGGGAATACACACACATATTTACATACTCCCTCCGTTTTGAACAAAGAGTCCACTTTCTATTTTTAAAAGTCACATATGGCTAAATCAAATCAAAATTGAACAAACTTTAATTATATTTTCAGAAATAAAATCTCATTGACTAAAAACTACATTAAGAATACTATGATTACAACTTTTATGACTTTGTTAAAACAAATAAATTTATGTAAATCGTCCGTCGAACTTTAATTAAGTCGACCAAAAAAGTCAAAAGTGTACTCTTTGGTTGGACCGGAGGGAGTATATTATATGGCTAGAGCAAAGCTGCAGTGTTATTTATATTTCATACATGGTATAGCTATCATTTCAAGGGGCACTAGTGATTAGTTCTAAGATGATTGCTTCTATTTGAAGAGAGTTGCTTTTATTTTTGCGAGTTTTAGGCATGTTTTTCTTTTTTTGATAAGTAATAATTAAATAAAAATCTCCAAAGCTGGTGACGAGTCCTTGTATACAGGGAGTATACTATAAAAGATTATCTATACAAACTACAACCTGTTCACTATATCCACAAAAGAATTCCCTGATGTGATAACTGACTCTGCACACCAGTATCTAAGAGTCCATCTAAGACTGCTAGATTGCCATCTCTTGGTTCGCGTCTGTATTGGTATTTATCAACGTCTTGGTCGTGTGTTTGTCTGTGTCTGTGTTGTTTATCGTCTTGCTACATCTTGATGATGTCTGTGATGGTGAATAATTAGGAAAGGCAAAAACTCCAAAGTGGTTAGAAACCTGCAATGATCCGCTCCTAATGGAGCGGATTTCGTAAGACATTTTCAAAACCTGTCGGCTTTGGTTCAAATTTGGGTTAACCCTAACCCACCATGAATCCCAAATTGAACCGCATATTTACATTATTACTCCACTATATTACCCATACTTGTAATATTATTTTGAAGTTTGGCTACTTGATTTTCATTTTTAGTTTCTTTTGAGGCTAAAGTTTGGCTCTTCATTGACTCTTTTTAAACATTAGTTCAACTCAACTTTTGTGAATTGTGATGAAATTTTATTGTAATGTTCTATTTAAAATTTTATTGTTGGTTTATTCTTCTTTTTTTTTTTTTAAGGAAAAAAACTGGGTGGATGCTATTGCGAATTTAATATCAGTTTATATGGTTTGGGCTTAACTAGAGGGCTTAACTAGAAAGGGTTTGGGCCGCTTGGGCTTGGGCTTGTGCAAGGGTAAGGGGTTATAGGTGGTCTGAGTAGGTCGGAGTAGGAGTTTCTGACTTTCTGTCTAGTGAGTAGTAGGAGCAGGAGCAGGTTCAGGTGTAAGGGGGTCTAGAGTAGGAGCGGGTTGTGTAAATGGTGATCCCGACCCGTTGCCATCCCTAGGTGAATTCCTTATCCCCCTCTACTTTTTTCTTCCTATATATAAAATTTTCTTTTTCTATCAAACAAAAAAGTTATAAGTTGAACTTGTATGTAGTTTTACCAGATGAATTATTGGCTGAACACTACCATTCTAAGGTGCTGCTTTTGGATGTTCAAGTCTGGTTTGACTTTTAGTTTTTAAGTGCTGGAAAACGACTTGCCCTGATACAAGGGGATGTAATTAAAAATGAGGTTTTGGAATTCATGGGCTTGCTTGGAAACATAAGCATATGTTCCCCCCCCCTCCCCCGGTATTATTAGTGCACAAGTTGGCATGCACCCAGTTTCATTTGTGATACACCTCGCCTTATCCCTCCACGTGTCAGCTGGGTTCGCACGAGGGGAGTATTAAAAGCATGCTATAAATTGTTTGGCCCTCTCTGAGCTTTTAGATAAATTGGTTTCTTAACCTGATGTCAGAGTTGTGGTTAGTCATCCAATTGTGATTATTTAACCTGATGAGTTTGAGTCATCCGGTTTGCATTTGTTTTCCCAGGTATCGTTAATGCACAAGTTACACTCGTTTGTTTCATATCTAGATGATGCACCTTGGTTTATCTCTGGATGTGCATGCAGTGAGGCAAGTGACAGACAGTGTTAAAGCATGTTATTAAGTGTTGGGCCTCTCTCTACATCCAAACCTTTTAGGTGAATTGATTGCTTAACAGTGTATAACTAAAATAATGTGAAATATTATTCTTAAGCAAGCATTAATGCATGTTAAACTAGATTTTTTATTTATTTATTTGTTACTCGCTCCATTCCAAAATAAGTGTCCCTTTTTCTCTAAGCTTACTAAATTCACCATTGCCATCTATCCTATCTCAGTACACACTTGCAAAACTATAGTGCGGACACTAAGAGCCTTCATGTATATGTACTACTAATCCTAAAATGGCCTAAAAGTCAACTTACATTAAGTTTTGCAAAAAACTAAAAAGGGACACTCATTTTGGGACCGAGGGAGTATTATTTTTGTTTTTGAGGCTGAGATTGCTAAAAGATTTTGTTGGATATGAAAAGAAATGGTAAAAGAGAGAGGAGAAAGGTTAATCATTCAACAGCCGTGTATCCTCGGGGCAATAATTCATTGCTTTTTGTTAGTTTTAAGATTATGACATAAGAAAGAGGAAAGAGAAGCCTGATCTTAGTATGTGAGACTTTAGGTCTAAGTCTTATAGCAAAAAAGGGTTAATTAAAATACATCTTAGCAGCACCCAATAATGCTTAAAGTAGGAGAAAACGAATAGCTTGGAAGAAGTATGTATAAGCCTTTTCCGGAGCAGGATAAAGAATTAAGAATTTTTTTGGCTAAAAACAGGATTTAATCTGGGTTTAATCCTTTTATTTCTCTTTTTTGTCTCCCCCCCCCCTCATTGGTGCATGTGTATCTGAGCTCCTTTGCACGGGCATCTTTTGATATTTTCTGTGATCCTGCCAGGATGCAGCGTAAGAAGGGTCAGTTTACATCTTCCAAGGCAATTTCTGATGAAATGGGTTCAGCTTCTTCAGATTGGAATGGAGGTTCCGGCCAAGATGAAGAAACTTTGTGAGTTCAAAGCTGCTTTTATCATGATGTCTTCTTTTTTAAAATTGTAACTTTGACAAATCTCGTCTTATTTCCTTCACTCCTGATTCTGTTATGTTGCATTAGATTGGTCAAGTGTCGAATTTCAAGTTTTTAGCCCAAATACTTCCAGTAGAAATCTTATGATTCAATTTCTGGCTTTCTTTTGTCTGATAATCCCCACAGATGCAGACACTGCGGAATCAGCTCGAAATCCACTCCTATGATGCGTCGTGGGCCTGCTGGCCCTAGGACTTTGTGCAATGCATGCGGGCTCAAGTGGGCAAACAAGGTCTGTATTTCAATGATCATAGCACTCAATGAAATTTCTGTGCATCTAAAAGCCTATTTGTTTAGAGCTGCATGGGGTGCAAATGATATGGTTCATATTGTCTTCAACAAATGTTTTATTTGCACATTGGAGGACTACCTTTGATGTGTGGAAGAGCTACACTTTAATGGATCTGAAAATACCTCTGTTATTCATTTATTTATAATTTTTGGCATTTAAGTCTATGTTCAGCTCACATTTGCACCCAAATGCTGAATCTAGGTTAATGATCAAATTATTGATTATAAGTCGTATCAACCATTCAGATCTACTGCAACATAGTTGGTCAACATATATCTTGCATCCACATTCCTCTTGCAATGTCAAACAATTTATTTTAGGCATATGAATATTGGAGTCCTATCAAGTCTTTTATATATAGTGTCTGGACGATAGTTTGGTGCTAAAGAAATAGGTAACCCTTTTGCATCAGATAAATATATAAATATAATGGTTTGGGTATTAATTTTAAGAAAAAGAATAATGGTGTAACTACTAAAAATGTGCACCAAAGGCTTTAAAGGCTTGTATGGTACAGTTAGTTACAAATGCATTGATCATAACATAATACAAGTCTTAAAGCCTTCGGCGCTCAATTTTGATACATATGGCATTACTTGGTTTACATTTTATTTGTTGCTTGAGCATTGGGATGGCAGTTCTTTTGGAACGTTGAGAACCTGCCATGTCCCCTCCCAATTGGGTTGTGGAAACTATGTAAAATCATTCAGGTTTTGGTGAAACTCAAGTGGGTCAGAAAAATACCCTAATTACTTGTTACCTCGAAATATTAAATCCTAGCGCACTGTTTGCATGTATATATGGAGATGGAAATTTAGTGAAACACTTTAGGTACCAACAGGCCCGGGGTGCGCCAGTTTCTCAAACTTTTTGACTAAATCAGATTTGAAATCAAGACTCGATTTTGTGATTTTGGTTATGCATATAGGTCTGGTGCCCACTATATTAAGCATAACATGATAGACTTAGCTATCCTATTCATTATGAAGGAAGGGTAAAAGATGGTAACAGAAGCTATAAACATGTCATAGAAATACAAAGTCTGGATGGTGTCCTTGTGCTGCTTGCATTTTCCCTTGGGCTATTTAAGAGAAAGATATGATTAATTTGACTCGTTCTTGATCTTACTTTTGTAGGGAGAGTTAAGAGACCTTTCTAAGGTTTCAGCTCCAGGTTCTCAAGACCCTAATGGAAAGCGTATTGAACAGGTAATTCAAATCTGCTATGCCTCATTTGATATTTCATACCCTTTTCCTCGTGATGTTGACCCAACTTGCTCTTATTTGTGCTCGATGATTTTTGTTTCTAGATACTACCGTTGCTCAATTGCTTGTCTTCCATTATTTGCCTTAGCAGATTATTTATTCTATTTTCATTCACAGAGTGATGGTGAACCTAACGAGTCAGATTCGTTAAATGCTGCTGCCGATATCCCTTGCTCTAATGGACACAGTTCAGGTTTGACAGCAAATGGCAAGTGAGAGCTATTTCTTATTGTAGTAGTCTATACCATGCCAACTGTGGCTGAAGTAGGTGTAAAATAAACGGGAATTTTTCTATCAAAGTGAAACTCGTTAAAGATACTATAGAGATTGTACATATAGTTCTGTGCCTTGAGATATTACATGAGACTGTATCATAGGGTGTTAGTTGATTTATAGGTGCAGAGCCTGATATGGAATGTAATGTTATTTGAACATTTGTATCAGATCCCAAAGAACGACCTCAGTAGAAACATGAATATGTTGAGATTTGTTTCATAGGTCATAAGTTATATTCAGTCATCAGAGATTCACCATATGCCCAAGAGCCGTTATAAACTACACAAAAGTAATGAAGTGCTCACCTCTTTCCTATGCATTTTCCTAAAAACTTCTTCATGTGTAAAGGATGACGAAGTCCGACTTTATGTCAGAATGAGGCATTCTATAAGGAAAAAAGTGACTCTGAGTAAGCATTGCAACAGTTTTTGAAGAATCCTTCCGACATAAATGTCCTTATTCAATGAGAAATGAACTACCCTGACTGACCATTGACAACGGTTTAGGTAAGTTTTCTTTTTTGCTTGCAGTATCGATCACTGGAGAATCCTTTAGATGAATGCATGAAGCAATGAAATATCCACCCACAAAAACTTTCCTAGACCTTTGTTGCTTGGGGACATTTGTGTAAGAAGGATTCTCCGAAGGTGGTTTTTAATGTCCTCCCCAAGATGCGTAATTTCTGCTTGCATTCCATGAATCTATATCATGTCGCCAGTACAGTAGTGCCGATTTGTAGCGTTCGTTCAATCTTAGTTTCAAGCAAGCCCAATATAAATCCACAAATCACATCCCTACTCTATTGGAAAGAAACTAGTACAGTTAATTATAAACCGACCGACTGACCACTGGTTTCAAGTCAATGGGGACTCGACATGGTCTGCTTCTTCTACACAGAAAATTATTTTTCCTCTTTACATAACATACTTTAATTGTACGTACTCCCTAACTCTGATATTGCCCCCCCGCATGCTTAAGGATGAGATAGGTCAAGGAAACAAGCATGCATAAATAAAAAGAAATAAAAATATGAATCATTGTACCAAATGGTCGCTCGGAGGAGGATGGCAAATACAAAGTCAACTCTCACCAAATCTTCGTTTGTATCATGCCGTTACAAATTAATTTGCTAAAAGAGTTTCTACACGTTAAGGAAGTGATAAAAGAGAATATCAGCTTGGCTAGGCTAGGCTTGGCTTGGCATAATTTTTGCCAAGAATTTGAATTTAACTAATGTAATACACTACCCAAACTGCTCTTCTGTCTAGTATGGGAATCGCAAAAAAGGTAGATCAGGAACGTCTGCTAAAACGATCATACGCACAAGAAAGTATTCATTATTAACACATTGAAAGTTGTCTCCTAATAAGCAAATATCAGATATAAGCGTAATCCATTATGTATAGCGGCCATCTGCATTGATGAAAAAGTAAAAAAAAAATAAAGTAGCAAACAATCATCATTATCAATAGGGAGGGAGTGCAGCCACATTGCAATTACTTTAGGGTGGCTCAGCTGTGAGCCTGTGATGCCACTGTAACATGATATTTCGTCAGTGCTACTTGTGCATACAGCATGCCATGTTGTACTATGTGCTTTAAATTCAGAAACTTGCTTTGATCGAGAATCATTTTCTGCTCTCATGGATAGCATTATCATTACCTATTCCCTCCGTTCTAGGCAAAGAGTTCACTATACTATTTTGAGATGTTTCACATAAATAGTCAACTTTCTAAAATTATGCCTATAAATAATATTTATAGTTTTTTCAACTTTACCCTCCACATCGATATAAACATGTTGGCAATACTAAAGCATTTATGTAATTATGACAAACTCTAATGATACCTATATATCCCTTAATTATTAGACTTTTCAAACGTGTACTCTTTGGGTAGAACGGAGGGAGTATTAGACACCAAAGTAAACATCTCTTAACATTACATGTCTAGGATTCAGTTATAGAGGATGATACAGTTCAGATACAGTTTTCTGAATCTTTTTCGATACTATATTGTAACAGATGTTAGCACTGTCATGTAAAAGGTGGAGAACATCTCCAAAGCCTAAAAAGTTTACACGATTTGGGTCACCGTGTAAAAGGAAAATAGAAAAACAGAATAATCTAGTCATGAGATGCAATTTTTAAAGAACCAGCTTAAACCGTGAACATAAGATCTGTCTGCATTGTTCATTTCCTATTACCTATACGGAGGTGTTACAGTCACAGCAAGCACTTCATGTCAACATTTAGTACTTGATGAGATAGTGCCGCAGCCAGAGTTCGTACATCACCATGTGGAATGCGTCAAAACTGACCGGATTGCTATTCCATCGAAAATGCTTTTGAACCTGAACCAGGTTAGAAAAGGGGAGAAAGGAAGAATAATAAGGTCTGTCAGCAAACAGCTAGTATCTGAAGTTATAACTAAAATTGCCCAGAGTCACTCTTATGGTATCAATAGTTTAGTACATACTATGCATTAATAGCATTCACACTCGGTAAAAAAAAACCTTTTAACTTTTATGATTAATCTTCTACTGTCAAACTTTAACTATTCAAGCATTCCAATAGAATTAAATTATTGTACCCATCATCAATCCATAAAACGACCTGTTTGAAGGTCATTTATTTTTAAGAAAAACTCCAATATTTTCATTTCAACCTCTTTCAACTTTATATAGTTTCAGAACTTTGCTATAGAAACTACTTATCCTATTAAGTAAGATGGGATAGGAACTCACTCAACTTAAAGTTGCCTAGATCTAAAATCAAACTCTTATCTGGGACATCCGCCCACCCACCAACACCACCCTCCCCTGGCCTCACTCCTGTATGCAACGGCAACGCACATCCTTAAAGAAAAAAAATAAATAAATAAAAGGGATGTTTCCAGTGGATGAAATAAAAGATTGACTAGATCTTGTGCTTGACATTTCAGTAGAATAACACTTTGGAAAGATGAACAACCATAAAGTCAACTGAACCCCAATAGGTTCCTGCAAAATTATGTACCTCTCAACAAATCCCTTTCGGCACTTCTCACTTAATCCGAGATGCTTTTAAGGGCACGCAACTATATATTTGGCCTGTCTCAATACAATCACACTGTAAGTGTTAGGTATGTTGGTTGGAATGTGTACCATCCTATTTAAGCAACCGATATTGACTTAACTCATCTCTTTTCTGCCTCAGCAAGTAATGCATTTTGGTTTTGTATGTAGTACTAAGGATTACTCCCTATCCTTAGATACAATGGATAAACTACTAGCAATGACAAATATATATGAGGTCTGCAATTACTATGTCCTAGTATTTAACCCTTACTCTGCCTTTAACATCACACAGTAGTAAGAAAAAAATGGACACTCATTTTGGGACGGAGTTAGTACTATAATTATTGTTCCTGAGGTGCATATTCTTTGACTAACTGTAAAGGAACAGTTGAATACATACTATACCAACATACATCTAATTAGACAATACTATTTAGTACATCTTGCTATGGTATTCACATTATTATATGGCTGCTTCTTGTAGGGCGATGATTACTTACCTTGACTAGGTTGCTATGTAATGCAATATAATCTGCTTCTGATATGTTCTTCAGGATATACTTTAGTTGGTGGACATCACGCTCATTAAGTATTACAGAGAATTTTCGCCAATCAAGGATGTCACTGAACGGCAAATCATAGTAATTTGACAATATCACTGAAAATGACCAAGGAAAAAATCACAGAATAATAAATCAGAAAACTTGTTAATAAATGCATTAGTTAATTTTGACAATATTTCCCAACCTACAAAGATATTCAGTTCTGTTCAATTACCTGGAACACATCCAAAATGGATAGAGGTTGAGATACGAGCGTTATTGCCTTGTAAAACACCTGGGCATATACAAAACTTCGCCCGGTAGAGTTTCTCTTGATATACAAAATGATAAGGGGACCAACTCATCATGTTGTTCTGTATATCAAATTCGGTATCATTCTGCCATAAGCGAACTAGTGTATCTCTTATCTTGGAGTTGCGATGGCCTCCCCAGAAACCAAGTGTTGTCCTGCACTATCTTGAATGTAAAAGCAGTTTTCCTTTTTCCAGGATACAACCTAAATTATAATAAATAGCATATGGCAAGAATAGTTGGTAGCATGGTATCACCATATCTTTATGCAGTATCATATACCTTTGAATGAAGCTGATAAGGTTATGAAACATGAAATTAACCAGAAATGCTAAGGGCGGAGGTAGTAGGCATAATCATATACTCCCACCGTCCCAAAATGATTGTCCATTCTTAAAAAGTTGTGACCCAAAATGACAGTCTATTTCATAATGAAGATACTAAATTCACGTTTGCCAACTATCATGTCCCAATATAAGGTATATGTACTACTCCCTCCGTCCCGGATAAATGTTCCTACTTTCTATTTTGGGATGTCCCAACTAATGTTCCTAAAGACTTTTGGTCAACCTATTCTCTACCATTCTTCTTAATATACCCTTAAAGCTTCATTTAATATAACACATCCCAAAGAAACTCAATTATTTAAAATAGTTGAACTCAATTAATGTTGATGGGTATTATGGTCAGAATATATTTTACAACACATCATTAATTATGTTTCTTAATTCCTGTGTTTTATCCACTAGGAACATTTATCCGGGACAGAGGGAGTACTAAAATGGCTTAAAAGTCAACTTCCTTAATTTTCTTGAAATCAAAAATGGATACTCATTTTGGGATGGAGAGAGTAAAAAAATAGCATCTGTCAGGAACCTATTAATGGAAATTGACTAGCAAGAGTTTAGAATTCCTAGATACATAAGAACAAAATGACGGCAAAAAGGGCCAAACTCTTTAGACTTATAATATATTAAATAAAGATACTCATCTTCAAAAGAGTTGCCTTCATCTTAATCAAAAGAGAAAAAACAGAACACTCATTTATTACCTGTTTTTAATGTCATCTCCGCCAGCATGAAGAGCAAATGACTCCATGACTTGAGGGAGAGAGACATCCTTATGTGGTATGTACCCAACATTATAACCTGCTGAGCACACAACTCGAATTGAATTCTTAACCATGAGTGGAACTCCTTTGGTGGATTTCAGACCAACATCATGGCAAGCCACAAAGAAGTGATCAGCCCCAAGGGTTCTGTTCCAATAAGGATACTTAGAAATTAGGCTCTCAACATAGTTCTGGACAATATGTGTAATATTCCTTAAAGACTTCCCCTGCATGCAATATATATGTGTAATTAGCACCCTGCTCTTATTCCAATAGATGGCTTCATATTAAGCTCTGGAAGTTCTGGATTATACTAACCCTGCAATCATTTGGTAGGAAAAAACTACTTTGATCTACAATTATCTGGCCATTGCTAATATGGCACTACATAAAATGAGAAATAAATATAACGAAAGGAACATCAGATTTTGTTCCTAGGACCGTGAAGTTAATTATAGCTACAAAGAAGGAAACACATCATAGAAGCAAGTATCAGCAAATAAAATATGATGGAAGCCCATCATTCCATTCAACCTCAAACTTATAATAGAACTCCTATTCAACTCTAGAGTTCAAGTTTGAGAGTTTTACAGTAAAATATCAATATGTGATTTGTATCAGCATCCAATAACTTGACCTCAGCGCAGGGAATACAAATACAAGAAGTGTAAGTTAGATTTGTGAAATAAAAAGAGTGAAAAGCAGAAAATGGGGGGCAAAAGAATTTGTCGATAGGACTACTCTATGGATATTAGAATTTGTCAACTTAGTAAACTACAACTGGTGTCATCTTTGCTTTCATTCAATCCAAAATCTAATAAACAAATAGCTGTCTACAGAAGACTTAACAGAATCAGTCTGTAATATTTTTGAGAACATATTATTAGCACGCAAACACATCCTAGAAATACTAACTTGCAATAGGAAAAATGGGCCAGAGGCTAAGGTGATCGTGTTTAAGCAGGGAGTAAATACATATCTATCTGTAGCTTTTTTGCTAAATTTGTCCGCAATAGCAATTTTACCATTGAAGAAAGCATAGCTACTCTAAACACATTATTTTGCTAACTAATACTTACATCCTTCATTATTTTAAGTTACAAAAAGCACATTGACTCGCAACATATTAAATTTGACAGCATAGCTACTCTAAATTGGCAGTAAAAGTTACTGGGCTATTAAACATTTGAGTTGCCAAATGTTGATTATTTGATTGGTAATGGATAGAGTATATGACAGGAAAATATATCAAAAAGGACACATAATCAGAACTCAGAAACATGCAAAATCCTAATCAGGAAGAACCGAATTTATACCTGCCCTCGCAACTTGTGGCAAGAAATGGGCACGAAGAAGAGATGAGCACGATCAGGATCGTAGGTGCGGAGATGACTAACCGCAACATTTTGAAAGAAATAGTCCTCGCTTGCGTACTTGCCTTGAAACGATCTCAGTGATCTCTGAGTCGGCGAGCGATGTAACTTACTATTATCGCCTGTGTCGTCGGGGTAAATGTAAACTCTAAAATTCTTCTCCATGTCAGCGTAATTGAGCCGGAAGACTTGCGGTGCGTGGTAGACGTCGGCGGAATATCGAAACTCATCGAGATAAAAGTCATCCTTGCAAAAAAAATGGAAAACAAGCGTGAAAAAAGTGACGGTAAAACAGAACGGCGAGAAACAATGCAATTGTGTGTGTGAGGGAGGGAGATTGATGTAATTACCTTCGGGAGATGTGGAAGGCAGTATGAATAAGCATGGAGATTGAGGATGGCTAGGGATACTATGGCGATGATTTTGATAGTATTGCCGGAGGGACGGGGGATAGAGTTGAGTTTGGGGATTCTCATGGCCGTTGCATTTGCAGGCGAGGAGCGAGTATGAATGTGTACTAGTTGAAGACGAGCGGTAATGGCTTGTTTTATGTGGAGTAGTACTAGTTAGTTTTTTGATCAGTGGAGGGAAAACTAGACGGGAGAGGAAGGGGAAGGAATATTTCAAAAACAAGCAGTTGATTTCAGGATTGGCGTGGTGAAGAAGAAGTCGTGTTGGTGAGGAAACGGAAACCTCTGCCGTCATATTTTGACACGGTTTTTTTTTTTTATTTTTATTATGGTTGGGATGAAGCCATTATATTATAGTATTTTATTAACAACTTGCATTGATAGTATGTATGTAATGTATAATGTTTAACAATTAAGGAATATCTTGTACCGAAGAAGTAACAAGTGCGTAGTAAACTTTATACTCATGGAATGAAATCGCATTGTTGTACACCAAACAAGTGCTAAGATTAAGGGAAGGGACATAGGACCATCTCCAATGGTTCGGAATTCTTATCCAATTTTTAACTGGGTTTCACTGCCACTTTTACATTTTAAAAAATTTTCCCTCTAAAAATTTATCCTCCCAATAGTTTTCATTCTTCCTTCATTCTTATATGAGTCTCACTACCAAATTATCCACTTTATTTACATTACTTTTTTTTTATTTTTACACTTTTCAAACAAATTAATTTATACAAATATTTATTTTCAAATTACATTTTCAAATATTTCGTATAAATAAATAATTCATTTATAATTTTAATTAATATTTTTTAAATAAATTAATCTGTTTATCATTTTAATTAATATATTATACAAATATTATTTTAAACAAAGAAATTAATTTATAGTCTTCATTAAAATATTATATATTATACAAATACTTCTAACAAACAAACACTTCTTAAAATACCAAATAAGATAAATTAGCCAAAAAAATCAGATTTTTTTTTTTATAGCAGTGCCTCAACGGTCACCACAATTCAAAAAGAAAAAAGAAAAAAAATTTAAAAGTGGCTGACATGATAGTAATGATAACAGTCTCTTCACGCTCTCTCTCCATTGCGCGCCTTTCTTGGCCAGTTCGTGCGTCCCACCTTTCTTCCTAGCGTCTTCCCGTCTTTCTCTCTCCAATTCTTAAAATACTTTCTGCAAGAATTTTGGTAAGAATTTTGGGATAAGAATTTTGCAAGAATTGCTCCCAATGGTAGGCAATTCTTATCCCAAATAAGAATTGGGTAAGAATGCATTGTTGGGGATGCTCTAATAGCTTAGCTTGTGAAAATGTTTATTTTCCGAGACATAATTTCTCGAAGGGATAATGACATTACTAGTCCCTCGACTGTGGTCGATTTCACTATTAGTCCCTTAACAATTTTTTTTATATTTTTGTCCCTTGACTATGAAAATTAGACACGGTTGGTCCTTTTGTTGGATGTCGTTAGAATTTTTCCGTTAAGTTTGTCTTGTGCCTAACACGTGACTTTGGTTAAGGGCATTTAAGAAATTTCACGTGTAAAGATATTTTTTAATACTTAAAATAATTTATTCTTTTTTTCTCTCTCTCCTCCGCCCCCCCACCCCCTCCACAACATATTAGCCCCCCACCCAGTTCTTGTGAGATCCAACAAAGCTAATCCATGGAAAGCCCCAAATCCTTGACTCAAGAGGGAAGTGAGGTGAATTGCACAATCCAAAGCAAATTCTGGGGTCCTACGCCTTATCAAATGATCCTCCCACCTCCGTCTTTCTTCAAACGGTTGACGGCTTCCTTGCAGCATAAGAACGCCCCCCCTGGTGTTGATCGCGAATGTGCGATCGAATTCTTCGAGGGAAGAGTTTGGAATTGAAGGGTAGGTGGAGTCTAGGACGCCGGTGGAGTTGACGAGGATGTGGGTGGTAAATTGAAGGCGGATTCGGCGGCGTCGAAGAGGGATTTGACTTGGGTTGGATCGGAGATGTCTGCTTGAACGGCGATGGCATGTGGGTGATCAGGAGAACCGGCGGAATTGATTTGGGAAGCCAGGAGGTTGGCTATGGTGGAGCTGGAGGTGTAGTTGATGACAAGCTTGGCGTCGAGGGAAGCGAGGTGGAGGACAATGGCTCAGCCGATTCCACGGGAGCCGCCAGTGACAATAGCAATTCGGTCCTGGAGTGGAAGGGATTGGGTTGGCTGTTGGAGAGTAGTGCTTGATTCAGCCATGATTGATTTGGTAGTCCCTTTCTACTCAGTCAGGGCAATGCAACAGTAGTGTTGATAATGGAGGAGAACAGCCATGAAATGCACTCAATACACATCTCCTAATCTGTATTTTATAGTATCGCTTATTCGCTTGGCAAATACTCCCTACGCCTCATCAAGTGAGGTGAATCGCACTAATTTGGGTTTGAATTCAGAAGGTGAACTGGGTTTGAAATCTCGAAATTGAGATGATGAACTGGATTTTTGATGAATTGGTTGTAATATTGGTTTAAAGGAAAGATAGAGGTTGAAGATGAAGTTAAAATTCCAACAATGCCCTTAACCAAAGTCATGTGAGAGGCACAAGACAGACTTAACGGGAAAATACTAACAGCATTCACCAAAAGGACCAACCGTGTCTAATTTTCATAGTCAAGGGACAAAAATATGAAAAAAATTTGTTAAGAGACTAATGGTGGAATCGACCATAGTCGAGGAACTAGTAATGTCATTATCCCTTTCTCAAATTTTCATACTCTAAAGATATCCTCACATAGTTAACACATCATTTCTTATCTCAACCATCTTCCTCCACACCTTTTATTTGGACATTGTTGGTAAGTACATGAAAGTCAAGGTGGTTTGTCGGTCAGATTTGGGTGCTACTTACATGTTCAAGCGGAGTAATAATATCCCATCTTTTGCAGAAATTGCATTTATTTTAGCTTCCAAATAGGCTAATACCATTTCCTACTTTTATCCAAAAATAATTATCTACTTTCTCACGAAGTTACTTACTATCATGTCCTCGGGATCAACATTACAATCAAAAACTCGAAAAATAAAATTAATATTCCCCAATGTCTATTTTTAATTTTTTACTACAATGAAAAAATTTGACTTTTTAAGTTATTATAATAACACACACACACACACATGAATACTGTAAGTGTCCATATTATGCTATTGAAAGTGAACACTAAAACATGATGGTTAGCAAATATGAATTTAATAAAATTATACAAAATGAACGCTCTTGTAGAAAAAAAAATTTAAATAAACACTAATTTTGAAACAAGGAAAAGGAACTTTATTTAGTTAAAAGTTGATTGAAAATCTTTTAAAACATGCTCGCTCAGCTACAAAAGCTAAGAGAAAAAACTCTGTCGTAAGGAATATTAAACTCCTGCAATTGTTTGTACTGCAAACACCTGAAGGCACCAATCACAAGAACCGTAAAGAAAACCTTTCGAGGACAGAAAAATATCAATCCACTCTGTCTCAAGTACAAAATAAAAACCTTCCTTCCCAAATGCACGCACTATATACCCATCTGCGGTACAAGTTTTTTATAACCTCCACCCCAGTCAACTTCAATCGCTCAATACAAGAAACATATAGAATAAAGTTGGGAAAAGTGAAGCTGTGGGAACTTGAAGGCTCCGAGCAGCTAATTACAATTGCTACCATTACCAAAGCGTGAGGGTTCAAAAAATGCTCAACACTAGTAAGAAAGAAACTGCCCCTATTATCTTTCATCGGAGCTCCACAAAATAATGGACTTAACTAGTATTACCTATATTGTAATGGAAGTATCCGGCTCCCAAAGCGATGGTCATGATTACTAGTATATTTCTAATGGAAAAATTACAAGCCCCCCATCCTGCCAGATCCAGATGTTACAGATAGAAGATAGATTGCGAGGATACTGAAAACAGAGGGACAATGAATTTTGTCTTCGTAGACTAGTCCAGGCGATTCTTCTCAGCTGTTTAAAGATCAACGGTTGGATATAGAAGGGAACTGCGGCCATATCCATTTGAGTCTGGATTAACATAAAAAGGCGACTGTAACTCCCCTGAATGAGAAGACTTTCGGGATCTTGGATTCTTTGGTGAAGCTGAGTAAGAGTCTGATGATCCACTACTGCCAGTATATAAAGACGACGTTGGAAGCCCGTGAATCTTGGGTAGACCAGTTGGATCATTGTTCAAACTGTAACCTCTTTCGACGGTCTCCGCTTCAAGTGGCAGTTCATCAATCGTCTACAAAACATACTCAAAGAATGAGCTTTGAATGTATTCAAGCATTAAAGGCAGCAAACATACTCAGTTAATAGTAATAGCTAATGAACTCCAGGGACAAAGAGTATCAACCATTGAAAGAATAGAAAAAAGCCATTTCAACATTTAAGTTGGACTTTGATATTTAAGTAAGTCACGTGTAGGATCTGTCATCAACTTCCAGGTATCCACTTAGTTTATGGGATAAACAGAAAAACAAAAAGAAAAGGAGATGGACAAAACAAGAACATAATAAGCTACTTTCCGCAAGCCATGACAGCAGTACTAGTAGGGATCCACTACGTCCCCATTCAACAATGACTTAAAAAGCAGAGAAACGCTCAATAACAGACTAGCATTTGCCATTGAAAATGGGTACACCATCAGATTAATGTGTGACATTAAGAACCTACCCGAAAAGCCTGCTGCAGAAGACGTAGTTGTTCCCGAGTACGCTTTCTCTTTGTTGCCACCTCATCAGGTTCCTGCAGCATTTCTTCGAAAAGGTTGTCTCTGTTCCAATCATAAAGCATACAGGCCTCAGAAGCTATAGAGGTGCTAGATAATAAATACTTGCAGTAAAGTGGAGCTGAGCGGCTGAATATTCAATTAAAATTTTCTATCCACTAACAAAAGAAATCTTTGATAGTCTATAAGGGAGAAAACAGTATTTTACCTGTATAACTTTTTAATGAAGACATTGTGCAGCTCCCGTTTGGTGTGGTTTACCTGGTAATGCATCGAATTCAGACAAATGTTGCAGAAACTAAATATATACTCCATCCATCCCGAAAAAATAGTCTCATTTGATAAGTCAAACTTTTAAAGGATATAGCTTTACATGTTTTTACCTTCTTTGCACTAAACTATTACTCTCTTTAGAACTGGGACTATTTTTTGGGACGGAGGGGGTACAAATTATTAGTGTTGTAGGGTATATTGTTATTAACAATCTCATACTTCACAGATAAAATGGATATTGCTGACAGAAACTAGAGAAGCAAAGAATGAAGGCTATTTCTATGTTTCACGCCTAAACATGCATAAATACCATTGAGACAGGGACCTGCACCATCAGCAATAGGATCGTACGGTAAAAGTTTTACACGTTTTACCTGGCTTTTCAGGTATTACACACAACCCAGTGAACTTACTAAATAGCCAACTAGTCCATCAAAATTTCAGCAGTTGATAATTCGCCAAAGATGTCCAAGTCCATCATATTTTGGTCATGGACAAGTAATAGAAGCTTAAAATTAGTGACCAAGTGTCCATTTTGATTTTCATGTTCCTCAAAAAGTCAAAATCAAATAAGCTTCACAATTTTTTTTGTAACTATGGAGACAGAAACACATTATTTCGGTCATGGATCGCTATGATCTCTCACCATTGCAAGACAGAACCACAACCGGACTCGTGCTTGTCCATGACATAACTATAACAACCGTAAGAATTACAAGAAAGAAAATTTCCCAAGAAGGCAAAAAGATGAACAGAAACAAGCAGCATGTGGAGAGTCCATAGAATGCAAGTACCAGAAAGTGCATAATTGATTTCAGTATGGAATCTTCGATGTTCTTTCTAACAATGACATAATATGACCTCAACAACAGCTTTATAACAAGAATCTCAACTGCATTGCTGGCATATAACTATGACGACAGCCCACATTATTTCGGTCATGGATCACTATGATCTCTCACCATTGCAAGACAGAACACATTCGGAACTTGTGGTTGTCCATGACACAACTATAACAACCGTAAGAATTTACTAGAGAGATAACAAAAAAATCCAAAAAGGCGAAAAGATGAAATAGAAACAACAGGTATGTGAAGAGTCCATAGAATGCAAGTACCAGAAAGTGCATAATTGCTTTTGGTATGAAATCTTCGATGTTCTTTCTGACAATGTCATAATATGACCTCAACAATAGCTTTGTAACAAGAATTTCAACAGCCTCCTGATCTGAATGGGTTTCTGAGGGCCTTAAGACAGTCGGTGGCTACAATGAAAATCAAACAGATATTAGCCTTTCCATAAAGCAAATCAGACCGGAACAAGAAATTATTTACTCCCCCCGTCCCAAATAGTGTTCAGTTTTTGAGAAAGTTTCGTCCCTAAATGAGTGTCCCTTTTTGTTATAAGGTTACTAAATTCACCTTTGCTATCTATCTCTGTCCCTATGTGCACTTGTAATAGTTTAATGTGGACACTATGGGTATTATTCATGTATATGCACTATTAAAATGGCCTAAAAGTTAACTTCCTTAGTTTTTGCAAAAACTAGAAGGGACACTCATTTTGGAACAGAGGGAGTAACAAACTATGAATGAAGATATCAAAGCACCTACCTCCCTCAAATGGATTGTAGAAAACGAATGCTCCATGCTCTGAACAGGTTCACTAAATGGCTTGGTTGAAGTGTTATCTTTCACGGACACGCGACTATCAGATCCACCAAAAATTGATGAGATACCCCAACTGGAACCAGCTACATTTCCTGGAAAAAGAATTACATAATCAGAAATCATAATTGTTGTGCACCTAAAAGATCAGTAGAAGTGTTCAAAGTAGAAACAGTTGCAAATCAGATTGTGCCAAGAACTCTAACAAATATAATGCAATGTCAGACACACAAATATATGTATATATAAAAGCTTACCCGATGTTGTGGCTTTCTCAACATCTGCAACAGGCCGAACTCCCTATTCACCATACAACAAAATCAAAAATAAATAGGAACACTTGGTTATATGGGACTCCCAACAAATCACAGAAAACTTTTACAACTACGAAACAACTTCAGACGATGCAGAGCATTAATAGGAGTGTGCACTTTCACATAAAAACCAACCTGATCTGGAACAATTCCATTCACCGGTCTGGCCAGAATGCCACGAGACTTAATACTTCTCTCGGAGTGTGGTGCCTTTTCAGGCTCTACTGCATCCTGACCAACAGAGCACGACACCAAACTTAAAACTAAAAGACAGAAAAAGCTTTTGGCATACAAGCAAAGATGAAACACAAAACTTGCAACCAATGAAGTAGAGGTATACCTTCTGCCTTGGAATCGGCGCAGCGACCCTAGCTGACTTGGTTTGCTGCAGTGCAAGCTCTACAGCTTTACTCCCACCAAGAAAATTTGGGTGTGAAGTGTTTATATAGTCCATCTGCACAAGTTTGTAAATACCTAAAGAAGGTTAGAACTTAGAACCAAAACATAATACAAAATAATAGGACGTGCAATCAGATAAATGCACAAGGAATTTCAACTTAAGCAAAAGGTCCGGAGAAGATTTGGTATTGTAACTTTGATGATGTGATGTGATCACCTCCTAGTTCATTTATGTCTGATAAGTGCATGCTTACTAGCAAGAGCATGCATGCTACGTTACTTGGAAACGCCTAAAAGGTTCGGGTGCAGGTACACATCCGAGGACCGTGTACAGAATTTTCTAATCTTAGGATCCGTGGATACGGCTCAAAGTACCCAAAATTGTCACCAGAGTTCCACACTACCACCTCGGTCCACCATTGTTATGGAGTTTCCCTCACTGTATGATGCATAAGTGATTCCCCTGATATTCAGATCTCGATCACCCTTCACAGATCTTCCAGCATATAACCTCCAAACTACACTTTTGCACAGTTTCGAAACCCTAAACCTCAAATCCATTACACTAATCTTTCTCTAGTAGCCGTACCCATCCACCACTTGAAGGAACGAGTACGAATACCACACCCAGTTCCAAATCATATCGTGTTGACACCGGTATATGCCCAAATATGAAGAGTCCAGGTGACATAGCATCCATGCGCAAGGAAAAGATAAAAACAGCTGAATTTCTCTATGTGACATTGCATTAAGTCATTTAACACAAGAAAAGATCATATTATTGCTTTTGTCTATACAAATTTTAAGCCAAAATTTAAATTCAAAAGAACGTGATCCTACCCTTGTAGCGACAAAGATTAAGTCAAGTAGCTTTTTCAGAAAGAAGATCCTTAATAATAAACCAATAAAGCCTCTTGTGGCAATCATCACAATAACTTCTGAATGAGAGAGGTCAAGGGCAAGTGCAGACCACTACGCCTCATACTGGGCATTACACAATATTAGAATCTAGACACTTCATCAGCTTTTGACAGCCCCAATGAGTATGTAAGCCTATGTTGAATGTTTCTCAGCACTATAGTGAGTTACCAGGAAACCATTACCAAATCCCAATCCTTGGTTTATTTTAGGAATATACATTCTGCTTTCAATCCCCACTGCCAACAAATCAAAGGAATATGTTTCCCCAGATTCATTCTTCATTCAACTTCAAATCATGTAAAACTGAATATACATCACAATATTTATTTTCTTGAACTTTTTGATAAGAACATAACACCAAAATTTTGAGCAACATCCGAGTGTTTCTAAGAAATTTTGCACATTGCATAGCCACTAACAGCAGGACTGGAAAGTGACAGGGCAGTAATAGTAACAAATTTATCTGAGTACTTCTAAGAAATTCTGCACATTCATCGCATGCATCGTAATATTTACCATAAAGAAGGACTAATTCTTGGTATTGTTGAAATACATGGAAAGTAAATCTCATAATCCACAGAGCGCTACTTCAACACGGGCCAATAAACAAAAACCCCTTATAGTTTATTAAAGTCCTACTTTGTTCAAATAATATGAATACAGCTTTGGGAAGAATGGGAGTTGAAACATCTGAGTTTCAGCATACCTCCATTTCAACAATGTGTCCAATCATTGTCTCTGAAGGTGAAAGGCCTTCTCGTAAAAAATTCCCTATAACCTCATCCATACGCTTCCTTAGAACAGGAAACCGATGTAGTTCATGGACCATACAGCGATGGCTCATCTGAAACCAACGAACTTTTAGTTGCATCTAGATGCAAATGATAGTATACTATGAAAAGCGCATAAATATTAGCTACGCTTACCTTTATTAACTCGTCGTAAATGAATCTTGCACACTGAAGACTTGGATCTAATAAACGAGCAATTTGTCTTCGAATAAGAACTTCAAACGGAACCTATATATTGGAACTTTTATTTGGAGAGCCGAAATGGAAAGCAACTTCATATTATACCACATAACGAAAATAACAATTGGAAAGAAACCAATATACGATTTTTGAAGCTATGAACACCCAAAGAGAACAGATGCCAAAATATGGTTTTGGTCTCTTTTCTTAATTAATTAATTTGTCTGCACAGAATGGGGTGGGGGTGGGGGTGGGGTTTACACAGTAACACCTACCTCAGGAACAAATAATGCAGATCTAGGACCAGTTGCGTTCTGTATTGCGGTTCGGATGTCATCGTCTGTTAAGTCCTCACATGGATCCACCTCCTGCAGAAATAGAGCTCATCAACTCTGAAAGATGGAATGGATTTTCAAGCCTAGCACGATGCCTATATACATTACTGATATAAATCAGATAGAAATGCAGGAAACAAGCTATATGTCATTCATATACCTACAGGAGTTAGTGAGAGCAAGATTTTGTTAAACCAACAAGCTGGAACTGACCTTTTCTATGGGAGCAGTAGGTTGTTCATTAAAGGAGAACTTACCACAAACTGATAGGACGACAGAGAAAGGATAAACTGCTATCTTAAAAGCAAATTTAACTGCAGGTGAACAGCGCAACCATTTTTCCTATTTATCACTGCAAACAAGTTCAAAATAAGGAGCTAAAAATCTAAAGAGTAACAAGTTGGCAAGTCATTCGTTGATTCTACATCACTTGCTATGTCTTCAACCCATTTACCACTGTTCACAGATGAAAATAAAGGGAGAAAAGGAGATATATAAGGACCTCCACTCATCAAATGCAAAAAGTGATCCAGCTAGTGTACAAGGTCCTAAAGAGTAAAGACTTGAATAATTGACTTTCTTATTTGAACATGATCACGTGATCACATGAGACAAACTCCTCGCAAATCAATAGATATACATGTAGCGAAATTCATACCAACTGCACATACCTCCAAGCTCTTGACAAATATGGATTGGAAAATGTAATGTATCCTTGCTCCTCCTGACAGCTCAGATGTCGACATCTCTTCATTCTTCCCCTCAATCATCGAAGAGAATGCTGTTTGAAATAGTTGATAATACCATCATTAAGATCCACCATACAAAGTCATACATGATAGTTAATGCAACTCAATATGTGATAAAGACAGAATCAGAAAGCCACATCACCTTCAGAATACTTCGAAAGAATGTTCAGAAGAAGAGCTCCCTGACCAGCCTATAGTTTGTCAAAAAGATGAAAAGTAATGTTAAACAAAAGTCCACCTCAAAAGTAGAAAGTCATTACTACTGTTGATTTAAGAGCTACCACCCTCAACACAGCTAGAAATTAGCATAAAAAACACATTAGGCTTCAAAACCACCTACATTCAAGTTCATTACATCGGGAAAGGATCACAGCAGAATGAAACGCACAAAGAATAGACAACTAAGCATAGTCACTATATTAAACGATTTTTACTATCTTAAATGTAAAACAATTATACATTGCTGGAAACACTCAACCAAGCAATTCAAAAAAAATTGCCAAGCTTTACCTTTGACTCTGTTATTTCTCCATAGCTAGCATGTTCCTTTGCAACAGAAACTAAAGCAGCACTTATGCGTGACTTTAACCCTGGAAGCACCGTCTTAATATGTTGTATCAGAATCTGCAAATGGCAATGAGTTCATATAAAAATCTGTTAAAAATCATATTCACATTCATGAGATGATCTATTCCCAAACACCATACTGTTCTAGAAGTGGCCAAAGACGACAAACAGCTGTTCACAATGAATAATTAGACAGACTGAGCAAACAACAGGCGCTCATGCTACTGTATTGTGCAATTCTCTGTGCATGGATCAGAAATGGCCAATGTCTAACATGATAGCTGTTTCATAGCTGCTTCCAAAAGGAAGTACTAAACACAATCGCAGAAAACTCAGGCAGGTTCTATTTTACCTGGTTCAATTTTTTCGCCAGCTGGGGCACTCCACAACGGTCTGCAAGTTCACTATACACCTAAATTAAGAGCATATGTTAGATCAAAAAATTGATGGTCGAAGCCAGGCCAAGACTTGGTTAAAATGAAAAGATTTTATGATCATACTGGACGACTGCGAAAGAACTTCTCCTCGGCCACAAGTGCATCTTTGATACTCCGGTTGAGCATAATATCCTGTTTAAAAATAGTAGCAACCACCATAAGACTAAAAACTACAAATTGTTTGCCAAGTTCTGTACAGGTTGATAGAAAAAAATACTTGCTAGCGTGATAATAAAAGCATAGCATTACATGTCAACAAAGTTCTATACAACAATCAAAATGTGCCATTCAGCTCGTATGAAGTGCACTTTAGTGCTTAGTCCACAAGCAGCAATGTGAAATTATCCATTCCTCCTACAAGTATAAGCCATTTCTTCATAGTACACTATGTTTTAAGTAGATTGAGAAACTGAAAAAATGATAACAGAAAACCAAAGATAATAAAATCATAAACAGGCTGACAAGGACACATTAAAAGTTGATAATTCACATACTATACAACATAGACAAACACCCCAAAATCCCATGGTGAAACACCTAATCCCTAACTTTCTCAATGCCAGCTTCAATGGTCAGAAGACATTACAACATTGCAAGTGAGATACAATTTCATATTAAATAGGTAAATTTGATTTAAGCAATGAGGTGGAGAATCAATTCATGACATGATCCATCACATGTTAATGAATCAAGTAGAAGCCGATTTGAAAATGCTGACAGCAAAACAATCTCAACTCTGAGTCCATGTAACATAAACTCATCACTCTTTTTAGACCCACTCAGCGAGAAATTTCTTACTAGTTAACCTCAAGCACCATCACTTGAGAGACACAAGATCAACTTTGTGTTCTTTTTTGAACTGCATTTGCTACGAAGCCGAAGGTGCATATTTTCACACAAGTGTATCAACAACGTCAGCTTTGGCATCTTCACCCTTCTGGCAGCAGCAAAAATATTGAGATCTTTTCACTAGGATTCCTAAGAACAACTACAACACTTCTTTCTCGCGACCATCAAGAAAAAACTGAAGGCAAAGCTCAATATTCTATAAATACTGGGAATCATATCAATATAAAAAATTTAACACTCGGGTAGCCTTTTTTTTGTTGATAAGAACACTAAGGGGTAGCCACAACCTCCAAACATTCTAGTTGGTCAAATAGCAAGGTGGATACTATTCAACATAAATTTTCTCTTAATGATCCACGGTGTAGTTTCTAAAACCAATGACAAATTATTTGCACCAAAAAGGTTTTTCTGCTCAAGATCCTTCTTAGCAACTGGCAGCTTGGTTGTATTCAACTTATGATTGCAGGGATATAGAGTCATCTTGCAAGTATTAATAATAAATATTAGAAAATAACCAAAACAAGAACAGCTACCAAAAAATTGCAAGCTATGTTGTAAGTTGTAACCCTTACCCAATTCAAACCTAAAATGATTATGATTTAGTATAACAGTATATTACAAGTTCAAAGAGTTAATTAATTTGTGGGATAATAAAAGCTGATATATATGTGTGGGTGTGGGTGTGGGTGTGGGTGTGGGTGTGTGGTGTGGGTGTGGGTGTGGGTGTGTACGACTATCGTATAGTTGGTTCTGTAAATTCACTTGAACTATAATCAGTAGAAGCATGATACAACAGAAAACACAGAGAAAGTTGCAAGATTCTGCAATATTTTCAAGAATCGAGGATCTAATGCGATGTCAAAGGGTGTCAAAACAAGGAAAATCACAAGGGGGAGTTCTAGCTATTGATGAAAACAATTATATCACTTAATGGTTTAAAGTTACATACAAAACAGAATATAATGTCCCTGTCTGGCATTAGAATTTAGGCACTTTAGTTTCGATTCTGGACTCCCCCTCTCATTGCTCCCAACATCTTTCTCTTTATTTCTTAATTTTTGTTTCAATCATTATAAGAAAATGCCAAAAGCCGAAAACAAATCCAAATCCAAACGCGCCCAATAGCATAATCTGCTTGAATAATTACTGCTACCATATTAAATTATTACCTCTTGGCTACGATTCACAACTCCTATATAACCCAGTCGAAGGGGAATCACTTTTCCAAGTAAAAAATTGCGAGCATCTGTACCTCTGTCCATTATATCCAACTAAAGAAACAATGAAACATGTAAGTAAAAGCAAGATCACTATCTACAGAATATAAAGCGTGCAATAGGATGGATTAACATTGACATCTACCGCACCTTTGTGATCACACCAATTGTTCGATAACCTGCCAACAGAAATGATCATGTATAAATACACATAGAGCAAATAGCATTTCCACTGTGAAGTGAGTAGTGCTTGTGTGATCAAAATAGTTGAGAAAGTCAAACTGCATTACTGCTCATATTAACAAAACTGGCAATAGTACCTACCATCAGGATCAGCATTTCCAGCTATCTGAAGCGCATCTGAGTTTGCCAGGTCAGCATTTGCTGGTGTTACCGCTAATATTAAGCAGCTTGGAAGTTTAATATACGACATTATCATGGTTCGAATACGAGCCTCAATATCAGAGGGCTGGTCACCAACTGGAACTTTGGTTATACCCGGCAAATCAACAAGGGTAATGTCAAGAACGTTAGGTGAAAAAATCTTCAAACGAATCTGCTTATCTGAAACACCCTTGTTTCCTCCGGCCTCCCTATCTGTCTCAGCCTAGCGTAATCACATGAAAAAAATACAAGTATCAATAACATCTCAGAAGTATAGGCTTATAGACAAACACAAACGAAAGTGAAAGATGATGTGAAGAGTGCATTAGTATCATTTTTTTATAAGTAAAGAGTATATAATGAAAAGCGGAGTGGGTCTCCAGCCACAATAACAGCAGAATTTCAAAAAGAGGAAAAGGAAAAAAAGGAACCACTAGATATTTGAATATCCTTGAAGCAACAAACTTTATGTTTCGTAATTTATGACACAAGTATATGCAAATAGCTCTGAAGGTTGAAGCAACTCTCACTTCTTTACACACTAACTAATGTATCTCAAGAGCAACAAAAAGAGATGATCACATATCGAACAGGAGTTACATCATTAAACCTCAGCATGGTTGGGGTTCTTTTAATTTTTTTCTATATGAGTGTGTTGTGTGTTTGTAAGGAGTCGGAATTAAATTTGGTTTCTTCCATTTACCACAACTGCCACATGCCAACAGCTGTAGCATGAGCCAGCGCAGGAAGGGAGACAGAAAAATAAAGGATGTTAAGAAGTGGTAAGAAACACATTTATAAATGTCGTCTAAAAAGGAGTGATTGTCGCATCTAAGAACATTATTGAATGTATTCTTCTCAAATGAAGAACACCACCTTCTTTTTTGTCTTGTCAAAAGAAGTGATAAATAGGCTTCCTTTGACTTTACCACGTACAGCACACATATTGGCAATCAGAAAAAAAATAATTGATATTGCATTAACAAGACCCCACTTACAACCATTTCAATTCATCCTTGAACAGATCATTCAAAACACATCCAGCTATAATCAATGAAGAACACAAATGTAGTCAAAATTACTTATCATCATGTATCGTATAGAACATATTCCTTATGAATATACACACTCGATAACAAAAATGCAGGCAGACCAATGAACTGACATTTTTTGGCTTTGGTCAATAACAACAGGAATCAAGTATATAAGCATATCTAATAAAACTGGCTTCTTTTTCTTTTTTTTGGGTAAATTATATGTTGGGCTGAAATCTTCTGTCAAAGAATTTGGGAAAGCATGGCATATCCCATCCTCATTGAAATAGTATTAAGATAAAAAGCATGACTTCTCTAACTAGATTTCACATGTTCATATAAAAATAAAAACCTTGAAAAAGGAAAGTAGAATCAAACAATAGAACGCAAGATACTACAGTGACCTATAACTTCTATGAATCTGATGTTATCGTGACAACCATCATGACGAGTAAAGGTACTACTCATATTAATATTAGTGGTGTTGTGGTATCAATTGAGGAAAAGGCAAGCAATCCGAATGATGTTGTTCCTCTGGAATATCACATGAAAAGCCGATTGGCCTCCTGTAAGGAGACATTGCTAGATGAACAAAGTCTGTAAGCATTGTTTATGGAAATTACTAAGGTGCACGTAACAGCAGCACCTGACAAGGCCAAGGGGACTGCTGCATTTATCATCCATGGAACAACCCTTTACCCTAGATCATAAGTGATGAAACCTTGAACTCAAAAATTTATCATTTCTCCCGAATATCCTATCTTCCAGCATTTCCTATCATCCAGCAAACATACTTTTAACCTGTGTGAATAGCTTCACACTTCCCTTTAGTAGTACAGAGGAATGGTTTTGCTCAGGCAAAATCTTAATACAATATTGAATAGATTACATGCTTTCTCAAAACAATCGACAAGAAATGAGATTAACATTCCTTCACCGCTCTATATTTTACACTGTAGAAACAGCACATTTTACACAATAGAAACAGCACGATTGAATTAAAGAGATCAGATACAGTACACTGTAGTTTGATTATTAATATTCAAGCCGAGAACCAGATTCAACTTGTTTACATAGCAATCACTTGCGAAAATCATACTCGTTTTTCAAATTCCACCAATGAAACAATCAAAAGGTTCAAATTTCATCTTAATCCACAAAGACCTAATCTCAATTCAATACATGACCAATACATTCAATCATAAAAAGCACAAATAAACCCAAAAAAAAGTACCTGAATTTCCTTGCGGATTTCATTGAAATTGTAGAACCGCTTCCCAGGAACGTGCAAGAACTCGCCGTACTCCTCCTCGGTCCCATCGGCCTTCCGTTTCGTCTGCAAGAGCTGAAGCACGAGCGGCCGACGAGTACAAATGTCGGAGCCCCTAGGCAAGAAGTCCCGTCCAACTAGAGCTTCTAGAACGCTCGATTTGCCGCTGCTCTGGCTGCCGACAACAGCCACCTGAGGAAGCTCGATAGTTGAGGAGCTGCCAAGCTGTGCGAAAATGTCTTGAAGTCGGTTGACGATTGGGATCACAGAGTGACCAAGGGGAGCGGCGTTGGAAGACGGCGAAGGAGATGGAGACGGTTGAGTTGACGTTGCTAACGGTTCTTCAGCCATGGATTGGATAGATGGAGAGTTCGAGGTCAGTGAGATTTGGAGTTGGAGAGGACTGGTAGAATGTGAAACCCTAAAGGTTTCGAGGTGTTGGGTGGATGGGAGAGAGAAGGTGCGTTGAGCGCGTGTTTAAAAATTTGGGAGAGAAAAAGAGGTGGGGGGGGGGGGCGTTTCTCGTACGGCCCAAGCAAGAGAGAGAGAATGGGGGAGCAAGGAAACTAGGAAAGGATTTTTGCCCAAGGTTTTGGCCACTTTTGGGTTCGCGAACGATTATTGATATTTTTTCTATTTTCCTTTTTGAAAAAGAACTCCCTCTAAACTCGATGTTAAAAGACCCCTGGGGAGTGGGGATGCGAACTTTATTATCAACTCAATGTCAATAGGCCCATCCTGACAACTCACGGTAATTTTGTGTAGCATCGTATTCCTGACCAGGCCAGGCATTCTTCACCGGCCTCACGGTGGGCCCAACCTTGGGCTAAGAGACTTGTTTACCCTTGTCCTCGGCAGATGCAGAGCCTCTTCCTCGCTTTTCGGAGGTGACAACCTTAAGGAGTGCGACAGGAGTGAGCTTGCTGAGCTCGCGCTGGCGAGCGGAAGCCTGAGTCTACCAGGAAGAGCAGATGCTGTCGATGGCATCGACGTTCATCAACCCTGCAATAAAGAAACAAGGAAAAGTTAGAAACTAAGCAATGCATGAGTTAACAATGAGGAATTGACAATGGAATTAACCTATTGGGTGTAGGGGGTGATGCAGCTCGAGCCCAGGTCCTTGCAGGCTTCGCAGTTGCTGAGGAAGCTCGCATCTTGGTATAGGCACCAGGTGGGGTGAGCTCGTTCCTCAGCCATGACTACCCGAGGGACAAAGCCCTCTATCTCTGACCGCAGGACCCCGGCCTACCTCAAATATTTCTCCTCACTGACCAGCGGCTTCTAGTCGATGAACCATTCCTAGATGCGGTCATGAACGTCGAGGGTTTCTTTCAACGCGTTTACCAGGCGGCCTACACCGAAGGTGAAACCATTCTTGTTGTAGGTGGGCACCTTAATGGCATCAGTGGGTGGTGGAAACGGCCAGCCCAAATGGGACTCGACGAGCTGTGGTTTGCTGTCCCATTTATCAATTTTATTGGGGAAGGGGCTAAACAATTTCAGGGCACCTGGCTTGCTACGATCGCTAATTCTCCCGAGTTCCTGTCGGTGGAGAACTGGAATAGCTTCCTCAGCAGCAGGAGGCAGGGTTCATGACCGAGCAGACGATAGGCAACGGTGAAGGCCACCAAGATCTTGACTGTGTTGAGCATGAGGTCGTAAGGGACGACTTGGGCCAGGGTCAGGAACTCCACGACAAAGGGGTCAAGGGGGAGGCGCAGTCCGACCTTAAAGAAGTCGCAGAAGAACACCATCTTCTCCCCAGATTGCGATATTCTGTGAAGTCCACCTCGGGGTCTATCACAGTCACGCGGCAATTGGCTGATTCAATCCCCAAAGCAGTAAACCACTTCTGAGCCTTCTTGGCTGAAACGAAGGTTTTCCAGTGGTCGGGGGTGGCCTCACAACGGGGGGCTTAGCGAGAGACACGAGCAAGAATCCTACCACGACTAGACCTCGACGAGCTGGTGCCAGCTTCTTCAGCTTGGCTTGAAGCCCGAACGGTGGACACCACCTTCGTGATGAGGAGCACAGTCGAAGAGGCCTCGTTGGAAGAGGAAGAAAGGACTTCTGGGCTGGACCCATCACTGGCCACCTGGCCACGATCGTACTCGTAGGCCTCGACGGAGTTGGTAGCCTTAGAGTTTGTGGCCTCATCGGGTAACCTTAGTGGGGAGGATGAACCTACAAGGATCGAGGAGGTAAAGGGTGACTACGGAGGCGTTTTTTGGGCCACAACAAAAGGGGACAGAAAACCCTAGGTCTAAGTTCTTCAAATGGCCGAGGTTTTGTTCGATCAAGAATAAATTACAAATTCCTCGACCCAAACTATAATTGGAGGTCTCACTACACCTAAAAGACAGACCAAAAGCAAAACAAGCAAGGAAAAATTGGAATTGCTCAACATTACTTACTGCGAGACATGGTAGCGTGAAGGAGATGAGAAGATTTGTTATTGAGCAGAGCTTGGAAGGAGTTAGGCAAACTTGGACCTTCACACAGCAGTAGGCAAACGACGGGGGTGAAGTACAGGTTGCAACAGGAGCGATTTCAGGCAAGAAGCTTGAGAGATTTCCAGGTTCAAGAGGGTTTTTTAAAAGTTTAGTATGTAAAGAGGAAGAAGAGGGCTAATGAAGGGTACTTATAGGCTTGGAGGGGCACACATCCAGCTAGCTCATGCGCCAGCTGAATCGTCACGCACATGGGTGTTGCCCTACTCCTTAGCCCACGTGCCTATTGACCAGCCGCTGACCTACCAACAGGCATGACAACCAAACGACGGCACCCAAGAGACGCGAACACTTGTCCTTTCATGTTTACCTCTCAATTTCTTCCAGAAACAAAATGAGTATAAGGCAAGATCAACAAGCACCATGGCTGACAGACCAGTTGTGGCCACGGCGAGGAGCACAAGTTCCTGCTGTGAGCATAAATACTCTGTGAGCAGAAAGTTGGAGGCCAATAAAGAGTCAGGCCCAAAGACATGGCTATGGGCCCCGTCCCAATCCACTGAGTAGGTAAAGGCCCACTACGTCGCGAGCACTCAGGCGACATCGGCGAGGAGACTGGACAACCAATTAAGAGATTAGCAAGCAGGACTCCGCGAGGACAGGACGCAGCGAGCAGGCCTCGCCTATACCGTCCACCTCACATATGTTCAGGAGACGTGGTCACGTAGCAAGGCACCATTGGCCAGACGTGCCCGACGGTTATGCCCACTGCGCCGAGGGTTACGCCCACTACACAACAGTTATACCCACCATTACTCTCATTATAACAGACAGTTAATGCTAACACTATAAAAGCCTTGGGACAATCCCAAGGCCAAGTACGCATACTTACATAGACAATATACTCTGCCAGATTGAGTTTTGAGTTGTATACATACTCTCACAGCGGAGTTTCTTCGTAGGGCAGGCCCCTGCATTCACCCTAGTGTTTGCTCTTTCTTTGGCAAGTCACCAAGCCCAGATATCTATATTTTACTCCTGGAGCAACCCACGAAAATTCTATGTAGCATCCTATAAGAGGAGCTCCCGTGTGAAATTGGTATCATAGCTTGATCTTCTAGATTACTTTTGTATTTTTATATTGTCCTATTATGTATAGTGTTAAGCATACATTGACATGGTTGCTAGTAAGTTAAACAATAAATGACTTGACATCCTAAGTAGAATCATTGCTGATCGAGTTAATTATACGTGTTGTTGAACATAGTGTCCAAACTCGTGCAAAGGTTGAGAAAGTGAGTTTCATGCCATTTGGCAAAGATTGTTGATACTGGACACTCGTTAACATTGGTATTACGTATTATGGTTAGCACCCGTGCTAGAGGGGATGGACAAACAAAAAAGGTAAAAGTGTTTGAGCCTAGACCTTATGGCGGTGCGTAGTTTGCTAAGGAACTGGATGATTTCTTGCCCAACATGGATCGAGCTACAAAAATGGATACCTAAAACAACTAAGTCGACATGGTTATAGCGTACTTGTTTACAAATATTAAGTTATAGTGATGGACAAAGCATGATGACAC
Organism: Platycodon grandiflorus; assembly: GCA_016624345.1. Taxonomy (NCBI): domain Eukaryota; kingdom Viridiplantae; phylum Streptophyta; class Magnoliopsida; order Asterales; family Campanulaceae; genus Platycodon; species Platycodon grandiflorus. The sequence goes on along the minus strand of CM028365.1, from coordinate 9,266,487 downwards.
TGCAGATGCGTCAAATAAACTTGTCGACAAGACTAAAAAAGAAGTTGACAATTATATTCTTCCTCGAGAATACAACTAATAACTCAAGAAAGGAACTAAAGGAATTGGAATAGTCACCCTTATTTCGAAATATATAGTTTGTTCTCCTTCCATGATTTAGTAACTTGTTTATGATTTTAAACTTTCTCTCTCATTAGTCCCACCAACTTTTTTTCTCTCTCTCTCTCTCTCTTTCACTTTTTCTTCAATTATTACAAAATGGAAACCCAATTTTAAAATGGAACCCTAAAGTGTGGTTGTTCAAGTTCAAATACAACTTTCTGTATATAGTTCTCTCTTCTTTCTTTTTTCCCTTTTTATAAAAATCATTAACTTGAAAGAGATTAAGTTTTCAAGAGACAAATAAATACATGTTTCTCTTCTTTTTTCTCTCTCCCTAGGACTATGAAAGTGTCAAATTATTTTTTCTAAATTTTTTATTTTTTAAATTATTTTATTTTTAAATTAGAAATAAACACGTGGCATCTCACAATTATTATAAAACCCTTACTAATCGAAAAAAAAAATCTCAGATTGTAGTGATTAATCACTAATGTAAAATATAGGGTATAGTATTAATCATGAATAATTAATAAACTCAATATTTCAATAATCGTTCGAAACTAATGATGTGCATATTCTGGACCTGCTAAATTGTATGGGTCTCACTCCAGCAAATGGTTCCGAAATGAATAGAGGCCTGGTCCACGCGGGTATATATATATATACTCCCTCCTATACCAAGCCAAGGTATGTCATTCTTTATACAAGGAATACATAATCTAGTCTATATTCTCTAATTGCCGATATACTGATTATCACGCTGGAAGGCTTTTGCGAGGACCCTCCCCGCCTCTCTCACAGTGTCTTTTTTGCAGACAATTATACGTCAGATATCCGAATCCAAGCGACGACACGATCAGCTCAGCACCCCCTGTGTGCCCGATTTTTTTTCGGCATCATCAGTTGGTTCCGTTGTCGAGAAACGAGACTGCGATGCTCGGTCACAAAGGATTTACATACGACAATCGTGTATTTTAAAAGACCATTTTCTGTTTGGCCTCAAATTGGTAGCAAATTTCATTCGTTAAAGTGGCATAAACTAGCATAAAATTTATTTAGCCTTCGAAGGCAGAGGAAAGGTGCACTAATTAAATGGGGAAAATGCTCACTGGTCAAAGGAGATGGCAGCCTTGGTATCCAAAATTGGAGAGAGGCAAATGAATCTTTGATTTATTAGAGAGACTTAGCCATGTGATTCCAATTTCTTAAAGGAATAGTGGATCTGGAAATAAACTTTTGAATGCTTCAAGAGTGGCTGCCATGCTATAAAGGACTGGAGGGGCCCAAGGGTACGCTGGACTTGCGCTTGTCTTCTTCCCCAAATTCCAATTACGCTGGTCACATGGGAGGAAGGGAATCTCTGTTGCTCTTGGACTGGTTATAGGCAGATAAATTGGCCAAGTCTTTGAGATCTTGCAGTGGAGTGAGCTCCTTCATGATTTCATCCATGAAAGAACAGGGAGGCTGCTAGGTCCATTACTGTTGCTCTCCCCAAGATCTACTCTGAGCTTTGCATTACAATATTCGACCGAAACAAATTTTTAAATGTGGTCAGAGGTTTTTATTCAAAGGAAATAGATTCGGTTTCGGGCAAGGGAGGCAAACATCGAACGAAAAATAACTGCCATAGTTTTTTTGCCCAGCTAAGACGATGCCCACGACCAAAAATCGCTGCCAAAGCAGCTCGTTATCGCCGGCTACGCGCTCGGAGAAGGGGAGCAGATTACCCGCCGCCGTGAAAGAAGAAAGCTAGGGACAAAATGGTTACAAGATGGACACGCCTCCCACGATCCCCATGATGCGCCCGTTACGCTGACGTTACACTTCCGTAGGGAGATAAATGAGTGCTGAATTGATGGAGATAGAGGGCCAGTTACATTTCCCCCTCATTTACGGAAATTAACAGTCGTAGAACATGTGGGTGATTACTGGGTTATGACAAACTCTCCTTCATTGTGCAGTTACAAACGACACCCTTTCATTATGTGGCAGTTACAGACACAACATTTATTATTGGACAGTTACAAATTGTCCCCCTCCATTACTCAGCATTTACAATTGGGTTCTTTCAATGCAGAACTGTTTTAGCTTGGTCCCTTCACTATTGGCAATGACAGCATGACCCATGTATTATAAAACAGTTATAACTTGATCCCTCAAATTGCCAAGAAGTGACAAATTGGTCTTCCCCGTTTGAGTGTTACTCGCTGTTGAGTAGTACCTCGCGCCCTCCTGCGCTTATCCTCCCTACTTGAGAGTTACTCACGGTTGAGTAGATCTTGTCCTCCCGCTCGAGTGTTGCTCGCGGTTGAATTGTACACTGCACCTTCCTGTGCTTATCCTCCCCGCTCGAGTGTTGCTTGCGGCTGAGTAGATTATATCCTCCCCGCTCGAGAGTTACTCGTGGTTGATCTTGTCCTCCTGCTCGAGTGTTGCTCGCGGTTGAGTAGTACACCGCACCTTCATGTACTTATCCTCCCCGCTCGAGTGTTGCTCGAGTAGATTATATCCTCCCCGCCCGAGAGTTACTCGCAGTTGAGTAGATCTTGTCCTCCCGCTCGAGTATTGCTCGCGGTTGAGTAGTACACTATACATTCATGTGCTTATTCTCGCCGCTCGAGTGTTGCTCACGGCCGAGTAGATTATATCCTCCCGGCTCGAGAGTTACTCACGGTTGAGTAGATCTTGTCCTCCCGCTCGAGTGTTGCTCACGGTTGAGTAGTACACCGCACCTTCCTGTGCTTATCCTCCCTGCTCGAGTGTTGCTCGCGGCTGAGTAGATTATATCCTCCCCGCTTGAGAGTTACTCGCGGCTAAGTAGATCTTGTCCTCCGGCTCGAGTGTTACTCGTGGTTGAGTAATATACCGCATGTTCCTGTGCTTATCCTCCCCGCTTGAGTGTTGCTCCCGGCTGAGTAGATTATATCCTCCCCGCTCGAGTGTTGCTCGCGGCTGAGTAGATTATATTATCCTCGCTCGAGAGTTACTCGCGGTTGAGTAGATCTTGTTCTCTCGCTAGAGTGTTACTCGCGGTTGAGTTACACTCAGCACCTTCCTTTGCTTATCCTCCCCGCTCGAGGGTTACTCGCAAGTCGAGGTCAAAAAATGAGCCTCGCAGGTCGATGTCACAAAACGAACCTCGCAGGTCGAGGTCCTTCGTTGGTCGAGCTCATGCCTTGGTTAAATCACTTGTCATTGATATGCTCCCAGGTTGAGTTCTTATTTCACTTCATGAGCATTCACTATCTTACTGGTGAAGTCAGAGTCAAAGGGTTTACTTTGCCTATGAAAAGAATGATATCACCGGGCGTTCTATTTGCTGAGGAAGGAAATCCAAGAGTTTGGCTGTTTTACGTACGAAATTTCATGACAAGGTTGGTTTTAAGGTTTATTGGTTAAATCACTTGTTATTGATATTCGCGCAGGTTGAGTTCATGACAAGGTCGAGTGGATGCATCTCGGTAGGTCCGAGGTGAACACGAGCAAATAATACTTCTCACCCTCGAGGTGAATCTCGAGGGATAAGGAGTGGGAGACTTCTGATGTGCATATTCTGGACTTGCTAAACTGTATGAACCTCACTCTAGCAAATGAGCCCGAAATGAATAGAGGTCCGGTCCGCGCGAGTATATATATACTCCCTCCTATACCAAGCCAAGGTATGTCATTCTTTATACAGGGAATACGTAATCTAGTTTATATTCTCTAATGGCCGATATACTGATTATCACGCTGGAGGGTTTTGGCGGGGACCCCTCCTCGCCCTTTCATGGTGTCTTTCTTGCAAACAATTATACGCCAGATATTCAAATCCAAGCGACGACAATGATCGGCTCGACACCTCCGGTGCGCCCAATTTTTTTTCGGTATCATCAACTAACAACTAACAAGATTGTGAAGTCCCTACTAATTAAAAAAGTCAAGAAAAAAAAATCATAGATTAGTGTGACCATTATTATTTCCTTTTAAATAGTGAATATATCCATCTACACGGCCATAGTCCATCATCACTAAAACTTTAGCTTCTAGAGTAGTCTATTTCAAAACCATGATAATACATCGACAAATAGTATTTTACCTGCAGTTAGAAAAGTAAATAACCAAACTGCAGAAATCATACTCCCTCTGTTTTATCTAAATAGATCATGTTTGAAAAGTTTAATAATTAATAGTCAGTTTGTCGTACGTTTTAGCCAAAACGTAAGGATAAAACAGAGCTTAATTATTTGCAAAAATTGCATTTCAAAGTTGCGGCAGAAAAAATTGCGTTTTCAAAACGCAGTTGCGTTTTAAAACGCTGGAATTCTCAAAACGCAGGTTTTAAAATGCTGCTAGGAAAATAAACTTTGTTTTGAAGTGATATCTCAAATGCATTTATAAGAAAAAACTGAGTTTTGAAAAATATGCGTTTTATAAACGCTGCACGAAACGGGCTCTAAGAGATATATTATTGTCATTAGAGTTTAATGCAATTAAAAAAATACTTAAACATAACCAAGATGCTTACCACACAAGTGGAGGGTAAAGTTGAATGGTAATAAAAATTGTAAACATAATTTTTGAAAGTAAAATTTTTAAGTGAAATATCTCAAAATAAAACAGTGGACTCATCGCTTAGAACAGATGGAGTATTATCTTAACTTTGCAAATTCATTTACTTTACGGAAATTAAAAGCAAAAATTATAACTTCAAATGAGGTTACAAATTAAGATTGCAATTGGAGCAAGGGTTGTAAGACCAATAGAGGGTAAATTCGAACGGAAAGTTACTGAGTTTGATGCTTCCCATTCACACGAAGTTACAGCTCAACTTATTTTTCGCAGGATCAATAGTTTGTTTATCCTCTTGCTCCTATTTTGAGTCAGTTAAGTGAAATTCCTATCTTTTTTCATTGATCTTAAACTATTATTGTATTATGTTTAATTTTTAATCAATTCTTTTAATTAATTATTTTTAAAGGAACGATTCTTTTAATTATATATATATATATATATATATATATATGTATAAGATGTCAAACAATGATATCTTTAATTTTAAATCATCTCGTCCCTAGAACAGATACTTTGCTAGTTTTCAGAAATGGCAGTCAATGTTTCCAGAAAAAAAAAACGTAGGAGTATACACAAAAGAGCATTACCATTAAACTCTCAGTCCGGCTCAAAAAGGTGGCGGATGCTTAATTTTGGAAGTTAATCGAAGAACTCAACTAAGAAGGTGAGAAATAAATCATTACAGTATATATGTGGTAGTATGAATTTTACGTAACAATTTGTGGATTGGGTAAATGCATACAGTAATGGCTAATCCATGAATTTGGAACTTAAACATATTTGTTTGCTCAGGCCGGGTTAGTTTATCTTCGATTAAGCGCTTTTCCGCGCGCAGAGGAGATTGTGGATGAAATCATAATAGAATGTGGTTTCTAGGGAAACCATTTTGTCTGATTTCAATTTCTTGTAGACATTAACTAGCTAGTAGTATCATGTTTTGAGAACAATAATCATTCTTTTATATCTGGTGCCTCGCACTCTCGTTTTTGGATTCTACAAGGACTACTGTGTATCAGACGAAATGAATCTGAGGGGTCCAAAATTTGAGCTTGCAATAGAGCAATTAGAAGAATATTAGTGAACACAATTGGCTTGGTAATACCCAGTTTGGTAAGCTGAACCGAGGGGTGATCCCTCGGGCTCCAATGCCAGGTAACCGTGAAGATATGGCACGACACGATCATTCATAATCACAACTCAAGAGATATGCAGATGTGGAGAAGTTGAGAATGTCAAAGATTTCATACTACCTTTGATTTACTTCTCAATTTTATTTGGACTACTTCCTTTTTGTTCGTACATTGTTTAGTGTTATAGTGTTAAGAATCAACCAGGTATGGTGAGATTGACTGGGTACCATTCTGATGAAAACACAAGCCACTCGGTGTATTTTATGATCTCAAGTCAACCCACTCGATACTTTGGAGAAGCATGATTTTTGAAGGTACTATCACAAGTCTAGTTGCGTGATTTATTCATTATCAATGTATGACTTGAATCACGTAGAATAATATTCATTGGTAATAGGAGAGATCAGAGATATGTTGAGTTTATTGTATTCATGAGGAATTGGGAAAATCATTCTGGAATGCTATTACTGCAAATGGCTCTTGTCGGTCACCTGATATATTTGGGAAAACAACAAACAGTGGCATTTTAAGATTTGCATGAGTATTTACCCTACCCTGCCTAGATATCCTCTACACGTTGCCTGTTCATCCATACCAGTCTGTAGAATTTCTTGTTTGCTTGATTATTCTCACATAGCAAAGCACTATGTTGTTCCATGAACAAAGTCTTAGTTTCGTTTTTTCAGAAATGTTCAACTGGCTTCAAAGAATCAATAACCTATATTTAACCATCGTTGCCCGTCCTGACTTGCTCATTCCTTGTGTTTGGTGTAGCTATATCCTTTGCTGATTATGATATCGAAGCTCTCCAAGCTATCTAATCTATTTGAGCAACCGAGACTGATGCTCGCGAGAAGAGTCTTCAGTAAGCATCTTGGACAAGACCACTCCCTATTCTCCCAATATTGGCCTTAAATGAATCAGTTAGAGAGGAGCAAAGTGCCGCAGAAGAAGCTGAAAAAGGTTTGCAAAGGAGTGCTCTTGACTATTCGGTGATCAACAAGATTAGTCGGTTGGAGCAAGATTTGTTCGCTGCCCGGCGGGACTTGGAAGAAACTTAGAAAGTCCATTGTGATTGTGCTGGCACTTTGATGGCCAAACAAACCGAGGCTAATAATGCCAATTTTGCCCTGAGAACTGTTGAAAAGGAGCACGACCTTCTTAAGTATAGTTTAGAGCTCCTTGAGTGGACCAATGACGAAGCGATGGAAGTGGCGAAGGCTAGCACCGTGGCTAATTAAGTACCGCAACAGTGCTATTTTAGTGAGACGTGGGTCCTCAAGTCCTTATTATTTTAGAGGCATCAATCACATACTGAGGTTGGTGGCGACGTCGGGCACTGACATGAACACCATTTATGTTTGGATGCGTGAATCCTATTACGGTGAAGTTGCTTGCCCCGGCCATTCCAAGATGCCGTTCAATGAAGCTGATTTCGAATTATCAAGAACAAGGATTCTAAGAGTCAATTGCCTGACTAGGTCCCTCCCCTACTTGAGCCTGAGAACCTCATATAGTGCCCGTTTAAAAGCTGATCGTTAGAACAAATAGAGAAAAACTCAAGTTGAGCAAGATGAAGACATACATCTCTGAAGAAACTGGTTATCTCAATACTTTAGAGGATGAAGGGGCCAAGTAGATTACAACATCCAACAGCCCTCAACGATCAACCAACTAGCGTTTCATGGTGACCGTTTTGCTTTGCTAAGCCTCTAAGTGCCTGCTGCACGAGCTTAAGTGGCATTTGTCCCTAATTTCGTTATACAGTAGCACTTTGTTTCAGGCTTTTGATGTCTGTAAGCGTCTTTGTTTATTTTGGTGGGGAGTCCCACATCATACAGCTGCACATTGACTCGTGTTGATTGTTAAGTGCTCGTTTTGATGTTTGTTGATTCTTCAGTAATTTACTATTCCCTCCGTTCCACACAAAAAGTTCACGTTTGAAAAATCTAATAATTAAATCATATATAAGTAATATTGAAGTTTGTCATAATTACAAAAATATTTTAGCATAGTTAATATATTTGTACTAATGTAGAGGGTAAAATTGAAAGTTTTATGAAGATTGTAAACATAATTTGTGTAAGCGGAGTCTAGTAAACTATTTGTCTGTAACGTAGGGAGTATCAAAAATTTGGAGACCTTACCTTACTTACGTGCTCTAATTGTGGGATTTTGAAACAGTTGCTCATACATAGATGTCAAATTGGTTTATAAAGGCTCAAGGGATAGCTTTGGAAAAATAATGGTTGAGGATATATGCTTGGAAGAGATCAAGGAACACTGGAAAAAAATGAACCAAGGCGAATTATCACTAGAGATTGTGTTCTTTAAACAAGCGTTTGGTCTATAAATTGAATTAATATTATTATGAGTAAAGCTAGAGACACCTAATGTGTGCCTTAGAGCCCGTTTGATGTAGCGTTTTAAAAACGCAGCGTTTCTAAAACGCAGTGTTTTAAAAATGCAGCGTTTCTAAAACGCAGTGTTTTAAAAACGCGGGTTTTTTCTTTATAAATGCGTTTGGGGTATTATGTCAAAACGCAAGCGTTTTAAATTTGCGTTTTGGGAAAAAACTAGGAATTTTAGCATTTTAAAACGCAGCTGCGTTTTGAAAACGCACCTTTTTCTACCGCATCATTGAAACGCTAAGTTAAGGAATAAGTTGCGTTTTTACCCTGCATTTTGGCCAAAACGCACGAACAAACGGGCTCTTATTTTGTACAGAAAATAATGTGACATTTTATGTGTTATTTTGTTGACTTCATTTTTTAACCATCAGTGAAGTTTACAAGATGTCAAATAAGATAACCCGGCCATAGGACTCTAAGTCATTTTGTGCACAAAATTATGTACCTATTAGGTTCCTCTAACATTACTCTATTATTGTATCCTAACAATTTCTTTGGCTATAAACAACTTAATTCGGTTTTACGGCACACCATAATTAACATCCTTCTACCGTAATGTCTGACCTAAATATAATTCTTAAAAGAATAACTTAAATATGCAAATGAAAAGTAAAATTCATATCTAAATTTTATAAAAACAGTTAATTTTCTTGTGAAATAATCCAAGTTAGATTAATTATTAAAAGGTGATCATTAAAGCGTTTATAGAAGGATAATTAGATCATGTTGGTCCTTCAGGGGCATAACGGTCTTTCCATACAGTCAAAGCGGTCAAAACTAATGGAATAGCAATAGAAGGCCACGAAAAACGGGTGACAATGGAATGGGCCAAACAGTTCTGGACGAGCGCTGAAACTTTTCAAAACCATAGGGGTGGGCGCTTCATTTTACCCAAGTTTGGGCCGGAGAAGGTGCAAAATGCCGTAGACTAAAAATATGGTTGTGGGCTTATGCTTGTTAGCTTGTAGCCATATTATTACTAAAAGAAATATGCTTAAAATTCAGTGACCAAGCATTCCAAGAACGAATTTTGCAGCCCCAGGCAATATTGATAGATCAGTGTTGGGGGAGAGGAAGTTAACCCTAAAAGCTGAAGGGGTGAGTTTTTTTTTTTTTTGTGTTTTCCCTTTCTTCGTTTTCCTAAGATTTCCTGCTACTTTTGTTAATTTAGGGTTTCGATCTTAGCATTTTGGGGTTTGCTTGAATTTTTTCATTTTCTTAATTACAGGTAAACACTTATTCATTACGAGATCTACATGGATTTATTTATTATTATCACTTTAATTACCGCCCTTATACACACGTATGGTGGGATCTAAAATTTGAGATTACTGCACTTTATATTATTGTTTAGGTGAATATAAATTATTTGTCGTGGATCTATTTTAGCTTTACAATCTATTTCTCTTCTGTAATTGATACAGAGTATTAAACAATGAAATTTATTGGATACTCTATTTAGTATGGTAAACATCTATTTGTTGATTGATATAATTACTACTTCTAATGGTTAATGCTCTTGTTGCTAGATAAGGTTGTTCTTTGTCTACTGTTATGTATGGCTCGTGGTTTTTTTGTTTTTGTTTTGAGGAAAATAAAAGAATTCTGTGTTTTCTTTTCGGTTAGTTACATAAGGAAATGATGGAAAACTAAAAGAAGGGAAGAGGAGAAAGTTGATGTTTAACATGTAGCTTTGTTTTTTTCTGGATTACCTAGCAACATTTGAATTTTATCCTCATGTTTTTTTCAATCCATTTCCTCTTCCTTCAGGATATCCATTTTATTGAATATACCAACGCAATTAGTCTAGTTTCTTGAGCGTGTATGAATCTACGCAAGCCCATCATTTTGTGTTTCATGATCAGATTTTCTCTTACTGTTTAGCCTCGTGGTTTTGGTGAATTCCGTAGCTTTTCAATTTTTGCGGATATGTTTCATGGAACTTGTGTCTATCACTAATTAATTTTATTCTCTCCGACTCTGCTCAGTCTTGCTACAATCTCTACGTGTCCATAACGGCCTTACATTGGCAGAAAATGGGTCATTAGGTTAGTTATATTGCTGATGTAATATATACAAGCGAGTTCTATACTGTTTACTACTCATGCCTTTTGTACTGAGTCAAATGCTCTCGATGTATGTTCCTCAATAAATATGAGTGAGAGGTTGTAGTCACAACGTAAAAGCATTCACATCGGAATCACATTGCAAGGAATTATAAATGATTTACTCCTCTATTGACCGGTCTTTGTTCCGTCATGTCAAAAATGATAAAGTAATGCTTATGCGTTCATTTAAACCTTAATAATCACTTTAAAGAAGAAAGTTAATTTTATTTTTTGTACATAATTTCTGTCTGATATAATTATTTAGTTTAACATTTTTGTGCTGTACCATGTCATCATAATTATATATTTTATATATCTCAAGTAAAATGTGTGTCTATTGCCCAGATGGAAGAATTTGGGGAAAGTGATCTGTTGGTGTTTACGCATGAGAACCTAAAACAGTATACCAATGACTTCAGTAAAGATAATTTTCTTGGGGAGACCCACTTTGGCAAATTGTACCGGGGCACAATTCCACATGGTTCAGATCCGAGAGCAGCACACCATGTGACAGTTAAAATATGGGAAAATCCACCACCTAACGATCCAGTTCGGTGGCGTTTTGATCCGAATGATAATGAATCCAGATTGATGGTATGCTGTCATTTCCATTTATTTCATTGCTTACCCTTTCATGGTTATGTGCTTGGAGTAATATGATTGCCCTTCTAGGATGAAGAAGTGTTCCTTACAGATCCAAGTGTAATTAAACATCCAAACTTGGTGAAGTTGATTGGCACCTGTCGTAATGGTTCCCTGGGAGTTGTTTATGATCTCAATCCATGGAATACTTTGCATAACCTAATAGTCTCAGGTACTTCTACAACCATTTTATTAGGTTATCTTATAATATGATTAATGTGTCTTCCTTTTTGTAATCTGAAATAGGGCTGGTTAACACATGAAAAATATTTGAAACTTAGGGAAGGGAATTCATCGACTACCATCAGTATATGTGTCAATCGTTCATCATGTTATCAACAGCGTTCAAGTAAAGATGCGATTTAGCATTTCATTACCACGATGTGTAAATTCTTTAGAGCATGACAAAAAGCATTGCATTTTATAATGCTCATCCTGCTTGGTTAACCCATGAGTTCTGAAAATTCCACGCATCTATAAAACTCTGCAACTTAATATGCAGAAAATACTTCCTGGTTGTTCGGTAAGGATCTTTTGCTTCTCAGATTTCAACTATAATCTTTAATGGGGGATATTCTCTCTAGACTATTGTTAACCAATTATTATGTTTTTAATTACTCAAGTTATTACTTGTCCCAATCAATTTACACCGTTAGTGCCAGTATATTAAATCATCAGCTCTTTGTTTTTCCAGACAGTTTCGGTTGGCCTCAGAGAATAAAGGTTGCACTTGGGTTTGCTCGTCTGCTTGATTTTTTACATGGTCAGGATGGCCCGTATATGGTGCGCAATATTGATGCAGCTCATATATTGATTGACAAGGTTGGTTTTGCTGTCTTTTTTATGCACCTACTAACTTTGCAGCTTCTTTTCATGATAGTAAATTTTATATTGTACTTGCTGAAGGATTTTCTGTTACTTTATCTTTAGGAATGCAACCCGCTATTGTGTGACTTTAGCATGCTAAATGGTGGCGTTCTTGGTAATATGCCAAATTCAGATCGGGGTCTATGGGGTTGTATCGGTTATATTGATGTTCATCTCGCGTCTTGTGGAGGTATGTCATTTATTGATTGAAAAAGAATTGTTACCAGATAAAGAGTGATATGAACCATTTCATGGAGGGCGTTCGGATTGCCATTTTAAGTATAAAATATTAGACTATTTTTGATAGCACATGCTGCTTAAAAAAGGAAAGGATTATATGATGCCTGGAATATGAGTGGCACACTAGATGCTGCTATCTATGCAACTAGCTAACCGCCGAAGCAACATTTATAACTTCTAGGAAGGATTTCATCTTTAGTGGTTATCTATGAAAAAGAAAAGTAGGTTGGTGCTTTTGTTGTGAAGTCTTTTTCCGGTTCAGATTATCTCCCCTTGTTTTCTTCAATGTTTTGGGATCTAAATGCGTCTGGGTCAGAGTTTCCTATTATTCATCTCAATCTCCATAGTTTTGTATTGTGAATGCTGAATATTATGCGCACTTTGGCGTGGTTGGCATAGCGCGGGTCTATCCAGGGTCTGTTCCTTCACTTCTTCAGATTATTGTTTAAAGGATTTGGAAGGGACAAGGCTGCGAGGTTATTGTGGTGATGTGTATTTATTTATTTATTTTTGCTATTTTGTGGTGTACATGGATCGAGAGGAATTCAAGAATCTTTAATGATCTGTCAACGTCTAGACAGACATTGGGGATAGTGTTTTCTATTTAGCTTCTTTGTGGGCCTCGATGAGGGGTGCCTATCGAGGAGTTCCCATTTCTGTTATGCAGCAGAATTGGAGAGTCTTGACTTTTTAGAGAGTAGCTTTTTCCTTTTTGTTTGTAGTTTCTTCTTTTCCTATCAAAAATAAAAATAAAAATAAAAAATAAAAATTGTGAACCGCAGTTCCCATTGTACTTCTATCTTGGATATCAATTAAACCATTCCATTAGTGTGCCTTCTATTTTGATAACCACGGATATTTACATCTCTAATATTGCGCCATTCTATTTTAATCAGCAATAAAACAACTGGTGACAAGATATTTCCTCGAACACTATTATTCCATTTCGAAGCACCATCAATCTAGTTGCCGGAAGTTGCTCATCTTCTTCTCAAACCTCAACTAACCCACCACCACAACGGCACCTCACCTAACTGTTACGCACATACCTCCAAGAGACCTAATGTAAGAAGTATCTAGAAGTAGGTTTGCATGTATAAAATTGCATATCGAAATGAAATTATCAAATTAAAATAGATCCTAACCAAATTCTCTTAACCACAAACCCGCTAATTCTTTCTGAAATAGTTTTTTTAATTTTCAGTTTTCCATGTTGCTAAGGTCTCATACCTAAGTGATACTTCAGCGTTTTCATCACGAATTCTTATGGGGTTGAACTGAACGGTTTAATTGATACCCAAAATAATTCTCTACTGGGAAATTCATTTGAAAAAAAAGGAAGGAAAAGAAATGCGTCAGAGTCAAATGGAGAAAAAAGAAAAAAAGGAGAACAAAGTGTCATGTTCCCGTGTTACCTGGATCCTTTATTTTTCCAAAGCACACGACACAATACAACGCGGGTGTGCTTGTGGTCGTTTTGCCATAATTTGATAATTAGTTTTGATGTATTTCTAATGCATTTTTCAACCATAAAGAGTTTGTTTTATTTTTTATTTTGTTTGTTACATAATTGCCTTTATTTGTGTGCATCAAGCACTCATACTTTGTTTCGATTTAGTTTTGATGTATTTCTAATGCATTTTTCGACATTAAAGAGTTTGTTTAGTTTTTACATAATTGCCTTTATTTTTATGCATCAAGCATACATAGTATGTTACGACTTACCACCAGATTCATGATGTAACGCATATGGAGAGCCTTTGACTACTGTAAGATATCTGAAACTAAAGTTTCTCTTTTGCGTTGCTGCCTCCGTGTTATGTATCCAACTTTTATCGATTCTTCCTCCCCCGCCCCCCCCAAAACAAATTCTGTGAACCAAACATAACATTGTCTTCATCACCATGCAGTATATTTGATTTGGATTAAGGGGGCTAGTTTCCTGGACTAGTCAGGTGCTGTAAATCTTAGTTCATATCTTTACCTGCAATAAAATTGGTACATCATCATGTTTTTTTACACTGGATATCCTTGTCTATTTCCTGCTGATATGAGTTATATATGCATCAGCGATAACACTTTTTATCTCCAGAATTTTAGCCATAATTATGGGAATATGTAGATATGTATTACTTTTGGCTAAGTTCTTAGAGGCTTCAGTATGGGAAAAGATGTTTGCATCTTCATCTGATTGTTTTTGTGGCCTACCTGACGATATTTGATAATAGCTATTATTTTCCTTCTTCATTTCTACCTCCCCCCCCTCTTCTCTTTTCTTTTTTTGATTATTTGAACTGTTAACATGGTAATTCTTCTTTGAGGACTGTACATAACATAATTGCTCTAATAGGAAATGATAAGACAGCGTTTCACAAATGCGGTGTAAGAGGGGAAATAGTTTCTACGATTATACGTGTAAATCCGAGGACTGGCTTGCATGGGAGGGGCAATGCTTGGGTAGTACAAAAATTAGGCACGTAAAAGTCAGCTAATGTTTCTACGCTTGAAGTTAATGTCATTGCTCTGAACCAAGTTTGGGAGCTTTTGTTTTAGAAACCTCAATTTTTAATAAGCTACACACTTAACCTCCTGGTTTTGTGAGTTATATCACTTGGTGGTAGTCAAGCTATGTTTGCCTAATCTCGTTCCTTTTTTGTCTTTTATCGTTTGTTCAAGCTCATGCTACATCTGCGGAAGGTTGTTTTTCCGATTATAAAGTTTCTTCATACCAAAATACGTTTTTGGTTCAGTTCTTGTAGAGGTTTGTGATCTCTGCACATGGGCTTGCCGTCTTTTGGCACTTCTGAGAATCTGAGTATAAAGTATGCTTACATATACATCGAAAAAGAATAGAACAACATTAACTGTTGAGTTCCGCCATGGAGAAATGTAGCCTGTTGGAGTTCCAAGAAAGAGGCTGAATTATAGGATGATTTTAACTATTACCATGAGGCATTTAGCAAGCCTTGCCTGTTTACATTTAAACTTTAACCTTTCAATTAATGTACTCATGACACCACTACTTTTGCCTCCTCTCCGTCATGCTCCTTTAAAACATACCTTGAACGAATTGCTCTGCCGCTGGGAGCGTGAACTGTTTCAAAATGCAAGGTAATTGTTGGATGAACTTATTTAAAACTCTAACTGATGGGTAACTAGGAGTTTTAATTCGAATCAGGCCCAAACTCCCATCGGACTGGCTCTGATTCATTGTTAACTTTGGAGCTTCATAATTTTAGGTTTTTTTTTTTTTTTTGGAAGTCTTAAACTGTTTTCCTCAATGCATGGTTCTTAATTTTTTTTTCCTTTCTTTATTTTTTTGTGTTCATCTTTTTTATATTATGCGTATTTACATTTCGTTTGGGAACTTATAGAATCTTTTCAACAGGTGAATGGTCCATCGAATGTGATGTCTACTCGTATGGTTGCGTACTTCTGAGTCTAATAGCCAAAAGAGTTGTTGAAGTTGTTGACAATAACCAAGCTGTTGAAACCTGCGTAGATATGTGGGCTAAGGAAGAGTACAAACAACCAAGGAAAAAGTTGTTGGTCAAGCAATTATTTGAGCAGAAGGTGGCACCAAAGTGTTCACTCGTGCACAAAAGCTTAGAGGAAGATCCAGATTTTGATGCTCGCGATGGGCCTACAATTACAGATTTGGCTATGAGCTGTGTGGAATTTTATCCATCAGTGCGTCCAACAATGAATGAAGTTGTTCGGAAATTACAGGGTTTGTATGTTGTCAAGAGTCCTCAAACCAGTCCTAAGTGAGAGACAAAGTTGCTAAGAACGTGTGGAGCTATTGTGCTCTTGCTACGAACGTAAGCAAAAATGATGATAGTTAGGTATTTGCTAAGAATGTTATGGGTTGTTTGACGTAAATGTAACTAATTGCATCACCTGTTGTCTAAATATGGGTTTATGACCCTTGTTTACAATCATTTTTGCTGTTTGATTTGTCCAAATTTAGACTCAATACGAAATACTAGGAAACACACACAAACACACACACACCATGTAGTGTGTGTATATATATGAGTAGTATACGCAAACATACACAAGCACACAAATCGAGTTCTGAAATTATCTTTGAAAATCAGCATCTCCAAAGTATTCTGAGATTGTAAACTACAGCCAAGATAAAATGCAATAGGAGAAGCGTCAAGTGTAAGGTACCATACATCTATCATTGAAATTAGAGTGGGGCTATTAACATTTCCGCTCTCTCTAAATACATCTACCATTTAAATTTTACACCAACTTAAATACTAAATGCTCCGCCCATATATTTTCTATTTTACCCATTTTTAAATAATTCTTCTTTTTTCTTTTCTTCTCAACCTAACCAGCAACCTAGAATGGGGTATCTTAAAAAACGGCTTAGTCAAATCCCTTGAGATCTTATATGGTCTCACTTATTTCAAAACAACTTATATGTAATTTTTTCTTTGAAATGACTATATTACCCTTATAGCTTCACTTCAACACTTCCCAAGGCCTCAGTAGGAAATGTTCATAATGCCCTTTTCTGTCCCTTCAATCAATAAGGCCTTAATAGCTCTCTCTCTCTCACTCTCTTTCTAAAATTGAATCCCTAAAATTCCATTCATCGACCGTTCACAACTCATCGTTTGTCCGTACGTGTGAGTATTTTTTTCTTTGAATGCAGGTTTGTCTTTCGCCTCCCCCCTTCATTATGTTAATTCATTTCAATGCACTCATTTTACTACAAATTCTACTGAAATATTCGATATTGGTGATGTATTTCGTATTTGAAACTGAGGTAGAGGTGTCGTTTAATCTATAATTGATCGGTCATTAAACATCATTTGAATAATCGTTTAAACGGAGCTTATCGCACGTTTAAACGAGTGTTAAACGATTGTTAAATTGCATAAACAGACTTCGTTTAAAATTTTAAACGGAGCTTATCGCACGTTTAAACGAGTGTTAAACGACTGTTAATTTGTATAAACAGACGTCGTTTAAAATTTTAATTGATTTTTACTAGTCGTTTAATCGACACCATATCTCTTAGGTGTAGAAGGTTGGAGCAAGCTTTATTTAATTTCTTGGATCAACTATGATGATAAATCATTATGTGGAGGAACGCAATGTGTAATGTTTGATTATATATAAGTGTCCTCCAACCTTTAATAACAAATATAAATAAAATAACGTTAAAAATAAAAAATAACTGTTTGGTTCTTATGTTGGCAAATTGCGATAAATGCTACCAACCTACTAGGTATTGGACATCTCAATAACCATCCTCTAATGCTAAATGTTGCTCAATTGTGACCTTGTAAAGTCAAGACATATAAGCAAATATCACAATAACACGATATTTTCAAGAATCATCTCATACTTATCCTAAGTAACACTTTATTCGATCCTTAATCAGTCCCTAAAGTCGAAAAAGTCTATTACTTCCGAACACAGTTTTGTCGGATCAAATTGTTGGGAAAGGATTTAAAGGATGTTCTTTTAGATCTAATTAAGACAAACACAAAGTTGTAATCTATCAATGGACCTATAATTATAGCACACAAGCAGGCATGGAAAGGAGGACAGAGAGAGGCAATCAGGATTTAATTTAGTCTTATAATTGCTATTTTGTAATTAGGCTCGAATAGTGCTCGACATTGGCTCCAACTCGTGGCTCGCAAACAAGCATGTGAGTAGATCGATCGTGCTGGCAAAAGTCTAGCGAAATTAATCAAACCTACTGCTTCTCCTCTAGAACTCGGATATTATATAGACTCGAGCTCGAAAATTTATTAGACAAAGCGAGCTCAAGCATTACCAAACTCGACTTGCCTTGACTACAACCCTAATTTTTGACTCATAGTAGAAAATATAAGAATCTCATAACTGATGATTGTTGTTGGATCACATGTAGCAAACGTATAACTATTATTATTATTAATAATATTATAGTTATTATTATTATTATTATTATTATTACAGAAAAGTTACATATCACTCGTGATTGTCTCTATTGCATTGATAAAATGTTTGAATACTAATTCTTATTATGCACAATATTACTATTTATAAGTTTATACCCTTAGCAACATCCTATGATTATGCACAATATATTTCATGAGTAATGTTATCATTATAAAAAAGTTTGGTCATTAAAATTTTACTAAATAAGTGCCATCGGTTAAATTTACTGTGAATCTCACCACTAAATGATGTAAACACTATTTTTTACCAGTCACTCAAATTATTTTGATTTTAGGCAATTCTTTAGACAAAACATGTTTCAGGTAATAAGCGAACAACTAATTAACAATCATCACAAACATACCCAAAGCCCAGCAAGTACCAAACAATTAAGCAAAACACAAACGAGTAACACAGTAAATCAGGGAAGTTTACTACACCTATTCTACTTAGTTAGTCCTCTGTCTTAGGTACACCTATGCACATCTTGGGAATCATTTTCATTGCCGTTTTAAATTTATCTCTTCTGTCAGCTTTGTATGCTGCTAAAGCTTGATGAACCTCCAGTGCACTTGGGCGTGCTTGAAAATCATCATCAACGCATTTAATCGCTAACTTAGAGATATCCCGAGCGACTTCTATCGGACAACCTCCTAGTACTCTCAAACTATCCTCCATTGCATGCATCTTCAAGCTCACATCTTCAATCGCCTTGTCCTTAAGAGCCATTCCTAACTCTTCACGCCTCGTAATCAGTTGCAGTATCAATATTCCCAGGCTGAATATATCCGACTGTATCGTTCCTGGAATTCCTGCAATGAAATAATAGATGTTTCGTACGTGAACCAATCATTGCTTTTACTACAAACAAAATTGAGATTATGCAAGTAAATTAAAGAAGAGAGATTTTAGTAGCGAATTGTTACTGCGCAAAAAAATTGCTGGATCGGTATAGCCGCCTGTCCCGCTAGCATACACCACTCCCTCAGGCGTCACAGTGCCAAAATCCGATAGCATAGGAGTCCAGTCCTGTCAATAACGTTGTCGAGAGTATTATGTAGGAGTAATTATTTCGTGTATTTATTTATAATACTATAGAAATTAAGTAGTATTAATACTCACATGGTCAAGAAGTATATTTGCTGATTTGAAGTCTCGAAAGACCAAGCTATGGCGATGAACCTCAGCTAGGGCTGACGATGCACCAATCAATATATCTAAAGTCCTCTCCCACTTTAGACCTTGTGTTAAAACAAGTGAAGTGAGAACAAAGTAAAAAAAAAAAAAAAGTGATAACCTTAATTTGAAGATATATATTATAAAATAAAACTAACATAAGTAGCTAGCAAGATGATTTATTTTTATTTGGCACCTGGCAAGTTCTGTTTAACATTTCCTCTGTGCATATAAGGATATACTAGATAGAATTTCCCGTTTGCTTCACATTGCCCAAAAGGGGAGAATGTTGCGGTGCGAGACATATGACAAATATCGAATCTCTGCCTGCAAGAAAAATATAAATAAATTTAAGAAACTAATGGCCGATGCCACAACACTGTCACACGGTCATAAGTTTGGATTTTCTTAAAACATCCAACAAAGTAATTTATACTAATAGGAGGAAAAGAAGTAGAAACACACACACTTACACCTCCATACAAGAGCAAAGTGGATACAATCAAATTCCAAAACCCAATTATAATTATAATGCCACAACTCCAATTCTGGAAATCATTTCTTAACCCAGCAGCCAGACCAAAAAACCCAACAAACAACAGCCGCCACTATCCAGTACTAATAAAGTACCATCCAGAACACGAACCCAAAGGTAAAGCAGAACAGATAAACATCCGAACACGACTACCATTGAACAATTAGAAAACAGGATATTAATGCACCAACCAATTATAGAAACACAGATATAACAACCCAAAGAAAACAGACAACATGATTGCACTAAACAATAAATATTTGTTGAATCAAAAATAGAAAAGGAAGACTTAGAACTCACCTCCCACTGTAATCGAAAGGAAGGATTCCCACCATGAGAAACCTTGATGACAATCTTCTTGCCATTCAGCTCGTTGTCAGGATAGTTCCTAATGATTCCCTTGTACACTCTTCCAAAACCACCGCTTTTGAGAAAATTTCTCTCAGTGAAGTCACTAGTGAAGTTTTGTAATTCTTCCAGACTGAATGTCGCAATATTGATTGTACCTATCAAATTATTGTGATGATATTGATAAGTAATCAAACAGTGTAAAAAGTAATTAAATAGAATAAAGAACAAGACACGTTGGAACTGTGGAAATAATTTATAAAACATTATTCGTCAACTATTCAATATTCAAGTTTATTTCTTGCCTAGGGCTATTGACAAGTCGAGTCGAGTCAAATAGTTGTTAACCACACAGCCAAAGCTCAAAGGAATAGAAACTAAAACACTTGATAAGCTTATTCATATACCAAGACTGTATCCCCTGTTAGCTAGTTTCTCTACATAGTTAAATTCTCTCTTTGTAACTACGTGCTGTACTGCTGTATATATTCTGACTCAATAGAAATTTATCACTATTCTTCCAAAAATACATATGAGGTTTTATGGTATCAGAGCTTACTGACTAAAAGCTCCTTTAGATCCATGACGTCCTCCACAGATAACTCGATCATCTTTTTCAATGCCCAGTCCCACCTTCCCACAAAACTCACTCAATCCAACTTCTCTGTTTGGCGACGCCAGCTTTATTCAGCTCTCATAGGCCATAACCTTCTCAGCCACATCACAGGCACTCCTACTCCATCTGCTGCTGAAATTCTAGGACACTACCAAATTAGTGTCAAACCTAGAGTACCTCCTTTGGTCTCGTCAAGATCAGCTCATTTTAAATGCAATGCTCAGAAGCTGCATTGCCACAATTCAATCATTCCTATCCACCGCTTTCTCATCCAAGGAGCCTGGGATCGTCTCTCTGTAATTTTCAGAAACAAGTCTCGTTCGCGTATTATGTCCCTCAAAGAAAGATTTCATGCCAATCCACGAGGGACTTAATCTATTGCGAGATAAAATGCATGCAGGATGTTAGAGCAACCGCTGATGCTCTTGTCATTGTTGACATTCTCGTCGTTGATGATGAACCAACTGGTCATGCATGCCCTCACAGGAATTGTTGAAGAATTTTTTGACATTGCTGCTGCTGTCCGAGCTCGGATACCCCAATCACATTTGATGAATTGGTTGATAAACTTGAGGACTTTGAGCGTCGTCTCAAACGATCTGAAATCACTAACCCTTCCTTTTCCATTGCCACTGCAAATTATGCTCACGGAAACACACTCCTAGCGATCCGCTCAGAATTCTCAAAATTCAAATAGGTTATAGGTCCACCTGGCAGCAGCAACAACCGCAGTCAAGCCCTCCCTTTCAAAACCTCAAGTTGGAATTCCTCTCGGCAAATTACTACTCGATCGTCTACCTAATGTAACTTTTGTGATTGTTCAGGACATGCTACCAATGAATGTTGCAAACTGGCACACTTTCTCCAAGAGAATAATGTGCAAAATGTCTCTCCCAGCAAAAAGAACCCTATGCTCACTGCCAATATAACATCCCTCACTTGACCCAGCTCGCAACCTTGGTTATATGATACTGGAGCTTTGCATCATGTCACTGGTGAAGTTGGCAATTTGCGACCTTCTCGACTATGGTGGTACGATGAAATAACTATTGGTGATGGTACAGGTTTGCAAATCTCCCATATTGGCAATACTAAGCTCGCTATGGAAAAATTATTTTTCCTTGGATAATGTCATTTGTGCACCTTCTATTACTAATAATTTAATTTCTGTTGCTCAATTTTGTAAA
Source organism: Platycodon grandiflorus (assembly GCA_016624345.1). Classification (NCBI taxonomy): domain Eukaryota; kingdom Viridiplantae; phylum Streptophyta; class Magnoliopsida; order Asterales; family Campanulaceae; genus Platycodon; species Platycodon grandiflorus. The sequence continues at coordinate 9,244,619 of CM028365.1, read as the reverse complement.
TCCAATACCATCTCACTTGAACTTTTTCCTATGCAGTTCACTGTGAAGGATCTACGCACGGAGGCGCAACTGCTTCGCAAGGAGAACATTGATGATGTCTATTGCATTCCTAGCTCAATAAATCCTCGAGTCTATCACACCACCAAAACTCAACTCAACGACTAGCACCAACGTGTGGGTCATCCCTCTATTTCCATTGTTTGTTCTGTTTTTGAATTCCAATTTTTCTTTTAATTCTAAATTTCACTAATATTCATGTGATATCAATAGAAGTCACAAATTACCCTTCGCAGAAAATTCATTAACTAGCTCCAAACACTTGAATCAATATATACAGATGTTTGGGGTCGTGGCGATTTAAGTATTGATGGTTTTAGATAATAGTACTTAATATTTGTTGACCATTTTAGTAAATATATCTGATTCTACCTTATGAAAAAAAAAATCTGATGTTGCTATATTATTTCCATAGTTCAAATTATTGGTTTAGAAATTTTTTCAATAGCCGTAATTACTGTCAATATCGTCTCTTGCTTCCATTCTTAACTCACATGGTGTTTCTCACTTTAAAACACTCCTCTACTCTCCTGAACCCAATGGAACATCTGAATGGCGACGTCGTCATATCTTTGAAACTGTCCCGACACTTCTTCACAGTGCCTCTCTCCCTTATCCTATTGGTCTTATGCTTTTCAAACGTCTGCTTATCTCATTAATTGTCTTCTAACTCCTATTTTAAAATTCAAATCCCCATTAATAATGTTTTATAGAGTTCCAACTACTTTTGGTTGAAAGTTTTTAGATGTCTAGCTCTAGCCTGTTACTCGACGCACCCTAACTCGCCCACCTCTCCTACGGCTTCTCCCCTTATACACTCGACATCCTCATCTTCATGACCCCCCATCTCCATTATCTTCTACTCCCATCATCGAGCCTCTTCGCTTCTCCATCACCACCTAATCTTTGTCCCATCCTTGAATGCAAACCTAACCCTAAATATTACAATCTGATGTTTATCAACGACACAACCACTCACCCACACTTTTGAACCAAACAACTTCTCTGAAGCAATGAAACATGAAAAATGCCAGGCCCATGTCTGAGGAATTCGATGTGCTTATGCGCAATGGTATGTGGGATCTAGTACCTCGTGGTGACAAAAATTTGGTGGGTTTTTCGGCTTAAGAGACATTCAGATTGGACAATTGCAAAGTAAAAAAGTGTGTCTTGTTTCTAAGGGCAACCATCAACGTGATTATTCAGAAACTTTCAGTCCCTTTACGAAGCCCACAACCATTTCTTTGGTACTATGCCCACAACCATTTCTTTGGTATGCAATATCTCCCATTAACTCGCCACGATGTTTCTTTTGCTGTGAACCTACTTGAGTTGTAGCCCTCAAGCGTGTTCTTCACTATCTCAAGAGCACAAATCATCGTGGTATGTTATTATGGATAGTCATTCTACCACCGCCTATATTATTTACCTTGGGTCAAAAGCAATTTCCTGGAAATCTGCAACCCCATCCCATGCATCAATATTTTGATTCTTTTGCTTCCCGGGCATTTCCCCAAAATACTCAATTCGGAACCTTAATTTCTCCCCCAGCCAGCCAAAGGAGTGGAAGAAGGGAGGGGATTCTGGAAGCAAAATCTATCTCTGCCCAGATACTACGAATCTAAAACCTGCTCCTCGAAATGGGTATAAAATTGCAAAGGCAACCACAACAATACGTATTAGGAGTAATAATTTCGTCTCACTAAAGCATGAAGAAGTAAGGTTCTTACTTGGTGCCGCTGATGCACGAGAAGGTCCGGGCTGTGACCGAGCCTGTGTCTCCGGCGCCGGTTCCGTCTGTCTCTCCATGCCAAGGACTGGTAAGAAGAAAGAGTAAGACTAAAAGATAGAAGAGAGAGACGGGCGGGCGGAAAAGAAGCCTCCCGAGCTCTGGCAATGGGAAGGTAGCTTGACACTCAAGTTGAAAGGTAAGAGAGAGGTGTACTATTTTATCTGTTGTGTAATGTTAACTGGTTTTTAGTTTTTACTACTGTGTAATCGTTTGTCACAAAAGATAAAATCTTGAATGATATGATATAACTGGTTGTGTGATGTAAACGGTAGTATCCGCATACCAAACGTGTATAATACGTTAAAAAGCGTACAAAAAAAAATGTATAAGTTTTATACGGTTTTTTTTTTTTTAAGTTACGGCGAAAAATTTTGGCATAATAATATGTAAATGGTAAAAATACTTTTTTACGCTTGTACGGATATAATACAAATATGATTGAAGTGTACGAGACTAAAAATACGTCATATTATGTATGAAATTCTTTATATTTTTATCATTTTTATGTTTAAATATCTTAATATTTTTACATTTATATACTCTCAAAGCTATTATTTTCACATTATTACATATTTATGACAAAAATAACTATCTGTTAATAGCTAAATAAAAGCATGATTAAACATATATGCTCTTATATGTGTACTTCAAACAGTATGCGTAGTAACAAATAATATTTCCTAGACTTCATAATTATTATTTTCATGTGAAATATCTAATTTGATCAATTCGAACAAGATTAATACTATAAATTAAATAATTTTAATAATAAAATTATATCAAAATTCGGTATATATATCGAGTTTTATACGTAAACTATAATACGTTTAAAATTTTATACGTATACTATACGATTCAACCCAAAAGTACAAATATTTTTAATTAAGTTTGGTTTGAGTACGATAAACGAGAATATTTTTTAATTATTCATACGTACGTGTATTATATGCATATTATACGTAAATTTATTAACTATGGACTATCGGCTTCAATAACAAATATCTACAGTAAATAAGTTGCTTGGATATGTTTCGTCCATAATTTAGTAAGGTCGTTTGTTGTTTTTGATTTTTTCTCTCGTTAGTCCCCCATCTCTCTTTTACCCTTTATTCAATTATTACAAAATAAAACTTAAAATTCCAAATTAAGTTATTAAATCACGAAACTATATGCACTTTAAACTGTGTCTTAACTACTTTGTTTTAATTTAAAGTCTTCTTTAATTTTTATTGCATATGAAATGACTAATTTCACCATTGTTATATATTATATCTCAAGTACACTTGGCATACTATGGTGTAAACATTACGGTTAATTAGGTACATGTTCTACTAAAATGGTGTAAAAATTAATTTCTTAAATTGTTACAACAAAAAAAAACACTCATTTTAGGATAGATGGTGTATATTTTAGGGTGTTGTACATGCTCGTCAAGAGTACAAGATTTTGTAGTACGACATAATTGAATTTTATAATTTTTTTTAAAATTTTTGTGGTTCTGTTCGAAGCCAATGACTACGAAACCGAACTCGTTACATATGAACTCTGAAAAACCACCCTAAGTAAACTATAGGCCACATAGAGTAAAATTAAAGAGTTCAATTTTAATACACTTTAAGTGTAAGCAAAATTTTTAGACAAGCAACCTAAAAAATAATAATATTGAATGAAATAATTTAAAATTTTAATTGATGTGTTAAACGTTGTACTAATTAAAACTTTATGTGCTTTTCAAATCTTAAAAAAGCACATTGATGTCTTCAAAATTAACTTTGATTATTGGTCAAAAAGATAGATCGAAATGAAAACATCATCAATTGAGTATCGAAAATCAAAATTTTTTTTATAAAAGAAACAATGTATAAGGCGTTTCACGGTGTTTGATATCAAATCGGATAAGATTTAGAGTCGCTTAATTAATTATATAAATTCTTTTTTTACACTAACAATTAATATATATCAAAATTATACTCAAAATTAAATGTTGACGTATTATTTTAATTTGGTCCGGTGAGTATAATTGAGCGAAGTACGTACATGACGGGTAGGCGGGAGGGAATTTTAGCAATTTCTTTTGGAAGCTGTTAGAACTTTGAATTAGACCGACTTGTTGGTTGTAGTAATATGTTGTACTTACTTTGTTAGTAGTTCCAAAATAAAATCGAAAAACATATTCTTTACTACATGAATTTTTCTAATTCTCACACACTTGTGTGTTTAGTGACTTAGTTTGTGATTTAAAATTTTTTCTCTCTTTAGTGCCAGCCAGCCAGCCACTACCTTTCTCTCAACCTTTCAATTATTTTCTCTTCAATCATTACAAACAAAACCACGTCACTAAATCAACAAGTCAAACACTCCCTAGCTACGTACATTTAATTATTTAAAAAGCAACTAATAACGTCAACAAATAATAACTTCAATGTTTGTTTAAGGTTGGTTAATCATTCCATTAACAAACTAAACCATGCAAAATTAAGAACTCACACACTGATCAATCTCTACATTTACTTTTAATTAAAAAGGTACTTTTATATCTTTTTATTTATTGCATTAATTATGAGCCATGAAAAAAAAAATTTATCTAGCAGAAATTAAATTATTTCATAATACTTTTAATGATTTTATATTATTGGAGATCTTAATATAAATTGTTAACATACCTAGGAAATGTAAAATTAAGCTTGATGGCCTAAATGAGAAAAGAGCGTAATGGTCCAAAAATGAAGTCTCCAATAACAATTTATATATAATCTATTACTCCCTTCAATCGAAATTCAATTTCCTTTTTTAAGTTTTTTTTATTCTAAAATAAGAATTTTATTTTATTATATTATATTATATATAAAGTTACTAAATTTATCTTTATTTTATCACATTTCAATTTTCAGTTACGATACTGTGGTGGAATACGAGGTCATTTATACAAGTAAAATTAAAGTTGCAAACACTACCTGTGCACTTTATTTTTAAATTATTTTGAAACTAAATTAACTTGAATGGTTATTTAGAGATAAACAACTGAATGCTTATTACTTTATTTTTTTTATTGGTAAAAGTTGGGTGTGGTTTGAAAAGAAAGGGGGACGATTTCAAAGCAGTTAGAGAGTTTAATACGATCGTTTCCCTTAATATATAGATAGCATAGATATAGATGTAGTAATGACCTAAATTCCTTAATTTTCCTAAAATACCAAACCTTAATTTTCTTTTATTATTATTATTATTATTATTATTATTATTATTATTATTATTATTATTAGTGTTGTTGTTGTACAATCGCACGCACACATACATATAGAGAGTGTGTGTGTGTGTGTGTCACAACCCAAGCCCAAGAGTCCGAACCATAAGTAAGGAATACAGTGATCTCGCACACACACACACACACAGTGTCACAACCCAAGTTCGAGAGCCCGAACCAAAAGGCATGCCCGCCTACTAGCCCAACAAACAATTGAGTTAACTAGGCTCACCACATGTCCCCTAAAAAATTCATTGATGATGTTTCTAGCTAGTTGGTAGTAGATGACCACTTATAAGCTTACTATTATTCTCACTTCTATCCGATATAGGTTTGGGGTGTTACAATCTCCCCCACTTAAATACTTAATGTCCTTGTCAAGGCCGAACAGTCACAATGATTGTATCTCCGGCGAAGCAGGACTCAAGAGGTTGTTCGTACAGTTTCAAGGGGTGGCTCCCAATGCGTCCTCGTCAAGAGGTTGCTCGTACAGTTCGGTCTTGACGGTATGTTTCCATTTATTTCACTACTATGTGCTTGCAGTAATATGATTGCCGGCCCTTCCAGGACGAAGAAGTGCTCCTTACAGATCCAAGTGTAATTAAACATCCGAACTTGGTGAAGTTGATTGGCATCTGTCGTATTGGTTCACTGGGAGTTGTTTATGATCTCAATCCATGGAATACTTTGCATAACCTAATAGTCTCAGGTACTTCTACAACCACTTTGTTGGGTTATCTTATAATCTGATTAATTTGTCTTCCTTTTTGTAATCTGAAATAGGGTTGGTTAACACATGAAAAATATTTGAAACTTGGGGAAGGGAATTTATTAACTACCATCAGTAGATGTGCAAATCGTTCATTATGTTATCAACTACATTCAAGTAAAGATAAGATTTAGCATTTCATTACCATGACGCGTAAAATCTTTAGAGCACAACAAATATCTATGCATTTCATATTGCTCATCCTGCTTGGTTAACCCATGAGTTCTGATAATTCCATGCATTAATAAAACTCTGCAGGTTAATATGTGGAAAATACTTCCTGGTTGTTCGGTAAGGGTCTTGTGCTTCTCAGACTTCAACTATAATCTTTAATGGGGGATAATCTATCTGGACAATAGTTAACCAATTATTTTGTTATTAATTAATTAAGTATTTACTTATCCCAATCCATTTACTCGGTAATGCCAGTATATTAAATCATCAGCTCTTCGTTTTTCCAGACATTTTCGGTTGGCCTCAGAGAATCAAGGTTGCGCTTGGGTTTGCTCGTCTGCTTGATTTCTTACATGGTCACCGTATATGGCGCACAATATAGATGCAGATCATATATTGATTGACAAGGTTGGTTTCGCCGTCTTTTTATGCACCTAATAACTTTGCAACTTCTTTTCATGATAGTAAATTTTATATTGTACTTGCTGAAGGATATTCTGTAAATTTATTTATAGGAATGCAACCCGCTATTGTGTGACTTTAGCATGCTAAGTGGTGGCGTTCTTGGTAATATGCCAAATTCAGATCGGGGTCTATGGGGTTGTATCCGCTATATTGATGTTCATCTCGCGTTTGTGGAGGTATGTCATTTACTGATTGAAAAAGAATTGTTACCAGATAAAGAGTTATATGAACAATTTCATCGAGGGCGTTCGGATTGCCATTTTAAGTATAAAATATTAGACTACTTTTGATAGCACAGGCTGCTTAAAAAAAAGGAAAGGATAACATGATGCTGGGAATAGGAGTGGCGCACAAGATGCAGCTATCTATGCAACTAGGTAACCGCCAAAGCAGTATTTATACCTTGAACGATTTGCCCTGCCGTTGGGAGCGTGTACTGTTTCAAAATGCAAGAAAATTGTTGGATGAACTCATTTAAAACTCTAAAGGATGGGTAACTAGGAGTTTTAATTAGAATCAGGCCCAAACTCCTGTCGATCTGATTCATTGATTAACTTTGGAGCTACATAATTTCAATTTTTAGTTTGGAAGTCTTAAAATGTTTTCCTCAATGCATGGTTCTTAAATCTTGTTTTTTCCCTTACTTAATATTTTTTGTGTTCATGTTGTTTATTATGTGTATTTACAATTCAAATGGAAACTTATAGAATCTTTTCAAAAGGTGAATGGTCCATCGAACGTGATGTCTACTCATATGGTTGCGTACTTCTGAGTCTAATAGCCAAAAGAGTTGTTGAAGTTGTTGACAATAACCAATATACCTGTTGAAACCTGCGTAGATGTGTGGGCTAAGGAAGAGTACAAACCACCAAGGAAAAAGTTGTTGGTCAAGCAATTATTAGAGCAGAAGGTGGCGCCAAAGTGTTCACTCGTGCACAAAAGCTTAGAGGAAGATCCAGATTTTGATGTTCGCGATGGGCCTATAATTACAGATTTGGCTATGAGCTGTGTGGAATTTTATCCATCAGGGCGTCCAACAATGAATGAAGTTGTTCGGAAATTACAGGGTTTGTATGTTGGCAAGAGTCATGGCAAGGCATATTTTGCTTCAAACCAGTCCTAAGCGAGAGACAAGGTTGCTAAGAATGTGTGGAGCTATTGTTGTGCACTTGCTAAGAACGTAAGCAAAAAGGATGATAGTTAGGTATTTGCTAAGAATGTTATGGATTGTTTGACGTAAATGTAACTAATTGCATCACCTTTTATCTAAATACTAGGTGTTGTGCCCGTGCCTATGGCACGGTGTAAGTATGACATCGAATCAATATGTGCTTAAATTAATGTATGGTCGTGGTTTTGGAGGGGGTGATAACAACTAAATAACACAAAAATAATGAAATATTAATTCATTTATTTTGTAAAAAAATCAATAATGAAATAAAGCAACATTAACTTTTTGTTTTCTCAATAACAAAAAATTAATCTTCTTTCGGAGGCTCTTGCTTCACAACACTGTTTGTTAGTGACGCGAGTTGTAATAAATTTTTCCATTACTTCCACCTACACATGAGACAAAGAAGATATTAGATGCATTCATTGAACAATATTTTATGCATAGTAGTCGATTAATTAAAATATTTAAAAAACTTACCGCTTTGTCTATAAAACTCGAATCCTCCTAAATATCATCATCCAATAGTATAGGCATATGTGGTGGTGGAAATTGAGATGCAGGAGTAAGGGGAGGTGGAGTTGTAAGTAGAGTATCAAACGGAGTTGCGGGGACCTATTCAAAACCATTTAATTATCATTGAAGCCGCGATAATCAGCTTCAATGAAAAGATAGTAACAAATATAGTAGCTCCACTAATCAGGCTAATTGATCTTTAACAACAGGTATTGCATATGGAAAATTGTTTACTACACGTTAAAACCAAAGTCCACACAAACAAATAATCTAAACTTAAAATATAAAGCATAGGACTCTAGATGAGGTCTGAATAAATTTACAGTGGTTAATAAAAAACTTTGGAATTATCAGAATGGACTCTGTTTTAAAAAACAAATCTTGGAGTTAGTAAGATTATGCTCATGCTTGAATGCCTAAACAGTGATGAGCCTGTAATGGCTGAAAGGGTCTGACTAAAATTTTAAATAGGCTGAAAGGAGTAACAAACCACTAAATGTAAAATTGAAAGGATGACTGAAAAATAAAATATAATGGTCCTGGGGATTGACTTCCTAGTAGGAAATGATGGGTTAGCAATTTCAAATGTGTTAATCATCGGTACTTTTCATATGACCAATATATTCAATTAGAATAATTGCCTAACGAATCCAAGAAGTGGGTTCACTATTGAACAAATTTTGAATTGCTCAACCCTCTAATCACCTTAAAAACAATGAAAAGAGCAACTATTAACTCTTATTTCCTTTTCAAATATCAAAACATGTGTAGGACTGATGCATAGCTGGAATAGACACTTTTAGGGGAAAGACTCCTACTGAGTACCGACAAAATAATCCAAACCTGAAGATCAAGTACGGGATTGGCATAATATAAAAAATCAAATATTATTCTAAAATCTATACCATAAATTTATTTATAAATAGGCAAAAGAAAACATTTAATTTTATACCAAAATAGGACTCAAATGACCAATCATTCACTTGTTTCTCATGTAACCACTATAATCACATCTCCATTATAGAGTCACTTATCATGTCAATACCCCATTTGAAGCTTAAAAACATCATCAATCCAAAAAGCCTAAGCTAACTTAAAAACATCATCAATCCAAAAAGCCTAAGCTATGTAGCAAGTGACCCAACTTCATCTTGTTACCAAGTTCAGAAAATAAGTTTGAAGCAAATTGAAGCAACAATAAAAGAACCAAGTGCAACTCATGGAGAGTTGAACCCAAGCCAAATCCTAAACCCCAAGTCAAGCACCAGCTCTTCTCAAATAAAAGCTTCTAGAGTACGACCAAGATATCTTGTAGTATGATAAATCTCATGAAGCTCACTACTCTTTTCCATTCACATTTTTATTAGTCTTCTTATGAAGCATTAGGCTTTCACGACCTCAAATGCATAGGTTCAAAGTTTAAACCAATCTTCTAAAGTAGCTACATATTTTAAGTTTTTTTGTCGCAATAACTCTCAGATTTGATGTTAGCAGCTACATATTTGATTTGAGCATACAATGAATTAAAAGGAAATAGAACAGCAAAGAAACTGAAAGGTTTACATTGGAAAATTTTATTATGCAAACCTACAAATTTAAGAAAATCATTTTTACTATAACAACTAAAACTTGTATGAAGAAGTTTGAAATAAAAGGAATACACATTGAGGGGTATTGTAAACTTAAAGGTTTACATTTATTTAAGACTGAATGCATAATGTGGGGGGAATGCTAAATGAAAAGTATCCATCAGCACACACACCAGCCAACATCAGCGCGCACACACACACACCATGATAATTGTCATCACTAAATCACTAAAGCGTGCTGAATATCCACAAAAAGCCAATTAGTTCACACCAGCACACACATTATTTGACGCATTATTTGAGTTTTTTTCGGAGGAACTGGAACCAACCTAAGTTACGGAATTACTGTTAGCAGCTAGCATACTATAGTTTTATAACAACTGTTTGAAATAAAAGGAATACATTCAGCGGTATTGTAAACTAAAAGGTTTACATTGGAAAATTTTATTATGCAAACCTACAAATTTAAGAAAATCATTTTTACTATAACAACTAAAACTTGTATGAAGAAGTTTGAAATAAAACGAATACACATTGAGGGGTATTGTAAACTAAAAGGTTAACCTGAAGGAGTTAACCTGAAGCATAGATTTTTGTAGTTATTTGAAAACTAATAATGAAATATTAAAAGTGTAAAAAAAAAAAAATTTTTTTTTGAAATGTAGCAACTCACACACACCAGCACACACAGACACACACACACCAGCACACACACACACCAGCACATACAAACACACACCAGCACATACAAACACACACCAGCACACACCAGCACACACACACACACCAGCACACACAGACACACACACCAGCAAACACAGACACACACCAGCACACACACACACACCAGCACATACAGACACACCTATTTGATTAAAAACTGTTTTGTAAGAATATAGGTTATATTATCAATGTCAAGTGGATCTAAAATTGATAATAAAAGCTTACCAAACCCTTTAACGTTTGTAATTCTACGTTAAGAGTGTTGTAATCTTTGCATTAAATATAGGTTATATTATCAACGTCAAGTGGATCTAAAATTGATAATAAAAGCTTATCAAACCCTTTAACGTTTGTAATTCTACGTTAAGAGTGTTGTAATCTTTGCATTAAATCAGGGTACAATAGCTATATCATTGATGAAAAATCCTGTTAAGAAAGAAAGAGTTTCTAAAATTGGGAGGCATGTTAGGAAGTAAAGCAGCCAAAACTGGGAAATTATTGTAACATATTTTCATTTAAAATACTCTATTTTCTCCCCTTTACGTTACACATTCAGCGGTATTGTAAACTAAAAGTAGAAGAAAATGAGAGTTGAGATGTACTATTTTCTTTGCCACCAGTATGACCCCATTACCATATTTAAATTTGCTTGGTGACACGGGAAGGAAGGAAGGGGTACACTAAGTGGTAGAGGAGTTTATATATAAATATATAATGAAATATTAAAAGTGTAAAAAAAAAAAAATAATAGCACACACAGACACACACCAGCACACACACACACCAGCACATACAGACACACCTATTTGATTAAAAACTGTTTTGTAAGAATATAGGTTATATTATCAACGTCAAGTGGATCTAAAATTGATAATAAAAGCTTACCAAACCCTTTAACGTTTGTAATTCTACGTTAAGAGTGTTGTAATCTTTGCATTAAATCAGGGTACAATAGCTATATCATTGATGAAAAATGCTATTAAGAAAGAAAGAGTTTCTAATAACTTGCAAACACAATTAAGGCCCATTTTTTATAACTTGCAAGTCGCTAGGTTGATTCCTTATAAGAAGGGAATTCTCAAAGGAGGGAGAAAACACCACATTATTTATTAATGTTTGTTCTTCAAACACAGCCAGTGAACAGACTTCTAGAGTAATTGATGGCAAGTCAATTGCAAAGGAAATTATATCAGCTATAGCTATTCATGTACGCAGAATGAAGGAGGCAATTGGAAAGGTTCCTGGATTGGCTGTAATTTTGGTCGGTCAAAGAAGGGATTCCCAAACCTATGTTCGTAACAAAATAGGCATGTTAGGAAGTAAAGCAGCCAGAATTGGGAAATTATTGTAACATATTTTCATTTAAAATACTCTATTTTCTCCCCTTTACGTTACACATTCAGCGGTATTGTAAACTAAAAGTAGAAGAAAATGAGAGTTGAGATGTACTATTTTCTTTGCCACCAGTATGACCCAATTATCCATATTTAAATTTGCTTGGTGACCCAATATATAACGAAATATTAAAAGTGTAAAAAAAAAAAATTTTTGAAATGTAGCAACTCACACACACACACTAGCATACACACACACACCAGCACACACACACACACACACCAGCACACACAAACACACACACCAGCACACACACACACACACACCAGCACATACAGACACACACCAGCACACACACACACACACACACCAGCACACACAAACACATACACCAGCACACACACACACACACCAGCACATACAGACACACACCAGCACACACACACACACACACCTATTTGATTAAAAACTGTTTTGTAAGAATATAGGTTATATTATCAACAAATGGTAATCGATGTGGATTCTGAAACTGAAGAACATTGTTACTGTGATGTCGAAGATGTTTGAGTTGCACAATCTTTCACATAATTTGAACTTTGGATTTTATTTTTGATTCATGGTCAGTTAAATTAAGATTTTACCAAGCCCCCTCAAATGTTTTGTTATGTCCAAACTATCCATGTGAAGTACCAGCTAAAACCACTGGTCTGCATATATAATGAAATCTTAAAAGTGTTTAAAAAAAAAATTTTTTTTTTTGAAATGTAGCAACTCACACACACACACCAGCACACACACACACACACACACCAGCACACACACACACACATACACACACACCAGCACACATAAACACACACACTAGCACACACACACACACCAGCACATACAGACATAAACCAGCACACACACACACACCAGCACACACAGACACATACACCAGCACACACAAACACACACACACACCAGCACACACACACCAGCACATACAGACACACACCAGCACACACACACACACACCTATTTGATTAAAAACTGTTTTGTAAGAATATAGATTATATTATCAACAAATGGTAATCGATGTGGATTCTGAAACTGAAGAACATTGTTACTGTGATGTCGAAGATGTTTGAGTTGCACATTCTTTCACATAATTTGAACTTTGGATTTTATTTTTGATTCATGGTCAGTTAAATTAAGATTTTACCAAGCCCCCTCAAATGTTTTGTTGTGTCCAAACTATCCATGTGAAGTACCTGCTAAAACCACTGGTCTGCATGTGTATGTGTGGGTGGGTGTAGGTGTGTGTATATGAATACATATGTGAGATTCTACACTCTTGGGGGCTGCACCACATACAAAGATGGGACATGTAATCCTCTCCTACCTCACCATATCCTATCTGCTGCTTGTAATTATGTAGGTTGGGCATGCCAAGAAGTTTTGTGCTCTGACATTCTTAGTATCACCTTGTTACTTCTTAATTTTTCACTTTAGGATAAAAATGGCTACAAACAATCATAAATATATCTAAAATTTTTCACTGGCGAATTTGAACAGCATGATCTATGATGCATTAATCTTAATATTCTAATTTTTGCAAGAATGTATAATTTGGCAACCTCATGCCATCTGTTAATTGGAAATACTCCTATTGGCTCTCTGCAATTTGAGATCTCTCATTGACCTCATTCTTACTCCTTCCTTTAATATGAGTTTTAAGGTTCCCTCCCTTCTTTTTCTTTCTATAGTTATTGCATATTTTCTTTTGTCACGCGTCATTATGGCTATTTTCTTTCCTAAAGATGCAGTATATGACTACAGGGGGAACCAAAGAAGATTCCCAAGGCGGCTCTTCACCAACTTTGTCAAAGATCAGGGTGGGAGGCGCCATCAGTGTGATACGGAAAGCTAGCGGGAGAGGTAAGAGCAGAAAAGCCGGGGGGCTAGTTACTCTTCAACTACCTGGACTGGATGAAACTTTTGAAAACGCGGAGGTGCACTCACCATCCTTATCTATTTCTCATGTGTGATTGACGTTGTCCTTGTCACCTGATGCCCAAGAATATACTAAGTTTTGAGAGGCAGGCAATTATCCATGGTCATCATAAGTTATGACACGCAATGTCTATTGTAGAAATGTTTATTGAGCTTGATCTGCAATTTCATTATAAAGCATATTACTCTTTGTTGCTATGAGAATAAGATAAGAATTACTAACGAAAACAACTAAGATGAAGAAGGAATATAATTTTGGGAAGATGCGATATATTCCGGGGAAGACTGACCAGTACTCCAGTATTCTTTATGCATTAAAATCAGCTACAGACTTGAAATGAAGAAGTTTCATTACTACTCTTTGTTGCTATGAGAATAAGATAAGAATTACTAACGAAAACAACTAAGATGAAGAAGGAATATAGTTTTGGGAAGATGCGATATATTCGGGGGAAGACTGACCAGTACTCCAGTATTCTTTATGCATTAAAATCAGCTACAGACTTGAAATGAAGAAGTTTCATTATTCAGCTATTCTCCACGCACGCACACACACACACACACACACAACCCCTCTCTATTAGACAAACCCAACAAAAGAACTCATGAAAACAGAATTAAACCGGATAATAGGAAGAATAATATAGAACAACAGATTTCCCACTTTCAACAAATCTCAGAGAACAGATTTCACAAATCTCAGCAAATTAATAATTCAACAAAATTGAACAATCTTACTTGTAATCGGGAAAGGGACGTCCCACTTTCAAGCCCTAGGCTTGATTTCGTTGAAACCTTTGAGAATTTAAGAGAACAGAGTCGCTCGGGGAATTGTCACCGTGGTTCGCTGGCACTGGGGAAAGAACCTAGAGTCGATTACAGCTCAGTCGAAATTAATGGAGAAGATCACCGGAGTCAGCGAGAAGGGTTATGCGGGCTGGGGATGTCTAGCGAGGGCATGGGAGGGATCACACAGGTATTGCAGTTGCTACTGTATAGGAAGAGAGTCGCAGGAGTTATCCAATTTGGGGACGAAGAATTAGCCGGGGAAAGAAACAATCGTCGCACGCGTGAAAGTTAATGGCCGTTAGATTTACAGGGTTTTTACGTGAAAAGAATTTTGAAATATGCATTTTGTGTTCCCGTTTCACGGATCGGATGAGGTTCCACATAGGATCTCGGGTCAGATCGTGGCAATTAACCTCTCAGTCGAGGTCAAAAAACGAACCTCGCAGGTCGAGATCCCTTGTTGGTCGAGCTCATGCCTTGGTTAAATCACTTGTCATTGATATGCTCCCAAGTTGAGTTCTTATTTCACTTCATGAGCATTCACTATCTCACTAGTGAAGTCAGAGTCAAAGGGTTTACTTTGCCTGTGAAAAGAATGATGTCACCGGGCGTTCTATTTGTTGAGGAAGGAAATCCAAGAGTTTGGCTGTGTTATCTACGAAATTTCATGACAAAGTTGGTTTTATGGTTTATTGGTTAAATCACTTGTCATTGATATGCTTGCAGGTCGAGTTCATGACAAGGTCGAGTGGATGCATCTCGACAGGTCTGAGGTGAACACGAGCAAATAGTATTTCTCACCCTCGAGGTGAATCTCGAAGAATAAGGAGTGGAGGACTTCTGATGTGCATATACTGGACCTGCTAAACTGTATGAACCTCACTCTAGCAAATGAGCCCGAAATGAATAGATGTCCGGTCCACGCGAGTATATATATACTCCTTCCTATACCAAGGCAAGGTATGTCATTCTTTATACAGGGAATACATAATTTAGTTTATATTCTCTAATGATTGATATATTGATTATCACGCTGGAGGGTTTTGGCGGGGACCCTCCCCACCCCTTTCATGGTGTCTTTTTTACAAACAATTATATACCAAATATTTAAATTCAAGCGACGACAATGATCGGCTCGACACCCCCGGTGCGCACAATTTTTTTTTGGTATCATCAACTAACAACTAACAAGATTGTGAAGTCCCTGCTAATTAAAAAAGTCAAGAAAAAAAAATCATAGATTAGTGTGACCATTATTATTTCCTTTTAAATAGTGAATATATCCATCTACACGGCCATAGTCCATCATCACTAAAACTTTAGCTTCTAGAGTAGTCTATTTCAAAACCATGGTAATACATCGACAAATATTTTTTTTATAAGCAGTTAGAAAAGTAAATAAACAAACTGCAGAAATCATACTCCCTATATTCTACCTAAAGAGACTATGTTTAAAAAATTTAATAATTAATAGTCAATTTGTAGTACATTTTGGCCAAAACGCAAGGATAAAACATAGCTTAATTATTTGCAAAAATTGCGTTTCAAACTTGCAGTAGAAAAAATTACGTTTTCAAAACGCAGTTGCGTTTTAAAACGCTGAAATTCTCAAAACGCAGGTTTTAAAATGCTACTAGAAAAATAAATTTTGTTTTGAAGTGATATCTCAAATGCATTTATAAGAAAAAACTGAGTTTTGAAAAATATGCGTTTCATAAACGTTGCACGAAACGGGCTCTAAGAGGTATATTATTGTCATTAGAGTTTAATGCAATTAAAAAAATACTTAAACATAACCAAGATGCTTACCACACAAGTGGAGGGTAAAGTTGAATGGTAATAAAAATTATAAACATAATTTTTGAAAGTAAAATTTTTAAGTAAAATATCTCAAAGTAAAACAGTGGACTCATTTACTTTACGGAAATTAAAAGCAAAAATTATAACTTCAAATGAGGTTACAAAGATTGCAATTGGAGCAAGGGTTGTAAGACCAATAGAGGGTAAATTCGAACGGAAAGTTACTGAGTTTGATGCTTCCTATTCACATGAAGTTACAGCTCAACTTATTTTTCACAGGATCAATAGTTTGTTTATCCTCTTGCTCCTATTTTGAGTCAGTTAAGTGAAATTCCTATTTTTTTTCATTGATCTTAAACTAATATTGTATTATGTTTAATTTTTAATCAATTCTTTTAATTAATTATTTTTAAAGGAACGATTCTTTTAATTATATATAGGGCATTACTATTAACACCACATTTTTCTATTAATACACCTCTTAAATTAAATTACAAAAATGTCATTATATTGTTAGACATAAATACCTTTTCTCTACTAAATACACTCACCCTTATATTAAGACATCTCCTAAATCTCTAAATACGCCATCTAACAATTTATCAATGCAGCATCCTCGAGTTCCATACGCCATTGCCAGGGATTATACGTTATTGCCAAGGGACAATCTCCTCACTTCATTCCTCTCCTCTACTCACTTCAATTCTTTCCTACGTTAACTTCATTATTCTACAAATTTTTCACTTCACTTCAATTTTTTTCATGCATTTACGTATGTCTGGGTGAGATTTGTTCGGCACTGGTCTGCAGAACACCACAGTGGTGTTCGGGAAGCACCTGCAGAACATACCAGTGGTGTTCGGGAACCACCTGCAGAATATACTAGTGGTGTTTGGGAATCACCTGCAGAACACTACAGTGGTGTTCGGGAACCACCTGCAGAACACCATAGTGGTGTTCGGGAAGCACTTGCAGAACACCACAGTAGTGTTCGGGAAGTACCTGTAGAACACCACAGTGGTGTTCGGGAAGCACCTGCAGAACAGTTGGGGTTGTAGAACATCACAGGGATGTTCGGTAAGCCCTTGCCGAACACCACTGTGGTGTTCCTTAAACCAGTCCCGAACACCACTGTGGTGTTCCTTCAATCAGTCCCGAACACCCCTTCGACCAGTTCCATATAATATAACAAAAATTAACAAAACCCAGCAAATAAAATGATATTCAATGCACAAATTGAAACGATTTGAACTTAAATATAGAGGAATTTCATACCTAGGGCTTTCCTCATTGTGAAATCAAAAATTTTCTTTGTCTTCTTCTTCCTTCTCCAAAATTGCTGGGTTGCTTTTGGGGAGTTTGCAGAACGGAGTTGTTGAGTTTGAAATTGGAAACACATGCAATGGAGTGGAAGGTTCAATATGTTGCGGGAAACAAAAGTTTGAATTAAGGTGGTGTATTGAGAAATTGTGGTGGGTGTCAAGTATATTGGGAAAGAAATAATGAGTTAATTGAGAGGGGTAAAATAGAAAATGTTGAGTGGTGTATTTAGAAATTAAGTTGGTGTAGAATTAGTGGAGGGAGTGTATTAAGAGAAGTAGTGTATTAATAGGAAAATGTGGTGTTAATAGTAATGCCCTTGTATATATATATATATATATATATATATATATATATCATATATATATATATATATTCATATATTCATATATATATATATATATATATATATAAATATTTGTATAATATGTCAAACAATGATATCTTTAATTATTTTTAAATCATCTCGTCCCTAGAACAGATACTTTGCTAGTTTTCAGAAATGGCAGTCAATGTTTCCAGAAAAAAAAAAAACGCAGGAGTATACACAAAAGAGCGTTACCATTAAACTCTCAGTCCGGTTCAAAAAGGTGGCGGATGCTTAATTTTGGAAGTTAATCGAAGAACTCAACTAAGAAGGTGAGAAATAAATCATTACAGTATATATATGGTAGTATGAATTTTACATAACAATTTGTGGATTGGGTAAATGCATACAGTAATGGCTAATCCATGAATTTGGAACTTAAACATATTTGTTTGCTCAGTCCGGCTTAGTTTATCTTCGATTAAGCGCTTTTCTGCGCGCAGAGGTGATTGTGGAAGAAATCATAATAGAATGTGGTTTCTAGGGAAACCATTTTGTCTGATTTCAATTTCTTGTAGACATTAGCTAGCTAGTAGTATCATGTTTTAAGAACAATAATCATTCTTTTATATCTGGTGCCTCGCACTCTCGTTTTTGGATTCTACAAGGACTACTGTGTATCAGACGAAATGAATCTGAGGGGTCCAAAATTTGAGCTTACAATAGAGCAATTAGAAGAATATTAGTGAACACAATTGGCTTGGTAATACCCAGTTTGGTAAGCTGAACCGAGGGGTGATCCCTCGGGCTCCAATGACAGGTAACCGTGAAGATATGGCACGACACGATCATTCAAAATCACAACTCAAGAGATATGCAGATGTGGAGAAGTTGAGAATGTCAAAGATTTCATACTACCCTTGATTTACTTCTTAATTTTATTTGGACTACTTCCTTTTTGTTCGTACATTGTTTAGTGTTAAGAATCAACCAGGTATATATGGTGAGATTGATTGGGTACCATTCTGATGAAAACACAAGCCACTCGGTGTATTTTATGATCTCAAGTCAACCCACTCGCTACTTTGGAGAAGTAGGATTTTTGAAGGTACTATCACAAGTCTAGTTACATGATTTATTCATTATCAATGTATGACTTGAATCACGTAGAATAATATTCATTGGTAATAGGAGAGATCAGAGATATGTTGAGTTCATTGTATTCATGAGGAATTGGGAAAATCATTCTGGAATGCTATTACTGCAAATGGCTCATCTTGTCGGTCACCTGATATATTTGGGAAAACAACAAACAGTGGCATTTTAAGATTTGCACGAGTACTTACCCTACCCTGCCTAGATATCCTCTACAAGTTGCCTGTTCATCCATACCAGTTTGTAGAATTTCTTGTTTGCTTGATTATTCTCACACAGCAAAGCACAATGTTGTTCCATGAACAAAGTCTTAGTTTCGTTTTTTCAGAAATGTTGAACTGGCTTCAAAGAATCATTAACCTATATTCAACCATATCGTTGCCCGTCCTGACTTGCTCATTCCTTGTGTTTGGTGTAGCTATATCTTTTGCTGATTGTGATATCGAAGCTCTCCAAGCTATCTAATCTATTCGAGCAACCGAGACTGATGCTCGCGAGTAGAGTCTTCAGTAAGCATCTTGGACAAGACCACTCCCTATTCTCCCCATATTGGCCTTAAATGAATCAGTTAGAGAGGAGCAAAGTGCCGCAGAAGAAGCTGAAACAGGTTTGCAAAGGAGTACTTGACTATTCGGCGATCAACAAGATTAGTCGGTTGGAGCAAGATTTGTTCACTGCCCGGCGGGACTTGGAAGAAACTTAGAAAGTCTATTGTGATTGTGTGGGCACTTTGATGGCCAAACAAACCGAGGCTAATAATGCCAATTTTGCCCTGAGAACTGTTGAAAAGGAGCACGACCTTCTTAAGTCTAGTTTAGAGCTCCTTGAGTGGACCAATGACAAAGCGATGGAAGTGGTGAAGGCTAGCACCGTGGCTAGGTACCGCAACAGTGCTATTTTAGTGAGACGTGGGTCCTCAAGTCCTTTCTTATTATTTTAGAGGCATCAATCACATACTGAGGTTAGTGGCGACGTCGGGCACTGACATGAACACCATTTATGTTTGGAAGCGTGAATCCTATTACGGTGAAGTTGCTCGCCCCGGCCATTCCAAGATGCCTTTCAATGAAGCTAATTTCGAATTATCAAGAACAAGGATTCTAAGAGTCAATTGCCTGACTAGGTCCCTCCCCTACTTGAGTCTGAGAACCCGAGTGCCCGTTTAAAAGCTGATTGTTAGAACAAACAGAGAAAAACTCAAGTTGAGCAAGATGAAGACATCTCTGAAGAAACTGGTTATCTCAATACTTTAAAGGATGAAGGGGAGGAGAGGGCCAAGTAGATTACAACATCCAACAACAGCCCTCGACGATCAACCAACTAGCGTTTCATGGTGACCGTTTTGCTTTGCTGAGCCTCTAAGTGCCTGCTGCACGAGCTTAAGTGGCATTTGTTCCTAATTTCGTTATACAGTAACACTTTGTTTAAGGCTTTTGATGTCTGTAAGCGTCTTTCTAATGACCCGAGCCCGAAGCCCAGTTCGCCACGCCTAGCCCACGCACTGGCCCACTAAGCACCTTGGGTCAACTGGCCTACCATAAGCCATCCAAAAATCCATGAATAAGTTGGTGCTCAGTGGTAGTGGGTGGCCACTTATAAAGCACACACAAGTCCCACATCTACCCGATGTGGATACAATCTCTGAATCCTTGACGTCAAGACCCAAGGAGGTCAAGGATCGGCACCGGCAATGTGTTCCTACACATTTCGCCGGGACCTCGATACCATTTGTGATAGCCGGTCCGCCACGCATAGCCACACATCGCCCACTAAACACTGGTCAGGCCACAAGTCCATAGATAAGTTGGTGCCCAGTGGTAGTGGGTGACCACTTATAAGGCACACACAAGTCTCACATCTACCCGATGTGGGATATCACAATTTCCCCCCCCCCCCACTTGAAGGTAGATGTGTGATATCACAAGTTGACCCAGGTGCTTAGCGGACCGGGCTACGGGCTCAAGTCGTCACAAATGGTATCAGAGCGGGTCCCGGCCGGAAATGTGTTGGAACACATCGCCCGGGGTGCCGATCCTTTGGACCTCCTTTGAGTCTTGACGAGGACGTCAAGGATTCAAGTGGGGGGGGGGAAATTGTGATATCCCACATCGAGTAGAAGTGGGACTTGTGTGTGCCTTATAAGTGGTCACCCACTACCACTGGGCACCAACTTATCCATGGACTTTTGGGTGGCTTGTGGTGGGCCAGTTGACCCAGGTGCTTAGTGGGCCAGTGTGTGGGCTATGCGTGGCAGACCGGGCTACGGGCTCAAGTCGTCACAAATGGTATCAAAGCGGGTCCCGGCCGGAAATGTGTAGGAACACATTGCCCTGGTGCCGATCCTTTGGACCTCCTTTGGGTCTTGACGTCAAGGATTCAAGTGGGGGAGATTGTGATATCCCACATCGGGTAGATGTGGGACTTGTGTGTGCTTTATAAGTGGCCACCCACTACCACTGGGCACCAACCTATCCATGGACTTTTGGGTGGCTTGTGGTGGGCCAGTTGACCTAGGTGCTTAGTGGGCCAGTGCGTGGGCTATGCGTGACGGACCGGGTTTCGGGCTCGAGTCGTTATGGTCTTTGTTTATTTTGGTGGGGAGTCCCACATCATAAAGCTGCACATTGAATCGTGTTGATTGTTAAGTGCTCGTTTTGATGTTTGTTGATTCTTCGGTAGTTTACTATTCTCTCCGTTCCACTCAAAAAGTTCACGTTCGAAAAATCTAATAATTAAGTCATATATAAGTAATTTTGGAGTTGGTCATAATTACAAAAATATTTTAGCATAGTTAATATGCTTGTACCAATATGGAGGGTGAAATTGAAAGCT
This sequence comes from Platycodon grandiflorus, assembly GCA_016624345.1. Lineage (NCBI taxonomy): Eukaryota > Viridiplantae > Streptophyta > Magnoliopsida > Asterales > Campanulaceae > Platycodon > Platycodon grandiflorus. Next base: position 9,222,583 of record CM028365.1, on the reverse strand, counting down.
TTATGAAGATTGTAGGCATAATTTTTATAAGTGTGGGGGAACATTCTATAATAGTATTGTAAACTATTTGCCCGTAATGGAGAGAGTATAAAAAATTTGGAAACCTTACATTACTTACATGCTCTAATTGTGGGATTTTGAAACAGGTGCTCATAAATAGATGTCAAATTGGTTTATAAAGGCTCAAGGGATAGCTTTGGAAAAATAATGGTTGAGGATATATGCTTGGAAGAGATCAAGGAACACAGGAAAAAAATGAACCAAGGCGAATTATCACTAGAGATTGTGCTCCTTAAACAAGCGTTTGGTCTATAAATTGAATTAATATTATTATGACTAAAGCTAGAGACAGCTAATGCGTGCCTTATTTTGTGCACAAAATGATGTGAGATTCTATGTATCATTTTGTTGACTTTATCTTTTAATAATTAGTGAAGTTCATAAAATGTCAAATAATTAGATAACCCGGCCATAAGACTCCAAGTCATTTTGTGCACAAAATTATGTACCTATTAGGCTCATCTAACATTACTCTATTATTGTATCCTAACAATTTCTTCGGCAATAAACAACTTGATTCGGTTTCACGGCACGCCATAACTAACATCCTTCTAACGTAATGTTTGATATAGATATAGTTCTTAAAAGTATAACTTAAATATGCGAATGAAAAGTAAAATTCATATCTAACTTTAAATGGGCCGGTCCTGAGGGTGTTCTAAGGTGATACATGGAACGGAGCCTTAAATTTTGGGGGCCCCAAATCTTACACACACACACACACATATTTATATATATATATATATTATATACTATATATAATATATATACTATATATATATTTAATTATTTTTTTATTCCATCTCTCTAAAATATCTCATATCACACCAATTCTCAGCTTCTCTCTCTCTCAAAAATACTACCGCACTCCTAGCTCGTCGTCCCCGAGATCGACGGCTCAACTTCTCTTCATTTTTTTCGCCTCCAATAATCTCGCCTCAGACAAATTTTACTCCATCAAATATCAATTATATATTCAATCAAGTAATTGACCATGAGCAATAAGCAACCTAGCAAAGGTAGGACCTGTTGATATTTTAAATTTTTTGAAACGTGTAGATTATTTTTCTAATACAATTATTGCATATATAATTTTGTTGACTCTTCCTGTGACAGTTGCATCTGCAGAGAAAAGTTTTTCGAAATTGAAGTTATTAAAGTCCTACTTACGTTCTACAATGACACAAGAAAGACTCAATGAATTAGCTTTCATAACAATAGAGAATGATTATTTGGAAAAAATTGATTATGGAGATCTAATTGAAGATTTTGCGTAAAGGTATGTTAGAAGAATGTTACTTTTCAAATAAAAAGTTTGATAGTAGTTTGGGGATTTAGTTATTTTGGTATTTCATTTGTAAGAAAATAATTTTAGCATTATAATGTTAAAAAATATGTAATTTGTTTTCATCTTTTGGTAATTATTTTTTTTCAAATTTGGGGCCTAATTTTAAATTTAAGACAGGGCCCTTAAATGCCAGAACCGGCCCTGAACTTTAATAAAAAAAAGTTAATTTTCTTGTAAAATAATCCAAGTTAGATTAATTATTAAAAGGTGATCATTAAAGGGTTTATAGAAGGATAATTAGATCATGTTGGTCCTTCAGGGGCATAACAGTCTTTCCATACAGTCAAAGCCGTCAAAACTAATGGAATAAAGGCCACGAAAAGGGGTGACAATGGAATGGGCCAAACAATTCTGGACGAGCGCTGAAACTTTTCAAAACCATAAGGGTGGTGCATTTTACCCAAGTTTGGCAGGAGAAGGTGCAAAATGCGGTAGCCTAAAAATATGGTTGAAGGCTTGTTAGCTTGTAGCCATATCTATATCTATATCTATATATTTATAAAACCTAATAAGTCTAAATAAAGAAATATTCCACCAAAATTATCATACCAAAAATAAAAAGTCTTCTTAATATGCCTAAAACTGATTAAATATTTTAAAATTTTCTCGAAAATACAAAAATCATAAATATAGTATAATAACACAATCTTTAAATATAAAATAAATCAATTCTCTCAAATTGCACCTAGCTGCACACCTATGAAGTGTGCCCGTTCTTTGCGCCAAATTACAGAAAGCCCCCTATTTATATTATGTTAACATATCACCCCTTAATCTAAAATATTACACCACCAGATAGTAAACCCTCTCAAACAACACACTTCACTCATTCCGTCCAATTTTTCATCCAAACATAAACAGAAAAGAGGCCATGTAATTGACACATGACTCACATGAGTACATAATTGAAAAAGTAGGGACAACAATGACATTGAATTCAGCAGCAAACTACAAAGCCATCAACTAAGCAAAATTTAAATCAAAAGTATAATACTTCTCCGTTCCACCAAAAAGTCAACGTTTGAAAAGTTTAATTATTAAGAGATATATTAGTATTGTTAAAATTTATCATAATTACAAAAATACTTAGAGCACAACCAAGATGATTACAACACAAGTAGAGGGTAATGATGAAAGATTATGATTACATTCAAACTATGAGTTGCAAAAAGTGACATTAAAAAAAGTGCATTGAAAAAAGTGGCAGACTCACTCACACTCTCTCTCTCACATTTTCTATATATATATATATATATATATATATATATATGTATATATATATATATAGACAAACAAGTCTTAAAATAATAAAATTCGCAAAAAATTACTTGCAAAAATAGAACATTTTTATAAAGCATTTAATATGAATATACATCCAAATTATGAGTTGGACAAAGTGACATTAAAAAAGAACTCTCTCTCTCTCTCTCTCTCTCTCTCTCTCTCTCTCTCTCTCTCTCTCTCTCTCTCTCTCTCTCTCCTCTCCTTCCGTATTGTTTTTCATTTGATAATATTTTCAATTGAACCGTTGTCAATGAAAACAATATGTTTTAATTTTTTTTTCTTTTTTTTCAAATTTATGTAATTTTAAATTGAAATATTAATTATTAATTATGTAAATTTCGAATATATGAAATATTAATCATTAATTTTTGAAACAAAGAGGAAAAACAAAATACAAAGAATAAACTAAGGAAAATTAAATTATACTCTATAAAGATGTTATAGAGTATTACATTAATAAAAACAAAGAGGAAAATTAAAATAGAACATTTTTTCTTTTTTTTTCAATTTATGTAATTACCTGATTTATACAATGACAACCAAGTCTTATAATTATTTTATAAATTTCACTATAATTATTTTTCTTTTTTTTTCAATTTATGTAATATAATTTAAGGAAAAGTAAATTATACTATTCATAAATAATTTAATTAAAAAATATGTGATAAAGAGGGAAAACCAAGAAATAAAACAATAAATTTTGTGTATAAGAAATTTTTTCAGAAACTATAATATTATCGATATATCATTGTATTTCTATTTAATTAGTTGCCTCCAAAATTACTTTACCTCAATTTATTTTTTTTATTTTAATTTTTCCTTTTATTTTACTCGAGTGTTATTTAGTTAAAAATGATATATGTCCGTGCGTTAACCGCACTTGTGTAAAACTAGTTATTACTAAAAGAAATGTGCTTAAAATTCAGTGACCAAGCAGTTCCAAGAACGAATTGGAGCAGCCCCAGGAAAAAATATTGATAGATCAGTGTTAGGGAAGAGGAAGTTAAAGCTAAAAACTGAAGGGGTGAGTTTTTTTTTTGTGTTTTCCCTTTCTTCGTTTTCCTAAGATTTCCTGCTACTTTTGTTAATTTAGGGTTTCGATCTTAGCATTTTGGGGTTTGCTTGAATTTTTTCATTTTCTTAATTACAGGTAGACACTTTTTCATTACGAGGTCTACATGAATTTATTTATTATTATCACTTTAATTACCCGCCCTTATACACACGAATGGTGGGAACTAAAATTTGAGATTACTGCACTTTATATTATTGTTTAGGTGAATATAATTTTTTTTGTCGTGGATCTATTTTAGCTTTACAATTTATTTCTCTTCTGTAATTGATACGGAGTATTAAACAATGAAATTTATTGGATACACTATTTAGTATGGTAAACATCTATTTGTTGATTGATAAAATTACTACTTCTAATGGCTAATGCTCTTGTTGCTAGATAAGGTTGTTCTTTGTCTACTGTTATGTATGGCTCGTGGTTTTTTTGTTTTTGTTTTGAGGAAAATCAACGAATTCTGTGCGTTCTTTTAGGTTAGTTACGTAAGGAAATGATGGAAAACTAAAAGAAGGGAAGAGGAGAAAGTTGATGTTTAACATGTAGCTTTGTTTTTTTCAATCCATTTCCTTTTTCTTCAGGATATCCATTTTATTGAATATACCAACGCAATTAGTCTAGTTTCCTGAGCGTGTATGAATCTACGCAAGCCCATCATTTTCTGTTACTCGGTCAGAATTTTCTCTTACTGTTTAGCCTCGGGTTTTTGGTGAATTCCGTAGCTATTCAATTTTTGCGGAGATGTTTCATGGAACTTAATTGTGTCTATCACTAATTAATTTTATTCTCTCCGATTCGGCTCATTCTTGCCACAATCTCTACGTGTCCATAACGGCCTTACATTGGCGGAGAATGGGTCATTAGGTTAGTTATATTACTGATGTAATATATACAAGCGAGTTCTATACTGTTTACTACACATGCCTTTTGTACTGAGTCAAATGCTCTGGATGCATGTTCCTCAATAAATATGAGTCAGAGGTTGTAGTCACAACCTAAAAGCATTCACATCGGAACCACATTGCAAGGAATTATAAATGATTTACTCCTCTATTGACCAGTCTTTGTTCCGTCATGTCAAAAATGATTAAGTAATGCTTATGCGTTCATTTAAACCTTAATAATCACTTTAAATAAGAAAGTTAATTTTATTTTTTGTACATAATTTCTCTTTGATATAATTATTTAGTTTAACGTTTTTGTGCTGTACAATGTCATCATAATTATATATTTTATACCTCAAGTTACGTGTGTGTCTATTGCCCAGAAATGGAAGGATTTGGGAAAAGTGATCTGTTGGTGTTTACGCATGAGAACCTAAAACAGTATACCAATGACTTCAGTAAAGATAATTTTCTTGGGGAGACCCACTTTGGCAAATTGTACCGGGGCACAATTCCACATGGTTCAGATCCGAGAGCAGCACACCATGTGACAGTTAAAATATGGGAAAATCCACCACCTAACGATCCAGTTATGTGGCGTTTTGATCCGAATGATAACGAATCCAGATTGACGGTATGCTGTCATTTCCATTTATTTCACTGCTTTCCCTTTCATGGTTATGTGCTTGGAGTAATATTATTGCCCTTCTAGGATGAAGAAGTGTTCCTTACAGATCCAAGTGTAATTAAACATACGAACTTGGTGAAGTTGATTGGCACCTGTCGTAATGGTTCACTGGGAGTTGTTTATGATCTCAATCCATGGAATACTTTGCATAACCTAATAGTCTCAGGTACTTCTACAACCATTTTATTAGGTTATCTTATAATATGATTAATGTGTCTTCCTTTTTGTAACTGAAATAGGGCTGGTTAACACATGAAAAATATTTAAAACTTAGGGAAGGGAATTCATCGACTACCATCAGTAGATGTGCAAATCGTTCATCATGTTATCAACAGCGTTCAAGTAAATATGCGATTCAGCATTTCATTACCACGATGTGTAAATTCTTTAGAGCATGACAAAAAGCGTTGCATTTTATAATGCTCATCCTGCTTGGTTAACCCATGAGTTCTGAAAATTCCATGTATCTATAAAACTCTGCAACTTAATTTGCAGAAAATACTTCCTGGTTGTTCGGTAAGGATCTTTTGCTTCTCAGATTTCAATTATAATCTTTAATGGGGGATATTCTCTCTAGACTATTGTTAGCCAATTATTATGTTTTTAATTACTTAAGTTATTACTTGTCCCAATCCATTTACACCGTTAGTGCCAGTATATTAAATCATCAGCTCTTTGTTTTTCCAGACATTTTCGGTTGGCCTCAGAGAATAAAGGTTGCACTTGGGTTTGCTCGTCTGCTTGATTTTTTACATGGTCAGGATGGACCGTATATGGTGCGCAATATAGATGCAGCTCATATATTGATTGACAAGGTTGGTTTTGCCGTCTTTTTTATGCACCTACTAACTTTGCAGCTTCTTTTCATGATAGTAAATTTTATATTGTACTTGCTGAACGATTTTCTGTTACTTTATCTTTAGGAATGCAACCCGCTATTGTGTGACTTTAGCATGCTAAATGGTGGCGTTCTTGGTAATATGCCAAATTCAGATCGGGGTCTATGGGGTTGTTTCGGTTATATTGATGTTCATCTCGCATCTAGTGGAGGTATGTCATTTACTGATTGCAAAAGAATTGTTACCAGATAAAGAGTGATATGAACCATTTCATGGAGGGTGCGGATTGCCATTTTAAGAGCCCGTTTGGTCGTGCGTTTTGGCCAAAACGCTGGGATAAAATAGAGCTTATTTGTAAAAATTGCGTTTTAATGCTGCGGCAGAAAAAGCTGCGTTTTGAAGCGATATCCCAAACGCATTTATAAGAAAAAACCGGTGTTCCGTTTTAAAAACGCTGCACCAAACGGGCTTTAAGTATAAAATATTAGACTATTTTTGATAGCACATGCTGTTTAAAAAAAGGAAAGGATTGCATGATGCCTGGGAATATGAGTGGCACACAAGATGCTGCTATCTATGCAACTAGGTAACCGCTGAAGCAGCAAAACGTCTTGACAGACATTGGGGATAGTGTTTTCTATTTAGCTTCTTTGTGGGCCTCAATGAGGGGTGCCTATTGAGGAGTTCCCATTTCTGTTATGCAGCAGAATTGGAGAGTCTTGACTTTTTAGAGTTTAGCTTTTTCCTTTTCTTTTGTAGTTGTCTTTTGATGGACTTCTCGTCTGTTTCTACCTTTCTGTTCTTATCTATATAATCTTTCTGTCGGGCGTCTATTCCTTCATTTCTTCAAATATTGTTTGAAGGATTCGGAAGGGACAAGAATGCGAGGTTGTTGTGGAAATGTGGGGTTTTTGCTATTTTGTGATGCAGTTGGCTCAAGAGGAATTCAAGAAACTTTCATGGCTACGTCTAGACAGACGTTCTGGGATAGCATTGTAAACCGCAGTTCCCATCGTACTTCTATCTTGGATATCAATTAAACCATTCCGTTAGTGTGCCTATATTGATAACCACAGATATTTACACCTCTAATATTGCGCCATTCTAATTTAATCAGCATTAAAACAACTGGTGACACAAGATATTTCCTCAAACAGACAAACACTATTATTCCATTTCGAAGCACTATCAATCTAGTTGCCGGAAGTTGCTCATCTTCTTCTCAAACCTCAACTAACCCACCACCACAACGGCACCTCACCTAACTGTTACCCACATACCTCCAAGAGACCTAATGTAAGAAGTATCTAGAAGCAGGTTTGCATGTATAAAGTTGCATATCGAATTGAAATTTTCAAATTAAAATAAATCCTAACCAAATTCTCAAACCACAAACCTGCTAATTCTTTCTGAAATAGTTTTTTAATTTTCAGTTTTCCATGTAGCTAAGGTCTCATACCTAAGAGATACTTAAGCATTTCCATCACGAATTCTTACGGGGTTGAACTGAACAGTTTAAATGATACCCAAAATAATTCTCTTCTGCGAAATTCATTAAAAAAGGTAGGAGAAGAAATGCGTCACAGTCAAATGGAAAAAAAAAAGAAAAAAAGGAGAACAAAGTGTAATGGTCCCCTGTTACCTGGACCCTTTATTTTTCCAAAGCACACGACACGAAACAACGCGGGTGTGCTTGTGGCAGTTTTACACTAAACTAGTGCAAAATCTTAAAATTTTGGCGGATTCGTCTCCTGGATTGATCCTCCTAGCCGAGTTTCAGGTAACGTAGTCATGGTCAAATTGGTCGTTTTGCATTAATTCGATAATTAGTTTTGATGTATTTCTAATGTATTTTTCAACCATAAAGAGTTTGTTTTGTTTTTTTATTGTGTTTGTTACATAATTGCCTTCATTTGTGTGCATCAAGCACACATAGTTTGTTTTGATTTAGTTTTGATGTATTTCTAATGCATTTTTCGACATTAAAGAGTTTGTTTAGTTTTTTAATATTTTTGTTACATAATTGCCTTTATTTTTATGCATCAAGCATACATAGTATGTTATGACTTACCACCAGTTTCATGGTGTAACGCACAATGTTTAGGTGATTGCAAGCATACACAGTCAAAGGCTCACCATATACGGAGAGCCTTTGACTGTTGTTAGATGTAATTGTCATAGAAATCACCAATTCTAGTCCTTAATCTTGACTTGGTTCCAAAATTTTGGTTACACGCACAATGTTTAGGTGATTGCTTGCATCATACTATTTGACTACCAACGTGGTTTAACTGAACGGTTTAATTGATACCCAAAATTTTCTTTTGATGTGAAAATTTTAAAGTATCACTGTCAAATTGAGAAAAAAAAAAAAAAAGGGAGAAGAAACATGGTCAAATTGGTCGTTTTGCCTTAATAACTAATTTTGATCTATGTTTATTGGCAAGGGCACTCAAGGCAAAGACCTTGAAGTTCTTGGTTCCAATCCCCATACCAAGAAGCCGCCATACTTATCTATTAAAAAAAAAAGAGTTTGTTTTAGTTTTGTAAGATTTTTGTTACATAATTGCCTTTACTCATATGCCTCAAGCATACTTCAATTGTTTCGTAATTTGCTCTGTTTATCACCAGATTCATAGTGTATCATCACATATGAAGAGCCTCAGACTGTTGTTAAATGTGGTAACCTATCCCAAATAAATATAGATGTAGTAAAGTCAGAGAGTTCACCAGCTTTTAGTCCTTAAACTGACTCTACCAGGTCAAGGCTGCCACGTTTAGAGTCGAATTTTGGAGTCTACGAGTCTACGAAAGTTGAGTGCGAAAAAATGTTAAAATTTAAGGAGGAATTTAGGCAAAACCAAACATTAGTTTTAATTAACCTTTGAGAATGTAACTTTTTGCCAATTGCGTCTTTGATGAGGAAGATGTGTATTGTTTTCCACATAGCTTCTCGATAATTTACCAGTCTTAGGAAACCACAATTTATGTGTACACCTTTGGAGGTTACTTTGATGAAGTAACATAATTTTCTGATAATTTGCAAAATCAGAAACCTTGCTTGCCTGCGTTAGATTAGTGGAGGGCATATTCTTTTTCCTTTTCTGCTCATGAACACTTTAGTCGTTTAGTTCAGTCAATGCCTTTGACAGTTAAATGTCCTTTGTGTTAATGACGGTCCCCTTTAATGGGTAGTACGTGGTGAAAGAAACAAACTGCACGGAAGTTCTCTAACTATTTGTGAAACAACAGCAGAGTTTAGTGGAGGGAGACACAAATTGTTAACTCTGTGGTTAGATAAGTGCCTCCTGTTGTTTAAATCAAGTCTGAGGGAGACACAAATTGTTTATTCAATATTATTTTGAGTCAGACTCAAGGATTGGTTACATAAGAGATGCAATGCTTATATTTTATACAAATTGGATGTTAAATTTTTGTACAGCTTTCGAACTGAAGCTTGTGGGATTCTTTGCTTTGATGGGTTCCTTTGTGCTATGTTTGCTTCGTGAAGATCATGACAGGAAACGTAATAGAAAGGAACAATCATGACTAAATGTTGTTTGAATGTTATTGAAAATAATAGGATATCTAAAACTAAAGTTTCTCTTAATTGGTACATCATCACGTTCTTTTACACTGGATATCCTTGTCTGTTTTCTGCTGATATGAGTAATATATGCATCAGCGATAACACCTTTTATCTCCAGCATTTATCCGTAATTATGGGAAAATGTAGATAAGTGATTACTTTGGGCCAAGTTCTTAGAGGCTTCAGTATGGGAAAAGATGTTTGCATCTTCATCTGATTGTTTTTGTGGCCTGACCAGACGATATTTGATAATAGCTATTATTTTCCTTCTTCATTCCCACCTCCCCCCCCCCTCTTCTCTTTTCTTTTTTTTTTTTTTGATTATTTGAACTGTTAACATGGTAATTCTTCTTTGAGGACTGTACATAACATAATTGCTCTAATAAAAAATTTTAAGACAGGCTTTCACAAATGCGGTGTAAGAGGGGAAATAGTTTCTACGATTATATGTGTAAATCCGAGAACTGGCTTGCATGGGAGGGGCAATCCTCGGGTAGTACAAAAATTAGGTGCGTGAAAGTCAGCTAATGTTTCTGTGCTTGAAGTTAATGACATTGCTCTGAACCAAGTTTGGGAGCTTTTGTTTTAGAAACCTCAATTTTTAATGAGCTACACATTTAACCTCATGGTTTTGTGAAATATATCACTCGGTGGTAGTCAAGCTATGTTTGCCAAATCTCGTTCCTTTTTTGTCTTTTATCCTTTGTTCAAGCTCAATGACACAGCTGTGGAAGGTTGTTTTTCTGGTCATAAAGTTTCTTCATACCAAAATACGTTGTTGGTTCACTTCTTGTAGAGGTTTGTGATCTCTGTACATGGGCTTGCCCTCTTGGCACTTCTGAGAATCTGAGTATAAAGTATGCTTACATATACATCGAAAAAGAATAGAACAACATCAACTGATGAGTTACGCCATGGTAAATAATTACATAAGGTTGTTGTAGAGAAAGCAAGGGAAGTTCTGAGTGGAAACTTATTGGCGGAGAAATGTAGCCTGTTGGAGTTCCAAGAAAGAGGCTGAATTATAGGATGATTTTAACTATTACTATGAGGCATTTAGCAAGGCTTGCCTGTTAGCATTTAAACTTTAACCTTTCAATTAATGTACTCATGACACCACTACTTTTGCCTCCTCTCCGTCATGCTCCTTTAAAACATACCTTGAACGAATTGCTCTGCCGTTGGGAGCATGAACTGTTTCAAAATGCAAGGTAATAGTTGGATGAACTTATTTTAATAAACTCTAACTGATGGGTAACTAGGAGTTTTAATTAGAATCAGGCCCAAACTCCCATCAGACTGGTTCTGATTCATTGTTAACTTTGGAGCTACATAATTTTAGTTTTTTTTTTTTTTGGGGAAGTCTTAAACTGTTTTCCTCAATGCATGGTTCTTAATTTTTTTTTTTTCCTTTCTTTATTTTATTGTGTTCATCTTTTTTATTATATGTGTATTTACATTTTGTTTGGAAACTTATAGAATCTTTTCAACAGGTGGATGGTCCATCGAACGTGATGTCTACTCGTATGGTTGCGTACTTCTAAGTCTAATAGCCAAAAGAGTTGTTGACAGTAACAATTGTGTGGAAACCCGTGTAGATGAGTGGGCTAAGAAAGAGTACAAACCACCAAAGAAAAAGTTGTTGGTCAAGCGATTCTTAGAGCGGAATGTGGCAGCAAAGTGTTCACTCGTGCACAAAAGCTTAGAGGAAGATACAGATTTTGATGCTCGCGATGGGCCTATAATTACAGATTTGGCTATGAGCTGTGTGGAATTTTATCCATCAAGGCGCCCAACAATGAATGAAGTTGTTCGGAAATTACAGGGTTTGTATGTTGTCAAGAGTCGTGGCGAGGCTTATTTGGCTTCAAACCTGTCCTAAAGTGAGAAACAAGGTTGCTAAGAATGTGTGGAGCTATTGTTGTGTACTTCTTGCTAAGAACTTGAGCAAAAATGATATTAGGTATTTGCTAAGAATGTTAAATATGGGTTTATGACCTTGTTCACAATCATTTTTGCTGTTTGATATGTCCAAATTTAGAATCTTTACGAAATACTAGGACATAATGATAAAAGCTAAGGTTTGCCAAAACAGTTAAGATTGTAAAACAGAGTGGTACACAACGGAAATATAGTTAATCGGTGATCTCAAGATAAGTTATGATCTTATCTTGTGTGTGTGATGTGCTTTAATGATTAATAACAAGAAGGAAGGCATGAAAATGCAGCCAAACAGATGCAGCAATGTCACTCTCTAAGAAAACGTGGGAAAAAGTTTCCACTTTCGGATTGGACGGACAACAGCAGCACCGAGATGCCATGCTGAATCCTTTCTTAACAACAGCTTCATCGATAGGAAGATGATAAAGAAGCAATCTCCACATAAAGATGCATATATTCCTGGGAATAAGGCGTTGCCAAATGAATTTCGAAGTCATGAGAGAAGGGCCAGCCACACGGATAATCGCAGCAGCAGATTTCAGGGAGAATTTGCCCATGGTTGATCATGTCCAGCACGGAATATCCTCAATATCATCAAGCGAAACCTTCTGCTCTAAGATACTGTGTACCGCACTAGGTAAAAGAGAAGAAGATGCCTGGGGAGAAAGGGACGAATCTGTTTGAAATAAGTCACGGGTAGAAATTAGGGTCGCATCATCCTCCGCCAAAATAGAGACGAATCTGTCTGAAATAAGTCACGGGCAGAAATTAAGGTCGCATCATCCTCCGCCAAATAGGGAAAATGAGAAGCCATTTATCATGTCTAATTGAGCAATCTCCTTTACCAATATTCAATCTAATATAAGGTTCTGCAATAGGCCGAGCTTTTAAAAGCCTACTTCAAACATGGGAGCCTTTACAATAAGCCACAACAGGGCGATTAGACAGACAATAACGAGTACGCAAGAAACCCACCCAAATACTCTTTTGAGTACGAAACCTCCACCATAGTTTAATAGAGAAATCATTTACCAAATCAGAGATGGAAGATATACCAATACCACCCTCCGATTTAGGACGGCAACAAGAATGCCAAGAAATCCATGGAGCTTTATGACGACCTTCTATGCTCCCCCAAAAGAAATTAGCAAGCATTCTTTCAATAAGTCTAGTGACCGACGCCGAAGGATCTAAAGCAGCTAAAAGGTAAGAAGACATAGAGTGCAAAACATGCTTAATGAGAGTTAACCTTCCTGATTGAGAGAGAAAAGAGCCCATCCACGTACCAATACGATCCTGTATCTTGGTTACAATAGGATCAAAATAATGTTTTTTCTTTCGGCCCATATACAGAGGACACCCCAAATAAACAATAGGGAAAGCACCAATACGATACCCCAAGAGAGCAGCAATAGAACTGACCCTGTTAGCATCCATGGAAGAATCAACATAGAAACTACTTTTGGAACCATTTACAAGTTGACCCGAAGAACGCTCATAGTTAGAAAGCAGATTGACATGCTTCCTAAGGGAACGCGAGTGCCCATTACAGAAAATCACTACATCATCCGTAAAAGCTAAGTGAGAAATAATTTGGCAACCACTAGAAGTAGAATAAGCAGTCAATGGATCCTCAATTTGGAGATTATTAAGACTACGACTCAAAACTTCAGCCGCAATGACAAAGAGGCTCGGAGACAAAGGGTCACTCTGGCGAAGACCCCGAGATGAAGAGAAAAAACCTGTAGGCACACCATTAACAAGGATAGAAAACCAATTCTCTGAAATTATACGCCATACAAAATCATAAAAACCTCATGAAACCCGAATCGTCTGAGCACTTTTATCAAGAAGAACCAAGAGACCCTGTCAAAAGCTTTCGCCATGTCAAGCTTAATAACCATGTTAGAACCCGTGACTTTTTTTCCGTAAATAACTCATTAGCTCCTGAGCAAGGAGGATATTATCATGAATGTCTCTGCCTTTAGTAAACGCACTTTGATTAGGAGAAATGATATGGGAAGAATCTTAGCCAGCCGAGAGGACAAAAGCTTAGAAATGACCTTATTACAGAAATTGCATAGACTAATAGGGCGAAGATCTTTGAAAGAACTTGGAGTGTCAACTTTAGGGATAAGAACAATTAACATGCTAGTCCATGATCGAGGCATAGAAAATCCTGAAAAAAATTCCAAAATAGCAAGAAGTAAGTCATGTCCAATGATATCCCAGCAAGAGGCATAGAATTTCCCAGAAAAACCATCCGGACCCGATGCACTATCCCCACTCATGACAAAAACCGTTTTCTTAACTTCTTTAATGGAGGGAGGGGCAATAAACTCATCATTCCATTCTGGGGACATTAAGGAAGGAATAACATCAAGGAGAGAATCATCACCAATGCCTTCAGCAGTAAGCTGAGATTGAAAATAAATAATGCCTGCCTGTTTAATAGAGTCTTCTGAGTTAAGAATAGAACCATCCGTGTCCATAATAGAATGAAGATGTAGCTTGCGGCGGGCTTGTCAGACAGAAGCATGAAAAAGTTTAGTGTTACCATGACCTTCTTTCAACCATTTAATCTGGGATTTCTGAGCCCAATAAGCCTCTTCCCTTCAAAGAAAAAGCCGATGATTAGCTTAAGTCTTAAGTAAAGCAGTCCGATTAGAATCTGAAGGGTTTAATTCGAAGAATAATTCTGAACTACCTAAAATTTACATTAAGGATAAAGTTGACAAAAGCAAGCCGCTAAAGGCAAGCTATTACTTACCCGCCAACTTTTGAGTAACCCGTACACTACACTAAGGCGGGTAACTTACCCGTAGCGGCGGCTAGCTTACCCGCAACGGCGGCCAGCTTACTCGCAAAGGCGGCCAACTTACCCGCAGCGGCGGCCAGCTTACCCGCAAAGGCGGCCCACTCACCCAGCATCATTAATTGCTCTACACGTCCCGCATATGACGGAATTACCTCAAGCCGAGTAGAATCCTATTGCAACATGTTCTTCACATTAATTCACGATGGACACGTTACTATAATCCGTAAACTACGGGATTTCATCACATCCATCAGGCCCGAAATTATCTAGGGCTACAGACTACTCTTTTATAAATAGTAGCATCAGAGACATGAAAGGTACGCGCAACTATACCCTTTTTTCTCCCTCAAATTAGTATTATTCTCTCTCTGATATATTATGCTAATTCTCACACCGGAGGGACTTTGCAGGGATCCCCTGCGCAGTAACTCTGTTCTTCTTTTCAGGCTAATTACCAGCTATTTCACCGGAGCATTTTCCCATCAAGACCACGGTGCAAAAATCGGCATCATCAAATTCCTTCTCTAGAATATCCGCCTCAACCTCTTTTAATAAAGTAAAAATATTGCCAAAAGTCTCTTTATTCCAGGTTTTAAGAGCAGCTTTAACATTTCGAAGCTTGTATGAGAAAACAGATAAAGGCCTCTCAGGTATAGGGAGCTGCCATGCCACTTTAACAACATCATAAAACGTTGGATGACTAATCCACACATTAAGAAAGCGAAAAGAGGTCGAGTGGGCAGGGTTTGCCCGACCACAAAAAAGAAACAAAGGGGAGTGATCCGAGCAAGTGCGAGGAACATGAAGAACATTGGAAGATGCAAACTTATCAAGCCATCCAGGATTGCCAAGAAGCCTATCAATGCGTTGATGAATAGTGTGAGCTCCCTCTCTTTTATTCCACCATGTATAATCTGAACCAGAAAAACCAAGATCGATCAAACCTGAGGCAGCCAAGCATGCATGAAAATCCAAAGCACCACTTCAATCCCATCCATTTCCACCAGATTTTTCAGAAGGGTGAAGGATAATATTGAAATCACCACCAACTAACCAGGGAGAATCTCGAAACTGATTTCCCAAGTCAATTAAATCAGCCCATAAATGCCAACGTTCATCAGAGTCACACTTAGCATATACACTTGTGAAATAAGAGCAAGCTGGCCAAGAATAATGTTGCACTTGAATAGTGATCTGCTCAGAAGTGTTGTGGACAACATGGCATGTAAACGCTGCCTTAAGAAACACCCAAACCAAGCCATTAGAATTCTTAAAACCAAATCTGAACTTTAGACGACGAGTAATGAAATCAATTCTATCAAGATCAATCATAGGTTCAAATATAGAAATAATTGAAATATTATGGGATTTAATCAGATACTTCAACCTTGCGATTGAAGGATCATTGCCGATACCTTGAACATTCCAGAATAGGGCCTTAAGATCCATAAAAATCTGTCGGGAGCGACGAAATGGAGAGTTTATCTATTTGTAAGCGAGTAAGCCGATCTGATTTGGGAATAGTTTTACTGCCCTTTGCCATGGGAGGAAGCTCAAGATTCAAAGCATCCAGGTCATGAAGATCATTATCTAAGTCTTCCAAGGTTTCCAAAATAGCAAATCGATTAGGGGATAAAGGTCTATCCTCATCATTCAAAAGACTATTATCCTTAACATTCATAGGAGTATCATTCTGCACCTCGTCATGATCACCCTGATCATTATCAACAAGCGTAGTCAAGACGTGATCATCCTGCACATCACCAATAGAGGTGTTAAGACTTGCGTTTCCAGATTCATCATTACGAACAACATTAGCTGGGAACACAACATGTAAAGAGGAGCCATAAACGTTGTTAGAAGAGGGAAGGTTTAGGTTTAAAGCAACAGTATCATCCTTGGCGTTGTCATTGAGACTATCCCCAGGGGGAATTCCGCCCTTAATAGGGTCCTTGCCAAGGATTTCTGGCATGTCATCAATAAGGTTAGGGCTTGCTACAACTTCAGTATTAGGGTTTGGAGTAGAATCAATCACAATGCCCTTGCCCTTATCATCTTTCCTTGGGGTCCATCGAGTATTAACTTGTCGCTGCGTGGGAGGGTTTGAGGCTTTTGAAGTAGTTGCAGCAGAAGAGGGTGGATTTTTAACCTTGCAGAATTCTTCAGAATGCCCTTGACGATTACAATGAGAGCAATATCGCATTAGATTCTCCGCTTCTATGGTTTGCCAAAATCCTTGAAATTGTGAACCACATTCAATCCATATCATTTTTGGAACCGGCCTTAGAAGATCCACTTCTACACAGATTCTGGCTACACTTGGTCTAGTTAAATTCATGGTAGCTTGATCCAGCATCAAAGGCTTGCCAAAGAGATTTGCTATAGAAAACATCGTGGTCTTGTGAAATAGATGAATAGGAAGATTAGGGAGAGAAAACCATACAGGAACTATGGAGCTCTCTATATCAGGACGAAAATCAGGAGTCCAATTGAAGACTCTCATAGGAAATCGACCAAGGTAACATTGATCCTTTATCCAGAGACGTTGATAATCTTCATCATGATTAACCTAGATTAGGACATGGTTAGCATCAAGATGCCCTAGTTTAAAATCTGCTTTAAGGCCGAAAGTTTGGAAAAATTTACGTGTAGCTTACATGGAAGGCCGACCATGTGAAAATTTACCTATTAAGGCATGTTTGAAAGGTTGTGCAAGCTGTTGAACAATGTCATTGGTGAGTTTCAAGGCTGGTTCGCCCTTATAAGAGGCAGGATGAATGAGGAAGGCTATGGGCTGCACGGGTTTAGAAGAAGAGAGAAGTTCGGCAAAGGACTTAGGAGAGGCAGGTTCAAGAATCAGCGGGACTGGTGGTGCTGCCATGACAGCCGCCAGAAAAAACCTAGGGAACGAAACCCTAGTTGGAAGATCGCTTAGAGAAGCCTTAGAGAGAGAAAACGAATCTTCATGCCTGATGATAGTAAATTTGCATAGAAGGTTGCATTGAAAATAAAGCTTTACATAATAGGGTGAGCCAAAAGACCAACCTGAATCCGAAGAACAAATTATATGCACGAAAAAGAAAAACAACGTAGTGGGAATTTGAGAGAAAAACTCGATTTGTAAGTGGGGTATTAGAATTTTAGGACTTGGACTTTTAGAGAGAGAAATACGTCTGATAAAACACAACCGATTTCTTCAAAAAGGGCTATTCAAAGCTGTTGGATTGGAGGAACATTTTAGACATTTCAGACATGAGGCTTTGTGAATTAAAAAAAAGGGTATAATAGATAGTTCGACTCAAAAGAGGTCATATAACATCTTTTCTAGTAGGTGAGACCATTTTTTAAACAGAAAATTGCTGGTCGGTCCACTTTGAAAAATTTTTATTTTCTCCAGTCCACCTTTTTTTTTTAACCACTAAAAGGCACTTTCATAAAATTGTTCCTAAAATGCCCTGCAATAACATATACAGTAGCTTCTTCCTAAAATTTCTCCGGTGAATCTTCTTTTCTTCCTAAAATTTCTCCGGCCAATCTTCCAGATAATTACTTCTTCCTAATATTTTCTCTGGTGAATCTTCCTTTCTTCATAAAATTTCTCCGGCCAATCTTACAGATAACTTATTCCTAATATTTCTCCAGTGAATCTTCCTTTATTCACAAAATTTCTCTGGTAAATCTCCCTTTCTAAAATTTTTCCGGTAAATCTCTGTTTCCATTCCAATATCTCGTAACAAAGAAAATTGATTTTTGTAAATAGCCTCTGTTTCCATTCCAATAGAACACTAGTAAATCTTAATTACTAAAATTTATCCAGTAAATCTTCCTTTGGCTGCATCGCGATGATGAAATTAGGCATCGTGATGATGGAATTAAGCATCGCGATGATGGAATTAGGCATCGCAATTGGGCATCGAGTCCTAAAACTTTCTAGTGAATCTTACTAACTAAAATTTCTCCAGTAAATCTTTCTTTGGCTACATCACGATAATGGAATTATGGAATTAGGCATCGTAATTGGGCATCGAGTCCTAAAATTTCTCTAGCGAATCTTACTTACTAAAATTTCTCCGGTATATCTTCATTTGGCTGATGATGGAAATAGGCATCGCGATGATGGAATTAGGCATCGCAATTGGGCATCGCGATGATGAAATTTCTCCGGTAAATCTTTTATTAATGGCATAATCGTCTTTTTGCCCCAAAAGTACATTTTTCGGTTTTCAAAAAATATGGTGGACTGGAGCGATTACAAATGTCCAAAAAAGGACTAATTTACCCTTTTTTAAAACTATACCTTTGACAAGTTCATTCTTGAAGATACCCCATAAAAAAGTTTAGGTTTTCGTAAATTTGTCAAACGTGGGTATAATAGCAAAGCGGATCCAAATTCTCGTGTAGCCTTCGAGCTCCTTAGATATGATAAATAATAAGAGGCTTTCCCAAGTTACTTTTCTTTGTTTATTTATATAGAAAGTGGTGAGAAGAATGTTTGGGCAGCATTTTTTCTGTTTTTAGATCGAGAAGCTACAAATACTTTGTTTTTTTTATATTAAATTTTAATAATCGACAACAATAAGTTTTATTGATTATACTAATGATGTTACACCAAAAACACCAAAATGCCGCTACACCATACATGAATAACAACAAATTAAAATTGTTTTATTAATAATATTACACCTAAACCACCAAAATGCCGTTACACCATACATGAATAAAAACAAAATTGTCACACACACACACACACACACACACATATATATATATATAGTGTGTGTGTGTGTGTGTGTGTGTAAGTTTCCAAGTGGTGATTATGGTAGAGGACATGAAACAATTGCGTAATAGCAAGATCTCGGAAGTTCATTGAATTATTTGTGCAAGGAGCGATGTAATACCCCGAAAGTTCACCTATTTTTATATAAACGAAGTGGTGAACTTTCGGATTATATTTTGTTTTACAATTCTCTATTAATAATTTTAATAAATTTGACGTAGTCATGTCTAGTGAACTATAGTTTAATAATACTATTTTATTAAATGAGAGTACTAATATCATGAATTGTTTTATTCTAGTAAGTATTTGGGCATGTCCCACTTCAAGAAGGTTATCCTATTACGCTGATTCACCATTAAACTTTGTTGACACCTCGTGCTTAAGTGTTAGACTCATCAAAATAAACGATGCGTCATTATTTTGAAATTTCCATGTGTCGCCACCACGTGCTAAAGGAATTTATGACTCAGCATATAACTTTCTCCCTGGCTAAGAAAACGTGGGAGGAGCTATAAAAGCTCATTCCTACTTATTTTCTATGGTTTTAGAGAGAAGAAACACTATAGAACCTAGAGACAGAAGTTAGATCTTGAAGTTGTGAAGCAGGATTTCGATAAACCGACTTCGTAGAGACGACGTGCTTGACTAGTAGATCAATATTATGGAAAGATTTGGGGTTTTAATTGGTAGCATGCGTCACGGTATTTTTGTAAGTTACTACTCTTAGGTTCGTAATATAAAATTGTCCCATGTATCATCCATGCTAGTATACAAGTTGTTTGCGAAGTAGTATTATACTTTCGTAACTATTGAATTGTCACTAGCTAGACTACATGAAGTGATGTTCTACTTGATTAAGTAGATAAATAGGATAATAAAGTTGACAATACTATGAATACGAGTTAGAATACCGACGTATGGAAATTGTCGTAATTTGACTCCATGGAGTGTACCATCGATACAGTTAGATTATGGTGGGTGGCGGGTGTCAAACCGTCAAAATTAATTTACCTAACTTCCCAATAAACGAGTATAGGATAAGTCAGGATCGTATCCACAGGGAACGTCGTATTTATTTCCTTAAGAATTGCGACAAAACAAATAAAAGCTTCAATAAGGATATTTTTCTAAACTACTAATTATCGAAAGATTAAACTAAAACTGATTTTTAGTGACTTAATATAAACAAAACATAAAATAAATAAAATTTCAGCCAATGAACCAATTTCCATCTCGAATTTCATTACTGATCATTGATGCAAAAATGTCTCATTCAATCACAAATAAATTGGTTATAGCTGTCGACAAACGCCTAACACCCAATCTCTCATTACAGTTTCGATAATTAAGAGAAGCTCATTAATTACTACTCTAATCAAAAGACAACCCCCAAAACGCTCGTAGGATTTAGTGTTTTGATAGCATTAAGAAAAGAGAGACCCAATTCTAAACAGTGCATACTGAAGTAGTATCATTTAATCTAGATTTATTCGCTCCTGTAACACGGTCCGATTATGCTTGTGATGCCTAAAATGTGTGTTACTTGCCACTTCGTTAAAACCCGAAGACAATTACGAATCAGCGGTTTCAACTAGCAATAGACAATTGTGCTAATTAAAATCTGGGCCCTGAACATTAACTAGTCACAACAATCATAAGTCACAACATTCATGCAACGTGAAGAGTAGAGAACGAATAAATACTTATAATTAAACAAGAATAATCACCAATTCGATCTCATAGTAGTCAAATTACGAAACTTCAATTGTTCATTGACGGGAGAATTAAACTAATTACAATCCTAATTCAAAGTAAAACTTACAAAATTTGGATTCCAGTGAGTTTCTCTATTTTCCTAGGCTGAATCGCACCTTTCGGTGCTGCTAGAAAGAGAGAGAGAGAGAGAGAGAGTCGTCTCCCCCTTTCTCTTTTGTTGTCCGCTCTTCCCTCTTTTGCTGAATTCCCCCTCTATTTATAGGAGAATTTTCCTCCCCACAACTGCCACTAACCCATGATCCTAGCCACTACCCTATGTTCCTAAAGACTAGGCATTAACACAACTACCCTAGAAGTGCCTAAAATAAAGAAATAAAATGATAATACCCTGACATAATTAAAATTAACAAAATACTTAAATGAGTTTTTAGCTCATTAAAACTTAAATCCTAACAAAAAAATTTAATGTTCGAGCTTGAAATCTCGTCTGTCATCTCCGCGTGCCCACGCGCTATCAGCTATGAGTTTCTTCCAGCATATAACTAAGTGATTATTGCGTGCCCACGTGCAAACTCTGATTCTGCCCATATTTTTTGTGCTATTTTCTTCAGCTTATTACATTTTTCCTTGGATCATCAAAAGTCACGAAAACACCACATTAGAGTAATATTTATCTCAATATTTAGCAAAAAACCAATAATAAATATCACACTTATTTGAGTTCATCAATGGGACATGGGATTAAGTCCTACGAACATTAGCGTTATATATTATGGGTAGAGTTATCTCTATCGTATCCAATAATGGTGATTATGTAAACAATGAGACGTGAACATGTTTGTTAACAACAAGTATGGTGAAATTGGTAACGAGTAATTGTGATTAATAGAACTAGAAATATAAAAGGGTGTATTGAACAATATGTTGTCTATAACAAGTGGAAAGTTAGGCGTATAACCACAGAAAAAGGTTATGGATATGACAACAAGTCGAATATAATATGTGTTGCTTCTTAATTAATGTCTTATTGAAAGACCTAAATTGTGTAACAAGATGTTAGCTGTATGTATAACAATAAGGTGTGTGTTAGGTGTTAGCTAAGTGTTTAACAACAAGATGAAAAACATGGGTAAACAACAAGTTGAAGGTTATGTGTTAACAACAAGTTGACGGTTTGGCTATTTTTAACAAGTTGAAGGACATGATCCATTACAAGTGGTTACAGTAAACTTGGGATTCCAAGTGTAAGTGTCGAGGGGATATGAAGGGTGCTGGCTATTGTCACGGGACGAAGAGTTAGTGGTAGTCAATAAAATTTATATGCTCAGCTCTTTACCACTATTGGCCATAGTCGGAACGCACTATCCCCCATAAGGTGGGAGTGGGTGTCGGTCTTGACAGTGCTTAGGTTGTAGGGATTGACATTGTGCAAGCAGTCGAATTAATAAATGTGCGCACTACAGTATTGTTCGTGATAAGACTCGAGCTTCTTTAACAACAAGGAATATGAGTAATAAGGTTGGGATAGTCGGAGGTGTACCTCGACCCCGTATCCTTTGTTATGTGTTTATTTATGCTATTATGTGATGCACGGTGAGTTGGTCGCGGTCTCTAACTGGTATGATCATGAGACGGTTGGCGGCAGTTGAACCTCTCACGTTGCGTGATAGTTGAACATGTGTTATTTATTAACTTGTTATGGTATTGCTGATAGTAAACCTGACGTTATTATAGTATCGTTGTTAATGTGGTGCATAAACACATGTCATATAGTTGCATGGTAGTAACTTACTAAGTCTTTGACTCACCCCGTCCCTATTTGTTTTCCTTAGTAGTCAGGAACCTGGAAGGAAACGGTCAGTAACGCCGGTGCAATGTACGGTATAGGTGCTCAGGGGAGCCGGGAATAGTTACTCTTTTGCTTATAGACTTATTATACTTGGTGAAGACGATACGTAGAGTTGTGTAAACTCTCCATTTTGGGTAGTATACTGTTGTTAGCAGTTGTTGTATTGGAGCTTGATATCTTGGTATATGTTGGGTATAACGTCATATTGTGGCCGTTTAAGCAGTAATTCCTAAGCGTGTTTAGCTCGTGGTTTTATAACAGTTTGTTGTCATTATGATAACATGACATGATTATGTTGTTAAGCTGGGGTGGGGTTTCACTCCCAGGCTTAATTAGAGTGTTGGATTATTTCAAATAAAAGTGTCCCACATGACTTAATATCTAATTGGGCTTTAATATTAAGGGCCCACTTTGATGGTTTAGTGGGAATAAAATATTATTAAAGCTTTTGAAAATTATATAAGGAAAAGGATTCCCTCTTTCTCTGCCTATAAAAAGACTTAAAGTTCAAAACCCTAAAACACTTTAGGTTTTCTTTTCACGTCTCTAAGAAAAGTCGTCAAGAGAGAGAAAAGAGGAAAAGGCTTAGGGTTAGGGTTTTCTTCTCACCATCAAGAAGAGATTAAAGTAAAGGCAAGGAGGAAGAAAATTCCTACATCAAAGTATTCAACTTTAAGCAAAGCATGGATCAAGGTTAGTACTTAAATTCATGTTCCTAAAATTATATGTTTAGTGATTATTATGTGTTCCAAGATTCTAGGGCATTATAGATTATGAATTCATGAAATTAAAGTAGCATGAATTTCCATTAAAGTTTACATGTGGTATCAAAGCATAGGATTATGGAACTCATAATTTTCCTATTATCGACAATTCAATTTGACGAATTATAGTATATTCGGCGTAAATTTTTGTTAGAATGAATTGTATATATAATATAATAAATTTGTCCTGATGTGAAAATACTCAACCCGAAAGTTCAATTCATGTTCGGATTGAGTCTTTTCTTTTATGTATGCACGTTAATGATCAAGCATGGGACCACATAGAGATTGTGAAATCCAGGACATGTACATGTATAAATATTGAACAGTATGCAAGGTTGAAACTTGCACATTAAGCACCGTACACTCGGGTTTTTCTTTTCCATGGAATATGGTCTTCAAAGTTTATGCGTTCCGTCCCGTCCCGTCTTTTCCATGGAACATGGTCTTCTTGTTTGGCTTTTGGCACATTATCAGTCACTATATAGTTATATGTGATTGTATATTTTTTTTATTTATATATTTTATGCCTATAAACGTTAAGGTTAAAATAAATTGGATAGTATGTTTATTTCCAAATAAAATTTTATTTTGTTTGAGGCCTAAAATATGAAAAATAAAATAGAACGTGATGATATTAAATAGCTTGTTAGTCACCAAAGTGGCCGGGCTGAATAGAATATCAGCACATTAAATTAATAAAATTACAATTGTTCATGAGTAAAGAGATGCCCTTAAAGAATGACAAGAACGGTTGATTGAACAATTGAGATTATAGATTATTTAGCTAGGAGGTCATCCAAAGATGGACCATTGCTCGTAATCTATAACATTAAAGGGATAAATCATTCAGCCTTGGTTAGATAGTCGTATATCCAAAGATAGAAAACTTATTTAGCTAATGTATGTAATGATTATCCATTAAAGTATTTTCTATTGGCATCAATTATGTTTATGTATTTAGGGATTGCCCAAAAGTGAACTTAAATACATACTTAAAGTTTTACATAAATATATCTGAATCTATTAAAGTTAACTCAAAGTACTAAAAGATAAGCATGTATGGATGTTTGCAGTTTCTATGAATCTCTTCGCATCAGGAAATTCGATTGTCAAGTTCAACGGGCTGAACTATGCTGATTGGTCCGAACAAATCCAGTTTACTCTGAGTGTTATGGATTTGGACCTAGCCATAATGACAGATGAGAAGCCCGCAGCCATTACTGAGGCTAGCTCGGAAGATGACAAGTCAATCTCTATGGCTTGGGAGCGGTCTAACAGGCTGAGCTTGAACCTTATGAGGATGACCATGACGAAAATATCAAGCCTTTGATGCCGAAGACGATGATGCTAGGGAGTTCCTGAAAATTAAAGAATATTCTCGCCGACTTAACCGATAAATCCGTGTGGGTAGCCTTATGGGTGAGCTAACTACAAAGAAGTTTGATTGGTCTAAGTCAATTCATGATCACGTAACGAAATGTCCAACTTAGCAAGAAAACCGAAGACTTTGGGGATGGATGTGAGTGACTCATTCCTTGTACGCTTTATCATGAACTCCCTTCCCGCTGAATTTGGTCGGCCTGTGAACTACAACACCATTAAGGATAAATGAAACTCAAATGAACTTAAGGCCATGTTAGTGCAGGGAAGGGAGATTAAAGAAAATAAGGGATCACTCCATCAACCTCACGCCTATGATGGAAATAACAACAAGAAGGCCAAACCAGGTATGAAGAACAAGAAAAAGGACAAGGCCCCAATGAAGGTTAATGAGGGTCGAATCCGAAAAAGGTTAAATGTTACTTCGCAATAAGGAAGGGCACGTAAAGAAAGATTGCCCTAAAAGGAAGGAATGGTTCAAAAAGAAAGGTATGCATAATATTTATGTATGTTTTGAATCAAACCTTATAGAAGTACCTAATAATACCGGTGGTTAGATTCGTGCAACTACTCATGTGTCTCATGTTATACAGGATTCCTTACGATCCGGCCCATAAATGGAACCGAGCAATACTTGTTTATGGGAAACAGGATGAAAGCACGGATAGAAGGAATTGGGACGTATAGATTGATCTTGGACACCGGCTGTCATGTAGATCTTGAAGGGTGTCTCTATGTTCCTGATTGTGCTAGAAATCTTGTTTCAGTAGGGAAGCTGGATGTTTTAGGTTTTAATTTTAAGTTTGGAAACGGTGTTTTTCATTATTTAAAAATAAGTACTATTATGGTTCTGGTACTTTGTGTGATTCTCTTTACCGTTTTAATCTTAATAATGAATTTGCCGAATCCCTGTATCATGTTGATTATAGTGTAGGCATGAAACGTAGTGCATCTGATGAAAATTCTGCTTTCTTGTGGCATCAAAGATTGGGTCATATTTCCAAAGAAAGGTTAATGAGGTTGGTGAAAAGTGAGATCCTTCCTCAATTGGATTTTAGTGACTGGGTTATATGTGTGGATTGCATTAAGGGAAAGCAAACCAAAACCACATTAAAAAAGTCTGCTACAAGAAGCACTCAACTTCTTGAATTGATACACACTGATATTTGTGGTCCTTTTGATAACCCTAGTTGGGGTGGTAAACAGTATTTTATCACTTTTATTGATGATTACTCACGTTATGGTTATATTTATTTACTGCATGAAAAGTCTCATGGTGAATGTCCTTGAGGTGTTCATAAATGAGGTGGAAAGGCGGTTAAATAAAAAGTTAAAATAGTGAGATCGATAGAGGTGGTGAATATTATGGAAGGTTCACGAGAAGGGACAATGTCCAGTCCATTTGCAAAATTCCTCGAAAGTCGTGGTATTTGTGCACGATACAATGCCGTACACCTCGAGAATGGTGTGGCCGAGAGACGAAATCGTACATTAATGGATATGGTTAGAAGTATGTTAAGTAATTGTTCTTTACCCTTATCTTTGTGGATGCATGCATTAAAGACCGCGAATACCTTCTCAATCGGGTTCATAGTAAGGCGGTTCCTAAGACACCTTATGAATTGTGGACAGCAGAAACCGAGTTTGAGACATCTTCATGTTTGGGGTTGCCCTGAGGTAAGGTTGTATAATCCACAAGAAAAGAAACTTGATGCTAGGACGGTCGGTGGTTATTTCATTGGCTATCCCGAAAAGTCAAAGGGGTATAGATTTTCTTGTCCTAACCATAGTACGAGAATCGTTGAGTCGTGCAATGCTCGGTTCATTGAGAATGGCTTAGTCGGTGGGAGTGGGGAACCAAGAAAAGTTGATATTAAGGAAATTCGGGTTGAAATGCTCGTACCCGATATTCCTTCGAAGTTGTTGTTCCTATTGTTGTATCACGCCTCGCAACATACCGTAACAACAAGTTAATGTTGAAACCCCACCGAATGAAAATATAATAGATGAACCGGTTACTGTCGAGCAAGAGATTATTGAGCCACAAGAGGAAATAGCATTGAGACGGTCTATAAGGCAGAAAATACCTGCTATTTCTGATGACTATGTGGTTTATAATCTTGAGCATGAATGTGACTTAAGCATTGATGATGATCCAACCTCATTTAGTCAAGCGGTGAATGGTAACAATTCAGAAAAGTGGTTAGATGCTATGAAAGAAGAAATAAAATCAATGTATGACAATCGAGTTTGGGACTTAGTAGAGTTGCCTAAAGGTTCCAAAAGAGTCGGTTGTAAATGGGTCTTTAAGATTAAACGTGACTCGAATGGAAACATTGAAAGGTATAAGGCCAGACTCGTTGCAAAGGGTTATACACAAAAGGATGGCATTGACTATAAAGAGACCTTCTCCCCGGTATCTAAGAAGGACTCTTTAAGAATTGTTATGGCTTTGGTGGCTCATTATGATTTGGAGCTTCACCAAACGGATCACTACAAGAAAATGATGAATTCGCTACGATTTTTTGTCTACAAAATTAAATTCGTAGTTAAAATATGTGTTTTTACTACAAAATTTTAGTTTTGTAGTTAATACAAAATTATTAGGCGACAGAATTAATTTCATCTGCAAATCTGGCCCATTAGCAACGAACCTCTTTTTTTTTGTCGCCAAATAAAGGCCCAAAATTTGAGCGCACTTTTTTGGCGCGCGGGACAATTGAAAAGAATTGATTACCGACGAAATTAAGCCATTGTCGATGGAATAAGTCCATCGAAAAAGGCTAGTATTTAGATACTGAGTTGATTTCATCGCAGAACATATTTTTAATTACGGAGATCAAAGGAAAAACCGATCAAAAAGTATTCGGAAGTCAAAACCCCATCGTCTCTTTCTCACTCAAAACCAAAATGATCACCTCTTTCATCGTCTCCATTGAAGCACTCTGCATCTCTCAATTGCCACAGTCCGCCGTCGCAACTGCAGCCCTCCGGCGCGAGCATAGCTCCGGTCAGTAGCTAGGTACGCCTCCCTCCTTCTTGCATCTCTCTCCCCCTCTCTGTCTCTGTCTCTCTCTCTCGCTCAACACACACATATACATACACGCATACAGATCATATTTGGGTGTTTGGGGGTAACGCTGCCCATTTGTAATTTCTCTCCATCTCTCTCACCCACTTTCTCTCTTTAACACAAGAATTTTGATCTTTTAATTATTGTTGGCATTGATCTTTAATTCTAATTCCACAAGAATAGAGTTAATTCTAGGGTTTTATTCGCAATTTGGTTGGTTGGTGCAATTCTTGTGTAATCTCCTTTTCTTCTTATGTGGGCTTTACTGTTGTATTTGGGTTGATTTTGCACTAGAGTTCAATTAGGACTAATTAGGACTTGGGATTTCCATCAAATTCAATTAAGCTGCCAACATGGTAGTTTATTACATATTTTGATATTTTGACAAGATATGGTTGAGTTGAGTAGATAAATGACTTTGATAGAGAGGGGGAAAGGGTCAATGAACTTTAGCAAACGATCAACCTCATAGACTTAACTGTTTTAAGTCTTGGTTAAACCCCATTTGCTTGAACAAACTACTGAGCAGTAGTATCTTGGTAAAATAGGACTTAGAAAATGGAATACTATTACCTCCTGACTATTTGATGTATATGTATATTTTTGTTTCATGTTCTGTGTGATCATTGGTGTGGTAGCAGTCAGTAGCTCCATAATTTGCATCAATATTCTGCTTTTGGTGTTTGTCTCGGTGATAATAAGATAGAACTTCGAAATCTAGTTTGGTCATGCACGGTAAAGTCAGGAGCTGCCACGGGCTATAGCCTGAATCAGAACTGCTTCTCTTAAGTGATTTTGAATTATCCAAATTCATTACAAACAGTCCGTGGTTGCAGCCCAAAAATCCTTTCTTTCACTTCGCTCCCAATTAGAAAGATTGACTGACATTAAGAGCTTATAGTTGGCCAACATTTGATACTATTAAATTTCCTGAAGTGTAGTACTAAGTGTCATAAAGTGTGATGATGAAACTTAGACAACATGATTATTTGGAATCACATCCTTTTGGGTCATGGATTAGAAATTTATTAGGGTTTTTGGATTTAAATGCTGATACCGGAACAAGCTAGTCTATTCACATTATCAGGACTGACTTTTTGTTATAAGAAGCTACCAGCTTTATCATGTTTAAGCCAAGTATTAGTTAGTGGCGAAACCAGAGCAAACCTTAAGGGGTTACTTGACCCCCTTTATCTTTGAAAATGAGTCACTTTAGTACACTTAGACTAGAAATATGGCCTTTTACTATTAAGAATAACATTTTTACCAATTTTGACCCTCTTTATTTTAGAAAAAATTGCACTATAATATAAGTTTGATCCCCATTTAAGCCAAATTCAGGTATATCATCAATTTTCTACTCCAAAAATAATTCTGACACCCTTTAAACAAATTTCTAGCTTCAACACTGGTATTGGTCACATACTTCTATTACTTGATGTTGCCAAATTTCTTCCAGAAACTTCGTCAGAGGATCGGCATGGATGATAGTTGGAACCAACTGCTAAATTGGACTCAACCGATGAATCGCATCCAACAAGTGCATGGCCTTCCGGCACAACTTCCGGCTAGTGCTGATATACCTTCTTGCAAAGGTTAACTTGGCAATCCTGCTTATATGGTTGTGTTTTGTCAGATGTGTTTTTCTGTTTTTGATTTCTAAACCTATCCAACATCTGGGATAACTCAATAGCATAATTATTTTTATTTCCTTGTTTCCTGACTGGAAATCACTAAGACTTGCATAGTTATGTTAAAAAAGTTTACTTCTATAATATCTAGACTGCTTTTCTGCTTCAATTATCTCGACACTGACTCAAGTTTGAGTTTTTAGCCGTTATCTTGCACATCTTAAAACAACTCTGGGAGATGTTCGCTTCATTTGTTCTGGGCACCATATACATTTGTGGACCTTTTTGCCACCTTGTGATTTAACATGGTATTAGATCTTTGATTATGCTTGCTCTGGCAAGTCTTTCAATTTTCCATTTGTTCGCAATTAACTTTTACTGTAGTGTACTTGGTGCACCACAGTTTGTTTCCCTGGCAGTCTGGTTTGCATGTGAGTATGGAGCATGATATGGTTAGACACCCCCCCACCTCCCACAAAAGATCATAGTCGACATTCATATGAGTTGGTAATTTAACTAGTAGGTCAAGAGATGTTCGCTTCATTTTGTCATGTTCACGGTTCACCTCAAATGTTTCTTTGAGCTAGCATTCTGTGCATACAGCAACTCATAAAAATGACCCCCTGAGGCTCCAACATTCTGCGGCACTTGTAAGCATTTAGGAAACATGGCATATAATTGGTATGTTCCCTAGAAAGATTGATGGAATTCATGTCATTTTCTTTTTCTCCATAGAATTCAAGGACGTGGAATCTCATTATCCTCAACTGGAACTTCCTGGGATAGATTACAAGCCTCTGAACCGCAAGGTAAAACAAGCTACAAGACACCTGATAATCATATTTACAGTCTGTATAACCAAAATACATAGTTCTTTGGTCTTGGGAACGAGAATATACTTTTTTGCTTTCTTCTTCGAGTTTTTTGATTTTAGATTTCAAGCTTAATTGGTAAGTTTACAGGATGGTCACGATTCTTCATTCAAGGGTTCAAGTTTAAATCTTCAGAAACTTGGAAATGGACATTCACCTAATTCTGTCAATGCTTAAACACCAACTACACCGCGTTCTGGTTCTTTCAGCTCTAGTCAGCTTGCTCAGAAAAAAATGTTTGCCGAATCACAAATAGGAAGAACCAGCTTCCAGAAGCTTCTTGAACCAAGCACGTCTCAGAAACCTGGAATTGCTCCTTACAGAGTTGTTCTTGGGGACGTAAAAGAAAAGGTAATCTTTTCTGTTTGATCCAAATAATGCAAAAGATATGCAATGGTTAGAGTATTATTTCTCTTTATCAGATCAACATGAGTCTTTTTGAATGTGTGCGGTAACATTTTTTCATTAACATCATAGTCTTTAACTTTCTCACTGTAACTGTGCATCATAACCTTCACTCCTTCGGCACGTTTTTGCATACTTATCGTCTCTATGCTTGTTTTCTTCAGCGTTTTCATTACCTTAATGGAAGGCACAAGTCTATGTACGAACATGGTAATTAGACTCTTTTCTATCCTGACTTCAGCATCTAAATTCTTGGAAAACCTCCGTATTCAGAAGCACGTTCTCATGTGATAGCATGCTTTCCTTGTCGCTACTCTTATCAACTTGTGAAAAAGATTACTTATATTTGCGAGAGTTCGCCTTTTGCCTTCTTTGCTTAGAAGGAATGAGTGACTATATTAACATGATTAAGGGTCACACTTTAGATGATTGAACTAGTTGGCGAAACTAGCTGCTAGATAAAAGTTCTGAAACAATTAAATGCTGGTCACATATTTGGGCTGTTGGTTGATTGTTCAATATATAAGGAGAAAATTTAGCTGAATCCTTTGATTAAAATGAACGTATGACTTTCCGAAGTTCTGCTTTTGGACAAGAATATTCGCGGAATTGATACTGGCAATGTTGGATGTGGACATCAACTAAAAAGTAAAAAGAAAAGAAAGTAGAGGCAGACCAATTCCCGTGACAGTGCACTAGTATAAATAGAGAGCGACAGTAGTGTTTAAATTCGAAAAGTGAAGTAAATTAGAGCAGAATTTGAAAATGGCGGGATCTCAAACTCACCTGCTAATGCCAATTTCGAACGGAGACAACGAATACCACAGCGGGATAACGACCGACATTGGAGACCATTGGAATGTTCAATACTCGCGCTTCTTCAACTATCCTTCTCCGCCTCCCTCTGCCGCTCCCCATCCCACTATCGGCATTGCCTTAAGACACAACGGCTGCAAAGGAACTTGGATCTCTACATCCTCGCAGGATGCTTCCCTTGGCTTAACCGCCAATCAATCTCGTTCCGACTCTCTACTCACCGTCACTTTCCACCACAAAGTCCTCGTGAGTTGATAATTCTGTAACATCATTTTGAATCTCAGTTTTGTTTGTTAGATTTGAGTTTATACAAAGTAAAATTCATATTTAGTGTGTTTTTTTGCGCTTGTATTTCGCCTGATTCATGCTCGATAATAATGATTATTTTGTATTTTATTTTTTACAACCTAGTGTTGATATCTGTTCTCGTGACGGATTGAGTTCACTAATTGTGGACGTAAACAGAATCCTATTTCATGAATTTTTCACGTCCGTACCTTGGCAAATTAGTTTGTATGCTGTATTGAGCGGATTCTTACTCAATTTCATGAATTTCTCCATTTTATGGCATACTGCTGAATCCTGTGTTCATAATGGATTAATTTCACTTTTTGTGGCTTTGTTGGATTACATAATCTGTATACTATTAGCTTAGACAGTAAATTATACGTAGTATTTCTTAGTGGTGTTTTTTGCTGATTGTCTGATTGTTGCTTGTGTGTTGCTGTAAGTCCATTTACGAATAGGAGAATGTTATACAACTGGAAAAAGAAAACAAGGAACTCGTAAACGCTCATGGTGAACTGATGTGTGATTCTGCGACTGATTTTGGGATATCCTCGCATGTAACATTTTCCATTCCTCTCTTGTTATCGTTATCTCTTAGGGAGTCATTAAGATTCTGATTTTTTAGTTTGTATGACATGGCATTACCTTTCAGTTAGCTTTGCGAAGTTGTGGATCCTACAATAAGATATATGTATGTACCTTTTGACAGATATATCATGTGTATATGGCGCTCGGCAGGAGGCTCAATAGTGGCTTACAGTATGGCAGAATGTTCATTTCCTGCTGATTTGTCAGTTGATTATTATCTACTGTTGTTGATTGTCACTTGAGTTGCTCATTGCACAGCTTGTAAGAAACACAAGTTAAAATAACCTGTAGACCTTTTAATATGTGTATTTTGCATTTGATAGACTTGAGGATGTAGTGTAAGACCTTATTTTATGCAAACCACATCAGCTTTCTATTGGCAGCATACATGTCAACATGCATGTTGTATGTTGAGTACCCTTTTATTGGGATCTCCTCTAACCTCTTATTCCCAGATGCATGTTTTACTAGCCTGCATTTTCTGATACAGTGTGGTCCCTAAAAGACATTTTTATTCATTGTTCTTCCTTTATGATAGTTTGAGTCTTTTTTTCCTATCTTGTTCAATTTACGTTAACATTTTAATTATATTCCACAAAATCTTGAAGCTATTTATGTTGATGTGGTGCAGGAATAGCATTACATTTCAAAGCTTCATTTTACCTGGCCCCAGGTGTCATGCATATTTGGATATCCTCCTAGGGGCAGCAGAGTTCTATTCGTGAGTTATAAAGATCATTTAGGCCAGGCAAGATACTCAATACTCCTTAAAATGCTGACTAAGATCAAATTTAAGTATACTACATGGTCTTCTCCTGTTTTCAGTTTTAACTTCTCCATGTGTGTGTGTATCAAAAACTTACTGAAGGAAACAGGAAACTCTGTTTATTTAAGAGCCTACTACTGATAATAAGGATGATAATAGCTGCATCAATCCTCCAAATGAATGTTACTTCTGGTAAAAGTAAAGTAAAGTATAACAATTCAAATACAGCAGTAACATTCTGATCAGACTGGCTTCTGTGGAGTAAGTCCAAACATTCCAAACTATAAAAGCTCCATAAACAAAATTGCTGCTTAAAATCAAGTATTCATGATTCGTAGTGTAAGTGGGATGTCCATTATATTGTCATTATGGAGAAGTTTGAATTCATTATATATTCAGAATGCAGAAGTAGTAGTCCGTCATTTAAATGGAGCAAATTATACAGAAGGCTTCTTACATGCAAATGATACTTTGGCACAAAAAAGAAATCAGAAGTAGCAAAGACTTCATTTTCGGAATTATAACAAAACATAAATATCTGTGATGCATTGCTATTTTGTTTGGGGTAATTTGAGGTATATCTGCACCCTTGATTTTCCTGTGATATTCAGAGCAAGTAAAGGAGTTCCTGTGATACGGTTTTGGTCCATCATATTTCATTTAGAACTTTTTCTCATTATTGCAATCTCAGACCCCAGCAACTACTTTTTCCTTCTTTGCAGATTCAGAAATTTGCTTTGCGCTTTCTGACAATTTATAAACGTAAACTAGCGTAAAGAAAATTCATGGAAGGTTTTTCATTGTTTTGATGTTTGATAGCTTTATGTTGGTTTCTGTTCTTTATAAAGTGATATTAGTAATTTAGTATTCAGTTCTACTTGAATAACAACAAAGTTATTGTTGTCATCATCTTTATCCAGTGGGTTGTTCTCTTCAATTATTTTATCTTTCCAGGGATTCCTAGAATAGATAAGCTGGAGATTGAGGTTAGAGGTTTCCACACCAACTTATATGCTGTTCGTGGCATTTATATCGGAGGAAAGGAAGGGAAAAGTAAAATCCAGTGGCTCAGGTCAATGGTTGGAAGTCCAGACCTCATCTCCATTCCTGGTATGCTAAATCATTTATTGATCTTATATAGTAGAGGTTCTTATAAAAAGAAAAGGAAGAAATTTTATATGGTAGAAAATCCTGATAAAACATTCTTCCTGAGCTTTTATTTTCCTTGTGGTCAATAATGAGAAAGTTGAAGTGGTAAAGGCGGCTTTGAGACGCCACTGTAACTCTGCTTTGGTGGTTGGGCTACTCATAGATGATGAGGATAGGTTCTTGAAGGTGAAATTGGGCACCATTGATGTGGTAGGCGGGGCTTTGCTTGTGGTCTTGTGACGTTGGTGGTAGAGATGGAGAAGAGGACAAGCACGGGCAAAGATGAGGATGTTCGAAAGGCTCAGAGTGCTAGGTTTAAAGTTTTCACCGTTGGTTCATCTTTTCTTTTGCTTGAGCATGAAGGAAGGGTGACCTCCTTTAACCTTATCCTTCAATGTTTAGTCTTTTCAAAAACAAAACAGATACTTTTTGTTTGTTACTGTAACGAAGGTTTATGGTACCAAAAAGCACACAGTTTTCCAAAAACTGTTTCTGCCTCCAGTTCTGGCCTAAAGTGAAAAGCGAAAAAACAAGAAGAGTTGAAAGGGTGACGTGGTTGCTCAATCAAACGTGGGTCTCGATCATCTGACTGGACTTGGCAGCATCTAACATAAAGATAATTGCCTTCGAAAAACAATTAATTATGGTTTGTGCGTCCATTCTTTGTTCTGTTATACGTGATAAGGAACTAGTATCACTGAGATTTGATCAGCTTATTAATACGCCACATGGATGTGAATCAGAGATATATATGATAAGAACTAAATGTCGTAACATTTTTGAAGTAGTAATGCTATATCTTTAAACATTTGATTTCGTAGCCGTCTGTTTCATAGTGAGCTTACATTATATGCTTGTGTATAAACATATTGCCCACATACGACTTTCTGGTTCCCCTTTTCTAAATGCACCTCTTTCGATCCTTTTCTCTCTCTAAATTAGTCTGTTAATTATTCAGAAGGTTCAGCTCCAGTATTTCCATGTCATAAGTTTTGTTTGTCTCTCATGTTGCAGATTGAGGGGGAATATTGTGTTTAGTCATGTCAGTTTTAGATAGCCTACTAGACCTGATGTTCAAATTTTTTGAGATCTCTGCTTGAAGATACAATCTGGCAAGGTACTTCTTTGATATTATGTATTCCTAAAAGTTGTGAAATATACATATTAGTATCATGAAAATTGAAGAAGCTTATTTGTCAAGGCTGTAGCATTGGTTGAAGATAGTGGGAGCGGAAAATCAATTGTGATCTCTTTGTTGCAAAGGTTCTATGACCCTGATTCAGGTCAATTTATGCTAGACGGAATGGAATTCAAAAGCTAAAAGTGAATGGTTAAGACAACAGATGGGTCTTGTTAGCCAGGAGCCAATGTTGTTCAACGAGATTATTCGTTCCAATATTGCATATGGTAAGGAAGGCATTGCCATGGAAGCAGAGATTATAGCTGCAGTAGAGTTGGAAAATGCTCACAAGTTCATCAGTGGGTTACAGCAGGTTATCTAATTGTTTGAAACTTTATATATAATTACTTCCTGCTGATTACTTTTACTTGTATGTAAGTTCTTAATATCTGAAAGTGCTTATATTTGAAATATATTTTCTTTGTTGAATTTTGTCGTTCATTCAGGATATCTTCATTCAGCGTGATAGTCGAGAGTTGCGTGAGGACTAGGCAGCAGAAGCTAGAGTAGGAACCAAAACCAATTTGCAGCAGGTTGGAGCATGACGGTAATGTGGGATGGGAGCATGATTGTTGCTGCAAATAATCGAGGAACGTGCTATGTTTGGCGCTTGTTGCGTGGGTCCCAGGTATTATCTTCATGAACAATTGAATTTGATGTTTCCATTTGTAATTAGATATTGTTTCAAGCTAATATGTATTCTGTTGCAGACTATGACCAACTTTGAACCGCTGCATAAGCTACAGGCTCACGACGGATACATACTTAAGTGTCTCCTTTTATAGTCTCTTTTCTGTTGTTACTATCTTAATTCGGTTGTTATTTTCTGTCAGGCCTCACAATAAGCCGAGAGGCTCAGTAAACTGAAAGCAAGCAGAATGAAAGAACTGGTGATGAAGAGGAGGTTAGAGTAGCATCCGAAATATGCTATACCACATTGAACCTGATCCCAGCACTGCTGCTGAAAAATCTAATGCGATCATCGATTCTGGTACAGACAATCTATTTCTTTTTTTCCTGCAATCATGTGCTAAACTTACATCTAATTAAGGCCTTCTCCTGGCGCCTATTTATAAAAGAGAAATTAAGTTTGCAACGTCTAAATTTGCAGTCTTAAGACTATTGAGTATTTGTTCGTGTCAAAAATTTTCATAAACCACAGTTCTATAATGTAATTGTCATAAACCACAGTTATATAATGTAATTGGGTGTGCACCATTATTGCATTGTTGCATTGTTGAACGTAAATGCTTGTTGGGGTGCCCTCGTTTGATGGGTGTGCACCATTATTGCATTGTTGCATTTTTGAACGTAAATGCTTGTTGGGGTGCCCTCGTTTGATGGGTGTGCACCATTATTGCATTGTTGCATATTGTTGAGCGTAAATGCTTGTTGAAAGACATGTTTGTAGATGCAACCAAGCTGACTTTTAGTCAGGGGATTGTACGAAGTTGGCTATATACATATATTCGTACTTCTTACTTGTTTATATTTTCTTTTGAAACACTTCATTGTGGTTCTCATTTCTTCATCCCTGAAAGAGAACTTAATCTGAAAGAGAACTTAATCTGAAGAATAAGCGTCAAGGTAGGGCCATTTTCTTGGTCATATCTGCAGCTATCAATCAGTATAAATGAACTAAAATCACGCATGCAACCTATTTGTGAAACTTTGGCATGATTAGAGTATATTGAACTGTCAATTAGCCATGCAGGCTTATTATTCATGAACCATTAGACTGAAATTCTTGAATTTGTGTAATATAAATGACCCAGGATAAAACTTGTTAACGACTTTCTTATATCCCTTGTCTATCCAATATTTTCTTTGGAATAGCCATGTGGACATCATAAATGATATCACATGTAAAATGAAGCAATTTTCTGCTGCCATTTCATGTTTGCAGTTGTTTCCATGGGACTTCTTTATGTTCATATTTTCCTTCTAATTATGACTTCTGTTAATTTTTGGTGAATTAATTTGTTTACGTTGTGAAATTCTGAAGGCAAACAACGAAGATACATCGCATGCAATGGGATATTATCATCTTCTCCACGTCCGAATACAAACGGCTTAGGATCTAGCGTAGGGCAGGTAGACCCTTACCCTTATCTAGTCTAGATTGTATCGTTGCTCTTTTTTTTGCGTGATTTACGATAATCATATGATTTATATTGTACTTATAAAAAAAAACATATGATTTATATTGTAGGCTCGGATCAACTCTCCAATGGACGATTTGAGCTATACATTTGACACTTTTGGAGGCCAATCATTTTGAAGGGGTTGCTGATACAAATTTTTAGTGTATTTTCTTGAATTATTTTGATATTGAATGATTTCTTAAAAATTAAATACAATGGTTTGGTGTTAGTTGATGACTTCAAAATTTTATGGATATGTAAAATAATATATATTCATATCTATGTAATGCAATTGTTTTTTATGTGATAATGGTTTAGTATATATTCATATCTATGTAGTGGGATATATAGTGATTATTCTCTATGAGTAATATTCGTAGTGAAATAGCAAAACATTTGCGACAAAACGAAATTCGTAGCAAAAAAATAGGGCAACTGCGACGAAATATTTTGTAGCAAAAGAAGAGGCAATTATGACAAAATATTTTGTAGTAGAAGAAGTAGCAATTGCGACGAAATATTTTGTAGCTAAAGAGAAGCAAACTGCGACGAAATATTTTGTAGCAAAAGAAGAATCAACCGCGACGAAATATTTTGTAGCGAAAGAGGAGGCATCGGTGACGAAATATTTTGTAGCAAAAGAGGAGGCATTGGCGACGAATTTTTTCGTAGCTAATCATAGTCTTTTTGTGACATTTTTTTTGCATTTGCTACGAAATAATTCGTAGCTGTTGCTTAACATTTGGCGACGAAATGGATTTTTTCGTAGCTAATCATAGTGTTTTCTGCGACGTTTTTTTTTAATTTGCTACGAAAAAATTTGTAGCTAATGCTTAACATTTCGCGACAAAATAGGGTATTTGCGACGAATTTTAGCCTTGATTTCGCGACGAATTATTTCGTAGCAAAAGGACTCATTTCGCGACGAAAATGAGTTTCGTAGCAGAAGACCTTTAGCGACGTCGCATAGGCGACGAACACGCTACGAAAATGCTTTCGTCGCCAAAGGTCTTTAGCGACGAAAATTTGACCTTTTGCTACGAAAATTTTCGTAGCTAAATCCCAAAATTCTTGTAGTGGATGTTAAAACCGCTTTTCTAAATGGTGAATTGGAAGAGGAGGTTTATATGGATCAACCTGAAGGGTTCGTGACCACGAATAAGGAAAGTTTAGTGTGTAAATTGAAGAAGTCAATATATGGACTAAAACAAGCCTCCCGCCAATGGTATATTAAGTTTAATGATACCATTACTTCTTATGGTTTCACAGAAAACACCGTTGATCGGTGTATCTATATGAAGGTTAGTGGGAGCAAGTTTGTAATATTGGTCTTGTATGTTGATGATAGTTTACTTGCTGCTAATGATGTTGGGATGTTACGTAATGTAAAGGAATTTCTCTCTAAGAACTTTGAAATGAAAGATTTAGGTGAGGCATCTTATGTGATAGGAATAGAAATATTCCGTGATAGGTCACATGGAATGTTGGGACTGTCTCAGAAAGCTTACATCAATAAAGTCTTAGAGAGATTCAAAATGGAAAAGTGTTCAGCAGGAATTGTTCCAATACAGAACGGGGACAAATTTAGTCAAATGCAATGTCCAAAGAACGATTTGGAACAAAAGGAAATGAATTTGATTCCCTATGCATCAGTGGTTGGGAGCTTAATGTATGCACAAACTTGTACTCGGCCTGATATCAGCTTTGCTGTTGGAATGCTAGGCCGGTATCAAAGTAATCCTGGTATTGATCCTTTGAAAGCTGCAAAGAAAGTCCTTCGGTATTTACAAGGCACCAAGGAACACATGCTCATGTATAGGAGGTCTAATCACCTCGAAGTTATAGGATATTCGATTCGATTATGCGGATGTGTTGACTCGAGAAAGTCAACATTCGGTTATTTGTTTCTTCTAGCTGGAGGAGCGATATCATGGAGAAGTGGAAAGCAGTCTGTCATTGCTGCTTCTACTATGGAGGCTGAATTTGTGGCATGTTTTGAGGCCACTATTTATGGATTGTGGTTGCGGAACTTTATTTCAGGGCTTGGAATTGTTGACAGTATAGCCAAGCCGCTAAGAATTTATTGTGACAATTCCGCAGCAGTCTTCTTCTCAAAGAACGACAAGTATTCTAAGGGTGCTAAGCATATGGAATTGAAGTACCTGTCGGTCAAAGAAGAAGTGCAGAAACATAGAGTGTCTATTGAGCATATCAGCACCGATCTTATGGTAGCGGATCCGTTAACAAAAGGGTTGCCACCTAAGACATTTCGTGGACATGTCGAAAGGATGGGTATCATGGATAAGTCCTTGTTAGCATGATAGTTTGTATGTGTATACGTATGCATAACAGTTATTTGCTCATTATCTTATGACACTTTGATATCATTTATGGATATGTTTTCTGCTTATTTACATTGTATTGTTTTAATGTATTATGGTTTAGTCTTCTTAGGAAGACTATATGGTTGAGGTTTATGGTTCACCTCATTATGGTTAAAGTTTAAGTTAAATTGATCTTGTGATACATGGAAGGAATCATATCGATTGAATGATGTGTGATCGCCATGATCCAATCAGTTTTAACTTAATTAAAGAAAAACCCAAATTGACATTATGGAGGATATTATAACATTGCGCACTTAAAGTTGTTATTAAATTCTCAAGTCGTCATATGGGCCAAGTGGGAGAATGTTGGATTATTTCAAATAAAAGTGTCCCACATGACTTAATATCTAATTGGGCTTTAATATTAAGAGTCCACTTTGATGGTTTAGTGGGAATAAAATATTATTAAAGCTTTTGAGAATTATATAAGGAAAAGGATTCCCTCTTTCTCTGCCTATAAAAAGACTTAAAAGTTCAAAACCCTAAAACACTTTAGGTTTTCTTTTCACGTCTCTAAGAAAAGTCGTCAAGAGAGAGAAAAAAGGAAAAGACTTAGGGTTAGAGTTTTCTTCTCACCATCAAGAAGAGATTAAAGTAAAAGCAAGGAGGAAGAAAATTCCTACATCAAAGTATTCAACTTTAAGCAAAGCATGGATCAAGGTTAGTACTTAAATTCATGTTCCTAAAATTATATGTTTAGTGATTATTATGTGTTCCAAGATTCTAGGGCATTATAGATTATGAATTCATGAAATTAAAGTAGCATGAATTTCCATTAAAGTTTACATAGAGTTCCAGGTAGGGGGCTTAAATCGTGGGTGGGCGTAATTGAATGTCACTCGATCATGTAAGTTGATTAATAAGTGCAGAAGGTTTTAAACTTTTTGATTTTTGATAGGGCGAACTAATCCACCTCAAGCTCGGTTGATCAGTTCGGCTAGCATAAGAATTCGAGCTCGAGCGTAAAATATATTTTTGATATTTATTATATAAAATGATTTATTTGTCTTTTAATTAGTAAAATAAAATATTACTACGTTTTACAAGATCTGCCTAAAATATATCTTTCTGAGTCAAATTAATCAAAGTTCCTAAATCTTCGAGGTGGAGTTTTTTTAGAGTCATTCAGTTTGTAGGTGTAGAAGGTTGGAGCAAGCTTTATTTAATTTCTTGGATCAACTGTGATTTATTTATGTGGAGGAACGCAATGTGTTAACTGTTTGATTCTATGTGTGGCCCAACCTTTAATAACAAATATAAATAAAATAACGTTAAAAAAAACAACAACTGTTATGTTGGCAAATTGCGATAAATGCTACCAACTAGGTATTGGACATCTCAATAACCATCCTCTAATGCTAAACGTTGCTCAATTGTAAAGTCAGACATATAACCAAATATCACAATAACACGATATTTTCAAGAATCATCTCGTACTTATTCAAAGTACTCTCTCTTTTTCGGATAAATGTTTCTACTTTCTATTTTGAAATGTCTCAACTAATATTCCTAATAATTTTTTATGTATATATTCTCTACCATTATTTTCAATATACCCTTAAAACTTCATTTAATATAACACATCTTGGAAGAACCCATTTATTTAAAATAGTAAAACTCAATTAATGTTCATGAGTATTATTGTTAGAAGACATTTTACAGCACATTATTAATTACGTTTCTTAATTTGTGTGCTTTCTCAATTAAAAACATTTATCTGGGACGGAGGGATCAGTAACACTTTATTCGATCCTTAATCAGTCCCTAAAGTCGAAAAAGTCTAATACTTCCGAACACAGTTTTGCCAGATCAAATTGTTGGGAAAGGATTTAAAAGATACTTCCTCCGTTCCAGGTAAAGAGTCTACTTTTTGACTTTTTTTAGGTCAACTAAGTTAATATTTGACCGATAATTTACATGAATTTTGTTATTTTTACAAAGTTATGAAAATTGTAATCCGTATTTTTAAGATATATTTTAATTAATAAAATTTTATTTCCAAAAATATAATTAAAGTATATAAAATTTTAATTTGATTTAGTTCTATGTTAACTTTAAAAAAAAAGAACGTGGACTCTTTGTCTGGAATGGAACGGAGGGAATATTCTTTTCTATAAAAGACACGAAGTTGTAATCTATCATTGGACCTATAATTATTCAGATCGGATCCTCTATTCTAAAATGGTGTTTCATTTCCTATTCCAACCGTTGGATGTGCGCCACATGTGCATGTGAATAAATAACATTAATTACCCCGTAATTTTTTATGCACATGTGGCGCACATCCAACGGTTGGAATAGAAGATGAAACACCATTTTGGAATAGAGGATCCGATTTGATAATTATTGCACACAAGCAGGCGTGGAAAGGAGGGACAGAGAGAGGCATTTAGGATTTAGTTTAGTCTAATTTTACTATTATGTCATTAGGCTCGAATAGTGCTCCTCGAGCTCGGCTGGCTCCAACTCGTGGTTCGCAAACAAGCTTCGACTTTCCCACTCCACAAAAACACATACGAGGAACATAGTAAATCAGGGTAGAAGATAGCCAAGCTTACTACAACTACACAATAATACTACTCCTCAGTCTTAGGTACACCTATGCACAGCTTGGGAATCATTTTGAGTGCCATTTTTACTTTGTCTGTTTTGTCACCTTTGTATTTCAGTAAAGCTTCATGAACCTCCAGTGCTGTAGGGCGGGCTTGAAAGTCATTATCGACACACTTGAGTGCTAACTTTGAGATATCCCGAGCAACCTCTATCGGACATCCTCCTAATACCCTCAAACTATCGTTCATTGCATGCATCTTCAAACTCACATCTTCAATGGCCTTGTCTTTAAGAGGGATTCCTAACTCCTCACGCCTTGTAATCAGCTGCAATATCAATATTCCAAGACTGAATATATCGGTCTGTCTCGTACCTGGAAAATTTCCTGCAATGACATAGTAGAAATTCTATGAACCCATCATGCTTTTATTGCACACAATTGAGATGCAAGTAAAACAATTAGCTGCGAAATGTTACTGTTCAACAAAATATTTGGATCAGTATAGCCGCCTGTCCCGCAAAGATAGACCTCTCCCTCAGGCTTCACAGTGCCAAAATCAGAAAGCATTGGAGTCCAATCCTGTCAATAACGTTATCAAGGGTATTACGTAAGAGTAATATTTAATTTTGTGTACTTGTAGTAGTATAGAAAGTAATATTAATACTAACATCGTCAAGAAGGATATTTCCTGATTTGAAGTCTCGAAAGACCAAGTTATGACGATGAACCTCAGCAAGGGCTAAAGATGCACCAATCAGTATGTCCAGAGTTCTCTCCCACTTTAGACCTAGAAAAAACATAAAAAAGTAATAATCTTTTGAAGATATCATAAAATCAAACTCGTCAATGTGTGAGTGAAAAATAAAACTAAACATGTGATTTTGACTGCAATATTTTTATCCAAAACTAACATAAGTAGAAAGATTATTTATTTTTATTCAGCACCTGGCAAGTTCTGTTTAACATTTCCTCGTTGCATATAAGGATATACTAGATAGAATTTCCCGTTTGCTTCACATTGCCCAAGAAGGGGGAGAATGTTGCGGTGCGAGACATATGACAAATATCGAATCTCTGCCTGCAAGAAAAATATAAATAAATTTAAGAAACTAATGGCAGATGCCACAACACGGTCACACGGTCATAAGTTTGGGTATTTTTTTTAAACAGCCAACAAAGTAATTTATACTAATAGGAGGAAAAGAAGTAGAAACACCCAATTTCACCTCCATACAAGAGCAAAGTAAATCCTCTCAGTACTCAACTACTAGTATTAAAAAGAGATACAATCAAATTCCAAAACCCAATTATAATTATAATGCCACAATTCCATTTCTGGAAATCCTTAATTTCTTAACCCAGCCAGACCAACAAACAACTCAACCTGCACAAACCCAACAAACAACAGCCACCACTATCCAGTAATAAAGTACCATCCAGAACACGAACCCAAAGGTAAAGCAGAACAGATAAACATCCGAACACGACTACCATTGAACAATCAGAAAACAGGATATTAATGCACCAACCAATTACAGAAACACAGATATAACAACCCAAAGAAAACAGACAGCATGATTGCACAACAATAAATACTAGCTGAGTCAAAAAATAGTAAAGGAAGACTTAGAACTCACCTCCCACTGTAATCGAAAGTCAGGATTCCTACCATGAGAAACCTTGACGACAATCTTCTTGCCATTTAGCTCGTTGTCAGGCAAGTTCCTAATGATTCCCTTGTACACTCTTCCAAAACCACCGCTTTTGAGAAAATTCCTCTCAGTGAAGTCACCAGTGAAGTTTTGTAATTCTTCCAGACTGAATGTCGCAATATTGATTGTACCTATCAAATTGTTGTGATGATATTGATAAGTAATCAAACAGTGTAAAAAGTACTCCATAGAGTAAAGAACAAGACACGTTGGAACTATGGAAATAATTTATTAAACATTAGTCGTCAACTATTCAATATTTAAGTTTATTTCTTGCATAGGGCTATTGACAAGTCGAGTCAAGTCAAATAGTTGTTAACCACACAGCCAAAGCTGATGCCGGAAAAGGAGAAGTAAAGAGGAAA
Organism: Platycodon grandiflorus; assembly: GCA_016624345.1. Classification (NCBI taxonomy): domain Eukaryota; kingdom Viridiplantae; phylum Streptophyta; class Magnoliopsida; order Asterales; family Campanulaceae; genus Platycodon; species Platycodon grandiflorus. Next base: position 9,177,644 of record CM028365.1, on the reverse strand, counting down.
ACACAAGTGAAGATTATGAAAGGGGATAAACACTCAAATACACTTCGGAATCCACCAAAGGAATTGAGTAAGAAAAGAAGAAATCCTTCTTCTATAAATTGCCAATGGCTCAAAATTACAATCAAGTCTGCCCGTCCCTTTAAATATGAGGGTATTTATAGGCTAGAATGGGACATCCCCCCATTTATGAAGCAAAGATACATGAACTATGAACCTAAGGGAGTACATGAATTGAAAAATACGAACAGTCATGGCCAAGTACAAATGATTTATCCAAAACTAAGAGATAATCTGAATCTATAACACACCTAGGGATGATGAACTTCCAGCCTTGACCATTGGAGAAGAATCCAAGAAGAAAGATTTAAAAGAAGATAAAAAACGTCTGCTGAAGCTGTGTGCAGACAGCCTGGACACCTTGTACCAAAAATGCATTTTCTCACTCCACAGGGCTCGAAACGATGAACCGTTTTTTTACCCTTAAAGTAGACTCGTATACCTTTCCAACGAGTATAGCCATGCATTCTGGGTCCTCCCGAGTCAGTACAGTTTAATAGTTAAAGTTACTGAAATTTCGATTCTGCAAATTTTGGACAGCAGCTACCTTTAGTCCCATGTCTTGACCATCACATTGCCACTTTGCGGATTCATTTTCGTAAGACACTCCGGTGTCAAAAGCTCAAAGGAATACAAACTAAAACACTTGATAAGCTTATTCATATACTAAGTCTATCCCCTGTTAGCTAGTTTCTCTACATATATAGTTAAATTCTCTCTTTGTAATCTATCTTTGTAACTACGTGCTGTACTGCTGTATATATTCTGACTCAATAGAAATTTATCACTATTCTTCCAAAAATACATATGAGGTTTTATGGTATCAGAGCTTACTGACTAAAAGCTCCTTTAGATCCATGACGTCCTCCACAGATAACTCGATCATCTTTTTCAATGCCCAGTCCCACCTTCCCACAAAACTCACTCAATCCAACTTCTCTGTTTGGCGACGCCAGCTTTATTCAGCTCTCATAGGCCATAACCTTCTCAGCCACATCACAGGCACTCCTACTCCATCTGCTGCTGAAATTCTAGGACACTACCAAATTAGTGTCAAACCTAGAGTACCTCCTTTGGTCTCGTCAAGATCAGCTCATTTTAAATGCAATGCTCAGAAGCTGCATTGCCACAATTCAATCATTCCTATCCACCGCTTTCTCATCCAAGGAGCCTGGGATCGTCTCTCTGTAATTTTCAGAAACAAGTCTCGTTCGCGTATTATGTCCCTCAAAGAAAGATTTCATGCCAATCCACGAGGGACTTAATCTATTGCAGATAAAATGCATGCAGGATGTTAGAGCAACCGCTGATGCTCTTGTCATTGTTGACATTCTCATCGCTGATGATGAACCAACTGGTCATGCATGCCCTCACAGGAATTGTTGAAGAATTTTTTGACATTGCTGCTGCTGTCCGAGCTCGGATACCCCAATCACATTTGATGAATTGGTTGATAAACTTGAGGACTTTGAGCGTCGTCTCAAACGATCTGAAATCACTAACCCTTCCTTTTCCATTGGCACTGCCAATTATGCTAACGGAAACACACTCCTAGCGATCCGCCCAGAATTCTCAAAATTCAAATAGGTCCACCTGGATAGCAGCAACAACTGCAGCCAAGCCCTCCCTTTCAATACCTCGAGTTGGAATTCCTCTCAGCAAATTCTTACTCGATCGTCTACCTAGTGTAACTTTTGTGATCGTTCAGGACATGATACCATTGAATGTTGCAAACTGGCACACTTTCTCCAAGAGAATAATGTGCAAAATGTCTCTCCCCAGCAGCAAAAGAACCCTATGCTCACTGCCAATATAACATCCCTCACTTGACCCAGCTTGCAACCTTGGTTATTTGATACAGGAGCTTCGCATCATGTCACTGGTGATGTTGGCAATTTGCAGACCTTCTCTGACTATGGTGGTCCAAGTGAAATAACTATTGGTGATGGTACAGGTTTGCAAATCTCCCATATTGGCAATACCAAGCTCTGCTATGGAAAAAATTATTTTTCCTTGGATAATGTCATTTGTGCACCTTCTATTACCAATAATTTGATTTCTGTTGCTCAATTTTGTAAATCTAATACCGTCTCACTTGAACTTGTTCCTATGCAGTTCATTGTGAAGGATCTACGCACGGAGGCGCAACTGCTTCGCAAGGAAAAAATAAATGATGTCTAATGCATTCCTAGCTCAATAAATCAATGAGTCAATCACACCACCAAAACCCAAGTCAATGACTCGCACCAACGTGTGAGTCACCCCTCCATTTCCATTGATCGTTCTCTTTTTCAATCTACTTCCAGTTTTTCCTTTAATTCTAAATTTCACTGTAATATTCGTGTGATTTCAATAGAAGTCACAAATTATCCTTCCCAGAAAATTCATTAACTAGCTCCAAACCACTTGAATCAATTTATACGGATGTTTGGGGTCGTGGCAATTTAAGCATTGATGGTTTTAGATAATAGTACTTAATATTTGTTGACCATTTTAGTAAATATATCTGATTCTACCTTATGAAAAAAAAAATCTGATGTTGCTATATTATTTCCATAGTTCAAATTATTGGTTTAGAAATTTTTTTCAATAACCAGTAATTACTGTCAATATCAGTCTCTTGCTTCCATTCTTAACTCACATGGTGTTTCTCACTTTAAAACACTCCTCTACTCTCCTGAACCCAATGGAACATCTGAATGGCGACGTCGTCATATCTTTGAAACTGTCCTGACACTTCTTCACAGTGCCTCTCTCCCCTTATCCTATTGGTCTTATGCTTTTCAAACGTCTGCTTATCTCATTAATTGTCTTCTAACTCCTATTTTAAAATTCAAATCCCCATTAATAATGTTTTATAGAGTTCCAACTACTTTTGGTTGAAAGTTTTTAGATGTCTAGCTCTAGCCTGTTACTCAGACTGCACCCTAACTCGCCCACCTCTCCTACGGCTTCTCCCCTTATACACTCGACATCCTCATCTTCATGACCCCCCATCTCCATTATCTTCTACTCCCATCATCGAGCCTCTTCGCTTCTCCATCACCACCTAATCTTTGTCCCATCCTTGAATGCAAACCTAACCCTAAATATTACAATCTGATGTTTATCAACGACACAACCACTCACCCACACTTTTGAACCAAACAACTTCTCTGAAGCAATGAAACATGAAAAATGCCAGGCCCATGTCTGAGGAATTCGATGTGCTTATGCGCAATGGTATGTGGGATCTAGTACCTCGTGGTGACAAAAATTTGGTGGGTTTTTCGGCTTAAGAGACATTCAGATTGGACAATTGCAAAGTAAAAAAAGTGTGTCTTGTTTCTAAGGGCAACCATCAACGTGATTATTCAGAAACTTTCAGTCCCTTTACGAAGCCCACAACCATTTCTTTGGTACTATGCCCACAACCATTTCTTTGGTATGCAATATCTCCCATTAACTCGCCACGATGTTTCTTTTGCTGTGAACCTACTTGAGTTGTAGCCCTCAAGCGTGTTCTTCACTATCTCAAGAGCACAAATCATCGTGGTATGTTATTATGGATAGTCATTCTACCACCGCCTATATTATTTACCTTGGGTCAAAAGCAATTTCCTGGAAATCTGCAACCCCATCCCATGCATCAATATTTTGATTCTTTTGCTTCCCGGGCATTTCCCCAAAATACTCAATTCGGAACCTTAATTTCTCCCCCCAGCCAGCCAAAGGAGTGGAAGAAGGGAGGGGATTCTGGAAGCAAAATCTATCTCTGCCCAGATACTACGAATCTAAAACCTGCTCCTCGAAATGGGTATAAAATTGCAAAGGCAACCACAACAATACGTATTAGGAGTAATAATTTCGTCTCACTAAAGCATGAAGAAGTAAGGTTCTTACTTGGTGCCGCTGATGCACGAGAAGGTCCGGGCTGTGACCGAGCCTGTGTCTCCGGCGCCGGTTCCGTCTGTCTCTCCATGCCAAGGACTGGTAAGAAGAAAGAGTAAGACTAAAAGATAGAAGAGAGAGACGGGCGGGCGGAAAAGAAGCCTCCCGAGCTCTGGCAATGGGAAGGTAGCTTGACACTCAAGTTGAAAGGTAAGAGAGAGGTGTACTATTTTATCTGTTGTGTAATGTTAACTGGTTTTTAGTTTTTACTACTGTGTAATTGGTTTGTCACAAAAGATAAAATCTTGAATGATATGATATAACCGGTTGTATGATGTAAACGGTAGTATCCTCATACCAAACGTGTATAATACGTTAAAAAATGTACAAAAAAAAATATACAAGTTTTATACGGTTTTTTTTTTTTTTTAAGTTATGGCGAAAAAATTTGGCATAATAATATGTAAATGGTAAAAATATTTTTTTACGCTTGTACGGATATAATACAAATATGATTGAAGTGTACGAGACTAAAAATACGTCATATTATGTATGAAATTCTTTATATTTTTATCATTTTTATGTTTAAATATCTTAATATTTTTACATTTATATACTCTCAAAGCTATTATTTTCACATTATTACATATTTATGACAAAAATAACTATCTGTTAATAGCTAAATAAAAGCATGATTAAACATATATGCTCTTATATGTGTACTTCAAACAGTATGCGTAGTAACAAATAATATTTCCTAGACTTCATAATTATTATTTTCATGTGAAATATCTAATTTGATCAATTCGAACAAGATTAATACTATAAATTAAATAATTTTAATAATAAAATTATATCAAAATTCGGTATATATATCGAGTTTTATACGTAAACTATAATACGTTTAAAATTTTATACGTATACTATACGATTCAACCCAAAAGTACAAATATTTTTAATTAAGTTTGGTTTGAGTACGATAAACGAGAATATTTTTAATTATTCATACGTACGTGTATTATATGCATATTATACGTAAATTTATTAACTATGGACTATCGGCTTCAATAACAAATATCTAGTAAATAAGTTGCTTGGATATGTTTCGTCCATAATTTAGTAAGGTCGTTTGTTGTTTTTGATTTTTCTCTCGTTAGTCCCCATCTCTCTTTTACCCTTTATTCAATTATTACAAAATAAAACTTAAAATTCCAAATTAAGTTATTAAATCACGAAACTATATGCACTTTAAACGTGTCTTAACTACTTTGTTTTAATTTAAAGTCTTCTTTAATTTTTATTGCATATGAAATGACTAATTTCACCATTGTTATATATTATATCTCAAGTACACTTGGCATACTATGGTGTAAACATTACGGTTAATTAGGTACATGTTCTACTAAAATGGTGTAAAAATTAATTTCTTAAATTGTTACAACAAAAAAACACTCATTTTAGGATAGATGGTGTATATTTTAGGGTGTTGTACATGCTCGTCAAGAGTACAAGATTTTGTAGTACGACATAATTGAATTTTATAATTTTTTTAAAATTTTTGTGGTTCTGTTCGAAGCCAATGACTACGAAACCGAACTCGTTACATATGAACTCTGAAAAACCACCCTAAGTAAACTATAGGCCACATAGAGTAAAATTAAAGAGTTCAATTTTAATACACTTTAAGTGTAAGCAAAATTTTTAGACAAGCAACCTAAAAAATAATAATATTGAATGAAATAATTTAAAATTTTAATTGATGTGTTAAACGTTGTACTAATTAAAACTTTATGTGCTTTTCAAATCTTAAAAAGCACATTGATGTCTTCAAAATTAACTTTGATTATTGGTCAAAAGATAGATCGAAATGAAAACATCATCAATTGAGTATCGAAAATCAAAATTTTTTTATAAAAGAAACAATGTATAAGGCGTTTCACGGTGTTTGATATCAAATCGGATAAGATTTAGAGTCGCTTAATTAATTATATAAATTCTTTTTACACTAACAATTAATATATATCAAAATTATACTCAAAATTAAATGTTGACGTATTATTTTAATTTGGTCCGTGAGTATAATTGAGCGAAGTACGTACATGACGGGTAGGCGGGAGGGAATTTTAGCAATTTCTTTTGGAAGCTGTTAGAACTTTGAATTAGACCGACTTGTTGGTTGTAGTAATATGTTGTACTTACTTTGTTAGTAGTTCCAAAATAAAATCGAAAAACATATTCTTTACTACATGAATTTTTCTAATTCTCACACACTTGTGTGTTTAGTGACTTAGTTTGTGATTTAAAATTTTTCTCTCTTTAGTGCCAGCCAGCCAGCCACTACCTTTCTCTCAACCTTTCAATTATTTTCTCTTCAATCATTACAAACAAAACCACGTCACTAAATCAACAAGTCAAACACTCCTAGCTACGTACATTTAATTATTTAAAAAGCAACTAATAACGTCAACAAATAATAACTTCAATGTTTGTTTAAGGTTGGTTAATCATTCCATTAACAAACTAAACCATGCAAAATTAAGAACTCACACACTGATCAATCTCTACATTTACTTTTAATTAAAAAGGTACTTTTATATCTTTTTATTTATTGCATTAATTATGAGCCATGAAAAAAAAATTTATCTAGCAGAAATTAAATTATTTCATAATACTTTTAATGATTTTATATTATTGGAGATCTTAATATAAATTGTTAACATACCTAGGAAATGTAAAATTAAGCTTGATGGCCTAAATGAGAAAAGAGCGTAATGGTCCAAAAATGAAGTCTCCAATAACAATTTATATATAATCTATTACTCCCTTCAATCGAAATTCAATTTCCTTTTTAAGTTTTTTATTCTAAAATAAGAATTTTATTTTATTATATTATATTATATATAAAGTTACTAAATTTATCTTTATTTTATCACATTTCAATTTTCATTTACGATCTGTGGTGGAATACGAGGTCATTTATACAAGTAAAATTAAAGTTGCAAACACTACCTGTGCACTTTATTTTTAAATTATTTTGAAACTAAATTAACTTGAATGGTTATTTAGAGATAAACAACTGAATGCTTATTACTTTATTTTTTTATTGGTAAAAGTTGGGTGTGGTTTGAAAAGAAAGGGGACGATTTCAAAGCAGTTAGAGAGTTTAATACGATCGTTTCCCTTAATATATAGATAGCATAGATATAGATGTAGTAATGACCTAAATTCCTTAATTTTCCTAAAATACCAAACCTTAATTTTCTTTTATTATTATTATTATTATTATTATTATTATTATTATTATTATTATTAGTGTTGTTGTTGTACAATCGCACGCACACATACATATAGAGAGTGTGTGTGTGTGTGTGTCACAACCCAAGCCCAAGAGTCCGAACCATAAGTAAGGAATACAGTGATCTCGCACACACACACACACACAGTGTCACAACCCAAGTTCGAGCCCGAACCAAAAGGCATGCCCGCCTACTAGCCCAACAAACAATTGAGTTAACTAGGCTCACCACATGTCCCCTAAAAATTCATTGATGATGTTTCTAGCTAGTTGGTAGTAGATGACCACTTATAAGCTTACTATTATTCTCACTTCTATCCGATATAGGTTTGGGGTGTTACAATCTCCCCACTTAAATACTTAATGTCCTTGTCAAGGCCGAACAGTCACAATGATTGTATCTCCGGCGAAGCAGGACTCAAGAGGTTGTTCGTACAGTTTCAAGGGGTGGCTCCCAATGCGTCCTCGTCAAGAGGTTGCTCGTACAGTTCGGTCTTGACGGTATGTTTCCATTTATTTCACTACTATGTGCTTGCAGTAATATGATTGCCGGCCCTTCCAGGACGAAGAAGTGCTCCTTACAGATCCAAGTGTAATTAAACATCCGAACTTGGTGAAGTTGATTGGCATCTGTCGTATTGGTTCACTGGGAGTTGTTTATGATCTCAATCCATGGAATACTTTGCATAACCTAATAGTCTCAGGTACTTCTACAACCACTTTGTTGGGTTATCTTATAATCTGATTAATTTGTCTTCCTTTTTGTAATCTGAAATAGGGTTGGTTAACACATGAAAAATATTTGAAACTTGGGGAAGGGAATTTATTAACTACCATCAGTAGATGTGCAAATCGTTCATTATGTTATCAACTACATTCAAGTAAAGATAAGATTTAGCATTTCATTACCATGACGCGTAAAATCTTTAGAGCACAACAAATATCTATGCATTTCATATTGCTCATCCTGCTTGGTTAACCCATGAGTTCTGATAATTCCATGCATTAATAAAACTCTGCAGGTTAATATGTGGAAAATACTTCCTGGTTGTTCGGTAAGGGTCTTGTGCTTCTCAGACTTCAACTATAATCTTTAATGGGGGATAATCTATCTGGACAATAGTTAACCAATTATTTTGTTATTAATTAATTAAGTATTTACTTATCCCAATCCATTTACTCGGTAATGCCAGTATATTAAATCATCAGCTCTTCGTTTTTCCAGACATTTTCGGTTGGCCTCAGAGAATCAAGGTTGCGCTTGGGTTTGCTCGTCTGCTTGATTTCTTACATGGTCACCGTATATGGCGCACAATATAGATGCAGATCATATATTGATTGACAAGGTTGGTTTCGCCGTCTTTTTTATGCACCTAATAACTTTGCAACTTCTTTTCATGATAGTAAATTTTATATTGTACTTGCTGAAGGATATTCTGTAAATTTATTTATAGGAATGCAACCCGCTATTGTGTGACTTTAGCATGCTAAGTGGTGGCGTTCTTGGTAATATGCCAAATTCAGATCGGGGTCTATGGGGTTGTATCCGCTATATTGATGTTCATCTCGCGTTTTGTGGAGGTATGTCATTTACTGATTGAAAAAGAATTGTTACCAGATAAAGAGTTATATGAACAATTTCATCGAGGGCGTTCGGATTGCCATTTTAAGTATAAAATATTAGACTACTTTTGATAGCACAGGCTGCTTAAAAAAAAGGAAAGGATAACATGATGCTGGGAATAGGAGTGGCGCACAAGATGCAGCTATCTATGCAACTAGGTAACCGCCAAAGCAGTATTTATACCTTGAACGATTTGCCCTGCCGTTGGGAGCGTGTACTGTTTCAAAATGCAAGAAAATTGTTGGATGAACTCATTTAAAACTCTAAAGGATGGGTAACTAGGAGTTTTAATTAGAATCAGGCCCAAACTCCTGTCGATCTGATTCATTGATTAACTTTGGAGCTACATAATTTCAATTTTTAGTTTGGAAGTCTTAAAATGTTTTCCTCAATGCATGGTTCTTAAATCTTGTTTTTCCCTTACTTAATATTTTTTGTGTTCATGTTGTTTATTATGTGTATTTACAATTCAAATGGAAACTTATAGAATCTTTTCAAAAGGTGAATGGTCCATCGAACGTGATGTCTACTCATATGGTTGCGTACTTCTGAGTCTAATAGCCAAAAGAGTTGTTGAAGTTGTTGACAATAACCAATATACCTGTTGAAACCTGCGTAGATGTGTGGGCTAAGGAAGAGTACAAACCACCAAGGAAAAAGTTGTTGGTCAAGCAATTATTAGAGCAGAAGGTGGCGCCAAAGTGTTCACTCGTGCACAAAAGCTTAGAGGAAGATCCAGATTTTGATGTTCGCGATGGGCCTATAATTACAGATTTGGCTATGAGCTGTGTGGAATTTTATCCATCAGGGCGTCCAACAATGAATGAAGTTGTTCGGAAATTACAGGGTTTGTATGTTGGCAAGAGTCATGGCAAGGCATATTTTGCTTCAAACCAGTCCTAAGCGAGAGACAAGGTTGCTAAGAATGTGTGGAGCTATTGTTGTGCACTTGCTAAGAACGTAAGCAAAAAGGATGATAGTTAGGTATTTGCTAAGAATGTTATGGATTGTTTGACGTAAATGTAACTAATTGCTAAGAATGTTATGGATTGTTTGCTAAGAATGTTATGGATTGTAACTAATTGCTTCTAGTACCTTAACTCTCACTGGCTATTGTGATTCAGATTGGGGAAGTTGCCCTACATCAAGGAAATCTGTGGCAGGTTATTGCATTGTTCTTGGTGACTCTTTGATATCCTGGAAATCTAAAAAGCATCACAGTTTCAAGGAGTTCTGCAAAGGCTGAAATAGGGCAATGGCCACTACAAGGTGTGAGATCACTTGGTTATTGGCTTTACTTAAGGACTAGTAGGTGTTTGATCTTACTCCAGTGACATTATTTTGTGATAACCAGGCTGCTTTACATACAGCTGTGAATCCCGTATTCCATGAAAGAACCAAACATATTGAAATCAATTGTCATCTCATTCGAGAGAAAATTACTCAAGGTGTCGTTACTACTGCTCATCTGTTTACAAAGTCCCTATCTTCAGCTCATATTAGTTATTTTCTTGCCAAGCTGAAAGTGTTCAATCTGTTTTCACATTTCACCTTGACAGGGGATGTTAACATAGAAGAATGTAGCAAGCAAGGGGATCAAACAATCAAGCAACAGGATCAAGCAAGCAGCAGTGGCACATCATCAGTTAGAGAAGTTTGTTATTGCAGATGTCATGACTGTTGTAAACTAATTGTGATTGGTTAGAGTAGTTAGTGGACAGAGCTAAATTAAGTGGAGGTGTAGAGCTAGTTACGTGCATAATCAGTTACTACCAAACTGTATATAAGCTTGATTCTTTGTAATCTGTATTGAAGTTCTTGTATATTCATAATCAAGAGTACTTTTCTCTCAAGCTCTCCTGGTGCCACTTTGAATATACTGTCTTTCTTTGATTTCTTTTATCAATTTAACACACTTATTTAGGAACAGGTGTAAAACAAGAACAAAAGCAAAACAAAACCAAGGTGACCTTGAAAGGTTTACATAGGACTTTTAAAAGGTAGCAAAATTCACAGGCAAATGCCCTTCCTTTCAATTAACTCAACTAAAAAAGATGATATACTCAACAATAGTTACAACATCAACGCCCACACAAAATTTCTAATGGAGATAAAATACGAAACAAGTAACCTAGTAAACTGTTACTGTTTGTGTTAAATATCCAATTTTTGCATTAAGTCAAAAGAACCAGTGCCAACTTTAGCTGGCAAGCCGAGGCAGATCCTAGATGACGGTGTCTCCAAATTGTCTGTCAACCCATGAGATGCAGCCTCAACTATGAACTTAGAGGCTGTCTCGAAAGACATCTTAAGGAAAGGCGATGTTGATTCAGCTATGCTTCCATGTCTGCTCATTGGGTTGTAACCACCCGTGAGGGTCATGTAGTCAGCAATTAAGCTCAAATGCCGGTAATCAATCTCGACGCCGTAATTTTTAAACACATTTGTAATCTCCAATATGATGCTTTGCCTGGCAGCCTCTACTCCGTATGTGTTCCGCATAAGATGGATATTGTTCGAATATACATATCTCAAATCGAGTTTATCTCCCATTTCCCAAAATGCACCAAACTCCATTCCAGCCGCCGTCAGTGCCCAAGGTAGAGAGTCATCATCCTTCTTATTGTTCTCAGGATTTTTCTTCTTGTCCTTGAATTTCTTAATTCTAGAATCCTTCTCGTTCCAAATCACTTGTCTTTCGTTCACATTGTACTGAACCATGTTACACTGATCAAGCTTGCCAGAACCCTTGATATAAACCTTTTTTGCAGCCTTCTCAACAACCTGCATTACAAAACAAGATTAGCACTCATATTGAGAGTGAACATAGTGAGATAACTTGAAGGGGAGGGGGGGGGGGAGCAGGAGCATTGGTGGTGGGCGAGCATGTAGTACTTCAGAAGTTGAAACTAGAAACTACCTGAGCCAGCAACATTTCAGGTTCATTGGTAAACTTGAAATGGACCTCAAGAGTCAGATCTTTAACTTCAACAAAGATTGACCTATCAGAGTCCTTTCTGTGGAACACTGCTTTTGCCTTTTTCTTGCCTTTAGGCTTTGAAACGGCTTTTCCTTCACTTGATTTAGGCTTTGAGGGAGCTCCACGTTCATGTTGCGTTTCAGGAACTTCAGTATCAGCCTGGTTATCCATATCAACATCAAGGTCTCCATCTTCAACTTCATCATCATCCCCACCTTCTTTCGCATGTTCAGCTGATGGCTCCTGTTCCTCGTCAGAACCATCCTCGTAGTCCATTGCATCTGAAGCTTCTCGTTTCCTTTTATGATATTCCGAACCGAGATCCTCAATTTCATCCTCATCTTCATCACCATCTTCATCATCATTTTCTTCGCCGTGCGATTTGCTGGTGGAAGCACCATCCTCATCTGTCTCCTTTGAGGACACCGATCTTGAATCTGAGGTGAAATTCTTGATTCCACTAATTTTAGACAGCAAAACCAGGTGGCTCTCTATTGTATCCTCCAACTGCCTCAAGAAAGTGAATTCTAGAGTATCCTGACAGTCCCTCACTGATACATGATTAGGTTCTTTAAGCTTCACCATAAGCTTATATATTCTGCAGATTTCGTTATTATGAACGGAAAGTGGAAGAAGACGGACTTCTATAATCTCCATTAGTTCTGCAACAGTGAGCCTTTTCAAATTTTCCACTAAGGCCTCAGCATCTTTTCTGCACATGAACAAAATATTTCATAAACATTAAAATTATTGAAATGTCAACTGATTTGCAAAATGCTCACCAACAACAAAGAAAAAAAATGAATCAACGAATATATCATAATAATTACTACATACATCTTCCAATCAAAATAATATATGCAATGTTCTCTTAGCAGCAAAGAAGGATAATCATTTCTGCTCACAGAATTATTTCCAACGCATAAAGTGGAGCATGATAAATTGCAGCACGAAACTCACCTTGACTTCCCCTCGTTCAAGGGGCATGTAATGATCGGAGTCTTAATTTCAGCTGCAGCAGTCATCAATATCTCCTGTAGGCGAGGAATACCAAGTGTAACATTCATTTCCCCGCGGCCAGCAAGATGGAAAGTGTTTAGCCTGAGAAAAAAGAAAGTTAAGTTCAAATTGTCCTCAGAAATTTCAAATGCATGTAACTAACAAATAAGGCAAATGATATTACGAGCTCGAGCGTATTTTTACGAGCTTTAGTGTGTCGTTGGATGGTTTTAACACAAATCTCAATACTTAAATGTTATTAAGTTGGTGATGATTTGGAATGTCCATGTAAGTACTTAGAAAAGGGTAAAATTGATCTCACGGTGTAGAGATCTAAGTAAATTTGATCTCACAGCAGTAACACTAAAGCTTGTAACAATACCACAAGCTCGAGCTCATTGTATCAAATCTCAACAAATAAAATGTGCTCTATGCTACATATACACACACACACACAAAACAGAGAAATAAAAACTAAAAAACATTAAGCAGATCTGCGCATTAACTAAAAAACACAGCAAAGAAATAAAAACTAGAAACATTGTCCTGAGAAACTTTTATGCACATAAACAAACAGAACTCTATGCTAAACAAAAACACATGGCAGAATAAAAAACACAAAGCAAATCTGCTAATACAAAGTCAAACAACCAGAGGGGCTATAGATTTATAAGGAACAGCAAGGAGATCACTCACGTCAGGGAAATGGCATAAATAGCAAATAGATCTGCACATTTTGGAAACTTTAGCTTTGATTTGCAGCAGATTATTTAAGCATATTTTTTCATTCTAACTTTATACACCTGTCTTGTTTATACAATATGCAAAATGTTCTTTCTTCGTGCACACCATGGCCTCACTTAACAATAATTTACGGACAATTGTATACTATATTAACTAAGGACATTCTGTGCAGCATATGAGCACTCTGCACAACCACATTGAATAATCATAGTTTCAATTGAAAAAGACATTTTCACTACTATCATTGCAAAGTTCGATAACTGGAGATCCCACAGTTAAAGAAGACACTTCCATTTTTTAAACTTCAAACAAATATTACAAGACCCACTTTACTAATCTTTAGTCAACTGATAACTATCCTTGACTTGTATGTTCCGTAAAATTTTATGTACTTATGTATAATGTTAACAAGTTTGATGGTCAAAATCAGAGTTATTAAAGGCGAGCTCCTCTCTCCTCGGCCGCCTGAGGCGAGAATAGGCGAGGGGTTGCCACCCCACCGGAGGTCAGACGAGGCAGAAATCGACGGGCGAAGCAGAGGCGTCGCCTCACACACCTAGGCGTCACCTTCAAGACATTGACCAAACTGACTTGAGAAACCCATTTTTAAGGAAATGTCCTAGCATGGATTGAAAAGAAAAAGGAAACCCTAGATCTAAGTCGACTTCACTTTTTCACTCAAACAAATACAAACCTCGACAGACGATGACGGTGAACAGCGAACTCGGAGTCAGACCACTTAATTTCTCCACTACTGGTGACGGCGTACCGATGGGCGACGGCCAACATCGACTTTGCCTGGTGGAACTTCAAAGGACGATGGGTACTTGCTATCTCTCACGACTCTCTCAACTCTCTCAGCCTCTGTTTGTCTACTCTGTTTTCTCTTCTCTTTTTTCTTTTTTGATTTTTTAATTGCTCTTTTCGGCTGGATTGCTGAAAACAAACGAAAAGAATAGTGTTTTATTTCTTTATTTCTTTTTTTCTTTTTGTCGACTTTTTGGACATTTTATTTTCTCTCTCTATTTTTTTTTTTATTCGGGACTTGGGCTCTTTATTATATTTCTGTGCTTTACTATTTATTTTCTTGTTTGAAGTTTAAATATACGATTGAGTTCATCTTTTGCTATGGAATTGTAGATTTGGATGTTGAATTTGTGTTATTGACTTGTTGCTATTATATGTGTACTTAATTTCATATATTATTCTCATTTATAGCATGCTTTGGAATTTGTTACAATAAAATAAATATATATATATATACTATTTTTCCTGATTTATCGTCTTGCTCGCCTTTTGGTTGCCTGCCTCTCCCCTCGCCTTTCGCCTTAAGAAAGTACCTCTCGCCATCTGTCTTTAATAACTATGATCAAAATATACTCGACATACCAAAAGAAAACATAATTGACTCCCTCATAATCAATAATCATGAGTAAAAAACTATCAGAAAATGCTTATTTTTACGCACTTAACTATTTATAAGAAGAAAATCTATGTACCTTAATCAGCCACGCTCTGCTTTTTCACAAAGTTTTTTATTAAATCTACTAAGAAGATAAAAAGCTCTTAAACTGAGCATTTAGTTTACTTGGCAAAGACAACAAGCAGGCTATGAGAAACATAAACAAAGTTCATCTCATTTGTTGTAAAACAATGTTATTCTTTTTTGGTACAAGGAAAACAATGTTATTCTACCTTCCACTTTAACAATGTATAAAATGTACTTATAAACATATATCCTATATTTTCATCCTAATCATTTATGATATGTTATAATCTATTCAGAAGAGGACATATTATTAGACCATAGAACTATTAACAATCTGCTATGGACGAGGAATTCCCCAAAGTTCTACTGATTCCCAAAGATTATTAAGAAGAGACAAGGAGTACTAACATTCTTATTATCTTCTGGACTTTAAATAGTATTAAATTGATTCTGTGGCTTTTACATAGTAATTAGTAAACTATAGTATCCTATAGCAAAGGAGAGATGGAATGGGAAATCTTACGTCATTTGTGTCGACGGTTCACCAACAGATTGAGCAGCTATTACACCAACCGGTTCTCCTGACGGGGCCAGACTGGAGAGATACTTTCGCCTTAGTAGCATCAATAGATCTTTTTGCTTCACTTTAGAAGATGCTTGCCCCCCCTTTGATATTTCATTTACGTGATTGTTCACTTTATTTATGATGCCTTCTGGCAACTCCTGAATATATGTATTGAACTCGAGCTGCTGATGAGATTTCTGGCAAATGATATCTCGGTTCTGAACAGATAAAAATGAGTTACATGCTTACAATTAACTGAGAAACGAACATACTACTTTTATCCTGAATATAAAAATAATAATGAAGGAGAAGATTCTCACAGCGTTCAATGCTTCAAGATTGTTGAGAAAGCTAGTCTGATGTACATCTACGCCGTCTTCCCCGTAAAAAAACTGAACAATGGAGCCATCAGCATCACGGACAGTATAATCATAACAAACTTTCAGGCACTCAAGATTCTTTATCAGGCACCTCTGTAGATATCCACTGCGAGATGTTTTGACTGCCGTATCGACTAACCTTTACAAGACAACAAGTAGTGAAATCCAGATATTAGGATAACTAAGCAGACCTCAATAACACTTGGAGTTTCCCCCAACTCTTAAAATGCAAATTTTTCAGTAAATTTTTGAGGCCAGGAGGAAGATCGTCTGTAACCATAATACACTTTAAGATTGGAAGTTGATAGTCTAGTTAAAGATCCTCTGACATATAGGTATACCTATATATAATCCTCCCACGGTGAGTATTCTTACTTAACAAGTGCAACTTTTTGAGGAAACATCACTAGCTTCAGAACTATAAATCAAAAGTAACGAAGGCACCCATCTAGCTTCTTTACTAATGAAACATGAACTTAGAACCTGATGCAAGTTGTAAGATTAATTTCCGATTGAGGTCTCTCATTCGAGAGATTCTAGAAAAGAAATAGGGATTAAGGGGCACTAGAAAGGGATGGAGGGAGTATACTGTTTTGTACACCTATGATATAAATTGTTTTTTAGAAAAAAAAAGGAAAAGGAGAAACAACAGGTACACTTGTAAACAGCTGACACATTTACATTACAATACAAATTCAAATAATGAGGCCTAATTTCTAATGCTTGATACTTGTGTACAGTAAAACTCCAATTGCTCAAAATGCCGAGTCTCAAGCTTGCATTCATAAACCAAAAATGAGAACCTAAATTCTAGGAACCACTCACACAAGGATACTACAACAGGTTCAGCAACTATGGATAATAGATAAAGAGAACAAGTAAAATAATTACCCTTCACGACCAGCCATGCAATGAAAGTAGTATTCTTGAGGGCGTAGACCAGTCAAAAAGCGATCAGTAATATAGCCACCAGCCCGAGATGTATAATCCCAAGGAGGAAAGCTAGGTAAGGTCTTTCCAGAAACCATTCGAGGTACCCTCTTTCCTTCTAACTCTTGTTGACCAAGAAGAAATGATATTTGCTGGAAATTGACCTGCGGAACACCGGAACCATGCAATGACCAGACCAAAAAAATTTGCAGAACAAAGGAAATATACAAACTTCCACTTATTCAACTTAGATAAAAGTATATCCAAGCTGAATAATAATTCATATAAAAGATGAAGACTTCGGTATCCATAATTTG
Source organism: Platycodon grandiflorus (assembly GCA_016624345.1). Taxonomy (NCBI): domain Eukaryota; kingdom Viridiplantae; phylum Streptophyta; class Magnoliopsida; order Asterales; family Campanulaceae; genus Platycodon; species Platycodon grandiflorus. The sequence continues at coordinate 9,160,394 of CM028365.1, read as the reverse complement.
ATTTACAATAATTAGACAATAAATCTCAAGTAAATTTAATTATCATGGAGAACTCCACAAAGTATTTGTATGGTTCCAGAAGCTCGATGCCATCCCTGACGACGACAAAAAGCAAGAAAGCACCTATTGAGTTGAACGTTACGAATCTGCCATAGTTTTACAGTTCTACAAATAGAAGGGCACTTGTTTGAAGTAAGACTCTCGGACTTCAGAGAAAATGGCATCACCATTATATCTTTGTGTTGTCCAAGAAATGCAAGTAATATTGACAGCAAATGTAAGAAAGACGCATGTGACTTTCAGAGTTTCAGAAGTAATTTGAAAACAAAATGAAGATAGAAGAAATGTGTGGCAGGAGTAAGTCCATGTCCGAGCAGAAAATGGAAATATCATTAGAAGCCCAACCAACCAAATCTGCCATTCCAAGCCCAGTTTCACTTGGTATAAATTGTTATTATCTATGTTACAAGGACTCAGTTGTGGGCATTGGGTGCCGGTACTTGTCTAGAAATCGAATCCAGGTAAAGCATGAATTTTAGGATACGTGGACTCGGCTCAAAAGGATCCACAAATAGGATGTGGGTGCTTGGACACGGCTAATGGCTTTATATTTAATATTCCATCTGCTATGTTTTAATAATAAATTATGAAATTTTGGATATGATATGGGAATTGGTGAAACATGGTAACGTTTTGGGAGTCTATTTAAGAATAGTTGAGAGTTCGATATAGTTGATTATCTAAAAAAATTTAAAACTTGATTGAAATCATGCGCAGGAGTGTCCATTTACAAATTGAAGGATCCGACATGGATCCCACACCCATGTCCACAGATCATGTCCAAGACGGGTATGGCGAGTGAAATGAAGAGTTCTTGTCACAGAGGTTATTATTAGTTATTAGGATATATGACTACACATTACTCTTTGGATATAGGTTTAGAGTGTTGCCAGTTTAAATTATTTTGAGTATCAGGAACGTGCTTGAGAAATAGGCCACAAGAAATTTATTTCTATTACTATACATATTTAGTTCATGGATGAAGGGGGAAAAGAAATCTTTGATTACAGTTAAATCACATATATATTGTGTTCTTATGTAAATTATTTTCCTATGATCATGAGTAATTAAACTTGAAAGAGCCCCAGGTTAATCTCCTTCACTGAAGATCGGATTTGGGTTACCCCTATCCGTACTGCATTAACAAAGTAAGCAATCAAGGTCGTCTAAAGTTTTAAATAGAGACACCAGCTATAGTGAAGACAAGCCAAGCTACATGCTAAATCAATATAAAATTCTTAATTCAATTGCAAGTGGGCACAAACAGGATGCTATAAGTGAGTACTTTATACCTAGTATAGCCTGTGCACCCAAACAGGATACGAGTCAAATGACCTATTTTTCTTGTGATCCCAATCATTGCAATTCTTTAAAATAAGTTATATATGGGAAAAATAATTTGTTTGCCCATCGCACAGTTTGGGAGTAACCAAATTCAAAAAACGTACTTTCAATATTCAATCTGCGACCAATGTACTCATAATTTGTGTCCAATGTGGTCCCTCCCGTTAAGTGCCACATATCGTTTATTTGGTGTAGACCACGTCATCACTCTGTTTACAAATTTGGATAGACACTTAACGGCAAGGACCACATTCAACACAAATCATGAATACATTGGTCACATTTTGAATATTGAAAGTATGTTTGTTAAATCAGTAATGCCCAAATCGTACGATGGGCAAAAAAGTAATTTTCCTGTGATATATTAGGGTTTTATGTATGTGAATGACAAGTCCAACTTACCGAACTGCCCTTGGCACCACTAATCGTCATTAGCGAAATGCAATTTGAAGGGAACGGTTTTAGTAATCCATCTGGCAACCACTTTTTGCTGATCATAGAACCCTTATCCTTCAGTTCCGCTTGCATCAGATTATCCAAGTGTGCAATGGCAACTTGTCCATTACTGTGTATGGCTTTCTCAGTTTCCAATTGCAGTTTTTCCGGGTCTGCATAACCAATGAAAAATAATACCAAAATTTCATCAAGATTCAACTCAAGTCAACTGAAGACATTTCCTATAGCATGCCAAGAAACAGAATAATCAGACAAACAAAGAAATGAGAACGATGGAGAGAGAGGCAAATATGTATCAAGGATATACAGATTCTAAAATCAAGAAAATCCTAAATCTTACAATCATGTGGGGAAAAGACCAAATTTATGAGGGATATTAATTTCCAAATGTGTACAACTTGCATAATTTGGTGGCTGTGCCCTTCATTCTCCTCCCTTCCACTGTGCGTATGTATAAATGTTAATGAACATTTGCAATTAAGAATTTGAGAAAATTAGTTAGTTATGCCTTTTTGAGAACGTCTCACCTACTTTTCCTCAAAAGTTTACACATGCCATAAATTTTTCTTGGAGAAATAAGTTTAAAATATATCTTCATTTAGTCTTTAAGGAGTGTTGTCGAGCTAATCTATCTTTACTCCGGAATATCAAGAGCTGATTATCAAAAGAAATGACTAACATTTTATCAACGTATGAGCTGTAGGCATCTGTGAGCATAATTTGGAAGGAAAAAAACAAGAAAGAAAGAAGCACCCACAGAAATTGTACCTCAGGATACGCTAAAGAAGCAACACATTATCTCCTATTCGGGTACGAATAGGTTCATTTCAACTTTTACCTTTTCTAAATTACCACACATCCATCTTAGTGTGCTCATTTCAGCTATACTCATTTTCTAACAAGTTGTAAATCATTTTGTTCCATAAAATAAGGTAGATCTGATAGCAATCTTATAAAAGTTTCCTTTCAACTTAGCAAGTATAAGCCTATCGCATAACACATCCAACACAGTTCAGCGAATATCATGCAAGAATTTCCCATGGCCAGGCCAGAAATCCCCAGAGAACAGCTAGAATACCCTCATACCGTCACAGAACATCTTAGTAAATCATATTTGGAGATCTGTTTTATCTTCAATGAGCTGTTCTACATCACTTGGTCAAATCATGGATGACTTCATAGGCCTCTTCAAGTTATAACTTGAATACTCCATGAGCCATTACAGGTGGTAGCAGGGCTGGACTGGGAGATAGTCCCAGACCCACAAATTTGACTGCACCAATGGGAGTGAAAGGTTGATGTATGATATGAATTTGGCTAACAAAGCTACAACATAGCAAATATGTAATCATACTAATTTATTTTTTAAGAATTGTTAATAGCGTTAAAAGCAGAACGACAGAAAATTGGATTTAGGCCTTAAATCTCAAAATGATCACAGGTGTGATGCGGCCCCTAACAATGACATGATATAAATAAGAAATACACGATGGGAAAAACTTTTGCCTTGTCCCCTTTCAACGGATTGAAAGTTCAGATGAATCCAACACTTTGATACAATTGCGCCCAAGTCAATGAAAGATAGCTGAATTATAAAGAGTCCCTAATTAACTAGAATAATATCGAGAATCATACCTATTTTGTCATTATCCAAGTTGACGAATTTACAATGAACCTTTTTACCAACATCTTCACCTTCAAGTTCTTTTTTCATGTTAGCATCACAATCAGGTGCTACTATAAGATCGTCTAACCCACATGTGAACCCCTGAATCTGAAACGTGAAAGCGGGATAACACATCAATCAAAGATACAAATCAATATGATATCTTGATGATGCAGCTATACTCGAACAAAAGAAAAAGTCAGCATGTCAGCAATTGGGCAGGATTTTTAGGAGAGAAAAAACCCTAACCTGTAGAAAAGCAGTAAATAGGCGACTAAGAGCACAAAGCAAAAGGCCTGCTGTGTTTGAGCCATATAGCTCTTGCACTGTATGAACCAAACCATATTTGCCAAACTGGGCCTTGTCAATCACACCAAGCACCAGCTCGTTCTTCCAAATTAGGAATTTAGTTTCATCAGCTGAATTCTGTTTATCTTTCTGATTCTTGCTTTTATCTTCTTTAACCCCCCTCTCTCGATATTTCTGAGTTGCACTTGCAAAATATTGATGTGGAATCCTCACCTTATTGTCAACTATACAAGGTGTGTAACCCCTAGTTAGATGGTTTAACACTGCAGTTATGACCTACAAATACAAACAGAAATGAAGATCACAAAACAAAATCATGAGAATCTTCGAATTTGGGCAATTGAGAGAAACTACTCCAACAAGACATGCAAACTACACTTTTGTTCGGCATGGTCCTTTGGGATACAAGTGTATGAAACAGACCTGTTTTCCAGTCCAAAGTGGTTTTGGTTTCCAAACTGCAGGCAGAGGAAGCTGCATAAATCCTTCCCTATCTACTACAGAAACTTTCCGGGAACATTTGCCATAATGTGAAGCAGTCGTCTCAGTGAACACACCAGAAACATAGAGAAGCTGGGTGTACTCATTGCGATTCAAAAATGTATCCTTCATTGTAAGTAGCACTGCACTTACAATATGATCCTGCATAACAAAGGGTAAAAGTAAAGAGTGAATGATATGCACACTTATTTTACAATAGAATAACAGTCAACTCATGTAATATAACTGGTCATGTATGATTTATTAACGAGTTCTGCCAACAAGTGCCCCTGTGGCACTTGTTTAAAATCCATACAAGAAAATTATTTGCATTAGGAATCAACCCCAATGAACTGGGACCTCCCACCCCAACAAAGCATAGGTGTTGATTACCAATTCAAATAATTTCCTAATATGGATTTTTAGCAAGTGCAGCAGGGCACTAGTTAGCAGGACCCTTTTATTAGTTTTTCATCAAGGCGGGATGACTTAGCAAAATCAGATTCCATGAGGACCTCACTAAGCAGATTAAAAGTCGAGAGCGGAATTCAAATTTTAAAATCTAATTAGACAGTTTGACCAGACTAAGTTGAGCAAGTTGAGCTGAGGCGAAGTTATAATGGATAGCATATAGTTTTACACATAATCTAACCAGTTAAACCTGGTTATGAATTGCACTTCAATAACTGCTAAGTTTACAACTAACTTGAGAGACATTATCAATAATTGCTTAAAAAGAATAACAAAACATAATAATCAAACTAACAATTTAAAAAATAGTGACAGATTGTTTACTCTGACTGGACATATTATACATAATGGATTAGTTCTTGGGTTAAGATCACAAGAAGTGAACTTCTATGTGAATCCAACTTGGTCATCAACAGCTGTGGTCATGAATCTCAAGTTTTTTACCATCTTTATGTTCAAGTCACCCTACCAGCATTTTATTATAGTAGTACCTGAATCAAGCCTCTAACAGTATCACCCCTTGTTGGAACGATGTATTGATTATTTGCATTCGCAATGTTATAGGCCTCTGCGCGGGAGACTTCATCTTGAGGAAAATGAACATTCATTTCATCGCCGTCAAAATCAGCATTGTAGGAACTGTGTTCGCATCAAACAGTGTCAATCAAGGGGAGCAAAAATTCTAAAACAACATATAAAACCTGTAAAGTTTTTAGCACAAACAACCTGCAATTTGCATAATGCATGCGAAGAGTTTTTTCCCCTTTCAGTACACGAACAACATGTGCCATTATACTTGGCTTGTGAAGTGTGGGCTGCCATGAACAAATATTAATAAGTTAAAACAACAAGCTTTATACCGAATAAACTGTGAATGAGAGCATTTAAAAAGAGGGCACGTGCAAGATAAAACCACCAAATAGGAGTCTACACCCTTGTGCAGAGGAGAAACTTTACAAGTGAAAAAAGATCATAAGTTAAAAGAAGGAAAAGGTTTGACACCTTAGCAAACCCACTTAAGATTCTTTAAGTCTTCCAAATGCACAAATATCTTTGTCACTTATAGAATAATTTTTAGTGCCATAAATTTTTTGTTTATAGTTTGGGGGTGTTGAAAACTTTGAGCTTGCCAACTTCACAACTATTTACTTTCGCCTTTCCCTTGGTTAGTTGAATGGGCACAAACAGAAAGCATTAATCGGCGGATCATGGTTCCATTGGGTAGTCAAGCTACTAAGAACAAGGAGGATTATAAAGTAATTTTGTAGGACAGAAAGCTTTGATATTGCAAGTTTCAATCTTAAACGAACACTAGATATAGAACGGGGAGAGAAATCTTCTCCGATTTCTGATGAGTATTAACTATTCCTTTCCTCAGTCAAGTGGCTTTTCCTCCTCTACCAACGAGGAAAGTAATACATAGAAAGTGAAGCCTTGATAAACTTCCCACAAAGAGGCAACTTCTAATGCCATAACATATGCATTTCTTTACTCAAATCAAAATATGCTCAAAGCTAGCACCTATTTTATATCCAGTGCACAAATGAGACATATATACATACATGCATGAACACATATAACCATAAATAATGTTGTCACCTGACGATTGACGAGGACAATATCTCCATCCTGCAGGTGGCGGAATACAACTTTACCCTCAAATTCGTAATCACTGCTCTTCCTGGATTGAATAACCATTCCTCGTGAAGAGGGTAACTTTCTGGATATAGAAACACGCATCTTTTTGCTTAGTGGCAGTCTCACGGTGGATACCTTGTCAGCATAATGCGTAGCTCCAGGATGGCTCTCAGGGCCATTAACAATGGCATCCCTCAGTTTGACAACATTCCAAGGAGTCACTCTCTGCAACAGCATTATAAAAAATAAAAATAATAAATAAGGTTGAAATCTAAAATAAATCAGCAATGCTGGACGTGCTATGATCTCTTGCATTAATAATTTGGAATCATGGGCCCTGGAGAAAACTAGAGCATCCCACACATCCATTCTCACATAGAACATAATATTGCACGAGTTGCATTAATGTCAAAGGCATATGCCCCATAAGAGTTTATATGGAAGATAGGCCCACATAAGTCGTGTAGGGCTGATAATCAATTTGATCAGAACATCAAACTTCTTTTCAGGTGTTCAATCAAATAATTACTTGGGGTGCGTTTGGGGCGGCATTTGGAGGAGGGTCTTAATTCAAAAGGGAGAATTCAGATACCAAGTTTTATAACTCCTTGCTTGAGTAAAAAGATGTCAATTCAACTAAAAAATACCCAGATAAATTTCCCCCAAAAAATAGGTGTCATTTTCAAATTCCCCCGCGACTTCATGTATTCCAAGCCCCAATTAAAAATCCTCCATCAAATACCGAGATTCAACCAAACACTGAACTTCACAAACGACGGGAAATTAAATTCCATATTTTGCATGCCCTTCATTCCAAATGCCAGCTCATGTTAAAATTTCCCATCTAAACTAAGGTTAGGAACCAAAGTTTATCACACCACATACCTATATACAACGGACATTACTAAGCTTCCTTCCCTGAGGATGCTGAGAGGGATGGAGTGGCTGCAAGCCAATTTTTCACACTATCAGCAGTAAATGGTAGCCCTCAGATACACGCCTGCAATCTAATTGTTGTACCTTAGCCTTTTAACATTGCACTAAGCAGTAGTCCCTTATCATGCGTACATGAATTGCTTATTGTGAATAACCTATCAGAAGCTGGAATAAAGAAACAGCCACTCCACTGGTGCAGGAAAGAGGCTGCATAAATTAGAGCCTTGCTGGTACAAACAGTTGTAGGTACCTGGTGTACTGCTCCATATTGCTTAGAAAATTAACCAACTTCTGGCTAATATGGAGAGAACATGTACATTCTGACTTCAGTTTCTAATGAAGTTAGAAATATTAATTGATCAACAAAGGGGGGTAAACTTCACTAGCATTCTCGAAAGTTTTCAATAACCACCAGAACTCCATAACTTTTTTTGGACTACTTGGTCATCCAAGAATTTCCGCCTGACGCAAGTCAACGCACATGAACTTTTTTGCCATTTTTCTTTCTTGTGTTAGTTATGTTTCTCTAGTCATAAGCTACATTCCTTGCAAGGGTGAGGCTAAAAACACCAGACCCGTCCATGACCCCATAGACGGTGGGATTTCTTTCTTTTTTGGAAAAAGAAACTATTATTAATAGGAAGAGCATACAACAATGGACAAGAGATTCATCAAAACAGACAAGTGGGGAAAGAGACAAGACATCACATATCGGAACACCGACATATAAACACAGCCTGCCACTCTCTCGGCAAATCAGTCAAAGCAAGCCTCACAACATTCACCGGGTTGTTCTTCTTTATACTTGTCAAATTGAAATGTTTCTCCATTCATCTATGCATATTATGTTTGTATCACCAAGGTTGATTTTTCATATCATTATACTAGGAGGATGGGAAAAGGGTACTATAAAAGAATAGCACCTCCACATTGGAAGAAGAAACTTGACAACAAACCACTGATTGGTTCTTCACTGTCCAACCAGATGGTGAATAGAGTCTCTGCAGAATTTCAGCATTCCAATGTACAACTTGATCCCTCCCCAACCTTTCACAGATATGTTCGTAAACTTTCAGTAGTTTATCCCCATAAGTTGCAACATATTACGCCACTACCTCTTACCATTTTCTTCTCTTTCTAATCCTAAACGTAATTGTTTTTAAGGCATTTGATCCTATCAGTTAATGATGGTTGGGCAGGGATAGTTAAGGTGACCAGTAGTTTAGATGGTTGTGAATTGCATCTGCTATGACTTCTGGGAACAAGAGTTACCTAGGAAGTGAGTGGAATGAAAAAGGGAAGATAAAGGTGGTGGGTCCAAGTTATCATGGATAGGTTTAGATCTGTCACATTGTTGCCACTGCCTTAATAAAGAAGATACGGAAATATGGCAAATTCTTTCAGTACAAGGAAACAAATTTTGTTGCCAACCGAAAAGGTAAGCATAGGGGCGGTCCTTGATCAACATATGAACACAGAGATCGGAATGATTTCACTAAACAAACACCACTAATTAACGGAATCACAAGGAGGTCTGCAAATTAGCCAAAATCAAAGTGTGCTATTGAATCACAAACTCAGGCAAAGCTAGTTATTCAAGATAGGGCCTAAAAATATAACATGATCAAACGCTCCCCAAAATGAAGTGGGGAGACTTAAGCCAAGAGCTTCCTGAGAAAAGCCTTTATCATGTAAAACTACCATCTCATGTAAACTCTTTAGGTTGACAAAGAGGGAAACACACAGGTATCATGCTCTATGAACAAAATATAGAAAACAAATAGAGATATATAATTATGTAGTGTAAGGTCTCTGCCCATACCTCTGGATAGGTTAATCTCAATGCAAAATAGGGAGGAACTCCAATCTCATTGACAGCCAAGTAAGGATCTGGGGATATAACAGACCGGCATGCAAAATTAACCCTCTTTCCCATCATTTTCTGGCGAAAGATACCCTCTTTCTTCTCAAGCAACTGGCATATTCCCGAATTAGCATCTCTTAGACCTTGACCTATGTACAGATAGGCACTGATTAGTGACAATACTATAGAGAGGGCTTTGCAAGTTTTGGGCACCAATAATAACTGGAATGAAATTTTATGATGCTAAAATATCAATCCTACTAACCAAGAAAACAATTTGTTAGTAGCAAAAAAATTACTCACCCACAGCAGTCTTGCTATCAAACAAAACATTAATAGATTGTTGCAGATCCATCCAGCGATTAACAATCTTGGAGCATTCAGAGTTGTTAGTATGTGCATTCCCTAAAGCTATATTGGACTGCAGCACCTTGCTTAGTAAGACCGTTTGTGGATGCTCCATCACCTTATAAAGAATCATATATTATGTTATCCACAGATGTAAAAAAAGATAGATTCAACAGCAAAAAGGAAAGAGAAAAAAAGGAAGGAAGGGCCGGAGAAACCAAAAAGAAAGAAAGGCAGGAGTCTGCGGCCTCTCTTTTAAGACAGTGGTTTACTTCGCTATCCTATGGGCTACGGGTAGGAATGTGCTTCGAGTAGTGTCATCTCAGTGCCACAGAGGAATTGGGATGCTTTAATTTCTTGACAACTTTTCTCTTTTTTAAGCTTTAGGCTTTAGTAATTATGTTTCCTTAAGATGGAGTCTGGTTCATCCCTTTTGTACTTGCTCTTTTCATCAAAAAAGCACATTGGGAGCATTATATTCAGCCAGATAATTGAGACCTTTCATATGCCAGTCCAGGAAGAAGAACCACCTTGATATCAATGTCCAATGACAAACCACAAAAATGGATGCTAAAGAGACTGTAAATCTGCAGCTAGTTGCAAAAATTCTCATTTTCTGACTAGAGCATAAAATGTTTTCCAGGAGCAATAGCTCAAACCACAGAGTAAAGTGAAAGGCAAAAAAGTTTGATCACAGGTGAAGCTGGTTCATTCACAAATCATGAGTTGAACTTTGAAATACATATATTCTAGTTGCCTTTCAAGGAAAATAGCAATACTGACACTAGTCTCCATCTCTTTACATTCTCCCCTCTTCTAAATCTCTTTCTTATTTTACTCCATGAAAAAAAAAATACCTAGCAAGAGTGCTAAATGGACATGATGAATTCTAATATACCGTACTTACCGCATCACCTGCCTTGGCAGAAGGGCGGAACTTGGTAGGGGGAACAAGAACAGCCTCTAGAAAGAACATGGAGTAACCAGCCCTGTTGGCAGATTTATTAAATTGCTGTCGCTGAATATCACATAAATAAGAGCATACGCAAGCCTCATTTTCCCACAAATGCTTCATAATATTCCTAACCTGTGGATCCAGGTGAATAAACAATTAACAGGGTCCTTACATCTTGATGGTAGAGAACTATATTAAGCAGAACTAGTAGATCTTAAGCAAGGGAAATATAATGATCTACCTCCGATGGTAAGAGAGGTCCTGAAAAGAACTTTTTTCGCATTTTGTCACTTGTAGCCGCTTGTGCCCCATCGTGAGCTCGCTTTTTTCTTCTAGCAGAAGTTGCTGGAAGTGAATTAGTTTCAGCAGTGCCAAGGCCATTGTCTGATGTATGGTCATTAACATTTATCACCTCGGAAGAAGTTTTGTCCTCTCCACCATCTTCCAGTCCTTCAAACTTGAAACCTTTAATCGCATTTGCGCTAGCTTGGGCATTTGACGTGTGCTTGGAAATTTAATTCACTTTACGGTTAGTCAAGAGCAGAAGTTTATAAAAGTTACATTATAAAAGGGCACCCCAAAATAGTAAACTTGAACAAAATTCAGCAAGTAAAGTAGAAATGTATTCACAAATCAGTTTCATGAAAATTCAGGACCTACCAAAGCTACAAGAGCCAAGTCCATTCACTTCGAACCTAACATGGAAGAACATGGTGCATGTCATCCTTAATGAAGGGAATAACATTTCAATGACAATGTTTTGGTATTAACAACGATTTCCTCCGATATTCTTTACTGAATTTTTGATGAACCACAAATACTTTCAGCTTTGGCAATGAAAAAGTTTCATGTATTCTCTTATATTGTACCAGTACCTGCCATATGAAAACTTATGGACATTACCCAATTGTTATTTACACTATCATGAATCTAATCTATAAATGATTCATTCTAACTTGAGTCGGCCCACCCCATAACATACACCCTGTCTTCGTCCCCACCCTCCCACTGTTACCAAGCAATCCACAGCAGTGAGATAAGCACACTACAGCTGATTTATGCATCCATCCCTGGAAGTGCCTAACTCTGAAATTGTGGAACAAGCAAAATGCTCCTTTTGAAAGTCTAATAGGTATCACCCCCGCTGAAGACATGCAAAGAGATGTAGGAGCACAAGAGAGAGACAAGCTCTTCCAGAAAAACTAATCTTGAAGATTTATCTTGTTCTCGCCCACCCCATAAACATACACCCTGTCTTCGTCCCCACTCTCCCACTGTTACGAAGCAATCCACAGCAGTGAGATAAGCACACTACAGCTGATTTACGCATCCATCCCTGGAAGTGCCTAACTCTGAAATTGTGGAACAAGCAAAATGCTCCTTTTGAAAGTCTAATAGGTATCACCCCTGTTAAAGACATGCAAAGAGAAGTAGGAGCACAAGAGAGAGACAAGCTCTTCCAGAAAAACTAATGTTGAAGATTTATCTTGTTATGCTCTATAAACAGCGCAAATATACTTGATCCATATCTAAACCACTACAAATACAAAAGCAGACATCCTTTCAGATACCCAAGAAATCTTAATCGTTAATCCATCTATAAGCCACTACAAATACCCATGAAATCGTTAATCCATCTATAAGCCACTAGTATGAAGTAGCATTCAGCTTTTTATGCAATGAGAAAAATGTTGCGATCGCTAGTCCCCAGGCTCCTCGGGATATCTCTCTAAAAGTCACCAAGCCTACTCAGAAGGGCTGTCATTGAATGAAAATATGTAACCTTCTTCCTTTAAAGATCTCTTTGCATCTACTCAAGCCTTCAATCAAATTATACTTTCAACCTAGTAAAGGGGCTCTTCTATAGCTTGACTTGGCCTATAGAGCCTGCCTTCAGAAGCAACAAGTAGCACTACCCCAATCAGGCAATCGCTACTAGGTTATTGATAATAGGCTCTGTTTACTAGTGGATGGTCTAATGGATCTAAAAAGGAGAAGACCTCTATGAGTGAAATACGAGGGAATACCAATGCCAGTGCTTGATGTACTCAGCTTCCCCTAGATGAATGGCAATCAGATATCAGTGTAATAGTGGCTGTAAGTTCGGGAACAAGAGATGTGAGAGTATGTGAGATTCCAAATATGTGAGAGGAGATAGGTCTTGCACAATTATGCAATCTGCATGGAAGACTCACTTAAGAACTTTAAACCCACAAACCGAAAACAGTAAAGGCTTTTCTATCCAAACATAACAATCAGTTAATTGGCCCACTGAGGTGGCAAAAGCCAACAACCTGGATGCACCACTTGCTTTCGAGATTCTGTCAAGGTCTCGCTTAAACACGGGACACTCGTAAATTTACATCAGGAATACAATAGGTCCTATGTTACAAGGACTTGGGTGTGGACTCAGTTTGACAACTTATCTAGAAGCAAATACTGGAAAACAATTAATTTAAGGGTACATGGACTTGTTCGAAAGGATCCAAAATAGGGTGCTGGTACTTGGACATGACTTATGGCTGTATACTTTATACTCCATGTGCTATGTTTTAATTACAAGCTATGGATATGATATGAAAATTAGTGAAATATAATAAAAGTTTGAGAGTAAGTTAAGAATAGTTGGGAATTTAATAGCTGGCTATTTAAAATTCTCAAAACCTTGATTGAAATCCTGAACTGGAGTGTCCATTTAAAACCTGAAGTGTTCGACACTGATCCGCCCCATGTCCACATCAGGTCATGTCAGACACAGTATATCAAGTGAAATGAAGAGTCCTTGCTAAACAGAACAGGAAACTAAGACAATAATGAAAGTACCCCAAATTCCAAAACATATCACAAAGGAACACCTGAACACTTTTTAACTTTGGAACCAACACAATCATGACCCCCAAATTCCAAAATCTATAAAAGAGCCAAAAAAAAATCATAAATAACCACATAAAAAAAAAAAGAAAAATAAACAAAGAAGCTCTGTAAAGATATAGAATTTAACCAGCTTCAAGCATTGAAGAAATCTTGGAACTTACCACATGAAACCATCCAAATGTGGGTTTACTAATCTTGGGATTTTTGGCCCCACATCTCGCACACTTCCCAGATTTTACCTTCAACAATGTATCCAAGACTGACATCGCTTCGGAAAATTGAAGAGAGGTCCAAGCTTGTTGCTTCTGATGTTTGGAGCCATCATATTGTGCTCCAGAATATACAGTAGAACTTGAAACATGATCTCCATCACTGTCCTCTGAGTAGATAGATTCACTTGCTGAAGCTGTATCTAAATCTTTGGCTCCAGCAACATCACCGCATGCAATCATCTCGAGTTGGGAAGTACATTTATCGATCTTAAAGAAAGAAATAAATAACTAATCAGGCACCTAGAGAAAAAGGTAGTCATGCAGAAGTTAAGTAACGGCAACCTACTAGAAGCTTGGATCCGGCAATAGCATGAACTCACCAGGCTTCTTTCTGCTCTAAAATGTAGGCAATTGAAACAGGTCTGCTGTAAGAGGTTGTGAAGCCTACTAAATAGCAATGGATTGTACACCGTTGAGACAAGATCAATATGACCACAATGACCTGGGCAATGATATGACTGCTGCCCACATAATCTACATCTGCACCGATGAAGGTTTTATCTATATCAAATATAAGTAAAAACATAGAGTGTACTTTCCAAATTAATTTAGCTAAATGTCTTGTTAAATTTAGCTAAATGTAAGTAAAGGTCTTCTTCACTTATCAAATATATATATATATATATATATATATATATATATATATATATATATATATATATATATATAGCTATATGTCTTGTTAATAGAAACGTACAGCGTATGCCCACTTAGATATTACAATCACCAGTCATAACCCCGGTAGGCAAGGAGTAAACTCTGAAATAGACATGCGAGAAGCAATTATGCTACTTGGACCACTATCCTATCATACCTTTCGAACCACAACTAAGTGTCCCGCCTATCAGGTGGTCACCTTCAACATGAATGTTCAATTTGTGCACAACTAGGTATTTCCTACAAAGCATAGATACGTCAACTAGGGTGCTTTATGAGATCAAACACCAATACCAGCCATATACTTGAGGATATGTAACTGATGCATGTAATATCCTAAATTTCCCTGATCTTCTAATATATGAGGAATCAATACATTGCAAAAACTCTGGGAGACAACTAGCTTATATTGTTTACATTTACTCCATAACATAGGTCTGCATGAGAGGATCAATAAACAGATTATAGCTTTAGCATGATGTACCCAAATTATCAGCTCCACTTTCAATAACTCCTTTGAAGTAATGTACCTTACATGATCAGAATTCCCCTCTATGACCTCTCTTTGTTTTCTTTTGTGCCCATTCTAAAAAAAGCAATCTAGCAGCTAATTCTCAGTAGTGGCAGCAAATCCTTCTCTATTCTACGATCTGATCTCATCTGTTGAAATTAGTCAAAAGTTAAGAGTTCTCCCTCACAGACCCTTCTGGGCATCTGCTAGTGTCATCGGGCCCATTCAAGTCATGAGCGACAGGGGATAGGCAATAGCGAAGCCAAGCCGGATAGGCCATTATATTTCATAAATACTAAACTCCATTATTTATTTATACATCAAATTTTACTCAATTCATTATCTTTTTCTCCGCATGTGATGTGATTTGTGTCTTTTCAGGTGAAATAGATATGTAACCTATTTAAAAGAACTTATATAAATCAATATAACTTATGCTACTGATGTCCCAATGAGTGTCACTATATTGAAAGCACGAATTTTAGGAATGTCTATTTTTAGCTTAGTCACTACTCTTTCCGTTCCAGGCAAAGAGTCCACTATACTATTTCGGGAGATTTCACTTAAAGAGTCCACTTTCAAAAAATTATCCTAACAATTTCATAATCTTTAATCTTTACCCTCCACTTGAGTTATAATTATTTTGGTTGTGCTCAAGTATTTTCGTAATTATGACAAAATCCAATGACACTAATATATATCCCTTAATAATTAGACTTTTCAAACGTAGACTCTTTGGGTAGAACGGAGGGAGTAATTGTATGAATAAGTATAGCCTAGAAGTAATAGTTGCTTAGGGACAAAGAAAAAATTAAAAAAGTTAAAACTCATTTGGGACAGAGGTCGTACATGTTGTCATATCCCCTCTTAGAAATGACAAAGATTGGCAACCTGACTGAACTTCTTTTGGTTTTCCGTCAGAGTAAACCATTAACCTTCTTTACAATTTATTATTTATACTTGCTTGAAAAATAAACTAGTTATGCAAAACCATCTTAATTTCCGGGTCTGGGGATTGTATCTGTACATGACGACTTATACTGAGCCGAATATTTATGATTCTACATGGTGCTAATACTTGCAGATTGTTTCAACCATCATGCATCAAGATACTACTATAGTTACCATACTGCAACCTAGTTTTTAAATCTCAGAAAAGGTTAATTGTTAAAAGTCACAACTAACACCTAAAGAGCACATGCCTAATACTCATATTTGTAAGATACTGAAAATTACTAACACAAGCTTTTGCAATTATCTTTTCCTTCCCTTTTTTTTTTTTTTTTTTTTCCTTTAAGTTTCATGAAGGCATAAACAGTAAAGAGCAGAGCAGTGCATTGCTGATGTTCAGGTCTACTGCATAAGACCGGTCTCAAATAGCATAATGAATTTATAGCATAATGAATTTACATATGATTATTACTCTAAAGGTCAACAGAAAGTTCCAACAGGGAAACACACATCCTCTGAACTCAACAAGGTAAACCAGTTGAAAATCATACTCGTCAAAGCACATTGCGGAGTTTCTCCAGAACATCAACCAATCCTTTAAGGCTTAGGTGATTATTTTTCATGCAAGGATTTCCTTTTCCTTTATCGAACTTGCAAACTGCACATAGTTCTCTTTCTTTCTTTCTTTCTTTCCTCTCTTTTTGTTTTTAAGCAAAGGAGAAGTAACTCTTTTACAATTTTGGGTATATGTAGGAAACTAGAACATAATATAGCCTTCCTCTTCATTCCATTTACTCCTGCCAGGGGGGGTGGTGGCGAGGGTAGTCTTAGTACTAAATTGACCTTGTTACTGCAGGAGAAGTGTTCCAAATACAAGGCCATCCCCCTTGAAAAGAATCTACTCTGCCCCCAAGTCTAACCCCCTTTAAGTAGCTATCCGTAGGATACCAGAAAAGGGATATAAGTAGGTAGAAACACAAAATACAACCAAAGCATGCTTATGAAGACTTACGGCGTGTGCTCGTCGATAGGGCCCAACGCAGGATCATATAATCCTCCTGGTACCGGCCTCCCCACACTATCAAGTAAAATGGGATTCGTAATCTTCAAAACACTATGCTTCCTAACCTCTTCATCTGTCATAAAATTGAACCGAACTGCCTCCACAGTCTCCGATGCACCCTACCAAAAAAATCAGATAATTTTAAAGCTACATAAAAATCAAGACAATTTTTACGTCTAATGTATCAAAACTACAAAAGGATGGAGTTGTTAATTTGAACAACAAAACCACATCAACTAGCAAACAAACAGATTCATTGAGCCAAAAAAAAAAGATGTCTTTTTGGGGTGGGAGGGTGGGGAACAATGCAGAACTCGACTCAGCTCAACTTTTGTCCGAATTACTTAAAAGAAGTATTTTTCGACATTGGGTTGAGTCCAATGAAATATGTACGAAATATACGACCTAAAGTAATACAATCAAACTCTAACTAAATAATTTCACATAAATTTACCCAACAACTAAACAAATAGTTCATGAAAATCAACCAAAAGAAACAGATATTAATCAGAGATAAATGAATAAACAATTTAATTAATTAATTAAAAACCTCGGTCGTTTGCGCCATCTTTATTATTGAAAAGCTTGAAGCAAGCAGTGGAGGAAAAAGAGTCTCTGCAGCTGCTCTCTCACTTCCGCGACGGAAGAGGAAGAAAGAAGAAGGCGGAGGAATTGATTCACTGGGTGAAAAAGAGAGAAGATTACCTCCACAGCAGTGACAGAGGAGGCGGAGGACGAGGAGAACGGCGGAGTATATGGTGGTGAGGGAGGCCGACAGCGGAGGATATGGTGGTGACGGCGAGAAGGAGAGAGAGAAGGGAGAGAGGACGCCCTCTTTTGAGTTGTGAGTTATGTGATAGAAATTCGGGCACTACTTATTGTTTGAAAATACTGTTCATCGGTTATTTTGCAAGCGACGTGCTGAAACGTTAATTTTAAATAAAATTTTTATTTTATCAGCGTCTATTTCTTTTAATGAAGATAGGGATAAAATAAAGATTTTTTTTAAAATTAACGTATTGGTAGGTCGCTTGCAAGATAACTGAAATATAGTAGTTTAAATAATATTTTCAAATAATTAGTGATAAAATTTCAATATTTTTCAAAATACAATGGCCCGATTATGTATTTTGCCTAAAAATTAATTATTTTAGGGTTGCACTTAATTCACAATTTTATAGTTTTACTATTGCAAAAGATTTGATATGGTCACTCTATAATTTTTTTTACTGATTAATAACTAATACTTAATAAAAAGTGTTACGTTAGTCAATCCATTTATTTTTTTTATCAGTCGTTTAATTTTTTAATTAAACTCAAAAATACCCTTATTATTTGCACGTGTCGGTCACGCTTTCTCCCACCATCACCCTCAACTAACAAACATATTCACTCTTAACCAAATTCAAGGAAGACGATGATGCCGAGCTCTCATCCATTGTTGAAGTAGCAGGCAAACTTCAAGGAAGCACGTCATCGCAAACCGATTTTACAGCTGTTGATTGATCATGTTTATCAAGTGAATCTCAATAATGGCAGTTCTTCGTCTAGAGGACGAAGCAGTTCCCCATTCGGCCATCGCAAGCCGTTGAGCCCTTACTCCTCCTCGCCATTTTCATCCATGAACGACAAGCTCATACCTCGATCCTGCTCGTCTTCAACTGTTACCAATTATCTCTATCTCTATCTCTATCTCTCTAAAACTCTTGTTTACTTGAATTTTGGGAAAAAGGGCTCCAATTCCAACCTCTAGGGCTTGGATGTGGAGAATGGTAAGAGATAAGGGCACGCGCTGATATTTATTCCAAAACTCACCGGAGTTAACTGCTTCGTGGCCAGAGTACATGAAATTGATCAGAGATGGAGGTTATTTACCAGAAAAGAGAAGCTGGGCGGAGATGGCGGATGGACTGAATGGCGTGCTGGTGACGATGGAGTCTGAAAGTTAGAAAATCGAATAACTATGGAAATCATGAACATGAGACTTTAAATTTCTGTTAAAATCAAGGTGAGGGCAAAAATTGTTTTGAGATCAACAACACCACCATCAAGACCTTAATTTACAAAGTAAAATATTGGCAAAAAAATGACAAAATTAGTAATGGCTGCACAACACCAGTAATGGCCGCACAACACCACTACCACTCTTGGAAATCATGAACATGAGACCTTAATTTTTATTTTTTTTTTGGTCGTTAAATTAACATTATTGGGCATCTAAAGGGCATTTAAGTCTTTTCATAGTATTCTATCAAGAAAAACTAACGACATTTAATTTATAAACTAAATTGACACTTTTTGTAAAGTATAGTTATTAATATGTGAAAAAAAATTGTAGAGTGAGTTTATCGGACCTTTTGTGATAGTAGAGTGATGAAATTAAGAATTAAGCCTTTAGGGTTTGAAAACTTTTAAGGGCATTTGGGGGTGTTATCAATTTTTTTGGTTAATAGACCATAAAACATAACTCATTGGGTCAAAATGCTGTACTTGACTAATACAACTTAGTATAAGGGTTGCTAACCCGGTCGGTATAATTTTAGTAATGGATTTGGGCCTTTGACCAGCCCAAAACTAGCTAGGTTTTAAAACTAAGACCCACGTGAATTAACCAAATCTAAGTACTCTCAAGGTGGGTTCGCAGGGCGGGCCACCAAAACCAGCCATTTGGTGGGGTGGATGAGCCGGCCCACCAAGATGAAGTCATTAATATTGTGAAGAAAGAAAAAAACAAACAGCTAAAATTAATGAGGGGTGAGAATGCTCACCATGGCTGAAAAAAGAACTCTGATGAGGGAAGGCGAGAGCGCAAGTGAGTAGAGCGGTAGAGAAAGAACTTCGATGATGGGAGAGAGAGTCACCACGAGAAAGAGTGTCGGAGAGAGAGAGTGTCGTCGCTGAGTGTGTGAGATACTGAGATAGGCTTCAGCTGTTACTTTGCTGCTTGAGTGCGTGGGCTTGTGACTTGTGAGTTGTGAGAATGAGAAATTGAAAGAGGACTAATCCCCTAGTGTTTCTATTCTAATTTTGGGCTTAGATCGGCTGGCTAGACCGTTTCAGCTCGTGACCCATGCGGAAGAGTCTATTTTCACAAAAATATTTGTTTATCTACTACTTTCTAATCAATGTTTTGATACAATTGCTCTTCACCTTATTTAATTATTTTCCCTTTTTAATTTTTATCATTTATTTGTTTTTCGCAAATAACATTATATTTAATTATGCAAAAGAAAATAAATAAGTTTATATGCAAAAAATTAGGAAATATAAATGAGACATCTAAAAGAAAAATAATACATAGGTCTAGTTTTTTTCACTTACAAATAAAAAATGATAAAATAGACTAAACGAAGGAGTGACATGAATTATATAATATTAAATTAAGAAGTACAAATTATGAAGTCAAATAAATAACTTGAATGGAAAATCAATTAATAAATATATATTTAACGATAACTTAAAAATATTTTATAATAAATTGGCAATTGTACAACATTTTTCAGTTTTTTCGACATTAAATTTATTTTGCTTCAAAATAATTATTTGAAGAAATTAAATGAAAAATAATGGAAAGATTTATTTATTTATTTTTTTGAAAAATAGGCATAATTTATTTAAAGAGATAAGAAAAGTAAAAAATTAATGTTAAGTTATAAAGGAAAATTAAAAAAATAAAAAACGATTTTAGGCAAATGCTTCATCATCAAACAAGGCAAGTATTTAAAGGGCAATTGTGTCATGACAATAATTAATTTACTTAACTATTAATGAATGCAGTGGATTAGTAAAATTTGTAGTGAAAATAGACTCTCCCTAAACATTAATGTTATTCTTTCCACTAGTTATTCCCTCGTAATCTATAAGGAGATAAATTACTTAATGGTGATAACACTAATTTAGCGGCATATGTTTTAGATTTTTATGGTGCATGATTTGGTGCTTATCTATTTGCAATTTCGAACTTTTTACCCTTTGATGTAAGAAAGACTTGTGTACAAGTGGATTATCACTTGGTCATGCATACTCATGATTTAAGTACGGTGTGGTCCTTGCCGTTAACACCTCATTCAAATTTTAAATGTGGCTGCTTGCGTGGATTATATTTGATGGATGATTATACTATTTGGGGCGTAAGTCACATTACAAGGTGTGTTGATGAGCCAAAATGTGATTGTGGTGAATCAGTTTATCACATATTTGAAAGTGATTTGTCAGAGGGAAAATATTAATTATAACGGTGATACAAGTGACGTGATAACACTATTCAATAACACATCAACATATGACATGTCCAAATCATGCATTTGAAGTTAGTATTATGTCACGTTGGATGCGTGTATTAACAAGTGAAACGAAGAGTTTGTTGCGCAAGCACAAAGTTTTTGAACCTTGACGATTGGCTAAATATAGTAGTTGATGACCTAGTAACACAGCTTATTTCTTCTAATTTAATTTAGGTTATTACAATTCTGTAATTCCAAATATTGTATACCTTCTCATCCTAGAAGTTGGAAGAACCCAAAACATAACTAGTGAAAAAATATTGATAGAGTACAATAGTTATAAGTATGGCATAATATAACAAGTCAATTAAAATGCATCAAATGATCAACTTTGTTCTGATTAATAGATTTTTATTAGTTTGTCATACAACATTAACCTTACCGATGTAGTATCGGTACACTCAATATTTACTCCACAATATGACCCACATCCTATAATATCTTCAATTCCTATTGTAAAAGATGGTGAGCTCATTGAAGAAGATTACCGAAATGCACAAAATCAAACTCATAGTCTCCCCTTCTCCTTACCTTGATGGCTTCATATTTCATTTACAAGTACAGAACTTAGATACTTCCTTCTACAATGAAAAGAACTTGCATATTTTGATCCAATCAATAACTCAATAAGAACATTAGGTGATAGCGAAAGCCCATATTTAACGTTATAAGGACTCGTGTACCAATATTGGGTATTGGTGCACGTGAGTCGTACGACTTGCCAAAAATCATAGTCGAATTTACGCTAAGCATAACTGAACAACAAAACCCGATAAACTAGCAAACAAACTGATTTATTGAGTCGAAAAAAAATGTCTTTTTGGGGTGGGAGGGTGGGGGAACAATTCAGAACTCGACTCGACTCAGCTCAACTTTTGTCCCAATTACTTAAAAGAAGTATTTTTCGACATTGGGTTGAGTCCAATGCAATAAGCACGAAATATACAAGCTAAAGTAATCCAATCAAACCCTAACTAAATAATTTCACATAAATTTACCCAACAACTAAACAAATAGTTCATGAAAATCAACCAAAAGAAACAGATATTAATCAGAGATAAATGAATAAATAATTAAATTAATCAATTAAAAACCTCGGTCGTTTGTGCCATCTTTATTATTGAAAAGCTTGAAGCAAGCAGTGGAGGAAAAAAAGTCTCTGCAGCTTCTCTCTCACTTCCGCGACGGAAGAGGAAGAAAGAAAAAGGCGGGAGGTTGTTGTAAGGGTTGCTAACCCGGTCGGTATAATTTTAGTAAGGATAAATTGCTGGCCGGTCCACTTTTTCAAAAAAAAAAATTTCTTTCCAGTACACCTTTTTTTTTAACCGCTAAAAGGCATTTTAAAAAATTTCTTCCTAAAATACCCTCAACAACATCGTTGCTTCAGATTTGAGATTCAAATTGATGTATAAATGATTCCATGTTGTTAATATAGTCTTTTCTCATGTTTGGGTATCAATTTTCATGCATAAAACACGAATTTGATCAAATTCAAATTTTTTGAGTTTATCCCGTTTTTCTTTGTTCTTGAGCTGTTTTGGCCACTTAAATCTCTGTTTTAAGCTTCGAATTTGTTTAAAATCAATTTCATATTATTATCCTAACTTAGTACTATATTTGTGCACAATTTTTCTACCAAAAAACACTATTTTTGAGCTTCAAATCAAGCTTGACAGTGTGCTGTCCGAAAACAGAGGAAGATGTTCTTAGACTGATTTAATTCGTCAATCGCAGTATGCTGGGCAACGCAACGGGGTTCGAAAATCATTCATCGCGATGCAGAAGTCATTCATCGCGATGCAGACATCATTCATCGCGATGCAGACATCGTGCATCGCGATTCAGAAACCATGCATCGCGATTCTGAAACCTTGCATCGCGATTCTTTACAAAAATTACATGTGGGTCACACTTCACTTCTGCATCGCGATCTCTGATTTATGCATCGCGATGCAGAAGTCATTCATCGCGATGCAGACATCATGCATCGCAATGCAGACATCATTCATCGCGATGCAACAATTTGGTGCATCGCGATGCAACAATTGGTGCATCGCGATGCCAAAGTAGTGCATCGCGATGCCTTGGGTTACTGAAGCGCGCGTGTTTTTCTTTCATTAATGACATAATTGTCTTTTCACCTCAAAAATGCCTTTTTTCGGTTTTTAAAAAAGATGAGTGGACTGGAGCGATTACAAACTTTTAAAAAGGGACCGGCCCGTAATTGACCCTTTTAGTAATGGATTTGGGCCTTTGATCAGCCCAGAACTAGCTAGGTTTTAAAACCAAGACCCACGTGAATTAACCAAATCTAAGTACTGTCAAGGTGGGTTGGCGAGGCGGGCCACCAAAACCAGCCATTTGGCGGGGTGGATGGGCTGGCCCACCAAGATGAAGTCATTAATATCGCGAAGAAAGAAAAAAAAAATCTAAAATCAATGAGGGGAGAGAATGCTGACCATGGCTGAGAGAACTCCGATGAGGGAAGGTGAGAGAGAACATTGATCAGGGGAGAGAATGCTCGTGAGGTGAGAGAGAGAGTCACCGCTTTAGCGAGAAAGAGAGAGAGAGAGTGTGCCGTCAATGCGGGGTTGGTGCTTATCCATTTGCAATTTCCACAGTTTTACCCTTTGATGTAAGAAAGACTTGTGTACATGAGGATTATAACTTGGCTATGCACTCAAGTATGTATAATTCTTTTTAGTGATAATTGCAAAGTGGCGGGAGCATTGGTGTACTAAATAATAAAGAGGTCAATGGGGCTAAGCAAAGGTGTACTAAATATAAGATTCATAGCGGCAAAAACTTTCAAGAAATTATATTTTTGACCATCGTACTGATTGAGAATAATTGATTAGACTAACGTACTTTTAATATCCAAAATATGACTAACATACTCACGATATGAGTGCGATGTGGTCCTTGCCGTTAACACCACATCCAAATTTTAACGGACATGCTGATGTGACTGCTTGCGTGGATTATATTTGATGGATGATTATACTACTTGGGTCGTAAGTCACGTTACGAGGCGTGTTGATGACCCAAAATGTGATTGTGGTGAATCAGTTTATCACATATTTGAAAGTGATCTGCCAGAGGAAAAAATATTAATTGTAACGGTGATACAAGTGACATGATAATACTACTTAATAACCCATCAACATATGACATGTCCAAATCATGCATTTGAAGAGTTCAAGAGAAATGCCATACCCATATTAGTATAATGTCACATTGGATGCTTGTATTAACGAGTGAAACGAAGAGTTTGTTGCGCAAGCACAAAGTTTTTGAACCTTGACGATGGGCTAAAAATAGTAATTGATGACCTAGTAACACAACTTGTTTCTTCTAATTTAATTTAGGTTATAACAATTCTGTAATTCCAAATATTGTATACCTTCTAATCCCAAAAATTGGATGAACTCAAAACATAACTAGTGAGAAAATATTGATCGAGTACAACAGTTATAAGTATGACGTAATATAACAAGTCAATCAAAATGCATCAAATCAGCAACCTGGTTCTGATTAATAGATTTTGATTAGTTTGTCATACAACATTAACCTTACCGATGTAGTATCGGAAAACTCAATATTTACTCCACAATACGACCCACGATCCAATCATGTCTTCAATTCCAATTGTAAAAGATGGTGAGCTCATTGAAGAAGAAGATTACCGAAATGCATAAATCAAATCAAACTCATAGTCTCCCCTTCTCCTTACCTTGATGGCTTCATATTTCATGTACAAGTACAGAACTTAGATACTTCCTTCTACAAGGAAAAGAACTTGCATATTTTGATCCAATCAATAACTCAATAAGAACATTAGGTGATATCGAAAGCCCAAATTTAACGTTACAAGGACTCATGTACCAATGGTGGGTATGGGTGCACATGAGTCGTACGACTTGCCAAAAATTATAGTTGAATTTACGTTAAGTATAGCTGAACTACAAAACCCGATAAACTAACAAACAAACAGATTAATTAAGCCCGAAAAAAAAAGATGTCTTTTTGGGGTGGGAGGGTGGGGGAATAATCAAGAACTCGACTCAACTCAACTTTTGTCCCAATTACTTAAAAGAAGTATTTTTCGACATTGGGTTGAGTCCAATGCAATAAGCACGAAATATACGAGCTAAAGTAATCCAATCAAACCTTAACTAAATAATTTCACATAAATTTACCCAACAACTAAACAAATAGTTCATGAAAATCAACCAAAAGAAACAGATATTAATCAGAGATAAATGAATAAACAATTAAATTAATCAATTAATAACCTCGGTCGTTTGCGCCATCTTTATTATTGAAAATCTTGAAGCAAGCAGTGGAGGGAAAAAAGTCTCTGCAACAGCTGCTCTCTCTCACTTCCGCAACGAAAGAGGAAGAAAGAAGAAGGTGGGAGGTTAGTGTAAGGGTTGCTAACCCGGTCGGTATAATTTTAGTAATGGATTTGGCCTTTGACCAGCCCAAAACTAGCTAGATTTTAAATTAATCAATTAAAAACCTCATTTTATTGTTTGGTTTTTTTTATTTTTTATATTTTAATAATTGAAGAAGAAATAAGAAAAATATAGAAAGAAAACTAGTAGGAGAAGAAAGTCGACAATCACTAAGGGGTCATTTGGTAGTTAGAATAAATGACCAGATATGATTAATAACACCAAAGAATGATGTTTGGTAAGCTTTTGCGCTCGAAATTATTACCCTCCACTACCCGAATAAAAAGATTAATCCCCCGATTATTAATACTAGGAGAAGGATATATTATTAATTCCCATATTATTAATAATTATGTTTATCATTGGCTACCAAACGACTTGGTGTCAACTTTGGATGCCTTATTTGAAAAATTGACAAAAAAAATTAACTCCCTCCATCGAAAAATAAGTTTCCCCTGTTGACAAAAAGGAAACTTATTTAAAAAAAAAAAAAAAAGTTTCCCCTCTTGACTCTACACGAATTTCCCGCTTCTTTTTCATCTCACAATTAACAATGTTATTATAAATAATTTGCTTAAAGAATCATTCTAAAACTAAATCAGAAACAAAATAGGAAACACTCGTTTCGGGACAGAAAGTGTAAAACAATTAACTCAACTAAAAAAGTTGATAATACTCAACAATAATTACAACAACAATGCCCACACAAAATTTCTGATGGAGATAAAATACGAAACAAGTAACCTAGTAAACTGCTACTATTGGGTGTTAAATATCCAATTTTTGCATCAAGTCAAAAGAACCAGTGCCGACTTTAGCTGGCAAGCCAAGGCAGATCCTAGATGAGGGTGTCTCCAAATTGTCTGTCAACCCATGAGATGCAGCCTCAACTATGAACTTAGAGGCAGTCTCGAAGGACATCTCAAGGAAAGGCAATGTTGATTCAGCTATGCTTCCATGTCTGCTCATTGGGTTGTAACCACTCGTGAGGGTCATGTAGTCAGCAATTAAGCTCAAATGCCGGTAATCAATCTCGACACTGTAATTTTTAAACATATTCGTAATCTCCAATATGATGCTTTTCCTGGCAGCCTCTACTCCGAATGTGTTCCGCATAACATGGATATTGTTTGAATATACATATCTAAAATCGAGTTTATCTTCCATTTCCCAAAATGCACCAAACTCCATTCCAGCCGCCGTCAGTGCCCAAGGTAGAGAGTCATTATCCTTCTTATTGTTCTCAGGATTTTTCTTCTTGTCCTTGAATTTCTTAATTTTAGAAGCTTCCTCGTCCAAATCACTTGTCTTTCGTTCACATTGTACTGAACCATGTTACACTGATCAAGCTTGCCAGAACCCTTGATATAAACCATTTTTGTAGCCTTCTAAACAACCTGCATTACAAAACAAGATTAGCACTCATATTGACAGTGAGCATAATGAGATAACTTGAAGAAAGGGGGGAGCAGGGGCGTTGGTGGTGGGAGAGCATGTAGTACTTTAGAAGCTGAAACTAGAAACTACCTGAGCCAGCAACATTTCAGGTTCATTGGTAAACTTGAAATGGACCTCAAGAGTCAGATCTTTAACTTCAACAAAGATCGACCTATTAGAGTCCTTTCTGTGGAACACTGCTTTTGCCTTTTTCTTGCCTATAGGCTTTGAAACGGCTTTTCCTTCACTTGATTTAGGCTTTGAGGGAGCTCCACGTTCATGCTGCGTTTCAGGAACATCAGTATCAGCCTGGTTATCCATATCAACATCAAGGTCTCCATCTTCAACTTCGTCATCATCCCCACCTTCTTTTGCATGTTCAGCTGATGGCTCCTGTTCCTCGTCAGAACCATCCTCATAGTCCATTGCATCTGAAGCTTGTTGTTTCCTTTTATGATATTCAGAACCGAGCTCCTCAATTATTTCATCCTCATCTTCATCATCATTTTCTCGCCGTGCGATTTGCTGGTGGAAGCACCATCCTCATCTGTCTCCTTTGAGGACACCGGTCTTGAATCTGAGGTGAAATTCTTAATTCCACTAATTTTGGACAGCAAAACCAGGTGGCTCTCTATTGTATCCTCCAACTGCCTCAACAAAGTGAATTCTAGAGTATCCTGACAGTCCCCAATGATAATGATTAGGTTCTTTAAGCTTCACCATAAGCTTATATATTCAGCAGATTTCGTTATTATGAACGGAAAATGGAAGAAGACGGACTTCTATACTCTCCATTAGTTCTGCAATAGTGAGCCTTTTCAAATTTTCCACTAAGGCCTCAGCATCTTTTCTGCACATGAACAAAATTTTTCATAAACATTAAATTAAATGTCTACTGATTTGCAAAATGCTAACCAACAACAAAAAGAAAAAAAATGAATCAACTAATATATCATAATAATTACTACATACATCTTCCAATCAAAATAGTATATGCAATGTTCTCTTAGCAGCAAAGAAGGATAATCATTTCTGCTCACAGAATAATTTCCAACGCATAATGTGGAGCATGATAAATTGGAGCACGAAACTCACCTTGACTTCCCCTCGTTCAAGGGTCATGTTATGATAGGAGTCTTAATTTCAGCTGCAGCAGTCATCACTATCTCCTGTAGGCGAGGAAAACCAAGCGTAACATTCATTTCCCCGCGGCCAGCAAGATGCCTGAGAAAAAAGAAAGTTAAGTTCAAATTGTCCTAAGAAATTTCAAATGCATATAACTAACAATTAAGGCAAATGATATTACGAGCTCGAGCGTATTTTTACGAGCTTTAGTGTTTAGTGTCGTTGGATGATTTTAACACAAATCTCAATACTTAAATGTTGTTAAGTTGGTGATGATTTGGAATGTCCATGTAAGTACTTAGAAAAGGGCAAATTTGATGAAACGGTGTAGAGATCTAAGTAAATTTGATATATCAGCACTAACATTGAAGCTTGTAATAATACCACAAGCTCGAGCTCATAGTATCATATCTCAACAAATAAAATGTGCTCTATGCTACATACACACACATAAACAGAGAAATAAAAACTAAAAAACATAAATCAGATCTGCTCATTAACTAAAAAACATAAAGCAGAGAAATAAAAACCAGAAACATTGTCCAGAGAAACTTTTATGCACATAAACAAGCAGAATATGTACTCCATGCAAAACAAAAACACATGGCAGACTAAAAAACACAAAGCAAATCTACTAATACAAAGTCAAACAACCAGAGGGGCTATAGATTTATAAGGAACAGCAAGGAGATCACTCACGTCAGGGAAATTATATAAATAGCAAATAGATCTGCACATTTTGGAAACTTTAGCTTTGATTTGCAGCAGATTATTTAAGCATATTTTCACTGCTATCATTGCAAAGTTCGATAACTGGAGATCCCATAGTTAAAGAAGACACTTCCACATTGTAAACTTCAAACAAATATTACAGGACTCACTTTACTAATCTTTAGTCAACTGATAACTATCCTTGACTTATATGTTCCATAAAATTCAATTTACTTAATGTATAAGGTTAAAAAGTTTGATGGTCAAAATCAGAGTTATTAAAGGTGAGCTCCTCTCTCATCGGCCGCCTGAGGCGAGGAGTCGCCGCCCCACCAGAGGTCAGGCGAGGCGGAAATCGACAGGCAAAGCAGAGGCGTCGCCTCACGCACCTAGGCGTCTCCTTCGTGACATCGACCAAACTGACTTGAGAAACCCATTTGTAAGGAAATGACCTAGCATGGATTAAAAAGAAAAAAGAAACCCTAGATCTAAGTCAACTTCACCTTTCTCACTCAGACAAATACAAACCTCGACGGACGATGACGGCGAACAGCGAACTCGGAGTCAGACCACTTAATTTCTCCTCTACTGGTGACGGGGTACCGACCGGCGACGGCCAACATCGACTTTGCCTGGTGGAACTTCGAAGGACGATGGGTACTTGCTATCTCTCGACTCTCTCAACTCTCTCCGCCTCTGTTTGTCTACTCTGTTTTCTCTTCTCTTTTTTCTTTTTTGATTTTTTAACATAGGGCTTTAAACGAAGTATACTCAGTTGTACTAAAGCGGCCCACCTTTTTAATAAATTTTTATTTATAAAATATGACGAAAATGTCCTTAATTAATATTTATATATATATATATAAAAGCAGAATAGTCTCAATTTTTTGAAAAATTCCGTCAAAATGTACTTTTCAAAAATGAAAACTATTTTGTTTGGCAATTTTGTCCTTTTTGTGGCTAAAACATGAATTATATTCAGACATGCAATAAATGCCCACAGTTTTGCATTAAAAAACTTAATATACATGGT
The DNA here is from genome assembly GCA_016624345.1 of Platycodon grandiflorus. Taxonomy (NCBI): domain Eukaryota; kingdom Viridiplantae; phylum Streptophyta; class Magnoliopsida; order Asterales; family Campanulaceae; genus Platycodon; species Platycodon grandiflorus. The sequence goes on along the minus strand of CM028365.1, from coordinate 9,130,493 downwards.
TTTGCTTTAAACAGACACTATCCTGTTTATCTCTAGCACACGATTTTGTGTTTGAAAATCAGATGTATTAGTGATATGAGCAGCCTTGAAATTGAATACGGTTTTGAACACAAGTCTGATTATACGTCATTGATATGAGCAGCCTTGAAATTGAATACATATGCGACTGACTATTTAAAGATACTCTACATATTTGTTTTTGAACTTGAGTATTTCTTTATGTACAAGTTGAAAAATCAAATCTGTAAACAGTATTCATTGAAAATAAAAACAATGTCTTGGAAAATGAACGATGATAGATAGGGAATACACATGTGACAGACTTTAATTAATAGTTACAGATTTGTTTTTTAAAATCCGAATATTTCCTTTTGTTTGAGACATAAATATTGTCACTAGTATAAAAAGGTCCTTCCAAAATCCTCCCATTAGAAGTTGAGTATCGTTAGCACCCAGATATCAATCCAATATCAGGGTATATATACGATAGAAGATGTTCAAAGTAAGCTTTCGCATAGCGCATAGAAAGCTATTTCATGCTTCATTCCGGTAGCAATGAAAGAAAGTTGTGAGGTTGGAAATCGAAATGCTCACTCCAGTCACAAGTGGCGCCTATTCCTGTCCTTTAACCAGATAGCTGGCAAGAAAGAAGAAAGCATCGGTCTCATTCAAATAACGAAGTACTTCCGTCTATCTTTCTTTTATTTCATCCATTGGTCTTCAATCAAGACTTTGGTTCAAGTGAAAGCGAACTAATCGTATTAGGATATATATATATATATATATATTATATATTAGAATCATCGTACATTATTTTTAGAATACATCTAACTCAAAGTAAAGGGAGAAATCGAAGTTCAACAATTCACAAAAACATATCGATGACAGTAAGTTTTCCTCTTTATATTGTTTTAAAATTTATTTTCTAATTGTGTTATATATTTGTTTTTGTATATAGAAGTTATGTTAAAATCATATGTGATACCTATATATGTTTTCCAAATTTATAAAAAAAATTATCTACTAAGTAACAAATAATAAATTAATTTCTTATGTCGAAGCATTTTTATGATGCAGAGGTTACCTTTATAGAGTTTTTTACTGTAATTTTTAATCGCATTACCTCAATAATACTTGCTTTTATTTTCTTAATTAGGGATCAAGATTTCATTCTATTCATCTTCATCTAGAAGAAACTGTGCAGCTGCTTCTTCAAGTAATCCAGCTAGCTAGCTACATGCAACAAGAAAACTGCAAAAGAGTGTTTACCCCACCCACAATGCATGGGTATATCAAATTATTTGGTACGTACCTATACATTGTCAAATAAACTGAACAAAAAAACTACCCACCCACCAAAACTATCTACTTAATTCTCGCATCAAGTAAAGGCATCTAAATGACATATCTGGTTCGTTGGTTAATTTTGTGGCAACTGTCTTTTATACGTACATCCTTATTTTTTTTTATACCATTACATTAAGGATGGTGTAAGTCATCGTTTGCTATGAAACAGTACTTGTTGTATGGAAATTTAAACTTGGAACTCTTAACTGATATTCGTAGTAAAGACATATATATATATATATATATATATATATATATATATATATATATACTCTATAAAAAGTTCTCTACTTTCTACAATGGGGACAAGGGTTTCAAAGAAGAATTTACCGTTTTCATGCTGTGAGGTTTATTATTAAGTAGTAGTACAAAATTCTATGTAAATTAAACATATTACAATGATGAAGTAATCTGATTTGAAATGCAAAATGTACAGATAGTATAGATGGGTACTAAAGAAGTCTTTTTATGTAATAGAAGCCAAATTGTTATTAAAACATTTGTTATTTATTGTCTACCGTTCTTTAATCTATTTACAATGCACTGGCCAACCTATTTTAACATGTCCTTATTAAATATCATATTTAAAAAAAGTAGTAAAACATGTATTATATTTATAAAATATAGAATACACTAATAATCTAATTTCTAATTAAATAATAAGTTTAATTCATGCTTCAAACTAATAGTATGTCAAACCTTTATAAAATAATTTTTATAAGAATCTGAATTGAAATTATAATTCAAACTGATTCTCTCTCTCTCTCTCTCTCTCTCTCTCTCTCTCTCTCTCTCTCTCTCTCTCTCTATATATATATATATATATATATATATATTGTCTTTTTTGAGATAATGCAAAATGTGCTGCTAATTTTTATGATTGCAACATTAGTCTTGGTAATTGGTATACTAAACAAGTTTATTTTTTATGTAACAAAAACCAAAGAGTCCTTTCAAATCTGTCATTTATTGTGTTCTGTTTCAACGTACTTTGTTTATTGACTAACACATTTGCTTATATAGGTAAGCAACAGATGAGTTCAAAGATTATACTTTGTTTATTGAACTTACCAACACTGTTGCTTATATAAGTACCCAACAGAATAGTTTCTATCGAATCATCTCACTTTTGAGGTGATGAAAATTGATGCTAGGTTTAATAAGCCATTTTTCTGTTTAAGATTACGAGATCTTAAAATATATATATATATATATATATATATATTACTCCTATGCTGGAAAAAAAAATTCGTGAATTGTTTTTGTTCATTTCTTTAGATTCAAACATGTATGATGAAAAAAAAAAATCAAACATGTAAAAGGCCATTTTACACCTTAGAATGTCCAGATCGGATGAAAAAATATAAACATTAAGGCCAAATTCGTAGACTCCGTAGATTCATAAGCCATTTTTCATTATATTCAAACACATATGCTCAATAATAAAATCACTCAAGTATAAGGCCTTTTTACACCTTAATTTACCAGTTCTTGAGCAAAAAAAAAAACTAATGAATGTGGATATATATATTTTTTAATCTCATCAGATTCGAACTAATTTGCCAAAAAAAAATTTGAAAAAACACAAGATATTATAATATATAGATTTTACAACAAAAAATTTCGAGAACGGGAAGCAAGTTTATTTATGTGAATATGTTTTTTTTTCGAATTTCATTAGATCTGAACATAAATGTCAACAAAAATTAAAATTTTGATGAGTATTTTTAAACTCCCAAACTTTAGATCTGAAAAAAATAAAATAAAATAAAAGCGGAAACAAAAGGCTAGGGTTAAAAACAAACCGTTCTTCCGAGAATGTTATGAGCTGCCACCTTGAGAGCGGTATCCACTTGGACTTCCGGTACATCTATCTTTTAGCAATCATCAAACCCACCACCGTTCTATACCTTCCAAAGTGTTCTTCTCAGCAAATCCTCCGTTGTTTTCCAAGAAATTCCTCCAACAAACAGCTTACATTGGTCGGAATCCTCCATACTCAAAATGAATTCAGAGGAGAGATGGATTTCTAAAATTTTTGGAAAGTCAATGTAAAGAGATGGCGGAGGGTATGTTTTAGGGATTTAATCACTACTAGAAAACACGTGTTTACTGTCGGAGAAATCCAACAGTAATTATGGATTTACTGTCGGAACCGCTCCGACAGTTTCCGACAGTAAACCTTCGACGGTAATTTCTCTCCAACAGTAATCCGACAGTAATTACTGTCGGATATTCCGACAGTAAAACGATAACGACCATTAACAATGGGTTAGTTTACTGTCGGATTATCGTTAAATTTTTGACGGATCTCCGACAGAAACTGACTGCTGTTATTTTTTTACTGTCGGAGATCCGACAGTAATGTTAGCAAATCTTTTTACTTACTATCGGAGCTTCGACAGTAATTTTAAATAAAAATAAAAAAAATTAAAATTTTAAATTTCGAAATTCGTTTTTTTTTCATCTGATATAACAATTATATATATACACAATCACACACACACACCATTGCAACAATATAATTAACAAATAAAGCATAAATTAAATTAAAATTAATATATATACAATCCAACAAGGTTTACAGTAGTAAAATAATGTGTCTACTGTGGAGGGGGGGAGGGGGGTCAAATAAATTACGGACAATGGAAGACCTAGTAGGCTGAGGCGGCTGCTGCTCCATGAACAGTCGTCGCAGCTGCTCTAGCTGCTCGAAGTAATGCATAATCACAAAACAATTCTTAAACAGAAAATTTTGAAATCAAAGAAATCCTTAAAAAAACTAAACCAAACAATCATAAGAACACATTAACATATATATTAACATATACAGATTAACATAAACAAAAAAATTACAATTAGTTAGCTAGGACAAAAAAAATTACATTAACATATATATTAACATATACAGATTAATATATTAACATATTCAGAATAAATCTATACAAAATTTAGAATAATACAATTTTTTTTACACCCACAAAATACATTAACATATATATTAACATATACAGATTACAATTACAAAAATTTAGAATAATACAAAATTTAGAATAATATAATTACAAAAAAAATAATAACCTGTATATGGAGAAAGAGGGGACTGGCGGCGGCGGCAGTTTGGCGGTAGAATCTATTCACACAGAGAGATGGAGAGAGAGAGAATGTGTATGAGAGAGAAATATTATAATTATAAAAAATAGAGAAAATGAGTATATAACTTACCGGTAACGGTGGAGGGCTTACAACGGCAAGGCGACGACGGCGGTGGTGATGGTGGGGGGACGGCTGGAGGGGGCGGACGGATGAAGGGAGAGAGAGAGAGAGAGAGAGAGTAAACTGAGAGAGAGAGAAGAGAAAGCTACTAGGGCTTACAACGGTAAGGCGACGACGGCGGTGGTGACGGTGGGGTGGGGGGACGGCTGACGGGGGCAGAGCGCACGGCTGAAGGAAGAGAGAGAGAGTAAACTGAAAGAGAGAAGAGAAAGCTATGTCGATTTGGGGAGGTGATCGATTTAGGGCTTTTAATTTCAATTTACTGTCGGATATCCGACAGTAATTATCCGTCAGAAATTACTGTCGGATCTCCGATAATAATATTAATCTCGCAAATTCTGACGATGCAAAAAGGAATATTCGAAGAATATTCCCTTAATTACTGTCGTTTCAATTACTGTCGGACGATTTCGACAGTAATTACTATCAGATGAAAAGGTATATTCTAAGAATATACCTGAATTACTGTCAGTAATATTACTGTAGGATTTCATCCGACAGTAATATTTATCCCGCTAAAAAATTAAAATTACTGTCGGAAATCCGACAGTAATTTGCAAATATGCGACAGTAATTTTGTCGAAAAATTTCGACAGTAATTCATCCGACAGTAATTAGCGTGTTTCTAGTAGTGAATGGGCAGTCTTTAAATTGTTTTTTTTATGGGCCGAGTTGGGCTTTAAAAATTGGGCCTGAAAGTTTTATTATTATTATTATTTTTTGGAGAAATTGCTGGCCGGTTCATTTTTTTTAAACTTTTTTTCTCTCCAGTACACCATTTTTTTTTAACCGCTGAAAGGCATTTTAAAAATTTTCTTCCTAAAATACCCTCAACAACATTGTTGCTTCAGATTTGAGATTCAAATTGATGTATAAATGATTTCATGTTGTTAATATATTCTTTCCTCATATTTGGGTATCAATTTTCATGCATAAAACACGAATTTGATCAAATTCAAATTTTTTGAGGTCATCCAGTTTTTCTTTGTTCTTGAGCTGTTTTGGCCACTTAAATCTTTGTTTTAAGCTTCGAATTTGTTTAAAATTAATCTCATATTATTATGCTAACTTGGTACTATATTTGTGCACAATTTTTCTACCAAAAAAATACTATTTTTGAACTTCAAATCAAACTTGACAGTGTGCTGTCCGAAAACAGAAGAAGATGTTCTTGGACTGATTTAATTCGCCAATCGCAGTATGCTGGGCAACGCAACGGGGTTCGACCTGCGATGATCGCGATGCACCAATTGTTGCATCGCGATGTAAAAGTGGTGCATCGCGATGCAAAAGTGATGCATCGCGATGCCTTGGTTGCTCATCGCGATGCTTTGGTTCCCTAAAGCGCGCTGTGATGATCGCGATGCACCAATTGTTGCATCGCGATGCCTCAATTTGGTGCATCGCGATGCCAAAGTAGTGCATCGCGATGCCTTTGGTTACTGAAGCGCGCGTGTTTTTCTTTCATTAATGACATAATCGTCTTTTCGCCCCAAAAAATGTCTTTTTCTGGTTTTTAAAAAAGATGAGTGGACTGGAGCGATTATAAATGTTTAAAAAGGGACCGGCCTGTAATTCACCCTTTTTTTTTTGCTTCCATTTTATTAATACAAAAAATAGAGGTGAATATAACAATGGTATGATTGTCAATAATTCCCTCCGTCAATTATTGTTCTGTTTGACCTGGCATACAGATTAAGAAAAAATAATTGATTTGACTATTAATATTAGTATAATATGTAATTTCCTTTTAAATCCTATGTGCATGTGTCCTATAATTAAAGTATGAAGAAAAAGTAAAAGTAAAATGATAAACATTTTTTAAGATGTCCTAAAAATAAAAAAAAATGTAAAATGATAAACATAATGTCCTAAAAATAAAACTTTTAAACAAAACAATTCTTTTAAGATGAACGAAAACGGACAGTAGGACAATAATTTTGGGACGGAGGGAGTATAATACTATATTTTTTGGTTTATTTTTTTATTTGTATATGTTATCAATAAAATTGTGTTTTTTAGCTAAAATGCTAATACGGTATTCAGAAAACTATCATTTGTATCAAATTTCGTTAGGCATAAGTAGTTCAACAATTATTGATTTAACGAATGATGAAGATGGTTCCAACACTACCGTTCCTAGCATGCCGAACCAAAAAATTCATTTAGATAAATCTCTGTCTCTTACCTATCCTAAGAGCCTTCAAATTATAATATGTGATAGTGATAGTAGTAGTGATTGTAAATGTTCAACAAACAATGTTGTATTTAAAAAAATATTCTAAAAATTTATAATTTTTTTATTTTACTTTTTCTTTATCTTTACCTATTAATTAATTTTTTTAATTTATTATATTGAACTCATGATCTATACATTATAATTATCTACTTACATTTCTATCTATAAAGTTACTATATAATTTAAATTTTATCAATATATATCGTGCATTGCACGGGTGCATTTCTAGTTATATATAATTAAGATTAGAGTTCATATTAAAGTTCATATTAATGATATTGACAAATAAATATATTAGTACAGTTCGGATAAATTTAAGGGAAGATATACTGTTTAATGTACTGTTTACTTACACAAACAGGTCTTTATTATTAATTATAATTAAGATTAGAGTTCATATTAATATTAATGACTATTTCACAGTACATTTTTTTATTTTTTTCATTTATTTTATTTAATTAAGGGTTTTTTTATTAAAAAATAGAGCCGGCCCGGCCCGGCCCTATTGAATATAGCCAGCCCGGCTATATAACAAAATGTCGGTCCGACCATTTGTTATATAGCCGGCCCGGCTATATCCAATTGTGCTGACCCGGCTCTCTCCCAAATGTCAATCTTATATTTTTTTTAAATAAAATTGTCTTGGCCTTATTTTTTTTTTTTTGCTAAATTTTTTATGTTATATTTTTTTAAATAAAATTGTCTTGGCCTGATTCTTTTTTTTTTGCTAAATTTTTTATGTTATATTATTTGTATTTAAAATACAAATAATACCTCCTTAAAAAGAAAAAAATGGCAAAAAAAAAATTACAAATGATACTACACTATTTAAAAAAAATACAAATGACAATAACAATTACAAATTAACAATGTTTAAAAAAAAAAGGCCGGTCCGTCATTTTAAAAAAGAGCTGGGCCGGCTCTTTTTTAAAATGCCGACACGGCTATAGAGGAGGGGGAGATTAGTGTAGATTTTGTAAATAGAATGAAGGGTATTTTAGTAAATATAGAATAAGTGGGTGCAATGCTTAGCATAATTGGGTGCGTCATTTAGCATCCCTCTTTTTTAATTGCTCTTTTCGGCTGAATTACTGAAAACAAACAAAAAGAAAAGTGTTTTTTACTTTTTTTTTTCTTTTTGTCGACTTTTTGGACATTTTCTCTCTCTCTCTCTCTCTCTGATTCGGGACTTGGGACTTGGGCTCTTTATTATATTTCTGTGCTTTACTATTTATTTTTGTGGAACATAAGATTTGAAGCCGTACTACAGTAGCACCCAAATCCTTTAGCTTTGCAATAATCGATTCACCTCCCTCCGTTGTGATCCCTTTCTTCACCACAATAGGCACTTTCTCCACCAAATCTTTTGCCTCCTTCAATCCTAAATCAGTAAAAGTCCTAACTTCCTTAATAATCTTGATCTTTGACGCTGCATCAAACTTCTCGAGCTTTACATCAAACACAACCTTCTTGGCAGCCTTGGCCGGTAGCAGATGAGGACGGAGAATCGTATCTTTCGAGCTTGTTAAGGCTGAGTAACTCATCGGCAATTTGTTCGAGCTTTTGGGTTTGAGGTTCAGTGATGGTTGTGGAGTGACTTCGAGAGAGAGGCGTTGTTGCGATAGCGAGGAAGGAGAACTTGGTCAGGGATTTGGAGGAGAATTTCGAGATTAATGAAGTCATTTTTTGAGGATCTGGATTTTAGTTTCGACGTGGTTCACCATTGTCATTTGTTTTAAAAAGAGCAGACCGGCAAGTGTTTAGTAGGGTTCTACCGGTAGCGTCGAAGTTATAAGTGGAGGGTGGTAAGGGCAATGGGATGTTGGTGGTGAGGGTTTGAGAGAATGAGGGATTAAGAGAGTACGCCGCTGTTGTTGCTAACCCTTAAGAGTAGGATCAATGGTTTTATTCAATCAAACCAAAAATCAAACAAAATCCATTAAAAACTAATAAAGTAATCTATTTGATACTCATTTGATTCAAAGCCAAAAAACTACTCCAATGGTGGCACAAACTCCAACACTTTTACATATCCCTATCATCTTTATCTCCAACAACTTTACATACCCCACAATCTTTATCTCCATTAATTTAATATCTTCTTTCAACTTATATTTACAAATAAATTTGATATTGCAAAAATTATTAAATTCAAAATGATATAAATAGTCATTATTAAATATTATTTATTTATTATATTTGAATAATATTTATTATAATTTGATATTATTTATTTATAATATTATTAAATTTGAAATAACTACAATAATTTGATGTTATTTATAATATAAATGATTAATATTCAATTTATAATATTATCAATTTATGTATTATAATTCAAATAATATTTATAATAATATTCATTAATAACTTAAAAATAACTAAAAAAATTCGAACATTAAATAGAAATACAACAATTCTAACGAAAAATCCGACAATAATACAACAAACATAATGAAAATACAATAATAATAAAAGCGAGGATTATTCAAACACCAACTTTTACTAATTACCAAAAAGTCTCCAAATATTTTCAATTAAATTAATCATGCAGCAGGCGGCGATGTGATTCTTTGATATATTTGTAGAAAATAACAAATACCTTTGTTGATAAACATATATGAGAAGTAAAAAGAAGCAAAGAAGATATTTTGTTTTCCATATTTAATACAAATTAATTAATGATAAATTACATGACAATACAAATTAAAGACAAGTTAAAAAAACATCATCTACTTAAACAGTGCACGATACAACGTTATGCAATCTTCGTCTTCTTCAACGAATTTGTTTTCCATGTTTTTCAAAGCCTCCTACTGTTTGAACATACATTTCATCTTAGATTCCTCACGTTTTTTCTTGGATTCCTCCAGTTTATCTTGTTCGATAGTCATATATCGATCAAGCTTTTCATTAAGCTCTAAATCGATGCGGTTTGATTCACGTAATTCTTCATTAAATTTTTATTTATCCACACTTTTTCCCTTCTTCTTTGAAGCTTTCTTGCTCGGAGGTCGAGTTGGATATGTCATTGAAGGTGTTTCAGCATTAGATGAGTTTTGAAAATCAAAAGCTTCATTGCAAGATCGTTTTGAGCCACAGCTTGTTGAATTTTTAGTTGTATGTTTTCCCACTTCAACATATTTTACCCACCACTTGGGAACGTTACGAAGGATTTGCCACGCCTCCATTAATATAAAATGTTTCCCTTGATCTGCTTCATAAATCGTATGTTCCCTCCGAATAACATCATCGTCATTCCAGGCACTTTCTTTGCAAGCTAATGCTTGATCAAAAGCTCCAGAAAATTTTGAAACTGCCTTAGTCATTTTAGAAAAATAATTCTTAATTTGACCCAAATTTTTGATCATACCATCCCCACGATTCTCGTTGTAATTGTTAGTCACTTTCTGTCAGAATTGTGTTGAAGTTTGGTTTGTTCCAACGTAACTATTGGTAGTCACGTTCTCCCACGATTTACACAATTTGATGGTCTCGTACGTCGCCCACCTAGTTCTTATTATTTTTCCACTTTGAGGAGTGGTTTCATCAGTCAACTCATCTTGAACATCAATCTCTTCATCATTGTCTGGTTCTGGTTGTGTTGAAAAAAAAAAAGGTATATTCAAAGCTAGGGGACTAGCCGGATTATATTCAGATGAAGAACCACCGGGAACCCCCATAGGGAAATACCCTTGGTTGAATTGTGATTGTTGTGTTGAAAAATGAGACAAATTTGAAGGTAGCGAAGTATTCCACGGAAAGGTTTGTTATGGCATGGGAAATGAGGTATGTGAAAGCATTGGTGTGTTCCCAAATTGCGTAGAGTTTGGGTTTTGGAAATTCAGATGACCTCCAAAATTTGGAGCATTTTGGAAATCAGAAAAATTATGGTAATGTGATGATGGTTGGTTTTGTGGAATGTGTTGAGGAATTTGACGAGAAGAGGGTTCATTTGGTGTTGATTGACGTGAATTATCTCGATTTTAAGGATTTTTGCTTTTACGAGAGACAGAGCGCTCAGCCATTGATGATGTTTAACTGATAATAAAACAAAGTTAACAACAAAAATTATACAATAATAACAGTTATAATATTACTTAATGATAATATTAACAATAATAATAACAACTAATAACAATAATAATACGAAATTTAACAATAATAATCGTAATAATAAACAATTAACAATAATGACAATTATATTTAATAATCTGCAATATTAATAATTAAAATATTTAAGTAGTAAATAATAATATTAGTAATACATTTAGCTAAATAAACAACTTAAAATGGATTAATTACAAATATGAAATTTGGAGAGAGAGAAGAGAGAGAAATTATCCAAAATATCAATAATTTGCAAAAAAAAAATCGTTTAGTGTCCAAATAATGCAAACCAAGTCTCTATTTATAGATAAAAATGTGTACTATTTTTTTAAAAAAAAAACATTTTTTGAATACCAAAACTGCCCTCACTTGAGATAATTAAAAAAATTGTCCAACCACCCAGGCGCTGACACGTGTATAGTGTTGTCAGCCGTTTGTCCGCCACTTTTTTTTTTTTTTAATTTTACCCCTCAAAACGATGTCGTTTTGAGGTTTAAAGGCTTAAACACAGTCGTTTTGTCTCCTGCTCTTTTGTTCGGTTTGTTTGATTTTTTTTTATTGGGTTTCATCTCTTGCGTTTTTTACTTTCAAGGCTTTTGATGATTTGCTTTTGATCCTCCATTGTACCTAAAGATTTATCATGATTCAATCAATAAACCTCCGTTGTTCCTGCTCTAAGTCAGCCTAGGGTTTTTTTAATTACCGATTTTTCATCTTTGCCCTCATATTAGTGGACTAACCCACCCCAACCTGCACCACCCTCCCCGCCTCAGACCGCAACCCGCGCGGGCTCATCCTGTTTGAGAGACCCGTTTTTAAATGGTCTCACATTTTATCAATCCAACTCGCCTATTTTTTGTGGCGGTGCGAGCTAACCCAACGGGCCAAAACTATTTTAACAACTATAGGTCTGATGATAAGTTTGATCAAATGAGACCCCCTCTTAGAGATGACAAAGATTGGCAACCTGTGGTCTGAACTTCTTTTGGTTTTCTGTCAGAGTAAACCATTAACCTTCTTTACAATTTATTATTTATATTCAGTGTTCGAAAAATCAGCTTAAGCGCCCCCAAAACGCCACGACTAGGGCCAAATCGGGTAAAAAATCATCACTGAGAAAAATCGCAGCCCAGGCGCCCGACTAGTCGCCGCATAGCCGCCTAGTCGAATTGCATTTTTTAATTTTTTCCCAAAAAATAGCGTCGTTTTCGTTTAAAAAACACAGAAAAACCTAAGTTAAGTAGGTTTGTTTTCCATATTTTATATGTTGTAATATTGTTATTTTGTTTTAAAGTTTAAACTTTGGAGTTTGGAATGATACTATTGAATTTGGTTTTAATTTTTTACTATTAATCTTGTAATGTGATCATTATTTTAGTTTATTTGGTCATATTTAGTTATTTACTATTGTTGTAGCAGGTATTGATTATTGAATTAAATTTTAATTTTTAACTTTTAATCTTGTAATGTGACCATTACTTTTAGGCCTCGATTAGTACACGGAATTGGAATCAATTCCGCGGAATCGATTCCATGGAATTGATTAATAATGTTTGGTAGTGCAAGAATTATATTTGGAATAGGAATAGATTACTAAAATCTTGAAATTGATTACTAAAATTTAAGGAATCACAATTGTGATGGAGAAGGTGGGATTTGGATTCCTAATAGTTGGAATCTATGTAAAAGGACGACAATATCCTTCTATTAAGTCAAGTATTTGTTTTATATTTATAACTTCATTTGGTTTCAACTATTTTACGGCCGTTCATTTTTACTCCTCCTCATCATCGTTGTTCTTGGGCTCTTCATAAGGCTTTTCATACTCTTCCAATATGATTTAATTTGTTAATAATAGTTTATAATTTTATTATTGTAGTGTTAATTTTTACGTTTGAATTAGCATGCTTTAGGATTAATTAATGTTACAAAATTTAGATTAAATACACCATAAGAATTATTTTAAATAAGTAATTACACGTACTTTTCTCTAATTCTTTTAAATATTTAAACTATTTTTATTTGAACTAGTTTCATTATAACTATAGTTTTTTTTTTACTTAATAAATTTTTCTTACTTTATTGATGTTGGATAATTTAAATTTTTCACAAAAATTGAAAAAGATTGAAGAGCTTGTTATTTTGTGGAACAGTAATAACGTTAATGTCTAATTTTTATCATGAAAGTCATCAATAAGTACTTGTATATATTGTGGTAATGTTGTCAATTACCTTAATTTTATCTTTGTATTTTAAATTGTTTTGTTTATTACCAAACAATATAATAGAAAATTGTACTACATTAGTAATCGCATTCCTTATGCTACCAAACACTTTTTAGGGAATCATTTTCATATCTATTTCTATGGAATCTCATTACTAGTAATCGATTCCGCGGAATTGATTCCATTTCCGTTTACCAATCGAGGTCTTAGTTTATTTGGTTATATTTAGTTATTAATATTGTTGCAGCAAGTATGGTATAAACCTATAGTGTAATTATGCCTCGATTTCTAGGTCCCGCCTAGACCCCGACTAGGCCCCTAGGCGCTAGGCCTTGCTCTGGCGCCTAGCGATTTTTAGAACACTGTTTATATTTGCTTGAAAAATAAACTAGTTATGCAAAAGCATCTTAATTTCCGAGTCTTGGGATTGTATCTGTACATGCCGACTCATACTGATCCGGATATTTATGATTCTACATTGTGCTAATACTTGCAGATTATTTTAACCATTATGCATCAAGATACTACAATAGTTACCATACTGCAACCTATCTTTTGAATCACAAAAAAGGTTAATTGTTAAAAAAGTCACAACTAACACCTACAGAGCACATGCCTAATACTCATATTTGTAAAATACTGAAAATTACTAAGATAAGCTCAAGCTTTTGAGATTATCTTTTCCTTCACTTTGTTTTTTTTTTTTTTCTTTAAGTTTCATTTAGGCATAAACAGTAAAGAGCGGAGTAGTGCATTGCTGATGTACAGGTCTACTGCAGAAGACCGATCTCAAATAGCAGAACGAATCTATATATGATTAATTACTCTAGAAAAGGTCAACAGAAAGTTCCAACAGGGAAACACACATCCTCTAAACTTTACAAGGTAAACCAGTTGAAAATCATACTCATCAAAGTACAATGCGGAGTTTTTCCGAAACATCAACCAATCCTTTAAGGCTTAGGTGATTATTTTCCAAGCAAAGATTTCCTTTTCCTTAATTGAACTCGCAAACTGCATCTCCAATGTGGCGAGGGTAGTCTTAGAGCATCTCCAATGTGGTTTTGTGGTTTTTAGTTCTTAGGTGGGTTCCACCTTACCACCTAAGATTTCCACTCACTATCCTATTTAATAACTAATCTCCCTAATGTTTAGTTCTTCAACTTAGTTTTTAGTTGGGCTCCACAATTCCACCTAGAATTTCCACTCACTAAACTCATTTATTTTTATACTTTTCATACAAATTAATTTTTTTTATAGTTTTAATTAATATATTTTTTATATATCGTATAAATAAATTAATTTATTTATAATTTTAGTTAGTACATTACATATTTCATATATTTCGTACTGACAAAGAAATTGAATCATTTCTATTTTTGATTTTTAATTTTCATTAATATATTGAATATAATTTTCATTGTTAATTTTTAAATACTTCATACAAACAACAAAATACTTTTCAAAAAAAGTAGAAAAAGTAAAAAAGCAAACTATTTTTTCAGAAAAAGTAAAAAAACAAAATACTTTTCAAAAAAAGTAAAAAATAAAATACTTTTTGAGAAAAAGAAAAAAACAAAATACTTTTTCAAAATTATAAAAAACAAAGAACCTTTTCAAAAATAGTATTAAAAACTAAAAACTTTAGAATTCAAAAAATAACTTTATCAAAATTAAAAAAGAAATTAAACTTATTTAAAGTTAAAAAAAGTACCTAATATTCTGAATTTAAAAAAAAACATTTTTGTAAAAAAAGGTAAATCAAAATGTATTTTAAAAATTAGAAAGAAAAAAAAAGCTTTTTCAATAAAAGCTAAAAATCAAATACTCCAAAGCGTGGGAATTTGGGGGGTGGGGTGGGGAAAGGGACAGGGACGGGGGATGGGCCAGGAGAGGAGGGAATAGGGGGAGGGGAGGGACGTTCTTTTTACCTGTGTGTGATGCACGCACAGCTAGGAAAGAGCAGTGCATCACACACTCTCTTCATTTTGGTGGCCAAAGAAAATACAAAAAAAAAATAAGAACGAGTTCTTATTTAAGAACTTGGAAGAACTGGATATTTTTGGAACCATTTTAAGAACTTTCACATTATTGAAGAACGGCCAAATCAGTTCTTAATTGACTAAGAACCAACATTGTAGATGCCCTTAGTATTATATGACCTTGTTACTGCGGGAGAAGTGTTTCAAATACAAGGCCATCCCTCTTGGACAGAATCTACTCTACCCCCAAGTCTAACCCCCTTTAAGTAGCTATCCGTAGGATACCAGAAAATGGATATAAGTAGGTAAAAACACAAAATACAACCAAAGCGTGCTTATGAAGACTTACGGTGTGTGCTCGTCCATAGAGCCCAACACAGGATCATATAATCCTCCTGGTAACGGCCTCCCCACACTATAAAGTAAAATGGGGTTGGTAATCTTCAAAACACTATACTTCCTGACCCCTTCATCTGTCATAAAATTGAACCGAACTGCCTCCACAGTCTCCGATGCACCCTACCAAAAAATCTGATAATTATAAAGCTACATAAAAATCAAGACAATTTTTACGTCTAATGCATCAAAACTAGAAAAGGATAGAGTTGTCAATTTGAACAACAAAACCCGATAAACTAATAAACAAACAGATTTATTGAGACGGGATTTTTTTTTTTATCATTTTCGGGTGGGAGGGTGGGGAATAATGCAGAACAAGTCAAGAAATAACATAAAAGATCAAATCAACATAAAAGAACGATAGGAATTATAATAGTCCACCCCCACAATCGATGCAGTCACTTAATTACACGATCAGAACAAAACTACAAATTCTTTGGCCCATGTGGTGATTGGGAGTCTTACTAAGCCTAGGAAGCAAGCGAAAAACAAAAGCAAGTAAATAGAATAGAGAATCGTAGGAAAGAACTTACTGCGAGACATGGCTGTGATTGACACGAGGAGAGTGCAACAGCGTTAAGTCTCGAAAGAAATAAGGAATAAGCTTGCACAGCACAGCAACGGTGGAACATCGGGATCAAGAGCAGGTAGCAGCAACGGCGGACGAAAGCTATGGGAATTTCAAGAGCTCTGGGGTTTTTTGAAGGTTTGTAAAGAGAAAAAGGGGGGAAAATGCAGTGTACTTATAGGCTCTGGGAGACGCATCTAGCCCACGCGCCCTCTGACAAATGGCATGCCTACTCCCTCTAGCCATCAATTTGCCTCGAAAAGTACGACCTCTCTAACAGACACGACAACCAAGCGACGACGCCCAAACGACGTGCTTACCTGTCCACTCTTGTACTTTCCTCCATTTTTGCCACTTCCATAACATGTGTACAAGGCAAATTCATGAGCATCCAGGTTGACAATGAGGTCATGACAAAGAGCACAAGTAATGCTTTCTGCTGCGAGCATGAATACTCCATGAGCAGGAAGCAGGGGGCACTGAAGAGTCATGCCCAAGATGGCCCTATTGTACGGCCATGGGCCCAAGCCCAATTCGTGGAACGAGTCAAGGCCCATGACATAATTGAGTTGTGAGCAGGTTCTTCTCGCGAGCTCGGGATGCAGCGAGCAGACCTGGATCCATCCTGCGGATGTCCAGTGGAAGTGGCCACGTGGCGAGACGTGGTTGGCCAGACGTGCCCGTTCGTTACGCCTACCTCCTCAGTAGTTAACACGGTCGTTATGCTCGTCATCCTTCCCATTAAGGCTCCACTACTCCCACGATTGGTGGCAATTAAGGCAACTTCTATAAAAGCCCTGGGATCATCCTAGGCCAAGGTACGTACACTTTTACTAACAAATACACTCTGCCGAATTATGATCTAAGCTATTCACTTACTCTTACACCAGAGTGCCATTGCAGGGTAGGCCCCTATATTCACCCAATTATTTACTCTCTCTTTGGCAGGTTATCGAGCCCAGATATCCATACCTTACATTCGATCCAGCCCACGATAATTCTGTACAGCATCCTTGTGGGTGTCCGATCAAGAGTCTTATCTTAGCCCCTCATCTATCTTACCTGTTGGCTTGACTTACTTGGTGTTGTAGGTGTCAGGTTAGGTGTCATATCCTGGCCGAGCAATTTGCCCAGGTTTTCTTAATTGCTCGGAATCTCGAGTCTTACTTTTGAGAAAATGATCTCGTCGTGCAAGGCTTTGATCGGGTAACTTGGTTTACGCCAGCTTGGTTTGTTGACTCTGATGGGCACGGACCATTTTCAAGGCCTGTACCAAGGTGCTCGTCCTCGAATGCATAATCTTTATTTCAGCGTGGCGGTGATCTAGGCATAGTTTTTAGTACTCGCGATAAGTCTTTAACCAGCGTACGTTGTGAACCACTACAAGAGACCAATTGTTTGAATGAGATCTAGGCATAGTTTAGTACTCGCGATTAGTGTTTCATGTAATCAACTTAGTTGCTCGACACCTCGATCCTTGCCCTCAAATCTTTGACTTCGTCATCATTTGCCTTGATTACTGACCGTTTTCGATTATGCTCCTTCAACTTCTTTGCTCGGCTCGCATGAGTCTTTGATCTCCGTGCTTGCTTTGCTAATCACAAGGCCTCCTTATTGTGCCGTAGCTGGGATATTGGATTCAGATTATTTTTGGGACTGCTTAAAAAGGAAAATTTTTTTGGGTAGAACTTTATTGTATTTTCCATAAAAGTTTCATTTCTATTTATGATATATCCATTGTTTAAAATTTTACTTTTTTCATAAATGTAATGTTACTCTTACATGTCATGTAGAAAAAATGTAATTGTATATGAAAGAGAATAAAAAAGTTATATTCTTCAAAATAAGACACTTTTTGGTTTTCTGGGTAAAAGGTTAAATAGGTCATGTACAAGTATTTAGAGTTTCTCGTTTATTATAGGGAAAATTTTAAAATGACCAACGTACTATCAGTTAGTAACCGATTTCACCCCGTACTTTCAATATTCTAAAATTGACCAGTGCACTCACTATTTGAGTCCAATGTGGTCCCTCCCGTTAACTTTCTATCCAATTTTCTAATGGGGCAGTTAACGTGGTTAACAAAGCTATTTTATGAGGGGTATTTTTGTCCATTTCCTCCAAATCTCACCGCCCCCATCCACACACACTTTCTCTTGTCAGAGAATTAATCTCTCTCTCTCTCTCTCTCTCTAATTTACTTGTTCAAATTCGATTAAGAGATTGCAACAAACCCAAATCAAGAAAATCAATATTTCTTTATCTTTCTACCTAATTTCTCGGCCAATCTCACGACACTACTCACCATCACACATCTCCGTCGCCACAGAGTCTGCTATACTAGCCTCTGTTTCTACCCTTTCCCCATTACCACCACCACCCATCATCTTCTCCTCCTCCAAGAACCATGGTTCCACCACCGTCGCCACCCACGTTGCCAGAGCAGGTCCAACAACATCAACAACAATAACTCAACAACATAATCGACGCACCTTACCCCAGATCGGTGCCGGTGACTTCGCTGAAGGCTCTTCTTATCCAAGCTTGTTCACCTTGTTCTAGATCTTGGCTGCCCTCCTAATTTTTGTTCTCGTCTCTGCAATGACCACCAAAATAAATTCAAGATTATCGACCACCCAGTTCCTAGTACTTGTCAATTTGGGTACAATATAGTTTGTTAATTGTGTACTTATGAAGAATGTTCATGTTTATGCCCACAGGAACTCCTGCTATGACATCAAGAGGTTGCCTAGAGTCTGATTTTGAGACAATGGTCGATTTTCTTCTCAGAGCTGCACAAATCACAAATTCAGTGCAGAGGGAACATGGAAAACTGCAGAAAGGTTTTCTGAAAGGTCTTCAAAATAACAAAGATATTCTCGAACTTCGTGCACGGGTTAAAAATTTTGCCACTCATGTTCGATCTTCTTTATGAACTTGGCTCAACCCGACAAGAGAGAGTGTGTGTAGATGGGGTGTTGAGATTTGGAGGAAATGGACAAATACCCCTCATAAAATAGCTCCGTTAACCACGTTAACTGTCCTATTAGAAAATTGGATGAAAAGTTAACGGGAGGGACCACATTGGACTCAAATAGTGAGTACACTGGTCAATTTTAGGATATTGAGAGTATGGGGTGAAATCAGTTACTAACTGATAGTATGTAGGTCATTTTTATAATTTTCCCTTTATTATATTTCTAAATATTTTGGCAATTTCTTGTACTTTCGGATAATAAAGGGAGGGGCGCATAACCTGTAGGGCTAATATTGTGCATGTTTTTGTGTTGTCAGTCTTTGGTTAGGTAGATATTTGTTGCTATGAATTCTAACGACCACTAATTTCTTCTTTTTTAAATCATTGGTCTTTGGTTCACCATTGTTAGTAAATTTTTAGGATTGGATTAGTTTTAGATGACTAGCTTTAAGGTAAAGGCTTGAAGCTTATACAGTTCGTTCTCTCATTTTCCGACCCTTTGGGATTTGTAAAACTTCTATTTGATATTAATGTTATATCTGATCCAAAGTTTATCAAGACAAAAAAGACAAAAGTTTAGAAAAGTCTGTAAAATAGATTTCTCTAATTTGACATACCGTGTATTGGTGGGTTGAGTTGTGAGAGTGAGAGAATGACGCTTCGTCTTACGAATTATGATCCGTAAAACGGTTTCAAAGACCTACTCAACATAAAAAGGGTTAATTACACTACTAGTCTCTTGACTATTAAGCATTCCACTATTAGTCCCTTAAGATTTTTTTTTCAAATTGTAGTCCCTAAAGTACCAAAATTAGACACGCATAGTCCTTTTGGTGGATGTCGTTAGTATTTTTCCGTTAAGTCTGTCATATGCCTCCCACGTGCATTTGAGTAAGGGATAAAATGGAATTTCACAAAATACTTTAAACAATTAATTTTTTTCTCCCCCCCACCGCCCACTCACCCACATCTTTATCCCCTTCCTTACTGACCTCCCTCCCCCACACACCACCACCTGACCTCCCCCCACCCCACATCACCACCACCACCACCACCTTCAATCTAAACTCTTTCTCTCTCTCTCCTCAGTTCAATTTTGACTAAGGATCATGACCAAAATTGATACCCTCGGTCATGTTTTCCTTCCTCCAGTTTCACCCAACCACCACCAAGGCACCAACCCCAATTGCTTCCGCTACCACCATTAAGAAATTCTTGAAAGTACCTCTAACGACGATGATATCAACCAAACACCCAAGACCCACGAACACCATACACAGACTCATAAACATACACATACCTTCTTTCTCAGCAATTCTCGGTCTCTCGCCACTGACTACTGTTGTCAAGTTCTCGCCTTCGCCACCACCACTAAGAAATGCCTAAGAGAACATCCAACGACGATGATATCAACCAAACAACTAAGACCCACGAAACCCATACACAGATTCGCACACACACACACACACACACACACCTTTCTCTGTAATTTTCGGTCTCTCGCCACTGACCGTCGTCAAGTTCTCACTCATCACTTCTTCTGTTGGGTTTGGCCTTCAATGGCCTTCAATCGAACGCTATCACCAAATCGGAGATAAAAGTAATTGCAGTGGGCTTGTTACTGGCCTTCAATCTGAGACTACTGTGTATTTGTTACCGGCCTTCAATCTGAGATTACCGTGGGCTTCCCAGAGATGGAGGACGGCGGCGGACTTAATTAGGGATTTTTTAAAGGTTAACCTTAATTTAAAAAATAGAGAGAACGTCGACTGGAAGTGCTGAGGGCGAAGGGAGACGACGACTGGAAATCTGCTGCGTCGCTGCGAGGATGGAGAACGTCGGGCGCTATGCTGTAATTTTGCAATAGATCTAATCTTTGAGTGGGTGTAGGTGAGTAGTTATGAACCTTTGATTGACGAGAGAGAGAGAGAGAGAGAGAGAGTTTAGATTGAAGGTGGTGGTGGTGGGGTGGGGAGGTCGTGGTGGTGTGGGGGAGGGAGGTCGATAAAGAAGGGGATGAAGACGTGGGTGGGTGGGTGGGTGGGGGGGAATAAATTGTTTAAAGTATTTTGTAAAATTTCATTTTAACCCTTACTCAAATAAACATGGGAGGCACATGACAGACTTAATGGAAAAAATACTAATGACATCCATCAAAAAGACTATGCGTGTCTAATTTTGGTACTTTAGGACTAAAATTTAAAAAAAAATTTTAAAGGACTAATCGTGAAATACTTAATGGTAAAAGGGACTAGTAATGTAATTAACCCACGTAAAAAAAAAATGCAATCAAGTTTTGAGATAATTTTGTATTTTTGCTCTTTTCCTCACATTAACAATGCAATCAAGTTTTAATATAATTTGTACTAGTGTAGAGCCCGTGCTCCGCACGGGTTTAATTTACTTTTGGGATTAATTGATACATTTTAGAAATATTTTTGAATAAAATTATCATTATTGAGTCTCTCTTTATAAAGATGTTTGATGCTTTTTCTAAGAATTTGATTTTAACATTAATTGATATGTATTAAAAATATTTATATGAAAAATTATCATTATAATTATAGGCGTTTGTTGGTATACATATTATTTTTAAAGTAGCCTTTAAGGATATCAAATTGTTGGGTTTCTTTTTTTATCTCGCACTTAATAAAGATATTTTTGAAGAATGTTTACTAAATTAAAAATAAAATATCTACTTTCGGACATATTGAAGAAAAATAATAGCCATCTCTTTTTGAACAGAAAAAAATTATTTAAGGATTGAATATAATTATATTTTTTAATATAATTTTTAAAAATCGTTCAATGGTTAGAAAATGTTTAATTGGATACAATAATTATAAAAGAGTCTATTTTGAAAATGTTTGGGCCTTATAAGATTGAAGATTTGAAGAAGACTCATTTATGATTCATTTCAAGTACACTTATTTGAAGAAGTTTCATTAATAATTTATTTCAACTGCTAGATATTATTTTTATAATTTACTATGCTTATTTAAATTTTCTTTTGTTTCTTCTTCTTAATAATAATAATATTATTATTATTTTATCTCTCCGTACTTTTGCTTAATTTCTAAACTCTAGATTAAATAATAGTTAGGATATACGTGAGTTTCTTTTGCACTATTAGTATGACAACATTTTAGAACTTTCAATTTCTCACAATTGTTATTTTTTTCTTTGAAATAATATTGTTGTTAACAGATTGTTTGTTGAAGTGGACTAAAAAAAACACCTCATTGACACTCTGCATGTGTGGTTCGGCTACATCTTCGAAGCTATATAATTAATTTATATCAACATGATTTATACCGTAAAACCATAAATCGTGAGAAATATATATTAACCCCATAAGTATCCTCTAAACAAACTCAAATTAAATACCGTAAATTGAAAGATCAAAAAAAGAAAAACAAAAATAAAGATCAAGTGCAAAATAAAAAAAAAGTTTTAATACCAAAAAAAAATCATACCCAAATTTAAAATAAAAACTAAAATCAAATCAAAGCAAAATTAAAAATCATGAGCTAAGTAAAGCAATAACCAAAAGCATCATCTAAAAATCAAGACCAATAGCTAGAAGCCAAACAATAAAGGGTCAAACCCCAAATCTAACACACACACAAAAAAAAAAAAAAAAACAAAAACAAAAAACAAAAACAAAACCAAAAACAAAAAAGAACAAACAAAAGAATCAACGAAAAAAATATATTTTAATAACCAACATACAAAACAGAAATCGATGGCAATACCAAAATGAAAAGAAAAATATAAAATCAATAAAGAATCAAAACTAAAAACCATAATCTAAAGTAAAAACAAAAATCATCATCTACACAAAATTAAATTATTAATTAGGTCTAAAAATCAAAATTAAAAGCCAATAATCAAATCCAAGTCTATTAAAATATAAATTTTTAATCAAGAACAATACTAAAATTAAAAATAAAACTAAAAACAAAATGAAAGTCAAATATAAATTAAAGGTTTGAGGAAAAGCTAAAGAACAATTCAACAACCATAAGCAAAAGCAAAAGTAAATCAAAAATAAAAATCATCATCCTAAGAAAAAGTAAGAATGAATCAAATAGCAAAAACACAATCAAAATTTTAGTCAAGAATTGTAAACCAAAATCGAATATAAAAACACTAAAAATCAAGAAAAATATTAGAACAAAAAACACAATATTTTAATAACAAACTTTCTAAATCTAACTATAATATGATTGGAGTCGGACCTTTTCATCAATAATAATGAAATGGAAGATTAACCAAAATCCCTTAGTGACTCATATGAAGTTGATGCAAATGAAGCTCCATAGGCTGGTAGGAATATGCAGAAAAGAACTCCAAGAGTACACCTATTGTATTCTCAAACAATATAATCCATTCAACTATTGTGTGCTAGTGAGAATTACAAAGGCGTTTTGTGTTCAGATTATAATTGAGATGAACAAAACCAAAGGTTTACGTAAGAAGCCGAATAAAAGACTATGAACAAACAACCGTCAAGATGAGTAATTGAAAGCATGAAAAAACAAAACAACCCTGATGACTTTAGGACTTCTAAAATTAATACATATCTTTCAACTTCCTAGCACAACACTACTATTGTTAGTATAATTCTTTGTAACCTACTATTAGCAATTATAGTTGAGATTAATTCTCAATATCATAGCTATTCAAATTATGTATAATTATTAAATAATGACACAATAATCATCTAAGTTGGAAGTTGAAAGGACACTCTTGTTAGGAAGCTTGAGAATGCATCTTTAACAAAAGGATGTGAGGTGTATTCATATAATATAAATGGTTGAGTTGGTTTAAGGTTATTTTTCATATTTAAAAGGGCGTGGGTTCAAATCTTAACATCAACTTTTTTCCTAGCTTTTCATTTTCTAGCCAATAGCTAATGTTCTTCTACTAATGTATTTGAAGAATGTTATATATCACAATATCATACCTATAGTCCTATAGCTAAAACTATTAGCTAATGGCATCCTCCCTAGAATTTCAAAAGTCAAGTCATGAGAATGAAGCTTTATCAAATTGGTATGAGGTGGCAAACTTACATGCCTCCTCACCAACTTTAAATATATATATATATATATATATTTTTGCTCTTTTTCTAACGTTAACGTCCTCTTTTTTACTCTATCCATCAAAAAGAAAATAAAAACACAAACAAAAACGTATACGGCGAAACAAATCTATATATATATATTTAAAGTTGGTGAGGATGCCTAAGGATGTGACACCTCACCCCATTTGGTTAAAGATGCATTCTCATGGCTTGACTTTTGGAATTGTAGGGAGGGTACCATTAGCTAATAGTCTTAGCTAAGTACTATAGATATGATATTGTGGTATATACCATTCTTCAAATACATTAGTAGAGGAGCTTTAGCTATTGGCAAGGAAATGAAAAGCTGGAAAATAAAACAATGTTGTTAATGAGATTTGAACCCACACCCTTTTGAATTAAAACATACACCTTAGACCAACTCAACCATTTATATTTTATGTATTTATTTAAAATGCTACATATATCATGGGGAAGAAGATTCTCACATGAAGAGGTTTTATAACCGATATTGGCTACTTTAAAGATATCCAGGTTCATTAAAATACTTGCCTCTTCGTGTATCTATATATAAATCATCTTCATTTTGGTATCAAAAAAAAAAAATCTCTATTGTACTCCCTCTATCCCTAAATTATTGTCTGGGTTGTCCCGGCACACGGATTAAGAAAACTCAATTGACTTGATTATTAATATTGGAATAATATTGAAAATGTGTGTTGTTTCTTTTAATGCCCATGTGTATGTGGCCCATAATTAAAGTAGGAAGAAAAAGTAAGGGTAAAATAGTAAAAGTGATGTTCTAAAAAGGAAAGTTTCAAACAAGACAATTATTTTAGGACGGACGAAAAAGGAAAGGAAGACAATAATTTAGGGACGGAGGGAGTAATTACTAATGGAGTAGTATAATATCTATGATATCAAAGTAATAATATCTATTATAATTACTAATAGTATAATAGCTATGATACGAGAGTTATAATCCCTTTTATAATTACTAATAGTATAATAGTTATGATATGAGAGTAATAATCCCTATTAAAATTATTACTGAGGGTAATCCCTATTATTATTACTAATAGTATATCCTTAGCTAATAACTATACCTAATAATAATAGGTTTAACATATAGTATTTATATCTTATTAGATATTTAATAATATTAATCTTATAGGTATTATTATTAGGTAATATATAACTACGACATAATAATATTAGGTATTACTATTAGATATTCAATAATATTAATCTTATAAGTATTATTAATAGTTATTAATAGTATTAGTTATTACTATTATATATTCAATAATATTAATTTTATAAGTATTAATATTAGCTATTACTATTACCCTATGACAATACTCGCTCAAAACCTTTTTTTAAGTGATTAATAACACATTTAATTCTTTTAAAAAAACACATTTAATTATTTTTTAAAAGAAATTCATTTCAAATGAACCATAGTTATATCTACTTCGTAACCACCATATTTAATTTCATTTTTTCTCTAAAATCAGTAAGTTGGGTTTCTAATATATATATATATATATATATATATATATATATAGAGAGAGAGAGAGAGAGATAGAGAGAGAGAGAGAGAGAGAGAGAGAGAGAGAGATTTGTAATTCCCTTCTTGCTAATTACTTTTTCATTTAGTGCTCCATTATTTGTAACTCTCACATATTTGTAATGAAATTAATTATTTTTCACAATGGTTCCTACCACTCTATATTCCAAAAGGTTTGATCTTCAATTTTTTGAGATATCTTCATTGGTATTGTAAAACTTATAAAGCATGTTCCCATCACTCCCTTCGTTCGGTTGCAAGATAACTTTTTCCTTTTGTAGACAATAAGTAAGGTGAAACATCATTTGTCTGAAGGAATGATGGTTTCTCTCCTCCTGGATCATGGTGTATTGGATTCGCTTTACTTATATAGCTCATGATATTTGATTTTAGTTTTCATTTTAAATTTGGGTCTGATTTATGTTTTTGGGTTTCGTTGTAGTTGAATTGTTCAATTTCAATTTTAAAATTTTTTCTTTTTATTATGCACATCTTTATTGTTTTTATTTTCTCGATCTTTCACTTTTTGGTATTTTGGTTTTGGTTAGACGATGTTTTTAGGGTTGATATTGCTCTTGATTTATGGTTTTACGTATCGATTTCTATTTTGATTTTGGTACATAATTTATACTAAATTTTTGTTTTATTTCTGCTCTTGATTTTTTTCATTTTATTGATTTTCCCTTGGAAATTTGGTTTTGATTTTTGATTAAATGATGTATATCACTTTTTTTTTCTTGATTATTTTTATAATATAAACCAACCAATTTCTATTTCCATAAATGTTAATTGAAATCTAGACTATAAATCCTACATATATAACAATGTAAATATTTTATTTTCTATTTTGTAAAAATTCTCAAGTATATGTCTAAAATATCTTTATTAAGGGCGAGATAAAAAATAATTCAACAATTTGATATCATTGAAAGATACTTTAGGAATAAAAAAATATATAAAAATAACGATTTACTCATACCCATATACAAATTGATAACAAATATTTATTCTAAAATGAAAGTATTATACTAAAAATGATCATCAATTTACATATATTGACAAAACCTAACATTTTTAAAACGTTAAGTCAACAAATGCCTATATCAATTATAATTTTATTTTTATAAAAGTATTCCTAAAATATATCGATTAATCTCAATGTTAAATTGCACCTGTGCAGAACACGGGTTCTATAACTAGTTAATTGAAATTTCCACGTCCCACAAAAAATTAAAGGAAAATGGATAATCTTAAAAAAGAATGCAAATCCGCTAATATCGTAATAATACAACAAGAGTGTTGTGGTTACATACACTAGGTACCACCATTATACAATGGACATCAAAACTGATTGGTCAGAATTGAAAGACCTTATCATACCAACACGCAATTGGTCACACCTTCCAGAAAGTTCAACACGGTAGCAGCTTACGACAGCATCTACGTTGTATATCCCGGGTATAGAAACTTATGCGGCGTATATAAATACACATTTTCAGGGTTTTGTTGTGAACGTCCTCTAATCTTCTCCAACCTTCTCTCAATTTATTTGCATCTCTCTCTAACCTTAGCCGCCTCTTCATCTTCAAAATCATGCCTCGCAGAAGCTCCGGCGGTTAGTTTCCGATTTCTGAATGATCTCACAGTTTTTAATTTCTTTCAACTATTCAGCTTACCAATCTATGTGATGCCATCTTTATTTTCTAGGGTTTCCATTTATTTAGCTCTTTTCGTTTTAATTTACCTATGTTTGTGGATTAAGCTGGGGAAGATCGATGTTCCAAACTGAGAATTGCATTATTTGTGTTTTGATTTGCATACGTGTCGAGAAATTTTTGAAATGTTGACTTTGAGATTTTACCGTTTAGATTTTAGTATGGGGAACTACTGTATTGGTTTTGGTGTTGTATATTCTACCATTTTCGGATTCTTGATGATTTTGCTGAGCATATTTGTTGTGGGATTTTGCAGTAAATTTTAACTTGAACATCATATTAATTTCCTGTGGTTTAGTGTTAGTATTATATAGTAGATTAAGATGTCAAATAATGGAGGAAGTGGTAGGGAAAATATGGATTTTGTTAGGCGTATCTGATGTGATAGTCTGATTAGATGGGTCTTCTAACTACTCAATGTCTCTAAAATAGAGTTGCCTTTGAATAGTCTAACTATGTGATCTCGGACTTTTTTCTTTATTTATTTTGTCTTTAAATTGCTCTGAAAGTAATATTTTTTTTTCTGTATAATGCTTAAGAATATTTCATGCTTTTGAAGAGGAAGCAGAAAGTTGAAATAATAGTGGAAATTTGTAGCTTAAAATTTTGTAATGTGACTTTTTTTTTTAGGGAACAAACCCAAAGAAAGTGTGTGACTCTGATAATGGAACTGAGGAAATACCATATCTTTATT
This sequence comes from Platycodon grandiflorus, assembly GCA_016624345.1. NCBI lineage: Eukaryota > Viridiplantae > Streptophyta > Magnoliopsida > Asterales > Campanulaceae > Platycodon > Platycodon grandiflorus. The sequence continues at coordinate 9,102,302 of CM028365.1, read as the reverse complement.
GGGTAAATCGTGGTGATGATATGAGGTCTTCTTTGTATCCCATCCTTTATATAGTGGAGTCTGGGGTGTTAGCTTGCAGTTTACCTTGTGGGTGTATACAAACAGAACAGAAATAATTTTCTAATGGGGAGAAGCTAATGTGTTTGCTTGCTTAAGGATAAATTACAAATATTGTAAATGTATACATGGATTTCTTATTGGTTTTCACTTCAAATTTGATGGATATGTCATTCACTTGTGCATCCGTGGGAGTCTTGCAAATTTTTTTTTTTTTTTTTGGGATTTGTTGATTTGTTTCATATGATGAGTTTGATCTACTCTTCCGGTACTATGGTCACATATAATTCTATTTTCCACCCAAAATAAACAAAAGATGTTCATTGGACAGTTACTTGCAACCTACTTGTACACGTCAGTTGTAGTATATACTTTTCTTCTGTCTTGCTATTTGTCAACATGCTAATCTCAGTTATCTGATTTAATTGCCTTGATACTAGAGCTCAAGGCTGCAATGTCTAACTAGAATTCATTCTGAATATGTTTTCTCTTGATTTGGACTTTTTTCTTCCCCGTGTGTGTGAACCGTGAAGTATTTTATGTGGTTAGCTTTTAAAACAGAATGCCTCAAGAGATTGTACCATCTACAGAGTTTGGGTTATGAGGAGCATGATTGTTCAGTTTGCTTAATTATATGATGTATACCATAAATTGGCCTAGTAATACTTATATTTTCTTATTCTGCAGGAAGGTCAGCTCGCGCACCAATGCGTGCCCCAGCTCGTACCCCTCAACCAGGTAATGTCATGCATCAATTAATATACTCAAGGCATGAGGTTGGGACTCGATTGCTTATCTTCATTCGTACCTCCATCCCTTGGACCCAAACCCATGTGCTTATTTTCACAACATTATTATTACAGCCCTGATATCTAAGGTATTTTGAATTCTTTGATACTGCAGCTAGCCGTGCACCTCCTCCAGCTCCTGTCCATGGTAGTGGCGGTGGATCCATGCTTGGAGGCATTGGTTCAACCATTGCTCAAGGTACTTGAAGCTGACTATTCTTAACACATTATAATAGATACATCTACAAACTCCTTGTACAAATTGTATTTGGAGGAAAGCTAGAACTCATACTTAATTTCTGTTCTTAGGCATGGCTTTTGGTACTGGAAGTGCTGTTGCACACAGGGCTGTTGATGCTGTGATGGGTCCTCGTACAATTCAGCATGAAACTGCTGCTGCCTCAGCACCCACTGCAAGCAGTGTCGGTTCCGATGCATGTGGCGTGCACTCTAAGGCATTCCAAGATGTACGTCTCTCTCTCTCTCTCTCTCTCTCTCTCTTGTGTGTGTGTGTGTGTGTGTCTGTCTGTGTCCGTGTGTGTGACTGTCTCTTTGTTTCTATGCAAGGGCGCACACTTTTGTGTTACTATTTGTGCAATTCTAGTAAATTTCAAATTATTTCTTACTCCCTCTGTACTAGAAAATTATTCTTTCTTTTCTCCTTGGATTGTCCCAAAAGAATCTTAGTGCAATTGTTTGAAGGTACAAGCAAGTAAAACTATAATCTTAAGAAGTTTGACTTGTCACATGAGACTTCTTTTTGGGATGGAGGGAGTATCAATTAGCGAGCAAGGCCAAATTTAATGCGATGTAAATGAATTGTCTTGGATCTATGGATCTTGAACTGGCCAACTTTTACCTCTATGGACCATTCTCTTTCTTCTTGGTTGTATTACTTAATTGTGGTTCAGGAGCAGCAGGGCATATGACCAAGTGCTTCATTCATCCCATGAATCTTTTTTATGTGGGTCCTGACATCAGATGTATTGTGTTTGGTCTTGTTGTTGAAATGAATTGAAGTTGTATTCTAATTATTTACTTTCTTACATCATAGTATGAATATTGTTTGATCATTGCTAGGAAATATGGATAGAATTTAGTTGGGTAATATGCGTGTGTAGAAGTATCAAATAGAACAGCAGAGCAAAGGAAATAAAAATCAAGAAAGAGACTCGGAGAAAATAATAAATCACAGTTAGTTTCACATAAATTCTGGTGAATTTCTAAACCACGCTTTTCTATGTATGACATCTGCGTTGCATAAGTGGGAATTTTTCTTTGTTCTATGGCAGAAGTTATGATTTCCTCTGTTTTTATTCTTGTTACCAACGTATGTGTGGAAATGGGGGATAGATTACGTTTACTACATTTCATTATCTTTACATGGATTAACCACCCCCATCCCCCACCCCTAACAACAAATCCCTATTTTGTTTTAATAGTTATATGCTTTCTAACATAAGTTATGCTCTGCCATTCATTGAGCATTAGTTGTTCTGTATAGATAAAATAAGACTATCTTCTTAAACTCATGTATTAGGACATATGCTAGTTAGTTTGCTAGTCATTTCTACCGATGAATTGATGTTTGTTTGCCTCTGGTTTTCTTGCAGTGCCTGAACAGCTCTGGCAATGACATTGGCAAGTGCCAGTTTTACATGGATATGCTATCTGAGTGCAGGAGGAACTCTGGTTTGATGAGTACTTGAGTGCCCGCGGACACCCCAGTGAATTGAAATGCTTTGGAATTATAATTCTTGCACCTCTTGGTATTGGTGACAATTATTTGGTGCTGAACTCATGTTCTGACATTATTTGGTACTGATGGTCTATAAAACTTTAGCCTCCAATAATGTGGGTGTTGTGACAATTAATTTTATATGGTTGAAATGGATGATGTCCAAGGTTAGTAATGGCTTTTGCCTGAACTGATGAATAAGTTGATGCTTTTCGGGTGCCTTTAACTTGAAGTTACAGTATGCGTAATAACTAATCCAGGAAATGGTTCTGGTACGTCATAGGGTTATTGGATTAAAATTTTTCAATTGATGTGCAATGAGGACATGTACAATAGCTGTTCATATACATGTGATCACTCACCAATCACGCTGAGGGGCTGTTGATCAACTCTTCTTTACGCCTGGAGTTCCACTGTCAGGGTGAGTCGAGAAACTAACTGTCACAACAGAAAATAGTTCTGGCAACAAATGAACATTAAAGTTTTGACTTGATAATACCTCATGTCAAGGCTACCAAGACACTAGAGTCATATAAGGAGTAAAACAACAAATTTAACTTTACAACTAGAAGACAAAAACCAAGACCAAATATTACAACAAACTAAACAAAGAGAATTAGCCAGCGAAGACATTATCAACGCGTCGCATCATTGTATGCCCAAAACCTAAAGAGACGAGATGTCAACCCACCCTTCATACTATGGAGAAGCTGTCAGAACCATACACTATGGTCGACACCAACAATCTTAAAATGAGGATTCTACTTGAAGCTCTTGCTATTCTTGGAGCACCTGTTTGTTTCAGCTCTTGGTTTGTCCCAAATTCAGTGGAATAATTGTCAACCAGATGGGCTTTCTCAGTTACTCGACAGAGAAATTCAGAAGGGTCAAAACTCGAAACTGCAAATTTGCCTCTTCAGAGTTTCAAACTCTGATGATGAATTTCTTCAAATAATATAGAATTCGAAGCGTACTTGTATTGCCATTAAATCCAACGCTTACAATATCAAATGTCAAAACTGCAAAAAGGTCAACCAAAAGTTGACCTTAGCAACACATTTATTTGGCCAGCTACTTGATAAATAAAAAGGATCTGATCTATTTTATAGCTAAATAAAATAAATACCAAAAACTAACTTGACCTAGGCAAAAATCCCAACCAAAATGCCGACATAAACCAGTTCATATTGTTAATAATGCATTCATCCGTGGTCGCTTAAACAAATAAAACCTAACCAAATAGGTCGTAAATCATACTATGTACATTTCCACGATTACTATCTCTCTCTGCCTGTTCCTTCTTTTTCCTCTTTTTTTTTTTGGAATTATTAAATTTGTCAGTTCCATAATCTACCCTTGAGAAAGCTGGTGCACAGTTTCTTCCATGCCTCCCTATCTGGTTCCAATGCTTCCACATTAGCCTTTGCTACATCTGCAAAGGCTTCCTGTAAAGGAAAAAGAAGATGAATCCGTGAACAATATCAAAATCAACCTAATTACCGAGGGAGAGAGAGAGAGAGAGAGAGAGAGAGAGAGAGAGAGAGAGAGAGAGAGAGAGAGAGAGAGATGGTTGATCTTGGTCAAACACGGCAAATTAAGGATATGCAAAACCATCTTGGTCAAACACGGCAAATTAAGGATATGCAAGTGCTAAAGGTAAATAATAAGGATATGCGTACGTCGATGAAATTGCGTTGGAGAAGACGGTCAATGAGGTGGAGAAGAATATCCTTGGTGTACTCCGGGTGTCCTTGAATTCCCATTATGTGATCACCATACCTGAACATTTCAACACCGGTCTTTTCAGACCAAGCCAGTACCTCTGCTTGAGGAGGTAGTTCCGTCACCTAGGTTGTTAAATTAGGATTAAAAATATAACATAACAATAGGAAGAAAAAAACACAAGGATTTGTTGGAGCCCGTTTGGTCGAGCGTTTTAGGCAAAACGCAGGGATAAAACGCAGCTTATTTGCAAAAATTGTGTTTCAATACTGTGGCAGAAGTTTTAAAACGCTGAAATTCTCAGCTTTTTCCCAAAAAAGCTGGTTTTAAAACGCTGCTAAGAAAAAAAAGCTGCGTATTGAAGTGATATCCCAAACATATTTATAAAGAAAGACTTGCGTTTTTTAAAACGGTGCGTTTTTTTAAAACACTGCGTTTTTAAAACACTACGTTTTGTAAATGCTGCACCAAACGGACTCTTAATGAATCATAATGGACATATATAGGGGGGTTGTAATTTTATCATTACAAGGCATGGTATACCTCGTCACGATGGCATTCGATAACAGAGAGTAGAGCAGGCATTTTCAGAGATCCGATTTGCTTGTATGACGATGAAAAATGAACTTTAGTAACACCAATATCCCATCCTGAAATGTTGCGACAGACCTTCCCTCCCAACGCACGACTTAGAATCTGAAAAAAGTTAGACGAATTAGTTTAGTTTGGTAGTATAATGCTATACCAACAGCAGGTAGTACGAGTTTTAACCAATAAAATGGAGTTGTACATGGGAATATGACATATAGGTCGTTTTCCATTACAGAAAAGTTAGAGAAAGCAATATAACGCCTTATTCTAAGAGACAGTGGGTTTGGAACTTTGGCAAGGTGCTTCATCTTGCAAAGTCAAACAAGCCCCACCAACTTTGTGGACACTATAAAGTAGTGTAGTCCCACAATTTGGGCCTAAAAATCCTACTTATCCCATTTAGCCCGAATTCAAATTTTCTATCACATTCTCTGTTACACTGTCTCTCTCTCACTCATAATCCTACACATGTCCCATTAAAAATAATTATTAAGCGTGGAGCTAGGATTCACCAGAGCAGAAAATGTGACACGGAGCTTAAACAACATGTTGTCACGACTCTAATAATATGCCATTTAGGGCTTCTCTAACCAGTGGCAGATGCACAGCTAGGGGGGGGGGCAAGAAAATTTGGCTTACAAAAGTGTGATTTTTTGAATAGTGACTCCACTAATTTTTTTTCCTTTTAAAGTCACGCATAACAGCAACAATGAGATAGAGATTAGTGGTGAATTGTAATTTCTAAACTTTTTATGTGATAGTTAAATTTTGTGACCCCACTAAAATATTTTTCTAAATCCGCCACTATTTCCAACCATGCGCCAAATGACCAAAATGACACATGGTTTGCTCTCAACGGCTGCTTTATACTTGCTTCAAAATGAAGCAAGCCTCCTCCATGCGCTAAATTTGAAGCGTTTCCCATCATGCGATATCCTAGTTTTGTGTGGGTGTGTGTTTAAATATCTCTCTTATTTTATTTGCTTGGTAATTTATTATACATAAAAGATTTATCAACCAAAGTAAACAAAACCTAATATTATTTGTATAAAGTGTAATATTCAATAAAATGGTTTTTTTAACCTGTATTTAATTATTTAATTTTAGTGCTTATTATTTAATTTAATATAAATTGCGTTATCATAAAAAAGATATACTATTCAATAAAATACATATTTGTTTTGGTAATACATTAACACAAATTTAATGAAATAAAACATATATTTTAAATGGAAAAATAAGGAATATTTTTAGAATATTTTTTTTGTTGTAAAATTTGAAGCATAATGGCTGGAGATGGTGAAAAATATTTGGTGCAGAAAATACGTTATTTTAATGAAATAGTTCAATTTTTACACCAAACCGTTGGAGATGGTCTTACAGTAACATGTTTAAGCCGGTTATTAAAATATATAAAAATAGGATTAAAGTATTTTGGAAATTTCTTATGTGGTGGGTGGGTCCCAAAGTTATGGTAAGATATCTATTTTCAGACCGCATGTGAAATTTCTGTTATCATACGTCCCCATGAGTTGGATCGTCGGTGAAGGACCACACTCAGCCTACACGGTAAATTCTATGCGTCACACCACAAGTAATCTCAACAACTTAACCTCTTAGCATGATTTTAAAATTTTAATTTTTTCCAAAGAGTTGATTTAAAAAGTCTAATAATTAAATAATATATAAGTAGTATTGAAGTGAGTCATAATTACAAAAATATTTAAGCATAATCAATATGTTTATAGTATATGTAGAGAGTAAAGATAAACAATTTATGGAGATTATAGACATAATTATTTAAAGTAAACCCTTTTAAGTGAAATAGTCGCCTCTTACCCTCTAATACTTTTTATTTAATCATTACAAAATTTAAAATATTTATACCAAACACACCCTCATTATATTGTGTCAGTTCACATCTATGGTTGGCTTAACTAGTTACAAAATGAAATAATCTATTCTATTCTAAAAAACAGACCAAATTGTGGGGTAAACCAAAATAGATGGAACACCATTTTGACCTTGATGAAACTGGTTAATTCATCTCATTTTCGGACATCTGACATTTGCGGCCCTCATTTCCCCAAATTTCAACATATATTAGGCTTTAGTTTGCCTAAAAATAAAATATCAACACTAGGAAATTATTGTCGGACATTTCAATTCACAAAAAAGGGAAAATGAAAAACTTTCATAGGGTAAAACAAATACTACTCTAGTAGCTAAAGATGATAATAATGTTACTAAAATTATTCAAAAAGTTATTATAAGTATCCTTTATTCACATGAGTTAATTAACTAAACATATCAGTGTAAAATTCACCACGTGTCAGGTCATGTCACAATCCAAAGCCAGACAAGGTGACCCACAAATTTTCACCATACTTTAATTAGTGGTAGTCTCTGCATGAGAATGCTCTCTAGTTCCCTAAATTATTATCTTTTGTAAAATAAAATTTTTTTTTTATAACAATACTTTTATCATTTTGTTCTTATTATTTTTTTTTTTGCACATGACATTAAAAAAATTATACATTATACAAATATTAATAATCAAGTAAATTATTTTTTCTCAATCTATATATCGAATCAAACAAGATAATAATTTAAAGACTGTTTATAAATATATACTGTTAGTCTCAAATTAAAACGGGTGTTTCCTTTCAAAATTATTATCTCAATATGAGTGACGTTTTTTTATATAATTTTACCGTCATGTCCTAAATTGAACTTGCAATATTATATGTGAAAGTGATCAATACAGAATATATATATGTTATACTAGAATGTATCACAAAAACTAAAAATAAATACTCCACTCATTTTGGGTAACTTATAATACTCAAATGAACACAGTTTTTCAATCTATCCAACATTGCATAAAAGAAAGTAGTCTTTGCGTGCTGGTAATTAGTATCAAACTATGCAATTTGATGAATAATAAACCAAATACTACTAGTTGTTTTAGCATGTCACCAAATAACATAAACCCACCCCTCCCTCCCCTCCCTCCCCCAAAAAAACACACACACACACACAGTTGACAACTGTTGATTTATAAAACACATTTGTTTTGACACCTAACAAACACTTAAAATAAGACAAAATAAATAACTTTGTGACAATCAAATTTAAAAATAAAAATAAAAAATAAAAAAAAAGTAAGAAAAATGTCTAGAGAGAAATTGTGGGATCTACGAGAAAGAAACTGAAAGCCGGAAGAAAAAAAACCGATGAAACTTGTAGGAAAAACAGGCGGTTGTAACTGACGATCTAAATAAATCGAAAAATTACCTGGTGACCGAAGCAAATGCCGAGGACTTTTTTCTTCAATGAATCCAATTTAACCAGCAAATTGAGTAGCTTGCAGATCCAAGGATCATTGCCGTGCGCATCATTGCAGCTTCCGGTGATCACGAACCCGTCGTACTCTCCGATCTCTTCATCGTCCGGGAACTCGCCGCCGGCGACACGAAACATGTCCCACGTTTCGCCTTCTTCGCCCAGCATTCTTGCAAACACCCCAAAATACCCTCCGTATTTCTTCTTCACGTATTCCGAGTCTTCCGCGCACAGCAGCACCCCAAATCTCTTCTTCCCCTCCATTCTCTCTCTAACTATATATATAAAGTAGCTGTATGTAAATGTTTCTCTCTCTAGAAATTGGACTAGAGAGAGAAGGAGAGAGAGAGAGAGATAGAGAAACAGCCGATTGCTCTTCCCTGAGATGGTAACCGTGAAGTTGATGCCAATACACAAGCTCCTAGTCCTTATAAACTAATGGTGTTATGGAACAAGTCATTTCTAGACACTTATTAACAAATTTGAACCTCCTACCAATTTACATATATACCCTTTCCTTATTTTTACATTTACAGTGTATGCTGAATATAGTGGATATGAATTTTTGACATAATATGAGTCACATACATTCGTTCTATGTATAGACATCTAGGGGTAAATACAGTAATTTTACAGCTTTGTTGTAATCTTTTGTCAGTTTCGACCCATGGTGTATTTTTGTTAATATACATAAATAATGGAGTATTTTTGAAATTGCTCTGAGCGATTCAAATTTTAATTATAATATTTTATTAATTTTTTATTTTGTTTGTATCAAATATTTTTTATATTATATTGTGGAATGTAACAGTTATACTAACTAACATAGAGTGTTAATAGCAGTTTTTTTTTTTTTTTTCAAAGTTTTTTTATGATAAATTAGTGTAGAATGAAAGTTGAATAAATCAAAATACGTGAAGATCATTCCCATTTTAGCTTTTTAATTTTTTTATAGCTATTTTTGGTTTTGATTCTGGTATATCTTAGTCAAAGATTCAACGTTCATAGAGTTTAAAAGTCAAAGATTCATTGTGATGTGAATAAAATTAGAAACTCATTACTGTACAATTTACGAGCTTGGCTTTCAAAGTACTATAGCATTCCAAATTTGGAAAATAGACTTTTTAATAGTAAGTAGTATCGAACTACAGAATCAGTTACATTAATAGTACAAGGTTACTTCGTAAGATCTTCGATCTGTTTAAGGTTACGAATCGATCAAAGGATTGTAACTGATCATTAAATGGTTTCTTCCTTTTTCTTTTTCATGAAACATGCATGCCATCAAGGGCACTTGTTGTCGATTTATTCCACTTCTTTCCTTAACTTAAATGATTGAGGTATGATTTAATTGAACAATTGCTATAAATAAAATATTTGACCAATTTCTATTCAAGGTTAAGAATCAATTATTTGATCGTCTATGTATTATTACTGTACATCTAACTTAGACTAGATACGATATTTATGATTTCTATGATTTGATCTAACGACGCTAACACTGAAACTTGTAGGAATATCACATTATCGAGCTCATAATATCAAACCTCTTTATATAATCGATTTCGTTCTCTAGTCTCCTTTCTTTTTGTGGTTTCAATACCTACCCTTATGGCAAAAAGACATATAAACTGTATGATTTGCAATCTCATAAAGTGTTTCATAGTAGAGTTGTTCATTTTTATGAAGATCAATTTCTTTTCTCTACTCTTTCTACTTCATCTGCTCATATCCCTCTCTTTAATGACATTTCTTCTCCTCTTGACTTTGAGGAATCAATTTCTACTTCTGATCATTTAACCTCTAATCACAACGCATATGATTCTTCTATTCCTGTTGTGCCCTCTAATGTTCTTAACAGGCCTGTAAGAGCTAGAACCCTTTCAGCCAAGTTTCAAGATTATACAAGGCTTCCTGCTCAGTTTACCAACTCTCCTCAAGCCTCAAATGTTACTGTAAGGTATGTTCCCTTATATCTTTTGGAAAACTATATGTCTTATTCCAATATTTCTTCTTCATATTATGCCTATATTTGCAACATTTCTTCTGTCATTGAACCCAAAACATATTCCAAAGCCATCAATGATCATAAATGGTGTGAAGCCATACAACTTGTACTCTCAGCTTTAGAACAAAACAAGACTTGGGAGATTCAAGCATTGCCTGCATCGAAGAAGGTAGTTGGTTGTAAATGGGTATACAGGATTAAGTATAATCTTGATGGTTCAGTGGACAAATTCAAGGCTAGGCTTGTTGCTAAAGGGTTTACTCAAACTACTTGTTTGAATTATTTTGAAACTTTCTCTCCAGTTGCCAAAATGACAATTGTTATGGTCTTCTTGGCTATTGTATCTCAGTTTGATTGGATGCTAGATCAACTAGATGTCATCAATGCCTTTCTCCATGGTGACTTAGATGAGGAAATATATATGAGCATTCCTCCTAGCTATTCTATTCCTTCATCCTGGTCTTCTTCTTCTACACAGCCAGTTTGCAAATAGGTCTAATACTTATATGGCTTAAAGCAGGTACCAAGACAGTGGTTTACAAAGTTTTCTACTACTCTTTTAGCTTACAGATTTGTGCAGTCCTCAAATGATCATTCTTTATTTCTTTTTCATCAATTAAGGCCTCTTATTTTGTTGCAATCTTGGTGTATGTTGATGACATTCTCATCACTGGCTCTAGTTCCACTGAAGTAGCTTTGGTCAAAACTCATTTGCAGTCTCACTTCAAGATTATGGACTTAGATCCTCTCAAATACTTTCTGGGATTAGAAGTATATAGCTAGGTCAAGCAGGGTATATGTTCATTAGAGGAAGTATATCCTACATATCTTAACTGACATAGTCTTCTGGCTGCCAAACCTTCTAAGGTTCCTATTGAACAAAATCATGGGCTAGCTGCTGATACTAGTGAATTATTTTCCAATCCATAACTTTACAGAAGATTAGTGGGCAAGTTGATCTACTTAAACATCACTAGGCCAGATATTTCTTTCTTATGCAGTACATATATTGAGCCAGTTTATGAGTTCTCCAAGAGTGCCTCATTATACTGCACTCCTTAAGTTTCTCAAGTATCTCAAAGGATCTCCAAGGCAGGGTCTTTTGTTTACTTCAACTTCATCAATCTCTCTCACTGCATTCTGTGATGCAGATTGGGCTTCTTGTCCATCAACAAGGAAGTCTCTTACAGACTATTGTGTTAAATTTAGGAATTTTATGATCTCTTGGAAGGCTAAGAAGCAGAACACAATTTCTAAGTCCAGTGCAGAGGCAAAATATCAATGTTCGAAAAATCGGCCTAGGCACCCCCAAAACACCGCGCCTAGGACCAAATCGGGTAAAAATCGCCAATGAAAAAAATCGCCGCCTAGCTGCCTAGGCGCCCGCCTGGCCGCCTAGTCGCCCGCCTAGCCAAATTGCATTTTTTTATTTTTATTTTTAATTATTATTATTTTTTCAAAAAACAGCATCGTTTTGGTTTAAAAAAACAGGAAAACCTAAATTAAGTAAGTTTGTTTTCCATACTTTATATGTTGTAGTATTGTTATTTTGTTTTAAAGTTTAAATTTTGAAGTTTGGAATGATACTATTGAATTTGGTTTTAATTTTTTACTATTAATCTTGTAATGTGATCATTATTTTAGTTTATTTTGTCATATTTAGTTATTTACTATTGTTGCAGCATGTATTGATTATTGAATTAAATTTTAATTTTAACTTTTAATCTTGTAATGTGACCATTACTTTTAGTTTATTTGGTTATATTTAATTATTAATATTGTTGCAGCAAGTATGGTATAAATTTATAGTGTAATTATGCCTCAATTTCTAGACCCCGCCTAGGCCCCTAGGCGCTAGGCCCTGCCCTGGCGCCTAGCGCCCGCCTAGCGATTTTTAGAACATTGCAAAATATAGAGTTATGGCCTCTGTGTGTTGTGAAGTCACTTGGTTGATCTTTCTCCTCGAAGATTTCAACATAACTAATATAACTCATGTTACACTTTACTGTGATAATAAGGATGCCCTTCATATAGTCTCAAATCCAGTTTTTCATGAACGTACCAAGCACATTGACATTGATTGTCACTTGGTACGTGAAAAGATCACATCTGGTGTTATCACCATTGCCCACATATCTTCAGCTCCTCAGCCTGTAGACATTTTCACCAAAGCTTTGTCTTCAACTCAACTGATGTTTATGTTGTTTAAGCTACAAGTGTTCAACTTGTTTTCCCCTTGTAGCTTGCGAGGGGCTGATAACACATCAACTTCTCATGTTGGGTAATCAGCAACTTCTCATGCTGGCTGATTAGCAGCTTCTCATGTTCAAATTCAAGTAAAAGAGTGTTATATTTTATTGTATAGGGGTATCAAGTGTAATTAGTGATATGGCAGTTAGTTCAATTTCTTTTTCTCTCTTTACTGTATATAAAACTGGATAATTTCTTCTTCTTCAAGTTGTAAGATTGAGACGAAAACTCTTCTTGAATAATAGAAATTCTCAAGTCTTCTTCATAAATCTTATAGCAGGCAATGTGCATATAGAAAAATGATAAGGATAAAAAAAATATTTGTATAATTTCCAGTCTTAAAGTGTCAAAGCATGTGATGAATTGAAAGGTATCCGTGTCTCGGTACATGTAATACAACTTGTCTTAAAATTTCGGCAATGTGTTTTCTAGTCTTCTTCTAAAACATTGGCTCTTGATCAACCTCTTCTATGGTGCTTCTTGAATCAAAATCTTGGTCCTCAAACGTAGAGCCGTCAAAACGGGCCAAACCCGCCGGGCCAGCCCGTCCCGCCACCTAAAAGTGACTAGTTGGGTTGAGGAAAGTCGGTCCCGTTTAGGGGCGGTCAACGGCCGAGCCCGCACGGTCACGGTTGGGGCGGGGGGCGGGTTGGGTCGGGCCGCCGTTTTTTCTGCTGCTATTGATTAAATGATTAAATCTGGACCATTTATTTTCAAATAAACCTAGGCTTGAAAAAGGAAAGTAGGAAACGAATTGCAGCAGCAGCATTTATTTTACTTTTAGATCTCAAATAGTCAAATTCAATATCTCATTCTCTCCCTCCCTCTCTCACTCTCTCAGTAAATCAGTATAACTTGCTAGGATCATCCACGGCGCGAGTATTTGTAATTGTGTATTAAGTCTATTATCTTGAATCTTGACAATGAAGTATTTGTAATTGTGTATTTGTGTGACCGATATTAAACTTGCATCTACATAGCAGTAGCAGTGAAGTGAACTTGCAGCCTTGTAGTTTCTTAAAATTATTTTGTTCATTTTAAGTTTTAAATCAGAAAATCAATAAATCACAATTTTTGGCGGGTTGGCCGTTCACCGCAACCCGTGGTGGGTTGGGTTGGGTTGGGCTTCAGACCGCCTATTTGACGGTCGCCCGTTCGACCCGTTTGTTGGCGGGTTATGGCGGGTTGCGGGCCAACCCGGCCCGCCAGCCCGTTTTAACAGCTCTACTCAAACGTCAAAATCTTGAAACTATAATCTTTGAAGGTAGCACTATAAATTTAGGAGTGATATATATTTACCGACCCATTAACTGGCCATCAACCGAATATGTATTATGGGGTTGTTTGCATTTCCGGTCAATGAACTGTTGATTGGGTCGTTAGTCATATCATTTTCCTAAATTTATACTAAAAAGTCAAATAGTATGAGATTCGTGAAGCCATAGAAAATATATTCATAGTAGTATTATAGTGGAAAGATATTACTCCATCTAATAGACGTAACATATGCTACTACCATATATATATATATATATATATATATATATATATATATACAGTTTTTGATGGCAGAATATATGCAAAAAAGTTTTTTTTTTCTTTCCATATTTTTGAATTGTGGTGTGATAACTGGTTCTCCACCTCGTGCAATAACCACACAAAAGTATCGTTTATTAACCTAAGGGGTCCTTTGCTAGCTAATATAAATAGTGGCAAAGCCAAGATATGATCCTTAGGGGCCGAGTTAACTTAATTAAAAATGTAACATTCAATACTCAAGGGGTTAAAATATAATAAGAATAGTAATAATGATATTTTAAAAGGGGTAAATTACATATTGTTTAAAGTTTAGGGGGCCATGGCCACCCTTGGCCTCCATGTGGCTTCCCCACTGAATATAAATGATTGAATTAATAACACCAAAGAAAGATGTTCGGTAAAATATTGCGCTCGGGATTATTAATCCCTAGTACCCGGATAAAGGGCTTAACTCTCTCGCTATTAATACTACGGGATGGTGATATTATTAATTTTCGTATTATTAATAATTAACAATTTAGCCTAGTGCCTATGACATGATTTCAGTAGTAGACCGAATCAATGTATGCTCAATATTTTGTAGGGGTAAGTGTTCAGAATATTAATTGAATCTGATTTCTAGAAAATCATAAACATATATTATATTATATTATGTTTACTTAGTAATAGATTATATTTACCTAATAAAAAAATAGATTATTTTTTAATAGAGTCGGGCGAGGGGGGTTGAAGATTTGTGTTTTTTTTTTTTTGTTTGATTAAAAAATCAAAAGAGGAAAGAAAAAAAAGAAAAAAAAATGAGTTGTATGGTTTTGGGTTGAAAAATAAAGAAACAAAAGAAAAGAAAGAAAGGGAAAGAGAAAGATCGGAGCCGAATTGGGGGACATGTGAGAGCTGAGGAGAGAGAAATAAGTGTGGTCAAGACTCAGGACGGAGAAAAAAGGGTTAATTACACTACTAGGCCCTTTATTATTAAGTATTTTACGGTTAGTTTCTTAAGAATTTTTTAAAATTTTAGTACCTAAAGTACGAAAATTAGATGTGCATAGTCCTTTTGGTGGATGCCGTTAGTATTTTTCCGTTAAGTCTGTCATGTACCTCCTATGTACATTTTAGTAAGGGCTAAAATAAAATTTTACAAAATACTTTAAATAATTTATTTTTTTCTCCCCCACCACCACCCACCCACCCACCCACCCACATCTTCATCCCCTTCTTTACTCCCTCCCCCACACCACCACCACCCGACCTCCCCCCACCTCACACCACCACCACAACAATTTATACTTAATTTCGGCTCTTTGAAACATAAGAAACCCAATGAAAAGAAACTCAATCCCATAACAATGACACTGACACTACTCTTAGAAAGAGAATCGTAAACCTAACAGATTGAAATTATAAGCAATTCACATCAAGTAAATCCGAACCCACTTTCTACTTCAACAAAACAGATCCTACAATTTAAAAATCTAACACATAAACCCCCAAAAATTTCGATCCAACGATTTAAACAAACTTCTTATCAAATCAAAAAGAACAATAGCAACATACTAACCCAAATGACAATGTCAACCGGCAATAAGCTTAATAGTGAAGGGACTAGTGGTGTAATTAACCAAAATAGAAAAAAAAATTACAATACAAACAAGATCTGACTTTAAAAATCCCCAAATCTTGACATTGACGATCTGTGGAGCTGCCGCAGCCGGAGCCGCAGCCGGAGTCGTCGTTGTCCATCAATTGCCTCTTTGCATTCTTTACTGTCTGTGGATGTGTGTGTGGGTGTGGGTGTGGGAGTATTTGTGTTTGGACTGATTTAGCCGGCATTCTCCATTGGCTTGCTTTCAATGAGTTCCAGAGATTCAGCCGCCTATCCTCTTCCCAAGCCATTAAGCCTTTCTTGGGACCCATGCCAATGTTTAAGGCAAGAGTGAAGACGAAGCTTTCAGGCTTCGCCTCGATAATTAAAATTGGCGGATGTGTGTTTGTGAGAGAGAGAGAGAGAGAGAGAGAGAGAGAGAGAATATGTGTGTGGGTGTGTTTGTAATTTTGTTTTATTGTTTAACTATTTTTTATGAATTTTCCATAATAACCCTTAAAAATGGCATGTGCAACACACATGATTCACTTAACGGAATCTTTCTAACGACATCCATCAAAAGAACTAGCCGCGTGACTTTTTGATACTCTAGGGACTGAAATTTGAAAAAAAATTGTTAAGGGACTATTGGTGGAACGCTTAATAGTCGAGAGACTAATGGTGTAATCAACCCGAGAAAAAAAGACACATAAGTACTTTCATACATGGAAAAATGAGATTATATTCTAGCTGTAAAAATTTAGTAGATGATAAATTCTAGCGGGTAGTTAGCTTTGTCAATCGCAAATGCTGTAATATAGATAATGTTTATCCTTGTCCGCTACCGAACAACCCCTAATTAAAGGGTTGACTGTTAAGTTTTTATGCGGAGTAATTCATTTAGCGGGATTTCCTACGTTCGACTTATTGACTCTCACTGGGTACCAAGAACCAACAACTAACTTAGTATTATGAGAATGGATCAATCTTAGACCTAATGTGGTATGGGTACACCTTGTGTGAGATCAAAAAATAAAGTACTCCTTCCGTTTCAAAATAAAAAAATTAAAAAAAAAGTCTTTCTTTCCTCTTTGGGTTGTTTCAAAAATAGCTTTATTTCTTAAAATAGTATTCCATCCGTCCCAAAATTATTATCTTACTTTCCTTTTTGTCCGGCCCTAAATAATTGTCTTGTTTGAAACTTTCTTTTTTAGGATATTATTTTTACCATTTTACCCTTACTTTTTCTCTCAACTTGAATTATGGGCCACATACACATGACCATTAAAAAAAATTACACACTACACCAATATTAATAATCAAATCAATTATTTTTTTAATCCATGTACCGGATCAAATAAGACAATAATTCGAGATAGAGAGTAATAATTTTAGTGCGATTTGTAGAAGATACAAACAAATAAAAGAAAGTACTACCTTTGTTCAAAAAACTAGTCTTTCTTTCCACTTTGGTTTGTTCTAAAAAAAATTACATTTTTTAAAATAGTAATAATTTTAGTGCAATTTGAAGAAAGTACAAACAAATAAAACTACAATTTTAAAAAATTGACTTGTCAACTGGGAGTATTGGGATACAAAGGAAGTATCATTTATTGAATAACATTTCATACGAGTGATTTAATTAATTGTAAAGAAATCTACATTATTATGCTATTATTTATATCAAGTTAATCAATTATCTCAATGCTTTAAGGAAGTGATCAAATCCATTCTTTATTCATGAAGAGACAAAAAAATAAAATTAAAAGAAAGAAAGAAAATCTAGTTATGTGCAGATACGCACATACATGACAAAGGCACCGGAACCATATTTTCACTAAGCAATAAAAAAAACTTAATTATATTAGTGTAAAGTTTTATTATAATACTTCCTCTGTTCTAGGCAGAGTCCACTTTTGAATTTTTAAGGTCAACTTAGTTAAAGTTTGACCGATAATTTACATAAATTTAGTTGTTTTTACAAAGTTATGAAAGTTGTAATTTATAGTATTTTTAAGCTAGTTTTTAATTAATGAAATTTTATTTTTTAAAACATAAGTAAAGTTGTAGACACCCAGATTTTGTACACATATATTATACAAATTGTCTTATAAAAAATTATTTATTTATAAATGGACTAACATATGTTTTAGATGATCATTTTAGGAAACAACAATATCCGATGGATTAACGACATATCGACGACGTCCAAAGGATCCTAACAACTTCAGTTACTTAAATGAGGGTCAAAATTGAAAATACAAAGTTTAAAGGGGCCAAAGTTTACAAAGCAAAGTCTGAAAGGACAAAAGCAGGCTTTGGTGCGCTGGGGCACCGTATGGTGCGCCATGCACTAGACAATTCATGCCCAAAATGTCAAGTCCGCAATGTAGTTCTCTGCCACGGCCGACGTTGTAGACTTTCTTGGCACAGTTTGGTCACCAAGCTCAGAGGAAGCTTCCTCCAAATTTGGGTCAGAGAGTAACTCTCTCTCTCTCCCATATAAATACTCTCTCCGACAAGGGAAAATGGTTCCCACCCTCACTCTCTCTCTTAGACGTAAACATACACAACACACAACACAAAACTCTCTTTAGTTCTTTCTTCACCTACTGAAGACACATAACACAAGCACAAAAACGTAAGTCTTCCTTTTCTCGAATTGGTAGCAGTGGGAGCACAACACAATGGCCTAAAACGTGGCCCAAACGAATTCTGTAAAACGATAGAAGGTAAATCCTTTTGTTCGTTAATTTCCTTCGTTTTAATATGTAAATACTTTGAATGATTTGTAAATGTGTATATAAATTAGTTTCGATATGTTTTATATGTAAATACATGCAATATATCTGTTAAATTTGAGTTTCGAAGTTTCGTTATTCATTTTAATATATTCACAGTATGTTTAAGATGTTTTTTTTGGTTGATTGTTTAACTTCGATTCGAAGTTAAACTTGTATATTATTGTTAATCATGCTTTAATACATGTTAATACGTGATTTTATGTGAGAAAAACGAGTTTAAAAGCTTGAAAACTTAACCCAAAAATTAAAATTAAAAATGTTGTTCTTGATAAAAATTGCATCGTTTGGTGCGCTGGTGCCTCATGAGGGACGCGGCGCACCAAACAAAGCAGGTTGTCTTTGTGCGCTGCGCACAATAGGTGTTTTTTGTTTTGGGCCTTCTACCATTTGGGCTGTCCACTATTGATGGCCCATTTTTATTTATTTTGTTTAAATGATATATATATATATATTTATGTTTATAATATATGTAATATGTATAAAATATATAGTTTTATACTAAAAATCTATTTTTAGTTATTTCTGTTAAATAAATATATATTATATTTATTTTGTTTCATTTGCTATAAATAATGTTGAGAGAGAGAGAGAGAGAGTAATCAGAGAGAGAGATAGTAGATGGAAAAAAAAAATTCATCCATTCATTTTTAAAAAAAATGTAAGGGGTCTAAGCATAAAATTTAAGGGGGCTATTTTAAAAATTTTAGGGGGCGGCTGTAAGCCTAAAAAAGCTCAGGGGGGCAATTTTCAAATTTTTAAAAATATGGGGAAAACTGTAATTTAAGGTTTAATTTTTTAAAATTAAAAAAATAAAATAGGAAAAAGGGTAAATTAATAATTTCGCCCGGGGGGGGGGGGGAGGTTGCGTTTAGCGTCGCTCTTTGTAACGTAAACAGAGATATAAATCTCCGTGATCCGTTTTCCTCTAAGTCATATAAAAAATAAACTAATACTATTTAAATCTGAGCATGCAATCATAAAGAGACCGAAAGGGTGAATTGAGTGCCTAACACCTTCCCAATTCGTAACTTAGCCCCCGAACCCATAATCTTAGTTTTTCTCTCGTTTGCTTTATAAATGAGGGTGACGACTCTGTATTTTTATATAAATGTGTTTTACACATTTATTATATTTTTTGGGAGTCCATAATGAGGCCGAAGTGTATTTAACGCACTTAAAGTTAAACACACGTCGTTTTAGATGTAACGACGGGCGATCCGGTGTTGAAGTAGGTTCTCGCAAAAGTATGTAAAATTTTGATTTGATTTAGTCGCATGTTGATTTCTTAAAAAAGAAAGTGACTCTTTGCCTGGAACGGAGAGAGTATTGTTGTTTGCAAATTCTATACGAATGGAGAACAATAATACATTCAAAATTTTATTGTTTAGAGTAATATCATAAACAACAACTACAAACCCATTTCGTTAGTATAAAAAGTAAAGCTTATAAACAGAAAAAAATACAATTGAAATACTATATCCTATGTAGCAAGGGCAATAATGGAAATCTAAGTCCATATATACTCGGTCATCAATCCAAGCACCCAACGCGGCCTGATCAGTAAAGGTGCTCGCCTAACCCCTGGTCCTTGAACCACCCTTATTTTAAGCGCATCGTATATCCCGAATGAATTCGTAGACAATTCCTAGAATACCCCTCCCCATACTATATATAAATAGCAACACTCTCATCGAAAAAATGTACGGACTAATTTCATGCTAAACTGCTACATTTTCTCTCTAAAACTATTACTGATAATCACACCTGATAGGTTTACTTTGTTGCCCTAAAAAATACTTGGGTTAACTTCACCAGAAGTCCCTGAAGTTTTGGCCTTTCTACCAGCAGTCCCTAGTTTCAAACTTGTATATTATTGATCCATAATCTTTTAATTTTGCATGCTACAAGTCCCTCCCACCGGATGCCGTTAAATCCTGTCGTTAATTTCACATGTGCCTTCCACGTGATGGTTTTCCAAGGGCATGAACGCCATTTCTCGTCAAACAAATTACACTTTACCCCTTGGCTTGTTGCCCAGACCTCAGGGGGTTGAAAAAATAAATCAAAGAGATAGCTTCGAGAAATCATAAGTAGACTGAAAGAAATTAGATTGCATTGTCCATGATGAGCACGAGCGCAAGGGGTTGAAGATTTGGGGGAAACAGAGAGATAGCTTTGAGAATGGTGGGGGTTGATCGATAGCTTCGAGATTTGGGATGTTGCGTGAATCGAGACGGGTGTTGATGGAATTGAGGACGGCGCCGAAAATGGGAACGGCGAAGTAGAGCTCGTACATGGCGGGGAAAGAAGATGAGGGTCTGTAACCTTTCACCAAAAGGGTTTAATCTGGGTCGTGGAATCCAGTTCAAATTGGTTGGGGATCAAAATTTGGTGATTGGATTGTCTTCTTCCACATTTGAACAATGCTCCATGGTGTTTATCGGTCTGAAGTAGAACCATGATGAGAATAATCGGCCAAGAGATCGCTACTTTTCTTCACCGTAGTGTTACCGAAGTTTCTCCATCTTTGCACTAGGTGGAGGCTTCATCTTGGTCAAACACATAGGGGGAACTTCTTGCCTGGCGTGTTGGTGAACACAAGTTCATAGCTAAATTAGTGATGGAGAGAGAGAGAGAGAGAGAGAGAGAGAGAGAGAGAGAGAGAGAGAGAGAGAGAGTACACAACCCGAACTAAGGATGGATTTGGAGATCTTCATGGGAGAGGAGGAGAAAGAGAGGCGAGAGGTGAAGCAGATGAAAAACTCGTTGGTTGTAGTGCCGTTGGTCTGGTGAGACCTGTCGGATTCTATTGAGCTACCTTGGGGTAGCCATGGATTGAGTGGTAATGTGAGTGGAGGAGTATGATAATAGAAAGAAGTGTGAAGAGTGAATGTGAGATTATATTAATTAAATCTGGCTGGGGGGTTTTCTTGTGGGCGTAGTGTATATATGGTGGTGGGGATTGTCGAGATCATACAGACACAGTTATGGAGAAAGATGAAATATTTGAGGGGTTTGTCTTTAGATGAATGTAATAAAAAGGATGATGCCCCGTGTGTGTATGAGCGCGCGCACGTGTGATGGATGTACAGAAGGACAGTATTGCCCTTTGCTAAGGGGTAAAGTGCAATTTGTTTGACAAGAAATGATGTTCATGCCCTCGAAAACCATCATGTGGAAGGCACATGTGAAATTAACGGCAGGATTTAATGGCATTCGGTGGGAGGGACTTGTAGCGTGCAAAATTAAAAGATTACGGATCAATAATGTACAGGTTTGAAACTAGGGACTGTTGGTAGAAAGCTCAAAAATTCAGGGACTGCTTGTGAAGTTAACCCAAAATACTTTATCCTGAAAGAAAACGTTCCTCTCTTCCATGGCAACTCAGCTCCTTCTCCTCAGTTTTTTTCAAAAATTAATATCTATATAAATAATTATTGATTATATATATATATATATATATGTATGTATGTATGTATATATATATATATATATATATATGTATGTATGTATTGCATTGTTAAAAATCACAAATCCAGTGACGTCCAATTAAAATTAAAAGACCAAATGGATGGTTTAAATAACGTTGACTAACACTTTGGGTTTTCTTTCATGCAAAACATGGGTCAACTTTACCGCCATTTTATTCAATCTCTGTTTTCTCTATTTTAGGATAAAAAAGTTGGTCATTTCTTTGGATCATTAGATGATTTAGGATGATATTGATAATGAACATATTCAACTGGTGGAGTTTTTTGAAGGGCCAAGCCCAAAATATGGGCCCTGGGTCCAGACCCAAGAAAATGGTATGGGTCAGTACCCATCACACTGCGAACAAACTCATGATTATCAGACAGCCGGGATGGCCGTCCAGGATACTTGCGAGCAGGACCCAACTACAGAGATCAGGACGCAGCGAGCAAGGAAACTCTCCTCGCGAGCCTTAGGTGGCACGTAGATGTAGGTACGTGGTAGAACGTCAGGGGACGGACGCGCCCGACGGTTACGCCCACTATTCCTAGCATTTACGCCCACTACGCCGGCATTCATACCCACTATGCCGGCATTCACACCCACTACTAGGCAGTTACGTACGTGGCGACTTAATGAATGCCGGACCTATAAAAGCCTCGGCTCGAACCCTAAAAGAGGTATGCAAACATACATTTAGCAATTACACTCTGCCAAACTGTGATTAGAGCTGGTTACTTACTCTCACACTGGAGTGTTCTAGCAGGGCCAGCCCCTGCATTCACCCAGTGTTTTGCTCTTTGTCTTGGCAGATTTGACTCAGCCCAGATATCCAGACACATTGACAATCCGGCCCATCAGACGACACTTCTGTGCGGCATCATTTTTGATGGAAACTTTTGCTTCAAAAGCTGCAAAATAGATTTTGGGTATTCAAAAATTGATTTTTCAAAAGTTAGGATGAAGCCAAAACTAAATAGTTCAGTAATATTCAAAAATAAATTTTATACTCATTTATTAATTTACAAATAGATACTAGCATCTGCATGTGATAAAAATTATTGGACTTGATTGGTACGAAGTATTTATTTATCAGTTTAGTACTGTTATTTAAGAACTCATTGTAATATTAACTTTTGTTGGGACTTCATCTTTTTTCGTTGCAACCTTATTGCTTGGTGAGCAATATGAATTTTATAACTTAAAAGATTTATTCGGCTAACGTTTTTGTATGGAAACTGTTGTGTCTCAACAGTGTTCGCATACAAGGTCGAAGTGAACCAATTAATTACAGAATAGATAAAATAAGCCTAAATACAACCAGATCTAAGGGATCCTGATAAGATGATCAAGAGATTACAACTGGGAAGGGGTAACATGAATCTTATGCTAAGGGAATTTCGTAGATCATAAAAGATCTACAAAGTAACTTGAAAAACAAAGATTAGTAGCAACAAAACAGAGAAAACAGAGAGTTAATAGTGAATAGCAGAATATAATGGTGGAGCTCAAGACTTCAAGCTATAAGACCGGTTATAGCCTTTTCAGGCCACTCAAATAACCGGACGAAGCTTAAGTCACCAGGTTCAGACCACCCATACTATTGTTGTCCACCGGAGACCCAACTGAGGAACAACAGCGCACTTGACCCAAATGGAAACCCTAGCCAGCCCACTATCACTCTCAGCCACTCACAACTACCCACCACCCTAACCGCTAGGCACAAATCAAAAACTGAGAAAGACAACAAGAGCAAACAAGAAGAAGAAAGAAATACCCCAACCCAGGTTGTGAAGCACAGGATAACCCCACCGTTGCCATCACTCTCTCTCTATCCTGAATCTAGGTTAGATATGGTCTGGTCCCGTCTCTACTGCAACTAAGGCAGATAATAAAGCATTAAAACACAAACAACCAAGGGCTTGGATTAAAACATAAGGATCAAGGGTCAAGAGGGAGCCATCGCACAAAGGAAGGTTCCGGAAGTAGCAAGGGCGCGTCACCTAGCTAATGGGCTGGCTAAAGAATTAATAGGCTTATAAATGGGATTCCTGAGAAGAGCGGTTTGGCTGCCACTTTGCGCCAAGCCTAAAACTCAAACATAAACTATTATTAGGAGTACCTGATAAGGTATTGTTTTCTTAATATAACAGTTTGATAATGTGGTACTCCAATTGTTGTGTGATAGCGTAAGCAAACAAACAATTAATTGAGCAAATATCAATTATCAAGCAACTAGGAATTAGAAGAGAAGATAATATTTGAGGTTTTAAGATTCTGTTTATTCCTAATCTAACCATATACACATTTTAAAATTACAACTTAAGATACAAGACCTAGCCTTAATTATGCCCAAGTGGCGCGACAACGCTAATTTCAAAATACTGCCTTCAATTTACCGCAGGACACTTCACTGCACTCCGCGCGCTTGCGCCTCAAGGCCACGTGCCTCCCAGCCGTGTGCCTCCAAGCCACATGTGTCCAATATTGCCTTCCTTGCACGATACACACAGATCGTAATAAAATGAACATGTTTGCAAAAGACTATTTTTCTTTTAACATAGTGCAGATGATAGATGTAATTATAAACAAAACCAAGTGATTTAGATACAACATTTTGAGTTTGAGAAGCCTTTAACAATCTATTAAACAAAAGGGAACAAAAAAAGGAGGATCATTCCAAAGTTGTTACATTGTTCTAATGAATTACTACTTTTGCTAGCTAGCCCATCGATCAGCTGCGAAGTTTGTTTCTCTATAGCGAAATGAAAGCCTACCACACTTTGAGATCGAGAGGAGCTCGTTTCAGTCCAAGACCAAGGTCTGCTCGAGTGCTATATGGTGCACTTGATTCCTATAAATCATATTGAAAGTTGTTAGAATATATGGTTCGATTCCAGACAAAGAACCAATTCCCCGAAGCAAAAAGCGGGCGGCCACTCACGAGGGTCGTGCAAAACCGCGGAGACCATTATGGAAAAAGGGCGCTCACCTTGGGCATTTTTTTATGTTTCCCTGGGCGTTCTTTAGGTTTCCTTGTTTGTATTGGTTTAGGGGGTTTTTTTTAAGGGTTCCTTGTTTGTATTGGTTTAGGGGGGCTTTTTTAGAATTTCTTGTTTGTATTGGTTTAGGATTGGGTCTTTTATATATATATATATATATATATATATATATATATATATATATATAAAAGTTGTAACCCTAAAACATGTATAAGGTGGTGATATCAATATATGACATACTTAAAACCCTAAATACTATCTCTTCTTCCAATTTCTAATTGCTTGATCATTGATTATTGCTTAATCTATTATTTGCTCGCTTCCGATCTCGAAACAAAACCTTGTTTCTGGTAATCGACATTATCAAATAGTTGTTAATCATATTATTGATGCCATGGGAAGGGCATCTTGACTACATGTCCATAATATATATATATTTTTTTAGGGGAGCCATAATTTAATGGTGGATCGCCCAGAAGAATTTACAATGGTATAAGGTGAAAACTAAAAATATTTATGTTTACATGTAGGTGAAAATGTTTAAAAGTTAATTTTCTTAATTTTTAAGGATTTCTTCTTTTCCATGCCGTTCGGGGGAAAAGGCTCAAGTTTGACCGTCTTTGAAAACCAGTGGATAATAATTTGGAATCATTAAATATTTTCCCTTGAAAATTAATTCTTCATTTATTCTTAAATAATCGTCATGTTTAACTGGACATACGAATTAAGAAAAGTTAATTAACTTTATTATAAATATTAATATAGTATGTATTTTTTATTAAAACCCTTTGTGAATGTGTAATAAGGCTAAAGTAATAAAAGTGTTTTCATTAAAAGGAAAGGTTTTTTTTTTTTAAAAAAACTACTCCCTCCGTCCCTAAATTATTGTCTGGGTTGACCCGGCACATTGATTAAGAAAACTCAATTGACTTGATTATTAATATTGGAATAGTATTGAAAAAGTGTGTTATTTCCTTTAATGTCCATGTGTATGTGGCCCATAATTAAAATAGGAAGAAAAAGTAAAGATAAAATAGCAAAAGTAATGTTTTAAAAAGGAAAGTTTCAAACAAGACAATTATTTTGAGATGGACGAAAAAGAAAAAAAAGACAATAATTTAGGAACGGAGGAGTATTTTTTGGAATGGAAAGTATATTGTCGATGATGCCGGATACGTTTTTCTGACTCGGAGGGGGCAGATTGTTTGGTGGTAAGCTAAACACCACCTGTCATGCGGGACATACGTTGAAGCCATCACGTGATTTTTTATCACATGTCTCACGTGTACACTCTATCGAATGCGTGCAGCCAACCAACGTGTCTAGATCATGCTGTCTGAGTGGGTCACTCACTTGACAGAGTACTCGTGTTTGTTATTTATTGGTTATCTGCTATTTGCCTAAGATGCGTGTATAGTGAAATCAGTGCACCCAGGAAAGGGAAGCAATTTGGATGGATGCAAAGAAAGATGGGAGTAGAAAAGAACAAAATTACAAAAGGAACAAAGGATGGTGAAGGGCTTTAATAAATTACTGTACCATTTTTACTTGAATGGGAATTTTCCATTGAGAAGACGAATCATGTATGACGGTTTAATAGAATTCCAAAGAGGTACCTAGAAACAATGTACAATGTCATATGATATGAGACTTTCCTTTTTAGTTTGTTTGAAATTGCACACTGTATTTGTTAGGAAATAACGAAATATTTCATTCGTTTCATCTAAAGAATTCATGTTTGAAAAATTTAATAATTAAAAAAATAACATTAATTAGTTATTATCACAACTAGCTAATGTGTTAGCACTAGACATGAAGATACCAAAATATCTTTCTTCCACGTGGCAACGAGCAGAACACGTGGCTATGCTGATCTGAGACGCGGAGGACAGCTCACCTCGACCCTGGGATTCGCCAACAGCTCGAACCCCGAGTACATCTATCCTTCATCATATCCCGGTTTCCCTGCGGAGCTCGGTAGAGCTAACAGTTCGCCATCCACACCTGGCCTGAGAGGCCGAGAAGTCTAGACCCGGGCCGCAGCACTAAGATCCCGAGATGTCCACCCCGGGGAGATGAAGATAGTCAAAGAAAGCTGCCACATTTAAAGTCCACTTGTTACTACGTCATCCCAGGGCCATTAGCAAGCTTCTCATCGGACAACCAGTGACTTGCTTTCTAAGTAAAGCTACTTCTAGAAGATCTGCACAGCTCCCAAAGGAGGTTTATCTTCTACATCAATGTTGGTCACTTTCCCTTAAATGTTAATCAATGTAAATAGCAGCTGTCATAAATGGTTATGTGACTACTTGTCTCAGGTTGACATTTGACAGGCCCACCTGTCTCAAGCCAACATTCTTTCGGTATAAATACAAGGTGATTGCCTTCATTTATGACTAAAGTTCATTTAAACACATACAACTACCAAGTCTCCAAAGCATTCAGAGCATTTACTCCAAGAACACAGCCTGAATCCTCAACGGAGACCATAACTTTTTACCTAAATACTGATTCTCTCACCGGAGGGCTTTAGCTGGACCATGTCTAGCTCCCTAACAGTGTTTTCTCTTCTTCTCAGGTATCTACCGGAGGACAAGTTCCATTAACATTTGTGCCTATTGAGAGCCGAGACATCCTACCGATATACTAGCTGCATACGTGAATTTGATCAGATCATCAAAATACTTTTTAACGTGATCAAGACATAACACATTGATACGACTCGAAGACACTTGCATTTTCTAGTTATAGCCCGTTTGGTCGAGCGTTTTGGCCAAAACGCAGAGATAAAACACAGCTTATTTGTAAAAATTGTGTTTCAATACTGCGGCAGAAAAAACAGCGTTTTCAAAACGCAGTTGTGTTTTAAAACGCTGAAATTTCCAACTTTTTCCCAAAACACAGGTTTAAAAACGCTGTTAGGAAAAAAAACTGTGTATTGAAGTGATATTCCAAACGTATTTATAAGAAAAGACATGTGTTTTTAAAACACTGCATTTTTTAAAACGCTGTATTTTTAAAACACTGCATTTTTTAAACGATGCACCAAACGAGCTCTTAGTAGAACTATATAATAAGTGGGTACATTTGCACGGGACGAATTTTGTATTCGTACTACTCTCACCGTTTTTAAATTATTGTTTTGATTTGACTTTTGAGTCAAATTAAATATTTAAAAAAATTTAATTTATACATATTTTTTAAATTATAAAACACGTAATTTATAGTAATTTTTAAATACTACAAATTATGCGCATGATTTAATATATATATATATATATATGTCAATTTTTCTTTTAAAAATATTAATTTGACTCAAAATGTCAAACCATAATTTAGGAATGGAGGAGTAAGTGGGTACATTTGCTCTCTACTCCCTCCCCGTCTCTTAATTATTATCTTGTTTGAGTTGGTATACGAATTAAAAAAAATAATTAATTTAATTATTATTATTAATATAGTGTGTAGTTTTTTTTAATGCTCATGTATATATTAGTCCATAATTAAAGTGCAAAAAAAAATAAGAAAACTAATGTCCAATTTTTTTAAAATAAAATAATTATTTAAATATATAAAAAAAAGACAATAATTTATGAACGGAGAGTGTATTTCTTTTGGAAAGAATCTTATCCGTACCAACAAATGGAAATCTTTTGTGCATATAATGCAGAAAGGATCTGTAGGCCGACGTCATTTGCCAAAAAAATTGTCAACAATTGGTGGGCCAAGGCATAGTTTGAAGAAAAGAAATGGTTCCATGTTAGCATAGTCAGGCAGTCCTAAATTTTTCGGGATCCAGGGCGAAAAGAAAAAAATTTGGAGTTCTTAGAAAAATATAAATCAAAATTTGACATAAATAATTTTTTATTTTTCGTTATTCAAAATATTAAAAAACTACAACATCTATAAACATACAAAAAAAAGTATAAAATAAAACTATTATTTTGCACCGCTTTACGCAATTTATAACAAAAATAATATAATTTATTTGCATCATTTGATAATTTTCTTGTATATTAAGAATATGAAAAATTAGAAATTTCATGTTTAGGAGATTTTTGTTAAATATATTTAGTGGACCCAAAATAAAATAAATAGTGGATAATCCCGTTGATGTCGAATTTAAAATCTCTAGTTCTATAAAATGAAACCTTATTCATTGGATCAAAAGGTCAATTATAAAACTATAGTACATTATAAATATAAATAGATAAGGTTTGATAATTAAATTCAACGAATCCAAAATAAAAAAAACATTAAAGCGAACACAAAATTAAAAAAAAAACATTAAAAAACAGTTGGATGACTTTACAGGGAATTGAACCTAAAATCTCTAGTTTAATAATCCAATACCTTATCCATTAAGCTAATAAATTAACTACAAAAATTATATTACACTATATATTATATATAAAATATTATATATAAATTTGGGCCCTCCAAATTTGGGGGCTCATGGCGATTGCCCTCCCAGACATAGTCCAGGGTCGGCCCTGAGCACAGTGCATGTAGCTAGAAATAGATGGTTCGACTACTTGCAGTAGTAAAAATGTGAACAATAATTTTCACATGTTAAAGGAAAATTGCACTCTAGCCTTATTATTATTCCTACTAAATATTTTCACATGTTTACTTTTTAAATAGAAATATCCCAGAATAGACGTGTACTTTTAACAAAAATAGTAGATGGAGTATAACTTTAATCTATTTTAATCTATTAATGGAAGAAGTTGAGATGTTAATCATTTTAAATTAAACATCTACTAACAATGTTTGAATTTAAAATTTGGACTACTCAAATGAAAGATCATAGATATATAATATAGGTGGAAGCAATCGTTTTAAGCAAAGCTTAATCTATCTAACTTTGCTTAATTTATGAGGGGTCAATGTAATAATAAAACAAAATCATAAAACCTTTTATCTTACTTTAGAAACAATTACTTTCTTAAAGCTTTATAAAATAGAATAAAAAGATATCGGTTTAATATACAATTTGGTCCCTAAACTTTAAATATTTTTCTAATTAGGTGTGAGATGTTTGACATTTCTTATTTTGGCCCTTAAATTGAACGTTTGGGCTTACAGTTAATCCCTCAACTGACGATACCGTCAATTAAAGCGTTATCTTTTTCTTGAAAAGACCAAAATGTCCATACTATGATGTCAAACATCTCTCTTTTTTAGTATGAACATGCATGATGTGTTTATGAAATAAAGGGGAGTTAAGAAATAGATTATAGAGAGAGAAAGTTTAGAGAGAAGGGCGGAAGGGGAGATGATGAGCAAGGTGGGCAACTGAAATTGAAAATCTCACTCAACAAACAAAACCCATTAAAAACTAACAAATGAAGAGCTTTAAGAGGGATACTCCACATAGTTTCAATAATTCTCGCCGGCCACCGCAAGAGAGAAAGTCAGTCGACGAGGGCAGCGACGACGACTTTAAAATTTGACGACGATGATTTTAAGTTAAGGATTTTGGATCAACTTCTTA
This sequence comes from Platycodon grandiflorus, assembly GCA_016624345.1. Taxonomy (NCBI): domain Eukaryota; kingdom Viridiplantae; phylum Streptophyta; class Magnoliopsida; order Asterales; family Campanulaceae; genus Platycodon; species Platycodon grandiflorus. The sequence goes on along the minus strand of CM028365.1, from coordinate 9,071,908 downwards.
TGAAAAATATATATACTCATTATCAATGGTTTATCCCTATACACTAGTTAGTTCATAAAGCTTCATCAACTCCCTCAAAATTGTCAAAATCATAACCCCTGTTATCTTGACAAAACTACTCCAAACGACGACATCGTGCTGGGCAATCTGTACGGTTGACTTTGACGTTAACGACAACCTAACCCTACTCTCCAAAATTCCCCAAAATCAGGTTTACAGATTATAGAGAGAGAGAGAGAGAGAGAGAGAGAGAGAGAGAGAGAGAGAGAGAGAGAGAGAGAGAGAGAGAGAGAGAGAGAGAGAGAGAGAGAGAGAGAGAGACGATTTCACTCAAAACAAATCTAAAGAAACGATTTCACTCAAGACAGATCTAAAGCAGCCTTTATCTTCACCTAAATTATAATTATAGTCCAATCCTAAGTAAACTCGAACACAATTTCACTAAAGATAGATCTTCAAATCTGATTACACTCACATATTTGTCTACGCCCCACCACAAAACTCAATTAAAATCATCGCTAACAAAACCACCCACCTCTTCGTTTTTCCGCCTCCTCCAAGAACTATCTCACTCATTTGTTTCTCTTATTTTGAATTAATTATAAGAAACAAAAGAATAAATGAATTGTTTGTAGGTAATTTGAAAAATTGTAAACAAGCTAGCAACAAGAGAGAGAGAGAGAGAGAGAGAGAGAGAGAGAGAGAGAGAGAGAGAGAGAGAGAAAGAGAGAATTAAGTTATGAAGTTTTACTGGGAATGAACACCATACTAATGTATACATTTAAATTAGTATAATTGTATTGATGAACACCAACATCTTGACGTATACATTTCCCTATCAATATATTAGTCACGTAGAATTCGAGTCATCATCAACTAAGGGTACTTTTGTCATTAAATTGTAAATTTAACTTCCAAGATGATGGTTGTCAGTTGAGGAGGACTAACCGTATGCACAAATGTTCAGTTTAGGAACCAAATTGTATATTAAACCTAAGATGTTACATCAAGGATGACAATTTTTGTTAAACGAACAACATCATATAGCCATGTAGTATCATATGTGATACACTCCCTCATTTTCACCAAAAAGTTTATGTTTGAGAACTCTAATAATTATTCTATCCGTTCCACCTAAAGAGTTTATATTTAAAAAATTTAATTATTAAGTAATATATTAGTGTCATTAGAAATGATTATAATTATAAAAATATTTAAATGCAACCAAGATGATTACAACACAAGTGGAGGGTAAAGATAAAAGATTATAAAAATTATAAGCATAATTTTTTGAAGGTAGACTCTTTTAGCGAAACATCCCAAAATAGTATAGTGGACTCTTTACCTGGAATGGAGGGAGTAATAATTAAGGGATATATAAATAGTATTCCTTTCGTCCCTAAATTATTGTCTTGTTTGACCCGACACACGGATTAAGAAAAAATAATTGACTTGATTATTAATATTGATATAGTATATAGTTTATTTTAATGCCCATGTGTTGTGATCCATAATTAACGTATGGAGAAAAAGTAAAAGGTAAAATTATAAAAGTAATGTATTAAAAAGGAAGGTTTTAAACAAGACAATTATTTAGAGACGGATAAAAAAATAAAGCAAGACAATAATTTAGGTTATTAGAGTTGGTCATAATTTAAAAAAATATTTTAACTTAGTTAAGACGTTTATTGTAAATAAGGCGGGTAGAGTTGAAGTTTATTGTAAATAAGGCGGGTAGAGTTGAAGTTTTATTGAAATTGTAAAATTAATTTTAAAAATTTTTTTGAGTAAATTATCAAAAAATAATATAATTGATTCTTTAGCGATAAGTATAAAACATAAAATTTAATAACTTATGTGGCATGAATCCTACCAAATTGGTAGGATAACATAACGCATTGTGGCAGTCTAATTGATTGGAATATTGGAAGATCTTTTTGGGTCATGTAGCCCCCCCCCCCCTTCTCGCCCCCTCCTTTTAAAATAAATATTACTTATTGGTGGTCAATATATGTATTTTTATTTTTAATTATTTTTTCAGAGATAATTATATTTTTGACCAACGTACTATGGTCGGGGAATAGAATTGACAATCGTACTCTCAAAGACCCACTTTTGTCCTATGTACTTACATAAGTTGGAAATATTTGACACACCCGTTATCTGCCCATCCAAAAACTTAACGGTCGTCTGACGTGGAAATGATTTTTGTGTTAAATCTCTACTGCGGCAGCCAAGTGGATATTTAGTGGATTCCGGAAGTAATATGGTGAAAAAATTAGTGTACGTTAAGGCTCTCTCATCGATCGTGTTTTGCCTATCGGTTTTGAGCCCTAATAGAGTGCTTGGGTTTATGAATTGAAAAAGAAGATCACGTGCATTAAGCATGATCTTCTTACAGTTATAAATATTCACTTGGCTGCCACGGTAAAGATTTAACAAAAAAATCATTTCAACGTTAGATACGGCCGTTAAGTTTTTGGATGGACAGATAACAAGTGTGTCAATTGTTTCCAACTTATGCAAGTACATAGGGCAAAAGTGGGTCTTTGAGAGTACAATTGTCAATTCTGCTCCCCAACCATAGTACGTTGGTCAAAAACATAATTATCCCTTTTTTTTATTGTTAAGTATCCTTTAATGATGTCAAATTGTTGAGGTTTTTTTTTTTTTTTTTTTTTTCCATGTTGCACTTTATAAAGATATTTTAGACATATATTTGAAGATTTTTAATAAAATTAAAAATAAAATAATTACTTTAGGACATATTGAAGAAAGATAACTTTTTTCTAAGCAAAGGAGAACTGTTTAAAGATTGAATATAATTATATTTTAAAAATATTTTTTGAAAGATCATTAAATAATTAGAAAATGTTTAGTTTGATACTATATTTACATAATACAATCTTAGTGTGAAAAAATAAACTTACACAAATATCAAAAAATAAAAAGCATCAATTTTGAATGAAATGATTTAAAAATTTGTTTATTTATCACATATTATAAACATTATTTAGTACGTCTTAAATAAGAATACGAGACCCATAATTTGACATGGAGAGAGTAACATTTATAAAAATAAAAATTAGTTGGTTTAAATTATAAAGTACTTATATAATAATATAATATTTTTTAAAATTATTATATATAGTATAATTAGTTGAGTTGATTTAAGGTGTATATTTATGATTAAAAGAGTGTGAATTCAAATCTTATTGACAATATTATTTTGTTTTGTTTTATTTTCTTTTAGGAGAAGGTATTAACTCACTCACTCTAAAAGTCAATCTTATTTGGAGGCTTGAGAATTGAGAGAAATTGTGAGGTGTCACTATGTAAAGCATCTTCACCAATTTTAATATTTATATATATATATATATAGATTTGCTTGTGATTTGATAATACGTTTACTATTTCTTTTATTGCACTCGGTCGTTCCTCTTGGAATGGAAATGAGTTGGATCGGGTTTTCTTGGGAGGGACTTGAAAGGGAATACGTACGGTACAAATGGTAGGCTTAATTATCGCATCATCCATCCGAGATTACTGGAATAGCTTACATGCTTGCTTTTCACATACGAATTAGTAAGCGATCAACGCTAATTAATTATTTCTCCTAACGACGGACTAACGTGTATAGATTTCTTTCGAGTCACATGTGAAATTAATCTTAGCAAATGTACGTCATGACTGTTAATTAAATAATTGATCATAAACGTGTTTTATTATATAAGTACGTGACATAGTATGGTACTTACAAATATGTATGTATGTATGTATCGCCATAATTCTTTCTTACAGTAAAGCGTAAATTTTTTAAAAATAATTCATCATTTTTGTAGGTCTAGCTTAGCTAGCTAGGTTTCATCAGCAAATCAGACTCAATTAGGTACTATGGCACATCAATATTCAATACTAAGTTATATTGAAATCATTTCATGCATGTCCTTTTTCTTTCTAGTGGGTGACCGAGTAGTGAATGAGTCATTGCTAATTAATTTCCACATTCATGAAAGACCAAAATTATATATGGTGTGAGTTTAACACTTAGTAATTAATTATGCAACTTTTTTTTGTCCACAACACAAAAAGATGATCATATCCATGCAGAAATTATTAAAGTGGTTCAAACGTGGACCACTTTCAGAGCAAGGCATTGCATGACAATTAAACCCTCAACACCGCTTATAATTTTCATACAATTGATCGATCGAGGAAAATATTCAATTCCCACTTATGTTCATGTCCATTAATGACTTAACTGTTCCCCCAACCCAAATTACTTCATAACAATATTTCAAGAGAAAAAGGACATTATTTACTCTCATTGTAATTAATTATTATGTTCCATAGATAAGCTCGCTCAGAAATGATGAAACTGTGGTGCTATTTAGTATATATATATTGCATGCAATTATCCTCTATCATTCTTAAAATGTACCGAAAATAGTTATCTTTACTTATTTGTTAACCAGGTAGTACTGTCAGTCTATACATTAAAATTTAAAGTAAAGCGTGAGTACAAATGGACGACATGGAGTGCCAAATTGAGGAGACACCGATGCATGCTTGCTTAGGTGGTTAGCTAGCTGACAAATGAGTTATCTTAATTAATTGTTATAAAAATGAAGTTATTTTAGGATTAATAATTCTAAGTTTCTATATTTAATGAGGAATCGAATCGGTTGAAAAGATGATGAATTATAATAGAGAGTTTTTCAATGTATTCACCTTACCTAAGACAAAGGGTTACTAGGATTGATACGATCCTACAGAGTATCACACCTCTCGCAGTCCAAAATAATCACGCACTATTTGTCTAACACCGCCAATTAGACCTCGAGTCCCTCCACCACCAATTGTGTCCGTCGTCTGTCTCTTTACAATTTGTGTGTCTCTCACTTTTGGTCTTGTCAATAATTGAAATCTCAACACCTCTTTTTATAGACTTTAGAAAAAACCTAATCAAATTGGGATTAAGACTCTCAATTCATAATTAATTAAAGAATCTATATTACAATAGAGATCATTTTATACGTGTGAAATTGACTGAGGGTAACTACTGGTCAGATTTGCTAAGTTGCCAAAATTTCTACGGCTAAGATGAAATCCCAGAGTCCACATGTACGTGTGAAGGTAGTTATATTATTGCACAACGATCCCTCAAGTCTTCTAGTTCAGTCCGAACTGCCTCCATTTTGCACGATTGATTCCCTAATTCCTAAAGTCTCAACAACAATGTTAAGAGCATCTCCAATGCTATCATCTAGTTTTTTCTATATTGCATGTTTAAACAAGAAGACCTCTTTCATATGTGGCAAAAAATTTAAAAGATAGAGTCCTCTTTCTAAACGTGCTCCAATGCAAACTTCTTTTAGAACATTCTTTTAGACGTGACATTGTTTTATAATTAATTATAAAAAGTAAAAAATAAAAATTACTCATGCTGTAACTGATTGATGGTAAAAAATAAAAATAAATGGATAAAAAGACATCCTCTAGGTGACCCTCTAGAAGTAGAAGATCATGTGGAGGATGTCTTCCCAATTAAATGTCACATCATCTCCACCTCAGCATTAGAGGTTTCCATTGGAAAAGAGTTTTTTGAAAAAATCTATCTTTCCTACATGTCTTACATTTTTTACTAGATAGATAATAATTGCATTGGAGAAGCTTTAAAAATCTATATTAGCTAACCCTTTTTAATACCTCAAACATACATTAATCCGGTCATATAGTAACATCGTGTTATAGACACAGCTAAATCACTAGATTAAGTCCATATTGACTCCGTGTCATAGGCACGGGTCTAAATTGCTAGTCCTTTTACAATAAGGATTAACTTACTTAGACCTTCTCCAATTAACCGTAAGATTGATTAATTAATACAACCTAGTTTAATTAGTAAAATCCAAATTTGAGACATTTTTTTAACATTAATTTGTACAATCCATAGTGACTAAATTGTCTTTTCCCCCAAAAATACTTGTTGAACAATATTTCAAGAAAGAAAACAATAATACTATATATACACTCTTTTTGTAATTATTGTATTGTCAAATACCACAGACAAGCTCCGGTGCTTCGCTGTATGCTTATCCTCAACTCAATCTCAAACTATTCTGAAAATAATTAGGGCAATGTTACATTCACCTAAAGAGTACTAAAAATATTAGATCTAATGACATGACACCCAAATTTAATGCTGAATTTTGGTTAAAATTTTAAATTAAATATTTGCCGTCTTATGGTACAGAGAATCTGGAAAAAAAAATTACTTGAAATTCAACATTAAATTTGGGTGTCATGTCCATTAGATGCAATATTTTTGGTACTCTCTAGGTGGCTTTAACATTTCTCAAATAATTATCTTCACTAATTATATATATGTACGTGAGGCACGTATTGTTAATTGGTTGTGTATTACACCAAAATTTATAAAATGAAGTGCATGCGATAGAGCGGCAAATGAGAAGACACGGATCGGAGGATACGTGCTTGCTTGCTTGCTGTCAGGTGAATATATATATATATATATATATATATATATATATATATATATATATATAGCTGACAAACAAGTTATCATAATTTATATGATACATACATACATACAAATAGACCATCTAATTAATTCATTAAACTACACTACTACTAAACCACAATTCAATACGTGTGAGAATGTAACGTAAGTGGGTTCTTGTTGGATTAGCACAAAGATTTGCATAATTAGCGGGAAAGCTATTTGACTATTAATTGTTCTCTTTTCTTCTAAGAGTGTACGGCCAAGTCATCAAGTACAAAAGAAATGGTAAAATAATATTGTTTCTTTTATCTCAACCCTTAATAATATCTTCTCTATATTTTTGTATTCAATTGTAATTATATTTAGTATATTCTCCCCCCATTAGCTAGCTCTCCTAAATGACACAAAAATAATAAAATAAAATAAAATAATAATAAAACTAAATGATACAAAAATAATAAAATAATAATAAATTATAATTCATTTATGTCGTAACAAAAGCAATAAAATAATAATGAATTGTAATATAGATTCTTCTAGGTTAACTTGTAACTTAAGTATTGTAACCTATAAACATGTACTCCTATCAATGGAAATGATATGTCATTATTCACAAATATTATTAATTCCTACATGGTATCAGAGTCTTGATTCCACAAACCCTAAAATCACCAAACTTCCGCAACCCTACACCGCCGTTTCCTCCCTTCTTCCTCCCGGCCATCACTGCTCGGCATCAATGACTTCCAGCACAATCACCATCTAACACTCCACCGACTCCACCAAAACCTATCAACTCATTAACATCTCCAACCACAACATCACCAAACTCACCTCCACTAACTATCTCGCCTGGAAACTCCAGGTCGAATTCACACTCATTGACTATAATCTCTACAAATTTTTAGATGACACCTTTGTCCACCCACTAGCCACCATCATAGTCAATGACGCCCAATCAATCAACCCAGCCTATCAACCATGGATCCGAAAAAATAAACTTTTGTTTGGTGCCCTTGTCGGCTTCCTCTCACAACCCTAGTTCAGCTTATTCAGCAAGCGGCTACAGCTCGGGAGACTTGGGTCATACTGGCCAACACACATGCTTGCCCTACCCATGTGCATATATAACAAATCAAGGACCAACTCAAGCGAGCTACAAAAAGCTCCTAATCGATCTCCGAGTACACGTAATTCATCAAAAGTAAATTCGATGAGCTCACTGTCCTCGGTAAACCCCTTGATCATGACGACCTTATAGAAACAGTGCTCTCACCTCATCTTTTGTGATAATGTTGACGCTACGAATCTCTGCTCCAACCCGATGTTTTCACTCTCGCATGAAACATGTTGCACTCGACTATCATTTTATCCATCAACAAGTCAAAGACGGTATCTTACGGGTATCTCACATCTACTCGGCAGACCAGCTCGCTGATGCCCTCACCAAACCGCTCCCTCGCGTGCGCTTTCAACATCTTCTACTCAAGATTAGCCTCTCATCCCGGTGGTCCAACTTGCGGGAGCATATAAAAGAATAATATCTCCTCTATATTATTGTATTTAATTGTGATTATATTTAGTATATTCTCTCCCTATTAGTTAAGTTTCCTAGATATTATTGTATTGTAACTTTTCTTCTAGTCTTTATTTTATTGTAACTCTTCTAGGTTAACTTGTAACACAAGTATTGTAATCCTATAAATATTTACTTCTATCAATAGAAAGGATATGTCATTATTCACAAATATTATTAATTCCTACAAATCCCAGCCCTTTTTCTAGCGTTCAATAACTTAATTTACAAACTACTCTCTCTCTCTCTCTATATATATATAATTACTATCAACAAGCGAATTGATTTGAGTGTGCACATTTTTACGCCACGTCTAATTGAATATTTTAGACAGACAACATACAAAAACATACAACAAAAGTGAATCATTTGTCTACTACAAGTAATGAAAAAGTGTTATACTGGTAATTTGGTATTCTTTATTTTTGCTCGTTTTACGCAAATCATTTGTCTTAGCTAGCCTAGCATGATACGCAGGTCTAAAGGAATCCAGTAATACGAACTGCTTGCCAACTGGACCACCACCTCGATTTTGCTCAAATTTTTTTTTTTTTGTGAATTTGGAATTGAAGTTTTTGCAGAAAAATATTCGGGTGAAGGATGAAATCTTGTCGACAATTAAGGGTAACCCAACAAATACTTTTTTACACATTTTGTAAAAAAAAAAACACTATTTAAATATAAGGTTAGTTTTTATAAATATTGTTTAAAATAATATTATCTCCTTTCCTAATTAAAGATATGTACAATTTAACATTTTTGATTAATTTTGATATTTGAGGATGATACTTAACTTAGTTTTGTTTAGTTAGAGAAAATAAAACAAATACTATACTCTTTAGATCAAAATGAGTGTTCCTTTTTAGTTTTATATGCAAAAATTAAGGAATTTGGTTTTTAGACATTATGATTGTACATATATATAATTGAATGTACATTGTGTTCACTCTTAATATTACAAGTGCACATCAGAACATCATGAAGAACAAATATAGATTTAGTAAATTTATACCAAAAAAAGAACAATAATTTTGGATTTTTTTTTAAAAAAAGGGACACTCATTTCTGGTCAAAGAGGAAATAATTCACTTGTTTATAATGTAAATAAATATAATTAAATCCTCGTCAAATTGATCAAAGTATATCTCTTTAATCTTTCTTTTTTCCAACAACTACGATTAATAAATTGTAATAAAGAATAAACAATCAAGATTTGTAATAATCGGTACTAAAGAGTAAACAGTCAAGAACAACTTTTGAACAACCGATCGAGAGACATGCAATTTTAATTTTTGTAATAGTCTATTATTTTCTTATTACTCTAAATCACGATTACCGGAACTAAAATCCTAAATGCATCACTGATAATGCATACCAATTTGTCATAGCAAGTACAAAATTGGGAAAAAAAAAAAAAGTACAAGGATGGAACGTAATACTTTTTTTTGGTGAAAGTCCTTTTTTTTTTTTTTTGTAAAACCTTGTTTTTATATCCCTATTTAAATCAATTTTCTAGTGAATGTGACAAAGATACACAACCGTCCAAGTAGCTCTACGCCAAACGGCAATAGATCATAACCATTTAAATTTTTTTTTTTATAGATACAACATTTTTTTTTTATGTTTTAAGGGGGCGTGAGAAGAGATTGAATTTGAGACTTCACACTTTGTAAAACCTCAACTCTACCACTGAGCTACTCTTTAAAGACTTAAATATAGATCATAACCAATTGAAGCACTATGAATCTCATCTAACATCCTCAATCGATCTAATATTTTTCTGAAGACCCATATACAATAGTAATAACTAAGATCAATTTGATGAAATAAGTTAATGTTTTTCACATTAAAGATATCAGTTAGATAATATTGATAATTTGATAATCTACTTTATTAATGTGCAACAGTGACTTTGACAATTGGAGGGATGAGAGTAATTGAGATTCTTCTAGTCCTAAAATCTACAGACAAGATAAGCAAAGCCAGCATATAAAGTAAGATGTTTGGGCTTATTTCCTCAACTACCCATACTTTGCTATCATGTTTACATATATTTCACGTACTATTACTTTTAAATGAATCTATATGAGAATCTTTATTTAGTACTCTTTTGTCTCAAAACAAATGTTTACTTTTATTCAAAAATTTTGTTAAAAATAAGATTCATTTTAAGACGGAGGGAGTACATGGATCATGCATAGATGTGTCATATATGTATATGTATCTGTAAAATATAAGAAAAGAAATGATATATTTACAAAATTCATCAACAAGAATTCACTTATATCACACTTAAAAAGTGTTGTACGTTAGTTTGAACTTGCAACATTTAAGACATGATGTAAATAAATTTTGTTGATAAATTTTGACATTATGCTATAATTAGTCCAGGAAAGACTGGGATTGGAAGTAAAAGGGGCCGAGAGAGTATATATAAAGCCGTAAAGCTCTGCCAGAAAGCCATTCTCCCACTAGAAAGCCTAGATCATGGATCGAAATCTATGATTAATGCTCTCTTTTAGAAGCCATCAAAGGCATAAAGCTCAAAACACTAGCAGCGATTAATCACCAACTCTTGGAGCATTGAAAAAAATGGGAATAATAAAAAAAAAAGACAAAGAGAAAGAGAGAACGTGATACTACTCCGATTTGTGCTCTATAAGGGAAATGACAGAGCAACGAAAAAATGTAAGAGAATGTACATGCATTTCAAATCGTTTTCATGCCGATCGCGAAGATATACCTTGGGCGAATGTATGCTCTTGTAGAGTTAGGACTCATAAAGTGTGATGTTTTAGATTCAGTCTATTCCTACGTCCCTTAGGACAAAAAGAAAAAAAAGAAAAGCCCTCTGTTGTGGTTGGTAAGGGTGGCAATTTGTGATCGTTCCATGCCCATTTGCAACGCCGAGGCAGCAGGGACCCTAATGGGCTACGCATAAACAAATTTCGATTGGGCTACAACGGCCAATTCCTGCTGGTAGAAAACAGAAAAGTTGAGTCTTTTTCAAGTTACATTAAGCCTGAGAACCTTCTCACTTGGACCGTTTTTTAACCTAAGCCCATTATGCAGAAATTGCTTGTACTGTATGCCAGCAAAATTGAAGCAAACTACATAATCCAATCATGACGCTTCTACATAACATTGGCCCAGTCCATCAAAATTGAAAAATGTTTTTCGTACCATGTGCTGTTCACACTTTTGTAATAATGACTTTTTTTGTGTGTTTTTTATTATTATTTATTAGTTGACTAATTTTCTCTCATTTTTAATTCAATTATTATAAACTGTTAAAAAAGAATCATGAATTATAAGAACAGGGCCAAATGTTCCAATTTCTTTTTTTTCCTTTGGAAGAATGTAACATTTCAAACTAAACTACTTCCCCCTCTTTTTCTTTTTTATTTTCAGAAAAATTAACTTATTCTAACATAATCAAGTGGTTGATAGACAGTATTAAAGTAAACAATTCAGTGTGTACTTTTTTTTTTGGCCAATGATTTATACCCTAAAAATTGATTTCAGTATATTGAGGGTTGTTTTAATGCATTCAAAATGATTTTGTTGCAAATTAATTCTATTAATAGAAACTTAACAGGTATAATAAAGGCACTTGAGTGTCGTTTGGTAGTCAGGATTAAGGCCGGATAGGATTAATAAACCGAATAGTCGAATGTTTGGTACG